>OY015313.1:48062002-50462002 GCA_955612985.1 Cheilosia scutellata | reverse complement strand
AAACAATAACAACAACAATAAGAGTCGTGCTGTCCAGGATCCCTTAATTTTTTTTTTTTGTCTCATTAATAATTATTGTCTATGCGCATTTGCATAGAATGCCAATCAATTAGGCGTCATCGATAAATGCACAACCACGAAACGCAAAATACAAGAAGAGAAAATCCAAAACGCTCCAATCGGCCAGTCCGACCGAGACCGCCTGCATTATGTCCTACAACCGTACAGTAACTGCTTCTCGAACATTGCTCCCGCAGTCGCTGCTTTTGCTGTTGCCAATATTTAGTTGTCTATGACAGTTCCGTGCATGTCTCGGCCGCTACGAATCCGTAAGTCACCAATGCACTTATGTGGCAAGGCAGGTGGGCGGACGGGTACTGTCCGCTTAGCTATAAATACTATACACGGCCTGAATGGAGTTTTGTTTTTAAATGCTTACATGTGGCAGACAAGTAAGCTATTTGTTGTTGACTGGAATTGTAAATAAGATGTGGGACCGGCCGACAACAAGTAATGTTTTAATGTCAAATGTGACATAAATGTTAACACTTTTGGCGCTTGGACATTATTATCGATGGGATTCATTTTGGTCTCACACACGTCGTCGTGAGAACGGTTCTTGAACTTATTGAATGGGGATGTGTTTTGTGTGGGACTGTGACGCGCTTCCTTGTACATACATATACAAGTACTTCAGTGCGGAAGTAAACTCATGCACGCGTGTGATAAAAATAAATCGCAGTGATAATGAATTTTCCAAAAGATTCTTCGTCGGCATGTTATTGGCTATCTTGGAAAGTACTGTACATCGATGAGAATTTTTTTTGACAGATGAGACAAGACAACCTAACGTTTTTATTGTACCTAGAAAAAGCATATTTATTATAGGTTATGCCTACATATTGTGAATGATACTAGATATTGTGATTTAAATCACATACATAGACAAATCATCTAACTAATGGTTATAGTTTGTAATAGATTTGCGAATTGTTTCTCTGACAGTATAGGTCTCCAGGTTTTATAAGAAGGGCGAGCAACTGGCTGCTGGCTTCAAGACCGGACCACAGGGTCTTCGAAACTGCGAAGAAAACCGAGGCACATGGGATAGTCGATAAGCTTAAGCCGCATTTCCATCAGAAGCTGCTAAATGGCCAGTGGTCTTCTTCAAATACAGTGGCAATGTTTTGGTAGGGGCGTGCTGCATGCACCAAATCATAATGGATGAAAAAGAGCATATAGGTAGAGAGAGAGCTCACCTTCGAAAAAAAATTATCGACGGGATTCTTCTGGACCCTATTTCATAAAAATTGACAATTGCGACAGATGACAATTTGTAAACTGTCAACTGGATTTAAATTTCTGTTTCATAAATAAATTAGACAATTTTGTAAAATTGTCGGAAAATAAACGATCATAAAAAAATTGTAATGAGAATGAATTGTCAGAAATTTTCCGAAAATTATCATGAATTTTTTGACAAATTCTTACTGATAATTTTTTTATGCGGGAGAGACAAAATTTAATGAATTTAAAATTTAACAATTTACAATTTTGTCATGATTTAAAATGCTATGGGGCAGTTTCAAGGCTGGCTGTTAAAGTCTGAGATAGCCTATCCGAAACGTATGTCAGTTAAACTTCAACTTTTGATTTTAAAGTTTTCGGACAGTGATATCTGACAGATAAAATCTCGGATAGCCTATCAGCCGGTTCAAGTGGCTTTTAAAGCCTTTATCCGAAAGATAAACAAAATATTTATTTGAAGTGGCTGGAAAAAATAGAATTTCAGATCATTTTTTCGTTGACGAGCGTATATTGCCCCGTAGGAACAGAGCATTTGGCCGAAGGCCAAATTATTTTGAAACACTCTGCCATGAAGATTTTAGAATTCGATTCCGGCTTACCAAAACGGCCGTAAACGCGACTTTAAAAGGAAAATTTTATTCACTTTTCTCATTTCTACAACGTTGGTGTTGTGATGGCTTAAGTTGTAATAATGCAACAGACTATGCTTTCGCCGGCTTTAGTCGCCAGTTGGGTCACCCATGACAGACAGACTCTTTTGATGAATAACGAACTAAGAACTACCCAAAAACTCTTAGTTAGAGTGCTCGATAAGCCTGGAGAGCTTATCTACTTCCCCCCTCTTCTCCTACTCCTATTCACAAATTACCCTTCTCTCTATTTCTTATCCCATACCCATTTGCCCTGGGCTGGACGATGGTGTCATACGACCCGTGCCGATAGTCAGCCTGGTTGGGGGCCCAGTTTAAAGAATAGCTCAGCCACAAACGGAATATCCGGATACCTGGGCCCTGTAACACAACGCGACAAGTAGTTGTAGGACAAGTGAATTTCGACAACTTGTAAAAAATTGTGAAAGATGACAAGTAGGAAATTATATAATTTCCCTCTTTCTGTATCAGAACACGAAAGTGTGAACTGTGATTCATTGAGGGCAGGTCATTTTTTGAATATTGTCTAAAACTGACAAGTGCATTTTTAATGCTATATCTAATGCCTAACATTTATTTTGTGTAATTGACGTATTAATTTTAATGTTACTTATTTAGTTAGTACATACTTACAATTGCGCGTTTCTTATCATTTTGCCAAAATACGTTATGTTTAACTATGTTTAGGCTTTTTGCAAGGCTGTGTATTTCCTTCCATTTTGCACATTTATTTTCTTTTGTTACATTTATTACATCACCGAAAGTACCAAAAAGGATATCTTTTCCTCTCTGATTTTAGTTAAAATAGCATTTTTTTTTTGTTTTGTCATCTTCACCTGTTAAACACTTGTCGAAGAATGCCGACAAGCCAAGGAAATTTAATTCTTTTGGCAAGTGCAATGGTTTACGTTCTGTTACAGAATTTATTTGAACTTGTCGGGCAAGAATAGTTGGACAAGTGAATTTAGACTTGTCTACTTGGCCGCTGCTCTCCTCTGTTGGAATTCTTTTTTGGATTTTTGCTGCTTCAATTGTTCCTTCCGTTAATTTTTCAAATGTCTTTTTTCTTTTGGTTTACCTAAAACAACAAAAAATTATAGAAAACACGAAACAAAAAAATATAAAACAAATAACATGTGTATCGAAACAAACTTAGTGGCTGATCAATTTTTCCGCAAGTTAGTTTATCAGAGACTTTGACGATGAAACAGAAAAAAAAAAAAAAATATCAGCAGCTTTTATTTGGTGGATAACGTTATGTGTCGGCTAACTATCCGAAACCTTTGAAACTGTCCCTAAATCTAAATATTATTAGTTCTTTAAGCCAAAGTGACGTGTGTAGTAGGTACGCACTCGACACTTTAAAGAAAGAGTAAATAATCTGCCCTATCATGGTAATTTTTTCGGCAACGCATATCCAGTCGGAGACTGAATTTACGTTCATAGTATCCGTTTTCCGAATATGCATCAAAAAATTGGTGGAAGTCTAGAGCATCCCGCAAAAAGTACATATTTACTTTCTTGATACTAAGACCTACGGCAAATTTGTCAAAATATGACAATAACGAAATAGTCATGCTTGTCGTTGCATTTAACTGACAATTATCTTACCTATGAATATTTTATGAAATGAAAATTTGTCAGACATGTGCGACAAATTTGTAGAATTTTTACTTGTCACTGTTTATGAAATAGGCCCCTGGTACTGTTTACGAGGAGGGCGAATGGGGAAGAAGATACTACCGCGAACTCTATGAGCTGTATCAAGATGTGGATGTAGTCCAAAAAGCCAAAATACGTCGACAACATTGGCTCGGCTACATCGACCGAATGGACAACAATGCTCCAGCAAAGAGGCTCTTCGAATCCCAAACCACTGGGGTTTGTTCGAGAAGACAAGGAAGACCGAACCTCCGTTTCAAAGACCAAACCATGGCGGATGCCAGAGCGCTTGGTCTCGACAACTGGAATCAGCGTGCCGGGGATCGTAGAGGATGGAAGGCTGCATTTTAGCTTGAACATTTTAGTCGATGTACATTTTGGAAAAACTTTTAATAATCTCTGAAAAGTTCTAGGCTGCGAATCTCGAAGGAAGTTTGCTGTTCTGAAAGTGCTTAATACCACTTTAAACATACATACATATTATATACTTACCTACCATAGATGTGTTTTATTTAAAACGAAATATGAATACCTACCTATATCAAAGACACACCCTGTTTGGGTTCTAAGAGATTTATTAAACTTTTATCTCTAGCAGACAATCTAACTCACCCCTTAATTCAACTGCTTCCTTCGATATGCTGTTTACATAAGCGGTTGTTAAAATGCTTTTGTAAGCACAAAGGGTGCGATAGACTGATAGCTGAGAAGGATTTTGTGTTTTTTTTTTTTTTCTCTCTTAAGAGTCTAATTTTGAACAACCATGAAACTTAATTTAATCATTCGATAATCCTTTTAAATGTTTGTTTCTTAAAATGGAAAACATTCATTTTTGAAATACATACGTATGTACAAAGTCATGATGTCATTAATTATAACATCACTGTGTAACAAAATCTCAATCATCCTTAACGAAAAAAGTAGAGCATCTGCATTTGCCTGTTCCCATAAACGAATTCTAACTGAACCACAGCGATAAATGATTAATTAAATTGAACATTCTTCCTCTTTAGTAAGAAAAACAAAGAAAACATATTGAACTAATAGTGGCGGCTGCTGGCGGCCGGCGGCATATGAAAACAATTTGAACCCATACACCCACCACATAGTACGAGATAATCTTGCATCTGCTTTTCGCGCTGCTAATATGCGAACTTCGTTCTCTCTAAAACGCTTTGTTAATAAAAGTCGATGTTAGTAGAGTACTAAAGGAAATCGCTTATCAGCGTATTTTTCGCATTATACTTGAACCAAATAGACCGAAACTGACTCTGACATCAGCGCCAACTGAATGGGGACTCAACAGTCAACACTCAAAACCCGCAGTATGGGGCTGTAGGTATACGCACTGTTCACAGAAGCAATGCATTGATGTCATGTGCACGTCTGTATTCTAAAATATACTCTTTGTAGACCATTTGTTGTCGCCGGTTAACATTTGACCGCAGAGATACGATTCGTATCTGCGGCTAGCGTTCATCGTGCTAAATCCGAACACAAATTGTACTCTTGTACACCTAAACAATTTCAATCAGCGCGCCACTTAGGTTTAATCTAAAAAAGTGAATTGTACATATAGTGAATCATTTGAATACGAAAAGTAAAAAAACAGATTGAGACTGAGAGATACAAATTATATGGAAGCATACGCCATTTGACGGTGCTGAGGCTGATGATGATGGTCATTCATACATATGATGAAGAGTGGAAGAATGATTCAAATTACAACTATGGAACCATTAGAGTGTATAATTTATATCTAGTTTTTTGACTCACAATATTGTGCGTGTTGTTGTGCTCGCTCGTATTTTGTATTCGAAGTGATTATACGGAAGGGCTTCCGAACTCGTCACTGTCGCTCATGTAGGTGTCGAACTGTTTTTTTTTTTTTGTTTTAATGATTTCCTGCTTTTGACATTGAAAGTCTATAAATGGAATACCAAAGAAATGTACATTGAAATCCGATTAAGCGGACTTTTCCTGTCAAATGAAGAGGTTGATGGGTGCAGTTCTGTGAAATGAATATTAATAGATAATAGGGTGGATTGGATAGTTCTGATCTTTATCTTTGCGCCATTAAAGACACATTTATTAAATTGATTGGTTAGGTCAAATTTGACTCTATCATTGATGACGCAGTTGGGCATAAAAAGTGATTTGTGATTTAATCGTATACCGAACGGTTTACTCTAGGAGAGTGCGTGACAATCAAAAATTACTCTTACTTCGGCTCACAGAAACTTTGAACTTGAAATTTGCAATTTGACTCTCAGAACTTCAACTTTCTCTATATTTAAGTTATTTGTGATGGCAGCATCTGAATGCCTATATGACGATACATAATCGACGGACTAAATAATCACCCATAAACCATTGCAAGACGTTGACTTATTTAATCAGTCACTGTATCATTTCTACATCTGGCTATGGAGGTATTTCTTCAGCGCAGAAGACCAATGACAGTGCTGTTGTTATTAAAAGTGCATCTTTCGTATAAAATCTCATATATAAAACAGTTTGTCCTGATTGGGAATCAACTAGGAAGCTAGGAAGGTATACTTTCCACTACTGTGTTGTCTCTCTGATTTTGAATCGAAGATTCTTGGCATTTTGTCTTCGGTTGGTGTCTTTTCGTTCTATATTAGTCTAACAGGGCTATTTAGTCTAAATTTCCCACTTCAAAGAAAATTACTGGATACTTGCATCCAAATCAAACAAGGATACCTTCCTCCAATGTCCATCGTTCTATACTTCATAGAGCAACATTATTATCTTTATATATATAATTCTTCTGTCCGTGTTTGTTACCGTACTCCTCCTAAACGGCTAGACCGATTTTAATGAAACTTTGTGTGTGTGTTTGAATGGGTCTTGGGATGGTTTATATTCACAATTCGATCCGGTAGGTGGCGTTGCGATCCGATTCCACAAAATTTCAAATAATAAACACTCAACAATAAAAGAAAATATAAGCTCATGAATAAAATTTCAAATAATATACACACAATTTTTTTATTTTCAATTTTATTTTTATTTTTATTATTTAAGTAGATATTTGAAGGGTTACACATTAAGATAATATTATATTTTAAAATAGTGATAAGCTAAGTAATGAATTTAAAAGAAACAATGATTACTACCTTTAAACGAGAATAATAACAATTAAAAATATAAATATAAACAAAAAAAAAAAATCGTAAATAAAATGATAAAAAATGTACGAGCAGGCAAAACAACGTTTGCCGGGCCCGCTAGTGTGAATATAAATATGTATAAGGGTTAGAATCGAAAACGAGTCTTAAGTTTCTGTCTCATCCCAATGTTTGCTAACTCACCAATGAAAGCTCCTTTGATTCTAGCAATCATTTCATTCTCATTAGAATACCTATAACAGAAGTTAGGCATATACAACAATCTTTTCGAGTGCGAAGTTGATGAATGTCAATACTTTTTTGACTTTGAAGGTTTCTATGTCATATAAAATAAATAAATAAATAAAGAGATGAGGCAACAGCTCCGAATAGGCACCCTATGCCTAGCTTCAGTGAACTATTCGTTTGACCTACAGTTTTATCCATATCCGGCTTAATTGAGATGCTTTTTAGTTTTGTCAGACGTTCCCGAGAGGTGGAAGAAACTTCGACGTAATTTCTGTTTCTCCGGGGATCGAACCTGTGACCCCTCGCATATTAGTCCAGCACACTAACCGCACTGAGCCACTGAGTCCCATATGAGGCCTTAAAATCGATAAATAGATGTTGATATACAGTGGTGGAAAACTAATTAGAAACAAATAATTTTTTCTGAGGATTTAATTACCGCTCGTTTATTTATCAACAATTTCGATACGACAAATTCTCAATTGGATTGAAGTCGGGACTTTGCGCGTGCCATCTCAAAACATCAATTTTTTCTTCCGGAAACCAACTCGTCACAAGCCGTGAAGTGAGTTTAGGATCATTGTCTTGTTGGAAAATTTAAGACACTGGCAAATGGTCAAAAGCATATGGCTCCATAACATTTGCTAGTATATCCTTATACACATGCTGGTCCATTCGTCTAGCAACACGCACAATAGGACCAACACCGCGCCAGGAAAAGGCTCCCCAAACCATCAGATTTCCACCACCATGCTTGAACATTTTTATGGTGTACTTGGGGTTGAGTTCCTGATTTTTTGGCGCCTTACAAATTTTGTTCTATTGGATCCAAACATATTAAATTTGGATTCATCACTCCAAAGCATTTTTTTTCAGAAAGAGAAGGGTTTAAGTGCATATTTCTTCGAAAATTCCAACCGACATTTTACATTTTGTTTTGAAACGTGTGGCTTTTTACGTGTGATGCACCCCCACAGACCTGCTTCTAATAGTCGGTTCCTGACGGTTTAATGTACAAAAAATACGCAAGGCTTCTGCAAAACAACGGCACTTAACAAGTCCATATATATTGTATGAAACTTGTGTAAACAAAGACACAATGACAACTCCATGTCTATTTTTTCATAATCTCTAATTAGGCTTCCACCACTGTAGATCTGAACTTCTTATAATTTCTCCAGAGTCTTTCGTAGTGTGAATATTTGGTCGGTTGTGTAGTTACTTACCGGGCCTATAGCTACACTGGTAAAGGGCAATTAATGGTTTCAGCGGTTCACAAAGTGCAGGACTTTGTATGGAATGCTAATGAAATTGATGTATCCATATAGTTGCAGCAGTTTAGAGGTCTCCTTTCTTTCGGATCGGGCAGATATTCCGTTCATCAGTCATACTTTCTTCGAAATCTAGGAGAAGAATTGGTATATGGTATATGCTCCCCAATCATCTTGCTGTATTTTAAATACATATCTTGGCTGCTAACACACTTTATTGGTCGGGTTTATGGAAATCTTGTCTTTCATTATCCATGTGGAATACGAATAGTTCTTTCTGACGATAGCGGAATTTGGGTCGCCTTCAATATTTAAAGGCTTGTAGACGACTTTGACTCTACTGAAAATTTTCCGCGTTATAGTCTGTTCGGTTTTTTTTGATATACCTAACATGCTTCTTTTACCGAACATTGCGAGAGATTCTAATATTTCTATTTTCTCTCACGCACTTCTTATGCTATTTCCTTTCCGTTCGAAAAAGCCGATGCTCTTTCTTAAGGTTGCGCTTAACAATTGCAACCGTTCAACTATAATTTTCTCTTATGGCCCTTTCTAGTTCGAGTATACTTCGGTCGTCATAACTATATCTAGCCGACACGTTAAAAAAACAAGTCGCGTTTCTTCACTGTCTATTGAATAAGGAAAGGTTTATACTAATGTCTTTCTTCTCTTTAGTTTCTAAAGTTCAGCGCACCAATTGCTAAACAATCAATAATTACATAAACTAATTACATAGCTCCAACTACAAAACCACAAATAAACTGTAAGTGTATCCAGACCCCAACGACTCAGGGGTGCCCTCGACGAACACTTGAATTGATTAAGTGTACTACTCTGTATGCATAATGGGTTTCTTGAACTCATTGACAAAATTTCCGCTTTATTTATAGTCGGTCTTTCAAAGACCCCAATCTGTTTGCAACAAATTAGATCCAAATTTCTACGGTCAACTTAGCCTTGGACTAGCCCTTGAGTCAACCCATTGGCATTTAAGTGATTCATCGGGAATCCTAAGCACTTTCAAATCGATTAAGTGATCCAAGTTTAATCTTTATCTGCTTTAATGTACATATGGGGTGAACATATGTTTTTCGAACTATCTATCCACAAGGGAAGTTCATATTGGAATTATAAATAGATTTTTAATTACCCTCCATTGTAGGGCACATGTATGTGATAAGTGAAGTGGGTAGGGTGATGTCTGCTCATCCAATGAATGTGGAGAGATGGATGAAAGAAAGTGGTCTCCCTTTTCAAAATTTATCTCTTTTTATAAAGATTTAATAATTATGATTAAAGTGGCAATCTTAACATCATTATAGTACTATAAATTTACTTATATTCCATTGACAGTGCCCAGATGGTGTTTGGGCACGAATCTGTCTTCTTTGTTTTTATGGGAATTTATATTGAACTATTAGCCTTGACTAATAGAATCGGATGATGTATCTTTATGTAGAGACACGACAGAAATGGGAATCGGATCGAGGAATGATGAACTTTCATTATATTACGTATCTACGTGTATATGAGATTATGGGGTGATATTGTCTGTGGGCATGATGGTGTGAAAAATTTATTTGGAAAGTGGTTCTCAATGATATAAATTCTTTAATGCTATGCTTTACTGTAATAAGGGACCAACGAAACAGTTGAATAAAAAATACAACTTTGTAGCATTTTGGAAATTGGGGCATGTCGGATTCATTCATATTCAAAAACCGCACTTGAAAAATAATTGCACACTCACTGATTTTAAAATGAATGGTGACTGCAATCTTGCATAAGATGAAAATAAGATGTAATGCGAAATCAATGAATGCAAATCATTACAAAAAAGTTCAAGGAATGATTACATTTGGAGTAATGTCATTCTAGGTCTCATGGGCACTCCTGATATTGAAAGGTTTTTTTTTGCTCCGGAATATTATAACTACTCCCAAACCTAATGCTGGTATTGCATTGCAATACCTGACTTATGACAAATGCAATCGATTTAAATGGAATAACTTCTTCAACAACACCTTCTCGAAACCGATACATTGAGGCGCGAAGAACTTGCAAATTGGCTATTAAATCAACCAAAGAACATACTTGGAAAGAGTTCGGCAATAAATTAGACACTGATCACAGATTTGCAAGCATAAGGTATTCTCGCAGACTATCCGCCGTCTTAGAGGAAGGAAGTGGAACATTATTGAAGGAGTCAAATCCAAAGATGTTATACACTTATTTCCAATGAAGAGAACATCTTGCGCAGATGGAGCGAGCACTTTTCTGAACTGCTCAATCCAATCCACAAACCACATAGAACCTACCCGATTCTCCCCGGAATTAATTCCCCTGTCTGTGAATACGTGTGAAATGTCAAAATCAATGGCGGCAATGGTTTTCCATGCTATACCATGGGGGCATAGGATTTTTCAAGTATGCGTGCGTTAATGGCGCACGCATACTTGAATTTTGTACAGCACCAATAAATGAAAAATCCTGGGCCCACAGGCAGCTTGTAGGCAATGTCGGTTATGTGGGAGGAGTCGACGGTCTATTCTATGTGCGGTTTGTGTCCAGGGCATTGAGGAGGATAGATCCTTCGCCTTAAGCAGGGCGGAAAATAGTCCCACGATAGAGGAAGTCACTTTTGCGATTAAATCTGCAGGAGTTGATGCAGGTGATCGTGCTCCTTTTCAAGAAAGGCGATAAAAGGGATTGCTCCAAATACATGGTCTCCCGCGGAAAAGTATTTGCCAATGTACTGGAAACGCGTTGCAGAGCTGTGGTCGAGTCACGATTAGGAGATGAGCAGTGCGGTTTTCGTCCGGGCAGAAGCTCAACCGACCAGCTATTCACTCTCACAATGATACTTGAGAAGGATTGGGAGTATGCTATATACATGATTATGCATGCTTCGTAGATTTGGAGAAAGCATACGACCGAATCCGGAGTCCCTCGACGTAAACTCTGGAGTGTATTACAGGAGTACGGAATTGACGGTTCTCTCTTGAGAGCCATTCAATCTCTTCGCACAAACTGTAAATGATGTGTTCGGGTAAACGGCGTTAAATCAATACCTTTCATCGTGGGCGTTGAACTTCGCCAGCGTTGCGTCTTGTGTCCTCTCCTTCTCATTACTTATGTGGATGTGGACTGGTTGTTACAGCAGTCTTGGCGAAGAACGTTTCGAATTGGGAGATCTGAGGATAAGTCATCCTTGGGTACTTCCAGACTGAACTTCAACGCGCACTCAATCGGTTTGTAGCCGTTTGCGTTGAAGCTGAGATGAAGGTAAACGTGAACAAATCTGAAGTGATGGTCGTCTCCAGAACGCCTATTCAATGCACTTTAAATGTTAGTGGAGTCCCATTGAAACAGGTAGAGAAGTTTCAAGTATCTCGAGGTTTTATTCACGGGTGCTGAGTTTTCCTGTTAGGATTGGTCAGGTGTGACCCGCAGGGATCATATAAAGAACGCGAGGAACTCAATTTCGGGCAGCTACTTCTCTGGACGGAGCGGTCCATGCTTCGGTGGTTTGGTTATGTTAAACGCATGTCCCAAACCAGGATCCCACGACGTGCTATTGAATCCATACCTTCAGGCAGGCGTTATCTAGGTAGGCCCATTATGAGATGGTTAGATCAAGTTCATAATCTCTCCTCTAACCGTATAGGGAATGCCCTTGATGATTTAGAGTTGATGGCGTCGAACTAAGAGTTATGGAGGGTCCATTTGATCAACCTATACCCGCGACCAACTTAATGGATAAACGGGCCATTGAAAATGAATGAATGAATTGTTAGGGAGTTGAACCCAAGACCATGAGAGTGAACTGTGAGCCACTGCACTAACATAGTCACATCACCACCTTATACAATGTATTGACAATATTGTAGACGGCTCGCACTATGGAAAGCATTTGTCGTCACACTGTGTTGAGCGGACAACCCAGTCTGATAATAATTATTGCTCTGATTATCATCACTCAAAGTCGAACCTAAAACGCTTCAATGAGGCCCCCAGGATGTTTGCGGATAGATGTTAGCTCTGCAAATAGTGCAAATATGTCTCCTTCTAACCTGGTTTCAAACTTTGCTTGTTCTGTAGCTGATCGCGAGAGAAGCGATGTCCTTGCGTTTTAAAAGTGTCTTTCTAGATGATGTTCATTAGTTGTTCATCTCTTATGGCATTCAAATATCACATTTTCAGGAATAATTTCATTGATTTCCTCTAAACATCTGTCATGGAAGTAGATGAAGAGTAGGCATAGGCATAGGCAAGGCACAGACATATGTATATATGTAGGTCAGTGGAGAAGTCTTGTGTTCGCCAGTTGGATATAATATTTGCAAATCAACATTTGAAGCACATTTTTAGTCATTTTATGATCCAAATTTTCGTAAAATTTCACTGACTTAATTTTATAAGCCAATCAACTAGCTGTTGAAAGATTTCGGAAACTAAAGATCCGAATGTACGAAATTAATACGCGGGCTCACTGACTACTTGGTACTGTTAGACTCATGTCCTTAGCTGATTATTTGGAACAGGTCTGCCATACGTATGCGTTTGGAATGAATATGAATTTGTAATTGAATATGAAGAAGAATTTCGGCAACAATATTACACTGCTATATCATTCCACCTAACCTATCGTCTATCGAAAGCAACTAGTTGTACTACTATAAATTATAACACACGCAACACCTTGACATTCAACAGAATTGGAACATAAACCCTTTTTTCCAGTACATATTTTTAAAAGCTATCTACAATAAGTATTTATTCGCTTTTTCTCACTTCCTGTTTCATTTTGTTATGAAGTTAGTTACATGTCATGCTCTGTTTACTACACTTAAAAAACAAAAAAAAAAACAAAAACACTGCCAGCCAACATTCCAATTCTCGAACTAATTCACAAGTCACGAGCTCAGCTACTCATGCGAATTAATTATTCTGTGTGTCAACTACACAATGTTACCTAAGTGATAATCTCATCGCGTGTTCAACGTGACACGCCCCTTCAACATTGAAGTCTGCACTTCAGGCTCACTTTAAATACGTAGAAAAAAAAAGTCTGCAAACGGGAAGTAACATTTTATTGTACAAAATTCCATTCACTCGCTTCGGAGTCCTATCGATAGTGTACCATCAAAATTCAGCGACAAACGAAACCAACAGCTAGGCAGTGAAACAAGAACAATATCTGTTGCGAGATCAAAAGAATGCCTTAATGGTTTAAATGGGAATCACAATAACCGGGCAGCAGGACAGGATCACAGATAAACAATGCACTTTAGAGAGTGTGTAATAGAGAGCAGCTGCTGCTGCTGATCTGTACGTTCAAAATCAGGGAAAATACCTTATGTCCGTTCAACAAACGCGTACGAAGCATCCGGTGTGAAGAGTGGAAGAGTTGCTGCTCATTTCATTTAGCACTGCTGAGAATCTGCGACTAGGACAATGGAATAATTGTTTGGTCGTTTTGTGGATATGGGATTAGGGGAATTTAATAATGATAAATATCTGGCAATATAATGATTTATTACTTGCAAGCGATTTTGATACTGCTAATCTGTTGATTTGTTGACTCCGTCGGAATTATTCTCTATGTAACAAAATGTGGCTACTGAAATTTGATTTATACAATGAATAAAAATAGAGGAAGACGAGGTAGGTATTTTTTTTTGTCCACAAGTACCTAGCATCTTATCAAAAAGGTAAGAATTCGTAGAGCTTCAGACTACTTTTTCGCAAAGGAAAAATACGAAAGTAGTATTTCCTTTAAGTTCCGCTGTAATATTCTAGAATTTCAGGTTGATGATCACTTTACGACGTGTAAGGAAAAGGCCAAAAGGACAACAGATGTTTACTTATACCACCTTCATATTTCAAAAATAATTCAATCGGCTTCTCAATTTTAAAGAACAAGTACATGACACTTTCACAATCACCAAAAAATCATAACTACTACAATTTATGTTTACAATCACACAAACAAATGTCATGACCGGATTCCATATGTAATTCTTGCGACAACTAGGTATTTTGGATACAAGTAACTAGTAACTTGGCAGCTACCTGGTAAATGGTTGGTTATGGTAGCAGATAAATCGATTCCTAGAGTCGTCATATTTTCAGACATATTTTTCAGAAATCTTGGCATAACTGTTGGATTAGTTGAGAGGATCTTCTGTAGCCTAAATACCCCAGAATATTATTCTAATTTTATAGTCTTCCTTTCCGATTGTAGCATTGTAATCCTCGAGAACAAATTTGACAATGTACTCCAGACAAGCTCCGTTGGCACCGCCCGGGGAGTCAAAGAATTCCCAAAAATTATTAAGGGAAGCACGTCCGTAAAAGGTTTATGCGCAATCATTTTTTCTTCAGCAACCTGATTAGTCACTGACCCGAGCTCCAAATATGTCGGATTAGCTAACCCAAATACCTTTCTCCAATCTAGCTGCGGTTATATTGGTATCGCTAAAATCTCTGCCTAAAAAAGAAGGGCGTCCGAAAATTGTATGGAGTAATGTAGATTAATCTGATATGTATCTATAAATTGAACACTTTCGTTACAATCACCCCTATTGTCGTCGTCGTCTGTCGTCGTTTGGAATTTGGTATTGCGTAACTGAAACGACTCGACTCTCTGAACTCTCACATTCCACAAACTATGTCACCTGTGTTTTGACATTTCAATCGACGAATTTATATTTGGTCTGGTGTTTTGTTTGTGATTTGGTTAATTATTTAATAAAACAAATCAAAAATGAATAGTATTGAGATGTTTTTTGAAAGCAGTGACGAAGAAGAGCACCAGAAAAGAGAGCTGGTAAAGTTAAGGAAGGAAATTCGAACCAAATTCAATCCCTTGGATTTGGCCGACGTTAAGTGAGTGGTAGAAATAATTTAAATTGCAAACATTGTTTTAATAACAATAATTATTTTCAGATTTAAAATGTATTTTAGACTATCATAGTCGAGTGTGGTCCAAGACAATTCAGAGATAAGGCTATGTCGTCCCATTGCCGATTAGCATCACTTTTTGTTAGGCCCTTTGTGAACGGTTTTGCCAAAGGAATATTTTTCTCCATTTCTTTCACTAAATGTTGAAATTGCCTTTTATTTGTGATTTTCATTTTAAAGAATAAGTAACTATCTTTTCGTTAGTTAAATTTTAAATACATATACTTTTCTTTAAGACTTGCTCACGCAGTTGTTAGAACTTGATGCAAACTATTGATATAGTTGCAGCTCTTTTTATACCCCTGTGCACACACACACGCGTCACAAAACGACTCACGCAATACCGACGATCGTCGTCGAAAAATACAATCCACATTTTTTGACATTTCAGACGCCATTTGTCGATCGTCGCCGCGACAAAAGTCGTTTATTTTTAGTCGCCAATACCAAACAGTCGTGTCGTTTTCTTAGAGTCGTAAACGACAACGACAATAGGGGTGAATAAAACTTCACACAGTGTTGTTCCGATTCCAAAGGCGAACCAAGACGTTCGTCATCCGTCTTGAAGTCTGGCAAAATTTATGTGGCAGGAGTTATTGTCCTGAGGTCATTATTGTCCATTTATTGGAAGGAAATCGGTGCTTAGAGCCTGAATGATTAGATAACAGCTTGCTTACTTACTTACTTATTTAGGTGGCGCTACAGTCCGTGGTGGACTTTGGCATCAACCATTACGCCTCTCCAGTTAGCACTATCTTTGGCTAACAACTTCCAGTTGCGCACTCCAAGTTGGTTGAGGTCCCATTCTACTTGTGCGCGCCACCTAAAGTGAGGACTTCCTCTACTGCGTTGTCCCTCCGGGTTGGAATCGAGGACTCATCGGGCCGTATCGTTGGTGTCAATTCGCTCTACATGTCCTAGCCATCTTAGTCGACTGATACGTACTTTTCTGACCAGGTCGATGTCGCTGTACAGCTCGTAGAGTTCGCTGTTAAATCTTCTCCTCCAAAGCCCGTCAACGCAAACGGTACCTTCTTGTTGACAGCATATATTTTGTTTTGCCCTCATTCACCACTAAAGCAATTTTTGCCGCCTCTGTACTGATACTTGCAAACGCACCAGTGACAGCTCGCTGTGTCCTGCCAATGATGTCGATGTCGTCATGCAAGTACATAGTTGCACAGACTTTTTGAAAATTGTGCCACTGATGTTGGCTTGCGAGTTTCGCACAATTTTCTCAAGAATGATGTTGAACAGCTTGCTAGTGTCCAAATTTATAACACCTTCAGTACTTATCAAAGGAGAAAAAAACTCCTTATTGAACATGATTGCTACGCTTGAAAACTTTTTAGTTGCGAGTCGCGAGTGATATATTGCTGTCTGAGGATCTCTCCGATCACCACTAGCGATGGATAAGTTTACCATGTCTTTCAGCAATTTTTACCGGACTATATGATGTTCACCTAAAAGGTTAAATTTAAAAACGAAAGGCTTTCAATTCGGTAAGCTGGTTTCTCCAAATTTGTCTTAAAACAAAACAAAATTATATAAATAGAAACATACAAAATATTTGAATATATTCTGCTACATTTTGCTACATACCGGACAATTAATTTACATATAAAAGCCAAGATCACACTCCACTTTAACGTCAGTGTTGAGTGTATGCACTATAATACGTTTACCCCTCACGGCGAGCTCCATCGAAAAACAATTATCACCGTCGTTAATGTGCCAAACACGATGTGAATAATAATCACATGCTTTAGCCTCAATCTGAGTAAATATTGTTAACGTCTGCACTGTCGCACAGCCAGCTGTTTGAACGTTTAAGTATTTATTTACTTGTCTGTCAATTTAAATAAAATTTTTCATTTTATTTTTCATTTCAGCGGGATGACAAACGTAACGCAAAAATTATTCGAACCCCAGCGAAAGATGCCAACCACAAGACTATCAATCTGCCTTTCCAAAGAAATGTCAGTCAGTCGGAAATCGCTTTCAACAATAATTACCCCGATGACAGTAAACTGCGCGTCAAGTCCTCCTCAAAGCAAAAGCAACGCTCCAAGAAAAACGCAAAAAATACCAAAGATTCACACGCACAATTCCAAAGCGGTGAACAAGAAAGTCCAACAAAAGCAGCGGCCAACGTAACATTCTCGACCGATGCGACTGACCTCAATGCAAATGCACCTGAAGAAGAAGACACCACTTACAGTCAGTTAATATTTGAAGGTAAAGTCAACAAACCCAATGAGCCATCATCAGCTAACGCTTTGACACCAAGCGACGTAAACACTCCAACGGCACAGACGTCTCACCAAGTTGATCCAAATACCGGCCACTATGACAGATTGCCCTTTGACAAGTCATTATCAAAGCAAAGTGACATTGGTTTTCAACACTCAACTGCAAATCACGCAAGACTAAGCACTGACCATCAACGGGTAACCTCAGCCACGCAAAGCCACGGCCAGACTTACTACCACGTCAAGCCAAACAGAACGTCAACAACAACAACAGGTGTTCATAGCCCAAGTGGCGGCGGCGTCGGCGACACTATTCCATTCATTGATGAAGAGGACATAGTTGGAATCGTAGAAAAGCACGGCACGCACCTTCGAATCAATGAGGGCAACGACAACGACACAAACTATGCGACAGCAACCCGCATAATTACGCTCCATCCTAAAAACATAGGTTCCAGTCAAACAATTCAGCGCGGCAATACCTTGCAGCGAACGCAACTATCATCCAACATAACCAGCAACAACAATAACAAATCCGATGCGTCATTGAGAAAACCCCGTGCCGGTGAGATTGTTGTCATTGATTCCAATGAGAATGTGGAAATCGTGCCGCGTTCGGCGGCGAATCAACATCAACACGGGCGTGTTATTGGTGTGCACGAGTTCCTCTCTTGGAATCCAGCTAAGGGGAAATTGTGCCAAATTTGTCATGCGGCTGCGCTGAATGGCTCGAATACTGTGGTGAAATGCAGAAGTTGCGACATGGTGTGCCACCTCTGGTGTGTGCCACGGCTGACGGTGAGTTTATTTTGGTTCTCATATTGGATAGATATACATTTACTCTAAATTACATACATATATTATTTCCCCCCTGATCATAATCATGACAGATTTATATTTGAGATGATGGTAGAGATTTCGGCGGAATTTCTTTTGAAATAATCCCGAAATAAAATATGGCCTTTACGCAAGAGTGCGTCTGACTGCGCGGATACTTTTGTCAACAAGTTGCGTGGCGTCAGCGTCTCAGTGAGGGAAATTGATTTTTCATCTAGCTTATAAATAGATGACAAGGGCTACTAGAAATTTACAAAAATATGTTGGTACATCTCGTAATATTGTTCGCACGTCAGCGAAGCAAATGTGCGCGCTGCATTATTTAAATTGTAAATGGAATGCGCATTAGTGTTTACATTTTGATATGTGCCTTTGATTACTGTCCTGAATGATTATTGCGTGGGTGGGATGTTTATTTGGGTGTAAAATTATGTTAATCGCGGAATTATAACGGAATTTCAAATTTCGGAATGGTGGCAATGCCCACATGAGGCATAATATATTTAACCTGTATCTACGGAACCGTTCAAAAATCGTGTGCACAAAAATTCGCAAAAGAACAGTTTAAAATATTCATTCCATTTTATAATTATTTAATGATTCCCGGGTCTTGGGCGTTGAACTTATCCAACCCAGTTTGAACTCCTATGGAAATGGAAACAATGACTCAAAGACAATTATTCACTTGTAGATACGAATCATTTTTGTTTTTAGAATTGAATTCGTTTTGACGTAAAATTATACCTAGTTTAAGAGCCCGAAGTAATTTTTCGGTCTGAGAGGTAACCGAAAGATATTTGCATTACTGTGTAGCCTTAAAGGCACCAAGTGACAAAGTACAGAAACTGAAGCAGAATCCCATACATTTGCAACAGAAACAGAATTAGGAACAAACAATTTTTTTTTCAGCAACAGTAATTAGCGACAGAAAAATGGCTGTTTGACGACAGAACGTAAACAAATCTATATTGATTGTTTTTGGTGCTGCCAACGACAGAAATGCAATTTATCGTGGGAGGGAGGTTTTTTTATTTGCACAATTAACGGCAGCCATGTTTTTCTGGATATGTTTCTGTTTTGTGTAGCTGAACGAACAACGCACAGTGTGAAATTTTCGCATTCTAGCGGAACTTAATTCAAAAAATAAAGTTGGTCTTACATGAACCAAAACTTTTTTTCTCAGCTCCCAATATTATGCCTATTTTAGCTCATAGCTGTATATTTGCATTATTTATTATGCAGGAAGCGGTTAAAGTCCAGATTCTCTGTCAAAAAACAAATTACATATATAGAATTTTTGGATTTATTGATAAAATTTACTAAATATTCCAGTTTTAAATCCTGATTGTGAAAAAAATTCATAAATATTTTATATCTACTATATTTACACTTTACGCGAAAGTAATTAGATTTTATTTCCTTTCAATTTTTTTATACTTTATTGTTCGATTTCCACTCAGGCTAAAGAAAACAAAAAACGGTGAAAACTTGCACTTTGGGTAGACTTTTAAAATTGTATTCACGTACAGACAAGCCAATTTTTACATTTATTGTTTCTCTGATTAGGTATTTTAAAACCAGGTAATCTTTTGCCCGTTTTTGCCACCCCCGTATAATTTTTTTTAATTACTATCTACTAAATGAAAAAGCTAGATGTTTTTGAGCTATGACGACACCGCATGTAACGGGAGGAAAGGAGAAGGAGTAAGTGGGTAAAAATCAGCACACTGTTACTGTGTACGGGCTCAGTTTCGTCTAATAAAGATTACCACCTCCCAGCGTAATAAAAAAAAAATAAATAAAAAAACCAAAAAATTAAAAATTTAAATAAAACAAAAAAAAAAAAAAAGTACGGTAAAATTTAAAACTTGCATTGCTTTAACATAAAACCGCCTTTTTCTGTCAAATTAGCCTACAAGGGATGCCAATACAGTAGTCCCACGATAATGTGAACTAATTAAAACAAGTCGTTTTCGAATTTTAGAGGGATTCACATTACTAGAACTTTTTCCAGTAGGTACTTACTAAACAGATTGAAACGATTTTCAAATCCATTAAAAACAACACAAAATGATTTTTTAAAGCACAGTTTCAATATTTATCAATTCAGAAGAAAAACGAAAATTAAATAATTTTATATAATTTCAAAAAATTCTCAATTTTTGGTAAATTTTGATTAAAATTCGGTTTAAATTTGTAAAACGTTTTGGACTTATATTTCTGTGTTCAGCTGAGTCTTCTCTATAGTACTTAAAAAAAAATTGGGTAAGCTATCATCTCAAGCGCGAGATTTTCGTGTTTTCTCTTTAACCTTCGATGAAGTTTGTATTCTTACTCATCCAGTGTTGGTGTCCTAGGAGGTCGTGCACTCTATTGTACACTTCCATGTACATGAATAGGGATAATATTTTTTAATCATTTTGTTGTTTTTCTCTTTCTCATTCCAAAATATCGGTATTTAGGTACTTTATGCTTTTTTTTAGTACATAGTAATAGGCAACTTTTAGGAGCGAAACTAAATAATCACAATTTTACAGTTACATATTATTTTGGTTTTTCTTTGACCGTGCAAAAAAAAAGTGAACTTTCTTGCAGCATTTGAATAGAGACAGATGCAATTGCTTTGTTGTGGATCAATTTATTGAACCTGAAGGTTTTTTTTTTATTTTTATTTAGCGTATATTTTAATCGTTTTTCAATCATATGGGGAAAAGAAAGGATAAATACTTGGCTAGAAGAAGTGTAGTCTCACCTATTGCAAAAAAAAAAAAAAAGTGGAATAAGCAAGTCAGTGGTTGGAATTTTCTAAAAATAACTGCAACTATGGAAACAACATGAAGGAAGAACCAATTTTTGGAGAAGCATCAAATTCTCACTGTTCTGCCTCGCAGATCTGATCAAATTGGGGAATCATTGCTACAGTTGACACGGTAGTAATTCGGAGAGCTGAATATCTAAAAAGATTAAAATTAAAAAAAAACCGCCTCTTACCACTACTCGTAAGTAGATTCGCATGGTTTTTGCTCGGAATGGGATGCCTTTTTTGCTATGGAATAGCTAGTGGCATCAAATATTTTTTTTCGGACGAAACCCGATTTAATTTAGATGCAGGCACGTAGCCAGGGGGGGGGGCTTGAGGGGCTGAAGCCCCCCCCCGAAACGCTAAGCAACAAATTAAAAACTAATTCAAATCTATAAAAATAAGGAAACTATACATATACAGGTAGGTAAGGTATATAGTATCCAAACGCTAGGTATGTACAGTACACTGTACAAGCCATCGCTTGAACCTTGTTCTGTCTAATGCCATGTCAACTCCTGCAATTCGGAATTAGTTAGTGAAATAGCTAATTTCTTCCGCAACCATTCAAATGCAAATATAACTTTAAAAAATGTAATTAAAAAACACGCACCAGAGAGCCGAAAAACTCGACTTCTAAGCCTTTGTGAAACAAGATTCATTGAAAGGCATGACAGTATTATTTCCTTTGTAGAGCTCTTCAAATGCATCGCAATAAGTCTTGAAGAAATAACCAGCAGAACGTGGGCGATGTCTTCGAAAGCATCAACACTTTTGGCAGTGATCAAAAAAGTGATTTCCTAGTAAGCCTCATTGTATGCGAAAAACTATTCAGTTTAACGCTATCCTTATCAGTTTTCCTACAGACCAAATCCTTAGACTTCGTTTCTGTTATCGACCGCACAAAAGTAGTTCTGAATTCTCTTAAGAACATCAGAGAAAATGCCGAAGACTTTTTCAGAGAGGCTTTTCAATCCGAAGTCCCTGCCGAGGACTTATTTGAAGTTGAATTAAGAGCCCCAAGAACTTCATTGAAGCAAACAACGCGTTCCAATCCAGAAACCTCTTCTACTGAAGCCTATTTTAGCGTGACTATACTGATACCTTGCATATATTCGTTAATACAAAATCTTACGTCTATTTTCACCATATTTCCCGTTTAATTTTTTTTATGAAATTTTTATCCTTGAGATAAATTTTTTTAAAAATTATGTTAAGCAACTCTTTTACATACGATAAACAGAATTTGTAGTAAAAGCCGTTTTTTTGTCAGGCAAAAATGGTCAAAAAGAGACTCGATATTTCTCTAAAATCTACTTTTTCTTTCACAGCACCCCAGAAGAAAAAATCCATGGGTGTTAGGTAAGGAGATCTGGGTGGCCAAGGATTGGGCCAAATCGACCAGTTCACCGTACATTAAAAGTATGGTTAAGGAATGGATTTACCCCGCTGCTACTGTCACAAGGTGCTCCATCTTGTTGAACGAACATCGCTCTTCCCTGAAAAAGAAGAACATCTTCAAGGAGCTTCGGCAATCGTTCTCTAGAAATTCAAGGGAATTAACTGTTTGTGGAAGAACGTGTGGGCTACTAAAGTTTTTTCAAACATTTACGCTAAACCTCTTTTGAAATAAGCACACATTTTGAAGAAGTTGTTCAAAATAATTAAATTCTTACCTTTGAAAGGTTGTTGTGTGTATTAAATGGGGATGGGGGTCTGACCAATGGTGCAAATTGTGGAGGTTTGTAGCTTTATAACTTCGTTTGTGAATTGCGCTTCGTCAGTCCACAGAATGTTCTTGAGGAAGTGTCCGGGTACGTAATCTATTACTATGTAGAGTTCTGTGAATCCTGGTTCTAGGAAGTTCCAATTGCACAGCTTGTCCTCGGACCTGACTAAAGTCTTAACTTCCACAGCACGCAAAATCCCACCCTCAATTTCTGCCGCCGCTGCGTCTGAACGTCGTTTTTTTTATTTCGAGGAGCTCACCCGGTTTCAACAGGGCGCTGATACGCATCAGTACCCGGCTACATGGTGTACTACGATTTGGGTATCGGCGTTGGACTCCTATCTTGCCAACGAAGCATTTCCATGGCAGAACCCGTTTACAAACACTATGTCCGCGTAATCACGTTTTTCAACTTATCAATGTTAAGCTTTTTTTTTTTTAATATTCGACAATTAACTGTTAACCGCTTATAATTACGTTAGTTTATTATTCTGACTTAATTTTGTTTGACCATTTTTTTTTTTTTTGACAAAAAACGGCTTTTACAACAACTTCTGTTGATCGTACGTAAAAAAGTTGCTTAACATAAATTTTAGAAAATTTCTCAAGGATAAAAATTTCATTAAAAAAATACAAATTTATTAAGTAAACATTTTGAGAAAAAAGCATTTTAAGTAAAAAAATGTAACAACAAATTTTCAAAATGTTGACTTTAAGGAGCCATAACTTTTTTATAGCTGCACAGATGTACCCGTAGTGCTTAGGACTTGTAGGTATGCGCTACTAAATTGTCTTTTCAAAATTCATTTTTGTATCTTTAATAGTTTAGAAGTTATAGCGTTTTAAGTTGTAACACCTCCAAATTAGAGGTCACATGCTTTGAAGGCCAATAACGGGAAATATGGTGAAAATAGAACCCCCTGCCATACAATTTTTTGTTCGGCGGAACTTCACGAATCTTCCCTTAAAGGATTATACTGCTTAACTGGGACACCCTGTATATAGTTTTTTGTTTAAAGAATTCCTCGTAAGATTTGGAATCAAGCCCCCCCCCGAAACAAAATCCTGGCAACGGCCCTGTTTAGATGACCTTGATGGTTAAATTACTAAATTCATGACATACACACAGAAAAACACAAGGCCGTGAAAGAGGGCATGTGAAAAGGGCGTGTAATGGTATATTGGTGGCGATCTCTTATTATGGCCAATGTTAATTGCAGTTTATGTCATCAAGAATGAACGCGAATAACTACAAAGGCGTACTGCAGAAGGCTTTTCCTTACTACGATAGTGTATTTGGACGACTTTCCAGCAGGATAACACCCCCATGCATACCGCGTGGTAAAAGAGTGTATCCGTATCCGTACCCAAAACGTGCCTATACTGGAGTGTTCACCTTATTCCCCTGATCTCAATATAATCGAGACTGTTTGCGGATGGTTTTCACGGAATCACGGCCACCAATACCACATGGAGCGACATTTCCTAGAGCTACCTTGAATCTCTGTTTAACTCACTTCCAATCCAAACGGTATTTGTGAAGTTATTTCCAACAAAAGCGGCTATCGCCATTATTAACTAAGCTTAACAAGTTAAAAAGAAATGAATTTGAACTGAGTTTTGTATAACGCCTTGTTATTGATCCTTGTCTCCAGTTACCTACTGTCCCTATTCAAGTGCGTCAAAAGAAAAATGAATTTTTTTATACTACATTCAAAAATCATTTGTTTAAAAATAACGGAAAGATTTTGGTTTATTTTTGTTTTCCCTTTAATATAAATTTGAAATCAAAATGTATATGTCTGTAGATACAAATATTATACATTTTGTTTTATTGAAAAACCGCAAAAGAGAAACAAGAAATCTTGTCCCTATTCAAGTGCATGGGAGTGTATGTACTCGCTGTCACTCGTGTCCAGTTATGTTTTTGCATTGGTGGTCATCTTTTAATACATTGGACATCAGATGTGGAACTTCATGAATCTTGGCTTTATGGGTTTTGTTAGAGCTTAAATCAAGCGCTAATAATCTTTTTTAAATCGCAGTACTTGTCTTACAGTATTTTGTCGGAGCTAAGCTGATCCACAATCTCTACTAGGCTCCAACTTAGTATAGTTGCGGTAGAATTCGTAGAGTTAGCACCTCATAATGTATGGCTGTTTAAAATAGTGGCATGAGGACCGCCTGTTAATGTGGCGCTCAGCATTTGTACGCGTTTCCGGATATATGGTGCCATAAATTTAAACTGCTGCATATTGGCAAACATGTCCTCCTTCCCTAGCATTAAAATCACCACAATTTATTGTCATTTTTAAGGGCTTAGGTCTATTGAAACTAAATCTTGTGAACTTTTTTAAAACACATTTTACAATTTTTAATTTAAGCAACAAATCCCACAATCTTGAGATTTTTTGCAGAATGCTACTGCCGCACGAGTTTACAATGATCTCAGACGTCTTAGCCTCAGAAAAGAACGCCCATTTCAATTCTTTTACAGATGTTCATAAAATAAGCCATAGAAAAATTAATAATTAAAAAATGTGCGTGAAGCCTTTTTGAACTTAAAACCCATGTATTACTTCAAATTACGATGCAATAATAATAATTCATCGAGTGGTTTCGCTTTTTATTTATTCTTCACCACACCAATATAAAATGTTCGCCTTGTTGTCGTTTTTTCCTGTATTTCTCTAAAAAGGTAGGTACATATTTCTAAGT
This sequence comes from Cheilosia scutellata, assembly GCA_955612985.1. NCBI lineage: Eukaryota > Metazoa > Arthropoda > Insecta > Diptera > Syrphidae > Cheilosia > Cheilosia scutellata. The sequence goes on along the minus strand of OY015313.1, from coordinate 50,436,429 downwards.
CATTAACCACAAACGCAAAGCCTTGTATTTTATTAATGCATATCACTTCCATTAGGCAAAGAGTTACCGATGCAACCAACATAGCCAGGACGTGGTTAGACGGTCTTAAACCGAACCATTGCTTTGTATTTCCTTTTTCTTAAGTACAGACTTTGCAAAGATTATGTTACCGATGCTGTTGTAGTCGCATCATGTTTTTATTATGAATTGTCCTATATAAAGGCGAAGGAAAAGATACTCGTACAAGGAAAAGTGATAGACTTTCAAAAGCATAACCACAATTTTTATTATCTATAGCTGGCATGGGAAACAAATGGGCTTGGGTTGGGTTTTCTTAAGCTTAATATAAAGAACATATGGTCATGGTATGGATGTATCATTAAATTAAATTGGTTGGCTAAATATGCCAGCGTGCGAAACAAATGGCCACATATGATATGATGATCTTGTTCCGTTTTGGTTTGAACGCCCCAACGTCAAATAAAAGTATTATGGTGGAAACAGATTCGAATAGATTGCATAAATTATGTTGACACCATCAGAGAAAAGGAAGTCGATTTGCATTGACGACTTAATTTATTCGATACACTAATCGAATATATTAAACGGTTTTACTGAACCCTTTTTTGGGCTACTGGTGAAAAAATATTGTGAGCTTTGTTGTCGAAATTAAGTAGGTAGGTAGCCATTTTCTGCTTCGCAGAACTCTACCTATACGAAACAAATCGATTACCTCTATGCATTTATCATAGAATTACAGCATTAGCTGCTGTCAATATGGGAAGAAATTACGAGAATGAGGAAGGGATAATAACGAAATCCCATCTTTCTTTTGCTAAAATACATCAACCAATAGCTGAATTCCAAATTCCAATGCCGCCAAGTCGATTCAATTTAGATGAGCCACTGTGTTGTTGTGGAGTAGATTAAGAAAGAGAGACATGTTGTCCTGTAGCCAATTTTGGGTATAAGCGATTGGCATTAAAATATTTTTTTTTTTGTTTTAAGTGACATTTGCAAATACTCGTAGCTGTAAAAATAAAAAAAAACTCGTCTCCATGGTTTTGACTTTATTCACAATTAAATTGAATAATGTAATTTTATACGCTTCTGTCCCGATAGTTGCAAATGCGTCAGAGACATCTCTCTGAGTTCTGCCAGTGATGTCATAAGTCATTGTCATATATTTATATGCATATATGCAAATAATTGCACTGACTTTTGTAAAATTGTGCTTGTGAGTTTCGCATCACCTTGTCTTAATCCGTTTTTTCCCATCAAACATCTCGGTAAGATTGTTTCCAACCTTAATGGAGCAGGGGCCGAATCGCTTCTTCCGCAAACGAGCAATACGTGATGGAATTAGTTTTTGCTTTGCATGTAAAATCGATTGATTCCGTGAACGTATAGCTCATTCATGGAAGAAACGATTCGGCCCCAGGTCTTCATTTAGTATAAATTGACAGAAATGACAAAACTAAGACAATGGCTCTATATAAATCGAATCCATATATGGTGTAATATGCGGCCTTAAAATCGACAAACAGATAGTGGGTTTCTACATGATCTGACGTGTGAATTCGTTCTATAGCCACCTTAGACGATTGATGCTCAATTTTGACTAGGTCGATGTAGCTTTGCGGCTTGTATAGTTTGTTGTTGAATCTCGTCCTCTCAAAGTCCATAGACGCAATTAAGACCGAGCATTTTTCGAAAAATCTTTTTCTATAAGCAACAGAGGATATCTTCAGCCACTTTAGATATAATCCAGGCTTCAGCCCTTGATTGGGATAATCAAGGTCTTAAGTATATAGAATCTTCTTAGTTCTTCGGGATAGAGTTCTACTATTGTCTTCTCAGCCCAAAGAAACAGAAAAGAGTAATTCTTCATTTAATTTCTTCTGATATGTTGTTGTCAAAATTTATAGCAGAGCTGTAGTAGACAAAGGGTGGTATGAATAAAAATCGAGCTTAAACTCCGAGTACGTACTCCTGAGCATGAGCATGAAGTGATAGTTTGTTCTCCAATTTATATGGAATAAAAAAGATTTTAGTTTGAGAGAACGTGCTCCTGTACACAGGAGGTAGATAGATACTCGTCATTTTATTTTCAAACATTTCTGAGTCTGTAAGGAATAACAATAGTATTGCAAATGTGGCCATGTTTATGATAATTTTTGGAAGCAATTTATGTATATTGAAGCATAGGAGATCGTTGTTTAAGTTGACCAAAACATCTTTCAATTGTTACACGCTCCTTTGTGAATAAATTATTATAAGCACGATCTTGCGGTGTATTAGGCACCATTATCCCTAGTTCGATTCGGAAAATTTTTCAAAAATCTCTTCGCTAATATTTTTTATGATTTTTTGAATGGAATGATCTCAGAAAAATTTTGTCTGAAAAGGAGGAAAAAGTGGCTAAAATAGTCATTTTTAGGAATTTTCAAAAAATCATAAAAAATATTAGCGAAGAGATTTTTGAAAACAATTTTTCGCAGTCACTATTAGAATTGTTTGAAGAAACTTTTTGCATCAAAACATTTTATTTTTGGGACCGAGGAAAAAAGTAAAAAAAGTAGACTTTTACAAAAGTTCTAAATTTTCAATGGGTACTTAATGGGTTACGGAAAGTTTTGTATCATTCAAACGGAATTTAAATGACCTCTCCATTGACGCCAAAATTTACATGAAGTAAGTTCAAATTTATGAGATTAACTTTACTTTTGTGCAAATAATTTTGCCACTGACTGTATATGGGCAATATGATTGGGATTTGATTTTTAAAACTTCTAATTCATGAAATGGGTTTTACTGCCTTTGAAAAAGGAAGTTATGTTGGCGCATCCTGTATAACATGTCCTTACAATTCTTAACCTGTTCTATTTCAATAGGTGCAGTATTTTGCAAATTATTTGGGCTACTTAGGATACAAATAAACTTACTTGCCGCTTGAAGATTCATTAGTATAAAGTGTTTTGCAAATATGTAAAGTTAGTTTCATTGTTCAAATCAGAATTGGCAATAGTTCATAGGTTATTGTCAGTACTTAGAAGTATCAATTGTTCAACACATCCCCGATAAGTACATTCTCAGTTACGTATTTATTTTGAGCGATATTTTCACTTTTTGTTCTGTCGTCTTGCGATTGCATTTTAGAGGTCAGATCTGTATTCTGTATGCGCATTATTTATGTATATTCGAACTGGCACCATTTGTTATTTAAATATTGTACATGCAATATTGCACTAGCCAGACAATACAAATGCAAACAATACTGTAGAGGTATAGAATTCATCTGTAAAAATGTCCATTTCTTATTGGCAATAGTGATCTTTAGTACCCGATTGTCAACTTGAATTTTCAAGTGCAATTGACACTTGTGAACCACTATATGCCGACTAAGGGTTATAAAACACACAAAACGAGGGCAGTTTTAACAATTTGCCTTGTATCCCAAATTTTAATATACAAATGAGTACGCATCTCATAGGAATAGATATTTTTCATTCTGAGAAAAAAATCACGTCGCAGCACTAAAACTCAACTTAAAAGTGGTAATTACCCACAAAAAAAAGCAATTAAACCGTAGCCCCTCGAACGATATTCAACTCCCCCATCTTTTTTCTCATTCAATCTCATATAGCCCCCATTCATCTCTGTTTTCTTTACTGCATCAGCGAGCAACAAGCCAAGAAATTATCGATTTTATTATCAAATCAATAAAATGCTACGTCTGCATTCAGATCGATCGCAAGCGGTCTCCACTTGAAGCGACCGTTTTGTTTTCTAATGTCAGTTCGCTCTTAATACATTTTACACACATACTTGAGCGTTATGCGCTCAATTCCATTGCTGATGGTCGTCAAAAATCGGTAGAAAATACTCTGAGGCTAAATTATACCAGAACCAGAAGTCGTTAGCGAATACTCGTAGCGATGCATGGATGAATATGATCTTCTGAAGAATACTCTCTTCAACGCAAGTAACTTAAAAAAAGTCGAACTGGTAATGGATCTGGCTGGATGTGAATGGACAACGGAGATGGTGCTGTATATATTGAGGATGATTATTTTATTAGAGAAATCGCAATGTTGTTCATTCTCTTTAGGTTCTCTTCGTTCTCCAGCTATATTGCGGAAGAAAACAAATAGAGACTCGCTTTGAAAATCAAACAAATACAGAATGCATAGTGTTCGTTTTGGTTTTTGTATTAAGTACCCTTTACTCCATTAGAAAGTAGGTACGAACAATTTATGTATACATCCTGCATCCTTTTGTGTGTGCTGGCTCCTCAACTCATATCGTGTGCCCAACCATTAAACCCAACTCTTTTGCAGTGAATCCTTCATAACTGTCCTATGTCTGTCCTATGTATTTCCCGATCCGACTATTCTTCTATTTCGGCCCTTTTTCCCAAGAGCTCTGAAATTCAAAAATACGATACATGTACCAATTCACCATAGCTAGGATTTGAACCAATTCCATTTGCTTTCGAACGCAGACTATGCTTCGCAATAACACTGACTTTGGCCTGCTCGGTTCTTCCTTCGAGATTTTTCTTCTGTCTGTCTGGCGATTGTTTATCAATTCCAGGGCTGGGTGATCTTTACGTGCATCCTTGTGGGATAGGAACACCGCTTTGTATTTTAAATTCTGTGAGAGGCTTCCACCTTACAAAACGTTACTTTTAGGCGGGTCTACAGTTCGGGGTGAACCGGGGTCTCAGCTAACGAGCCTCTTCAGTTAGCCCGATCCTTAGCTAACTGCCTCCAGTTGCGCACTCCAGTTGTCGGGTAAGGTCGCCTTCGACTTGCGCGCGCCACTTAGGGCGAGGTCTCTCCGGGTTAGACTCGAAGACTCTACGGGCTGGATCATATGTTCCCATCCGCTCTACATATCCTAGCCATCTTAAACGACTTACTCGCAGTTTTTTGACCAGCGTAGCTCCTCACAGCCACATGCGTTTGCGTGAGGTAGGTACTATTATTGGGAGGAATGGAAGCTAGCTCAATTGAGAAGCTTTCTCAGGACAGTTATACCCTCGAATGCTTATCACAAGTTTATCGAAGTTTAAGCATCTTGGGGTCACTGCATAAAATTTCCTGTGGGATTGGTCGGCTGTGTCAATTTTGAAACAGCTTGGTAATTCTGTTATTAGGATGACTGAACTTGGTGTCAAAGCTAAGTTGTCAGTTCCTAATTCGGTGTTTGTTCCAACTCTTACCTACGGTCATGAGGTTTGGGTAATGACCTAAAGAATCCCGGTTACAAGCTGCCGAAATGAGATTCCTCCGTTGTATTGCTGGCGTGAGGTGTGACCCGTATAGATCGCATTAGAGACACCAAAATACGTGAGGAACTTAATGTGGAGCAGCTACTTCTCCGGAAGGAGCGGTACACGACGTGCTATGGAATCCGCACCATCAGGCAGGGTGTCCTCTGAGATTGTTAGATCAAGTTCATAATCTTTCCTCTACCCGTAGGGGATTGCCCTTGATGATTTAGAGTCAATGGCGGAGAATCGAGAGCTATGGAGGGTCCATTTGAGCAACCTACACCCGCGACCCACTTAATCGATAACTTAATGGATAAGCGGACCATCGAAAATGAATGAATGAAAATGTTTATCATACTTTCGTCGAGAGGTGTCGCAGTGAAAAAAATCTTAGATGTCATTTGAGTTTTTGGTGTTCATAGTATTCTTCTAGTTAGTTATACCCGATTTCACAGTGCAAGCTTAAGTATCAGCTTAATTAAGTGTTGAATTAAACATAAACTTCACTAGACGTTTTCGTTTTCACAGCTCATACTTAAGGATGGTTTTGTTAAGCCATTAATTGAGTGTCATTATGAACCATTTATCATGAAACCTGGTCACTATAATGTGCAATCTAAAACTGCAAGTGTATAGAACCGAAGCTTGTGAAGTTGTTGTATGTACCACGCAGAACGCAGTGGAGTATTCCGACCAATACACGGGAGGCTGATTTGACATTTCTCTTGTACAGCATTGCCAAAGGTGATACATTGTCATTCATTTTTCGCTTTCGAAAGTAAAGCTAAATAAAATACACACAACGATACATTTTTCATGAAAATTGTATTTCATTATAAAGTTTGGACTTTGCCATTAAGTGTGAAAAACAATATCATTCAAATGCCCTCCTATGGAAGATTCGCAGCACGCGAGGTAATTTTTAACCAATTTTTCGCACATTTCGGGCGGTATCTCGGCCATAACTTGAGTAATGTTCGTTTTTAATGCGTCTAGAGTTCGGGGATTATTCGAGTAAACACGGTCTTTTGCGTAACCCCATAGAAAAAAATCTAACGGTGTCAAATCGCATGATCATGGTGGCCAATTGACGTCGCCATAACGTGAAATTACTCGACCAGGAAACCTCTCGCGCAATAAAGCCATAATTGGTCGTGTTGTTCGACCATAGAGCACACCAAACAGACATAGATGCCTTACGACATCTCTTCAAATTTCTTCACAATTTTACCGATTACTTGTGTAGTCGGTCGATTAAGACGACTATAATTATCGTACGAAAAGTGGCAACGTTTGAATCACCACTTTTGTAGTAAGTTTTAATAATTTTAACGCGTTGTTCGATTGTTAAGCAATCCATTATCGTAAACATTCAACTAATTTTATGACACTTCAAATGACAGCTGAGTTTGACAGGTGTCAAATGCCAGCGCTACCAACTTGAAACCAAGAAATGAATGACCAAATATTGTTACTTATTTAGGTTTTCTCAGAGTATTTTGGGATAAGTAGTGGCTTAACTTAAGTAACTATTTAAGTGAAGTTTATCGTTAAGCCTGCACTGTGGAAACCAAATTTGTGTCAATCCTGAGTGTTCTATAAGTGTTAACCTAAGTCCTAAACAATGAAGTGATGTAATGATCGTTATAAAAAAGCTACACGCATCGCAACAAACTACAGCACTCCCTAACTAATTCAAGTTCGATCGGCAAATCGGCGCGGCAGTACTGTTCTGCCGGTTTTATTGTCTTTTTCCAGTGCTCTCTGATCTGTGCTCCACTCCAGCTCCACTGCGCGTACTCTTTTTCTCGCGTTTTTCGACAATCGCTCGTCATACCCTATACTTCAGGGCTTCTTTATGCCTAGCCTAGCCATACAAATATCTAAGTATTTGTGTGAGACTGCGCTTTTCCGCCTTCTCACCACCCCAATCGAAAAATAGTACAAAATATACGGAAAAAAGTATCTACATGCTTGCGGTCGCTAGGGCGATCGATGATCGGCATACGGGCACGACGTCACATCATTGTCGTTTTCTTTCCATTCTCCTCGATTGCTTTCTTTCACATTGCGGCATTGTGCAAGCAAGCAAACGCTCCTCATGGAATTCCTCTCTTATAGACACAAACTTGCGAGTTGCGATTGCTTTGCGACTGCGAGCGAGTATAGAGAAGTATCTGACTATCTGCTGGTTGAGTCTGGGGGAAAATGAATGTTAACTTCCATATTGAGTCTTCCAACTTTGGTAAATCAGTCGCCAACTGGCATTAAGATCGTTTTAAACGTGCCGATCTGTTTATTGTACCGCACATTCATCGTTTATTTTGTGTACTGCGAGCGCGCTTTCTTGTTTTTCGGTGTTTGTTCCCCTTTTTGTGTATCTTTTCCCGTACATTTGAATGTGGTTCTGGATCTGGATACGTACGAGTATAATTAATTGGGCGCGATTTGTGTAAACGTATTTTTTTTTTTTTTGTTCGTGCGTCTTGTTTACTTTTGAAAAGCACACGTACAATTCCACAGGGAAAAAGTATGCGTCTTCGTTTCGATCATGTTACTACACCTCGTTCAAACATCGCATTCTTCGTTTCGATTTGTTTACATTTTAGCAGCAAAGTGCACGTGTATATTAACGGTTTTTGTTTATTAAAAAAGTGCCCTTCCTTACACTCGGTGAGACTTGGAATCTCTATCTCTCTCACAAGTCACAACCACAATTATAATTAATTAATGGAGTTTTCATTTCATCACTTTGTTCTTACAGCCAGGTGCCATAAAGTGACTACAAACATGGCCTAATATACTTTTTAGTTTTGTTGGTTTTTATCACCTCTGGCGCGAAAGTGTGTGTGTTTTCTACCTATCTGTGATTGTGCATTTATCGACTGTGTAGTGTGTATACGTTTTTTTTTTTTTTTTGTTTTTTTGCCAACAAAACAAGTCTTTCTCGATGACTTTTTTTTTTTTATTAAACGCCATTCACTCAAGAAAAAAATTATTGTTGTAATTAATTATCACCAAAGTCAGCAGTGGAGATTTGCGATCTGTCACAATGTCTAATGTCACTAATGTCAGTGATCAAAAAATGATCTCATAGATCGGAAATAGACGGAATGTACTCTATGAAACTATAAATAATATAAAAATGATTATCGGTAAATACAATCCCAATCCCAATTTCAATTCCAATTCGAAAACTCGTTTACGTTTGCGAATTCGAAAAATGTGCTTCACTGTCAGCACTGAATTCGTAATGAACTTGAAGCGAGCAAAATAATTTCGTGTGCGAAATTTGTTTTTCAACTTTCAGCGGATTTACATTTTCAATTGTGCAATTAGTATTCTAAACACAAATGTTGGCAATTGGTTTACATAACGTATTAGAGTGCTGCCTTATAATAATGATCAGCTTACCAAGAGGCAGTTTTTTTTTATTCATTTCATTATTATCATTTTTAGCTGGGCGTCTCTCTAAGTGAATCTAATTTTCATGTCATTTGTGTCAGTCATCTGACGTTTGTGTGTTACAATTTATAGGACGTTGGTTTTTTTTCTATATGCGAGATAGTTTCGCACCCTTCTTGCTATTGTGTGTCTGCTTATAATAAATTCAAATCAACGAGTTGTTTATTTTTATTTATTTATGTAAGTTTTTCGTTCTTTCTATCTGCTCAAACTTAAACTGATTCAAGGTTGAAATAATTACAAAAGATATATTTTAATTTATAGCTCATTTTCATCTGCTTTATGGGTTAGAACTTTGTTCTCATTCCATTTCGGTTGAAGTTTTTTTGGGAATACAAAAAAAAAAATGCTTAACTTATCTTTGTTATCAGAGATTGTGTATTTTGGACATTCCAATGGAACCCTATCAGCATGTTTTTCTTTAGACCAATACTAATGGATAGAAATGTGCATGAATGAAATCGCTTGGTAAGGTTTTGCAGTTCCAATTTGATCGTTCCAATAGTAGAATATTGTATTGTGCCGTTAGAGGCAATGGCCGACTTGAAATGGGATACTGAAACTGATTTCAAATCGAGAGTGGACTGAAATGAAAAGAAGTAGACACCAACAATTAATTCAAGTTCTTCTTTTATTGGTATGAGTGGAAGCGACTTCTGAACGCGTAGCACAAGTTATTACTCATAAAAATAATGAACATCATGCGAAAGATATTGAGTTGATTGATGAGTTTGTGTTCTTTTTTTTGTCAAACTTCTTCTTCCAAGCAGCAAATGCTTACATTCGCAATCAGTAAATGGAAGGGTAGTGTTGTCGTGGCTCAGTCGTAGTGTATAGTAACCTTGAGATTCTCACCGTGTCATCGTGTTTACGCACGACTTTGGTTTATAATGAATCGCTATTCAAACAAGCCCTTGCTGTTTACAAAGCAAATTTAAAGCTGACATGTGAATGCAATATAATCACTTTGTATAGCATAAGTTGAATTTTGAGAATTATGACTTCTATATATGCCATATTGCTTGACATGTAGTTGGGCCGTGATTTTACACTATTAACATTCAAAAGCCTTTTAACCTCTTACAGTCTTAATCAGGGCTAGCTGCAATTCTGGGGAAAAAAATTTCCCCGAACATTGTTTGTTGCCTGGAAAATATTCCTCCTATCATGAATCTCCATCGGAATTTATTTCGCCCGGAATTTTTCGAAAATATGTTCGAATGCATTGACAGTTGTCAATTTATTCAGTTGTCATTTAAGCTCATACTTGGAAGTATTTTGCAAATAATTTGTATTAAGCCAAGGAATTTTGATAATTTGTGTAATTGCAAAGACGCGAATTTGATTTATCCCTATTTAAGTAAAGAAAGTGTTCGATTCGGTGAAATATTAAAGAAAATATCCGAGGAACAAATTCAACAGGAGAAAATTGAAGTGAGACCAACTGACTTCAAATTTATTCCTATAGGAACTGCTTACGTTTTGAATATCCACCTGAAAATTTACGAAGGAAATATTACGGGGAAATTTTTGTTCACGATACCAATTTATTCCGGGGGAAACTTTTTCCCTTTTTCAAAATTCATTGCCGATACCTATTTTTGAAAAATGGGAAATATCTCGGGGGGAATTTTGTTCACGATAGCCCTGAATATTTCAGCCTAGGAATGAATGGCTCATTACATTACACATTATTACAGGCAAAACTTTTCAGTTCTCAGTCGCTGCTTTTCAAATTTTCACACAAACAACATTTATCTATAACTTGCGAAATATTTACTGAAAACTAGACGATATAGCCTCTTTACACGGTAGCAAGATATAGAACATCGATCCTTCACGGTTCCCCACAAAAAAAAAAGTCCAAAGGGGTCAAATCGCAGCTCCGAGGCGGCCAATTTACATCGCCAAGACGTCTGATAACAGTATTTGGGAATTTGGTGCGCAAAAGATCGATTGTGGCATGGGCTGTGTGGCATGACGCGCCATACTGCATGAACTAGAGGTCGTCCAAATCCATGTCTTCAATTTCAGTAAAAAAAATTCTCTTCTGTTGAGATCGATGGCGATTTGATGTTCGTGAATTGAGTCTCACACTCTCAGCTACAGGCCTACAGCAGCCACATTTTCGTCAGTGCGAACCGTACGACGACGACGGCGACCATGAGTGTTGTCCACTAGCATACCAGTCTCACGAACTTTTTGCACAAACTTGCGTACAGCAGGCGCGGTGGGTGCTTTATTTCGGCCAAAACGTCTTCTAAAAAAAACGTACTATTTGGGCTACACAGCACTCACTTTGGAAATAAGTTTTCAATATTTCCCAACGTTGTTCAAGCGTAGAGCGACTCATTTCGTTTCGCGGAGGTATGCAACTGTCAGCTGTCAGTGTCAAAATAACCTATGATTTAAAAAGAAATCATTATATGGCCCACACGTTATATAAATGTGATATAGTTGGCAAAACCCCATTCTTATAATGGATGATCTGGGCACCCTTTTCCGGTTATCCTTCTTCTTAATCTTAACCTGGAACCGACCAGTCACTTGTAATTATGTATTGTATAGCATTGTAACTGAAGTTCGAATACGTTTTCTAAGCTTTTTCATTGCCATCTATACACAACACAAGATGTCACGTACCTATCCAGCGGATAGTCCTCCTTTTCGAAATTCGAAATCTGGTACGCGTCTAGCAAGAGTTCAGCGGAGTCACTTAAATGTCAGTCACTTTCATTTCATTTTCATTTTTTCAACATAGAGACTACATTATGTATTGCTGTGTCCAAAGATCTGCTTTTCATGTCAGTCACTTTTCAATTATCACATGTCATGTGCAATTTGTCTGTCATTTTTAAATTCTTTAAACGATACATGTCATGTGAAATTTATCTGCTGAATTAAGCGATGATGGCTGCATTATTTGATAAATTACTTATAATTTACAAAGTTATCTAGCGAACTATTTTATTAATAGTTCATCACTTAAATTTCGCGGCTATAGAAATATTTCGTATACACTTTGCTTCGTAGGCGAATTGTTTTGCTGGATTTGTTTGGTGGCATCATCTTAAAAGGATTAGCTTTGTGGATGCTGTTAGGTAAAAGCCATCACATCGGTTGTGGGCTTCTTGGCATCAATGACAGTATGGGTCTTCCGCAATTGATGGTGATTTAGTATGACCAATTTGGTCAAAGGTTTGGCCGAAAATTTCCTTTATGAATATTAAGGTTAGGAAACCATATGTGCTACCTCTCTAATAAATAATAATTAAGTCCCGCAGCAAAGCCAATTATCTTAAATGCCTTTCCGAGTGCGTTGTCATGTGAGCTATGCTTTTCGGTTGTACCAGTGAATGTGCCTCTTTCCTATTTTGACGATATAATGCCCTAAAACGATTTTAAAGTGAACGTTTGTTCAAGCGTATAGAACTCAAGTCAAGTAAACTCCAGGAGGGCTGGGAGTATTTGTAAGCGAAACATTCATCACAGATGACTGATTAACGGATAATAATGTTGAGTCGGTTTGCTATAAATGAACCAAACAGAAAGTGGTGACTTTCATTGAAATGCCGACTTATTTCAGGAACTTGCCGACTGTATAGAAATCATGAAAATCGACCCAGCGATTATCGAGTTATATCTAACGTCATCTAGTTTCACCCCATAGAAGACGTTTTTTGTATGGGAGGTGTCACGCCCAATTTTCATAGGAACTATCCCGGGTCAATACCTAAGATCACCTGTAACTTTGAGCTCAATCGATTCGGTCGTCTTCGGGATATAAGATTTTGATTGTTTTTGTTTGTATGAGAGGCGCCACGCCCCTTTGCCCAATTTTGACCAATCTTAACAGGAACACCCCTGGGCCAATACCTAAAGGACCATTCAGGTAAGAGCGGTCAACTACCTACGAACGAACGACTATTCGGAAGTTTTGACAGTCCGTTCACATGAACACTTTTCTAGTTCATCTATCATTTTCTATCCCATCAAATTGTATTAAGAAAATAAGTTTATAAACAGTTTAACTAGCGAAATTTCGTTTTCCAAACTTTTTGGCGCGAACGAAAACACCCTTGCCGCGAAGTGTCAAAGTTCGCAATCCACATCAATAAGCCGCGTTCCATAAACTAGCGAATAACAATTTCCTTCGAATTTTACCTCAAATTAGAAATGCCAACCGTCCTTTTTAAAATCGAATCTAAACTCGCTAAATTTTAAGAATTTCAGTCGGCATATTCACCGATGCCGACCGTTTTCTAAAAAACGAAACTAAATTCGCTAAATTTTAAGGAGTTCATGTGGAACCTTTGAAAATACCGACTGTTGTATACATTTACAAGTTTAAAGACCTATACCTAATGAAAATCCAAACCTAAGACCTAATTTTTGAAAATTGCTCGTTGATTTGCCGACTCTTGAAAAGCGTCGGAGAGGGGGTACGAGTTCTGTAACTATAAGCTCCTAAATAGGTACTCTATGTACTTACATTAATGAACTATTGACATATCTGTTAATTGGCTATCAGATTATTATTGCAATCATTTTAATTTCTAAACAGAAATTATGAATGCAAGCATACCAAAGACTTTGTTAACTCTTGTTGTTCCTTATAAAGGGTTTGATTTTTTTTTTGTTTGGTTTTTCAGCCTGATTCGTGACACGTGTCAAAGTAAAAAATGATCAGTTAGCATTGTCATTTCACCATGGATAGACTAGACATACGCCCGAACAACGTTTGCAAATTATTGAATTTTATTACCAAAAATCGTGCTCAGTAAAAAATGTACCGCGAATCCATGGACATACATATGTATTGCGAGGCGAATTTGGTGAGCAATTCATCTCACGTTTTGGACCTGTGAATTTGCCGCCTATAGATCGTGCGATTTGATGCCGCTGGACTATTTTTTGTGGGGATATGTGAAGTCTCTCGTCTATACGGATAAGCCAGCAAATATTGCCGACTTTGAAGACAACATAACTCGTACCAGTCGATATGTTCGAAAAAGTATGCCGAAATTGGACATTCCGGACATTCTTGAAGCGTAGTCGTGGTCAACATTTACACGAAATAATAATCAAAAAGTAAATGGGAAGAATTTATTTATCGATCATAATCAAAATTTCACTCAATTTTGCAAATGTTCGTTGTTATTTATTTTTTTTTTTTTTTATTTTAAAAACCAAACGCTTAAAAATGCTATACCTTCCTTGATAGAATTGAGTACTCACAGTACCTCCTACGTAATGTGTTAGTATCATTTTGCATAATCCTCTTGATCTATTTCTCTCTCGAAATTTAAATTGACGTGTTTAGGCAGTCAATTTACGCATTTATGGCTCTCATGGGCCACTTAGAAGGTCATCAACACCTATGCGCTCATATTTTCGTATTTCTGATTGAAACGTATTTTTTTTTAACTCCCAAAACCATCCAAAGCATGCTTTTAAGTAGCCGCTTTTTATGAAGTCGATGTGATTTATCGTTTTGGTGACACATATTGACAGTTTTTATAGATCTTCCACTACACAAATTTATACTTACTCGCTGTCACCTAATTTGTCGAGTAACACGAATAATAGAAATGGGGATTCTGCCGAAGGGCGCATCCAAATTTAGTTCATTGCAGTTAAATGATTTTACAATTTTAATAGCAACATTATGTGGATCACTATGTAGGACAGATATTTCGTTGCTTTCACCTTTCATGTGATTTTCCCTTTGGGACAATTGCTTTTAAAGGTGTTCAACGCTAAGCGCCCCGCTAGCAGCAAAACTATACGAGCCACTCATTATTTCTGTAACTCCATGCGTACGACTGCATTAATGATCAAAATATCATAAGTGCAATAGATATCTTTTTATGACTGCAAGTAATTAAACCAACTTTATGGTAAACTATACTCACAATAAAACAGTTAAAAAAAACATTTTTATGTCTGCTCGGATCTAAAGATCAATTTAATATGCAAAATTTCATTTAACAGGAAGCTGATGCTACATTAACCCACTACTTGCCTTATAATTGATTTTTTTATTTAGTTCCGCATAAAAAAAGTACTAGCAAACACAATCTGTGAATGGGGCCACATAATGCATCTATAATTTGTGGATAGTGTAGGTACATCAGTTGAAGTGATTCCGAATGACATTGAGATGTAAACTATAATAACGCGTGAGTATTGTTAGTCTTCGAAGTTATGAATGAAGAAAAAAAAAAAATTCGAAACGAAAGGAAAAACTTGTTTTGCGGGCGTGAAAAATCTTACTCTCGCCTAATATGTCAGTAGGTAGACATCATCAAGCATTCATTTCGATAGAGAAAATGTTAATATATCTAATACAATCGAAAAAAGTCAACATTCGAGTACAATTTTACTGTGTATCTCAACTTTGTAGGTTTGATTATGTAAATTTTGCAAAGTAACCAAAATAGATAATAATAGATAAATAGATAATAGAACTTGAGATTTGTTATTTTATGTTTTTAACTTAAACTTGTTTAAACTTACATATTTGTATTTACAAGTATTTTTCCATAATATCTGTAAAAAATTACAAATTTGCCTTTAAAATAAATTTGGTAAAACCGAATTTGTACCTTTTTCTAAAAAATATTGTGAAAAAATTCTTGTAATTCTTGTGTGAATTGACTGTGACTCCTAGAAGGTGGATTGTGTCCTTCGGATAGATTGGATGGTCATTAATTTTGATCTGAGGAACTGTTGACGCATTTTTCCTTGAAAATTTTGTGAGCTGTGTCTTGTTTGCATTAAATACAACTAAGTTGTCTTTTCCCCACTTCAAGATTTGGCCCACCATGTACACAAATACAGCCACCAAAGTGACAAAGAACAAAAACAGATCACAAAGTTTTTTCGTTATGTAGGAAATTACGTTTATGTTGGCGTTGCTCTCTCTCAGCTCAAAAAAAAAAAAAACTGCAACAGAACATCCTTAAGGCGGTTTGACATTAATATGGTAAGGCTCTTCAGCTCATCAAGGCTGATTGACGACAAATCTTTTCGGATAGCTTCTTTAAGCTGGGAATTGTCTGCCATGTAAGTAAACATACCCCAACAAATTTTCGATAGGGTTAAGGTCTGGACTTCGAGCCGGCCACTTCATTACCGCGATATTGTTTTGTGAAAACCATTTTTGTATGGACCTTGCCTTGTAGACTGGCGCGTTATCCTGTTGGAATACAACATTTTCTGGAATAAACTCTTCGGACATGCTCACTACATTGGGATCTAGCACATCGATGTACAAAGAAGCGTTAACATTTCTTGGCAACTACACGATTTGTTATGTTTCGGCAGAGCAAAATGCCGCCCAAGTCATAACCGAACCCCACCCACCAGAAATGCCTTATTTGTTATGACCTTCCCCAACAAATTTCAGTGAGCTCACTAACGGATAATAAGAAAGCTTTTGTAAGGAAACGGTTTATTACATGAAATGCCGATAGATACTTTGAACGTGCCTTGGAGAACAAGTTGTGCTTTATATGAAATTTCAGCTTTTCATTCGAACTTCCACGGTCCACTACGGTTTTTTTTTTTTTTGAATCTGGGGGCTTATTCCCAAATGCGCGGTAGATCGTATTGAAAGTGATACCTCCATTTCGGCCGTCTTCGCTTTTGGTTATTCTCAAATGCGAACAAAGGCGAAAATTATATTTTTAGTGCTTTCCAGTTTTTCCATTCTGAGTTGCAATTTTCCAATTATTTTCCAACACTTTTACAGCTTTTTCCCGCCACAGGAATTTCGTTTATTTTTTATCCGCAAACAATCCGCCAACAATCCGTCACCTATACAACTATCGCTTTTGATTGGATCAAATCGCTTTTGAAAATACAAAGATACAAATCCGCCAAGAAAAGCGATCCGCCGCGCATTTGGTAATAAACACCCTGCTCATGTTCTGTGAAGTTGAGCGAATAACAAAAACAGTAATAACATTTAATGCAGAACAGAAGACATTTCTGTTTTTGTATTTTTGTTTTATTTGTCGCTTAAGCGCAACAGATGAATTTTGAATTTAACTTTAATTTACGAGAGCTTGAAATCTGTCTATGAAACGCGTTGGAGATTTGTGATCAACAACGCTCGTGTTAGGCCCAATGCACACGGAGCAATTGAAAAAAAAAAAACTGGTCAGCGATGCGAATTGGCAACTAGTTTGCTTTGAGTCATACCCAGTGTAATCAAATTTGACAACGCGACGCTACTGGTTGAAAACTCGTTTGCGATTCACAAAAACCAGTTTGTAACCAGTCGTCTGTTGATTTGCATGTCGGGTTGCCTATTGTTTTCAGTTTCTAGTTTGTCGAAGATGGGCGAACAACAGACCAACCTGTGTGTGGATTCAAGTCACCGCTGAGTCCGTAACTGGTCTGTAACCCGAGTTGCCAATCGGTTTAGTTTTTAGTTTTATTGGCCATAATGGCTTAAATATAAAAGTGTGAATATAATATAACTGTGCAGTATACATATTTAGTATTCAATCCCTAATTGACGATCAACTAAAGAATGTCTTTAGAAATGATAAAATGGCGTGAAACGTTGAATTGTCCGCATAGACGTGGAAGCCAGGTCACAGGCAGTGTTGCCATGCAAATATTTCTACAAATCTGCAATTATGAGGAAAAAAAAAATCTACAATGCAGGTTTCTATGGAAAAAAATCTGGATTCATAGATATTGCAATATCAAAATATGTAATTATGTAATGTAACAGGTGAAAGCTAGACACATTCAGTACAGCCTCATAGGACCAGAAGTACGACAGTTTTAGACAGCATTTCTACTTATAGAGCGCAAAAACCGCTACTTTCCTGGTTTCTTCTGTGCAGCTCAGAATCTAAACAAACCAAATAAATGCAGACAAATCTGCACTTATGGCAATGCTGGTCAGGGGTTTATTGCTGGAGCTAATGTTGTCATCTTCAAAAACTCGATGGTTTCTTCCGAAATATGACATACGGCACCCTTCTGTTGAAACCAAATGCCCTGTAGAGTGAGTGTAGACCATGTTCGCATTTTTAGAAAAAAAAAAAAAAAACTGTTGGGCGCCAGTTAGTAGATGACATTTGAATTTTCTTAATTTTGATGATGCCGTCAGATTATAAACATCGACAAACAGTGAATTTTTAGGGGACTTGTTCGATTACTAAATTTGATACAATTTATCTCTCGAAATCAGCGTGATCAAGTGTGGTCATTATGTCATTACATCATAATATGAGAAAAGCCTACGACACGCTCCATGAACTTATTTTGACGTCGCAAAGTGACAGCTATTGTCATAATTTTGACATACAGTCTAAACTTATACCTTTATAAAATAACTTTTCCAACACACATGTGCTATAATGACTTGCTTCAATTATAAGCAGCATTTAGAAAAAAAAATCTCTTCATTCCATGTAAATCCATCAAGTATACACTTTTCTAATTTAAATAAACAAAACATTACAGAATTCTTGTATATGAGTGGGCTTCATCCGATATACGAGTATATGCTACGAATGGCATCAGGGCAACATTCACACTATGCTCAGGCAACACTATTCATCGCATAATTCTTTCTTCTCCGAATTCTTATTGTTGTGCATATTTGTTTTCGTGTTTTTCGTCGGAGCGCGCGCGCCTTTAGCACCATCACTCCTCTTTGACGCGTAGTTCTAGCCTCCTCTCCTAGTATAACTGCGGTGGCGTTGGTGGCTATGATGGTGCGGCTGCTGTAGCCGGTCCTCTATAATAATCTTGGAGCTTTGTGGTCAGTTTTAGTTGCACTGTAATTCTTCGGCACAAAAACAGATACACGTATACAAATCTATACAGTCACACTCATACGATATTCATTTCTCTGATCGCCGGAACTTAAGGTTAGTATCGCGCAAATCGTGTGCAAAAGAGCTGCAGTTGCATTTTTGACGCTTTCGCATCGCATGTGCCAGCCTGCTAGCCAGCATAAAGGAGGCACAATAACGCTCGGGAAATTATTGCCATCGTAAGATTCTGCCTGTGTCGGTCGGTTTGGAACGCAAAAAATAAACAAGAATGTGCGCGAGCGCGGAATGTGTGTATAGTTTGAATCGTTGTGTAGTACCATCCTGATGCGCCAGCATAAAGCATCTTTCTCTATGCGAATATAAAATATATATGTCAGTGGTATTATTTTTAGGAATTATTTAAATAATAATCTGTTCCTGTGAGAGTGTAAATGTGAACGCGGAGATGCAGCAAAGTGCGCAGCGAACGCTAGATCCTGGACCATATTAAGTTGGAAGTATAATAATAAATTGAACGTGCCATGGAACTGCCAAAGGATTATTTATACAAACTTTATAGAATGGTAAGATGCATTCATAATCTACACATATGTATAATTGTATATCTGTATATTGCTTGTTTTAAATGTGTGAACCGCGACGAAAAGGGGAACGAATTACTCCTATACGATGGGTTGCTTTGCGGTCGCCTTTGTACGTGGGGCGCAATGACTTTTTTTTTCTTCTTCTGATTTCATTATTTAATTGATTATTATTGAATCAAATGTATGTATGGTACATGCTTTGGTTTTTATGTACTCGGGGTACTGTACGCTGAAGTTGGTTATTTACGAAGAGTACGTTGAAGTAAAGATACTGTTTAACATAATGTCTTTGAACATCTGTGGTACACGAATGCGTGTATCTCAGCAAAATTGTGGTTTTCATATAGATGTGTGTTGAGTAATCAAATGATTAGGTTTGTAATTTATTTGCATGTTAAAATGGGGCTTAACTGGTGGAAGAGACTTATTCAATTGCTCGACTTTTACTACCTATTTAACATAAAAATGGGGGCATCTTCATATACACGAACTGTATATGAAAATAGAAATGCCGTTTCCGGGTTTTTCTACGATAAGTAAGTTATTTGCGCGTTTGAAAGTATTAAATCATATGACACTTTCTATACAATAGTGCATCGTCTTGCTTGGCAAGGCTGTTTTCGAGCGACCTTGCATTTCCGAATTCATTCTGAATCGTAGGATGTCCCAATTTCCTTAATATTTACCTTGAGCAGCCCACTCTCTTCCCAGAATTGCTAGGTGGTTTTTATTCCGTGTAATTTGCCTAACTTAACGTTTTGTTTAGTAAACTTCCTCTTCCGAAACTAATCGACTTTAAGTTCCGTAAGATAATGCACAGCTCCAATATCCAGTATACAATTCATTCCTTTTCAATAGCCCGCTTATCCATTAAGTGGGTCGCGGGTGTAGGTTGCTCAAGTGGACCCTCCATAACTCTCGATTCCCCGGCATCGACTCTAAATCATCAAGGCCAATCCCCATGCGGGTTGAGAAAGAGATTATGGACTTGATCTAACCATCTCATCCTGGGTCTACTTAGAGGACGCCTGCCTGATGGTTGCGGATTCCATAGCACATGTTGGGATGCTGGTTTGGGACACGAACAAATACCGATTGAAAGGCTGACAACTTAGCTTTGATATCCAAGTTCAGTCCTCCTAATAACAGAATTACCAAGCTGTCTCAAAATTGATGGATCCCGACCAATCCTATAGGTCCTTCCATCACTCGTGAATAAGACCGCGAGATACTTAAACTTCTCCACCTGCTTCATTGGGACTTCACTAAGTACAGGCGTTCTGGAGACGACTATCACTTCAGATTTGTTCACGTTTATTTTCATCTCAGCTTCAACACAAACGGCTACAAATCAATAGAGATGCGCGTTTCAGTCTAATTTATTTATTTATTTATTTAACTACTATACATAAATGTCACAGTTAATCAGTTTTGAGAAGCTAATAATTAGAATATGCTGTTTTACAATTCTTTCAATATTTTTTTTTTAATTAAATTTTGAGATATTGAAATCAATCACATGATTGTACTTATTGAAATCCCTCGTCAGGTTATTTATGGGGCCATTACTCTCATAGTTACATCGAGACGTCCTTTGGTATAAAAAAAATTGGGTTACTTGTTGTCCTCGGTCTGGTATTGATGTTTACTAAATTGAGAACATATGTGGAGTTGACGTTACCAGTCAGAACGCAAAACAGGAATATAACATTGGATATCTCTCTTCGTTTTTCCAAATTCTGCAGATTCAGCAACTTCAATCGACTTATGAAGGGAGGAATACGACTTTCGGGGTTCCAAGACAGATCACGTAATGCAAAAAGAAGAAACAGTATTCCAAAACAGGTCGGACGAGAGAACAGTATAGAATTTTGGTTACATAGGGATCCTTAAATTCCTTTGAGAAACGTTTTATAAGTCCCAATCGGCTTCTTGCCTTGCTCCCAATGGAATCCAAATGGAGGTTGAAGTTGAGCTTTCTGTCAAAGACCACACCAAGATCATTAAAGCAATCAACACTTTCAACAGCCTCCTCATTAATAAAATAAATTGGCGCAGTTGGATTTTGGCGTCTCGTGAAGGTCATGCTTTTACACTTCTTAAGATTAAGCTGCATATAGTTTCTTTTACACCATTCCTGCATAGTGTCAATGTCTTGCTTTAAATATATATAACCTTGCAGGATACTATATGAATAGATCAGCTTACAGTCATCCGCAAATAGTAAAATCTTTGAGTATGTAATAAGAGGACATAGATCGTTGATAAATAACAGGAACAGGAGTTGACCAAAGTGGCTGCCTTGAGGGACACCAGAATAGACGACAATATTTTTATACAAACAGTAATTTAATTTCACATTTTGCGTACGATCACATAGATATGAGCAATTAAGTCTAAGTTCAGTCTAAAAAGATGACCAAGGATGACCAAGTCATCAGCGAAGAGCGAATAACTTAAACTCAGATTCGAAATTCGAATTATTGCTATTGCGATAGATACAAGCACTTACACATTATTTTGTAGACTGCGCTGGAGAGAATACAGGGTGGGCCATCTAGTGGTTTCTTTTTAAACCATGGGTTATTTTGACACTGACAGCTGTTTCCCGCTCGAAATCTGGACAGAAAGTCAGTATCATACCTCCGCGGAACATAATGAGTCGCTTTACGCTTGAACAACGTTGGAAAATATTGAAAACTTATTTCCAAAGTGAGGGCTGTGTAGCCCAAACAGTGCGTTTTGGCCGAAATGAAACACCCACCGCGCCTGATGTAGGTATAGGTACGCAAGTTTGTGCAAAATGTTCGTTTGACTGGTATGCTAGTAGACAATACTCATCGTATGGTGCGCACAGACGAGAATGTGGCTGCAGTAGCCGAGATTGTGAGACTCAATTCATGAACATCGTCATCAACTCGCCATGGATCTCAACAACTCAACATTTCACGCACTAGCCTGAGGAAAACGGTGGGCGTTACAGAGCCATGTTAACCGACTTTTTCTATACCGAAATTGAAAATATAGACTTGGACGACCTATGATTCATGCAGAATGGTGCGCCCATGGCACACAGCCCATGTCACAATAATGCCCATGCTATATGTTTTCGTTGGCTTATAGAAGCTATCATTGTCTGTCATACATAAGAGTTAACTGTGAAAACTCGATAACCTCGAAAATAAGACAACAATACAAAGGATTGTGTGTGTTGGCAATTTGGCATCATAATAAGGCAATTTGGCATGCAGTAAGAAACACCTAACTTGCTACTCTTGGACCTATGTATCGAATCTGCAGCGAAAATTATTCTAATTGAGGTGTCTTCCGACTACATGGTGCCACAACTCGCCTTTTATTTTTCCTAATAGGGATAATTGTAAGAAATTAATTCTCAGACGAATTATTTAAACTAGAACGCACATTTTGAATCCCTGATCCGATTGCAACAGTGTCTTTCAAGCGGAGATACTGACAGTGCCAGGGGCAGCAAAGTTAGCCTCAGTGGTAGCAATAGGACGTGTGAGGTGTGATGATACATATCATATCACCCTTCTCATTGATAGCCAGACTGCAATCCAAGCAATCCGTGCTGTCAAAATAAATTCCAATCTTGTAAAACTGTGTCTCGAAGAACTAAAGGTTCATGGCGTTCAAACATAATATGAAACTCTGCTGGGTTCCTGGGACACGGGTCACATCTAAACGTTTTTTCCACTGCGCCACCTCTCGCGAGCGTCTGACAAACATCCGAGAGTATAGCTGTCCTGAAAAAAGCTTCACAATTCAGCCGTTCGTGCTCGGCATAAAATAGTAGGTCCCTTCCATTCGTCCCATAAATAAAAAAACTCACGCAAACGAGAATGATTGTGAGAAGTTAGGCCTAAGGTGTCTACGCCTGTTGCACCAACTATTTATTTATTTTTTTTTTCATCTACTGAATGCCCTAAACGCGCGGACTAGTCTTTCAAACCGTCGCGTCAGGTGCAGCTTACTTCTCAACTGCGATACATCCTACCAGATGTGGCTAGAGTTTGAGAAAGCCAGAACCCACAAATTGCTTCAAACAGACTGGAAATCTTTTTCGATATTGGTGGGAATACTAACACTACTGAGGAACTATAAACTGGAAATTCCTCTTACTGATGACGATCTATATATAAATAGCTGTGATGAGGCAACACATGAGGATACCCTCCACTGGTATCAGTGGTGTCAGATCAAATTTTACAAAATCTGCATTTTCTGCTTAAAAAATCGTCAAAAAATCGTTACCATAAAAGAAGTTAAATAATTATTAGAATAATGATAAAAACACGACTTTTTTGTAAAATTCATTACATGGTACTTATAGAAAAAATAAATATAATAAATAATCACAAAATTTTTATAGCACTTTTTATTTATTCCAAATACATATTGGGATTGAACTTCTTTAGAAGTGTGTCGTTTACTTTGAGATTGTGACATTCGCATTTGTGAAATTTTAAATAATCTTTGGAAAAAAAATGCCTTTTAGTGTACTGATTGTCAATCTATTCCTTGTTTTTGTTTTATTAAGATTAATTTGGGAAACAATTCTTTCAACATTAGCCGATGAGTTTGGGAATCTTAGAACCTCAAAAATAAATTTTATTAAGAGGGGAAACGCTTCAGATTTATCACCACGCTTAATATCAGATATAACTTTCCAAAACTGCTCAATTTCTATTGATTCAAAAGAATCTTTAAATAAATCCTTGAAGTTTAAATTTCTGACTTCTCTAAATTCGGAATCAAGTTTTTGAAAATCGTTTTGATCCACTAAACTAGAAAAATGTTGGAGTAATAAATTTAATGAAGTATCTTCTTTTTTAATGATTCTAACAGGATCTGTTGCTGAAAAATATTTTAAAACATTGTCATCAAAATTGAAGCGTTTAAAAATTTGAATCTGTGTAAAATGAAATACAATTTTGTTTGAATATGTTTTTCTCATCGTTGCACAAATCGATAACATCGATTCGGGATTGAATTTTAATCCTAAATAAAGCGCGTTTTCATTTACTATAATTTGGCGATCTTGAAAATGAATGTTTTAAAATTGATGAAGATATTCTGAAGCTTGAAGATATTGATGAAGCTTTCATGTGACTGTAGGTGTAGGAACTAGGAAGTGTTCTTAAAATGTGTTATGCGAGATGGAAATAGGATTTCATTTCATTTGATGGGAGTGGAAAATTGTAAGTCAAACATGAATTAGTAAAAAATCGTCAAATCGGGGTTGGGTATTTGTTTGAGACCTGAAAATCGTCAAATGGCAGGCCAAAATCGGCAAATCGTCACGGAGGCTGAAAATCGCCAAAAAGACGATAAATCGTCAAATATGGCATCGCTGCTCCCTATAGATAATAATGGTTTTCAAAAAACTTCACCTTCTCAAATATAACTTCGAGTGTATCAATGAAAATTGATGCAAAGTGTTGTAAATAATTATTTTTTTCACACGACTCCTCGAGAATTGACAATGGAAACATTTATTTTGCTATAGAACATTTGAACTCTAACAAGCTGTCTTGACTACAATAACACCCCTTAATATGTCAATTATGTAGCCAATTTTCCTATTATACACTTAACAAGACGAGCTATTTAGCACATCGACTCACTGTCATGATTTTAGCAGAAATAGCATTGACTGGATGGAAAATCCATGAACTTAATAAAACTAAATCGATGTGAAGACTAATGTAGAAAAATCATCATACATGTTCGTTCAAAGAATTACCATATTTTGTAATCGAAATTCTATGGAAATTGGTAAAGTACCGACTCGTTTGGAACATATTGGTCATTCAGTCAGAGTAGAGTGACCAAACTTCTGACAGTTGCAAATTTGAAAGATACACTTCACGTTACTTGATTGACGCCAGTTAAAAATTGCCAAAATTTGTTTGTATTTCTCTTTAAGGGGCAAGTATTGTTCCCGCTAAAAATTTCAGTCTCAGTCGTTTTTGTGAAAGTTTTATCTTCAAAACGCATTGGAGGGTACCTATTAGAGCTCTCTAATTCACGTGTACACGTGTACCCGTGTACTCGTGTATTTTTGATCGTACCCGTGTATTTTTGATCGTGTACACGGGTACACGTGTAAATAAAAACACACTTAGAATCTGGGGCTCTAGTACCTATACATAAGTCAGCTAAATCGAAGCAGTGCGTTGATACTTTTCTGAATTATCATACCTACCTATAGACTTTATTCATCCATTCAGTCGATAGACTGACAAACATTTTTGTTCATTTGTCTAATAATGGATAATATAGTCTAGGTTCATAGCGTCTATACTAAATCTAAAATACGTTGTTGCTGTTCAGTTGATTTATTAAGTACAGTTCGTTCCTTAAAAAATGCCAAAACATGCACCCATCTACAAACAGCTCAAAAGAGCAAATTCCTAGAGAAGTCATATTTTGTTTTTTTTTTAATTATTGGGGCGCTTTAAGGATGACATTAATTTGCTATATGGATACACCGTACACCGTTCTGTGAAATCGCATTCATGGTTACACCAAGCTCTAGCATTGGCCCTTAAAGGCAGATTTTGACTGTTTATTCTTATGATCAAGAAATATCTTCCGCTTGGACTTTTTTTAATTTACCAATTATTGTTTGAGAGAATTACATTAAAAAATAATTCATAGACTGAAATTTGGCAACATTTCCCAACAGAAATGGTCAGGGACAGACCCAACCAGCGAGAATCGTTGTCACTCCTCGCTTATCCACTCAGTTCTTACTTTACTTATTTTAGATGGCGCTTACAGTTCGGCGTGAACCACCGGCCTCAACCAAGAAACCCCAGACAGCTCGGTCGCTTGTTGCTGCCTTCAATTATTTTGTAAAATTTCAAAATGCCATTGCATCTTCTCCTCCGCACACTCCATCGATACAAACTAGACGGAATATCAACCGAAGAATTCTTCTGTCAAAGCGTCTGAAGGGGTTTTTTATGGCTAATAGTAGAGCTTTAGCTACTTCGAAGTTGTATCCATCAATTGTGTTCCAAGTCGCCGATGTTCAGAGTCCTTTTACGATGACATCATTATACTTCGTTTTGTATTTTTTGAGTGCCAGACCTGATGCGGCACTTACAACTCGCTACGATTGCCCGATAATGTCAGTATCATCCAGTATATGCAAGTAGGTAGTTCAACGGTATTAAAATAGTTGCACGTTAAAGCGCCATCTTGTTTTCAAAATTTCTCGACATCAAAGTGTTCAGTGTCTTTCTGTCTTAGGAATAGAATCAACGTGATTTCTCCATCCTGATCCTACACATCAGTATAACGAGTTTGACAGGAATGCCGAAACTTGACGGCTGTTTTATAACTCAACTCTTAATTTATACTCGTAAGCTATCGTAGGCGACTTTGATGTACAAAAAGAGGTGGTGTGTATCGGCCAAATATTTATGAATATTTGGTCGTGGTTCCTGATTCCAATAACCTTATTGCTTTTTATAGAGCTTCCAGGACCTCTGCAGTTCAGTCGGGTGGCATGTTTTTTGTATCCTCTGTTTATTATGCCAATGCCATTTCCCACCAAACGGTGCATTTTTGCTGGTGCCATATCTCCTCGCTCCATTTATAAAAATTCTACCAAAAATTAGCTTTCGCGCTAAACAAAATGTTTCGACCAAAAAGCGAGTCTTCATCTAACTTTTCCCACGCCCATAATCATAGACCGAACGAATATATGTATACAGCAAACATTTAAAATGCTTAACTAGAATGTGGCAGCGAATATCTTTTCTCTGCGATATTTGATTTTAATGATGATAGAGATTTGTTGTGCCCCTAGAAATATGTTACAACATTTGACTTAATGTTTATCAGCGAAAGCTTTTATAGGTACATTATGTTTGACGGGTAACTTTAGTACATTTTTCTTTTCATGAGCTTTCAACGTTTCGATTTCATTTTTGATTCGAGCAATCATGGACTTATGCACTTTATATACTACCTACGTTCATGGTCCATGAGATTAATGATAATAGTGATCATCGACATATACATTTGTTTGTAGATTTATGCACATTACCATAGTTGACATGAAATTAAGTTCAAATTAGAAGAGTACCCGATTAAATAAGTTGTTCTACTCCAATAATGATGAGTTGTCGAGAAATATGTACAGAATATATGACAGAATCGTTCCCATCGAGCTGCAGTATTTTTGGTTTGACATTTCATTTATATTGCATGAAATAGAAGAGTTTACTCACTATTTGTACGCGAACAAAAATCAAATACTCACCCATTTGCTGTTGTTTCTGTCCCACACATGATTATGGCGGTTGTTGTGTTATGTCATATGTGCTCATTTTTTTCGGTACATAATTGTCATGTGTCTGTGTCTGTAGGTATTGAAAATATTGTAATGTCCGGTGATAATTGTTATTGCAACCGGATTATGGTTGGCCTTCTGTCGAAACTAATCCATAGTAATTGTTATTTAAATTTATGGGAATTTTCGTTGTAATTTTTATTTTTTTTGTCTAAAGAGAATCATTATGGTAAGAAGAACTATTACAGTTGCTAGTGCTACCGTTGGGTATTTCCAATACTGGATTCAATTATTCACTCGGTTTAATAAAACGAAAAATTTTTTTAAATAAGTGGTTGAGAGGTGACTACATATTTTTATGATGAAATGAGAACTCTCTCCACTTCGAAATCGACGATATTAAAGCATATTGAAGCAGGATAAGTCCGATGTAGGGACTACTTGAAGTTTTTTAAACTATCAGATAAATATCAGTATCTTCGGGTCACATGAATAGGGACAACCGTTTAAACAAAATATATATGAGACCTAAAGTCCGGGCAGATTTGATTATGTATTAAACTATCTGCGGGAGGGGAATGGTTTTTGGTGAGGCATCACCAGCATGGAAAAAGGTGTTATGAGAATTATGTATTTCATATTATTTTGCACTATCATTGATCTTTTAAAGTACAGAAGTGACATCAGAATTGTACCCAACGGTAATGGAAACAACATTTTCCCAAGGCCATAACCTTTTTGGTCCCCTAAGCCCAAGAATAAAATATACCTTTAAAATAAAATATATCTACCTTTAAAATAATGCTCCCACCTACAGACCGAATGATAAAATAAATTGACTTAATTTTAAAATGTGCATTTGATAATATGTATTAGTCCGGGAGGCAGGGGTCTTTTTGACCGACTCATCGCATGCCGGCTGATTTTAATGGACATAACAGATACTATGTAGAGAATGACGAAACCGAACGTCAGTTGTTCCGGTAGCGGTGGGTGCGGTTGTGGGAGGGTGTGGAACTTGTCGAAAAAAAATAATTTTAAACTCATTTTATGCCGACCGATTTTTTTTTTAATAAATTTTTGACGTCATGTAGTGTTGAAAAAACATATTCAGTCGCGTTGTGGAGGGGGGATTATACGTCAGCTGGTCGCATGAACTTGCAAAAAAATGAATAATAATACGGGGAATAAAGATATTCACTTCGAAAAAATTAGGGGAAAGCTGGATTTATGCATGAACCTTCCTTTTGTGGTTCTAAACAATATCCCAAAAGTCCCCAGCGATACATGTGCCGCTAAAAATGTTACGCGGGGTCAAATGTCATGAAAAACGGTTTTTCGTGAATATCTCGTTAACAGATACTTTTATCGAAAAATAGTGTATGTCGAATTTGTAGCTTAGGAAATTGCCTACAAAAAAGATTATATTATTTTTTTTCGTAAGACTAACGGTTTTCGAGAAAATTTGATTTAAAAAGTTTAAACATACGTGCGCGTCCAGATTTTATTTACGACCCATTCAAAAATAACGGTTTTTTTTTACACAGTCCGATTGATTAGAGTACCCTAAATACAAATATGGAAAAAAAATTTGGTGTTCTCTTACCGTTTGGGCGTGGCACGCCCCCAAAGTTTCAAAAATACCATATCAAATAGTACCAAAATTTCAGGAATAGAGTGACAAATCTTTCCAAAGTTATTTCTTTTATTATAACTATGTGTGTAGTTAACTAATAAAATAAGTTTCATCAAAATCCGATCATAAAGACCTAAGATATGAGGTAATTATAATTTAACCACTGAATTTTTGAATAATTATTTTATATCTTCGGTCCTTATGATCGGATTTTGATGAAACTTCTTTTATTAGTTAACTATTAGTTCCCCTAATTTTTCCCCTAATCTTTATTCCCCGTATTATTATTCATTTTTTTGCAAGTTCATGCGACCAGCTGACGTATAATCCCCCCTCCACAACGCGACTGACTATGTTTTTTCAACACTACATGACGTCAATAATTTATTTAAAAAAAATCGGTCGGCATAAAATGAGTTTAAAAATTTTTTTTTCGACAAGTTCCACACCCTCCCACAACCGCACCCACCGCGGGTGCGTCAGCTGACCTTCACTTTACTTATCAACTAAAGCCTATCAATGAGTAAAGATAATAATCTATCGGCATAAAAACTGTGCTCAAAATGGACCCCTGTCTCCCGGACTATATGGCCTTCGTATTGCCCAGTTTTAGGCCAATGATACATGAGCTGCTTTTTTCCCCGCTCTTCTTTGGTTGCGTGACAGGAAACCGGTAACACAGTAGGTACATACGAGAGGTTTAAGCCTGGTTGAAATACAAGCCTCGAATTTATGTATCTACTTGTCTTCTAGGGTAGGAAATAAAATAGAGTCTTAGTAGTCCTATATACGAATTTCTTTGCATTCAAATTGTAAAGTGGATTCGGGCAGGTATGACTGACAGGAAGGTGCGGCAAGTAGTTCAAAGAGAAGACTAAGCCAGCAAATTCATCGCATTAAAGCTGCTTGTGGTGAAATTTTTCTCAAGTATCTATAGTAGGATTTAGTGTCAAATAAAATGTTTGAGTTACAGTAGTATTTCATTCATTAACGAAAAATTTCGTTCATTCGATTGATAACTAGCTGTACCCGCTCTGCTTTGTAGGACAATGCACATCAATGTTTTAGCCCTAGAATTTTTCTTTGCGTAAAAATCATATTCAGACTATTGTGAACATAAAAACAATTTTGCCAACTCAGTCCCGCTGTTCTCAAGTGATGAGATGATCAACGTACAGCACTTCATTTTTATTTATATAGAAGATATTAGCCGTTTTTTATTATCAGCGTGATCTGATCCGGATCAGATCATGAAAATAAAACAAACTGGATCATTGATTGAGTTGTAGCAGTAGTTGTTTTTCACATATGAAATCCAATACCAATTATGACAAATTTCGTATTGCCACCAGCCATCTTGCAGCCACACGGTACAATGTGACGTCACAATGCGATGATTTCTCCATTGCACTTGCTCATATTTGAGTTTGACATTTCGCTTGTTGTGTCGGGGTGTTACCATATGGATACTAATCTGCGTACATTTAGCATTCAATATTTTTTATGTTCAAATGTTATGTTCAAATATGCATCATAATTAACCTTATTGTGCTGCTAATATTTCCATTTATATTTCTTTGCTATATAGCGAAACAAAACATCTCGAAAGTAGGAATAGTAACTTATTCGAATTAGAAAAAATGCTAATTGATTTTTTGTGTTGTTAATTGTGTTTCATATTTTGGTCTGGCAACATTACTGTGTGGCTATAATTTACAGGGACACCAACATTGAGTGAATGAAATAAACAACGCCACGAAACAACAACGAGAAATAGTTGAATTAATTTTCAGATCATATTTCGTGATCTCGATGAAAAGCAGGATCAGATGTTGTTGTTGTAAGTGCATGTAAATCGATGATCTATATAGATCATAGCTGATAATAAAAAATGGCTATTATCGATGTTATCCTTTGGTATAGTGTTTCATGTCTCTATCATAGCACGTTTAAGATTATCCAAGCTATGTGGGTAGGTTAATTTGTATCCCCTTTAACTGTCTGTCAGGCCTGTACCAAACATTGTGAATAAAATCCAGATCAGGGGAAGATTTGGGTCTAGGGATGGGTTTCTCGAAATCACTTTTGCAGTTGAGCGGTATTCAAAGCCAGTTTTAATATTGACATGCACCTATATATTCAAATTTACAAAAGATTCAAGTGTACAAAATAAAAACACCTTCTGTCTAATATCTATCTTCATATCTTACAACACAGCTCAACTCTTAGGGATTTTGTGGGCGAATATTTTGTTGTTCAAAACCATTTTTCTTTTATAAAGCCTTTTCTTTGTATGCCTAAACATAACGAAAAAATAAGTAATAAATAAACAAAGGATCGAAAGGTTTGCGATTCAGCTATCTACCTTTTCCCATAATATCTTATTCGCGCTTACCCATACTTTCTTCAAAAGGCTTCCGTCCACATTTAAAACAAGCACATTATGGTCACTTATCAAATAAATAAACTACGTTAAATCTACATAATATCATTACACAAATTTCAGCCAAGTGTTCGTTATCACGACACATCCTTTATAATTTATCGCAAATGGTTACGTGCCGAAGATGAATTGGCTTTTCCCACCATTCACAAATACGTTCTAACCAATGTTAAAACCGAAGATAACATCTCAAAGCCAGACTACTATCTCACAGACAGTGAGTGCACCTATTCGAATGAAGTGGAAAAACGCATAGATCTGGATACGGTTAACAGAAATAAGCGAAAATCGAGACGTCGAACACGATCATTAGAAAAACGCAAACCAACAGCAACAAATGCCGAAGATAACGTCGCCGAAAGATTTATAGTTGCCAGCCCGAATGCTGACAAAGACGTAGAGTTGCGTGCCAGCGAAAATAAAATCAGCATTCGCGTCGAAGCAGCTAGCGATACTATTCCAAAGGATCACCAGCGCCAGAGTGAATCGAGTAGACTACGCATCATTGAATCGGAAAAGCATGCAGCTAAAACCGAAGCTGTTGCTGAAACAAGCGATGAGTCCGATGATTTTGGATCAAAAGGAAGTTGTTACGATGCCGCCGCCGCAAATGGAGGAATCCAATCACACAATCAGCAATTGGAGGGAGATTTCATTTCCGTCGATGTGCACCCACAACCGCGGCCACAATCTGGTGGACAGCGCGGTTCGGGCCTTATTATAACTGAACCATGTGATCTGAAGGCAACCAAAGAAACCGTACCTGTAATTAGTCATAAGGATAAATTAAGAAAAATTGCATTGGAAAGGCAAATCTCGTGTACCAGTGATGAGAGTGCATCTGAATCATACCCCCAAACGAAATCATTCGCCGATGGAAGGGGATCCTCTTTGCGGAGTAGTGTAAGGAGTGCAACTAGTGTGAGTTCATCGAATTACTCAACTAGTGATCGAGTCAGCGATACTGATGATGTGAGCGGCTTCGATTCCAGCAGTACTCTCCAGGTAAGGTTTATATATTTTGTTTTTCATTTAAAACGCATCAGAGCCACATCCTCAATCGATTTGGCAAACGCAAACTCCTGAAGAGATTCAAACGACTTCCTTCTTTGTCACAGAAGGTCGCGATGTAGGCCTTCATTGCCGTACCATACACTTGGCATCTCTCCTTTTTTTTTTTTTTTTTTTTGATTTTCCGCCTGACGACTTATTTATGGTCACACTGACTTTACTGGGGAAATAGTTTTCCTCTTGCCTTGTTTTGTTTTTTCTCTCCTTTTTTGTGCTTATTTCATTCCATCTTCGCAGTGACCCGCAATATACTGGCAGAGATATATGGCATGGTAAAATAGAAAAAAAAGGAACTATATTTCCAAAACGAGCAAACGAGATTTAAGACACATCTAGGCAATACACAATCTGCTTCGCCATAATACATAATCATCATCATCATTGAAGGTAGCACTCGACTTGATGCTGTTTTTAATCCTAAATCGAACAATTGCGGTTAATGAAAGATTTCCGCATTACTTACGTGTGTATCGAGCATGCGGATCGTCGCAGTGTGGAAAATGCACGCGATGAATAATGTTAACTGGCTACCGGGCTCTTCACTTCGTTGATGTGAAATTGCATATAATGTGCATCTATTTAAATTATTGAGTACCTGATGATGGCTAGTAGATGTCTTAATAATAATTTCCTATTTAACGACACAAATACGTTTTCGGTAGACGATCATCATGTTCCCATTATTCCCACTATCGAAAAGCATTTGCCATTTCTTTGACATTTTTTGACCGTCTGTCATTTGTCTAAATTTCGGGCTTTTCCTGTTTCGTATTCTTGTTCGTATATGTATAATCTACGTCTTTGTGAATACACAAACGAGAATCATGAGTGAGAGGTACAGGCAGCAGTGACCTCAACGGAGGAGCCCGCAAAAACAGTCCTCGGCCTCGGCAGTATCATATTTTTCTCTGGTGAAGTGAACAACGTAACGCATATCAGGCTGGAATTTAACCTTGATAAGGAATTTACGTGTCGAAAGTTCAAGACTTATCTGCCCCTTGACACAAATTTGCACCCAATTAAACTCTGATTCTATTTTCTGTAGCAGAGTTCACTGTCGCTCATATTTCTTCTGCATGGCCCATACCACCGCAGTGGCGCAGTTCCTGAAGGGCTCTGATATCTGGTAACATGTCAATTATACAGATCCGAGTCCTTTTTCTGTTTTTAAAGGTCGTCAACAGTATGCTCCGATGACCATGCTTGTTTTCGTAACCGCTGTAGTTCTACATGCTTGAGAATTAATTCGGCACACGACACCCAAAATGGGACAAGGACCTTGCTGTTAGCCTACTGTTAGCCTACGACCCACTCCACCCATCCTGACTTTTGGTGCCATTGTTGATTCAATTCATCCGGCGAACGTCCCCCTTGTGAGAGGCTCATTTCTGGCAGTGCGTGATAGCGTTGCTACTTGCTGAAAGCAGGGCAGCATATGTGGGTAGGGTATACCTTGCACCCTGTTGAGAACCTCCACCATATCTAAGCCGTATGTATACGCCCGCGCGCTTGAGGCAGACGATGAGAATAGTAAAAAATCAATAGTTGGAAAAACTCGAGCAGGTCAGATTAAGATATGGTTGGGAGTGGGAGGGTTGCAAACTTCTAAAAAAACGTCACCCAGACTCAGACATTCTATAGCGCGGTCGAATTTTTTTATTTTTATTTTGTAGGAAATAATTTAAGGAAAAATCTAATCTGCCATAAAGTGATGCGCGTGAATCTGCAGTGATGCACGTCCACGTATTCCCCACTGCGCGGCTTTCTCTCTTTCACTCTCTCGCACCGTCCTCACACTACTTTCCGTGCAAATTTAAAAAAAAAAGTATTTTGTTTGTTACATTCAATAATTCAAAAAAATGTTTTTCAAACCCATTAAATAATCGTCAGATTATGGATCAGCATACGACCAGAACATCAAGCTGAACCGTCTGTATGGGAATCTGATGCGCATGTATTTCAAAATGGCAATTTTATTTTTGCATTTTCAAAAAGCCGCTACGACCTTGCATCACATCCGAATCGTCCGTCGACCTGGGGCCTATAACACAATACAACAAGTGCTTGTTAAACAAGTGAAATTCAACAACTGTTAAAAATTTGTGTAACACGTAATAACCAGTCTGCGGGCAGTTCAACAATTATTTTAGAACATTTCAACAAGTGGGAAATTTGATAATTCTTCCATTTCTGTAACTGGAAATAACAAGTGCTTAAAGAAAAGAGAATGGATTTGTTAAAAAGTTGATTAATTCTAACCGACGTTGACCGACTTGTTAGAGTTGAACAAGCAAAAGTTAGGGAGAGAATATTAATAGTCTCACATTGGTTTAGGAGTTTGGGACTGGATCTTAGTACCAGTACAATGTTATAGGTGACGTTGACGGTGATAGTGAAAAGTTTAATAAGCTAGAACTTCTATATTGTTGTTATAAGGCTTATTTCGAGATGTCAGCCACTTTTCAAGATATATTTTCAGTAATAGCTTCTTTAAGGCATTTGGGAAACAATTTCACAAGCTCCACAGAGAGGTGAGATATTCTTATTTAACTAGGCTAATATAAGGCCTGCTGAAGTTATTTAATCGAAGTCTGAAAAATAAGAGCTTATAGAAGTTTGGTATTTGAAGTCAGTTCAAGTATCCTCTAAAGGTCCTGTAAACCGAAACCTTGCATACAATCAATATAAACTGTGGAAAGTTACAATTAAATTAATGCAAATAATGTAAAGGTCTATACAAATAATAGCTTCCGACGCTAAATATAAAGACTAATTTATTATTCTGTAATCAGTATTTTACATATCCTTTTTTTATTTATTTATTTAAAGACTTAGTAAAGGAATAGTAACATTCATACAGTCAATATTGATTTTACTTTATACAATGACGTGTTAAGATTTAATTATTTACATATTTTAAGTCCACTTGTAAAAAACTATATACCTAATTGCAGCGCATTCCCTTCCATAGGTTTGTCATAAACATTGCGAAGTAATACTTTTTCTGTCTTCAACTAACCAACTTCGGCGTAGCTTCGAGTGCCGATTGGGGACAGCAATACTGACTGACTTGTTGAACTGATTCAACAAGTCGAGGAAATTTTCGGGTTTTAACAATTGTTACGGTTTTTGTTGTGTTACGCGTTTAATCTACACTTGTCAAACAAACATAATTCAACAAGTGCCTGTTGACTTGTTGACGTGTTGTTCTGTGTTATAGGCCCCTGGCTTAATATCTGACGCGTTCGAGTATTTCCATGTGACAGTTTTTTTATTTTTTTACATTTTTGAAAGCATGTAGACGCTGCGCCCACCGCTGAAAAGGTATTCATGACATAACCTTTTTTTCTTTCTACCATCTAATAGGTTCAAACGACCCTCGAGTAAATCCTCATTTAGCTTTTATAAGTCTAGCAAGACGATTTCTGATGGACAATACCCGGTGGATACTATACTGCATGAACCAGCTACGACACTGATGGATATCGCCATGCTGGCGCTAAACCAGAGGTTGCCGTAAATTCAAATAACCAAACCATATGAAACAGTCCTAAGTAACGATACATATTTGGTAGACCTATTTTACCAATCCCATTCAATCGAATCCTTTAGTGTTAGCCTATTTCTGACTTCAATAGCCGTTGTTCTACTTAGTGCATAACTTAGCCTAACCTAGCTTCGGAGCCATTACTGGCTAAGATGTTCTTCCTAATTGCACAACTTGTTCAACATTTATAGTGCAAAAAATGGAATTCTTAAACTAGGTTCACCTCCATAGCAGCACACACACAAGCACTCCATCTGGCATGTTATGACTATAAACCACCCTGACGCTCCCATGTCTGCTGAGAACATCGATTTATGTAGATAGAGGAACTTCTCTTTAACCAGGATTGCATCCAAACATACCCTAGCGGGGTTAAGGTCGCACTTCAAATCAGGGTATAGCTATATTCTAGGTAAATCAAAAACCACCAAAGGCATCGAAACTCTAAATAAATATAATTTTTTTTTTTTTTTTTATAAAACTCTTCCCGCAGTATGTACTCAAAAGACAAGTATTTGACTGCAAACGCGGAAACTATACACAGACTCAGACATGAACGCTCGCGCTCCTCTTATCCAGTTGACGACCTTTAGAAATATTTCCCTTTTTTGTAGTTATTTTTCCATTATCAAGCATTTTACAAACTGGCAGACATTCCTATGGTGAAACGATCAAGTCTCTCTCTGTCTCTGGGATATGTATACATGGGCAGACCGGTGTTCCTCTATTACAACCTCTATGCAGGCAATGCAAAGAAATTTAGCTCCTCGGTTGGGTTTGTTGTTTTTTTTTTTTCCACGAACTGTGCGAATCTCCTAATATCACACAGTGGCAAGACACACGGATGTATGTCGGATGCTGCAAGCTGCTGTTTGCTGATCTGTACGCGATTCTTCTGATGCGGCTGCTCGCTGTTAGATACCCTTTTTTGGGAACTGTGACTTTTCTGGCTTTGGGCGACGCGCTCACTTGCGCGTTTGGATGTTTACGTACTTGGATGACATAGATGTTTTGTACTCCTGTGATCCATTGCAGTTCTTATGCGATTTTCTAACAGTTAATTCTTCTCTTCTCGCGCATATCTTAGATCCATGAGATAGATGGCAAATGGGAGAATAAATTGTGATGCTGGTGCTGTGAGTTTTTTTTTTTTCTTCTTAATTTCGTCTCATTTTTGAAACCGCATTCTGGCAAAGAAAAGCAAGCGGCGCATTGTCAATGCGATTCAACGAAATGGAGCTCTCATCATGTGATGCCATAGACCAAATGTATGTCGGTCAGGTGGCATCTCATTTTGTTCTAGGAAATTTGATCATGTCAGCTAAGACTGTCTGAGGTTTGGTATTGAAAAGTTATTGGCACATATTTTTCGGCGAATCAAATAATGGAGGCTAATAATGAACGTGAGTTGGCTTTGCTATCGTCAAGGTTTAAGAATAGGGTGTCGAACGAAAGACGTGGGACGTAAGGCAGTTAACAATACGGTAGGTTAGCGCAAGGTTCTATTCACACTATTGAACAGTATGCCCGGAAGCTAGGGAAGCCTGGTCTGAGATTCCTTTGTAAATATCCGACTAATAAAACTAAGTGGCTCTCTTAATTAAAGTTTTTATTAATGTTTTTAGAACCAATAGAGCGATAGCTTCGGCAGGTCGCTTAAGCTATCGAAGAAACGTGCTTCCATGAGATGAGCGGGGGGGGGGTCTATTTTCATCGTATTTCGCGTTATAGCCCATCAAAGTAGGTGACCTCTGTAGAGACCCAATATTAATCAACCAATTTCTCTATAGTTTACTATCCATTGACTTTTTATTTTCCGTATTTTTATTTTATACTAGCTGTACCCGCCCAGCTTTGCCCGTGCACAGGAATTGTATTGCTTAGGTCTTAGATAATAATGTTCTTTCGTAAAATGAGCATAAATCTATTTTCTGGAATTTTCTTTCTGTCTAAACCTCAAATATACAGCAATACGAAAAAAACAAAAAAAGAATCAAGAAAATCATAGATGATTTTTGTATGGGAGGCGTCACCCCAGTTTGTCCAATTTTGGCGTGGCGATATCGATAATGGATGTAATGTATTGGATATATAATGTGCACCATCTGCATCGCCTTCCCTCTCCTTGATCATGCTACTTATTTGTAATGCTGTATTTCCTTTCCTTTGTTTCCCTCTTCCTATGGGATCCGAACAACTACCTACCCCAACCCTACACTGTTAACATACTCATACAAAATATCGAATGAAATTTCTGAAATGAAACCTGTTTTGTATTATACGTCTCTTCTCTTATGAAGATTATTAATATACCCCATGCCATACTGCAGCACGCACGACGCACCCCATCCCCACCCTGCATGCATCGGACATACGATCATAATATACAAATACATACACTCAACGAAAAACATGTGTAAAATTTACCTAAATCGAGTGCTAACTTGCATAAGCCCTAAGGCCGTTTTGAGCTTACTTAGTTTTAAGGCAAGTTGCGTTAAATTGCTTAGGCAAATACCCTGTCACATTATCAGTGTAGAATTGCCTTAGATATAGCTTGAATTATCCATATTTGCCTAAGCCAATATTTCCTAAGACTAAGGTAATTTTTGCCAATATTTTTAGCCAATAACTGTGTTGAATTGCTTTAACTACTAGGGTAATAACAAAATGGTTTTGCCTTAGAAATTGCTTAATTTTTGCAAGTTTGTTTATTTGCTAGGCTAAAGTGCATTAAATTATAAATGGCTTTTTGCCATAATCCTAATTGAAAGTCAAATTATTTATTTTATTATATTATATTTTATTTGTATATCGGGCAGTTTCACAATTTATTTTTTTCAGGCTTGCATCATTATTTTTGTTGTTCATTTTTCTGCATATTCCATCAACTGTTTTATTGAAATATCTCAGCAGTCACCAGTTTCATCCTAAGAATCTATAAAAAAAAAATAATTTTTTTAAACATAAA
Source organism: Cheilosia scutellata (assembly GCA_955612985.1). Taxonomy (NCBI): domain Eukaryota; kingdom Metazoa; phylum Arthropoda; class Insecta; order Diptera; family Syrphidae; genus Cheilosia; species Cheilosia scutellata. Next base: position 50,397,299 of record OY015313.1, on the reverse strand, counting down.
TTTCTTTGTCCTCGATTTTATTAAACAAAACTTACCTTCTTCATTACATTCCTCGACAACATTTGTGTTGAGCTTCATTTTTCTAGGACTTGTATGTTCATATTTAGGGACATTTTGGACATTTTTCCTAGAACTAAAAAGTTGTTAATAATGAAAGGATGATGTTGCTTTTTATCTGCAGTTATAGTACATAATAGAAACTATTAAAACTATTTATAAAACTCACCTTCATATTGTAATAGAAGCCAGCACGCAGTTTTAATTTTGTAATTTTGTAATCACGTATTACCGCTGTTTTGCTTAATAATGTAACCACACAAAAAAATGTTTGCCTTACGGGATACTTCTTTTTACCGGTTTTGCAAATAGAATGATTCATTTTTGGACGCGAAAGTTACCCCAGGCGTAAGGCAAAATTACATTAGGCTTAAGGCAACGTTACACAGTTTAAGACAATTAAATGTGTCTGCTTAGATCTAAGGCAAAACGCCTTTAGGCCTAAGGTGAAGTTAAACAGCTCCCGAAATGTTTAAGAAAATTTACCTAAGACTTAAGGCAGAATTACTTAGTTTACCAGACAATCAAAGGCAAAGTTAAAAAAAACATATTATTTCTTGGTTAAAACAACTAAGCATTTTTAGGCAATTCAACCTATTTTTCATTAGTTAGGTCGCACATAAATTTGCTTATTTTTAAGGAGAAATATGCTTGACTAATAATATCCATACAAAAAACGTTGCCTAATGCGGTTAAGGCAATATTACACAGGATTTTTCTCTGAGTGTACCTACATATACAACTGACCATATAGCACTCACTGCGAAAACAAATCAACCCTTTTCGTATGTGTAGTATACGTATTGTTTTTGTTTGACGATCACAAAAGTATAAACATCCATTTGTAGCAAGGTATATGTGTATGTATATATTTTCACTTCAGAAAATACATTTTAGCTAAAAACTGTTCCTAAGGACGTGGCTATAAACGAAATAGCCTATAGCAGTCTCATAGTCTTAAGGAACATTTAAAAAAAGTTTCATCGAAATATGTCCAGTAGTTTTCGAGTTTTTAGCTGACAAAGAAAATGCCTACAGTTTTATTATATGTATAGATGATAAAAATAGATAAAATAGCTACCATAATTGTCGATTCATTTTTAGATAGATTTGTCGATTCGATTTGGTTTTAGATAATAATGTTCTTTTGTAAAATGCGAAAAATGAAAATAAATGGCTGGAATTTTCTTTCTGTCTCAACCTGAAATACAGCAACACGAACATAATAATATCAAGAAAATGGGCCAAGTGGTTATCGAGTTATAACTTCATCGATTTTCACCCCATAGAATATGTTTTTTTATATAGGAGGTGCCACGCCCCGTTGTCCAGTTTTGACTAATCTTCACGAACGCTCCCGGACCAATTCCTAAGATTGCCTGTAAATTTGAGCTCAGTCGGTTCGGCAGTTTTCGAGATAAAAGATTTTGAAAGTTTTTCTGTATTTTGTCCAATTTTCAGAGGAACTATCACGGGTCAATACCTACATAAGATGGACTGAAAAAGTGAGTTCAATCGGTTCGGCGGTTTTTGAGATATATGGTTTTGAATGTTTTTTTTTTGTATCCAATTCCTTTGTCCAATTTTGACCAATCTTTTTAGGTGCACTCCTGAACCAATACCTAAGATTATCTGTAAATCTGTAAATTTGATCTCAATAGAGTCGGTGGTTTTTTTAAGTAGCCGAACAAAAATCACGATCGCAATTTTTATATAGTAAAGATAAAGATTTTCTAACACTCACATTTGGCGATGCCTTGTGATTTACGCTTAAAACCACAACTGCAGAATTATAAATTGCGTCAATATGTGAAAACAATCTAAAAATAATTCATAATTTCTGAAATGATTCAATAAAGTTTATATATAAAAATCTAGCAAATGTTTGTGGTCGTTCGCAAAAGATGAATCAACTATGTGTTCCTTATAAATTAAAACTATCATAACCGAGATACGCAACGCATTTTATTTACAATTATAATATCTTTGCTCTGTTTAGTTCTTTCGAAAACATTTCAAATATTTAAAATTGCGGAAAACAGAGTTTCTTGAATGACCTCAAATTTGTTTTATACGAATTTATAGGAATTTTTCGTATATACCCATTACCCATGTGTAATACGCCAACAGAAATAAACAATTAAAATAGTTCAACCCACGCCTTTGTACAGCACACGTGTAGTTGGAAAAAAGTATACTCGTATAATTGAAGTGAAGGTTGCATTCAGCTTGGAGAAAATTAATTGCTGATTACTTTATGTTGCAATTCGTTTAAGAGGTTCTTCTCTCAGAATATCTTTTTGTTGCCCTATTTCGAAGTCTTCTATTGAAAGAAGTATATTTTTTGATGGTTTTTTCGTGAGTAGCTATGTCGTAATTTACTTTTTTACTTCAGCGCCTGACATCTACGTGATCCTAAAACGTTTTTTATTGAATCCACCGATTGTTTGAGTAAGTTTAATGTGACTTTTAGTTATGGAGGGTACTCCATGGTCCACACACTGAAAAGGCCCTTATCGAATATCTTCGTGCACTATCTAGGGGTGCGCAGGTTTGTTCACCCGCGCAGGGGGAACGGTGATCCTTTAACAAAAACCACGCTAAATAAAAAGTAGGCCTCTACTGAAAAAGTGCGCACTGAATGTTTGCGACTAAGAATCGTTAGAACACAAATCTACTCTAATGAGACCATCCCCTACCCATTGCGACTACTTCGGTCTTCAAGGCGCTGCGCATATGCTGAACCAAATATGGATTTTGGTGAGACCAACTTTTTTTGGTTTACTCGAACCACGAAATTCGTACTCGAATAAGCCCGCAGACATGTCTAGGGCCCGCTGCGGTACACCAAGGATTTCAGAACAAAAGTAATAGACTGGAATGAAATCTCAATCCCTATGGCCAATTCACTGGTTCACTTCGCGATGTATTGTTGATGTTGAAACGAGTCCTCAGTAATTCAATGGTTTCAGGGGCGCATAGCTTCCCATATGTTCCTGAACAATTTCGTCAATATTTTTAATACAAACCACTAGTCATTGTCTGGTAACGTTGGCCCTTGACGGTAATGCAAGTTTAAATTAATTTCCAATGCCACCCAGCGTAAAGACTACAAAAAACAGTTCACCAACCCATTGAGTCAAATTAACCTCGCCACTACTTAATGTCGGAATTCGCCAGAATCATTTACCTAGTCGTACCGTTAAAATAAATGTCTTCCTTCATGTATATTCGCAGAAGATAGACGAAAGTCGAAGGTACTTCTGGCCAATTCGTCGGCTCTCTCGTTCTGTATGATTAATTTGAATTATTGCAATATTTGTCCAAATTATATGGTTAAATTCAATGTGGTGTTTTAATCTTTTCCGACAAAAATTTCTAAATTACCACGACTCTCATTTCTTTGAGGAAACAAAAAGTATTTTCTGGGGTCAGATCACGTAAAATGAAAACGATTGAACGATATCGTTTTCACGCATGCTATCTCTATCAAAAAACAGTTCACCAACCCATGGCAACAAACAGAGACTGCTATTGTCGAAACGATGTCGTTTGATCCTTTCCATTTTACGTGATCTGGCCAGTGTTGCCAGCTTTTCTAAGGGGTATGGAGCCCAAGTTTAAAAATCTTGTAGCCAAAAATAGCCCAACACGAATATGAGGAATAAAAATGCGCACCTTTGTTTAATTGTTTACGCACATTTATTTTGATTAAATTGATTGAATTCAAAATTAACAAAAAATAACTATTAGCTTCTTCATTCCATTTATATACGAACTCGTAATCTGAGATTAAAGTAATAAAAACAAAAAATATATATTTATGTGTTATGTTAACAAAACATAAAATAATTCCAATAAAAATACAAAAAAACAATTAAAATATCAGCCTCTTCGTGAAAATTGCGCCTTAAGGTTTGATTAGAAACATAGAAACAACAACAACCTAACGTTTTAAATAAAAGAGTAGAACAGACTAAAAATAATAAATAATAAAACTGTAGGTACCTATTCAAAAGAAAAGTTATTAAAAGAAAAATATTTTAAAAATATATAAGATTAACATTTGGTGAAAGTAATCAGTTAATAAACGCAAAAAACTCAATTAAAAATCGCAAGTTTCCTCCAAAATTTCTTCCATTGTGGAGGCTGATTCTTCGGTTGTTTCTGAAGTCAAATTTGCATAAATGTTAAGATTAAATAAATCTACAATGTTGTACATGTTGTACAAAAAAAACATTTTGCTGGAAGGGGACATATACTTGGGCAAATAATGAGTTTTCATATTCATGCATAAGTCTTGTGAGCTGATTTTACTACTCAGAAGTGAGAGTGTGTGGTTAAAACAATATCGAAATCGAAACTGGAGTTGACTCATTCACAATTACATTTTTAAAAAGTTTCAGTTACGAGTTCGCAATGAAAAAATCATTATATTTTTTTCATGATGTATGACTTTTTTCAATAAATTTCTAAGGAGCCTAAAAAAGCCCAATTTTAAAATGAAATAGCCCAAATTGGGATAAATCCCAAATCGAACTTTCATGGAGCGAGTGAAAAATCCGAGTAGCCTAATTGGCGATAAATAGCCCGTGCTGGCAACACTGGATGTGGCCCCTGGTCATTCTCTTAAAAAAACAAAACTGTAAGCTCGCATATTTCCTGCACATCCCTAATTTCCAAAGTGAGCACTTAAAAGCGATTTTGAAAATTCGAACTTCAAAAGGAAGAAAAGCCGAGGGGGTCAAAAGTTGTATGGGTAATTTATTTTATTTTATCCGATCGACTTCAAAACTCGGTTTGTATTTGTATACTCTATATAAGAAATAGAGAAAACCAATTTCTCTGATTTTGGAAATTTTGCTTGGGCCCAAGTTGTTAGCGACGGGAAAAAGGGATTCATTTTCTATTGGGAACATCCTATTGAACACATAGTAAAGCACACGAAAAAATGCTAGTTTTTAAACAGTGCAAAATATAAAATCTACTCAGTAAATGCCGTCCTTAATGACTAGAAAATTTGACTATGGATATGGAGCTAGAATATGTACACTATACAACACCAGATACAAAGTAAGTCCATAATTAGCGTACCAAAGTCCAGTAACATTTCCGAGGTCAACATGCCGATGAGATTTATTGATATTGGTGGCGTCGTAAATGTGCATACCTATAATACAACAATGACAGTACTCGGCGGGATCTCTCTTTTTCCGTGTTATTTTTCTTAACCGTCAGAAGGAATGGAATGTTCTTTTATTCCGATTTTCGGATTAAGACTTTTGCGGTGCTTCGACCCGTGAAATGCTTTGCCTTTGCACCACATATTATACCATTTAAGTTAAACACAATCATTGGTTGATGAATCAGAAACAGGACCAATGAGTAATATAGACTTACAATCACGTTGTTTGATGTGTCAGTGTTACCCAACAAAAACTAAAGTCACTGACAAAAATTCATAAAATTCATTCAATCACGCATTTTATTTATCAGATGGATTACAAAATCCACCCTTCCCTCAAACGCTAATCTACGCAGTTGAGTTGACCTTCATTTTTAAGTTCACTAAATCAAATTTAATAAATTAGGTTACGACCTATAAAAAATCAATACTTTGCCCGCGTAAATAGTGTTCTGTGTTCTATTGAAATTAATTTAATTGAAACCAAAAATAAATTCATATTGACCACTTGCCCGTATCTTCTCTCTGTTTCAGTGTTGCGTGACACAAGGTGTGGCCCGCTTTTAATTCTCGCTGTATCATGAGCATGACGCCCCTCACAACCAAGGGGGGGACATATACTATAATTGATTTGACTTTTTCCATTAATGCCCAATAAAAATATCAAATGTAGAACATGGTGTAGATTTTTTTTTGCGCACTCAAAATCCAACAGAAAACATTAACGTAACCTCAAAAATCTCAAAATAAACCAAATTTTGTAAACAAAAAAGATTCACGTTTGCATTTATACTCTATATACTAAATACCTACATACAATGGTGTATACAAAGAGTAAACAAACGTCTGGATACATATAATTTCATGGATACTTTGCTCCCAGAATCTCCCCAGACACATACTCCTGTATGCATGGCGGTGCAGATGACGGACTGAAGCCCGGCACCATCACCCGCCACCGCCGCCCTTAATGACGATGTTGATGCGAAAGATGCGCTGATCTCTTGCTGTTTTTGTTTTGGTTTATTATAGTATATAGGTGGAAAATATTCGACACAAAACTGACAGACAAGAAACATTGATCTGGCTGCTTCTGGCTGCCGGCTATATAATTAACATCATGATCTCATCTGAAAGCGCATGCAGCTAACGACTTCAGCAACCAGCAAACCAGCATCGTCATCGCAGATATAAATATCCACGAATTTCCGAATGTTCTGAATTGTAGACGCTGCGGTTGTGTTGTTGTTAATTTTATAACTATTTCTCCTACTCTCAGTTGGGAATGGAAGTCAGTAGCAAAATATTGTGATACTGGGAAATTCAATTCTCCTAGCCATATAATTTCGTTGTAAAATGCAATGATGATGAACCGTCAAGGGGGTGTTTGAATAGAGTCAATCCAACCGAATTGTTTACCGCAACTAAAGAGGTTCTGATAGATGTTGCTAGTACTGACTACTGTCGCTTAAATAACACATTCATATACCAACAATCAGATTTGCCCACCACTTAGTCGAAATTCACGAACGAACTCGGACGGGCTAATGCCTAAACAATTTGGCCAAGTATTTAAATTATCGCATACAGTGTGGCCAACTGCACAGAGAAGGGGCAAAACCAGCTTGACTTTGTCCTGTATGATGGTATTTTTAAGCGCCTGTTCTACGGATTTCTTGGTCTTTCGGTCTTTCTGACTTAAAGCCCATGGCTAAATTTGAAAACCCTGAGTGTAGTCCATAGGAAATCTTAACGACTTTTCTGATGTGGAGTGTCGATATTAGCCATACACCGACTACTACTAAAGTCGCAATTTGATACTTTTGTTACCTCACAATGAAACCATTTTCCCAAAATGTCATATTTGTGGCACCCTGCTTAAATTGTAAAGAGGTATAACATGTTCTAATTTTACCAATTGTGTTTGTTTATATTTTAAAATATAATAAACTGTTATAAGAAGTAGGTACAAGCAAGGCATACAAGTTTAATATAGGCGAACAATCTTCGAAGTCATTAGCTTTCAAAGGAAGCCGACTTTTTTTTTATTTCAAGAGGCAATCGCAAAAGGGTTTAAGCCTTAGCTACTGCAAAACATGGATCCATTTTAGTTCAGTCAAACGCTTGAGATGGGCCGATAAACCTATTATATGGTCTTGTTAACTAATTTCAATCCGATCGTACATAGACCCAAGCGGCATGTAATTCTACAGTCGTCTTTAACCCTATATCTTTAGACAATCTGCGTATCTGCAATATCTTTTCCAATTATAAAGTCAATAAATGCGATTTTGTAGTGCTTACTCCGACTCTTCAGTTAATTCTAAGCTCTAGATACATTTGAGAAAAGTAGGCTTGATGTTAATATGTTAAACTAAACCTGTTGACTTACGCAAACATATTTATCAAGTTTTACTCAGACTTGTAAGACCAGCAAAATGTTCGATCCACCAAAAATTTTACAAAATTTTACAGAATCGAATTCTGTTGCTAGTTCTTAATAATCTGTTAAATAAACAAATGAAATAACTTTAACATGTAGCGCCTTATATGCTAATATTTTCGCATATGTTTTAAGTACATTTTAGAAACTTTGAGAAATGCTAGACTTCGCAATTTGGTGCGCCTGGCGACTTCGTAAGCAAACAAATTTGCAGCATTAAGTGTTCTAAGTATGCTGTGGGCCACTAACGGTGACATTTCTGGGCTCTTAGTTAAGTTAGGTCTGTGGGCTGGAGAGGAGTACCCCGTGTCGGACTCAGGTCAATACAGACGCATTGTGATGTCCGTCATGCAAAAAAAAGATTATCCCTTACCCATTATAACCCTGTCTAAAAATTCTGTAATTAATTACTTACTGTGATGTTACATACGATTCTTTCTGAGGCTTTGTATATTGATGTTCTGAAAAGCTTGTCTACGTCGTGGAAGAAGTCTCCTTAGGAATTTATACCAGGTATGGAGACCTACGCAGTGACATAGGAAGTGGGTTGTGTCCTCAACAACTTCTTGCTCCCTCATCACCGCAGCTATGGTCTAATTAGAACTAAGTTTGTGAATTTGAATGGCCTCTACTTTAAAAATGCGTTTCGCTCCGATATGGTGGGTGGGCTCATCAGTAAACGACCGCCATTATTAAGCATTATAAGCGAAATATGGTTACAAACAGCCGAGATTACTGTTTGCAAATTTGATTTTAAATAAAACAAGTAAAAGTGTTATCATCAGCCAGGCCGATGTTTTGATACCCTCTACTCTACTGCATACGAGTCATGTGAGGTGGTACGTAGGCACATATGGGTCCCAAATTGGTTTTGTATGGGAGGTACCCGAACTGCTTGACCAATACTACTTTTAAAAACCAACCTGACGACGCGACGGTAAAAATAAGTCCTCTCACAAAATTAAATTCGCTTAAGTCAATTCGTATTCTCAACAGACAACAGACTGACATGGCTAAATCGATTCAGAAGTGGATCTTGATTCAGGATATATTATATAGGTACTTTATGGGGTGTCCGGTGACTCCTTCTTGGCATTACAAATATAATGCCTTACTGAGGAGAGTATAACAACTGTTTGACACATCAATTTAGTTTTCGCTTTATTTTGAAGCTTATTGAAACAAGAAGTCGTTTGTCTCCCACTTTTTTCATAACCAAATTCTATAATGAATAAACGTCGCGTCGTTAGGCAATAACGTCCAAATCAATTTGGAAATAACGCCCTAAAAAAACTCGTACAATTTGTTGTTGCAAAATGTTTCGTCATTTTGGGGGTTTATTTCCTTTCAGAAAAACCTTCAATATATCCAATTTGGCACATACTCCAAATCTGACAGTTACCTAAAGCAGAGGGTACAGGGTGGCAGCATGCCCCCCATACGTATTAAGCTGCAAACATTTTATGGGCTTTATTTCCATCTTATTGTTTATTTTTGGGCGCTATGCATTTTATATTTCCAAATCGATTTGGGCGTTATTGCCTAACGAAGTGTCAAACTTACTTACTTACTTAAGGTGGCGCTACAGTCCGGGGTGGACCAGGGCCTCAACCAACAAGCGTTTTCAGCCAGCACGATCTTTGGCCAGCAGTCTCCAGTTTCGCACGCTAAGTTGATTGAGGTCCTCTTCCACTTGCGTGCGCCACCTGAGTCGCGGTCTTCCTCTACTGCGCCGTCCCTCGGGTGTGGATTCGAAGATCTTCCGGCCCGGAGCATTCACGTCCATTCGCTCCATTCGCGGGAAGTGTCAAACGCTGAATGATAAAACTGCAAGCTACTGATTTTTCATTATTAAAAACCAAAAAATTGCCATTAAAAAGAACTATCACCCCTAATTAAAGACCCTATACACAGTATAATATTGTCGGAAAATTTTCAAAAGTTCCCCAATTAACCCAAGAGTTACTCAAAACCAAATACAGCAAAAATTGCAGGAACGGCCGGTTGAAGACTATATGGCCAAGCTTGGTATTCCCCATAACAACTTCCGTAGCAGCTGTAAGGACATTAACTAGAATGAATAGCTATTTTTCCTGTCCTTTTCTAGTAAGAACTGGACCACTCACACTAGGTAAAGCTTTCTCCAAAGACCTCAGAGAGATAGAATTATGGGATCGGATAAGTTCAGGGGCTCCTTTCACTACACACTTTAATACTACAGGTTTTTATATGAATTTATGGTAATCGTTGTCTTTTAAGTTGAGGAGTTAAGTTGAAAATGTTCAAAGGTGAAATTTTGAACATCTGGCGTCCCTTATTGACTGCATGTTTCGGTGGCGTATACTTAACATTTTGTTATTTTTTTAAATTATGTATTTCACTTCATTTATCGCCATCAGCATATTTCGGTTCGGTGGCGTATACTTAACATTTTATTATGTTTCCCTGTTTCAATTATTCATGGATTATGCTCACAATCACCGACAACAAGTAAAAGTTCTGATCTTTGTGATCATTCTTGTTGAATGGATATCTTGAACCAACTCGCTTAATATTATGTAGATCTCACTACTTGAAAGCCAAACACGATGAACCCATTTCCGGGGTTGGCGTCGACGGCGTCGTAGGTAGGTATGAGTACGTGCAAAAATGCAACTAGCATTACACTTTTAAGCGCCATATTTAAATATTGCAAATTCTGATAAGTCACGGTCATAATGATACAAATTTTAGAAAAATATTTCTATTTGAAAAATAATCCGAGTCTTAATTACGAGTATTTGTGAGATGATAAGTAAATATTCTTTGCCAATGTAGGACAATTTGTGGGGGTATTTTTGTTCGTCTAAAATTTGTTTTGATTGATTTTGTTAAGTTCATATCTCCTCTATCCGTATAGGGAATGTCGAGAGTTATACACTTAGGCATCCTACTCCTGTGATCCTTTAAAATTACTTTAAAATTACTTAATTGTTGCAACACTTTGGATCCTAGGCCTAGGTTCTCTCAACATTTGAATCTGGAGTGCCTATACTTGCATAGGGTTCAAAGCGGCTGATTGTCCACTTTAGTTTCTTTTTGCATATTGATGATAGAGGGCGGTATTTTTAAGGTGCAACTTCAGAAAGTGAACACCATTTAACACACTCTTAAGAATATATTCTGGAGATCAATCTAGCACCGGTACAACTCAATCTCCTTAGACGGTGGCTGAAGAGTTATTTTTATCTCTAAAGCAGAAAAGATCTCACACATTCACTAAAAGCCGATCAGTCCATCATCCTTTTTCCTAAAAACTTTTCATGCAAAGGTCTATGTTGATTAATGATTAGTAATCAATGTCCACTTAAATCGAGACTCTATTGTAGATAGGTTGGGGGCACTTTAATGACGTCTCACTTCAATCAGCAATTTCCTTCTATAGAAGAAGTAGCTTTCAGTCTGTTGAGGGCTGGGCCTCAATATACTCGTAGGTGACGGATAGAATCTATCTTCTTGTCCCTACAGCTTCTGTTGTAGTCGTTGTAAACAGGATAACCCTAAGATATTTGACTTTGTGTCACCTTCGACAAGGTTTCAGTTCTAGAAGACTTCCCTGTTACCTTTTTAGAAAGCCATCGGCGGCTCTTTTGCCATTTTGACCCCACTGTTCGTGCGAATATTGATATTTACATTCAGCTAAACGAATGAAGCAAATCCACTCCTGAACGCATACAACTACCTCATCAATTGAGAGAGTTGAAATCCCAACTTGTGTAGAGTTGGAGTATCCATTTGAGTAGATTTTCGTGAAGTAAAAAAAAAAAAAAGAAAAGCAGACAACACTGTCTCGTTGCCTCTTGCTTGTCCGTATGCCATCGCACTGTACTGTAATCTGCGAATTGAGAGTGTTTTCGCTTTGCGCTCTATAAGACGAAGGTGGCCAGCAAAAGCAGCAAACGCTCGCGTTCGTTTATGCCTTTGTGTATTCATTATAGATACTTCTCATCATATGCTATATACATGTGTGTTGTCTGTGTCTCTTTAGGAGGAGGCAGGCATAGCCGCCTCGCGTTGTATGCTGAGGTCTATCGGCGAGTGTAGTTCGTACGTTTTTCGTTCGTTGACTATATTTTTTTTTTTGTTTTTTGTTAATTTTTTCTTCCTAATGTTTGTACCATCATCATCATCATCACACCGACGATAAGAAGGCATATGTGCCTGACTGCCTGCACTATAAACTCGATATTTTGCCGCGCGGTTTTTGTTGCTCTTTTTTTTCGAATCTGTGTATATAGATGAAATGAGATTCTATACAAAATCTACTCGCGTTTTGGCTTTTGGCGCTTAGTTTCACAGTATTCCTTAGTCTGTCATTCAGTGTGTTCTTCTTCTAGCGCTTGTCGGTCGGTCGGTTCTATATGAAAACGTACTCCTCTTGGAATCTGTTTTCGCGTTGCTCCTTTAATTGATTGTCGTACTTAATCTTCTTGCGGCTTAAATGTTTGACTTCGTTTTGGTGTGATAGATAATTTTTGTTTTTCTTTTTATTTTATTTTTGTACGTATCGCTGGATTTCGCGTTGTGATCATAGTTCGCACGATCATTTGTATGTGTGCGCTGTGGTGTGGTGACTCTGGGGTGTTTTCAATTACTAAACACTGAAGCGGGCAGGGTCGGCCGGCGCGGTGGTACTAGCAATAAGCAATTGAAAAATTGGTTTTCTGTTTTTTTATTTTTTATTTCTAATAAAAGTGTGCTACTTGAGTGCTTTCAGAATAGAACGTAACTTATGATAGATACGTTCAATTTTATATATAATTATAAAAATGACGTAAACTTTCGTCGATGTGCGGTATCGGTTTTAAAAATATCGCGTTCATAAGTTGTGTTGTTTTCTTTGAAAAATGTTTAAAAGTGTTTTCGGTGGGTGGCTCTATAAATTCGAATTGAGAGCATTTGTTACTTTTTCTGTCCTGGAATAAAAAGAAAACAAGTTTTGTTTCTAATTTCTTTTCTGAACACGATTTTTTTTTATTAACGTATTTCTGTGGAATATATACAAAAAAAATCAAGCAAAGTATCTGTTTTATTTTTCTTTAGTCAGTCTAATTTGTTTGTATCTTTTTCTTGCCGTATATTTCTTAGAACCCACAAGAGAAACGAAAACAAACTCGATCGTTAGTTTTAAATGTTCAAAAAAACGAATTCAAGGTTTTTTTTACATCTTCTTTTTTTTTTTTTGCTTTGCTGAAGAAAAGAAAGAATACTAATTAGTGTATAGTGTAGATGGGAATGATATAGCAAAAAAAAAAAGCTAATAATTCAATATACCCGAAAGTCTCAATGTGAAAGAAAAGTGAGCAAAAAAAAAAAATGCTTTGTGTCTGATCGTATGTAAGACGAATATACAAACCCCTTACACGGTTGTTTGTTGTGCGAAAGTCAAAACGGAAAAAAGAATAATGCCTTGTCTGAATGCGTTTATCTAATCAAATTGATTAAATACAATTTTATTTGGCTGATGTGTTGGTGTTAGCGCCGCCGGTTTGCTTAACCAATAAAAATAAAAATTGTGAATTTCTGTGTACATCTTTTGGATACATTCGTACATACTTTTGGAATTTTGTGGATACATATCGCAGCTGTATCATAGGCGGTAAATAAGATGATAAGAGTCAATTCACAGTCATTCAGCTTGTCTAGCACATTGAATAAGGTAATTGCCATTGAAAACACACTTAATTTTACTGTAGATATATACATTTTAAAATTATTTTTTTTTTAAGTCGTACATTTTTTTTTTTTTTGTTAATAAAGCCTTTTCACTTTTCATTAGCGTCTGCTTGTGAAGTGTAGCCACCCGCTATTATGCTATTAAAGTAGGTACTTACGAGTATGTACCTTAACAATGTGTAATTTATAATTTATCACTCGCGATTTGACCTTTGGAAGTAGTAATGCCTTGTTCAGTGGACATCATTGACGAGACAAATATTATTAATGCCTATTATGCGTCTAGACTAGGTGCATTGCATCACGTTATAATTTTGTACACAGTCAACAAATTTTAAATTATGAATATCAGTCAAAGCATATAGCATATCTGCATACTTGTAGTACGAGTGTATACAACACATTTGGAAGAATACAATTTTGAGTGCTCCATATAAAAAGATATTGTGAATACTACTGGAGTAGGGAGTAGAAATTCATGCAAATCAGTTGCTGCTTTCTACAAGGTGGGGCAAACGTTTTCACCCAAATTTCCTTTGGCTGTACCTTTTTTTATGAATGAAAAACGTTGGTTCGGCTTTTGGATTATGCTTAAAATTATTATTTTTTACTTAAAATGGTTTATTCTAAGATATACAGTGTTCAAATTTTGGAGAGGAAATTTGTTGTTTTTTTTTTATATATGTATGCAAAATGACCCCTTTGCATATACCTAACCTCCCAGCTACTCCAAATCCTACAGTGACCACAAGCAGCGGTTTGCAGTTCACTGTTTAATATGGGTTTTAAAAAAAAAATTATAAAAAATTAAAACAAATTCATTCATTTCCTCGAAAAAAAAAAAAAAAAAATATTTTATTTGTGTTTTTAGGCTATTTGAAAGCAGAAAAAATTAAAATTAAAATTTTGGCGAATTTCCGCTATTGGAAACCCGTGACCTGCCTGCATTTTTTTCCATTAAGTTGAGAAAATTATATTTTCAAAGTGGCCACCGCTAGAATTGATGACCAATCGGGCCCGATTTGTGACATTTTTCATCAATCTGGCATTACTCCACTTTAGATTTGCACAGAAGAGCGAATGTTGAAATGATTTCTGTTAGAATTCAAAAACTAACCGATAAGTTTATAAGTAAAAATAACTTCTCAGAAAATCCCCTTATCCATCAAATGAGTCTTTGAATTCCATTTTCTGTTGTACCTGTTTATGTATTTACTTATCTGTGGTATATTTACTTATATAATAATATATACATATTTACTATTCGTTTATTTATTTATTTGTTCTTTTATCTATTTATTTATTTATTTGTTTTTTTTATTTATTTATTTATTTATTTGTTTGTTTATTTATTTATTTATTTATTTATTTATTTATTTATTTATTTATTTATGTATTTATTTATTTATTTATTTATTTATTTATTTATTTATTTATTTATTTATTTATTTATTATTATTAAGATTGTTATTTGCTAAATAATAATTTCCTTCAGATTTGTTAAATATATTGTTTCAGTAGTAAGATATAAAAATATCATATCTCTGTACTTAATGTAAAATGTGTGGTAGCTTACCGAATGTAAATCAATATTATGTGAAATAAAATATATATCTATCTATCTCTTGTCAGAACAGCACACCATGCAGTAAAATTGTTCGGATGTAAGGGTTCTTCGAGGGCTGTACGCAGATATTCGGGGCCCCAGAAGCGACTAATTTGCTTATTCACATATCCACAGACACGTAAATGGGCCCGTTGCACATGATAATTTTCAATGAAAGTTGTCTGACTCGTGGTTGAGATTCAGGATGGCTTGAGGTTACACACGCCTGGCGGTCAACATGTAACAGCTGAAGCACTGCCTACCCTTTGCAAGGGAACATATTTTAATGTTTCACCAAAGTTCTCTGTAGAAACCGCCGATTGATGCCCAATTACGTGGCATACGTCATCTGGTCGATACTCCAGAGTCCTCTGTGACATTTTCAACTACAGCTGCGATATTCTCAGTAGAACGACTGTTCCGGGGCCAGCCAAACCTTCTAAGCGAGTGGCTAAACGTCGTAGTGTTTGTCAAGTTGATGTCGGACGACCTGGAAATCTGCGTCAACACCATCGACGAATTATTCCGCAAAAAAATCCAAGCAATAATTTCGCGTTCTTAGAAGTACATATATCGATTCATGTCTTATTAACGTGTATTTTGTATCTGTTTACTTCACAAATTTCAAAGTAGAATTGACATTTGCTGCCATTTCCAAAAAATTATAGCATCTTCCGATGGGTGCTCACAGCCCAGTAACTTGAGTTGAATACTTTGAATCATAGCTCTGTCCATACAACCATTATCCATCTGTAGTTTGTTTTACCCTTTGCGTTAGCACATCTGGCTTATCTATGGTATATTGCTTAGCCTTGCTGGTTTGTCCGCTTCGTATATCCTTGCGATGTGACAGTGACCGGGTGAGGGTTTGCTGTCCAGTTATCCTGCAAAGTGTTATACTAAGCATAAATATAATAACTGTTTTTTTAGTGAATTTTATTCAAGTTAGAAAAATATTTGAGCTTTTTCAAGTGAAACACGGTTTTAAATCGCTTATAATATTGAAGCTTAGTCTTTACTATAATCTATAAAAAATTATATCCCAAATTATTGAATGCATATTTTTTTTAAAATTGCATTCAATAAATTGCATTAAAATTTTTCTGCAAAAGACTGGGGATAATTTGCATAATCCTTCCTTGTCAGATATCCCCATAGGTGAAAGTCTGAATCTGTACAGGGTCTACAGAATGAGCTAGTTTCTAAGACGGTATGGGCTGCACGCGATATTTTTAAAATTTTAAAACTACATTCGTGACTGGGGTAGGTGACTCAGCTGCGGGCGTATAAAATGTTCGAGCATTGTTTTATAATCGTCCCCATTTATCGTTACTGGCTCCCGATTAACCAAGGAAATATAGTCCTATGCTCTTTTTAGCCAAGATATTACACCAAAACTAAGTAGGTTTGAAGTCTGTCGTTCCCGAATCCCAGTGTGGTTATTGACAAAACCATTGATGTGGAAACGGACTTCATCTGACATAATGAATTTCTCAGACAAATAGGGGTCTTAATTTTGTATTTCAAGAAGTTTCCGTGTCAATATTAAGCGACTTATGAGTTTGTGAAAAAAATATTACAAATGTCTTCTTAAAATGCTCCACTGATAACCGCTGGGATATCGATGCGGGCTCAGTGGTTAGTAAAAATAGGAAATAGGTACACTTCGAACGAATGACTATAAATACTGGCTCTTTTGTGTGAGACTTATTTTTGGATCGAATGGAAGGAACCTAAAATTTAAGGACGAATTAAATCGGATTAAATCGAGAAGTTCCGTACTTTAGCAGGCGTTGTTGGCTATATGTGGGGTAGTGGAAAAAAGTTTAGGTCTATTTCTTTGCGGGTTTAATTTGAGACCACGCGAGGTGTTCCTTTCATTTCAGGTTCGATTCAGTCGTCTGAATTACGTAGGACTTGTCGAGTGTAGAGTCTTCGACTCCGACCCACTAGAAGACGGAAAAAATAGCCTTCTATGTTCGGTTCGCAAATGGTTGGCATTACATTGCATGCTATTCTATTTCCATTTCGGGTTGGTTCTTCCCAGAGAATGCATTTACCACATTGCTCTTGGTTTTAAGCATTTTTGGGACTATATTATCTGGGTCTGGGTTTAATCCCAGGCTTTGTTTTGTCCTCTGCGCAAGGCATTTGTCAAGAAAAAGTAAGAAGGACAGTAGAATGACCGCTCTATTGGTCATTTTCACCTTTGTCCGCATTGCCTGATCATGATTGGTTCTTTGCTAGTATTCTAGTCTTTACTGACGATGAATCCATTATGAAGTCTATATTTCAAGCCGACCTTTTCCACAAACATTAAGCCACTTCATTCCAGCGCGCTCATTCTTAAGTTCTGACAGTGAAATATCGTCGTGAGAAAATGGCGGATATTTAAGGAAAAAAATATTTTAATTTGTATACCGTAAAAAGTAGACTGGCAAAAATGCTTAATTCAAGACATTTGTCAAATTATCTGAAACATTCTTAAACAAAATCCGATGACCTTTTTTTATTTCAATCATCTTAAGAAAACCAGTTAGATTGTAGTAGATTCTTACCGGAAAGCACGCTTTGTGAATGGTTTCTTAGATACTTGTTTTAAATTGTATTCTACTCGCGAATAAATATTTGCTTTTCAAAACTAGAAGCGTCCCATTATTATTCAAACTTCATTGAATCACTACGCAACAGTTATTCAGACGCAAATTAGCGGATAATTAACAGTTCTCGAAGTAAAATATTATTTGAATTCGGCGGTAATACTTTAACAGTAATTATTAGCTACCGTAACCATAACACAATATAGAACTGAACAACTGAATAAATATGCACAGAAGTTGAAGCTAATCTGATATCTAATGATGTGGTCAACCTCACAGAACACTTCAGACAGACATTATTGGTTTCCTGTATACTACTACAATATCGGGTATTAACTACAACGGCAATAATTGTTAAGCTAAGATCATTTGAATGACATAAACAAAACATTGAGCTCAGAGTTTCAAGGTTAAACAGTGAGACCTAACAAAAAAATAAAATAAAAAAAAACCGACTGGTGGTGGCGTCATTATCCCCCATCAAAACAATCTTCAAGTGGACATTTTTTCGTTTTGCTTTTTAATTTATTTGAACATTTTATTAGCGTGCTAACGAAGAAGAAAACATTAATATTACAAACGTCAGTTGCCTTTTTCTTTTTCTTTTAATGCAAAAATAAATAACAAAAAACTTAAATTGATTTTGCAAAGGAGCTGATGTTTGCAATCAAAATGATTTACAAGCTTAGACATAATCTGCTGCAAAGAAGGCCCAATATACGAGTACTCGAAGCAAGTTATTAAAAATTTGATCACGTCCTCAGATATTCTGCATCTTGATCAGAAAGGATTTGGAAGGAATCAACAATTCAATAACTAATTGCATATGTCTGCTTGACGCGAAATGTTGAAATGTTAGCACTCTAAGGTTAAGGTCTATGTTAATGTGGTTTTCGGATGGGTGGGGTTTCGAAGGAAATATGAGGCCCTATTTAAATACGGGTATCTTTTGATTGTACTTCTGGGTTAGAAGATGTCTATCATATCGATGTCGCCTAAATATTCTCTTTCCAAAACGATTTATGACTACGGGTCATAAGATGCCTCTGGGAGCGAATACGAAACTTAGCTGTAAGGGAAAGTCGTTTTCCTGTCTTTTTTTTAAAAACGTAAACTTCTTTGCGTTTTTGACAAAAAGTAAAAAAAAATAAATTAAAAGTTATAGTTTCGGCGTTAAAACTATATCGAAGAAGAAAGAGAGAGAGAGACAGTACCAAGTATTCGAATACTAATTTAAATAATATAATTTAAAACTACAAAACATGCAACGGATTTTTGCACAAAGTTATTTATTGTTAAATTTAGTGCATTTTAAGTCTGAAAACAATTTTTTAGAATACTATTCATAGAAATAACCTGTTTTAAAAATATTAGATACTAAAAACATATTCCTGGCTATATTACTTTATATAGTGTTGTCGTTGTTTTTTAATATTTTTTCTTTATTTTAAGTAATTTTTTTTTGAAAATTTCCTCCCGCCTCTGGGACTGGGTCACTTATTAACATTAAACTTAGCAAAAAATGTTGTTAATAATACCAAGTACGAATGAAATTTTTAAAATTTTTGCAACAATATCAATGAGAATTTGACTTCTGCAGCACCACTTCCGTCTGCAACATTGAAAATTTTACCCTCAAAGCCCCAAAAGAAGTATAAATAATTTCAAAAATATATACCTAGTTGTCGTAGCAAGTTCAGGTATAACTTTCCACAACCTTAAGTTCTTTTTTTTTTTTTTTTTTGGGATGAATGAAATGGATCTGCAATTTTATGCATGAGGATAGATAGGCAGCTTGAATTAGACATATGCACTACCGACCCGCCCACTTCCTTTTTAAAACATGTCAGTTGTCTATTCCCTGCGGAAGCAGCGGAAGGTTTTCTTTAGCAGGGGTTGGTACAAAGCCTTAGTTCATTCTGTTATTTGATCTATCCTCTTGAGATGGCCGATTATGCAAAACACCGCTTATTTTACAATGGTCCAATTTTTCTTCATTCTGAAGCAAGTATTTTATTGGTGGGTCACTCCACAAATTTCTGCCATAGGATAGGCTGTTATGCCTGAAGCCCTTTGGTGTGGTGTAAGAGAGTTTCCTCGTCTTCAGTATAAAAACGCTTTCACCGGCTTACAAAAATTTGGTCTATACTTAAAGAGAACAGAAAATCAAGCATATACGACTGCTAGTAAGGCTGTTCGTCTTAAAACGATATCCAAGTCGTCCAATAAAGGATTTGTTCACGCTTCCATTCTGAATTATTTGGGAATCGAGACGGTTATCTGCCTTCTTCACCTTCACTTGAGAGCTTTCTTCTTTAATGATATTGGTGATCGTATTAGTACTACCGAAATTAGGACTATACTACGAGAATTTTATGATCCAAATGGTTTCACAACGGTCATATGTGCTGGCAACCACTTTTACCTAATCTTAGACTATCTTGCATGCGTTGGATTTCTTGCTTGAGAGTCAGGTGGAAGGAAGAAATATCCTAATAGCACTGGACAACCAGGCGGTGATTAGATGCATGGGACAGACAACTATCACAACATCACTGGCACTGGAATAAGTGCTGAAGCTCAACAAGTGTTCATCTAAAAATCAGGTAACACTGACTTGGGTACGAGGACACATAGAGATCGACGGAAACGAAAAGGCGGACTCCCTTGCAAAACAGGGGTCAACTGAAAAGTTGCTGGGACCAGAACCATTCTCTTCAATTGGTAGATGAATGGTAGAACAGCTGATTCACAAATGGATCACGGCAGAACACTTGAGAAGGTGGTCAACCGTGGAACAATGTAAACAAGCTAAATTGGCAATACAATGGCCGACCTGCTCCACCCAGAGAAAGGTTCTAAGCATGTGTCGAGGAACATTGCAATGGGTGGTGGCGTTAACTACAGGTCATGGTAATTTCGGGTATCATTTAAGGAAGATGGGCCTTAGAGAGGATGATACTTGTAAGCTATGCCTGGAGGAATCTGAGACAGCGGCACATATATTGTGTCAATGTCCAGCTTTGGCTGGCAGAAGAATGAGGATCTTGGGACAACATTGGGTCGAGGCCCATTGGATGAAACAGATCTCACATAAACAGATGCTAGCGTTAACACTAGGAATCGAACTCAGGGAAGAACTCTGGAGAAATCCAGAGAGTCTCTCTGGGTAAGGTAAATTAGTGGTAGGGAGACGAAAAGAGACCCGACAATGGTGGTCTAGTTCGAATATCTCTCGAAAATTTATATTAATTAGGGGTATCGCCAATAAATTCCGGTGGAAATGTTTCCCTTGTCAGCAATGTAAATCAAATTGCTGAATGGGAAACATTCCGGGGGAAATATTATTGGCGATAGGGGTGATTATATTAGACTATCTTGTAATCAAACTGAGGATATTATTAACTCGAGTCTTATTTTATAACAGAATTGTCTTTTTCGAGAGAACAAGAAACTTAAATAGTTCTAAAAAACGTATCTGCCATACTCTCTAGTTAGTTATTTTTAAATTGCAATAAAATACACTAGCTGCTAATTTCAAACAGCCTTGTTGTCATAGTGCTAATTAATTACCACCAACCCGTTGACAAACGAATACGATTTGCATGCGGTATGAGCCCTTTAATTTCGTTTTATTGACTACTGCATATTTACAATAAAGCTACGTGTCAGATATCAATGTCCATTATTCAATCACGATATCCCTTATCCAACTTTAATTTACGCAAAAATCAATACTACGACCATGAGAACTTGATTATTTTCACTCTCAAAACTAGTTCTGGTTTATTAAGTACATATTTTTTATTTTTTTCATTTATTTTTGCAATGCATTGACATATCTGAATGAATATGTCATTATCATTTTAAATTCTTTGAGATAACCTTCGAAAAATAACATTTCTAGTTGATTAGTGTTACTTTTAGTCCAGCGATTATGACATAGTGATACATACTATCTTGCCTGTCGTTACAAAAAGCAAAAAAAAAAAAAAAACAATATCTATCGATAGCCAAGGAAACATTTTTTTGATTAACTTATCAGATGGTTGTTCTTTAACAACCAATCTAGGTGAAATGCACGCTTCATTCTCATTGGTTTAACAGATGCGAACTGTCAAGAACAACATTATAATTTCTACTGATTAAAACAGTAATGACTTCGAAGATATTTGATCAAGACCTTAGCTTAATTTTACGCATATGCAGAAAAGCCATTCGGAAAGACACCTCGAAATAGATGATTGTTTATTCAAGAAATGAAAAAAAAAACCTATATTTAGAAATGAAAGGTGTGGTGTGATGGTTCGGATACACTAAAACAACACGAAATAAAAAAAAGCACACTCTTAGGGTTGGGCAGATATGCAAACATTCCCCGAAGTTTATCTTATTCAAAGTTACTTGGAAACTGCTAAGAAAATTATTATAGGAGATACACATAGATCGGCCTCAATAAATTACGTCATCGTGTGCGAGCGGTGCCGATGAAAGCCCCTTACTTAAGGAAATATCTATCCGGTATTATGCAAATTAAGACAATTAAATCTCAATAAAAATAAAAATAAAAAAACAAACCGCTGAGCAATTTCAAGGAGAGTTATAGAGGCAGAAATAATAAACAACTAGGTATTAGATGAAAAGTTGCAGCAATTTATCTCCTTCGATTGACCGAGTGATTGAAGCTGAAGGCATTCATTTGTGCAAATATATTGCAGAGACCTGGAAGCACACCATATGCTACTTGATTCTATCTCGGGCTGAAGAATTTGTGGCAGTTATTTTGCCGTTTTTTCTTCTCGCTATCTTCTCAAATTTCACGATTAAATTTCAAATTAATTCGTCCCATCATCGGAGGGGAAAGATTGTCGATTGTGCAAATATTAATTTTAACCACATGTTGTCTTTTTTTTTTGTTCAATATTTCTTTTAAGCTCAATTTTGGCCCAAATTTGATATCAATTTGAAATTAGATGCGGACCGTTTTAAATTGCAGCTGACCTTTAACGATTGGCATGACTACAATATATAAAAAAAACACATTTTTTGAAATTTGCATATTTAGCAGTAGCGCAGATAAATTAAATTAGATTGTGCGGATGCTGGGATGAATGAAAAAAACGAACAGTTCTGAAGTTAATGTGGGCGTTTAAATATCACGGGGTTTTAATTCATAAGCGATGGGAGAAGAATTGCTGAGTTTCTCTGTGCGATTAGTTAAGCTAAATCAATTTTGAGATAGACACGTCAATCTGTTATCGGAATGACCGAACTGTGTTTAAAAGCAACGTTTTTTTTATCTTGTGCATTTATTTGAACTCTTACACATCGTCATGAGGTTAGATTAGATCGCGAATACAAGTTGCAGAAATGGGACTCGGGAACGTCTGATAAGGTTAGGTTAGGTTAGACGTCACAAAACACTATACACCCTAGTGGGCCCATTGCGATCCCTGGGTAACGTCTGTCAAACACGCGAGAGAATACATTTTGCTCTGAGCTTTTCAATTAAGCCGTTCGGGTGGTTGTCAAAAGCTATAGGCCTACAAACCTACATATCCCCTGCTATTTCATGTTTGAAATTCTCGCACTACTGCGTTTGTGCAGAATTGCCATAAAATGTCAGGTTCATGTCCTATTCATGGCATTTTTTTCTAGCAATTCAGGAAACAAAATAAAATACTGTCTGCATTAACAATACCATTATACAATACCAAGCGTATAATATTAAACCTTTCGGCACAAACAATAAAATAGTTAAACTCAAATGCTTTACATGTCTGGTTGGAATTCTGTATGATGAAAACCTTCAATCCCTCCATGTGACTCTGAAAAAAAAAAAAAAATTGTGCCGAATGTGTAAAAAGGTGCTGCTGTAAAAAAATCAATCAAACTGTGAAAACGACCCTAAAAGTATGCCTATGCAGTTCAATCTTAAATGTTTGCGAAGATGAAGAAGAAAATAAAACGATTGAAGCAAGTTTTCGCTTTCACATGTATTCTTTCGTTTTTTCAAATGCAAAAGTGGTTTCGTTTCGTTTTTTTTTTTTCAAAATTCCCCCCTATTTTTACCCTTACTGACTCCGTAACGCTCCTTATTTTTCATACTTTTCTTATGTTAAATAAAAGTATTTGAATACATTTTAAAGTTTTCAAAATTTGAGTTTTCTCATTATTCAAATACGCACCGTGTACTTTGCTTATATTTAAATTTTTAAATGAAACTGATGCTTGGCAAGTGTTTTCAAAAGGAAATTGGCAAATAAGCCCAAACACTTTGCCCTAGAAAGCTGCAATTTTGCACAGAGGTTCCCTTTAAAATGTAATCCCATCGACTTCTTCGGTTTATGTACTGTATATAAGAATAGAATAATAAAGAAAATAAATTCCTCCGATTTTGGAACTTTTGCTTTGGGCCGAGTTATTGACAATGATCCCAATGAGACCTTTTTCATAATTCACGAACACGTTCGTCGTATCAATTTAAAATGTTTTGCATTGATACAAGTATTTTTAGATAACTGATTATCTTCAGGTACTTTTATAGAAAGGTTTCCTTTGTGATATTTAAATATAAAAGACTGTGTAAAAAGTCCTGTGGGCTGTACGACCGAAGCCGCGGGGAGAAACTAGTTCATAATAGTTTTCGATGGGGTTTTCGCTAGTTATATATATAGAAGCAATATATCATATTTTAAAAATGTTGAATAATGACGAATTTATCTGCAGTCATCGAAAATACTATTTCGAGCTAGCATCGATAGATATAATAATCTAAAGGAATGTAAACGTCATTTATTTTATGATGGCTAATCTGATAGGTATGTTTTTACAATCTGAATATGGAAAGAAGTCTTTGTTGAAAATAAAGCAAACTAAATCTACCGCCATACATCAGAGTATAACAGGCTTAACAAAAATAAAAATCTATATTTTTTTTATTTAACTTAGGTACGTAATAAAAAAAAAAAAGATTTCCGAAAAAGTTTCGCGAAATTAAGGGAAGCAACTATCCGTCTTGAAACTGCTTAATAACGCTATCTGACACATGTTGCCAGCATTGCGCAATCGAACACTTAAAAAAATCAATGATTGTAGTGCAATCAAATCAAACAACTTGAGTAGTAGATATGCTATCTTAAAGTATTTTTATTAATGATGCTATAACTATAAAGATCCGTCAAATATTGACATATTTCAATATGAGTAAATTACCTGAAGTCGGCGGCATTAGAGCACGACAAAAAAAGTACGACATGCTAACATGCTTAGGTACTTCAATAAAAAATAAATAGGTGGAGCAACAGGCAGGTGGACACCCTAGGCCTAGCTTCTCGCAACCATTCGTTTGTGTGAGTTTCTATTTTTTGGGACGAATGGAAAGGACCTACAATTTTATGCCGAGTCCGAACGGCTGAATTGAGAAGCTTTCTCAGGACAGTCATACTCTCGGATGTTTGTCAGACGTTCAATGGCCTAGATAAAAATTCACAGAAGTTTAATGCAAGCCAAACTCAAGATAGAAATGCTGATCTATAAAGGGTCACCAGGATTACTATTGCAAATTATAGGCCATTAATTGAAATGTATTTCGAAGAAGTGGTGATTAGACAACAATTGGCATTTTTCAAAAAAAATACTCTATAGCTTACCCAAAAGATAAATATTGTAAATAAAAATCTAAGTAGAAATTAGTGTATTTAATTGACTTTAGCCAGGGGTGGTCGACATAGTAAAGCATACAAAAAACCCTGACCTACGCAACCTTCCAAGTAAAAATTAAAGAGTTCCCTATAGTGACCACAGAGGTTGAAATTTGGGCCGTTTCTATTTTAAACTGTATTTCAAATATAGCCTAGGAATTCGACAGGGCAGTGGAAATGTGTCATTAAACGGCTGATAGAACATATATTAAATCCATGCAAAAAAAGTGAAACGCATTATCATAGATTCAATAGTAACTTTTGTCAGGTTACAACTTTTAGATACACTCAAAAAATGAGTGTAAAATTACTATGAAAGTGTATGTAATTTTTAATGTAAAAATAGGCAAGTTGCGTTTTTATACACACGACAATAGGTAAAAAAAAATATTTAAACACATAATGTTAGATATTATAAACATTTGTTGCAAATATACACATTTTGTGTACCTTTCAACAACTATTGTTCAATAGTAATATATTGTTGTTTAAACATTAATCTCAATATGTTTATAAATAAACAAATTTTGTTTAAATATACCTAAGCACCTTATGAAAATTACACACACAGTGTTTGAAGACCAACAGCCAATACTTATATTTACAACCATCTGATAAAAGTTACACATTTTATGTGTGAAAATTTGCAATTCGATTGTCATTTGCGAGTTCATACATGATCAGACCTTTGATTGAAGCAGATGAACCTCTTGCGGTCCCAAGTTCCATCGCATCGTTTTGTGCGTGTACGGTTTCTGAAGTCTTTTTGGCTTTTTTAATATAAATAATAAATATTATAAATATTTTTAATAAATATATTAAACATTTTTGGATTGTTTTATTTCGTTTAGACAGGTTCACTGCCGTGGAGGGTATCAAAGCATCGGCCAGGCCGATGATAACACTTTTACTTGTTTTTAATAGACTTTCTGATTCATGTACAATTTTGTTTAATTGTACATATTAAATATTGAATCTCTATATCATTTTTAAGTTTTTTAAAGCAAAATTACACAAAAAAAAGTCTAATTTTAAGCGTCTTCATACACATTATATGTCGAATTTTGCTACAAATTTGAACATAAAAGGTTTGAATTTACGCATTTTATGTTGATTTATAAACATTTCTTTCTGAAATTCTTTTGGATTTTGAACATTAATTATGTAAATGTACATTTAATTTGAACATCTTAAGTGTAGAAATACGCATTTATATTTAAAATCTATATTTGAACAACAAAGGTTTAAATTTACGCATTAAATATTTAAAATTGATACGTGCGTAAAAATACTGCAATTATGGTAGATTCCTCGCTTAATAATAGTAAAACTACACGATTTTTTCTTAGAGTGTATAGCTACAGATGCCAACGAATTATAATTTAAACTGCCTTATAATATGAAGTCCATTAGTTAGTAAAGGGCTCCGCTCTAGCGAGCGAGTATTGTCCCTTAGGGCTAGCGATGAAGAAGTAGGTAACTCGAACTACGAGAAGCTTACCTCCTATGTTAACACTGACCACAATAGGGGTTGGTCAATGGCACTTAGTATTTGTATTTGTCTTTAATCTAAGGCCAGAAAAAGTTGTGCTTTATTTGGCCAGAGAATCCATTATTAGACGGTGGTCTAAAATAGGAGCTGCTCAGTAGTTAGTTATTTAGGCTTGGGTTCTATAGGTTCAAGGTCGCTGCTCCGCCTCTTACGAACGTCTGAGAATTATCTGCATATCAGTGTAACTGCCATGAGCAAGCGGGGGAACTTAGAAGAAATGAATCAAAAATGTATGAATCCCTTTGCTAACAACTCCGCTGAGCAAGTGTACTTAAAAGATTGTCAGTGCAGCCGTATGAGCAATACAGAACTACGGTTTGGATTTAAAAGCGAAGATAAAAATAATTTCGTACTAACTGTGGGTTTACATGAGCTTTAGCTGAAACTTTATATGCCTTTTTGTGCTCAATACTGGTGATTGAGAAATACATATTTACGTCAAGTCCAACTTAGAGCAGCCTTAACTAAATCAAAAAATCCCTCCAGCCAGCTGGATTCATAGTTAGCTGCTTCTAGACGTAATTACATCAAGTTTAAGGTCGCTCTTGAATTGTGAGCCCGCCAAAGGTGGGGTCGGTTGCTGCTGAGTCATAGACCGGGGGTGGATTGCAAGACTCGTTGTGCTTATTCATTCCCACCTCTTGCCCTAGCCATATAAGCCGTTTGATTTAAAGCTGTGTAGCCCTTAAAACTCCTTTTAAATGTTATCCTCCAAACAACAAACTGGACCGGATACCATCTGAAGAATCTTTATCTCAAACATTTGCATCATTTAATGCTATTTCCTTGTAGTACGAATTTTGTTGTTGAAAGATCCACCCACTTTGATCTGAAATCATCTTTTTTACTAAAAAAACTTTATGTAACCTGACATGAAAACATAACACTCAGAGTATCTATGAGTCGAATCGAACTAATGGGTTAGTCATGGAAAAGGTATTAAGTGCTTATGACGCAATAAAATTTAGGTCTAGGTACTACGTACTATTTGCCTATTCATATTGTCATGCAGCTAAATTGATGCTGTCTACTACTACTGTTACAATCACATTCTGTTAATAAAACAAAGTTACTCCTCTCTTCAATAATGACGGTTTTGTTCTCTTCGCTATATATTCTTCATCTTCATTAGTCTTCATTTTGCCCTCTAAGACTAAGGTTGGATACTTTGGTTTAATTCATCCACAGCAAGACATTTTGCAAATAAAAACTGCCGCCATTTGAATTTGAGCCTGTAACCACAGATATGAAGTTGTTGTATGTGTTCCTCATCCATTTTTAATAATATTCTATGCATTCTTTGATAATGTCCTTGTTCATTCGATTTAGGTCATTATTCTTAGCCTTGACCATCAAACAATTTCTCAACACCTGCATACACTGGCAGACAGTGTAGTGTATATCCGCACCGCACCGTATTGTCACAACACATCGACGACGATTACTTCTGCGCCCATATAAATTTGTATTGAAACACTCCCTGCAACAACAACCACACCACACCAAATGCACCAGAACTTTTGAGCATTCCACAGCAAGTGCCAAAAAGGCTAGCCACACAAGAGAGAACCGATTTTGTTTTAATTCATTCGGAGTTTCCTCTATTTTTGACTTAATATACTGAATATTCGTCTCGTCGCACTCCTGTTTTTGTAGTTGGAAATGCAAGTTGTATGTAGTGGAACGTATCTCCTCCTATCCTAATGTGTATAATACACATATATGATGACAAGAGACATTTCCTACTTCGCAAATCCAATCCACCAGACCACTGCGACTGCAGTATTCCACTTTCTCTCCATGTGAGATCAACCTACGTGTTATTTTAACAAGCCAAACGCAAAAATAATTTGCATTTTGAATTGAACTAAACATAAATGTTCAAAATTTTGTATCGCGCAAACAAAAAAACTGTTTTTCAATCCCAGTAGAGATAGGTGTATCTATCGCCTCCAAAGTGTTGGATAGTGGGTGAAACTGAAATACAATTCAATGTAACTGGTTTTAGCTTGCTTCGTACTTGTGTTTTGTGTATATCCCTATAGTCATTGCAGGCATTGAATGTAAACAAGACAGACGAAAATGTACGACGACAATTTGTACGATAATCCTGCAGAGCCAAGATGCTCGATAACCACATTTTTATATCGGATAGCGTTTACATTGTTTTATGCAGGATTTTATCTAGATCGTGCTACAGTTGGGGTGGGACATCTGTTTTTTATTTACATTGTCTTGATGTTTTTATAATAATTTATATTTCCGTTCTCATAATAGATTTTTTTTGTATTTTTTTGCAGAAATCAAATGAGGACAGAGTAGACTCCAGTCAGCAGATATTACCAAAACTAGAGCCACAAACCGTAAGTGTATAATATAGTTATTCAAAAAAACAAAATCGTTCATAGGCAGAACAGTGAGGCTTCTTTGTTCGCATCTGCTATTCACTTGATGACGCAGTGTATTTAGTAGATGAATCATGTGTTTGAGTTTATTTATAAATTTCATTCAAGATGCGGTTGTAAATGGTAGGCTGTGGTCCTTTGTTTTGGCATAAAGTGCAAAATTCATGTGCCTCAATATTATTTGCACTAAATAAGAAAAGAGAAATAGAATTTTCAGATTTTCTCGGAATTAAGTGATGCAAATGGGGAGAAATGAATTAAAATTTTTGTTCGAGTAAATACCAAATGCACTCAGTAGATGTAGTTCAAGGTTGCAAGGTATTTTAATTGGTTTTTATTGTGATTGTGTTTTAATTGCTAATTATTTAGATTTTTTTATTGCTCAAGCTTAACTTAATGATCAAAATATATTCAGGTTTTTTGATAAAGTGCATGAAACCTTTCGATACTTTGCTAATTTTGGGATATTTTTAACTATAAAAGCAAACGAACCTCTAGCCAAATAAAAAAATATTTCAGTCCAGTCAAAACAAAAATGTGTGTCTGGGCGACAATGTGTTGTTACGTAACCCTTCATTTTTGAAATAATAATATCTTTCGTTAAATAGACCGTAACTGCGCCGCCGAATATGGAAGCTTTCTGAGGGCAGTTATTATAGATAATATCGGATATTTTTTAGATGTTCGCCATGTAAATGAAACCTAAAATAGGGATTTTGATTGATTTATAAAATTTTGAGTATGTCTTTAAAACTCAGTGAAAATGAAGTTGAGTGTGGAATGTTAAGCAATTGCGATAGCGAACACAAATGAAAACTGAATTTGGCCTATAATAGTATTTGGATTTACATACCTACATTTATGGAATGAGAAAACCGACCATCTGAAGGCTCCTTGAAATTACGCCAAAAAATTAAAGTGGAAAAAGAGCCCAAAAACCTCTATACAAATTTGTGGCATTTTTTCCTAGCAACAATCGCCCAAATATTTTGACAGAAATGCCGCTAATTTTGCCATTTTTTCCAAAACTCTTTTGAACATTTTTTCCATTTAAGAAAATTGAGAAAACGCCCGAAAAAGTGTTTTGGAAAAAACACCAAAAAACGTGAAATAATGGTACGTTTACACCGCACCTAAATTCATCATTTCGGCTAAATTCAGCATTTCAGGCCAAATGTTCAACATTTCGCCATATATTTTCCATCATTTCGAAATGTTGAATTTCAGCGAAATGTTGAATTTCATTGCTGCATTTGCAAGTATGTCAAATCGAACAAACCTGATTTTGATGAGGAATTTTTGTTGTATTTAATATTATTTATTTAAGATTGTATTTAGTATGTCTGAATTATCACTTATATTCATGTTTAAATTAATATAATTAAAAAATTAATTCTTTAGGTACAAACCACTTCTGATTTCTAAACATAAAAAAACATCAGTGAGTAATCAATTCTGATACTAGCTGTCATTTGAAATGTTGAAGTTTCGAAATTTTGTCTGCTGAAATGTTGAATTTAGGTGCGGTGTAAATGTACTATAAGATCCCAAACGCAAAACGAAACCGTGTGCAACCCCCCTCCTTGGGTTTACTGTCAGATTTGGGGCCTTATTTAATTTTTTTTTGGCGTAATTTCCATTTAACTTTTTGGATTTTTTTCCAAAAATATGGCGTTATTTCCTGGCATTCTGGTGAATTTTCTTTTATATTTTTTGGCGTTTTTGCCGAAAATATTACGCCGCAATTATTTTGGTCTATTTTCCAAAACAATTTTTGGCGTAATTTCAGGGAGCCCATCTGAATTCTAACCATGAGAATTCTTTGATATATAAAACATGTACTCGTTAGTTTATATTTAACTGTGTGCTGTGTTCTGCCATCGACGGATTGGCCGGTCTCCTTTATCGTTTAACTTATGCGCTGGAATTTGAAAATCGTCTTGGTGGGACCATGTCCATGCATGGCCAATCCAATAGTCAAAGTGTTTTAACTTTTTTTTTTGCGCTTACAGCTTCCGGACCCGTGAAAGTCTGTCGCTGAGCAACTGCAGTCTTCCATCCTTTGAGATCCCCGGCACGTTGTTTCTGGTTCTATAGATCAAAATTCTTCGGCGGATCTTCTAAACCACCTCGAAGTTTTTGCTATCAAAAGTGACGTTTTATACTAGGCGTTGGACAGATGTTGGGTTTTTAACGGCATGCACTATTTAGCCTTGTTTTCGTTTACTTTATGGCGAAGCAATTTAGGCTGTTTTTCCATCGTCTTGAAAACCTCAATGACGTAGTACATTGGGAAGAATTTTATATGCGATCTTGGTTGGTTGGTTGGTTGAAGTGATGGCTGACAGCACAACAGCAACACACTTAGACCAGCATAGGTCCATTGTGATACCGCGAAAAACATATCATATAAGATCTCCTTACTAGTTAAACCATTTTGAGCTCTTTATAAAGCGTAAGAGGCTTCTGTGATGTCTGTGTTTGTCAGATCACCCAAGTCGTTTTAATGGAAGGCTCCCAAGTGAAGCTTCCTTCTACGCGAGAGAGCTGGGTATGAAAAAAGAACGTAAGGAATAGATTTTTCCTCTTCTTCTTTTATACAGCTTCTGCAAAAAGGCCTAGCATTACGGCATGCTTTCCTATTATAAGAAGTGTCCACAGTAATGACACCTATTATGGTGTCGATATGCAATCTGTTGAGAGAAATCAATTTCTTAGAGCGTTTTAAATTCAGCTTAGGCCAAATTTGTTTTGTCGCTAGACAAGTAGTGCAAATTGCCCACCTAAGATTTGTACTCTCGATAGAATCCAGCTTAAATATTTGTTTATAAGTAGCGATTGGTATGCCCACAGTGCCTTTATCGGGCAGGATGGGTTGAGTTGTTCCTATTCTGGAGTTCATCGGCCTTACAATTCCCTGGAATGTCTATATGCCCCGGCAACCAAATTAGGTGAATGTTGAACCTTTCGGCCATCTGAGTTATAGACGATCGGCAGTCGAGGGCTAGTAGAGAAGTTATAGAGATCGAATCCAAGTATTTGATGGCTGTCCGAAAATATGCAGATATCTTTAACGGATATCACGTTTTTCTTGAGCCAGGATAAGACTTCTTTTATCGTCATTATTTCCGCCGGGAACACGCTACAATATTTTGGTAGACGGAAGTAGAGTTTAAATATAATATATGCGATCTTAGGCAATGATATTCCTCGATAGTTCTTGTATCGCACGAATTGCAGGAATACAATAGAATACATAGAATAGAATTTTGGTACTTTTTTTGGTGCATCAACCCTCCCAAAATATCATCCCGTATTTAAAGAGCTCCGCTGGTAAACTTTTAAAGCCGGCGACCTAGTTCCTTGGAAAACTACTGTTATTTCTATCAAGATATTACGAGCTGCTCCAAAATCGAATAGTAGTTAGCTAGCCGTTATTAGTTTTCGTTTCATGGGTGTTCTGGTTATCAACTAACCTAAACAAAAGTTTGAAAAAAATCTGAATATCGTTTTTAGAACGACACGAGACATAAGTCGTATACGACAAACGACAACGGAAATAAGTGTGATTTTTATTTTCGACTCAAGAATTTTTAGTCGCATAACTATGACAAAGAACAATCCGACCATGAGGTCATAAGACTGCTTGCTGATCAGGACCTTAAACTTAGTTGGCTTATAAAGGGTCCGCCAAATAACTTTTTTTTTTTTGAAAATGCTATAAAAAAAAACTGAATACTGAACATTTTCTCAAATTTCTTTTTTTATTTGAAAGTACAATCCTTCCGGTTAATAATGGAAAATAATTTCATTCAAATGGCTGCCTCGGCTGGGCATGCAGTAGCCTACACGATCGGTCCAATTTTTAAGCACATTATCGATTGTGTGCAGCTGTATTTCACCAATGGCTTCACGAATATTGTCCTTTAAAGCGTCAATTGTCTCTGGCATGTCGGCGTAACACTTATCTTTTACGGCACCCCACAAATAATAGTCCAACGGTGTCAAATCGCAGCTCCGCGGTGGCCAAACGACATCAGCTCTGCGGCTGATAATGCGATCTTTGATCGCAGGCCCACTTAGCGAAGCGAAAACGCATTGGATGGTCAGTTGGCTTCAACTCCTGAACCAATTGGACTTTGTATGGCGCCATACCAAGGTCTTTATGCAAAATTCGTCTCATGATGTCTCCGAAATGTTCAATATGTCGCAATATTTCCCAGCGTTGCTCAAGCGTATACACAACCATATTCGTTCAGCGGAAGGATAAAACTAATTATCTGTCAAATCAGACATGAGCTAAGTGTTACCATTCGCGAAATAAGCACTAGTTGAAAAAAAAAAAAAAAAACGTTAGATGGCGGACCCTTTATTTGGGATGCATAGCTTTGATGCATATCACAGCCAGGCCATCAACAATATTCCTAAGGTCAACAGCTTATGCCTTAAGCCTGAGGATACACTCAACTTATTTTGTACTAGTTGTAGAGCTCCCGTATATATAGTGTATTACCACCGTTTATTACTGTAGCGTTCTTCCTAACCCGGGGTTCCTGAAGCTTACGACCACTCTTACCTCAAAGACATACGGTATAGCAACAGGTCAGCGGTAGCTGCTTTTGAAGTGAAGCAAATCAATTTGCGCTACCAGATCCCTTTGCAACATTTGACACTTCTAAGGTAAATCTCCTCTCCTCTCTCATCACAATACTACTACATACTATGTATTGATTGATTTCTCGAGCTTGTCATCTTTGACAAAACCAGTACTTTTCCCTTTGGAAGCAAGTCTACATTTTCTTGGTCTGAACAAAAGGCAACAATTCAGTTCATTTATCAGATATCCTAGTAAAAACAAAAGTCGATAAGTATCTCTTGCAAAATAGTTACAGTTATTATGGACTTATCTCTGTGCAAGGGTATTACACAAAATTGCCAAGAAAAACACCAAGACTCCCAGGAAATTATGTCATAAATGTACGCACACCGAATGCAGCTCAACAACATCGTTGTGATGTCATTGCAGTGGATTATTTGCGATTATTCATTAGTATTCATTTTGCAAACATTCGCCGATTGCTAGTTTTAAGGTCGATTCATCTTGATATGACTTAATGTGGTTGATCGTTAAGCAACTATAATAAGTATCTTATGATTTACTGCCAGCCATTACATTGCTAGGTAAATAAGATTGTTTCTCTTTCAAAGCCTATTTAATATCTTTATTTTTGTTAAATCTGTTTACATAAACCCATTGTCGTTCAATGACCTATTCATGAATCACTAAGAGCTTTAACGGCACTTTTGGCTTGATTATGAAAAAAGCAAATAATAAATTTGCATAGGGAAACTGTTTCCATATAAATTTATGTAAAACCAAGTAAAGGTTATAAGCAAATTAGCGTCTGAAATCGGTTTAAAGTGATGTCATTTTGAAATCCGTCTGATGACCACAATCTAGTGTCCCCCAGAGGAGATTTTTTACACTGTACTGCTATTACGTTTTGTCTTTAAACTGTGGTCAAACTACAGATTTGGTAGGTACATTAAATACACCATCAGTGAAACGTTTTGGTATTGCAATATTTGCTTTTTTGGTTTTTTGATAGTTTTTAAGCGAGAAATTTATTGTAAATGTCTTGCACAACTTTGAAAAACTTTAAAACTCAAAACTTTTCCCTAACTTGGTAGATGTGTCGCTTCACTTTTTAAAAACAAAGAACATCTAAAAGCTTCCCAGGAGATGAAGCGAAAAAAACGCATTGAAGTGCAATTTTTCTCTGGCTCTTTGGGCAGTAATTTCAAACTCAGGTGAAACAATTAGCGACAGGAAACTTTGGGGTTGTAACCCTCTTGGTCAGGTGAGCTAGCTCGGAGAGAAGTAACTTCGTCCAATTTCTTTTGCATTAAAAAGGGCGTTTCTAGAGTGAAATCGAACAAATCCACAAGAGACTCATGAGACTAAAATATGCCCACAAAATTACACTGTTTCGTATGGTCTCCGCTCTGGTTTCATCATTTGCCCTTATTTATTTTTCTCTCATAAAATGCCGCCACGTTCAATTTTGCCCACGAAACCATTAAGCAGCTGCAGTAGACTCAATTTAAAATCAACTATCAACATAAAGGGTGTCCCATAATTCATGCGAAATGTAATTTTGATAGAAAATACAGATTTTTAATTAGAAAGCTGATTCATAGAGTATATCTACATATTGGGGTTATGTATATGGAATAGCACATCGGATAAATGGCCGCCACGGCTTTGCTGGCAAGTACCTACGTACTCTTTTATTGAAATTTTCTATGACCGTTTCGCATAAATGGAGCTGAATTTCATTAATACACCTCCCAATTTCTTCTTTCAAGGCGTTGCGTTGTGGTGGTCATGGGCTTGTTTGCATAGACCTTTGACTTCAAAAAACCCCAAAGAAAAAAGTCTAATGTCGTTAAATCGCAAGATCTGGATGACCAATTCTGATCGCAAAGACGGCCGATTACACGAATGACTCATGCAGTAATTGAATTGTTTCTCGGGCTGTATGGCATGTGGCACCGTCTTGTTGAAACCACATGTTGATCACATCCAAATCCATATCTTGTAATTTAGACCCTAACAACTGGGTTATCATGTCACGATAACGAACACCATTAATTGTTACTACCTGACCAGCCGCATTTTCGAAGAAGAATGCTCCGATAATGCCTCCAGCCCAAAATCTGCACCAAACAGTTTTGCATGCATTTATTTCTCAACAATTACTAGTGGGTTTTCTGAACCCCAAATGCGACAATTTTGACGATTAACGAAGTCATCACAAATTTTTAAATTTGAGGTGGCCTCGACTCCAGTAATGCGTTTCGCCCCGATGTGGTACGAAGCCATCAAGATGAAAATGAGTTTCATCACTGAAGATAACTTGGATCGAAAAATCAACATCCACTTGTTGTTGTTCCAAAATCCATTCAACGAACTCTCTTCGCGCTGCATGGTCAATAGTCTTCAGTTCTTGAGTCAATTGAACTTTGTAAGCATGAAGTTTTAAGTTTTTCGTGAGAATTCGCTGTAGAGAGCTTCTCGAAATGTCCAATTCTTGACTACGGGGCTGAATTGAAGTTCCTGGACTGTCAGCAACGCGAACTGTTTCAAATGTTTCCTGTTGAACGACTTGTGACAGGACACCCAGAGTGCTTAGGATCACTAATTGATCCAGTCTCCCTGAATCTTTCAATTAATCTTTTCACAGTTGATGGTTTTAAATCACTATGACGGCCATACTATGTTCGAAAATTGCGGACTGGAGCTGACAAACCTTCATTATTTTTAAAATATTGCCCAACAATGAAAATGTGTTATTCTAACCCCAAAATGTCAGCTTTCACATTGTTATATTTTTTTCCGTTGGCATCACTGTACTATTAAACGGCACAAAATTTAAAACTTGCGTGAATTATGGGACACCCTTTACATCGCGAAATGCGCCAGTAAATTGCCCACCTTAATTGTTCGATTTGATGTCACTTATAAAGTTTTTGACGTATGCTGCCAAATGTGCGACCCTTGTGGCTATAAAAATTAGAGTCCACCTTAGTTTGATTCGACCATGTTTTGAGTAGTTATTGCAATATTGCTTACCATGCTATGATTTGGTAACAATAAAAAAAAAATAGTTGGCGCAACAGACGTGTAGGTCTAGCTTCTCACAACCATTCGTTTGTGTGAGTTCTGATTTTTGGGAGGAATGAAATGAAATTTTATGCCGCGTCTGAACGGCTGAATTGAGAAGCTTTTTGAGGACAGTTGTACTTTTGGATGTTTGTCAGACGTTCGCGAGAGGTGGATCAGTGGAAAAAACCTTAAGATGAAATTGTTGTTTTTCCGAAAACCTGGGACCCCTCGCACAGTAGTCTATTGTGATCTATTTTACCCTACTATTTATTCATACAAACGAATGTGTGTGAATTTTTCCTACGAAAAGACCGAAATGTGTGCAAATTGCAGCAACACCAGCAAGCGCCAATATTATGGTTTTAGAGTGAAAAGGCAGAACCAACTGCTATTAAAGGGATGAGACATTTTATTCATACAGAACCAACTGGCTATTAAAGATCTAAGACATTTTCATTCATATAGAACTAATATTTAAAACCGAACTTCTTTATTCGAAAAATTTAACAACATTTTCTTTAGCTGTTATTTTTATTTACTATCCCAAAGATAGTGTCATAAAAACAAGTTGATTTATTATATTTAACAATATTGATAAACCTCTAAATTATTCATAAGATTAATAAGACCATGGATGAGGAATTGCATCACGTGCGATAAATTTTTAAAATTTCTTTTTTAAAGCGACAAGCGACAATAAATTACATTAGCTTGTAATGAAATTGTATTGTGATCGTGGGAGTTGTAATGAGGCATTTTCTTTGTCATAATTTATTAAGTGAAACCTTCGTTTTGAATTCAATGTCTGTGGTTACTTATTAAATTGCCTTCACTGTAAAGATTTTCTGAATCGAAATGTGAACTGTCAGACATTCAAAAAGCTATAAATCAGACAAGTTAAGTGTTTGCAATTTAAAATTTGCATATTGCAATTATTTTGATTCATATCGCTGAATAGTTCAGTCTAGAAGCGAGGGCTATAACGTATATACATTTTGCAAAGTTGACATTTTTGTGAAAGTTTTAAAATGTTCCAAAATCCTGGTTGAAAATATTCAAAGTATAATTATGTCCCAGTGGAATTGAATTTGACATACACTTCGCGTCAACTGAATAAGCACAAACATTTTCTAAGGTACATTGTGCATTTTTTCCAAACATTGTTCGTTAATGTATCATTTGATGATGATTACTGTTTGCTTATGATGTTGAGAAAAGGAAACAGAAAGAACAATTCAAAAAGTACTGTTATTTTTTCTCTGGCTCTCTTTCAAAGCGTTTCATATGAAAAAATGCTGATTTTTTTTTTTGTGTCAACTGAATAGACACAAATATTGAAATTGGAAATAAAAGTTAATGGAATGAAGTGAAACAAGTTTTTCTTAAAACAGTTTTTTATTTGGTAGTTTTAGTAGTGGGTACTGCCGCTTTTAGCGGTTATGACTTCATAAATTCGATCCAGCATGGAATCTTAGAGTAGTCCAGCAAAATTTCCCTCCATTCTAATTTAATGGGATTCTCTGACCTCAAACTGACGGCCAGACTCATAAACGTTTCGTACTGACCATCCCCAAACATTTTCGATAAGTTTAGGTCAGGAAAGAACGGCGGCCATTGAAGGATTTCCACATTTTGCTTGTCTATCCAATTACTATACGCGTCGTGTGGATGGGGGCGTTGTCCTGCTGAAAAGTCAAAATTTGCGTTCCAAAAATGTCCGAAAATTTTAGGAAAATGATTTTCCAGAATTCCTTTATAACTTACTGCAGTAATTTTTGTGGTTTAGAACTCAAGCTCAACAGTGCCGTAATAGCTAACTGCTCCCTATACCATAACCCACCTTCTCCACTATAATGCCGCTCTAAGAAACGTTCATCTTTCCTCACATCGTGGAAATAATAATTAAACCCATCAGGGACATCAAATTAAACTTCTTTTAATCCGGAAAAACTACGTGACGCCATTCATTTTTCCAACTCATATGGAGTCTACAGAATTCTAATCGCATACATTTCCGTTGCTAGTTAAGTAATGGTTTCTTTTAAATTTTTATTCGTTTTAAATGATTGGCACTATTGATTACTCTTAGAACTGTTGAAACCATTGCACTTACACCGGCTTTCGCTTTTATTTTTGCTGCAGAGTCACAAGAATTGGAAGCACATCTCAAAATTGCTCTTAGATCAACTGCTGTTGTTGTCGTTTTTTTACCTCCTTTCAGGTTTTTTCCATACGAATCTTTATTTCTTAAGTAAGAATTGATCACACTAAACCTTCGTTTAATTTTGTTCGCTGCTATAACATGCCCGGTTAGTCCTTGATCTCTTAATAGATCAATTTTTGCTCTTTCAACACTATTAAGAGATTTTGATCTACCCATTTTTATTTGAATTTCAGTTCAACGATTAAATTTCGCTTAAAACACTTCAACTGTTGATCTAATGTGTCAATTTCCTCAAAAAGTTCATAAACAATGAAGTCCTGAGGTCCTGCTGACCTTGTGTCTATTCAGTTGACGCAAAAAACTCGGAATTTTTTCATATCGAACGCTTTGCAAGGGTGCCAGAGAAAAAATATCGGCACTTTTGGAATTATTCTTTCTGATTTCTTTTCTCAACATCATGGACAAACAGTAATCACCATCAAATGATACATTTACGAACAATGTTTGGAAAAAATGTACAATGTACCTTAGAAAAGTTTTGTGCTTATTCAGTTGACGCGAAGTGTATATGTAGTTTGATAAGTTCAATACAAACATTTAGACAGGTCTTAGAGTCTGACATCACAATTGCATATAACTATACATTTATGATGTCATTTAATGAAAAATTCGGATTAGATGTTAAATAATAATACAACAAGTTCGTGTCAAACTACTTATTAGACATTTTGCCCGTATATTAGAGGTGTTTGCCCAAGCGGGGCAGGACACAATCACATACAACCTAGAGAAGCGAACAATATCAGAGTTTATTTACCGCTACTTAAGGCAGTCGGAATGTAAGATAGGGGCAGATCTGCTTATAAATTTAGGCTGAATATGAGCGGCGCAGAAAAAAATGGAGGACACGAAATTGGCCGACCTACTCTGCGGGTTCAATTGCAATGTAATTTCTGATTAAAACCTTCGGGACAAAAGCGAAGTGTGTTGGGCTAAACTGAGCAAGGAGTTCCAAGCTTAACCCCTGAAAAAATTCTAACAGCTTAGGGGTTTTTCCATTAGCCCTCTGGTACCTTCCATTCGTCCCAAAAATTAGGCTCTAACAAAATGGTGGTGAGAAGACGTAGGATCCTAGGGACCTGCTTTTCCTGTATAATTCTGAGCCTATTAACACAGCAGACTGACATATCTACACCTTATTGGTGGAGGACCATATATACCTACAGTAAATCTTCTCAAAAAAAGGGAAAAGTATGCAAAGTAATACAGTTTCTTCAAATCGTATTTTTGTATTGCATAGACCACTCAAGACATAGAAGATCTAAAATAAATGCATGATTAATGGTTATCTAATGCTAATGAGGAATTTTTACCTCAAAAAGACAAGTCTCATTGTAAGAGAATTATGCACGCTTTGATAGAATAAAGCTAGTATCTTTACTGTAGCGAAGGCCACGCTGTTTTGTTTGCCCCGTGTTATATATCCCTACAACGAAAGCAGACTTGCGATTTGTCCCCAAAAGACGGCGTACGCGTAGTTTTCTATTATTCCAAATTTTTGCCTTTAGTACTAAGAGGGCTTGAGGGCAATCATTTAGTAATTTTGCTCAAGCAGGCAGTTTTATCAAGGTAGAGAGGGAAATAGATATGCCACTCCATGGTATGGTAACGTTTAAAAATATATTTGTGACTAGACTATCAATCCACCGTGAAGTGATAGTGAAGTCTGCAAGACGTACAAGGGAACATTTTTAGTTGTAAATTTGATAAATTCTTTTATAGCCGGTTTTACAGTGCAAGTTTAAACTCAGGTTTAGTTAAACTCGCAAGCAAGTTTAAACCAAATACTTAAACCGTGAGTATATTACAGTGAAATTTGAAAGAGCGCTTAGTTAAACTTCGGTTTAACTTGTCTCGTCTGTTTTGTACGTCACTGTAAACGTAGAACTCAAGTTTATTTGAAATTTCTCTCAGTCAGTTTTATTTATTGTGTCAGTTTGGCAATTTACAAGTGAAATTCATTTAAGTAATTACTTTTCTTTACGTTTACTTTTGATGGCGCTACAAAGCGTGGTGGACCTGGGCCTTACTTATTATGCTCCTCCAGCCGGCTCTATCTTTAGCCTGCCGTCTCCAATTTCGCACTCCAAGCAGTCGGAGGTCTCCTTCTACCTGGACGCTCCATCGAATATGAGGTCTTCTTGGGTGTCTCCTCACCTCTGGTATGGCGTCGAAGACCTTACGCGCTGTAGCATCGATGCTCACATGGCCCTGCCTTCATAACCGCTGGATATGGATTTTTTACGTCGCTGTAAAGCACGTGTAGCTGGTTGTTGTGTCTTCTTTGCCAGACATTGTTTTTTTGGTCGAGGCAAACAGGATCATAAATCGTTATGAAAGCACCGGTAGTGAAAGCACCGGTTACCGTAGGTGATCTCATTTTTTGTGGTTCGGGCAGATGGTACCGAAATTCATTCTTTCTTTTTACTTCGGAAAAAATGAAAAACATTCAAAGACTTCAAAAAATTGGGAAACAGTTTTTGAAACGTTTCACAAACATTATCAAACATCAGAAACATTTCAGAAACGTTTCGAAATCATTTGGAAAATATTTTGAAATGAATGAAAAATGAATTCAAATCAATGTATTCTGAATGTTTCCTAAATGTTTGTTTAGTATGGACAAGCCTTTTTTTTTTTTGGTTACTCGATGTTTATGATTTTTGAGAGATCTATTAAGACTGTGATTTTGCAATCAAAAATCTGACTGTGAATCATAAATCTAAAAACGAATCTTCGTTTGAAGATAATTGTAAAATCAAAAATTATTTCCAAATCATGTAAAATGTGTACCTAATTGGTACCTAAAATCTACAGAATATATTTTATGTCAATTTTCGAAATCAGCGAAAAGTAATATATAATTTGATGTATTTTTTATTGCTTTCAAGTTTTTCTTGAGTTATTCCTATACAAAAATATTTTCCTCTCTTTCAGTGGCCCATTCAGACAGCACCATCGCCAAATCAAAATCAACAAACAGGTGCTTCCCCCTTACGACTTCACTATGTCACTGAGCGAATCTTGGCCTACATATTACCATCGCAAAATGGTAATCATATGGGTGCACACGATCAATACGAAAAAGAGGTGATACCAATGCTCGAGCAGAAGCACGGAAAGGTAAGCAGTTATACCACCCACTTGGTCAGAACAATCAAAACTGTCTTCTTTTTTTTTTCCAGAACTTTAAACTCTTTAACTTAGAAACGTGTATCTCTGTAATAACGTTGGAAAGAATCTGTGAATTATGCAAGCACATAGACAAATGGCTGGGGAGTGGCCAGGAGAAAGTCGTTGTTCTACAAGATAGGTAAGTTGTACTCAACATTTGCACGCAACGGGCACAATTATCTGTAATAAAAAAAAATGTAAACTTTTACCGCAAATCGTAAAGTCTGTCGAACATTTTTTTATTTGCGAAAGTTGCCCAATGCCCAACCTATGAAATTAAAATGGCAAAAGCTGGAAATCCCAAACTCAATCAAAAATTCTAAACATGCACGTTGTTTTTACACTGTCCATCTTACTGCTTGTAATCCACCTTTTGGCATATCTCTCTTTCGAGAGAGTTGTTATTCTATCTGATCACATGATTTTGGTGATTTTATGTGCAAAGAATCCACAGAAACGTGGTGTGGGTCGTAATGTCGCCGCCAATTTGAATTCCATTTTAAATTTTGCACTTTTGGCCTTTTCTTTTGGGTAAATGAAATAAAAAAAAAAAATAAAAATAACGCGCTTCGCTTCAGCAAATTCGTGCGGGGTCTATTAAATACAATTATATATAATTTAAGCCGACATTTTGAACAGCAGCTACATAATATAATTCTGTATGATTATAGGCACTTCTGCAGTCACCAACCACCACACATCATCTGGATGAAACTGAAACCGAAACTGAATAAAGTGTTAATCATATCTGAAAATGCACAAACACTCGAAATTTATTGCGATGATCGTGACCGCATCACAAAACAAGGTCACCCAATTAAGCAATGGTATTGGCATCTTACGAACCAAAAATACCCACCACACTCTTATTTAGTGTGAAATTTTGGTAATTTGTTCAGTCTTCTAATGACTGAGACTTCCTATCGTATTCCAAAAGCCGGCTTAGGGTAAATGACCAGCGATGCTCTCACCTTGTGCTGATGAAAAACAACATCATTATGTTTCACTAATCGAGGTAGCAAGTGGTTTTTAACAACAAAAGAGACAATAATAAATATTAAAATAAATTGTTTCAGTGCATAGTGAGACGTTGTTTTTGTATGAGTCCTTTTTGTTTTCTGTTTAGCAAGTTACGCATTTTTATGCAAATTTTATTTATGCCGCAAGCTCTAGGATCGACCTCCGTAGACTAATGGGAAAGCCTTGAAAAGGGGTTCATTTTTCTGTGACCATTTACAGTTTTTGATATTTCTGTTTTTTTTTTTCTGAACTTCAACTGTCACTTTAGGTCACATGTTAATGGTCTAGTATGTAAATTTAGGTGCAGGGAAATAAGTCCCCGGGAACTAAGCTCACGGCTCAAATTTAAGAATTCTGTACAGTCAGTGAAAGTCTGAGCTGTTTGGATGGGAAAATTTACGTTCCTCGACACGGATTGTAGGAAAATTCTCAACCAACGAAGGGGGTATGGATAAGGCGATTTTCCGGATAGTTTTGTGTATAAGATGATTTAAAAAAAAAAAACATAAAAAGAAGACAAGAGTGTTCCGACAATTCGGTTGTACAACTATGAGCAGCAAGAGCCGCAATTATGCTTTATTGATCGTTATATACATTTTGTGAGTGTGTCGTTCAACAAGAAACTGTTAGGGAACCGCTACCTTGAAAAATCGCTTTTGTTTGTTGATTGATTTATGCGGGATGTTTCCGGGTTTCTCCAGGAAGCTCTATTATAGTACTCAAGCGCAGCCTTTCTTGCGAAACACAAGTCAAAGAAACTTTTAAATAAAGATAAGAAATTGAAAGTTTAGCTTCTTAAAACCAACTTATAAAGCTGAGAAAGTCAATGATCTTATTGAAGATGTCTGCGAGGATGACTATCCCAGTGCCTGATCTCTACCTTTAGCTAAAGGCGTACAGCTGCAAACAAAATTAAATAATGTGTCGCTCTCATTTTCGTCCCCATCATCGGCAGTATGGGTGTTATGGGGGATACCAATTTGACAATATTGGCTGCATATGTTCCTATTGGTCAGTGACACGTGTAATGGCCGTAAGTGACTTGCTGTTCAGCTGAAAGTAATATCTGTAACTGTAATACAATCTGGCAGACGTTCCAGGCTTTAAGAAAAACCATAATAGGATTCCATGCAGTAATCCAGCTCAAACCAATGCGGCATTAAATTGGATTACATAGGATTAGTGACGCATTTAAAGCGATTTCAATAGACTTAAGTGGACTTGCATCTATTGACACTAGCCTAAGCCCATAGTGTGCTATTAAGATCGATCTTTAAGAAAGGCCAATGGGTTACTATTGGGTTTCGGAACAAAATAAACACAAGTTGGACAGGATAACGTTTTATTGGGATAATTGCAATCGC
This sequence comes from Cheilosia scutellata, assembly GCA_955612985.1. NCBI lineage: Eukaryota > Metazoa > Arthropoda > Insecta > Diptera > Syrphidae > Cheilosia > Cheilosia scutellata. The sequence continues at coordinate 50,352,582 of OY015313.1, read as the reverse complement.
ATAACACTAACTAAATGCAAAGTAGTAACAAGTGTTCGATATTCAAGATGACCCTAACCTGCAAACTTTGATAAATGTCGTCTAGATAAACCTTTACCACTATAGGTACGTTACTGCAAACTTGCTCCCACAAATTACGATAGGAAAATGAGTATTATACGGTGAGTTGTTAACTATGTATATTTTTAGCTAATTAGTGTGTCCTTCAAATCGTTGCTTGGTTGTAGCTGGATAGAATATAAATTGAAGAAAACAACGATATGAATCTATAAAAATCATGCTCTAGAATAAGTCGAAACTACCTCGAATAGAAAGACTGAATTTCTCTCTGCAACTTCTAGTCGGTCTCTGAAATATTTCTAAAGATGCCGAACGCAGGGGCCTGTAATAGATACCACCTTTATGGGTAATTCAGTCTTGCACTCATTAGCCACTATGCAATTATATTCAATATGTTAAAGTAAAAGCTTCATGCAGCGCCCAAAACAATATAGCAGGGCCGAAGTGTAAAAATAGTATCTTCCACAGCTCAGAAGATAATCTATATAAAGGGCGAACATTGTAATTAGTGGAAGGAAGCATACTATGAAAAAAAAGCTTACACCAACGATGATCATAGGTTAGGAAAGGTTAAGTTGTATAGGGTGTGAGTCCATTACAGTAGATACGCACCATATTGGGCCCATCGTCATCCGTGATGGGAAACATTCACTGTCAAAACCTAAACCAATTCCACCAAACACTTAATTTCCTTGCCAGAACCTAAAAATGGTTTCAATTAAGTTTGAGAGGCCAGCCTCCTGCAAATTGTGGAAGAAGTACCTTCCATTCCAAGTGTTTCATTCTCGTTTCCGAGCAATAGCTTGACATTCACATAGAAGATGAGTAGGTAATATCCTCTGTGACATGTAGGTCTTGCTAGACCCGGGAAGAGAGCGATTTTCCTCATTTCTTTGTTGTCCAAATTGAGCATATTTTATTTTGAAGATCTACATTCTTCCCCTGTTATTGACCAAGACAGAACTTTGTCCCTTCGTCACGAATAATCCTTAAAACACGTCTACAAATTTGGAAGATAGAGTCAAAAACGTTAAAGTACGATGCGACGAAAACACAAGAATCCATGCAAATAATTTAACACTAATGTTTGCTAAAAACTAGGTAAATTTATCTACTCACAACCCCTGTTGACCTTTTAAAAGTGATTGATGCCATTAATGGCCAACAAATACGAGTAACGAGGCAGAACTATAAAATCGAAAGACATACTTCGATTTTTATGTCTGCTTCCATAGACCATCTCCCCAAATCATATTCAAACCATGGATTACTTTAAGCGATTGTTATCTTTACAATGTCACCTCAAATAACCAAATTTGATCTCTGCCGATCTCAATCGTCCACGTATCAATTCATATAATTACTATATTGAATAAAAAAAAAAGGAAACTAACGACCTTGATGCAAGTCACGTTCACGGTCGATAGGGCAAAACTAGTTTTTCGTCTCATAATTACTTTACACATGCGTATGAATACGCAAGTGGTTTTCCGTCGGCTTCTGAGAAACCGAAACTATGGGCACACAAAGGGGAACTAAACTCTATAAGTTCGGACCAAATTGTGAATGAATGCTTACCGCCGAAACAACACGCCGCAGATTGGGTAATTAGTGGTTGTAATTTCAAATTAATCGAATACAAATAAAATCAAGAAACTGATTGTTATGCATGTATGGTTAACAACACGATAGTTTACGTGATGGTTTTGAAATTAATTTGAACTCCGGTTTATATTTGTTTGAATGAGTTTTGCTTCCTAAAGTCAACAAGTTTATTGTTTGATTTTTTTTAGTTTGCCCTAATGGAGACTAATAGCAATAGATTTTTTAAGGTTGGTATGTTGGGGATTTTTGTCTTTAAAGACGTTTCATAATAACCCTGCCTGTATACGGAAATTATTATTATTTAACCAGGCTCTTATAATATTTGTAAAAGCTATGAAAATATTAGTTGACAAATATTGTAATACCTTTGAAGAAGTGGTAAGAACTTAAGAAGAACCATGTAATGATTATACGAATATTATCCATTCCCTCTTGAGCCCACTTTACTCTTTCACTCTTCAGTATATAAGTGCCTCGAGTATTTTGATGACACTACGAATACGATATATCGGCCTTTATTCTATGATGCTGTTACGGTCTCCTATTATTTTAGCGGTCTTCCATTCCCTGTGAGATTCGAAACAAAAATAATTATTGAAGTTTGTAATCTCCAAACTCCAGTGGGCGGTAGATATAGTACAGGGGCGGATCCAGGAATTCTGTTTGGGTATGGTCGCGTTGGGCGTACCAATAAAAAATATTATTAAAAATAGATATATTCATAAAACTTGCATATTTAAAGAGTGTCCCATAATTCACCCAAAATTTGAATTTTGCGCCATGTAATAGAACAGTGATGCAACGGATAAAAAGATAACAATGTGACAGCTGATAGTTCAGGGTTAGTAAAAATGGAGCGCTATACGAAAGAACAACTCATTTTCATTGTTGAGCAGTATTTTAAAAATAATGAAGGTTTGTCAGCTACAGTCCGCAATTTTCCAACAAAATCATTTTCAGTGATGAAGCTCATTTTCATCTTGATGGCTTCGTTAATTAATCGACAATTTGGGGTTAAAAAAATCCTGACTTTACTTTACTTTTGGTGGCACTCACAGTCCGGGGTGGACCACGGCCTCAACCAACAAGCCCCTCCAGCCTCCAGTTACGCACACCAATTTGGTTGAGGTTGTGCGCGCCACCTAAGCTGGGGTCTTCCTCTGCTGCGTTCTCCCTAAGGGGTGGATTCGAAGACACGTCGGGAGGGTGCGTTGTTGTCCATACGCTCCACGTGTCCCCAGCCATCTCAGCCGTTGTATTCTGCACCATTCAGCAGGTCCGGGATGATTAAAGTCTTATATAATATCTCCTTGGTTCTATGAAGTGAAGTGGGCGCAGTAGCGCAGTGGTTAGTGTGCTGGACTACTGTGCGAGGGATCCCAGGTTCGATCCCCGGAAAAACACAAATTACATCTTAAGGTTTTTTCTACTGCGCCACCTCTCGCGAACGTCTGACAAACATCCGAGAGTATGACTGTCCTGAAAAAGCTTCTCAATTCAGCCGTTCGGACTCGGCATAAAAATTGTAGGTCCCTTCCATTCGTTCCAAAAATAGAAACTCACACAAAAACGAGTGGTTGCCTTACTTCTTAGATGCCTTCCTAGCCTTCGGGCTATATCTCTTAAATATTTAAATAAATATTATTCTTCGATTGATCTCTGCACCGATGCCATTTTGCAAAGTGATAGTGGAGCATAGGTAGACAAAGTCTTTAACTACTTCGAAGTTGTATCTGTCCATCGTGACGTTTTGTATGAGTCGCCGATGTTGAGAGTTCTTTCTCGTTGACAGCATATAGTTCGTTTTGTCTTCATTAACAACCAGACCCATCTTCGCCGCCTCCGTTTTGATGTTTGCAAATGCGCCGCTGGCAGCTTGCTGCCTAATGTCATTATGATCAGCATAGGCAAGTAGTTGAACGGACTTTTGAAAAATTGTACCTCTGGTGTTGGCTTTCGTACAATTGCCTCAAGAACGATGTTAAAGAAAGTACATGATAGCGCCCCGCCTTGTTTCAAACCTTTTTTGACATCAAATGGCGCAGTGGTGTTCTTGCCCACTTTGACGGAGCAGCGAGACTTCTCATCATCATCGTCATCGTCATCCTGCACAGACGGACGAGTTTGACGGGGATGCCAAAACTTGGCATGGCTTTGTATAATTCGTCCCTATATACGCTATCATATCGACTTTAAAGTCGATAAATAGATGGTATGTATCTATCTGAAATTCCTGGGCTTTTCCAAGGTTTTTTCCTGGTCTAAAACCACACTGCTATGGGCCGATCAGTTTGTTGGCGAAAGGTTTTAGGCGTTCACACAATACTTTTAATCTTTTTTTTCTTTTTTTCTCTGGAGTTTTGGGTATGGTCATGACCCCCATGACGAGGGGTCCGCCACTGATATAGTAACATTTTCAAGTGCATTGTCAACTCCACAGATCTTCGATTTGTTAAATTACAGTTCTAATGTTTGTTTTAATTTTACTAATAATATTATTTTTTATTCTCATTTATTTCTGTAGAGAGGACTGTCAACGATTGGGTGCAACTATAATCGCTTTTCTAGAATACCTTCGAATATGTGCTTCCAACTACCAAACTCGTAACTTTAGCCTTAACGAAGATGCACAAGCTCAGAATACAATCGCAAGGAATTGGATGAATCTGGATATGTTTTCTATGAAAAAATTCCTCGAGGGCAATATCGCACCATTACAAATTCCATCATACAAACGATACATTCGATATTTTTCCGGATTACTGTCCGGTCAGATTAAATTGAACGCATCACCATTGCATTTGAATTGCATTGGTATTGAATCGCCACCATCGTGGCTGCAATACAATGGTGTGTCCTCGAAAAGTGAATGGAATAGTTTCATAAAAATCTACGAAGGGTTACAGTGCGTGTATACTTCCGGTAAGATTGTCACTCTTGTCATGTCCATTTGAAGATATTGTACTAAATATTTTTGATTTCAGATATACACATCATTCCAATAACAACGAGACAATTCCTCTATCAAATTGGAAATCTACGTCTTCGTGGTGATATATTAGTCAGGTGCTATCAAATAAGTTCCGCGGATGGTAGCTACAGTCGTGAATCTAGAAAACTCTTATTTTCGGTTCAATTCCATACGTGTGCCATTAAAACGAATGATGTTGTTTTTGGAAAGGAAGATTTGGATTATGCTCATAGTGGTGAGAAATGCAAATATATCTATTGAAGTAATCCATATTGAATCTTATTTTCGATTTATTGCAGATCCCCGATTTCCTAACGACTGTAAGGTTTCATTTCACTTCAATTCGGGTGCAAATAATAATTTCCTATTCCAAAGTCCTCTTATAAGAACGGAACAAGCTCATGAGCTGGCCAAGGCGAATAGTATCGAACACTTGGACTTGAGTAAGTTGACTTTTGTAATCTAAGTTTTTGTGTAGTCCTTTAGGCACTTTAAGACCGAACCACTGATTTTCCTTAGCTTGATTTGTTAGTACCTCGTATAAGGTTTGAACACTGAAATTGTTTGCCAAGCCCCAAGCAATTATGCATTGTGAACTAGACTGGCACAATTCATCATCGAAAGTTAAATGGATTTTTTTTTTGCGTGTTTGAGAGATCTGAGATATAATAGGTTTTATCTGCTACCTTTCACCCACCGAAAAGTGGAACCAATCGCTACAATATTCTACTGACACGTTGCTTGTATGCGCTCTACATTTTGAAGGATTTTGTCGAAAAGAGTGCTGGCGTCGGTGCGTTTCTATTTCAATGGTCTAGAAATTACCTCCCTCGTTTAATACACGTTAGTTTGAGTTTGGAGTTAGTAACTACTAACCATATAACGCTGTTTCACAAAACGTTGCTTTGTCTCTTACATCAAAATTCAAAACAGTATAAAAATGCTTTAGTACATAATATGTAAAAAGCAACCCGCGACGAGCAAATCTACTGCAACACTTTTTACGAATTGCAATTCAAGTTTTCCAACTTTTCTGATGAATGAAACAGTAAAATAAATGAAACATTTTAGCTTCTCTTGTAGGAGCTGTTGTCCCATGCAAGAGAAGCGGCGTGTATGAACGCGTAAAGTACTACCAGCAAATGGAGGAAATCGTTCACTTACTTTTGTTCTTACTTACTGGTTGTTCTACAGTCCGGGTGAACTTGGACCTCAACCAATACCCTCCTCCAGTTATCTCGATTATTAACCAACTCCAAGTTGAGGTCCCCTTACACTTGTTGCAGCCATCTAATCGAGTTGTTCCTTTGGTTTGGAGTCATAGCCACTTTAGCATAGCAGGTCGATGACACTATACAGCTCGTAGAGTTCGCTGATAAATCACCTTTTTCAAATCCCGTCAATGTTAACTGGACCGAAAATCACTCACCGAATTTTACGTTCAAGACGTATCTTCAATGATATATTCATCCGCCTTCGTTTATGTCAATGCTCCTGCGAGCTTCTCGTACTATTTCTTTTCTCTTCCCTTCTTTTTTGCTCTTAGAGCTTACAAGTTGCTATCGTTCTTCTCTGCAGCTTTACTCATTAGCTTTTAAATATTTTTACCATTTGTCTTTTTATCCCTATATGGATGCAATTAATTAGAGTCCTTAATGTGACAAAACTTATTCATTTTAAGCAATTTAGAATTATTATTAAAAAATAAAGAAAACAGCTTTTATTTATTGGCAAGGATTTTTAAAGGGTTGTCTTTATACTGATAGATCTTCCAATATGGATAAATAACTAAAAAAAAACATATTTGACAGTCTTTGTCTTTAATGTCCAAGTAAAACCTCGTTTAATGATGATATGCGTATCTACAAGAGACTTATGACCGCATAAACAAATTCAGGGGCCAGATCACATAAAACGAAGACAACCGAACGACATCATATCGGCAAAAGCGGTCTCTGACATCTTTAGAGAAAGCGGTATTATTCGATAGTTTTCATTCTATATGATTTGGCCCCAGCCCTTGAACACCAATATTCATAGCGTTTTTGGTTAAATGCACGAAAAAGTGATCCAAAATTAACTGACTGGTTACCATATGCCTGAAATCGTATTCTAAACATAATGTCATGAATCATTCTCCATAATATTAAGAAATATTTTCGATACAAGAACAATTAATTCTAGTCGTTCGATATTGTTACAAAAAAAGTTATGTAGGTGATAAAAACAAAAACCTTTGCAAATATGTAGTACCAATTATCTACCAATTTACTTTTCGTTCTATAACATTTTAAAACTTATTAAATGGGCTTCTAACCATTTTTACAATACATATTAAGGCACGTATGTAATTTACAATTTTTCAATTTTTTTTTTTTTAATGAGAAATCGAAAATGTAATCTACAATCTACCTTCATATTAGGGGTATTCTTGCAACGTCGTAAACGTAGTAAACTTGGTAAGTTTACGACGTGGTAAATGAACTGTCAAAATTTGTTTGGAAAATCATTTACCACGAGATGGTAAACTTACTACGCGAATTTGTGTGGTAAACTTACACACAATTTGTGTAGGATAATTATTTAATCCATCAAATTGTATTAAGAAAACAAGTTTTAAAATAGTTTAAATAACGAAATTTCCAATTCCAAACAAAGCGAGTTTTCGTTCGCGACAAAAAGATTAGAATTGGAAATTTCCTCATTTAAACCATTTTTAAACTTGTTTTATACAATTTGATGGACTAACTAATTATCCTACACTTGGAATAGTAATATGTGCAATTTCTATTTATAACTGCATTAAAAGTGGTTTGTTCGCATTTTATCAATTCGTTCGTTCCCTCTCATGTAAAACAGCTGATTGGTTTACCACCATTTACCACAAACAGCAAATTGGAACGTTCATGAAACGTTTGCCGTAAACTTACCACTTTACGCAAATGGTAAACTTACGACGTTGCACGAATAGGGTCAATTGGGGTAATTGGGGACGGTTTTGGAATTTCAAAAACATCGAAATTTTAAATAAAATAAAAAAATATAATTTCAAGCAAATTTGAACTTCTAAAAGTTTTGGGCTTATATAATAATGTTAAGAGTTCTTTATTAAATGGGTAAATCACACTATAATAAACACGAAGTGCAATATTTTGATGTTTTCTTTTACCCCTACAATGATCCCATTTACCCCATTTTATTTTGATATCAGGGGGAAATGAAAACGTCATCTTTTTTATCACAAGTTATACCCATTTTTGATCGTGTTATAAGCCATCCAACTATCTCATCCTCAATTACTTTGGGAATGGCAGATGTACGCCCAGATCCAATTTTTTCAAGAGGTGTGTTTCAGCCTTTTATTCTAACCGTTTTTGGAATATGATAATATTCATCAGCCTGTCGGAATGTTATTTTCTTTTTGACTACGCCATGTACCGCCCTCTTAAGGTCATTGATGTCGTACTGGACATCTTTTCTCTTTTTTTGATATGTGCGGGGCATTACTTTACTTTGAATCAAATAATTCAAAACATTTCCATTTAACAAAAACTGTTTCCATTTACCCCAAATTTATGTTTTCATTTACCCCGTACGTTGATTTGATACGGGGTAAATGAAAACACGTTAAATGTAAAAAACTAACTACTTATTACGAGAAACTGTTTAAACAGATTAACTTATTGCTTTTCACTCCAATTGAAAGAAAAATAGTATTACATACTCTCCTTTTTATATAAAAACACGTTAAAACAAAAAAAGATAATGACTACAAAAATTGGTTTTCACTTTATCGGAACACATTCACTTTGAAAACAAAATTTCAACAAAAAACTTAAAGAAAGGAACCCGATGTATAAAGCGCCGGTTGCACGATAGTTCAAAATGTATGCGTATTATGTTTCTTGAATTTAAATTCTGATTTTACTGGCAAAAATAACTGCCGTTTCCATTTACCCCAACTGACCCTACCCTTAATATCAATGTCAGTGCCAGTAACAACGATCCACGATTTTGAGCTTTCATAAAAAGCATATTGTAATATTTCGTACTAGATTTATGGTCACTACTAAAAGCATGCAATGATTATAATCTTTCCATTCTACCACAAAAAGCTTTTTTACGAGCATTGCCTATTTTTAGTTTGCCCCTCGCTACCTGTCGAATTTAAATAAAGTCGACTTCTTGTAATCATTTTATGACGTCATAAAATTGTTACTATAAACGTATTCACTAAAAACTAAAATCTTTTTTAAAAATTACATTCAAATGAAATATTCACGACACTACAAAGTCAAGATGAGTAAAAAACGTGCTCATAAATTATATAAAATTAAAGTTAATGTTCACTTTACCAATAGGTATATTTTATATACATACAAAATCTTTTTGGCACTGACATATAACCGCAAACATGTTTGGATCTACATAAATATATACGAATAATAAATATACTTTTATTTTCTGTTTCTATATTTAGACTTTTCAATTAAACAACATTTGTTCTCAGAATTTGTTTTTTTTTTAAGAAAACTTTTAGAAAAATCATTTTATTTTTGGCGGAAACGGCCAAACTGTTGTATGTTGTATCTGTACGTATGTATTTTGTTTGCCATAATTAATTGAATTCGGAAAGAGTAGAGAAAAAGTAGGTATAATTAAGAAAAAAAATATGCAAAAAGTGAATAAATTTCAAAACAAAATGTATGCAGCCAACACATGATTGTATCAAAATCTATAAGTACATATTGGAAATTCTGAATGTTATGTATCTTTATTTTTCGCTCAGTTAATGTTCCACCCATCACCATCAGCAGTGGCTCTGGATATTTTATGAATAGATTTAGATTTTAGTCAATGTTGTATTGTTTCGACGTGCGGATTGGTTTATCTCGCTGTGGATTTAACAATTCGTCATTCAGTTGCTAAATAAAAATAACCGATTGGATTTATTAGAATGCGTGGGATTTGATCAAAGTGAAATGGCAAAATTGTATTTTATCAAACATTGAAAGTTTTTATGAGATCATAATACAAATTGTACGACTAGTCGTACCTGTACACTATTGAAGTCTTTAACGTTGCGTGAATTGGTTAATCTTATCTCGGAATTGAATTGCGGTTATCTGTTTTTTTTTTGTTGATAAAATGCGTTGAACCTCGAGTATATTGCAAAACTATATTTACAGTATCTGTTGAGAGGTAAATAGTTTACTATGTGTATTAGAAATAAATGTGTGCTTCTTGAGTTGATTAATTGTTGTTATTGTTTTAATTTGTTGTGTTTATAATTTATAAGCAAATTCAAATACTAGGTCAAACTAGTCTTGTTGATCAAATGTGACTGCAAAGTTTAAATTACAATAATCGAATCGGATCCGTATTTTATGACATACATATTTGGTGACTTCTTAGTTCTTACAGTAACTTATACTTAGTCAATGTCCCTCCTTCATAAAACATTTTGTTTGATTCGCTTGAGCCAACCTAATATATAAGAATAGGTAAACTATCTGCGCAACAGCATTATAAAGTTAGATAGTAAGATTTTCAAATACGATAAAATTTAATAATCAATAACTAAATTACCTACCTCCTTAAGTTGTGATAAAAAAAAAAAACACATTGAAAAAGCAAACATGTTTTCCCCAAATTATAAATCATTCATATGAAAATATAATTTTAAATTGAAAATTGGATTCTTTTAGAACAAAAAGTTATACGACAATTGACTCTTCGGGTTGTTTTTGATGTACTAAGTAACAATCGAAATAAGTAAGTGCAAAACCGAGCACCCTAAATTCCAAATTCACACGTATTTAAAATAAATCATTTGTGCCAATAAATTTAGATATTAAATGGTACCTACAGACAGTGTCGCTATGTCATTTGTATGGGTTTTCCCTGATGGGTAAGGTTAAAATTCCCATAAATTTCCACACCGTTATGGTCGAACAAAAATAAAAGAAAACCATATTGTTTTTATGAAATTAATAGGAATTCTTAACGCGTGGTATTGAGGAGCTGGAACTCAAAATTCTTCATAGAATAGCCAGAAATTTAGACCCATCCTTACCTATGGGGCTCTTGTTTGGTGGAAAGCTATATATACGGGATATGCTGACCAGGGTACAAAGAACAGCCTGCACTGCCATCACTGGCGCTTTACGCACCACACCCACAGCTGCACTAGAGGCGTTTATGTATCTTTTACCCCTGGACCTACAAATAAAAATGCAAGCAGGTAACAGTGCGCTTCGGCTAACTAACGCAGGGTTCTTCAAAACCAGACAGGTAGGACATAGCTCCATACTAATGGAATCCTTCTCCAACATCCCCGATAAAACGGATGATAGTTTGGGGGAAATTGACTTCGACACACCGTACGAAGTACAATACCCAGATAGGGAGGACTGGCAAAAGAATAAGGTTTCGAATGATAATGAAATTTCGATCTATACGGATGGCTCCAAAACTAAGGAGGGTACAGGGTCAGGTATATACTCTAGGGATATAGACCTACACGTGTCCTTAAGACTTCCGGATACATGCAGTGTGTTCCAGGCAGAGGTTCTGGCCGTGCTAAAAGCTGCGGATCTACTTGATATGGGATCAATATCCAACAAGAATATCGCTATCTACATTGATAGTCAGGCTGCGCTAAAGGCGCTAGAGTCCTTCATCATCAAATCTGAACTAGTCAAGAGCTGCCGCACAATGCTCAGAGCACTATGCGCGCAGAACCATGTCAGATTATGTTGGGTACCGGACACTGCGATATTGAGGGAAACGAACGGGCTGATGTTCTGGCCAAAACCGGAGCCGATCTCCACCTAATGAAACAATTGAAGGCATAAGACCACCAATGGCCGTGGCCAAGAGAATTATTCTTGAGAATATTAAAAATAGGGCAGATCAGAGATGGTTGAATATAGTAGGGCACAGGGTCTCAAAAGCTGGATCGGAAAAAATCTGTAGAATTACTAAAGCTCAGCAGATCAAGGCTACGAATGGCAATAGGGATACTCTCTGGGCACTGTCTTCTAAGGAAGCACGCCATGAGATTAGGTCTAACAGACACAGACGTATGCAGGTATTGCGAAGACATACAGGCCACAGAGGATATAACTCATCTCCTCTGTGAATGTCAAGCTATCGCTCGGTACAGGAGGAAATACCTTGGTAGGTACTTCTTCGACAATTTGGAGGAGGTTGGCCTCGCAAACAAAATTGAAGCAATTTTCAGGTTCTGTAGGGAAATTAAATATCTGGGCGAAGTGGTTTAGGTTATTTCACCGTTAAGGTTCCCCAGAGATGGCGATGGGCCCACTATGGTGCCTAGTCCAATGTGATGAACTCACACCCTATTCAACCTAACCTAACCTAACCATAGCCAAAAATTAGACTTACAGTAGATATGTGATATGTCAAAAATGCCGAAAAGGCCATATGCCTACAAAACATTTTTGTAATGAATAAATTATTTTGACACAAGAAACCCGAGAGAATGGCAATAAACAAAAATACACCTCGTAGCAATAACAACGCACTGAGGTTGGTCTTCTCCTCCGTTCTAGTCACCAATTGGCGGACTTTTACTTTTCAGTCAGTTGGGGCAAGTGTCTGTCATGTCACTCGGTCGGTTGTCAAATCGAAATGCAATGTTCATTTCCTGATGAGAATTAGTGACGTTTAGTTCGAAATAGCTATCATTCCTACCAAAAGCTGTTGTTATTGTTATTCTCTCAGACAATAATTCATACACTGAAATTCGAAAAAATTTCCTAACAGAAATTTTTAGGGTCATACACTCATACCCAACTAAAGTATATCCACTAGAGCTCTTGATACCCGCATACCCGGGTTCTACCCAGGTACCCGGTTACCCGAGATTTGCGGGTATTTCCCGGGTACCAAAATTTCGGGTACCCGATTACTCCGGGTACCCGTTTTTACGGGTACCCGCTCCTTTTCGGGTACCCACGTTTTTTCGGGTACCCGCATAGTTTTTTATTTATCTCCAAGCACGTTTACAAATAACATTTTCGTACGTATTTTTAGCATTCTCGAATACCGCAGTCAGAAGTCTAAAAAAGTGTGTCCCGCAATTGCAATGTTGGTCCAAATATGCGTGCATATGTACTTAAATTTAAAACAAATATGCATAGCTACTTATATAAAAATGTTATGTTGGTTTGTGTATGCTTCAAAAACTCGTAAAGTTTTGCACCGATTTAGCTCAAATTTTCAGAGAATCTTTGATATTGGCTCGAGATGGTTGTAATGATGGTTTGATCTAAATTGGACAAAGAGGCGTGGCACTGCCCATAATTTTGCACCACGAAGCGTGCACGGGCTACGCTAGTAAATTCTATAACTTTTGAACTTTCTCGTATACTTACGTATTAAGAGAAAGATAGATACCTACATGTACCTATGTATTCTTTTCGTACAAAATTTCGAACTCGCGATTTTAATCAATTCTGATAATACGATGATGGGGGGACTCAAAAAAGTTGGTCTCGCAAATCTGTCCGTCCATATGTCTGTCTGTCCCATAGGCCTGCAGCCTAAATGCTTGATCGGATTTGTTTCAAACTTCGTATTTAGAGTTGTTGGGCGCTAGGAGAGTTTTTTTTTTTGGTTATGCTAGGCCGGGTCGGGAGCCCGATAAGTAAGTAAGTAAGCCCTATTATATATTAACTACCGTTAACTAACTATTTGGTAAGATAAGAACAATTATTATTGTTAAAAGAAAACCGGAATGTGCACTGTCCACGATGTGCAACTTTCCGTTAACTTGTAAGCAATATTAATTTTAATGTGCTTCTCGCATAATGCACCGTACGATTTTAAACTAAATTACTTAAAGACCAAATATTTGTAAACTATATAAGTTTTGTTTAGTTGCAATTGCAAGGCTATTCTGTAGTGTTAACCAAAAGTAAAACGTTTTGAAGTAAATTTAATTTATTAGGTTGTTTTCCGCCATAATTATATGAATTTCGTTACCTACATATATAATATACTAGCGAACCCCCTTCACACTTCGTAGTGCAAAATAGAAAATTAAAAAATCAATTTCAAATTCATTTAAATCAGTGACAAAAAGTTTTTTATGTTATTGTTTTATTATCTGTAAGTACACTCCATTTTTTATTTTTCCAGGAATCGTATTGCCTAGGTAGTATTCTTGTCTATCAGGACAATGCATATCAATGTTACAAATTTTAAAAACTTTGGCTCCCATGGCCATGACTGTCGAAGAAAAGTGAACACTCCCAGGCCAACACTTAAGATTGTCCAAAAATTGTAACTCAATCGATTAGGTGGTGGTCGAACTAATGGATATATAATGTTTTTTTTTTGTATTGGCGGTGCCGAGCCCTTTTGTCCAATTTTGACCAATCTTCACAGAAATACTCCAATACCTAAGATTGTCTGTAAGTTTCAACACAATTAATTCGGCGGTTTTCAAGATATAAGATTTTGAATGTTTTTTTTGTATGGGCGGTGCCACACACCTTTGTCCAATTTTAACCAAATAAACCCTATATGGTGCCCATTGATAAGGCCTACCTTTTCCAAAAAGATCCATACCAATCGGGTTAGTAGTTCTTACGTGATAGTGGAACAAACAAAAAATCTACAATTTTATTATATGTATACATAGATGTAGCTCGAAAAACATTCATAACACCTCGATATTCAATTCCAGGTACTTCTGAATTTAGGATATCCATTACCCGGAATTACCGGGTACCCATTACCCGAAACTACCGGGTACCCGCGAACTTGGGTAATACCCGCATTTACCAGGTACCCGGGTACCCGGGTAGTTGTTCAGATGGGTATTACCCGGGTAAAATCAAGAGCACTAATATCCACCCATATACATATGTATAGATTGTCCTTCTGTGAACACAAACTGAAATGGTTGTCGTAGCATCTTACAATTCATAGCCTTAATTGTTTAACATAAATAACCTTTATTTTCACAAACTATCTGCTTAAAAGCGCTCCATAAACTAAGTTTCCCAACTTTTCTTCAACTTTAGACTCTTGTCCCTTGGATGGAGCCTATAAGGCTACCTACAACTTTTTTAAAATCACCAAAGTCTAGGCACCAATTGCCGGACTTGTATACTTATCGCTCAGTTGGGGCAAGTGGTATTCACTTGGTCGATTGACAAATCGCAATGTAAGGTTCATTTCCTGATAGGGGAAAGCAGAAATTTCTTCCCAAGTGGATTAAGTATACGAAGAATTGTCTGTCAGAATTCGAACTACCTATTCAACAAACAATCACTTAAAAGCACTCTGACGATGAATTAGTGGTGTAGTTCGAAATAGGTATCATTCCTACCAAAAGCGACTGTGCGAATTGTTGTAATTGCTATTCTCTCAAACAATAATTCATAGACTGAAATTCGACAAAATTTCCCAACAAAAATTGTCATGGTCATGGTCATAGCCAACTAGCCAGAATCGTTGTTACTCCTCACTTCCCACTCAAATTTGTGTTCTAATTATTTAAAACAACATTTCTAATCAAATTATCTGATTTTGAAATTTAGGTATGTGAAGATTGGTTATTCTTTATGTTGATCGAGATGGTTTTGTCCCTCGAAATTCCCACGAAAATGTAAATTTCCCACAACTTATCTACGAACACTGCCTACAGATATGAAGAAGCCTATATTCGCAAATTTTCGTTGTGAATTAGTTCTACTCGCACACTCGTGCTCATCATGGGGATCAGGCAATTATATAAAGTACATAGTTGCAGTACAAATTCTAGGCTATTTAATTCGTCGCGTGCTAATTCCGTGAAGTAAAATTCTCGTACAACCTCCTCAATCACGCGTTATTTATATTTTGTCCACACTGTTTTTTTATTTAGTATATTATTTATTGAAATCGTTAGAACATGTATTTTCCTTGGACGACTTGATTTTTCCACGATTGTAGTAGCAAAACGTCCGTAAGAAGCACCATGGGCGTAACGATCAAGAGGCAACTGAATCCGATTATACTACAAACACAGTTTTCTGTTATAATTAAGTAGACTTCAATTTAAAATGTTATGTTTAATTTCTAAATTTGCTCCAAAAGTTTGCTTTCCTTCCGAAATCACTTTTTTGCTTTTACCAGTTCAAAATCGAATCCACGTGCTCCTCTTTCTGTACTTTTTATTAAAGTGTGTTTATTAAAAGTATGTACGACAACTTCATTCAAAACTGTTGTATGAAACTGACGTCGTTTTGAATTAGCAGAGAATCAATTGATTTTATCTAGGCAGTGTTGCCACTAAAAAAAGTGAATCCGGTAAAATCTGACCGGATGACCGGATTTTTATTTTCTAAATTCGGTCAAAAAATCCGGTCAATAGTTAAAATGAGAATTTTTGACCTGAACCCCGGTCAAAGAAAACGTTTTTATAATATGTGAATCTTGAGTTTGTGTTTTTTATTTCGTTTGTTTAAAATTTACTGAAACTAATTTTTCATTTTATATAACATGTTTTAAGTTCTGAAAGACACTTTTAGTGCATGGCCATGGCCTTCCAATGAACGTCGTGTCCAGCGACACAGGTAGATATTGAGTGAGTAAAGGAGAACGGTAGATAGCATAGATAGAAAATGCACAGAAAATCCACTTTCAGAAATAATTCTGGCACGTTCTTTTTCGCACCATTGTGCTTTCGATCATATCTTCATTTGATATTTGCGTTGATAGTGTCAGGACGTCAAAAACGGGCGTCCGCTTCGGCTTAACTATAGAATTTGTTTGTGTTTTCAATTTCACTATTCTTTTACCTGCCAAATTTTATTTCATTGCAATGACGCCTGAGTGTAGCCAAATCGTTAATGGATGTACTAAGGCCGTGTGTCAATTGGGCTAAATAATTATTCTCAGATAATTTTCTGACACTTGAAAAGAGTAGTTCACCAAACTCCAATCTGAGATTTATCGAATTTCCAACTTAATTTAAATTCATTGTTTAATTTCCTCTTACACTTTCTAGTAAAAGAAAACGTCAAAAAATTAGCCTATAAGATAATTTATTATCCTGCTCCCGGAGCAGAATTCCATGCGTGATGTCGTAGTCCCATATTCGCATTAAATTGGTTTCTGTTTGAACTTGGGAGCATGTTCGTAATGTTATGGCAAAGTTTTATTGAAATTATAGAAATCTATCTCTATTTATAATCAGTAGGACAATTTTATTTTTCCAGTCAAAAAAGAGATTTCCGGTTAAAAACATTTTTCGTTCCGGTCAAAAAACGGTTAGGCCTGATTTCAAAATTTTCTCCGGTCAGAGTAAAGAGATTTCGGTCAGATATACCGGAATCCGGTCAGAATGGCATCACTGAGTCTAGGTGATTTTTCAAAATTCTTGATTTTTGGAAATATTTACACGTAGTTTCACAGATATGACTGACTTTTAGCATTTCAAAACGTGTTTTGACTCGGTTTAGATGGCTTTGATGTCCGAATCGTTAGTGGTAGGAATGACAAACCGGAAATCTCACATTAAAATTCGAAAACCTACCGAAAACGACATAAGTTTTTATATTTTTCAATTTCATAAATCATCTATACTGTTTGAGAAATTTGCGACCCTTGTAAATATATTTCACCGATAGTGATAACAAGATTGGTGCAGACTTCTTATATAACCATATGTGGTTTGTAATTGTATGCAGCCCGAAGATGCATGCAATCGCATAGGCTCTGCGAAATAAGGCCCCAATGAAATAAGGCCCCAAAAAAAATATGAAATAAGGCCCAACAAATTATACAGGAAACAACAACAACGATATTTAATACAATTTGGGGTGTTAAGGGCCTTATTTCCTAATGAAAATTGGGGTATTATTTCATTATGAAATAAGGCCCCAAAAGATGAAATGAAATAAGACCCCAAACGAAAAACGAAAGCAACCCCCCTGCCTGGGTTTACTGCCATTTGGGGCCTTATTTCATTTTCGCTTTTGGGGCCTTATTTCCTTCAGCCAATCGCATATAGTCTGTATGCGTCAAAATGCGAAACATGATACAAGACAGACAAAAAGTATGTCGCAAGAATCTATGGATTATATTACTCCAGGTGGTACTCACAAAAGTGAAAATCCGTCCGTTGTCTTTTCAACTGCGGTCGGGGCAAGGATTCTGGAGGCCCCACACTACATACTAAAAAAGAGCTTCGTCTCTTCAGGCGATGATACAGGTCCGGGCCCAGTGCTCGTTTCTGAAGATTTCTGCGGTTCATTATCCGACTTGTTCTAAATATTTATTGTTTACCCGATAAGTTTATTTTATTATAGCGAAAACATAACAAAATGCCATCATCAGTGGTTAGTGTCGTCCATCTTCGTTCCCTTAATATTTCGGGTCTTCGGAGTTACTAAAATTGTACTTTGTACGGATAAATTAGCCGTTTTTTATTATCAGCTATGATCCATATAGATCATCGATTTACATGCACTTACAACAACAACATGTGATCCTGCTTTTCATCGAGATCACGAAATATGATCTGAAAATTAATTCAACTATTTCTCGTTGTTGTTTCGTGGCGTTGTTTATTTCATTCACTAAAGGTTGGTGTCCCTGTAAATTATAGCCACACAGTAATGTTGCCAGACCAAAATGTGAACCACAATTAACAACACATAAAATCAATTAGCATTTTTTTCAAATTCGAATAAGTTACTACTCCGACTTTCGAGATGTTTTGTTTCGCCATATAGGATAGAAATATAAATGGAAATATTAGCAGTACAATACGGTTAATTATAATGCATATTTGAACTTAACATTTGAACATAGTTTCCCCAAAAAAAATATTCAATGCTAAATGTATGCAGATTTGTATCCATATGGTAACACCCCGACACAACAAGCGAAATGTCAAACTCAAATATGAGCAAGTGCAATGGAGAAATCATCGCAATGTGACGTCACATTGTACCGTGTGGCTGCAAGATGGCTGGTGGCAATACGAAATTTGTCATAATTGTTATTGGATTTTATATGTTTGTTGCCACAACTCAATCAATGATCCAGTTTGTTTTATTTTCATGATCTGATCCGGATCAGATCACGCTGATAATAAAAAACGGCTATTGTTAGTATAGGTACTGCCTTCTATGGCTATAAATGGTATATTTCTTATCTTCTGTCTTGTGCTTTCAAAGTATATCCTATCCACCCATATAGATTGTCCTTCTGATATGAACACAAACTGAAATGGTTGTCGTACCTAGCATCTTACAATTCATAGTCTTAATTCTTTATATAATAACCTTTATTTTCAAAAACTGCGTTCCATAAACTAAGTTTCCCAACTTTTCTTCAACTATATATAGACTCTTGTCATACACAAGGTCCCTTGGATGGATCCTTATATGCAACTATTCTAAAATCACCAAAGTCATCACATTATCCCACTAATACCAGCGATCAATCCATTAAATCGATCGCTGTAGCACAGACCAACAATCAGTACGGCTTTGATCAAAGCTTTGACTCAATCAGTGACTGTAAACCGACTAATACTAGCACTCCGATTAAAAGCTCGTCACATACGGAAATAATTTCCGCAAGAAGCTTATTTCGGGAAGCATCAGTTCCATTACCACGTTCCGATTACAACACACATATAGACAGTCGTCCTGCAACATCACAATCAAATTTTCGTCATCATTCGGGACATCCAGCATCTACGTCACATCACCAAACAGCTTCCACTGTAATTCAATCAATTCAATCCCCTGATAATCGGATAAATCAAAATGAGTCAAGGGAATTTGTTCGCAGTCCGCTTACACTGTCTATGGATTCTGGAATCTCGAGTAGCGGTGTCCTAAATAGTAAGTAAATTTATTCGCCTTCGTCTGTAATCGTTTGTGGCTATCTATTTGTTGTGGCTCTATTTTCAACTACCTTACCAAGGGGACTGCAGTCAAGAGTATTGATCAATACTATGATTTATCAATCATTTACTTCCGTATTATATTGATCATTTTAATGGTGTCTATAGTAGTTTTAGACAGTAGTTTACCTTGCAGGTAGCTTTGCCTTATCCTTTCGTAAATAATGCCTGTGTGTGTTAATTAAACAAATGCGTGTGGCCATATTGCTAGTGTGAATTAACAAAATTATATTATAAACAAAAACTGTGTTTTACTAACAAAATTTGTAGAGACAATAAAAATCTATGTTAAGTTTTTATTTTGGTCTTTCAATTAAAAAAAAATATATACCAACATCTTTGCAGGACCTACGTTAACATCCAGTGTATCGCCATCAAGTTTTCCTAGTCAAGTGAGCCCACAAGGTAATAAGAAATATTAAACAAAATGAATACCCAGTGCATGATGAAAAATTACTATTAATTTTAATATTACAACAAAGTACATAGATAAAGTATTTTACGATTTATAAGGTCAGACCGACGATTGTTTCATATTTTGTTAATAGAAGAAGGAGTTCACTTTAACCTCTAACTTTATAATATCTTCACTTTATGTAAACTGAATATTGTTTTTCGGACTGAATATATTTACATCTGGCAGAAAATTATTCCAGTCAGAATCTGTCAATTTTATATTTGGACGACTGACAATTATTGCTAAATAAGTGAAGTTTTTGCGCCACTTTATTGTTACCGCTTATTGTTACGCCTGGGCCTTAAAAGATGAAGGAAGTCAGTAGCCGATTGTAACAATTTTCAGGCAGCTGTCATCAACGTTTAGGGAAATGACTAGTAGTATCTAATATCACTGCCATACAAAGTAATATTTAGTGGGCACATCGTTCAGAAAACTTTTCGATGACAAAGCAACAGGCATCAAGTTATTTAGTTATCAGTTTTCCTCTTAGCTGAAGCATTATTGTCCATTCGCCAATGTAGTCGCCGTGTTTTGACTTTTTTGACTACATCCACATCTTGGTATAGCTCATAGAGTTCGCGGTTGTGTATTCTCCTCCATTCGCCCTCCTCACCAGCGATGCCAACTAAGGCTTTTTCATGCCTTTTAGGCATTATTTCATTAGCTAAGGCTTTAAGGCTTGTTTTTCTTCAAAAAAGCATCTTTTTTTATTTCAAACATTTTTTAAATTTTTTTTTGATTCAACATACTGACTTTTTTTTTTTTTAAACATTCTTAAAGAACTTCAAGTGGACAGTTTTTTTAAAGACAAAAACTGCTATGATCTGCAATTCAAATAAACACACATATCCTTGTTTCAAAAATCAATGTATAATATCAAGGACCATAGGACTAAAACTATGTCTGTTTTGTGTTCAATACTTTGAACATACCTATGAAACTAAAATGTCATGAATTTTGTTCCTATTAAGAATTTTTTCTGATAATTTTAAGTTTTTTTTTTTAATTTTTTGTTTTTTTTTTTTTATATTTGTGTTTAATTTTTAATTTAAAGTTCCACTTTACATAAAAAAAATATTTTAGGCATTATTTTATTGAAAAAGGCATCTTTTTCTTTAAAGTTAGGCATTTTTTCGTCAAAAGTGGTTGGCAACGCTGCTCCTCACACACAGAACCAAAAATTCGACGAAGTATTTTTCTTTCGAAGGAGCCCAGTATCAGCTCTCCCTTCTTGCTTATCGTTCAGCAATCGGCACCATAAAGCAGAACTGGCAGGATAAGGGTTTTGTAGAGCACATTTCGTCCTTCGAGTTAGGAGTTTTGAACCCAATTGTTTTGCCAAACCGAAGTAGCAACGGTTTCCTAAAGTAATTCTTCGCCGGATCTCCACTAGGGTGTCATTCATGGAGCTAATTTTTACTCCGAGGTAGGTGAACTCCTTAACTACCTCGAAATTGTTGCTATCAATAGTGACATGTTGTCCTAGGACGTGGACAGATGCCTGTTTTTTTTTTTTAGATAGCATGTACTTAGTCTTGTCCTCAATATTTACTTCAAGGCCAAAGGATTTCGGCTGTTCTTCAATCGCCGTGAATGCGAACGTTGCGAACGACCGATGATATCAATATCGTCCGCATACCCCGTGTTGATACCTGCCCTGCGCAATATCTGCTCCAGTACGAGATTGAAGAAGTCGCATGATAGCGCGTCTTTTTGACGAAATCCGGTGCATGTTTGAAATAGTTCGGAGGAACTACTACCAAACTGCACGTTATACGCTATTATACGCGGCTTTGAATTCGATGAATAGGTGGTGTGTTTCGACGAATTTCACTCAGTCCAAAAATTTTGGTCTTGTTGATTTGCCGGGCCGGAAGCCACACTGGTACGTGGATGGTGCGGGGAAATAAGTCCCCACCTATTGGGAAATAAAACCACTTTCGTGCAGTAGACTTAGTTCCCTAGGTACCTAGGTGGGAAATAAAGGCTGCGCAAAATAAAGCCCCAAAAGTAAAAATGAAATAAGGCCCCAAATTTGGCAGGGGAGTTGCAGGGGGGCAGCATGGCCCCCCATACGCTTTCGTTTTTCGTTTGGGGTTTTATTTCATTTTCATTAGGAAATAAGGCCCCAAAAAAGGAAATAACACCCCAAATTTGATTAAAAATCGTTGTTGTTTCCTGTATAATTTTTTGGGGCCTTATTTCATTTTTTTTTTTCTGGGGCCTTATTTCCTGGGGTCTTATTTTGCGGAGCCGGAAATAAATTCCGAAAACTCTGAGTGGTTTTATTTCCCTTCAATATACCCAATTTCGCACATACTGCGAATCTGACAGTAAACCCAAGCAGGGGGGTTCCAGGGGGCAGCATGCCCCCATACGTATTAAACTGTTGAATGTGTACTAATTTCTCATACGAAAGTTCCCATGTAAAGTGGGAACTAAGTCCACTTCACGAAAGTGGTTTTATTTGCCACTAGGTGGGAAAGTCCACTGGGGGACTTATTTCCCTGCACCGGATAGGATCTTATACCTATGCAACATTAAGCAGGGATAGTTCTTGCAAAACATAGGATCACCTTTTGGAATGGAATATATGGAGCTGATAGGTAGTCCAGTCATCGACCATGTTTTCTTTCACCCATACTTGGTTGATGATTCGGTGCATGCTCCCTACAAAAACATCACCACCGTCTTTAAAGAGCTGCGCTGGTTCACCATCAGACCCCCCGACCTTCTTGTTCTTAAAATTTTTGATAGCAGCCATTTGCTTGGCTTTTTTATAGAACCTCCGGATGTTATTATTATTGCAAGACTCTTTGAGCTGGGAAGCTGCGTAAGCCCTCTTCTTTCTACGCAGGATCTTCTTTTCCTCCCTTCTCCTGGCTCGATACTCTTTTATATTTTTTAGGCCATATTAAGGCGAAATAAATGTCATTTTAGCTCAGTGTTCATCTTCATAATGTAAACCCGTACTCAGGTCCGTACCTTTTTGTATGTTCTAATATTTAACCAATTTATTTTAAGGACTATTATTTACATAACTATCCCTTACACTTATACATTCGTTCGCTTCATTCCCCTAAATACAGATGTACCATGAAAAATACCAAATAAATGGTTGTGGTTTCGTGATGCGTTCAATTCCAATTTAGAGTCCTATTACTTACTTACTTACTTAGGCTGCTCTACAGTTCGGGGTGAACCGAGGCCTCAGCTAACAAGCCTCTCCAGTTAGCCCGGTCCTTAGCTAACTGCCTCCAGTTGCGCACTCCTAGTCGGTTGAGGTCGCCTTCGACTTGCGCGCGCCACTTAAGGCGAGGTCTTCCTCTACTGCGTTGTCCCGCGTTGTCTAGCGATCTTAAACCACTTACTCGCAGTTTTTTGACCAGGTCGATGTCGTTGTACAGATCGTATAGTTCGTCGTTGAATCTCCTTCTCCAAAGCCCGTCAACGCCGGCGGGACCGAAAATTCTACGAAGAATCTTTCTCTCGAAGCGACCGATGATATCTTCATCCGCTTTAGATAGAGTCCAAGCTTCAGCGCCATAAAGCAGGACTGGAATGATCAAGGTCTTATACAGAATCTCCTTAGTTGCTCGGGATAGGGCTCTATTACTCAACTGCCTTCTTAGCCCAAAGAAACAGCGGTTGGCAAGAGTTATTCTTCGTTTAAATTCTTCTGAGATGTTGTTGTCAGAATTTAAACAAGAGACGAAGTAGGCAAAGTCCCTCGCTACCTCACGATAGCTGGCGATTGTGACGTTTTGTCCGATTCTACGATGTTGGGTGTCCCTTCTTGTTGACAGCATATACTTGGTTTTGCCCTCGTTGACCGCTAGATCCATTTTAGCCGCTTCCGTTTCTATACTAGCAAACGTACCAGTGACAGCTCGCTGTGTTCTACTAATTATGTCAATATCATCGGCGTATGCAAGTAATTGGAGTCCTTAGAGTAATATAGAGTCCTATTGCGTTTCAAAAAAATATCCCATATGTATTCTTCACAAAATGTGTCAACCACATTTTATATAGTCTTCCATTTAGCTTACAAAATCTGCCTTGAAGTTTAAAAGTAAAACAACAGATCTCCTGTCGGGCCTTAAAAATTTGATTTGTGATGTACATCGGTCCTACATACTAATAACTTGAATGATTTTAGAGTTGCCCTCTAATTGACTTGAGAATATGTTTCAATCTCAATTACAAAATCAAAACGCATTCACTCATATGGAAATTGTGTTGTTTTTTTTTCATCTATTTACAGAAGACCGCCATCGTGAACTTGATGACATTCTAAGTGACATGCTATTAACAGTTCAAGATATACCTGACTTCCAAAATCGTAAATCAAGTACGCATTCGGTCAACCAATACGGTCGTAGTCAAAGTGTTTTGTCCCACGTTTCTGCGACCGCCTCCGCATCCTCACCCGTGTATACATTACCAATACCAAATCCGCCCGCGCATAATAATAATCGCGATCGCGACGTTGTATACGGAACGCATTCATACGTGTCGCAAGAGAACGTGCAACGACATTCAAACTCGAATTCATACAAACAAGATCGATTCGATCCATACGATACAGCTAGTACAACAACCACTTTGACGCCGCCACCAAGTGAAAGTGGTCGAGAGACGCCAAACCTGTTCAGCGGCTACCATAGCAGCACAAGCAACATTTCATTGGTGCAGTCGCGTCAACAACAACAACAGCAACCACGACGCGATACAATGTCTTCGCAACATACCCAGGTGAATCCACAATCGGCGCAAGCAAATTCGCAACATCAGTCTACGATATATCAGCGAGTGGTGCGGACGTCTAAGGAATCGCATCCAAACGCATCTGAAGACGAAGATAATATACCGTATCACGCGCGTGAACATTCACAACCTTTCACCTACGGCAACCTTCCGTCGAACGGAGTTCATTTAAACGACGTTTCCGGTTCGGAGAATCAAGAGAAGGATCCTAGAATGATTAAGGCTCAATCGGGACTCACCAGCCCTATGCTGGTGCGTAAGACTTTTGGTGGCAGTGCTGGAGTATCTAACGAGTCAACGTACAGTACGCTACGGAAAACATCAGCGCGTAACGATTTCGAAGAGATGCTGCGGGATCGGCGCGAAAAGGTGATGAGCGAAAAGTACTCGATTAGTGACAAGCAGCCACTTGCATCCAATGGATATCACAACTATTACAATGACCCGTTGAAGCGTTCGAATACCTTGGACGGATTTCATCGAAGCACTAGCAATACTGAGTAAGTACTTATGTTTTTCTAGTTAGCTTTTCAATGCCTATATCTACCGTTGTGGTATTGGGAAATCTATACCTTACCTACGTACCTTATGTATGTGGTAGGGGCCGGAATTCTAATGTCAATGGAGATTTGATTTGTGGTTTAGTGTATAGTGAATCTTACAAAGGCGTATAGGTAGTCAGATAGACAGGTTACTCAGCTACATTTGTGGGTCGTTTTCGATGGAGGCTGTTTGTGTGCAAGTTATCTTATTACCCAGCGTCCTTGACGCCATGGTACAGTTTAGGTGTTCTATTTTAAAAATAAATTAAATAGCATCATAGGCGTCGGGTAAATGCAGAACAAATTTTGCATTTGGCAGACCCAACAAGTTGGCTATGGTTGTAGCGAAGCGTTTATTAGTGTTTAATTTTATTATTTATCTTTTCCACTCTGTCATAAAATTTAATTAATAAAATAATCTCAAACTGGTTCTTGTCGTCAGCCAAGACAACCTATATCACAATTTTTGAAAATCGCACGCATGGGCGAACAACTATTAACTTGTTGGCGGAGTGTAAATCTTGCGATTTCCTTATTTGTATATGGTTTTCTTACAATGTATCTACCAATTGAGAAACTTTTGTCTTCCTTTTTTGTGCAACAAGAAAATAAATTAATTTTTTTATTTTGCCTTCCGGTAATAAAAAGAAAATAGTTATAGTTTTGTTTACTTGTTAAACTAATGCATGAATTCGGCTGATCAATCAACATTTAAAAGTGAAAATATTGCAATAGTTTGAGCTATTAATTTCGACTTTAACCTAAAACCGTTGTGTAAATCACATTCTTCAATTAACTTCTTTTAAGGGTTTACCTTATCAACAAAAATTGTAAGGTGGCCTATTCTTCCAAAATGATGTTGGCTAAATAACATTTATGGATTAGTGGTAGTGCTATTGGAAAACAATTTTGAGACCTACTGTTTTTAAGTGGGTATAAAATCGTATTTTATAGCGTGCAGTTCTTAGAAACATATACTTGCCTTTGTCTTGTATTTCCATGCAACTTATCAACTGACAGATAATAATCAAGGCTTTATTCATATTTGTTTGTCACATAGCTGTCACTTTCTAGGTATATAAGAAAATGTTTACGAAAATAAAAATAAGAGGGAGAAAGATGTACAAAATTTCAAAATTTCAGTCTCTATCAAATTGAATGCATTTTAGAACCCGTAGTTTCGAACTAAACAAGTCTTATTATTTAAGTACAGTAGAAAGAGAAATATTCTGCAGCTATTCGGCAAGTCAAATGTTATGGTTACAACGATCGTGCAGTTAAAAAAAAGTGGTTGTAGCAGTTCTGTCAGTCTATTCAGATGTACCAGAGCTACAGGGTAAGCGGGTGGCCGGATTTGCTTCAAAACTTTATATACGTATTATTATCTATTATATTTGTTCACTTAAATATACACTTAACAGCAAATAAACCGGGCCACCCGCTACGTTCGAATCGAACTCTGATTCGATTTTTTTTAAGTATAAAACATACAACTAAAAAAGTGAATTTCATGTTGAACTCTGTAGGTATACCACTTTTTTAGTTGTATGTTTTATACTTTTGAAGAAAATCGAATCAGAGTTCGATTCGAACGTAGCGGGTGGCCCGGTTTATTTGCTGTTAAGTGTATTTCCGCGACGAACGGATATCGGAGAGAAATTGACGTGTGGCTGTCAAAAACAGAAATGTTCCGAACAGCTGATCGGAACGATTACCATGAAGCAAAATTCTGCGATTCGTACTGTTTGCACAGTAACGACTTTTTTTGACAACGATTTTGACCAAAAACATAGATATTTGAGGTGAAATGAGTAATAATCTGTTTTTTCCCTTGTTTTGAAACAAGTCCAGTCCATATCTCGAAAACTCCTCGTTACACTTCGGTCAAAATTTATATTATATCATACATAATGCCTTCATCTGAATGATAATAACTCCAACTATATTTTGACTCACAGAACGTAGATATAAGTTGCACACTCCAATAGAAAGAATCATTGCGTTTGTCCTCAACTGCTCTCATTCTACGATTTTTCTGTAGTTATTGTTGGTAGATTTTGTTTTTGACAGTATGTTGTAGAAGTAGAAGTAAATAGAGACAGTAGCGAGTTTTCGATTGTTAATTAAAAAAAAGAAAAATAATAATAATAATAATTTGACACCACAAAACACGGACCCTTACAACAAAGTTAAGGAAACAGATACCGAATGAGAAAAGAAAGATCTTTCATTCTCGAATGAATTCTGTTTTTGTTTGCGTTACTCGCTTAGCTACACAGAGACAGAACTAGTACAGATCCAAAAAAACATGACCATCATTTATTCCGTCGAACAATATCAGGAACAATGTCCACTAAAAACATTTTTTCGTTTAGTGGTCGAATTCGTAACGCAAATTAAGGCAGGCAGCCAGATGAGAGATGCAGATTCAAATAAAAAAAAAGCATTCCTCCTACGATAAATAGCGCGGTGCTAATAATCATTTTTAGTGTCCAGGTTAAACTTTATGAACTCACAATGGAGAAATTGTCCACACAAAATTATCTATTGCCATAGCGTCACCTGAGAATTGGTTTGCTCCATACGCCACTTAGTCGGTTTCGAGAAAAATGATAAAGAAGGTTTGCGCATTGCCCGATAGAATTTTTTTTTAATTTATAGCAGCTATTCCCTAGGGTATATTCCCAACTAGAATACAACTTTTCAATCTTTCATGCGTAATAGTTTAGCAGTTATACAGCGTATACGAAAAGAAGATTTTTTGTTTTTGTGCTCCATATCCAGTTTCGTTTCAAGTTTTACTTTTTTTCATGCACGTGGAGCAAAATAATTTGGATGTAGAGCAAACCAACACTTACTCTAACTGAATTATTGAAAAGAACTTTGTATGGAAAAGTTTCAATTTCTAGTGAAATTAAAGGTTTTTTTTAATAAATTTTATTAACAAAAACAAAAAAGCAAGTAACACAAAAGTGTACTAAAGTAAACAGTTCTACTGTTATTCTAAAACAAAACATACTAGTAAAATACGTTTTGTATATTATACAAGATGCATAATGTATTCATGAAAATGGTTCTACATACTCGTTGCATAGTTTGATCCTTTTCAAAATAGTAATTAAAGGAAAACTACGTACACATGCAATGGTAATAGAGCAAAATAAAAGTAAACTCAATATGAAGGATTTTTGTATGGGAAATTTGCGCCATACGCCAAAAAATGGCAAATGGAGCAAAATAAAATTTACTAACCATTAAACTTGTTCGATGTAGAGCAAAGTCGATGCTGGATATCTCCGGATTGGTAAGCGTTAGCGCCAAAATGGCAACAGATTCGAAAAGAGCACCCTAAAATACATTAGATTTGATACCTAACTCAAAATACGCGAAATTGGCGTATGGAGCAAACCAATTCTCAGGTGACGAGACGAAATATTGTAGTTGAAGCTTTCAAATAATTATTGGTAAGGTCCATTGACATTTTTGTCGATGACAACAACAGAAACAATGGAAGACTTGTTTGCGTTATGTCTGTCGCCAAACTGTAATTTTCTCTCGCTAAATTCTGTAGCTGGAAAAAAAAATTATTCTGTTCCTAATTTTGTTTCTGTTGCAAATGTATGGGATTCTGTTTCTGTTTCTGTTGTTATAGCAAAAATTTAATCTATACAAGACACATATTTCGACACGCCTAGCATGAACAAAACTGTTTCCACCTAAGGAATACATATTGTCGGCTCAATGACTCAGTTTTTAGTGTGTCCAACTGCTAAGACAGAAATTCGAGGTTCCAAATCACGCAAGTTTCTAGATTTTGTTCCACTCTACAATTCCACACACACAAATTGTTGATATATCGGTAACAATGAGGACTTTACCCTCAATACGCCAAAAAAGTAGAACTTCAATAAAAATGTTGGATAACTAACATCTTGTAAAAGACAAGTATCTGACTATAACTAGGTATTTCACCGACTTGTTAACTTTTGCAAATCATTTGTTCAAATGTATTTACAGTGACTAAATCGTATGTCATTTTTGAATAATATACAATAACTAGCGGACCCGGCAAACGTTGTTTTGCCTGCTCGTACATTTTCATTGTCCGTCAATTGTTCTGCGGCCGTTTTATTTAACCGATGTGTCCGGACTGATTCTGTACTCCGTGTGCCCCGACCGATATTTCCTCAGACGTGTGCCCAGCCCACGAATAATTGTACTGTCTAGATGGGTCAATATTTCAAAACATTAATATTTTGGACCTCGAAATGGACATTTACTAAAATAATCAAATTTAATATTTTTTTGGTTACTCTGTATTTAAGAAACATTATTAAATATTTTAAGCCAATAGGCCACCAAATTTTGTTAATTTTAAATATTTTTTTTCACGGGAATGACAGAACTAACATGGAAATGACAAAATCCTATCTTGGTAACGACGAGACATTTTCGGTTTTTTTATTTACACTTTTGCGAGGCGCCATGATAAGCACAGATGACCTTTTATATCAATTTGAAATAAAAAGTGAAAATATTTGAACATTTTTTGCAATATGATTGAGTATGTCATTTCCGTGCCCAAATTGTCATTACCGTGTATGCCACGGGAACCATGGAAATGACGACATGGAAATGACATCGAAAGGTATTTCTCTAAAATAAAACCGAACTTCACTGAATATTTTCCTAAAAACGCATACAATTAATTATGTACATAAAAAAGGCATGCATTGGAAAAAATATTTGAATTAATTATTACATTATTACATTCAAAAACACTAACCACGGTAATGACAACTTTGGATAACGAAAACATGAAACGCCTTAACCACATAAAAGAAAAATCACTTCTGATATATAATATGGGTTATTAATGTGAAATCCGCCGCCTAGTTTACGGCCGTTAATTCAATTTTTTTTAAATATTTACTTTTTGTCACGGGAATAACAATTTTTTGGGGACAATCACTAAATACCTTCCACGTAATTTTTTAAATTTCCTTAAAATAAATTAACTGGGCCCCAGTCCTCATTGTCCTTTCTTCTTCAAGGCTTCATCAATAAAAATTGCAAACCGGCTTACATTTTACAAATAAAATACATTTGTTGAATGAAGGTACAACTTAGGACATGCCATGGTAATGACAATTTGGGTGTTTAAGTTAAAATTTCGGCATTACTATGCATTTTTATTTTTATTTTTTTATGTGTACATGTTAAAAGAGTTTCTGCAGAAACGTGTCTTAGTCGAATATTTAAAAAAAAATAATGTTTTTTAGCCTATAAATGCCTGACCGCAGAATATTAATATTTTGAAATATTGACCCAGATATATTTTTCACCATTAATATATTTAAAATGTTAATTTTTTTTATACGGGGGGTATACCACGCCCCTTTGTCCAATTTTGATCAAACATTCACAAAAACACCTTTGGGCCAATAATAAATATTTTCTTAAAATTTGAGTTCAATCAGTTCGGTAGTTTTCGGTAGTTAGTGCCACGCCCTTTCGTCCAATTTTCACCAAATGTTGTTTAGATCATCCTTGGACCCACTTAAACACACACACAAAATTTCATTGAAATCGGTTCAGCCGTTTAGGAGGAGTTCGATTACAACACACGTACAGAAGAATTATCTATCTTCTTCTATCTATCTTCTATCTTCTTCTATGTATATATATAAAAATGAAGATTCCGACTGACTCATCATCAACGCCCAGCCTAAACCCTTTGCTCTAGAAAGCTGAAATTCTACAGCTTTCCTTAACTCACGAACCGATCGTCGTATCGATTTGAAACTTTTTAATGCGTCCAAACTTCATCGCTGTTGAATATGCTGATCGCTTCATCTAACATACGTACTCCAAAGATATTCAAGCGGAATTCTGTAAGAATGGGGTTATACTGCTAGAAAGTGGTAGACGTCCTCACGATCTTTCCGGTTGCATATGTTGCACAGTATAGGAAGATCTGGGCAGTGTGGAATACAATTAAGGATTTGCTAACTAAGAATAAGAAATATGGTGTGTCCCCTAGATAGTGGCTCAGTCTGCCATAGTATGTTCTGTGTTGAGATGCCAGCGCTTCACCAACAAATATTAATCATATAATTTTTTAACTGTTTTCTCCAATAGGGCGTTAGACATGTTTTTCAGATATACTAATTGCTTCTTAAGTACTGTCTTAGTTAGGTTTCCTGCACGATATATAAATATAAAAAGGCAACTAACTGACTGTGAAAGAATCTGTATGTCTAAATCCTGAGGACTGCGCGAGCGAAGCCGCGGGCAAAAGCTAGTACATATTTATATAAGATATGTTATATAACACCAGCCACCATCTTAAAATAAAAACAAGTTTTTCACCGATTATCTACCGGAGGTACAGGCAATATATATCTACATTCTAATCCACTTATAAAGGGTGTTTTGTTTTGTTAGAGGTTCAGTTTTTAAACTGGCAACACTGTTTCTACACACTCTAAAAAATGCGTGTAAAATTACTATCAAAGTGTATGTAATTTTTAATGTAAAAATAGGCAAGTTGCGTTTTTATACACACGACAATAGGTAAAAAAAATATTTAAACACATAATGTTAGATATTACAAACATTTGTTGCAAATATACACATTTTGTGTACCTTTCAACAACTATTGTTCAATAGTAATCTATTATTGTTTAAACATTAATCTCAAAATGTTTATAAATACACAAATTTTGTTTAAATATAAACACCTTATGAAATTTACACACACAGTGTTTGGAGACCAACAACCAATGTTTATGTTTACACCCATCTGATAAAAGTTACACATTTTATGTGTGAAAAATTGCAATTCTATTGTGACGATTCATTTGCGAGTTCATACATGATCAGACCTTTGATTGAAGCAGTTGAACCTCTTGTGCTCCCAAGTTCCATCGCATCGTTTTGTGCGTGTACAGTTTGGCGTTTATAATATAAATAATAAATATTATAAATATTTTTAATAAATATCTTAAAAATTTTTGGATTGTTTTATTTTGTTTAGACAGGTTCTCTGCAGTGGAGGGTATCAAAGAATCGGCCAGGCCGATGATAACACTTTTACTTGTTTTGAATAGTCTTTCTGATCCATGTACAATTTTGTGTAATTGTACACATTAAATATTGAATCTCTACACCATTTTTAAGCTTTTTAAAGCAAAATTACACAAAAAAGTTTCATTTTAAGCGTCTTCATACACAATTTTGTTGGAATTTACACATTTTGTGTCGAATTTTGCTACAAATTTGAGCATAAAAGGTTTGAATTTACACATTTTATGTTGATTTATAAACATTTATTTTTGAAATTCTGTTGGATTTGAAGCATTAATTATGTAAATGTACATTTAATTTGAACATCTTAAGTGTAGAAATACGCATTTATATTTAAAATCTATGTTTGAATTTACACAACAAAGGTTTAAGATTTACGCATTAAATATTTAAAATTGATACGTGCGTAAAAATACTGCAATTATGGTAGGCAAGTAGATTCCTCGCTTAATGATAGTAAAATTACACGATTTTTTCTTAGAGTGCAGATTGTCAATTTGACAGTTGCAAGTTGATTTTGCCACTTTAGGATGAATAGATTAAAGCCAGAAAAACGCGTGAACATTTTGCAAACTTATTTTTAAAACCATGGTTCGGTTTCCCAAACTTATCCATTTTACGGTCGACATAATCGTCCATCTGAGCAAGTTATTCGGAACACGAACAATCGTTTTCGCACCACGTACACTCTAGTGGATAATACGCATCCCCAAAGACGACAAACAGTGGGAACAGAAGAAGTTACTGTCGTTGTGATGCGCAGTGTTGAGCAGAATCCGAATAAGTCGATTCGCCATTGTGCACACCAATTGGAGCTATGGCGGCCAGAATGTTACCCTCAATGGAGAGCGCTATAGAAACCTGATTTCTGACTTCTTCGTTCCTCAGTTGAATGGCTTTGACGTGACATAGCTTTGGTCTCATTTCAACAAGATGGCGCAATATGTTATGCCTTGTTTTTGCTGATATATGGCCCCTGTTGCTCGATAAAGTTGTCGAAAATTGGACTTCACGATTGCGCTTCATTCGAACTAGTCGTGGCGCGCATATTCCCGAAATCATCTTTAAACAGTAGATTTAGATTAAATGATTAATCTAATATCATAGACATTAATATTAGCTTCAAGTGTTTTGTTTCATATTGAATTTGTATACCTCTAAAAAAAACTCCCTTTATAAAAAAAGCCCTGTATAGTACCTACAAACCAGCCTAAATTTTTCGAAATTCTTGGTACTAAAGAATGTGATTTTTTAATTGGCCGCATTATTTTAACTGTACAAAGGTTGGATGAAATATTAAGCTAAAATTTAATCAAAAGTCGAGAAGACCCTATATAAATCTTTATATATTTATTACTTCAATTTTAAAATTCGTGTAGATATTACATTTTACAATATCTGTAGAAAGTGCCACTCTTTCTGGTCAGAAATTATGCTTTTAATTATAGCCTTTGTGACCTTCTCCTAGCACCCACGGATATCCGACAGTCGATTGATATAATATCGGATAAATATTCTGACAAACAGGCAGGCGTGTTGTGTGCAATTGTAGATAGTAGAAGGATAAGAAACTTTCCTAAAAGTAACTCGCTTAAGCATCTTTTACTGCAAAATACCTCTCCTACAATAAATTGAATGACGCGTGATATAAGAAAAACAAATACACTGCACTACCGAACGCTTTTTTCCTGTTTATGATCATTTTGGTTGCTTTTGGTTTGTTTATGTGACTCAGCACAGCTGTGAAGAAAATGTACAATAGTGTCTGAAATAGACGAGATATGAATTTGCTAATTTTACTATCAGCCACAAGCGATCGAAACAAGTGTTTGCATCTTTTTATGGCATCTCTAGTGTGTATCTGAATACGGACAGAGATGCACTGACGTCATTCTACGAAACCCACATAACTCCACATAGATTATTATGCGGTGTGTGGTATAGATACTGAGAAATGTTGCAGTTGAGCAAATCAATGACATCATATACGTAACTTGTTAAACGTGAGCGTGACTACTAAAATCAAAAAGCTGTAAATCAACAACAAGCATCTTGAGACTTGAGATACATTCTGCAGTAGGTAGCTGTCCAAGAAATCACGATATGTAAGTGCATTTCTTTTATGCAACAGATAGTAGGTAGGTAGGTAGAGATACCTACATATACTAATTTGTCGGAGTATATCGCCCCTTGCAATTAGGGCAGTCCAATTCATGTAATCATTGACCACTTACTGTCACCGTAGAAAGCGAATGTGCTGGCAACATTTCTGTTTCTTTCTTTTTTTTTAATGGTATCTCACTAATTCACGTTTCAGTCAGAGATCAACATTAGTCATGATTCCTGTAAATAAAGCGGATCGGCCCGATGGTAAAAAAAAGAAGATTATCATCGCTTATGTTATCCGCTCGCATGTGGATGATTAATAGCTTAAAGCATTTCAAAGATTTGCGCCTTGATCCGTAAGTAGGACAGGGAAATAGTACTCACCGTTTATAAAGTTTGGCGGGCAAATGCACAGCGTTGTCACACAATCACTGGCGGGACTGAAAATTTGAAACGTTGCCAAAATTTGTAAAGCAACGTATAGAGATATAGCGGGAGCCAAATGTCGAAATTTATTGGATGGCTTTCCGCCGTTTATAAATATATTCATCGAGTTTTGTTTGTTTCGTTGAGAGATATGACTAATTTTGTTTTATGTTTACTTAAGCAAAAATTATGTACGTTGAACATTTATACGCTTTGTAATAATTTGTTTACTTTAGAATTTTTGTTTAGCTAAATCCTGTTTGCGAAATTATTGATTTTGCTTTACTGGACTAGTGGACTATGCTAATCCATTGGAATGGAATTTCATTTAGTGAAAAATCGTTCATCGAAAGATCATATCTCTGGCTTATTTTAATGATGCTGACCGGTCAATGTCGTTAGTTACCTCATCCGAATACATTTTATTTAAAGAATTTGCAATAAGGTATAGCTATTGCGGATGGTCTTCATTGGGTTGCCCATCTGGATTCGACTCGAAGAATGCAAGCCGGTGTGTGTCCATTCGCTCTATAAACGTCCAATCGACCAATGGAAAATTGTTTGAGCTGTACAGCTCCTCCCCAAAACCAGCCAACCCAAACGGAGAAGGCCTTCCTAATCAGTGTTAAAAAGGGCGCTACACGAGTCAACAACACATCGAAACCATTAAACATTTCGAGTTCTGTTGGCACATCAACGAAACTCCGAGCCGGCTAGTCAACTGGAAATATAGCTGC
Source organism: Cheilosia scutellata (assembly GCA_955612985.1). NCBI lineage: Eukaryota > Metazoa > Arthropoda > Insecta > Diptera > Syrphidae > Cheilosia > Cheilosia scutellata. The sequence continues at coordinate 50,316,878 of OY015313.1, read as the reverse complement.
GGAGGCACAGAGTGTGCACGAGAAACGACTCAATTTCGCGACTCAAAACCGGCTATGATATAATGAATCTGTTTGGCCGGAAATGAATCGTTTGGGTATTGGTGACATTTGATTTCAACAGGGCTATGCGACGTGCTACAGATCAAACGAAACACAGAAGATATTGTATAGGCGAACTTTGACTTTTTACTTACATTAAATCTCTGGCCGGCCCTAAGGACAACGTTATTCACGTTATTCGGCTCTGTGACAGTATTGCCACTGGTCCTTTGCAGTAGCTGGTGATGCGGCGGGGCTAATCGTGGAACATCAGGATACGTGATCGTATAAGAGTCTGGTTATCTCTCGTAATTGGAGCTTTTAGACATCACACTTTGTTGTAGTATTTCGTAGTTGAGTTGTTTTTCAATATCCGCCTTCATATCCAACATACAAATAGATTCGAGTCAATGTTGACTGCTCGAAACGTTCGACCATTAAAAATGATGGAAGACCTGTACCTACCGCAATGTGGTAAATTTTGTTGACAGTTGTTCCGGAGACCATACCCTTTAAATTTATGCATATGAGATGAGATGAGGTGATGAGTATACGCATATCCCTCATGATTCAGTTACCAAGCGGGGTAGCGTTTAGGCTGTACTTACTAAATGCTCTACCAAGGCGTTCTCCTTTCTTATTTTGCCATACGATTTTAACGACATTGTTCGTATGTCTGGTGGAGGAGTTCGCATAAAAACTATCTTTGGCTGCGCCTTCGTCCTCCTATTTGGCGGCAGAGTGCATATTAGACGATTTTAGCTTTAATTTGATTCGTCATAATACCACTTGTTGATACCACTGTATCGATTCTCCCTCAGATTGAACTTAACGGTCGAATTCTGTTTCATAGTGTAATATTTGATTATATAAAACTTAAGTTTCTCTCATATAATTATTTGACAAGTGGCAAGCTATTCAGCTGTTAACAATTTGACAAGTTAATTTGCATTTTTTTAAACAAACAATTAAACAAAATAATTCTTTGTTTGCCATTTTGAATATACTGCAAAACAAACATTTTTATAAGTGCTGCCAAGTTTGTTGTACCTTTTGGGCCGAGTATTGTGAATCGCCCATGAAAAACAAAATATAAATGAGTGACACTTATCTGTTCGTCTTTTCTTAAACTTAACTTACACTGAACTCTCCACTGTGAAACATAATAAATAATTTTTTATATATAAATTTCACGAACTCACAATGACGAAATGTTCCCTATAAAATGATCAATAATTGTGACTTACAAAATATATAAGTAAAATAATTATTATTTAATTGGCATATAACGCGTTATGTTAGAGCTCTAACTATGTACGTATGTACGAGCCCAAACTAAAAAATTTTTGGTCAACCAAGCGATTAAAACTTACATAATTCTGTTTTTAATTTATTTAAAAACAAAAAAAAAAGAAATATTTTTTTCAGTTTAAGTAAAATATGTAGGTAAGTGAGAACAAAAACTTTTTCATAAATTACTCATAGTATCGAAAAAGGATTAATAGAGAAAACATTTCATTTTAAATTTATTTTTGTAGGCATAATAGTTGGTCTAGGATTTAAAATTCAATTTTTCCACTGTGTAACGTCATTTTTCGCTTGATTACTGCTTGAATTTGTCGAGGCATAGTGTCTACCAACTTCAGACATATTCTTCAGAAGTGAATGAATCCCAGATGCTTGTTATTTTAATTTTAAGGTCTTGCAGAGTTCTGGCCGAATCTTTTCTCAGTTTTTTGTTTCATTTTCTGCCAAATTGTTTCAATTGGCTAAACGTCAGGGCTGCTGGAAGGCCAGTCCCAATAAAGAAATTTCTTCAGCAGATAACCAAGACATCGTGGACCTAGCCGTATGACACGAAGATCCATCTTGCTTAAAGATGCAACCTCCTTCAGTTGACTGAAATTGCGGTATCGATGTAAGAAGTTGGTCTTGTGGAGGATGTTTTGGTATTTTGTAGCATTGACTTGGCATTGACTAAGCCATCAACAAAATATAAATTCCCAACACCATGTCCATGTTTACAGTTCGTTTAAGGCAGACTTTGTGGAATGCTTCTTTGTCGTTTCGAATCACACGCTTACGTTCGTCACCAACACAAACCTCAAACCGGGACTCATCAACTTCAATATTTTCCAGAATTTTTAAAATTTCGTTATAATGTTTTGCACTGAAGATCGCGGCAAAGTAAGATTTTTGGCAAATTTATGACTTGATAAACCTGTTTCGAATGCCTTAATTATCGAATTTCGAAGATCTCGCGAAATTGCAACGTTACGAGCATTGATTGACAAAAAACTGTGGCCAACTTTAATAAAATTAAGCTTTTGATGCATACAAAGAACGATTTCTCTCCATATTTTTGTACTGTTAGAAATGAGCGGTCTAAAAATGTCACTAGGCTAAATATTTTGCATCCAAAAAAGAAAAGACCAACTTTTATGCACTTATCTAATTTACATTTTTACAGTTTATTTAATTTCTTACTCGTTGTTTTTTTTTGCAATAATAATAAGAGAAAAATAAATATCTTTGTTATTGTTTTGTTTAAAATATTTAGCTTCATCTTCATCGTTAAAAATATTTTTTTTTCGTTGTTAAAATCTTAAAGTCCAACTATTTTGAGTTTGGGTCTTATGTATTTGTACAATTGGTTTTGTATTTTGACGCTATTCAGCTATCGCTCAGTATATTCGCCCGTAATGCAAACAGAGAATGTCGTCTACAGAATTTATTGCACCTGGAAAAGATGTATAGCTTCCATCGACAAATAGCTAGACATATTATAGTATAAGTATATTATTATACGCTCCAATGATCCAATGCCTACGAATTGGTGGAGATCATTCCGACCTCCGGGGCTAATTAGAGCAATTTAGGGTTCTTATAGGTGGATTGAACTTTTAAACATTATGTAAATAATCGCTTAAACCCAACAGTAAAATTAGAAAACGACATTTAATGATTACATTAAGAGTTACATACATTCCATATGGGATACGTCGATTGAGTTTAATAAAATTTAGAAGACGATCCACCTTTATTGCGTTTGGCATTTTGCTACCTCTATCACCATATTCGTCGGTAATTGGCTAAATATGGGGGCGGAAAACCGCCAATTTACTACTCAAATTTTCTTTTCTTCTCGCGTTCTTCAGAAGAGGTCAAAGCAATTCAAAACAATTTATTGTGGGCGCCATATATTTTGATCTGCTTCTGAATTTTAATTTAATTTTTGCCGCGAGTGAACAATTTCAATGCCATCATTCTTCCCCTGTTTTGGTATTGAAACTGAGGAATTTAAGAAAATTTCTGAAGGCCAACTATAGATTGCAAAGCGTTCTATTGCCGATCATCAATGAATAGACTATTCATTGTGAACTAGAAATAGTACTCGTATGTAGGTAGATATCAATGAAATTGGCCGATACATTCGCATATATAATTAATTATAGTTGTATACAATTTTCATGTCGAACTAACTGATTTGTGCTTTCGATCCGCATGCTATGATTAAGTGATTTGTTGCATATTTAACTAGCTTAAGCGAATTAATTGTTATTATTTGCGGCGTGTTTTACGCAATTGATGACTTGCTATTCGATTTGCAGTGGTGTTTCTTTTTTTCTAACTTATAGCGAGCGGTCGTTCATATATACGTGAGATGTTAATAGAGGAACCCCATTCATAAAATGAAAACAAAATATAAAAAATTATATTAGTAGTGCAAGGTTATGTTTTTAACATGTTTCACAACAAACAACAATAATTTCTGCCACAATTGATCTCATTATTAAATTAAAGAAAAATAACAATAAAAACTGTCGAAATAAATTTCAACTCTAGAGTCAAAGGGAAACAAAGTGTAATGATCTTAACAAAACAAAATATACCCATAAAAAGCAAAACAATACTGAAATATTTTGCACTGTTTATACATAGATTATTTTACCTGTTCGTATATATACGAACGTCAAGGTTGCGGTATCAACATCAAGCAATCCTGACGTAACCACAATCACACATCAATTCAGAATATCGGTGACAAGTTTCCTTTTTAGAATACTTTTGTGTTTCTGTTATGCGAACCATCACACTTTTTTTCCCCATAAATATTTAACTTTACGTTAAGAGATGCAATGATTCAATTCGATCTGATCGTTTAAACTGGGTCAAGGTAGTTTAAGATGGTGTAATATAGTTAAAGCCTTAACAACAGGGTGAGACAGAAACAATAATAAATTGTATAAATAATTCACACTTGTGGGGTTCAATTGAGTGACATACTACGAATTTGTTGATTACTGATTGAGTTATTTATGTACAAGTTTTAACTGTAGCTGCATTTAAATCTATAGGTAAGTACATGTGAGATTTTCACTACTGGAAAACAGCTTAATAGATACCTATAACTTTGGGACAATTTTGATAAAGATTCTGTATACGTATATAATAATAAAAGTGTAAAAACTGTAATGTAAAGGCTTGTTCACACCAAACAAATATTTAGGGAAACATTTTTCATTGTTTTTAAAACATTTTGAATATTTTTGAAACGTTTCTTAAATTATCTGAAAAACGTTTTCCCAATTTGTTCCGAAGTTTTATTGCTTAAGAAAATGTCTTTAAACTTGAATCTCATTTTTTCTCAGGTTGTTTTATCGTCATAAAAATTATTTTTCAAAAGAGAAAAAGGAGAAGATAGTGTTGGCAAAGAACAATTTTACAAAACAAAAATAATTATTAATCCAAACTCCACAGCTCTATTAAATGATTTCAAGATGGACAGTGTAAGTGGTTTCCGAAATCTTATAGAAATTATTGGGCACCACACTTGTTTCTCCATTTTGATTCGATTATTTGTCACCAACTACAGAAAAAGAAACATTTTATTTTCCCACTTCAAGCGTAAAAAGAAATTTCAGCTGTCAGAAAATGATCCTGCTCCGGGAGCAAGATAATAGATTAACCTATAGGCTATTTTTTTGACGTTCTCTTTTGCTTGGGATTTGCTAAAATGTTCAAGAGGAAATAAAACATTGAATTTCAATTGATTAAAAGTGTAAAAATAGTGTAATCTCTGCTTTAAGTTAGGTTAGTAGTTTGGCATCATAGGAGAACCATATGTGTCACATTACATTTAGATCAATATAGACCCGTTGTGATGTCCTAGGAGTTTATGACTCCCACACTCTGGAAACCTTTGAAAAACTTACGAATTGGTAAACCATCCCGAGATATTTACAAATTTAAGCAGGTAATTTTTGACCTGTCTGAAAGTTCTTCTAAATCCTCGAGTAAAAAAAGTGACAGCCAAGGATTCTATTTCTTATTTGGCAGAACGCTGTTCAGTGCCAAAAAAAGTATGGGGTGTCCTCATGTACCTCCTCATCACTGCATCCTCTGCACAGGACATCTGTACCTACTCATTCCAATTTTCTTAGTATGGTAATTCAGATTCAGCATACTGCGTCCCATTAAAATACCCACAATGCCACAATCGAGGACAATGATTTGTAAGATTCTCTCTGTTTGTTATAGATTAGCCACATATTCCTAGTTATGCCACAGGAATCGAGCTTGCTCCATCTTTCATTTTTCGTCATTAGTAGGTATTTTGTTCCCTATCGTCTGTCTGAGATTACAGGGGGGAATCATTACTGTCGGCCTGGTTTAGTTCAAGGGACGACCCTTTTCTTGCCAATTCATTAGCTTTTTCCAGCATTGTATTACGTTGTGCTGTGCGCCAAGAACCCGTAGCTCTTCGCGCCACAACTTACAAGTTTCGATTTTAACTCTTGTTGTCACTGCCATCAGTACCTCAACTTGGAATACGATGGGGTAGTCGGGAAGTCTGATTTAACTGAATAGTCCGAGACTTTCGGAGTAAAAACACGCGCCAATGCCGACCTCCATCTTTGAACCATCCGTATAGATATTGTATGGTTGTTCCGATGGATTCGGTTTACCACGTATGGTAAATGGTCTTGTGAAATCTAGCCGGAAGTGGTGTAGTCCGTGTATCTGTTCAGAATTTGTTCATGATCCGTTTGGCTGTGTTTCCAGCTTATGGTCTGGCTTAACCGAAGGGAATCTCTGTTTTAAGTTTGGAATTTGGTGAACTTCTCTTTTCAACAATAACTTCCTATTTGTCAGAAAACTTTGCCGAAAATAATTGTTTAGTGCAAATGGCACACGGCCAAATTCTCTTCCGCAGGTTCAAAAGTGATTCCAGATCGTGGGTTATTGTGGATATTTCGCATCTCAAAATAAGCTAAAAGGGCGAAAGGGAATTTTCATACAACTTATGCCCAAAACACATGTGCAGAAATTCTGAATGCTTCACTGCAAGCAGTACTGCAGATGAAACAGATGTGCAGAATTCAATTTGCAGCGGTTGCTGTCAATGCGAGGAAAAATACGAGAGTGCAACACAGACGACAAATAATTCCCGTCTCTCTTTTCCTCGTATGCATCAGTAGTTGAATTTAAAAATTCGATGCTGCCAAGTCTATTTAATTTAATTCACTGCGTTGCTATGCAGTGGATTTAGAAATAGAGACATGTTGCAGTGCTGCGGTGGCTGCAGAATTTACCTTTGTATCACCACATAAGAACATGTGTATTCTAATCCTGCTGCGTAGTGAATTCTGCACTTATGTTTTGGACATTAGGACAAAAAAAGGGTGTTTTCAATAGTATTTAATTATTTTATTTTGTATATTGTATCAGCGGAAAAATATCGAAAAATTTAGTTTAAAAAAAATGTGCATACTTAGAAGCTATTTATTAGACACCTCTAATTTGCATATGGATTTGCTTCTAAATTACAAAAAACAAATAAATCAGTGCAGCACACATACATCTTTGTATGTATGCAAGTAATTGTTCTCATTATTTATAATGGGTTGGGTATTCTGTATTTAGTAATACAATATTGCTTGTAGACTTTTAACAATGATAGTATTGTAGGAAAACAAATTTGTGTCAATAAAAAAAAATGGAAACGCGACAGTCATAAATAAACATATATTGCGTAAGAAATAAAGTGAAAAAGAAAGTGGTAATTAGAATAAAAACATTTTAAACAATACAATTTTTGACCGCGGACGAATCCCCCTATTTAAAATAAAGAAATTTATTGTCGCGACTACGAAAAGCCATAAAAAAATATGTATTCAATTTAATAATACTCGCCAACAATTTAGTAGACAATAACTTAATAGGCTTTTGTACCAAATTTAATTGACTACGCCACCACTACCGACATAAACCTCTTTATAACCTCAAATATTTTAATAGCTATATACATATTATATATCAATATTCACTTGGCAGCTTTGCAAATATTAATATACCTACTCCATATATTTTACAGATTATCTGGGCAAACATGGTTGCAATTACAACAACAGAAACTGCGAGCAAAAAAGAATCAACAGCTAAAAGATGAGCGAAAATATTTTGACGACGTCCATACTGAGATTAAAAATAGGTCGCTCAGGTAAATATTGAACTGATTTCGAAAGTATACACCTATTCTGTGTTTATTTATTCTTGGCTGGTATTGCGCTTGAAATCGTTTTAAATAAATATATCATTTTTAATTGCGCTAGATCGAAAAATAATGTACGATACGATGGCTATGCCAGCGATACAGCAGCTTTCGATGAAGTAGATTTCAGGAGACCACTTCATGTCCAGACTCCGTACCACACTACGAATAGGTAAAGAAGCGAATTACAATTTTCAAATATTGTATTTTATGTTACAGTCCTGTTGTCTATTTGTTACAGTTCACCAGAACGACATTATCACACAATCAGTACGACAACAAAAACTGTCACCAAGGAGCGTCCATTTGTCGCTGTAAAACGTTCCCATGAGACTGCAAAGCAAGATAAACTAGGAGTAAGTTTTAGTTTTTTTTTGTATCTTTATTGGTTTTGTTTTATGTTTGGTTGTTATGCCCAAATGCTGAAGTGATTGATGTGATGTTGTAATATATACACTTATATGGTATATATTTAAAAACTAGTACCTAAATCATTGATTTAAACCTAACACATTTATAATTGTAAAATTGTTTTATTTTGTTGTTTTTTTTTAATGTTAATCCCTAACCTATTTTTTTGTTTTTTTATTAATTTCTTTCACCGTAGTCACCGTCATTATCGCCACTCGCAATTTTGAATGCCTCACCACTTGGCCATATTGCACAAGCACAGCAAAGCAATAATAATATTCGTAACAGTAATAATATTAATAATAACAATAACAGTAGTACTCAAAATGGACTACTGTCATTGGCAGAATCGTCGTTAAATAACGGACGGGCACGATTGGTACGTACTCTAATATTAAATTAATATTTTTGATTTTAATTAAATACACACTTGTTTTAAAAAATATTTAAATAACAAATTTGTTGTTTATTTTTTTTATGTCATAACATTGAACTAATTGCTCATTTGTAATTTATCTGCACATATCTTTCCAATACGTTATTTCTGTGTTTAGGTTAGTAAGCTCCTCTCGATTAGGCTCCCTAACCGAATAGGTTAGTTAGGATAAAATCAAGCAAAGCATTTGATTCAAGGAATACATACTTCACCCTTAAGCTAAGTTCGCTGCTCGAATTAAATTTGATCTTCAATACAAAAAAATGGTATCCAAAATGTAGCTAATAGCGTATTCACACCGCACTGAAAACTGAGTTTTCGACAAAAAGTTTATACAACAATCAAAATCAAAACATCTAGAAATACCATTTATTTGTGGCAGGTAGTGTTGCCGTTCTAAAATTCCAGAAAAACTGTATAATTTGCTGTTTATGGTGCAAAGATAACAAGAGATTCCACATTTGTAAATAAAAAACTAGAAGAAACGACAGCACTGAGGCAGGGGCGGACTAAGAGGCAGTGGCACCCGGGGCGGTAAAACAAGCTTACACCCCTTAAAAAAATTAAGAAAAAAACACGAACAAAGATTTTATTTAAAGGTGCTTTTCGAGCTTTTATTGCACTGAATGTTTCGATTAAATCATTAAAATCTATAATTTTTGTGTGCTCCTTTTCGATTGAAAGTATATAGCCAGATTAGTCGACCTATTGTGGTCCATTGTTGATCGATAAGATAAGTCTTAATTAATTTTAATTTTGAAAAGCTTCGTTCACACGATGCCACTGAGACGCAAATTGTTAAATAAATTCTCATCGCCAATGACAGACTCGCTAACGAGTCTGAAAAGTCCCACTTAACAATGAAGCATAAAAATACAAAGGCTGTCCAAATTTCGGCATCTTTTAAATTTATTTTTGCAGCTACCATGTGACGCCGTATTTGCCCGATTTCCAATATGATACCTACTGTTGTTTAGTTCTGTAAATGTCGAGGTAAGCATTGGAACAACAGCACAGAGTTCTTTTTCCATTCCATACAGCAATATTTTTGGTTGAAGAGCTGAGAAAACTATCGCAATGTCTTCCATTGCCTTCGAACGATGAATAAGTTAAGTGCAAAATGTATCCCGACATTCTAAAATGGAACGTCAAACCAGCATCTTTAGCCTTTTCGCCTGTTATAATTTTCTTCTTTTTTGTTCTTCCTCGGCTTTCAATTGAAATTTCTAGCCAGTCCATTATTCTCTTCGGTATATTATGACCTCTTTCATGGTTTCATCACGATCGCTGTAGGATTTGGAGTGGGTGCGAGGTTTTTTGTATGTAAACTTCGGAACTGCACCCTGTTTCTTTCAATTCTCCCCATATATTTTATTTCCACGTCTATTTGGACTTCATTGCACTTTTGAAAATGACACAAAGCCCAAAACTCGTTTTATTGTTTTATTTGGGTTTTTATTTTGTGTAATGTGCTAAATAGTTACTTTGCTGTTGCTGATGGCACCCCCTATTAGTCTGCCACATGGGCAGCTAAAATTTTGTATCGGTCGAGCTTCGTACTTAGCTTTAAAATTAATATTAACAAAATTCTTTTCGGACTATACAGAAACTATTTAACTTATTGTTTGGCTCGCGTTAAATTTTTTTTAAGAAGGTCAATTGCGCTAAATACTTATTTTCGGCTATTTATCTAACAATATCGGGGTGGGAAACAAATTTTTCAGGCTAGGCACAAAATTTGTACAGTTTGTATACAGTTTTTGACAATCTACTGAATGCCAATGAATGTTCCATCATAAAATTATGTTGTCTTAAGCTTATGTTAACAATTGACGAAAATCAACTAAACTAAAATGAGCCCAAAAATCTATTATGACCATATTTGTTTCTTCAGCTGCAAATTATATAGATGACATGGCATCAATTTTTGGGTTTGTTTGACTAGACAGTTAATGTCGGTGTTTTACTGTTCCCCTTGTGGCATCTACGATCTACAGGGCCTCTACCACGCCTACGCGTTTACGTGTACGGGTTTTTCGCCAATTATTTCTTAAATGTAGACTCAGTGGTTAATGTGCTAGACTACTGTCCGAGGGGTGTCAGGTTCGATCCCCGGGAAAACACAAATTACATCTTAAGGATTTTTTCCAATGCATCTGCTCTTGCGAACGTCTGACAAACGCCCGAGAGTATAACTGTCCTGAAAAGGCTTCTCAATTGAACCGTTCGGATTGGCATAATTCCCTACCATTCGTCCGAAAAATGAAAACTCACACAAACAAATGGTTTTGAGAAGCTAGGCCTAGGGTGCCTATACGCCCCTGCTGGGTTTTTTATTTTTTTTTTTTATTTCTTAAATATTTCTGGGTCAAGTCGCCCTTCTTCCGTCTTCGAATAACTGTGTCTGATTTGATCACATTGTTTGGTTAGTCAAGTAGATAAGTGACGCATTTTCAAGGTATGTTCAAAATCCACTGACGTCGTCGAATAGTGATACCTTCTGGTCCATACCGTGTTTTCTTATGAAGCTGTACATTAGAATTGCAAACTGGGTCAGAAAGTCATTGTCATTAGTATTATAGATTTACTATCGTTTGACAAAGTTCTGATCTCAGACTGCTTTGCCGATACAGAACCAGCTTCAACTGAGGCAATACGAATAGGTACATATGTACTTCCTGTTTGTTCACCAAGCGGTTGTCATTATTAATTGGTCGAAAATATCCCTCTAAATCATCTTGTAAAGCATAAAATTTATATTACAGATGATTCTCTATTTAGCCATTGCGTTCACAAATCACTCAAGTTTTCTTGAATTTGAAATTTTCGGAAATTGTCAAATTTCGCTCTCTAAAACTACTTTTCAGAAAAACTCTCCCAGTCAAAGTAGATGTATTCATTTATATTGCATTTAACAATAAAGTTAGTAATAAGTTCTTATTTGATTTTGATTTTTATTTTCAAAACCTAGGAGTCCGACAACACGACAAATGTCCATACGGATTTCTTAACCAATGCTAGAGCATGTGCAAACTCTAAAAATAATAATCTCAATACAGATGTTAGTCTCGTAAATAGTAATAATCGCATTATTGCCGATAATAATAATTTAGATGAGATTCATTTAAAAATTACTGACAACACAACCATCATAGACTTTAATTCCACTGATCTTTCTAACAATAATCATAACAATAACATTTGTTACACATCGAACAATAACAAAACGCCATACCATGCCAACGCTGAAGTCTTGAACAATCATATTCATCAGACGGACAGTACAAACCTACAAAATACCTCAACAAATGGCCAAATTGCTTTGGAGGAACTCTTGGCCACTCTTGCTGCTGAAACTGATTTAATGAATCAGCAGCTGGTACAAAATAAGCAACAGTCAAATGGGGGACATTCTCGTCCTAAGGAGTCGTTAGATGATCAAAAGGCAAATCAGGAACTTTCTGACGTTATTGCCGATTTGGCAGAGTTCACGAGATTTGAAAATCAAAGATTGGCAAACGGTTTCGGTGATTGTTTAAGCAATAACAGCAGTGACAGTAGCAATGGTAGCAATGTAAATAACGCACAAAAACGCTTACTATCTGAATCTGATCAAAGTTCATCCATATCACCTAGTCCATCAGATAGAAGCAATAATTTAGCACTATGGCATGAACAGGTAAGTTTTTCACATCACATACTATCACAGCCTTTCCGCATCAAGCATGGTTCACCTTTTGTATACTTTTTTCGGTTTTCTATATTTGTTTGTGTCAAAATTATCAGTATGTGATCCCGAAACCCGCAAATATGTACGTGTGTCTATGTCAAATGACATTTGAACAGCTAACAGAATTGCTATTCAATTCGTTGGTTTAATTAATCGAATTTCTATTTTCAATTACAGGTACGCGAAGAATCATTCTCTTCTTATCGCTCAGAGACTGATCAGGATATTTCGATAGCTGGTTCACCACGACCTGAAACGCCAGCTTTTCCGGTAACACCACGCACCCCATATGGGTTGAATAATGGCAGCATCAGCCCAGGAATTCCACCAAGAAGTCCAACGCCACAACGGTAAGCATTCAAACAAAAATTTCTTAATACCTTCGTGTGAAATGCTTCTGTTAATAATATTTTTCTATTTTTATTATATGCTTTATTTTCAAAATTCGTTTGATTAAATTGTTAAACAAAATATTAAATTAAAAATTCGAATAAAATTAAGACGTCTGTATAATTCAACGTGGTCACTGAGGAGCGTAAAGTCTACAACTTCGACTTTAGACAGGAGGTTAGATTTTTGGCAATAGTTTGAATGAAAACAAATTGTAAAAAAAAATAACACTAACAACGAAATTAACAAGGAAACTACTAGGGGTGTTTTGTTGAGAAATTTATAACTGGGCAGTTGAAATACTATAATAATAGGCGTTTTCCGTTTTTCCGGTTCTGAACTAATAAAGAAAAACCCCATCCACAAAATGCTAGCGTACCAATGAATGCATTCATTGACTTCATTTTGATATTTCGAAATTTGTTGTCATTCAATTTGATGCATGAATTCTTAAACACTCATTTGCATTGTTCTTTGAATTTACTTAGATTCATTCTAAGTATGTGTAAATAATAGAAAGAGAAAGAATTGAAATTAATTTAAATATGAGTACGAATGAATCCAAATAAATTTATGCATCAGTTTGAATCGCAGACAAATGAATGTAATATTTTGAACCCATTGATTGGATTCATCTTAAATATTTTTAAGGGGCAGAATAGGTAATTTTATATTGAACATTTTGAAGTTCGAAAAATTTATAAGTACCTACCTACCTACTGAGCAATAAATGCAATGACAACAATGCATTTGTTAAGTGTTTTTTTTTTAATCTTAAACAAAGCAATCAAAAGTGATTACCTAGTTTCATTCCTTTACGACCCTGGAATTTACAACTTAACTTTACTCGTGCATTTAAGTGATAAATCAGAGCAAATATATGCTGATCTTCTTTTTTTAAGCCAGCTACATTTACAAAAGTAAGAAAATCGAATCTAAACCTGCAGATTAAAAAAACGTCTATTAATACTAAGCCTAATATGTGGCCGGTGGGCTCATTATGGCGCCCAGCGTTTGGCCAATTTACCCTACGAGTAGTATGCTTACTGCCTAGTTATAGATTAATCAACAATTCACGTCTATTATTATAACTAAATTATAAGAACATGGAACAACTGGAAAATTAAGAGTTTTGATTTATAATGAAGGACACGAAAGGAATGAGAATGCTGAACTCTAAAAAAGAAACAAATTGCCCGAAAAAACGAATCAGACAAATAAATTGATGCCGAAAGACTCAAAGTGATTAAGTTGAAGACCTATTAAGATAGTGGGATCGATAGATGGATGTGTAGTGTAGTGACAGAATCACAATTTGTTCCTGATATTTATATTTCGGATTTTTTTTTTGTCGTTTTCCAACTATACAGATATTTTAGAGTTAAATTAATCAATATTGTCTATTTTAATTGATATTTTGAACAATAAATAAACGTAGTATAAATAAGTTGCAACGTAGGTACCATAAAATCTTGATTACCAACCAAATTTGAATCGGTATTTTAGGTTTGAGGTGCTTAGGAATTATGTATTATTGACAAACTATATAACTACATTTATTTAATTAATCAGGTTTTAATTATTTATTGATATATATTTTAGTTCGAACTTTTCACATTTTTATACCCTCCACAGGAAGGTATATTCACTTTGCTATTACATTTGTAACGCCAAAAAGGAGTCACCGGTGACCCCATAAAGTATATATGTAATATATATTCTGAATCAGGAACACGTACATTCTGAATCGATTTAGCCATGTCCGTCTGTCTGTCTGTCCGTCTGTTGAAAACACGATAGCGTCCAAACGAATCGACCTAGTAGAATGAAACTCTGTGAGAGGACTTCTTTTTACCGTCGTCGTATTATTGAATTGAAAAGAATCCATGTAGGTTACCTTCCATCCAAAGCCAATATTAGACCCATGCGTGTACACTTGTACAGTACTTTGGGCTAAATAATTCGTTACCTCAGTATTGGAGTGACACATATGCATTTTTGCCATTTTTGAGTTAGGAATGATTTCTAAGAGACAAAAAGGGGATCTTTCGTTTGGTGTAATTAAATCTGTCCTATCTCCATTACTGTCAAAGATATCAGTGTTACAAATGATATAAACGCACTTATGGGAATAAATGGTCAGTATTGGTCTGCCACATAAGCCTTTGTATGTGAAGTTCACATTTTCGTATGAACTTTTCTGAAATTTCTTAAATATTTTAAATGACCTATACATACAATTGAACTAATATGATGCTTCAATTGCAAACACCAATTCAGTGCTTAAATGATCTAAACATACAATAATTCTTCCTCAAAAGTGCTTCATATGCACAATAGTTTTTTAGTGTTTAAATGATACATACAAAGCAAACTCCAAGTTAATTTTTTGAGCATTAAAAATGATTTCAGTGCATAAGTGATACATACAATACAGTGGTCTCCATAAATGCCTTATAGTCAGTTACTGTTATTCAGTATTTAAGTGATACATACATACAATTCATTTCTCAAATCCCTTAAACGCGTTGTAGTTGAATGTATAACTGGCACACACCATTATAATTTGGGCCAAAAGTAACACAATTTATCATAATCATGAACAAATTTCAGTGTTATGATCATGAGTGCGGTTGATTTGCAAATACATACATATTTTTGCAAAGAATCAAGCCTTATAAGATGTCATTGTAAGTACACTTGAAAAATTCAGAGAAGTCACTCCAAGGAGAACAACGCGTAAAATGAAAAGAAAGCATTGATCAAAAAGGCTTATACCAAAAGTATTAATATAATTTTATTTATTTATTGAAAAAATTTTGTTTATGTGGTTATCCATTGGGCCAAAAAATCAATTTGTTTTTAACCTAGATCACTTGTCATGTTCCATTGGGCAAAAAAATCTACCTTATTTTTATCCGGATCACTTTTTGCAGATCTCGTTATTTTTCAAGATTTACACATACTCTCACTAATCAAAATATACTTTGCACAGCTATTTTACATCATTCAGAATTTGTTTTTAAAACAATATTACTAAAAGCCTCTTGAAAAGCAATTATTCAGAACAAAAACGTAAACAATGGACATGGACTTAATTTTGGAGCAATTGCTATCATCTTCTTAATTTTATTTTATTCTTAATCTGTGTCATCTGTGGATTTTGATTCTTCGTCGATATGTTTATCCATATTATGAAGTTCGTATGTCTCCATCGACAAACGAAAACAATTTGCACAGCTGATGTACTGTCAAATAACGCACTAATACATTTACAAAAGCAGATCAATCTGCTTCATGTTCCATGTGTCACGAAAAATCTGAGATCTGAATAAAAATCGGATGTGCCCAATGGAAAATCACATTAGTCGACGAAGTTTTCATGTTTTGGAAGTTCAATTTATGTTTCATTTTTCTGCATTATATTTAAAATATATTTTTTAAAATTATGTTATGAATTAATAGTTGGATACAATACATATTTTGTTTTATTTTTTTTTTTTCACTGTGAATTAGTGCCTTCAGAGGGTAAGAAGGGAAAAAAATTAATTTATTATAATTTTTAAAAGAGCTGAAATATTGGATTTTTAGATCCCAGTTATAAACAAACGTAGCTATATTACAGAATTATTTTTCTTTGAAACGATAACTTACCTTGTTTTTTACATACAAAAATAAGTTTAACAAAAAAAACACAAGAAAAATAAAATAACAGCA
Organism: Cheilosia scutellata; assembly: GCA_955612985.1. Lineage (NCBI taxonomy): Eukaryota > Metazoa > Arthropoda > Insecta > Diptera > Syrphidae > Cheilosia > Cheilosia scutellata. Next base: position 50,300,600 of record OY015313.1, on the reverse strand, counting down.
GTTCAAAAAAATGCTTTTATTTTAACTTTTGTATGAAAATATGCCACATACGCATTCAAAAATCACAATCTCGTTCCATATTTAAATGCCACATAGGTTGGTCAAAAAGTGCCTCATACCATACAAATACGCATTATTTGAAAAAAAAAATCATGCCACATATGCAATTTCCTTTTTTTCAACTTGAGATTACAAAAAAACCAATCGCCCAAATGAAACAAGAACTAAAGTGTAAGTAGAACTCAATAGCCACTAAATTATTAAATTTGTTTCATAGTTGTTTTACTGACGGTTTTTTTTTTATTCGTATTCAAACTTTAAACGTCGTTTTCTCGAAACTAGGTTTTTGTCGTTTAGATCACTCCAATACTGAGGTGACGAATTATCCTCGGATAATTTTCTGACACTATCGTGGTGGACAAAGTTAATAAGTAATTATTCTAAATACATAGGCCGCGTTCCATTGACCGCTAGATGACTAGCGGCATGCCAAACTCCATATAAAAAAAACTGACATTTCACCATTTGCGCTAGAGCTCTAGCACATTTTGTGAAATATCCTTTTCTGGGAAATTTTTCAATCTAGCGCAAAATGAACTGCTAGATTGAAAAAAGAACGAACTGTCAAAATAAAAGTGAAAGTGCAGAAGTCAAATATTTCCAATTTGGTGTAAAATGGGAATTCAAACTTCTATGTAACTAATATTACATTGTATTTGCTTATTTAAATTATTGTGTACTAATAAATATGCGGCATGATGGCACAAAATACGTTTTTGACCCTCATGAGGATGAAATCATACGAATTCAAATTGGTTCTCATGTCACTTTGCCGCTGCCGCTAGATCTCTAGCTCCAGCGTTCCTCCATCAGGGATATTATGTGCTAGATGACTAGCGGTCAATGGAATGCGGTCATAAATACAATCTTTAAACGCGAAACGAAAAACGAAATTTTCAGCTGCCAAAAAATCCTTCGAGAGCAACATAATAAATAATTATCCTATAGGCTAAAGTTTTGACGTTGAAGAGGAAATAAAATACTGAATTTAAATTAATTAATAACGTGAATTCGATAAATCTGTTTTAAGATTGGATTGAAATTCTCTAAATCTAAAATCTCTGTTTTGGTGAACTTCTCTTTTCAACACTTTCATAAGTGTAAGAAAATTAACCAAAGATAATTATTTAGCGCAATTGCGACACGGCCATGACATACGTACAAGTTTTATCTATTGTCAACACTATTAAAATGAGAACAACTTACTTACTCCTTCTTTCACATTAGGACCGTTGCTTTACTTTTGTAATAAAAATGGAAAAGACTGTCAAAATGGCAGTGGTGGAGATGGAGATGAAGTGTCTCTCAAAGAGAAAAACTTACGAAAACGTTAGGGAACGCTTTTGTAGTAACTATGGAAAATGACAGATGCATTTAAGTATGTGGAAGAGTTTCTACCGACTGAACTATATGCATTCGAGAAGAGAACAAAAGCTACATTATTTTCCCGCCTTCTGATACCATTTTCATACCAATCTGTTCCTCATATCGCAGGAAATCAAAAGACAAAAAATGCAAATAGTTGTTACACGCGTTTAAATCAAATTTAAAATCATCTGTCAATTTTCAGGCGACTGACAGTTGTTTCAAAGTCTTACTCAAAGAAATTTGTTGAGTAAAAACTAGTAACATTCTCAGTATAGGAGTAATATCTGGCTCTCTCGAAGTCGCTCTCTTTTACGAATTTTTTGAGTTGAGGAACGACTTTAAGTAAAAATGCGTAAAAATTCGTAAGATTTAAAAGTAAAGGAACAGACCTTTAGACGCTTTAGTTTTAAAATAGGAACAATCAATAACCATTATTTATGTAATATCATAATTGTTTAGCCGCAATGAACGAATAATAATTAGAGATGTAACGGATAGTGATTTAGCCGGATACCGGATACCGGATATTCGGTATGTAATAAGGCCGAATAGCCGGATATTCGGCGGCCGGATATCTGGCGAAGAAATGCATACTGCGAAGCATACACTCATGTTTTATCCTCCAAAAAGAACTCAGCCATATAGCATGCTATGAGAATTACTCGCAGAGACCCACAATAGCATTCTATAAAAAATGTCTTTCTAAAAATTGCTCAGCTCTTAGCTGTGGATAGTATCCTATGAGCTATATTTTTTTTCTCTGACACTCATGTGTTTTCGACTGATGGCTGTGGAAATAGTAAGCTATGAAATGCCCACCCTACAGCTACATCTTATGTCAGACTATCGTTATTTCTTTCTATGAGAAATGACAAATGGTAGGCTATGATCTATGAAGTGTTGATCGGGAGACGCGGCGTTAACTGGATGTGCCATGTACGGTAGATGAATGAACTGAAATTTGGAATGAACAAATTAAAGGGTAAAACGTAGTCGCGGAAATTCAGCGAGTGTGATCGGACCAGTTTTGAGATAAACGATTTTTGTTGTATTTTATTACAAGAACGACTATCCGGCAACTAGCCGGATACCAAGAGTCTATCCGGCAATGTGCCGGATATCAGAAAAGAGGCCGGATAGGCCGGATAACGGATACTAACCGGATATCCGTTACATCTCTAATAATAATCATCGAAATAAGATTTCATTTGTACTTGACGTAAATAAATGGAACCCACAAACTGTCAACCGATGACACAGCAGTTTTATCAAACTTGTGTAGGTAGAGCTATGCTATCTGACGTTTGCTATCTTACCCCCAGTTTCACACTGGAAGATTAAACTACACTTTTAGTTTAAACTTCAGTTCAACAATTACCTAACTCGGTTTCACAGTTTCGTTTAAACCTGGAACAGGGTTCATTCTGATAGTTTACGTTAAACGACAGCATTCTGCCGTTTAAACCTCAGATAACTTGACACAGGCATTTCAATTTCAAAGCTGCCGATTGTCAAAAACGATTTTAGAAACGTTGAATAAAAGCAAAGTAGTAAACAATGCATACTGCCAAATTATATTCATTTTAAATTTAGTTAAACTGAGTTCAATTGAAGTGAAGTTGAGATAATATTATGAAATCGGACGAGTTGAACTTCAAATTTAAACTCAACTTCCGGTTCAGTTAAACTTTAGTTCTTACAATAACCCCCAGTTTCCGCTGTGAAAATTGGAAATCGAGTTTCGATCGTAGGTTTTTGTCAGTAGGTATCCAAAGACATCCGAAACGCTAAATTTTGTTACGAAATACGTAGGTCATTGTAGTGAGAGCCCAATGACCCAGATCATTGTTTTGTCGTTAGAGTTAGTTCCAAATAGTTTAAATTAAATCAATGCTCAACAATTTTCCAGTTTCGCTGTTCGCAATAAATTAATGTAAATTTTAAGAACCAACTATGATAATTTCAGCATGGAATACTTTAAAATATCGTAATCCTTTAATAAACTATTAATTAGAAAATATACCAGTACTTATATTTAAATTTTAACTGTGCACACCCTGTTATTTGCACGTATCACAACTTTTAATTTATATAAGCATGATTATGGGATTAATTAAAGACTTGTCCTATTCAATATCGCTAATAGTGTCACTTTTCAACAACAAAACAGCAAGGACATTTACGGTGGCGCTCAAAAAGGACTATTCCAGGAGGCTTCGAATCAAAACGACACAATTTATAGAAGTCGCATGAATTCAAATGCATCAAACGCTAACAGTGAGCCACAGGAAGTTGCTGCCCATTTAGTCAAGTAAATGATAATTTTTGTTTTTTTTTTTATGAAATTGTATATAAGTGAGGATATTTTTCCAATCAGATTTGTTCGCGATTCATCAAAATTCTGGTACAAGTCCAGTCTATCACGTGAAGAAGCTATTGATCTTCTTCGTAATGCCACTCCAGGAACTTTTATTGTACGCGATTCGACAACTTTCAAGAATGCTTACGGATTAGTCGTTCGTGTTGCACAACCTCCACCAGGTGTTACTGCTTCACCAGGTAGTGATGAATTAGTTCGTCATTTCTTAGTGGAACCAACAACACGTGGTGTGCGTCTGAAGGGTTGCGCCAATGAACCTGTATTTACATCACTTTCAGCTTTAGTTTATCAGCACTCAATCACACCATTAGCTTTGCCATGTCGTCTTATTATTCCAGATAGCGTAAGTTGACAATTCATACTAAACCAACAAAAAAAAAAAAGTGTTTTCTTAAAATATTTTTTTATACTTTTTAGGACATTCAATCTGTTGATATGCATACACCAGCACAAAAGCAGCTACTAACACAAGGTGCAGCTTGCAACGTACTATATTTATACTCTTGTGGAACAGAATCTCTTACTGGCGAGGAAGCAGTGCGTCGAGCTGTTTCGCAGCTATTTTCAATTGTGCCGCTTCCAAAGCCAACTGAAGTGCATTTCAAGGTTGCTCAACAGGGCATTACCCTCACGGATAATACTCGACAGAAGTTCTTTAGGTAAGAAAGTAATTCAACAAATAAGTCGTATTCATCAGAACGAAATTCATCGTGTACTAATGTTAAGTTAGAGATTTTCTCATCATCATCACCATGATGTATTGTTGTATTGTATGTTTGTATGTATTGTAATATTGTATGATATTCTTATTCCAATACCCTTTTAAACCTCAAGGAAAGTTTAGATGAATGCATATGCGTGACAAATTTGACTGAACGTGTAGATAATATTTTCCTTGTTGGTCACTTAAAGCCTTTTTAAACTAACATTAGATCGTTTTCGTGTACGATACAAAATTCGAAATCTTACAAATTCGCCAAAATTTCGTTAAAGGGTGTGCAGCCGAGAGAGCGGAAAATCCCCTCTCAAACACATCCTTTGAAGGGGCGGCAGTGCATCCAAGAAATTTCAACTGTTAAGATTAGGTTCGTTCGTGTACTTTCCGCGTAGAAAAATGAAAAATGTCAAATCTCAAGAATCGAGAGAGAAATCTCTCAATTTCCAGAGAAGTACCTGACCGGTTTTCTTACAAAAAGTTTAAGAAATGTCATTTCGACATTCAAAAAATAAACGTTAACGGCAGAATCTACAAAATAAGTTTGATTTGAATTTTTTATAAGCTAAAATACCTATTAAACCTACCATTTTGAATGCGCTGATATGTTCTAGGAGAACATTCAATTACAATTTCTTCCTCCGACATCGTTGAAGACGAAAATAAAAAGAGTTTTATTTTTCAAACTTTCAAACTTTTTCAAACTGCCACTTAGATGACAGTTTTCATTTTTTCATTTTTCAGTAAGTCGAAATTCCGCGAGTAGAAAATTACGAAAAAATGAAAAGAGGGGAAATGGATTTCTCTCTCATTTTTTTCAATTTACTCAGTACGTGGTCGCATTCGCACAGTTTCTTAGCAAAGTTTTAATAATTTTACGTTTGCAAAAAAGTACCCGAACGAACCTATTTTGTTGTCGGTGGAATGGAGTAAAAAACTTGACGTTAACGTCTTTCCATTGCAAAAACTGAAAATTTCCTAAATATGTTGGTTCAAATCACTCGACTAGAAACTCTAGGAGAGTGCTTTTTCGTGGAACTTGTAAATATTGCCGAAACGGATATTATCCAAATACGGAAATTCGTCCTGAATTTAAAATAGTTTCAAGAGTATCAGGCATAACCGACTAGTTTGGTCTAAAAGAATTACTCTTAACGTTTCGGATAATTGTCACCTAACCCAAGGCATAAAGACCGATATAAATATTAAAAATAATATTAATACATAGACTTAAAATTCGCATTTTAAATTTATTTTTAGAAAACATTACACTGCGCATAACATTTCATTCTGTGGTGCTGATCCTGAACACAGACAGTGGAGCGTTAGAACTGATGATGGAGGAATTCCAGTTAGCAACAAGTAAGTTAAAATCAAATAAACTTAAAATTCAGAATCTAATGGTTTTGGTTTTACTCTTCATTTTTTTAGAACAATATTTGCCTTTGTTGCACGTCGATCGCCAAGCTCGAAGGATAACCAATGTCATGTATTTTGCGATCTAGCCGTTGCTCAGCCAGCAACCGCTATTGTCTCCTTCGCCAATAAAGTGTTGCCAACAGAAAAGCAAATCAACAGAAATATTTAAGTTTGTCATATTTAAAAAAATTATTGGAAGCTGAAATGCATTATATAATTATTTTGTAGGCTTTTGTGGTACACATTGCCAGATTGTTGTTTTTATATATACATATTTTAATTTAGCATTAGCATTAGTAGTTATATAACATTTTTTTTTATTTCTTTCTGTCAAAAAAAAAAAATTTTAAATTATAAATAACATTGTTTCTGTGTATTTATAACGACAAAACTTTTTGTAAGCTATTTTGTTGAAGCGAAAATTAACAGATAACAAAGTTAACCCTGTAATTAATTACCTCGGAACGATTGCTTGGCCAAGGTCTTATTTTTCAGCGAAAAAATAACAACCATTTGGTGTACAAGATGTAAAAATTGCAAAACAATGCCCAGAATTTAAAATTCCCTAAGGAATTTCACTTTAATTAGTTTAACTCACGCTGCACGCTAATTAATTTATTAATATCTTACACTTGATATTTTTTCGCACGAAAATTAAACAAACAAAAACGTAGGAGAACAAATACACTGCAAGGCCTTATACACGCAAAAGTACAATTATGTAATTGTAAAATGTTTAAACAAGCGCAACCAAGCCCATAATATGTAATACCTATAATGATTGCAAAAAACCGTAATTTAATTAAAGAGCAACTAAAAAAATTGTACTAGTCTTCTTTTTCATTAGTAATACAATGTAGCGATATCACGAATCGTTTTCTAATATTATCACAATAATATTAAAATGGAGAACATGAAATTACGAATATATATTTTCTTATAATGTTTATATTTCTGATACCCACATAATATACCGATAAATATTAATCGATTTATAATGTTATTTTAAAGGAAAGCTATTTTTATTTTCATTTTGAATGGCAGCTATGAACGCGAAGGACATGAAAATGTAATATTTATATGTAATGTAAATGTTTTAATGAAGTGTAATATGTATATATTCTTTATGCAATAAAATAATATTAACACAATATACGACTTTTGTTATTATATATTTGTATTTGTAATTTCAACAGAATTTCAACAGATTTCTGATGATGTAATTTTGACGACTTAAATAATTTGTCGTTCCTTGCGAATTATTGGATTATTGGGTAAGAGATGGGATACCCTTCCCTAAATGAAGGTCAACTGAAAACTTGTCACGTGGCTAAAAGTTTCGAATTCGGATTTCCACTTGATGACTTGAAAGGAATGGATAAAAAAAGGTGTATCACTGTCTTCGATTTTTAATTTTTATAGCTACTTCGCACAACCTCGAGACGCATTGCGCCAGAATGCTGAAACATGCACAAAGGCAAGTTTCTAAAGGTCGCGCACAAGCCTAAGCAATCCTCATTCCTCAGTCCTGACCTAAATTGCATTTGTGAGAGGTGAGAAAAGCTGGTGGTCCATTCCATTATTTTATTAGCCGAGTGGTCTACATTACCCGACTTTACTCTACTCCCAACAAAGCGCATCTACTGGATTGGCTCATGTCGTTGGTACTAGTAATAAGTTTGTTCGACGTGGTCAGCCCTAGTGCGCACTGAGAAGTGTCAGTGGATTTTCGTTGCTACCACAAGGAAACCCCATTTTGTTTCATGTCGAGAACGAAAATGTATTCCTGAGACTTATCACTTTTAAAATGTATTGGGTATTCACGATTCGGTGTAGCAGGTTTAGTATCATTATGAAAGTCTAAAAGTGTGAAGTTTTCTTACACTACAACAACAAAATTTTGCTACACTTTTACTATAGATCGAAAATCATTTGAAGAATTTTGAGTTCGGAGCGATCAAGGAGATCTTCATCCGCCCTTGATAACGTCCTTGATTCTGCGGCATAAAGACTGGGATGATGAGGGTCTTATATAGAGTCTCCTTGGTGTTTCTCGACAAGGTCTTACTAATCAATTGCCTTCTTAAGCCGAAGTAACAGCGGTTGACAAGTGTAACTCTTCGCTTGATTTCTGATGTGATGTCATTTCAGAATTAATAGCGGAGCCGAGGTAGGCAAAGTCCCGAACTACTTCAAAGTTATAGCTGTCCATCGTGACGTTCTGTCCGATTCGTCGAGGTTGTGTGTCCCTTCTTGTTGACAGTATAGAGGAATGATCTGATTGAAGATCTTCTACACTTATTTTATTCGAAGATATATTTTTGGATATAAAGAAGTCGACAAGATCTGGGGTTTTATTCCTATCTGTTGGCCAATAGGTAGGTTTTCCCGTTGAGTGATATTTGCCGCCATCTTCTTTAGATGCTTCATAAAATTCTTTGCCTCTAGTAGGTATTTGTTAATCTAGATCCCCAATATTTGTTCTTGGCGTTCAAATCTCCTCCTGCGATTAATCTATTGTGAAATATGCGGAAAAGACTTTTAAAATCATTTTTCTTTATTATATAGCTAGGAGAACATATAATAAAGCTATAGAACTGATGCAACAGATATATGCCCATTGTCTGTTTCTATATTTATGGATATTCCTTGGATTGCACATGATTGAAATTTTGCTTCTATATTGTGTTTAATTGTATTCTTTATTAACACTGCAGCCCCTCCTTTTGCACAGTTATGAGGATGTGGGGAGTGATATAATTCGTATCCTTGCAGTTTAAAGTTAGTTTTTAATTTAAAGTGCGTCTCTGAAATCAGTCATATGTCTATCTGGTTTATGTCAAGAGTCACTTGCATCCCGTCCTTTCGACTCTCGATACCATTAGCATTCCATTCAAGAATTTTTATTTTATTCATCATATCTGTCTTTTCGGTACAGCTCTTTTGTTGCTGTTCTGTTTCTCTAGAAACGATATTCTATCTAATATCGTTTTGTTGGATTTTTCCATGGAATCAATCCTGGTTAGGATTTGTTTCATGATGTTTTCCATTCCAGTGTTTGACTCTACTTTTCGTTTTACCACTTTGTCTGCTGGTATTTGAGTATTTATTGATGCTGCCTGAGCATATGTCATTTTTGGACCCGCTGTCTTTTGTTTCGTGTTCTTCAACTTCAACTTCAACTAAGTGATCCTGTTTTTTAAAAGATCTAACTGATTTGATAATTAAAAGTCCGAAAAACAGCAGACCGTTTTATGCACTACTGTGCCGACAACTTGCCTTAACAAGGCCTAGCTTTTGCACTGAACTCTGCCATTTGTTACCTATTGGAATTTTATCATCTATAATCTATTACATTTTTCTGTGTATCGGCCATCTTGGAACGAAAGAAGACGAACAGAGGACTGTCAAACTGACAATAGAAATGTCAACAAACATTTTCCACTAAACATTACCGAAACAAAATGTTTTCTTTATTTTCCAATAAAATAATAATTTATAAATAATTTTGTCCTTTCTTCTTTCTACTGGTCGTCACAAATGATCTTAAAGTATCGATTCAGGTAAACAATTATCGCGAGGAAAAGAGGGTATGAATAGCACCTCACCACTGTGCAAGTCGGGAAATTGTTAAAAATGTTGATAATGTACCTTCAGGTGAGTGCAGTACAGTGCGGAATTAATCTTTTATCGGGCGACATGAAATAAATCTACATAACGTGTTAACAATTATAATATTCATAATGGAAAATAAAGTTAAACAAACGAAGTAACTGATTAGCAGTAAATAAAAAAGTAATTGAATTAGTACCTAACAAAAATCTCGATCATCTCTACTGTATAAATCACCAGAATACATAGTATTCTTAACTAATAAGCTCGACAAACAAAAATAATCTAATAAATATGAGGATGAGGACATTCTACATTTGATATTAAAAGGTACCTACTGAAAATTTGTTTGGCATAGCTTACAAGCCACAGTAAATAAAAACATGTTTTATGTATTTACAGATAGTCAAATAAATAACAAAACTAATTTTATGCGATGGACGATGATGAGATCTTAAAGACAGTCCACTCAATTTTGGGCACAAGTGCCCAAGTAGTCGACTGCGAGAAGACTTCATCAGTTCGCCAGGAAGAAATACTTCTAATCAATGGCATTCCAGTAACTTTAGAAGGGCACGATGGTGATGCAATCAAAACTGCACTGCGAACCGGACAAGTTCCATCCGTTGAATTATTAAATCAACTGCTACATCAAGCTGGAATCTTGATGAAACCAGTTCAACTGGAGACATCTGTATCGGTTAAATCGTCTATGGTGACCACGGAAGAAGTGTCAGTAGTACGTGGTGGTCGAATCCTTGATGGGCATAGCACCGAAACGAAAGAAAATTACGTCTACAGTAGTTCAAAAAAAGAAATCTGGGAGCCAGTAATTCCAAAATCAAAGACGCCTGAACGAGAAAAAATGGCATACACACCAAAATATCGATTGGCCGATCAGGCAGCAACATCGCAATCTTCGGATGACGCCTTTGGTTCTGTCGAAAACGAAATTATTCCAAGTTGCAGCTCAATGAATATAACTGCGCCATCAACAGTAGCAGCGACACGTTCAACGACGACAGACACAACTACAGATGCCACTAATCAATTGTTAAGTGGGGATAGTGGCGATAATAATGATTACTTTTATAACTACGCGGGAAATGAATGTAAAGCGGTCGAAGACGACGACGATGATGATGATGACGAAGACGGCGATGAAGACGGTGAATTATATTTATTAAATCCGCAACCAATGCCATCAGCTCCATATAAACCATTCAGAAATGCTACAACCACAATAATCAACTCGCCCGATATTTTGAATAAGCTTCCAAAAGGTGACACAGAGTCATCATTTTCCGATAAGAAATCCAGCTTAAGTTACGATTCTGGTCACGATGGTGTCTTTCACAGTACATCACAACAGACAGCGACGAGTAATATTGCCCTGCCACCTTTGCAGCAGTCTACCACAAATAATACTGATCATTCGATATCCTCATGCTATGACTTCATTAGTTCGGATGAAGCTGATTTTGTGACCGCTACATCTAATAATAGCAACAGCAACTTCGGAAAACAATGCAAAACAATATTTGCAACAACAGAGAGGAGCTATGCAGACTTACAACATCAGGAACTGTCACAAATTTCTAAATCATTAAATGATCAAAACGTAAAAAATCCAGATTTGGATAAAAAATCATCAACGCCAATAAGTACAAGTGCATCTTCAAATCCCTCTACAGCATTCCAAAAAGCAGCAACTAACATTAAAGCGGTAAGTGCCAAAACAAATGTTTATGACACCGTCTTAGATACTCCACTTTCAACCACAACGACGACAACATCCACCATCTCCACAGCATCTCTAGACAATGGGTTAGTGTTTCGTGATCGGAATCTGGTTTCTGGTCCTCTTGACGATTTAATAACGCACATGGTACCGTCAAGTGAATATTACCCAAGCCGATCATTCATTTTTTCATTCCTTCTGAGTGCACGTCTGTTTATACGGCCACATGAGTTGCTCGCTAGAATTGCCGACACTTGGGAAAGCCAACATCAACTCCAGACTGATAGCGATGTTGTTGATGAAAAATCCAAACAAGTCCAGACCATCAGCTGTGGTGGCCAAACACAGCAAATAAATCCGCCGCAATTTGCCAACGAACAAAGTCATCAAATAGCAATTAAATCCGCTCAAAATTGCATCAAACTGTTGGCCGAATGGATTGATACGTTTCCCTACGATTTTCGTGATGAACGTCTGATGCAGCATGTTCGTGTGTTGGCCAGAAAATGCGTCTACATAGATAACAATCTGGGGAAAACCGTTTCGAGTATTTTACAAAATTTAATGCAACGTCTGACAGTCTTAGAGAAACACGAAGAGTTTCTGCAAACTCTTGCAGCACAGGAAAACCACGAGTCGGGTACAACATCTGAAGACTCGAACCATAAGTCGTGTTCATCATCAGCGTCGACTGGTTGCTACACAAATAGTGGTTACGTGCATGCTATCGGTTCATCTAATGACAGAGATGATATGAGCACTAGTCACCGAGTGGAATTATCAAGTTCTACTGCAGCGATTGGTGTAACGCAAAAATCATTGTCTTCATCGTATACCACTGCGCCTGGATCGTATAATCCACATCGAACACTTTTCAACCATCACAATAGTCATCAAAGCGATAGTTCATCGAATTCAGTAAATACCTTTGGTTCAGGTGGCGGCGGAGCTCTTGGCATCGGGGATTTCCCAAGTTCTGTTGGAGTTAGTAATGGATCTGAATTAAGAGGTATTTATGATTTATGTCCAAATGCAGCTCTTCTGGCACATCAGTTAACTCACATTGAGCTAGAACGATTGTCGCACATCGGTCCGGAAGAGTTTGTTCAAGCATTTGCCAAGGAAAATCATCTGGAATCCTTTAGTGACATGAAAAAGACCAGGAATTTAGAGTCCTACGTACAGTGGTTCAACAGACTGAGCTACTTTACTGCAACAGAAATTGTCAAGCACCCCAAGAAGAAGCAACGTGTCCGAATAATTGAGTTTTGGATTGAAACAGCACGCGAATGCTTCAATATTGGCAACTTTAACAGTCTTATGGCAATTATGCTTGGTCTGAATCTGTCACCGATATCAAGACTTAAGAAGACCTGGTCCAAAATACAGTCGGCAAAGTTTGCTGTACTCGAACATCAAATGGATCCAACCAGTAACTTCAATAGCTACCGGTTGACATTAAAAGCTGCTATGTGGCGCTCTGAAGGTGCTACCAACGAACGTGAACGCATAATCATTCCATTTTTTAGTTTATTAGTTAAGGACTTGTATTTCCTGAATGAAGGATGTTCGAATAAATTACCAAACGGTCATATAAATTTTGAAAAATGTTGGCAGCTAGCTAAACAAGTAATGGAATTCAATACATGGAAGAAAGTCACTTGTCCGTTCGAGAAACTTCCCAAAGTTATTATGTTCTTACAGATGAGTACAGTACTTAATGAAAATACGCTGTCGATGGCGTCATTTGAGTGTGAACCACCTGAAAACAATCTCGAAAAAGAGCGATATAAGACACTTAAGTCGGAAACTAAACAGCATACATTTTAAATTGACCCCATCGCCGGATGGGAAACAAAGGTTTGTTTAATTTCTTCTAGGCTTACATTAAGTTTTGATTTTTGCAGCTACATATTATACATTGTCGTAGGGACATAAATAATAATTTGTTTTTTTATAATAGTGCTTCACGATATATATTTACTTGAAATATATTAAACATCTTGAAATGAAATCACTTGGAGATAAGAATAAGTATTTAAGAGTCAATAACAAAATTATCGAATCCGTAGCTATTATGTAGTCAATATGTAGTATACTTTGTTGGCTGACACTTAAATATATAAAATCACTGTATAGAAACTAAGAAATTATTAGATGGGAGGTTTATTAAAGAAGTTGTTGTCATATTATCATACCATAATGCTGATATTAGATATAACTATGTACGATTGTTGCCCTAAGTCATATCTAATTCCTAAAAGGTGCATTAATTACTTTAGTTTTAATACTTCAGTTTTAGTACTTCTTACAGTCCGAGGATGATAACTGTCTCCTGTTACGTCTATTAAATTGGTTGGTGGAATCGTCCTCTGCTCCGATGTTCCTCAGTGGTCGACTCAAGACTCGTTACAAGGTGTCGTCGTCCAAACACTCTACGTGTCCCAAAACCAATATCAGCCGTTGTAATTTAATCTTTTGGTCTAGATCAGTGTTTCTTAGAGGTATTTACTGCTTAAGTGCATTTTCCAATGTTAAGAGTTCTTTTTTGGTGATAGTATATCTTCACTAATAACCAGACGATAACCCCTATAATAACAGCGAGTTTGCTCTGTATAATCTATTACTATTTGATGAAAAATAATTTGGAACGTAAAAAAATAAATTATAGCACGTCACTTTGTCTTCAACCTTTTTCGATGTCAAATGTTTCGTGGTGCTCTTGGAGGAGTGGAGTGGTTTTCCATTGTCATGGAACACGGACGAACAAGCTTGGCAGAGAAGCGGACTCTTTATATAATTCGTCCTACATACATACACTACCGTAGTTAATTCAAATGTTTGTAAGGAAATCGATGTGGTATTTATTTATGAGCAAACAATGTTCTTCTGTAGATTTGCAAACGAGTGTGTTGTTCATTTCATATACAGTGAGAGTCAAAAGTGAGTGAAAACCTATGCTCTTTTATGTTTTCTTTAGGTTTTGGAAACAGGTCTAAAAAACCAACAATATTTAAAAAGTTTGATAACGAAATAACAATAATAAAACATATTTCATTTCCACTGCAAAAAATACAGAAAGATGAGCACGATCTCAGAGTCAGAGCTGACGAGCTTAAACTCACGTTTGAGGTCGATTGTGCAAAGCAGAACTCGCAAATATCTCTCAACCTTATGAAAGGTTTTTAAATTATTCTCAGTTGTTGAGATTTTCTAATAAGATCACTAATACCTCGATCTTGTATCAGCGTACTTTTTTCGCTCTTGGTCGGAGGGAAACCTTTATTTTATCTAGTTAAGCGTTTGATCAATCCGAGGGTCAATCACTGAGATATTACTGAGAGAAAAATAAAATAAATCCCATCTAGAGTTTATTTTTTAAATAGTTATTTAGTGTCTTTGCGATGTAAATGACTCCCAAAATAATTCTTTCTTTCTGTGAATTGTATATTAAGTGAAAATGGGTAGAGCTTAGCTCTACTTGGTTTACCTTTAGTTAAAAGTATTCCTAAATAATTTTTAAAACTATTCCTAATATCCTTGCGTCTTTTTTCAAAATAATGTCTCAGTGAGAAACTAAATGAAAAAAAGTTTTTCGATCTCTGGTGCAAAGTGGAAATCAGACTCAGTTTCATATGGAAAAAAAAGAGATCGTCCTCTACGGCTCTGACACTGACTCGATGGATTATAGATTGATATCAAAGCCCTCTTAATGAAAAAAGTCAAAAGGGTGTCCCAAAATTCATGCAAGATTTGAATTTTGTGCCATTGTTGCCAATGTAAAAACAGCGTGACAGCTGACGGTTCATGGCTATTAAAAATGGAGCGCCAGACTAATGTCGTTTTCCATTGGGCAAAAAGAATCGTCCGGGAGCGTCCGGAATCAAGAAAATCGCTTCTGAAACCGTTCCATTGGCGCAAAAAATACTCTTCTGTTGATTCTGAGGAGAGAATTTCGCTTCTCGATTTCAAGTCAGAATCCACTCGAGAAGCACTTACACAAGTGCATTTTATGTATTTTATACAAGCCAGCTGGCAGCAGCCATACAGTAATTTTTGACGTTTCACCAATACGTGAGCGTAGTAGCCCAGAAGCAGTTTTCTTGTTCCATTGGATTTCAGAATGAGTGAATCCCCGAGTGAAACCAATGGAAAACGACATAAAGAACAATGCCATTTTAATCTTCTGCGATGACGATGATCCTCATTTTCCTCTTGATGGCCTTGTTGATCCTCAAAATTGTCGAATTAAAGTTTCCGAATATCCACGAGCGATTGTTGAGAAACAAATGCATCCACAACGTGTCAATGTTAGTGCAGTTTTTGTGCATGAATTATCCGACCATTTTTCTTTAAAAATGTGGCTGTTCCGGCAATTGTTAATGGTGTTTGTGCCAAAATGCAAGATATGGATGTATATGACATGATTTCAACAAGACGGTGTCACGTGCCATATAGTCCGAGAACAATTCAATTACTGATCGTGATCGTCATTTTCTGATCGTGTGATTTCCGGTTTTAAACTTAGTACGCTGCTCGAGCTAAATTTTAGCTCCCATGCCTGCCATACAAAACTCTCTCCATCGAAAATATAACCCTTTTTCGAGCCGACATTTTTAGAGGAAGTTATTTTCAACGAACAGCTGTTTCCTGTAACATTTATATCCACAATGCTAAATTTAGCTAATGTTTGGAGAGCAAAATTGGAGAGCAGCTAAAATTTAGTTTCGCTCGAGCACCGTACTAATACTAAACTTTAGTGAACAAAATTAGCCGCTCAAAGAAGGCTCAAGATCCTCCATCAGGACTTTATAAATGAAATTCGGCCATATTTATGTAAAACTGTTATTGCAAAGAAGTGCTTCTATACCAGCAAAGCCATGTACTTTAGGATTCAATAAAAACTTTATAATTTTTAATTAAAAACTTGTGATTACCATCAATATTACTTCTTGTGTCAATTGTGGGACACCCTTTATTAATATATATATCATATTTATTTATTGAGGGCGATTTTTTGTTGACCTAAGTACCTACATAAATCCATGCAACCGTTGATTATTTTTGTATAAACTGATTTTAAAGCATTGTGCTCACCAATAAATATTAGTAATAGTGTCTTGCTACATGCCGTGTACTACCACCTTAATTAAAAAAGAAAGTTTTGTCTACTTAACACCTCGACCCAACATTAGTGAGGGTTAGGAAACATTCAGAAAAATGTTTTTATGTTGGGCAGTGTAATAGCAAGACAGTAAAAAAAACATTTGAATAGAAAGTGCAAAGCAGAAGATATTTATTTACATATATTGATCAACAAGAATAGCTTAATACTTTAACTACCATTCTACGGTATTTTTGTTATTTCTTAAAAATGTTTGGTTCTATTCTTCTTTACAGAAAAGCCTGTATACTCCCCACGATGCTTATGATCATTTTTAGTTTTCACTTACAATTTAACGAACTCACAACAGGAATATGTTCGATACAAAATTCGCTATTGTGAGCTTAATATAAAGGATATTATTATTACTGTAAGGTCCCCTTGTAGCGTAGCATAGCATAGCATATATAAATAATTGCATTTCATACTGCCATTCTATGGGTTCAATCTGTAGTTTCTTCTCGTTAAACGAATTACATATACATAACAATTTATATAATGCATTAACGAAGGTCTAATCGATAGAAAATATTTACAGCATATTGAATATGTGAGGGAGTGCGCTGGTATTAAATCTGCATATAAATAATGACCGTTGAACAGGATTCATTGTTTCTTTGTAGATTGCCTGACCCGTTCTCCTGGTTAAAAAAAAAAGAACTTATAGTATAGGACGGAAGTTATGTCCTCGAAAATATTAACATTCTCATAAAACAGTAATAATCGATTTAACATTCCTTAAAATCGATTTTATAACTTAGATCATGTAAAATAAAAAAAAAACTGCCCATTTTCGAATTTGAAAATGTAATCGACTCAATAAATTTAAATTAAAGTGTTGACAAGTTTGCTCGAATTATACCACGAATATAATATCATATTAATGAATAATAGAACTAGTTGTCATTTTGCAACTAACAGACATTCCAATTATTGTACGTATACAATTTTGTATTCTACATATACATACTCGTAAACATTCAAATGAAAAATATAATAGAATCTCTCCTCTCATTGTAAATTGTTTATTTTGCTTATTTATTTTTGAAAGTACATTTTTCCTTTTAGTGGACTCCCGACCCGTGAATAGTATTTTGTAAAACTAATTTATTTATTTTTTGTTACAAACAAGTTTATATGAGGGACAGTATTTTAATGTTTCCCATATTAGCTATATTATACATACCTAAAATATAAGTACATATAGAAAGTAATTTAGATACTAAACTAACAACATAATATATATGTGTATATATATATTATGCATATAATTGCATATATACAAGTACATATTTATTAAATATATTTAATTAAATACGTTATTGTGTAAGAAAATTTATAACTATATTTAAAATAAATGAATAAACAAAAATGCCCGCCACACTGTAATTGGCAAAAAAATGGAGTTTTTTTTTTAAATATATGAGCTAAATGTTGCATATATTTTGCAGTGACCGTCAAAAATGAGTGAATACTATGGTGCTCTTTTGTCTTTTCTTTAAGGTCTTGAAATAGGTCTAAAAAACAGCAATCTGTAAAAAGTTTAATAACGAAATAACAACAAAAAATATTGCATTTCAGCAGCAAAAAATACTTTACAGATATTTAAGAAAAATTGCTTCCAAATCCAAAGTTCAAATGAAAACAGACTTGGTGTTCACTTCCTTTTGACACCCACTGTATATACTACAAATGCACATGATCATGATCTTAATTGAAGTTAGTAAAGAGAGCGCGCATAAAATTATAAGAAATGCATTCATTAGTACATAAGGAAAATAAGGCGATAGAAACTATGGCATGGCTGCGTTGTCTGTTTTTCGTTTTGGTATGGGAACAATCGGAACTATTTTCTCAGCTTGTGGAATAATTCGAATCGTTGGAAGCGTTTCCTTATATATTTGCAAATTGCTGATCAATTTTTATTGGGTCATTGCCTGTCATAACTGCTATTGAGTAGGGTCATGTATTTTTTCGTGTTCTTATGTCTGTCCAACGTTTTTTTGATGCGGATTTTGGACTTATATTGATGTGAAGTTTTCGAAGCGTGCATTTTTCTATTCAAGATGGGGGTGGTTTTGGAGTCCTCGGTTGGCAAGCGTTTTATCCGACCACTTAATGTGCCCAGACAATGTGCCCAAAATATGCTGCAAGTCACAAATAGTTACAATTTTTATGGAAGATAACAACTTCAGTTTAGAATTCCATCTATAAATAAGCAAGTATGCATCGCGAACTTTCATGCGCATATCAAATTACAAATCAAGAACAAAATGTACATATTAAACATATCTTTTTAAATATATAGATATTTACGTTTTTAAATTATTAATATTTCTCCAATTCTAGAAAATAATAATAAGAATAATACAAAATAATAGAAAATAAATTAAAAACACAAAAATAATTCATCTACATCAGTCTGTAAAAAAAAAATTCCCTCGACTTTAAGGATAGGGAGTGAGAGGGATAGAATTTGGCATCATGTGCTTTCCATAGTATCGACGATGCGTCGTCTATTATTCTCTTAAGCGCAACCCGAAGTTTCAACGTTTTTCCACGAATGTCTGTTGCCTATAGTCTTACCATTCTCAATATGAAAGTTCTTGACAATTTTCATTGGAACGACCATAGACCACGAAGACGCCGTGAAATTTGTAGGTTTCCCCAAAAAAAGGAAGAAATATGTTACCCCTTCTGATCTGCATACAATTTATAAGCTGTTCATTCAGCCCAAACTTGTGTACAACTCTCGTATCGTCTAGTGCGCCAAAAATCACATTGCACCTATACAGGATGGAATCTAAAATCGTTCGTTAAAACTATTCGAAGACACGAATATTGAGCATTCCACCCTTTATGCCTAGCCTAAGGGCCCAACCCATAGAATCCGTCGCGTTCGTTGCGGCAATGACGTATTAGCAATGTATTCGACTGACAGGTTAATAGAATACACAGCAGCTTATGGAAGGTAACCTATAAGAAACGCACGTGCCGGATGCAACGGATAAAATAGGTTTACTCTCTACTTTTCTGTCGTCGCATCCGTTGACAGTTGGCACAGAGTGAGAGGAAGCACCTTCATTGGTAGAAATACTTAGATAATGAGAGAAACTGTGAAATGCTGCAGATAACAGTTAAATCAAAATAATTTAGTGGATATTTTCGAATTTAATAAATTGCAAATTGTTTTAAAGATTCCAAATTCGGTCTGTGGCGACGGATTCTATGGGGCAGTTCGTTCCGTCGAATACGTCAATCCGTCGGCGCAACGGACGCCGCAGGTTGGGCCTTTCCTGCGCAGCACAATTTACACAAGGTATACCTAGGTTTGTTAATGAAGAAAAACAGGAACAGAACAGCACAAGTAAAATGCGATATGTGGCTGTGATAGTAAAAAAGACAGAAAACGAAACCAAAGTAGGTAAAGATCTCGAGCCCGAAATTGTGAAGTTTTTTTTCGATTTCAAAAGGCTGATCCTGTTTTTAAAGTGTGACCGGAAAGACAAGTTCAATGTTAAAATTCATTAGTTTTCCTCAAGTACTTCACTCCCGACCAATATAGGTTACTTCGTTGAATTGCTGGAGTAACTCGCAGACATCGTGTGAGGAGAACCTGTCTCTAGTGTAGTGATATCTGACAGATAGTCTAATATGTATAGCCTATCAGCCGGTTCAAGTCGTTGTGAAAGCCTTTATTCTTTCTGAAAATAAAGTTGCAGGACGTTTTTTCGTTGAAGAGCAGTCACAAGTTTTTTTTTTTTTTTTTTTTTTTTCTCCGAGGCAGGTGGAAATCTTCTAAAGACACTATGAGCACAGTAGGCGCGTGCTCATAGTAGTGTGAGATTTTTACTCACTAAAACCACCTCCCACAAATTTGTTTCGTACTGCAACTAAGTTATGACTTATCAAGCAATTTTTTTATCACGAAGTTATACACGTTTGGCAGGTAACATTCCGGCGATAGTTCCTGCTCGTTCCGCAATTTTAACGCGGTTATGATAATTATCGGGCTAAGTCGGAAGGTTTAGTTCGTTGTAGACGCCGCAATAAATTTGTTTCATCAAGAATTTCCAAGACCGAGGTATTAACGTGTCCTAATAGTCGATTTCTATGCTTTCTCGTTTCATCTTTAACCGTGGGCATTCCGAGATCTCTATGAAGATCTTCATTTCTAATATACCACGGTGTACTGACGAATGATCTTAACACTTTATTTTGAAAAGTTTGTAAAATATTTAGATTTGTGTCACTGGTACAACCCCATAACTGTATACCATACGTCCATACAGGCTTAAGCACTTGCTTATATAATAAAAGCTTGTTCTCGAGGTTTAGCTTGGAATATTTTCCGAGTAACCAATAAAGTTCTCTATATTTGTTTTTAAGTTCTTCGCATTTCTTTTTTACATGCGGTCACAGAGCAGTCACAAGTGTCCAAGTGCTTGTGATTTGAATTTTAACTATTTTTTTGTTTTCATGTTACATAACAAACGATAAAATACCACAATTCACTTAAAATGTTTGCGTCTGGTTAAGCTTCTATAAGAAACACAAAATAAACGAAGACATGAGTGTATCGAAGGTGAAAAACAGCATTGCCGTTCGGTCAAACAATTAATGGCCGATTAATTAGTCTACCAGTTAGTTTATCAGTTATTGTGGGCGCAGTAGCGCAGTGGTTAGTGTGCTGGACTACTGTGCGAGGGATCCCAGGTTCGATCCCCGGAAAAACACAAAATTACATCTTAAGGTTTTTTCTACTGCGCCACCTCTCGCGAACGTCTGACAAACATCCGAGAGTATAACTGTCCTGAAAAAGCTTGTCAATTCAGCCGTTCGGACTCGGCATAAAATTGTAGGTCCCTTCCATTCGTCCCAAAAATATAAACTCACACAAAACGAATGGTTGCGAGAAGCTAGGCCTAGGGTGTCTACCGCCTGTTGCGCCACCTATTTATTTTTTAGTTAGTTTATCAGAGGCTGTGACGATGAAAAACAGAAAAAATATCAGCATCCTTTTTGTACCATACATTTTAGATTCAGATTTTAGAATTCAGTTTGGCCGAATATGTTTCTGCCAATATTGAATGTAACTTTACTCAAAAATCTTAATCAGATTAGCTATAAGTTTATAATTTCAGTCAATCTAACATGTTCACAGATATACAAAATAATAAAATGAATCTTAAAACTAACAACTTCTAGTTTTACCACTCCAATTCACCGGGACAGTATTTATCAATTAGCGACTGGTAGTAAGGCCATAGGCTCTCAATATCAGGTACTTCAGCACTTTTCGTATAAAGATCATAGCGGCTAAGGAATAAATAAATGAGTAAATAAACCGTTAATCATTCGTGCTACAGTAAACTTACTTGAAAATCAGCACCCATTTCTTGGTTAATTCATCCTTTGGCTCGCATAAATGTTCATAATCGCCACCATTGTGCCACGGGTAGAATGAATGGAAACGTATAATATTAAGCGCTTGTTCGGGCAAAGTAGATTTATTATGTTTGAGCACGTGATACATATACTCATCATGTCCCCATGACATTAGAACGTTCTCAAGGCCGCAATTTGGCTTGTACATCCCATATTTGGTGTTGTATTTTGGGTTTTCGCCATCGGGATTTCCAATAAAGCTGTCTTTGCGATAGACAATACTATTGCCCCATTCGCAGCCAACGACAAATGTATCTCCAACTACTGCCCACTGTGGTTCATCATAGAATGCCATCACCTTACCCAAATCGTGAATGAGTGCAGTTAGATGTAGCCAATCGTGCTGAGGAAATTCCGCCCTTGCTCGCTCTGCTGTCTGGAAGGCATGAACGATATTCGGCAGATCGCTATCTGGATCGGATTGATCGACAAGATCGTTCAACTTTTCTAATGCATCTCGGATGTTGGACCTAAAAGTGTTGAATTTTAGCCACTTCTCTCGACGACCTGACAATGGAAATTTAGATATAATGATATGTTTTATTTATGGCTGTATTGTGCATAATGCAATAGTATTGTTTAGGTCTCAAATATCTACTAATTTTCAACTCAATCTTCGAAAATGATAATTATTCTCACCTTTAACAAAGCCAACGGTTTGGTTAAGATGCATGTCACGGTAGGTCTTCCGCACACGTTCCTTTAAAGGATCGTTTTCGTCAATACTGTAGTCACGAAACATTGAAAGTTCCTTATCAGCAAATTTGGCTTCCGGCCGAAGAAGCTCCGAAGGATCGATAATGTCAACATATCCCTACAATTTATAAGTATAGATACATGATGTATAAACATTCGCTTGACAAGTATTAAATTAAAATTAATTAAAATATAGGTTGGTACTTCTCAATCTATATCCCTTTGGCAGCCGACTGTATTTGTTCTTAGTATTTTTTTTTTTTTCAACGTTGATGAAAACGCATGCGAAAATTAAAAAGCAGTAAATTTCGTCACGTGTGGTACCTATATAAGACGCCGAAGGCAAGAATATAGACTACACTCCAAACTATCCAACAAAACTACTATAGAGATCATTGCACTAGCTAATCAAAACTAGTACCTACAAATTAATCTCTGCCACTTCTCAAGAAAGCGCTTGCCTATCCTTGCTTCCTTTAAAGAAATTACAATTTTAACTATTTTTCATGTTGCATTATATTTGATTGCAAAGCTAATATAAAAAATTAATTAACGCTTTTGACAGAATAAAATCTCTTGAACTCATAGAGGATAATCTCATCTAAAATTGGCGATTGGTGATCAACGCCTAACCCAAACGATAAGAGCTAGGAGGCTGAAATTTTAAAATGTTTCCTTTTATGGCCAAAGTGTGCACTTGGAAAGAAGGGACTTGGTAAAATTCAAACTCCAAAAGGGGCGAAAGGGGGGTCAAAGTTTGTAGGTATGGGAAAATTCGTATTTTTAATCCGTTCGAAAGAAAATTGATTTCTCCGACTTTTAAAAATGTTTGCTTGGAACCCGTGTTATTAGCGACGCGAAAAAGGGCGATTCAGTTTGTGTGGGGAATATTTTTGTTCATCCCAACGAGCGCGTAGCAAAGCACACTTGGTGCTTCTGTCGCGGATAAATGCTAGTATTGCATTTACATAATGTATATTTTGGGAAGATGTTTTACGTTATATAGGCGTCATAAAAGTTTTCAATGATACAGGTAGTATAGAAAACCCCAAAAGAAAAAAAAAGGGCAAGAAAAACAACCGCTAAAGAAGACAGACTCATTTTCCGTTTGAGTAAGACACATCCTTTTCTTACCAGTAAAGAAATTCTGTCAAATGTACCGGGACAACTAAGTCAGGAAATCACATGCAAAACCGTCAGGAACCGACTATTAGAAGCAGGTCTGTGGGGGTGCATCACACGTAAAAAGCCACACGTTTCAAAACAAAATGTAAAATGTCGGTTGGAATTTTCGAAGGAATATGCACTTAAATCCTTCTCTTTCTGAAAAAAGTACTTTGGAGTGATGAATCCAAATTTAATATGTTTGGATCCAATAGAAAAAAATGTGTAAGGTGCCAAAAAATCAGGAACTCAACTCCAAGTACACCATAAAAATGTTCAAGCATGGTGGTGGAAATGTGATGGTTTGGGGAGCATTTTCCTGGCGCGGTGTTGGTCCTATTGTGCGTGTTGCTAGACGAATGGACCAGCATGTGTATAAGGATATACTAGCAAATGTTATGGAGCCATATGCTTTTGACCATTTGCAAGTGTCTTAAATTTTCCAACAAGACAATGAAGAGTTGGTTTCCGGAAGAAAAAATAGATGTTTTGAGATGGCCAGCGCAAAGTCCCGACCTCAATCCAATTGAGAATTTGTGGGCTGGTCTGGAAAGAAGTTTGGGAATTAAAACATCGAAAAACGTCCGCGAATTGTTCAGAAACATTGAACAAGCTTGGAGAAATATCCCCGTTAAGAGATGTCAAAAGTTGGTAGCCATTTTACCAAACCGGTGTGCTGCTGTCATTGCAAATAGTGGATTTATCACAAAATATTGATCAAATTTTATAATTATTAAGAGTTGGACTCAAAAACTTAATTTTTTATATTTATTTTTGAATTTAAATTGTAATTACATTTTTTGTTTCTAATTATAATTCCACACAGAAACATACCTTCTGCTCTTTTTTTTTTTGAATTTGTTTCTATTTCTTCTTTATTTCTTTATTTGATTCCCATTTTTATTACTATTAATACGCTGTTATTTATGTTTACTAAGGTCTTATCGAAGTTGTTGATAAATAAACCAGCGGTAATTAAATCCTCAGAAAAAAATATTTGTTTCTAATTAGTTTTCCACCACTGTATATCATTGACAGTTCAAAGAGGGGGAACATTTAAATAAAGGAACAGCGCTGCCTTATACCCTTATACTAACATTTTTTGACTTCTCTTCACAATTTGTTGCTGCAATCCCAGACGTGTCGGTGAATTATAAATTTGACATAAGTATAAACAGCTACATATAATTACATCTTTGCAATAATGGTCTGGTATGCGTTTTAAGGAAATTGACCTAAATACGTGTGCAAAAGACCAAAAATTAACTAAATAAACAATTTTTGTTCCATTATTGCCAATAAAACCCCATTACAAGTTGTTTATTGTTAACTAAAAGACCAATAAATCGTCCATTTAGTTGCATTAGAGAGTTGCGACTGGTACATGTCACTCTTTAGGCACGTATAAGTAGGTATATATGTATTTTTCTGCTTGGGCTATCATAATGGCCGCGTTCCATTGACCGCTAGATGACTAGCGGCATGCCAAACTCCATATAAAAAAACTGACATTGCAGCATTTGCGCTAGATCTCTAGCACATTTTGTGAAATATCCTTTTCTGGGAAATTTTTCAATCTAGCGCAAAATGAACTGCTAGATTGAAAAAACTATCGAACTGTCAAAATAAAAGTGAAAGTGCAGAAGTCAAATATTTCCAATTTGGTGTAAAATGGGAATTCAAACTTCTATGTAACTAATATACATTGTATTTGCTTATTTAAATTATTGTGTACTAATAAATATTCGGCATGATAAAATACATACATAAATACATTTTTGACTCTCATGAGGATGAAATCATACGAATTCAAAATGGTTCTCATGTCACTTTGCCGCTGCCGCTAGATCTCTAGCGCCAGCGTTCCTCCATCAGGGATATTATGTGCTAGATGACTAGCGGTCAAAGGAACGCGGCCAATGTATGAGTACGGTTGTTATACCCTCCACAGGAAGGTATATTCACTTTGTCATTACATTTGTAACGCCAAGAAGGATTCACCGGAGAACCTGCTATAATGTATATATATTCTGAATCAGGATCACATTCTGAATCGATTTAGCCATGCCCGTCTGTCTGTCTGTCTGTTGAAAACACGATAGCGTCCAAACGAATCAACCTAGGTGAATGAAATTTTGTGAGAGGACTTATTTTTACCGTCGTCAGGTTGGTATTGAAAATTGTCTATATCGGTCAAGTAGTTCTGGTACCTCCTATACCAAACCAATATGGCATGGCAAACATTTTGCATGACTTTTATGCAGTGGAGGGGATCAAAGCATGATAACACTTTTACTTGTTTTTTGTTAATTTAGTTAACAACGAGTATTGGAACAGAGCCTTACATCTTAAGGTTTTTCCCACTGCGCCACCTCTCGCGAACGTGTAATTGTCCTGAAAAACTTCTCATTTCAGCCGTTCGGACTATAGGCATAAAATTGTAGGTCCTTCGTCCCAAAAAAAAAAAAACTCACACAAAAGAATGGTTGTGAGAAGCTAGGCCTAGGGTGTCTACATGCCAGTTGCGCCAACTATTTATTTATTTATTTTATTTTTGTCTGCTACCCCTCCGTCAATTGAAAAATTGTTTATCGTGATTAATCTAATCTAGGCCAACCAAAAACAAGACAAATGCTCTCAGCCTGCTTTTACTAAAAAGTAGTATGCACATAATCCACTAACGGCCTAAGTACTTCTCTCACCGGGAGGCACTTCTAATTAACTATTACCTACTGTAACTACTAAACTTCAAATTCGAACGTACTCAATTAATACTGGGACCAAATACAAAGACTTGCAGATAGAATAACTAGGGGAGTGCTGGATTTTTGCTTGAACTTTCTTTTTTTGTTTCTAAACAATAACCCAAAAAAGGTACCCAACAAGATATACTTTTTTCGCGAAAATCTCGTTAACCATCATTTTTATCGAAAAAGTAGTGCTTATAAAGTTTAAGGACAAGGAGTGTATAATACGTTACAACTTTTTGAATAGAATCTTCTCGAAAACCGGTAGTCTCACGAAGAAAAGTAATAAGATGATTTTTGTGTTCTTTTGATAAGCACACTTCAATGTCTTCATTTCCTTTATTCCCTTATTATATGTATTTTATTAATATAATTTGACATTTCACCAATACATTAGTGGAGTCGATAAGAAGCAGCTTTCGCGTTCCATTAAATTTAAAAATAAGTGAATCTCCAAATGAAACTAACATAAATCGTTATTCTATGTAGTTGCACTTAGTTAGTAGAAAATTAAAACGAGCTATAGTCATATCTTTGCACGGACAAAAATATTTTACAAACTTTTTTCAGTCATTTTTATAGATAAATCTCAGAAATTGTTCTTTCCGATCAATTGCTACACTAAAACGGGGATTTGTTATACCATTCTCAGGAAAGTGACATAGATTACATATATCTATTTGCAATTTTATTTCCCTTATTTAATACGTGCTCATTCATATATTATTTTCAATGATTTTTCACGATTACACACCATAATTAAAACGGTAATTAAGCAAAACACAAAATCAAATATCTGAATAAACAAATTAACCACAAAAACCAAGATTGACAGTTTCAAAGTAGTAAGTAATATTTAAAAAATAATAATTTGTAAACCTTACCTCTGGTAAGAGTTTCATGTTTACAGATTGATTTCAATAAAAATTCGTAATAAATTTAAAAATAACCTCGAAGATACGCGAACGTATAAGTAGTAATATGTATACAATCAATTTGCAAACGATTCACTTAACTGGAAGTTTGAAATACATTTAAGCAGTATTTGTCGATGAACTGCGCTTTTATAGGGAGAGCTCGTATTGCCTATCAACGCAAAAACAACAAATTGTTAAATGGTTATCTTAGAAAATGATTAGCAGGCGAATATTTGATATTATTTTATTATGTAGGTATTTTAAAATGTCATTTCGACCATCCGATATGGTGCAAAATACATTAATGTAATTACATTTCTATGATTTAGTCTTGAATTAAAAATTAGAGAACAACTGCAGGTCATTCTTAAGAACATTACTTTTTTTTTATTAATTAATTTGTTTGTATTCAAAAAACGAACAATAATGATGTGATTAGCACATGTTAAGATAACATACGATGTTCGATTTTACGTAGGCTTTGGTTAGACATTTGTAACGATATCTTGTGTAGCATTATGGACAATAACTAAGTTTATAATTAAGACAAGCTGAGGTATCCTTATATGTCTTATTGGTGCTTCTATTCTTTTAAATTATATAGTTTCTCAATATAAAGGTATCTTGCTAATCACCCTGAGTTCTGTGTATGTACCTATACAACCCTGTCAAACTATCGCATTCCTACAAGTAGTGTCAATATCTTTTAAAAACAGACCTTTCATGGAACCGAGACACCCTGTATATGTATGTATATGCATAATTTTTACATCCATTAAAGAGCAATTAAATTAAATGTTGGAACAAGACATTAAGTAGCGATTAGTATGGCAACTGGATGTGATAATAAACGGCACGTTCATAAAATGATAACACAGACGTTGGATTTTTTTTCTTGGTCATTGGCATGAATGATTTCTTAAAAAGGTTAAAGTTTATCGGTCCTAAAAGATCTTCAGACGAAATTTAAGAATTGTTTTGCAAAAAGGACGTGCTTGCACGGATGATAATTTATGATTTATATGGAACTATTTTATTTCTGGAACGACTATTTATAATAGGTACAAAGGTTCCTTTGCATATTTCGGAACAAATTCTAATTAAAAATTATAAAAATAAAAATAAAGTTGGACAAAACAACTGTGGGTCACTATAATTTGAAACATTTTGCTCGATTCTTTTCTATGCGACAGCATTTTCGTAACGTTAGAGGGTGCATTCTGAATTTTTAGCTTTTATGCAATTCTGAGCTCGATTCTGATACTACATAATCTGATACAGGAACTCTTAACGTGTTTATAATACTTAGCTCAATACCTCAGTTACAATACAAATACAATAGCAACCACTAAAAACTTTTAAGCAGATAAGATCCACGTTTCTGCATTTTTCATTCATATTAGACATAGCCGCAGTAGCGCAGTGGTTAGTGTGCTGGACTACTGTGCGAGGGATCCCAGGTTCGATCCACGGAAAAAGACAAACTATACATCTTAAGGTTTTTTCTACTGCGCCACCGCCACCTCTCGCGAACGTCTGACTAACATGCGAGTGTATAACTGTCCTGAAAAAGCTTCTCAATTCAGCCGTTCAGACTCGGCATCGGCATCAAATTGTAGGTTCCTTCCATTTGTCCCAAAAATGAAAACTCACATAAACAAATGGTTTTGAGAAGCTAGGCCTAGGGTACACGCCTGTTGCGCCAACTATTTATTTATTAGACATACAGACAGTTGGGAAAATTGGCTACTTTCTAGACCCGCTCCTGAAATTTATGGTTATAACAAGAACAATGACTGACTGTCCTTTTAAATGAGATAAATTAAAAAAGGCATAAATATGAAAAAAGCCCTAGGGTTCGGTTTAGTCTCAGGTAAAGTTTTAAAACAATTTCCTGGAAAAGGCTAAAAAAAAACTAGCACAGCTTATAAATGCTGCCTCCTAAAACCTGGTAAACCACCTAGCGAGGTAACTACATACCGTCCAATATCAGTACTACCAATGTTGGGCGTTATGCAATAACGCCCAAAGAAATAACAAACAAATCAGTTTGGAAATAACTCCCAAAAAATGCATAACGATCAAGAAACTAGAATTAACAACCAGATGGAAATAAAGCTCAGAAAAGAATTTGCACTTTAATATGTATGGAGGGGCATGCTCCCCCCTGCAACCCCCTTGCTTGGATTTACTGTCAGATTTGGAATTGGATATATTAAACGTTTTTTTTACAAAATCCCACTTACTCCAAAATCCAACAGAAAACCCAAGTAGCGGGTTTGCAGGGGAGCAACCTGCCCCTGCCCCCATACTTATTCCATTCCATTCCATTTATGTATTTCAGCTTTACTGCTTGTCATAAAAACGAACCCTGCAAAGGAAATAACACCCAAAATGAACAATTTTGCTACAGCAAATTGTACGAGATTTTTTAGGACACAAACATAATTTTAAAATTAGGTAGCTATACTTATACTCTAATTAGTGGATTTCGCCAAAAATAATTAGTAGATACATGTGTTTTCGGGAAAAACGTATTGTTAGTTTTAGAGTCACAGAATACAAAAACATGTTCTAGCCCTCTCAAACCCCCAATGTGGATGCCGCTGTACAGAGTTCGTCGTTGAATCTTCTCCTCCAAATCTCATTAACACAAACGGGGTCAAATCGTATGAAGAATTTAAGGGAACACCACTTTTCACGAATGCCGAAAAAAATATCGAGATTTTTGGAAGATCACCGAAAAAAAGTTAATCAAAAAAAAAATCTCGAAAGCAAAAATTGTCGAAAATCAAATCTCAAAAAAAAATTCTGAAAAATGCCGAAAAATTTTGAGATTTTGCAAAAACTTTTCATTTTGGTGAAATCGATTTCCAATACCCTAAAATATTATTTTGTCGCCCTTAAAAGGATGGTAATTCACTTAGTTTAAATTAACGTAGAAATTAAGCACTGTTTGTGATAGGCTCCATGGAACCTATAGACGTTTACGTGTAACTCAGGAGAAACGATGAGATTTTATTAAATCCACTTCCCATGTCCTATGTCCTGTCCTATGTTCACTCCGTTCTTAGGGAATTGGCTTAAGCCCGAACCACACTTCTAACGCGTGGGGTGTTACGGAGTGCTGTGTCGCTATCACTGCTAAGTATTACATATTGTGTAGAAACATTTTGTTTCGTGTATTTTGTCGCAGTGTAGTGTGTTGTGTCCTAAGGTCCGATTGCGCCATACTACTGTATGGCGTTACAAGTCTGGTCCTGGTTTTAGGTACTTAAATCTGTGTGTGTGAGAATGAAGAAAATATTCTTTCTCCGCGATTCTCATGAATCGCGAAACTTATGAAAGAAATATTTTTTGTTTTTGGAATATTTTTCTCTTAAAATACACAAAATTCTTGAAAGTACCGAAAGACGAAAGACTATCTTCAGGTATTTTCGAAATTTTGTTTCGACATTTTGTGTTTTCGAGATTTTATGGTTTCGAGATTTTTTTTTTCCACATTTTGTTTTCGAGATTTTGAATTTGATATTTTGAAAAAACTGGCCAACCCATTTACTCTCGAAATGGCCGAGGCTGGCAGGTAGCCAGACCCTCACAGTATTATTCCCTTTGTAGAGCTCCTCAAATGCATCTCAATAAGTCTTGAAGAAACAGGGGCGATGTCTTCAAAAGCATCAACACTTTTGGCAGCGGTGCAAAAAAGTTATTTCCTAGTAAGCCGCATTGTATGCGAAAAACTATTCAGTTTAACGCTGCCCTTATCAGCTTTCCTACAGAACAAGATTTCGGTTTTCCAATCGACCGCACAAAATTAATTCTTAATTCTCTTAAGAACATCATAGAAAATGCCGACGATTTTTTCAGAGAGGCTTTTAAATCCGCATCCCCACTTGCCGAGGACTTATTTGAAGTTGAATTAAGAGCTATATGAACTTCATTGAAACAAACAACGCCCATCCAGAAACCTCTTCTACTGAAGCCTATTTTAGAGTGTTTATGCTGATTCCTTGCATAGATTCGTTAATACAAAATCGTACGAACAGATTCATGGTCAACGAAGACGTTCTACCTTCGTTTCAAGCCCTTTTGCTGCAGTTGAGCGAGTGAACAAAAGGAATAAGCTAACATACATATTTTTACTTTGATGATGCAATTTCGGTGTCAACAGTGAAAGCTGAGTATACATTCTTTGGTGCGAAAAATATCGTCGGGAGATCCTTCTACCGAAGTTTTGAAATTGCTTGATATAATATGTGACAAGATTTACTTTAGACTTAGAGCTATAAACTTCTTGCTTACGGTTTTGGCCACGCTTCCAGTGACAACATCTAGTGTTGAAAGACTATTTTCAACTATGAAAAGGATTAAAACAGTGTCCCGAAGCGTTATGGAGAATGCAAGATTAAACTCACTTGCTGTGATATCTGTTCATTCGGAGATTAATGTGGAACATGTCAAAAAAAAATGAAGACGTCTTCTGCTTTGAAAAAAATGTGTGTAAAAAAATAATTTTAGTATGTTCGTTTAACTACATATGATTTAAAAACTAATAAGAATCAATGAATTGGAATATACATAGATTTTTGTTTAAAGAATTCCTCGTAAGATTTCGAAGCAAGCCCCAACGGAAACAAAATCCTGGCTACGGCACTGGCCCGAGGATATCTACGTAAAGCAGGACTGGGGTTGGGATTATAATTCTAGTAAATGTAGATAATTCAAAAACTGCTTAAGTCGGCTAACTAAGAAAATTAACTCCAAATGCACCTTATGGTAAGTTTGTAATTGGTACGAATATTTTTGTTGTTTAAATAAATATCACCAGCTCGACAAAAACTAAATATATGGTTAAATTATTATGGAATGGTTGATAGTACCAGAAAATCCTGCAGTACATAGTTAATTATCGTACCATTCTTCTCTGCTGGGAAAAGACGCATGTAAGGAAAGATCTTGTAAAGTCTAAATAGGGGTTGTGTAATCTGAATATATTTATATATTTATAGATTCTGCGCTTCACTGGTTTCACAAGAAGAGCATTCACTTTAAATGCTCACAATAATTTTAATACACGTATTTCAGGTGCGAAGCAGGTTTATGTTCCCAAAGATTTATACGGAAGGAAGCAGCTAATGCATTCGAATTTTCTTTGAATTGACTTCCCAGATCCCAGTCCCTATCCGTCATTGAACGTTTTAGTACATTGAACATTTTTCTAGTTTCTTTAATTTTATGAGTTACTAAAGTGGCAATCAATAACTTCCTGTTTATTTTTAACAACGAAAGTAAATTTTGTATGTATTTTCAATAAAAAATTCAATAAGTTTGCGTCACATTTTATCATCCTGGTCCTATTTTCCTCTGGCTTAAGTTGTATCGATCTGTGAACGCGCAATAGGTACTCGGCTCGGACGTTGGTTATGGCCACGAACCAGAGAGAATAGACCACCAGCTTCGCCCAAAAATGAGAGATCCATAGAGCCAGTTTCAAAAAGTTATTAGGTGGTTAAGTATGTAAAAAAAAAAATAAATAGGCGGCGCAACAGGCGGTAGACACCCAAGGCCTAGCTTCTCGCAACCATTCGTTTTGTGTGAGTTTCTATTTTTTGGAACGAATGGAAGCGACCTACAATTTTATGCCGAGTCCGAACGGCTGAATTGAGAAGCTTTTTCAGGACAGTAATACTCTCGGATGTTTGTCAGACGTTCGCGAGAGGTGGCGCAGTAGAAAAAACCTTAAGATGTAATTTGTGTTTTTCCGGGGATCGAACCTGGGATCCCTCGCACAGTAGTCCAGCACACTAACCACTGCGCTACTGCGCCCAGTATGTGTGTCATGCTAAAGTAAATGGAGGGCGAATTGGTCACGCATACACTGGCACCTAATAACATTTACAGTTATTTCTGTGGTACAACACGTATTCACAGATAGAACCAGTAAGACAATTATCTTCGACTATACCGAAACTCATATACCCGGTACTATATTATTGTAAAATAAAAAAAATATTTTAGTATTAAAAAATTATATATTTGTATGGGAGGTATGGGTACTTTTTATTCGACCAAGCTCATTTTGTGTCAAAAATTTTTAAATATTATTAAAACAATATGTGCAAAGTTTAAACTTGCTATCTTTACTGTAGCTATTTAAATTAAGTTTTTAACATCAAAAAGCTATATAAATCCGATATTTTTGTATGGGAGGTAGTAGTAGTTTTCATCCGATCTTGACTTTTTTGCCCGAAGCTGGTGGTCTATTCTCTCTGGTTTGTGGTTATGGCGTTCGACTACTATATGAGAGAGAGAGAGAGAGAGAGAGAGAGAGAGAATTTTATATTATTAATTTAAGAAAAAGAGCTGCATTAGGCCTTAAATTTCCTTTAGCAAAGATAAGCTGTGTGACTCTACTATATTAGAACAAAAATCTTACCTGTAGTTGCAAATGCGATTCCTGGATTAAATCAAGCCACGTTGCTTTCGGTACATATCGTTGCCCTTATAGGTGTCCGAGGAGAGACGTCATCTTTACCTCTCATGCAAGGGTTTTCCAATGGGGATTTCCGAACTTTGACAGGTGATTGCGGCCAAATTGTTGAAGCTAGGACTATTCTGGCTAAATAGGATTGTCAACAAGCAAAATTTCCGAATTCGAGGCGATAACAATACACACGAGATCCACCAAATTCCGGTGCATCCAGAGAAAGTCACTGTTTAGTGTGGATTTTGAACTCGCGGCATCATCGGTCCATACTTCTTTTAGAAGTTATCTCACGCGGAAGCTATCTGAATTGGCGAACAAAATCAGTGCGATTTAACCGTTAGACTTCTTCTTATGGGGTTTCTTAAGTCAGAGGTACCACAAACCACCACTGCCCTGAAAGCCAACATAATCAATGCCATTCGCCAAATTCAGCCTGATTATATTTCTAAACTATTATAGGTGCAACAATTTACATTTTAAAAAGACAATTTAGTAGCGCATACAAGTCCTAAGCACTTCCGGTACATCTGTGTAGCTACAAACAAGTTATGGGTACCTTAAACTCAAAATTATAAAAATTTGTTGTTTAATTTTTTTACTTAAAATGCGTTTTCTCAAAATGTTTACTTTATAAATTTTTATTTTTTCTTATGAAATTTTTATCCTTGAAAAATTTCCTAAAAATTATGTTAAGCAACTTTTTTACGTACAATAAACAGAAGTTGTAGTAAAAGCAATTTTTGTCAGACAAAAAATGTAAAAAAAAAATGGTGAAAATTGCTGATTCGATTTTCGCAATAGGCAATCTGCATAATTATGTACTATAATATTGCCTATCGATATCTAAATTACAAATGCAAGTGCCAAAACAGTCGAAAATTTCAGCTATAGTTATTTTTCAAAATAAAGCAAAGACTTCCTATAGTTAATGAGGTATTATTTTATATAAATTAAAAAATCGTAATATCCTTAAGGGTAATAGGTTCCTGAAAAATTCGTGAAATATCAAATTTGGAGGAGTGGATAAAGAAATTGGTTTAAAATGGGAAAATCACTTTAAAGTAAAGGATAACGGTTTGAAGAAAAACATTATACGAACATCAGTTAATTAGTTTTATTGGACAGATAACGAAAGAGATTTTATAAACATAGACTTTTCGGAGAGGGGCATTTGCCGAGACACTGTTAATTTCTCGTTTACGAAATTTCGGGTACGGGGACAGGATTTAGTAAAATTTGGCAAGTTATCGTTGAATTTGTTGGTCCTAACGATTGATTGAGTCCCTTAATATAAAACAGAGCATTTAGGTACTACCTCTTATCTATCTTCTATCTACATAATAATGTTTCCGGATTTGAAGTGGGTTAGTTTCGAAAGAACTCGAGAACTGTTTAACCGATCTGAATGATTCTTCTTTGTTCGTCTTAATACAGGGGTAGGGGTGGTTTAGGAAAGGAAATTCGGAAAACTCTAAAGGAAATGCCGAAAATCGAGACACTCTAAATGTCCATTTTGTATGGGAAGGCACCACCAATGATCGCAAAACTCGAAAACCACCGAACCGATTGAGATAAAATTTTAAAATCTTTGCTATTGGCCCAAACGTGTTTCCGTGAAATTTGGTCAAAATTGGAGAAAGGGGCGTGGCACCTCCCACACAAAAAAAAATTTAAAATGCTATTTCTTGAAACTCATTGTCCAAACAAAACACTGCGCGAAGTGTGGGTGGGATTGAAAAACAGGGCATTGCACCAACCATACAACAAAGTTATTTAAAACATCATATCTTCAAGCTTTAGCAAGAAGAGATGTCAAGAAAACGTGGCTATTAATAAATGAGGTTTTAGGAAGAAAATATCATGTTTAGATGACACGATTGCAAAAAGTTTCTCATCCAACACGAGCATAGAGTTATCTATAGTTTTGCAGATTTGGTTTCGCAACAGGCAGAATCTACAATCATTGTATATAGACACTCTACAATACATGAATGTACCTGCAACATTTCAACATCGAAACACAGAAATTCTTTAAATGGAGACTCCATATTTTTGGGAGACGTCGACTGCACAGAAGTAGAGAATCTGTTTTTACAATTAATGCCCCTATTATGTAAGACAACTCAACTTAGTTGAGTTGAGTTGTCTTCAATTCAACTCAACTTTCACACAACCCAAATTAACTAACAACTTATAGACAACCACTACCATCTTTGTTGTGTTTTGACAGACAACTTTTCTATCAAGGTTGTGTATTACAATACGGACAATACCGAAT
Organism: Cheilosia scutellata; assembly: GCA_955612985.1. NCBI lineage: Eukaryota > Metazoa > Arthropoda > Insecta > Diptera > Syrphidae > Cheilosia > Cheilosia scutellata. The sequence goes on along the minus strand of OY015313.1, from coordinate 50,264,404 downwards.
TTTGAATTACATAAAACCAAGTGACAACTCAACTTTAGTTGTAGTTGTCTTACATAATAGGAGCATAAATACCCAAAAATTACGGGGAGCAGATGATATTAGGGCAATAGAATTAAAATCAATTGCTGATATATTTTCACCAATCATGTCGAAATTAATCAACTTGAGATTTTCCTCAGCAATTATGTTCCAAAAAAATTTAAAGAGGCCATTGTTCGACCAATTTATAAAGGTGGTAGCAAAAAACTGCTGGCAAATTATCGTCCTATTACAATTCTGCCTTCGATAGAGAAGATCATGGAACAAATAGTAGCTGAACGATTATGAAGCTTCATTAAAAAGTATAGCTTGATAAGCGAGAACCAGTATTCCAGGATTCCAAAAAGGGAAAAGTACGAATCAACTTTTAGGAAAATTTGCTGACTCAATAAACAATAGCTTGAGTAAGCGTCACCATTACTAGTAGGTTTTTTAGACTTCAGCAACCTGGGCCACAATAGACTTATTGACACTGTAGAAAGAGTGGGAATTAGAGGATGGTTGGGTAACTGGCTGAAGGACTACCTCTCATTAAGGAAATATCGGGTCAAAATAAAGGAGTGTCATAGCAGTGAACACGGTATACGATATGGGGTTCCTCAGGGATCCAATGATAATGGGCTGGTCTTGGTAATAAATAGTTTAAAAACAAGAGCCATGCATATACGCAGTCCAAAGTATCCGAAGACTACAATTGTGTTGAAGACTTTTCGATGTCCCTTCAGCATATTAAACGAAGAAGTTATTGAGATTGTGGATACCTACAAATAAAGCGTCAACCTGTGTTCGTAAAGCGGTCTACCACGCTCCTATAGAGTCGAGACTTCGATGTGAAATACTGGCGTGGGGAGGTGCAGCGCAATCACACATTGACAAGCTGCAAAACATACAAGAGAGGGCTAGGAGACTGCTACTTTCAAGTTCAAGTAGCAGTGATGTTAAAATACTCAAGGTGAAGCATATCTACGAGATGAGTTTAGCGTTGAAGCACTTTAAGAGTAGGCAGTATGAAATCTCCTGCATATAAGCCCTATGGCTTCACAGGAATCAAAATTTCATTGTAGATATTAACCCTAGAACACTAATCCTCGCCTGTGAGGCCGCCCACAACCGGTTTTATGCATTTACCTCAGAATATACTACTCCCATGGGATTCTGTCTCCTTGCCAACTCAGTTGGGTGGGACTCAGACGCGGAGGATAGCGGACTTTTGTACAATTTTTGTGTTTAATTTCCAAGTTATAGAGTGTTTAGTTTCCAAGTGTCGCCTGAGAGGCGAGGATTAGTGTTTAGGGTAAGTTTTTTAAAGTCTTTAGACCTACTTTTTTGTAGTATTTCTGTTATTTGCATGGAATTAAATTAAGAAAATTGCATATTTTAAAGATGGATTTCAATGAAGAGCAAATAAGCCAGTGGTTACAAGAACTGTCCCACGATAAGAATGAAAATCAAGATAATTTGGAAGTCCAAGATTTCGATTCCGATTTTACACCTTGTCCTGGAGAACCGATCATTAAATAAGGAAAGAGATCAGTATGCAGCTATTGTCCTGCTAAAAAACGACGCATGAGCGTGTATAAATGTGAAAATTGCGGCAATACGTATTGCCTACGAGCTACGACATAGGTCGCCGAAATGCTTCGGATGTACAGAGAAATAGAGGTTCCTAAAAATTGCTACTTTTTTAAATTAATGTGGAGGCTACAATTCTTGTGACACAGCTCTGATCTTTTCTTGTTATGAAAGCATTTTTATTTATTTATTGGTTTTTGCAAAGCTTATATACAATTTTTAAAAAATTAAAATTTTTTATTTTTTTTTTGGTAAGTCGTCACTTGCTTGAAAAGTGAAAAAAATGTGTTTTATAATTTAAGGTTTTCACTATTAAAATTCGTATAAAATTTCAAACGTTTTGCAAAGTATGATAAATACTTTTAAAATGTAAAAATAACTGTTTAAATTTAATAATAAGGGGTTTTTTAAAAAGTAGCCTCCCAGGCGAGGATTAGTGTTTAGCGACAAAAAAATAAGATTAGTATTCTAGGATTAAATAAAAAAAAACTAGCTTAAGCAGCGCTTAAAACAGTCTTCATTAATTTAAATTTGGTAAATGGGCATGATTGTCTGCTTGAAGAGTTTTACAAAACCGGTGGGATTAAACATTCCATAACAAAAATACATTTCAAACGCTATTCTTCAACACTCTTGGGAACCAAAGTTTGAAAAATTTGGCGGGTACAGCTGGTCTGAAATAATATTCTTAAATAGTGTCGTTTCATTATTATCTTTATATTTTACAGGTCACAGTCGTGGGCGCAGTACCGCAGTGGTTAGTGTGCTGGACTGCTGTGCGAGGGATCCCAGGTTCGATCCCCGGAAAAACACAAATTACATCTTAGTTTTTTTTTTCTACTGCGCCACCTCTCGCGAACGTAAAAGCTTCTCAATTCAGCCGTTCGGAATCGGCATAAGATTGTAGGTCCCTTCCATTCGTCCCAAAAATAGAAACTCACACAAACGAATGGTTGCGAGAAGCTAGGCCTAGGGTGTCTACCGCCTGTTGCGCCACCTATTTATTAGTCAATTGAAAAAATGCAATACTATTTCGTTTTCTCTACGTAAAAATAAATACAGTTCTCTGAGTTTGTCCCTCTATTATTAGAATGTATAACAATTTGATTCGAGGCGCTAAACTCTTGCCTCTTACGTATGTCATTGCATAGATAACTTTTCATCAGAACGTGTTATGGAAGTGCATTAATAAAATAACGGAAAAATGTATGTATGTCATAACTCATAAATTGTGAATAACAAACACCCCATTACATTCATTATCTTCGATTGAATAGAACTACGATGTAAGTGCTGATGTGCAAATCGAAACAATACCAAGTAAACTTGACTTTGATTCAATTCAGAAATGGCGCTGTGCCTTTCAATGGCAATGAAATATTAAATGCCATCAAAACGGATCGGATGCATTCACAACATTCGGATCGGATGTACCTACCTATTAAGGAAGCCACTCCTTGAAATTTATAAATTTTGTTCTATAATCATATCAGCTATTTGACTATGATAATTATAGTGATGTAATGAGTAGGTATACGGATCTTGATTCTTGACGTATGTAACTAAGTGTTTTGAATGTACTAAACTTTGATTATAATGATGCAATAAGACTTGACTTTGGGTCAGTAGTCAGTAATATTCCTCTCTAATATTTTGTTTTATTATTTATAAATATTGTTTACGTTAATAAGATAGGAGCTGTAATAAAAAAAAATCATGTAATCACTAAGCGCAGTTGTCATTCGACGGTTTTTAACGATTACATCCGTTTAAATCCAAAACTTATTGGACATTTATATCTAGCTAGCCGTGTTTACAGTACATACATTTAATGTGAGTATTGACTATAAACATCGAAGCATGGACCAGTGTTGTTATATCGTGGGATTTATCCCTTTTTGTGGGAATTTCGATGTCCGAAAAGCCTTCCGTGGGATAAAGGGAAAAAGCACCACAATCGTGGGAATTTCAGGACTCTGACAAAAAAAATTGTAAAACCAAATTTTTGTGAAATTTCACCAAAACTAATTAAAAAATTCACAACAATTATCAGCAGAAATAAAAAGAGCTCATGTAAATATCGTCTTAACTAAAAAATTCTAGTACAAAAACAATCTGACGGCGCGGCCGGCGCAGCGACAGCGCCAGCGTATGTAACTAGAGCTCTAGCGCCAGCGGCAAAGTGACATTGGAATGGAACCTGTTTACATTTTTATTACTTTATCTTCATGAGCAGCAAAAATGTATTTTGTGTAACTTCTACACTTCCACTTTTCCTTATTTTTTATTAAATTAATTTAGACTTGATAGATTTGTTTTGGTAGTTCGCTATTTTCCTCCAATTTACCAGTTAATTTTGTGGGCGCAGCGGTTAAGAGGTCCCAGGTTCGATCCCCGGAAAAGCACCACCTCTCGCGAACGTCTGACAAACATACGAGAATATAACTGTACTGAAAAAGCTTCTCAATTCAGCCGTTCGGAGTCGGCATAAAATGGTAGGTTCCTTCCATTACCCCCAAAAATAACTCACACAAACTAGAGAAGCTAGACCTATAGGGTGCCTATACGGACTTGTTGCATGAACTATTTATTTATTTATTTAGTTAATTTTGCTCTAGATTGAAACATTTCCCAGAAAAGGATATTTCACAATATGTGCTACAGCTCTAGCGCAAATGCTGAAATGTCAGTTTTTTTATATGGAGTTTGGCATACCGCTAGATGACTATAGCGGTCAATGCAACGCGGCAATTGTGATTTTCTTACAATATAATAAAAATGAGTTAAAATTTTTCTTTTTTTTTTTTCATTTTAATGCATCGTGGGAATTTCGTGGGAATTTGAGTTCGGTGAAAAGGGAAAAAAGGGAAAAATGACCACGTTTCGTGGGAAAAATGAAGAGAGAGACCTAATAACACTGGCATGGACTGCTACGCCAGCTACGCCTATGATTGAGAAAAACAGCTGCTGAATATTGAATACCTCACGTATTCTGGATCTGGAATTGCTTATATCTACGATCTCTTCGAGTCACCCCATCAATACATCTAAATTAATAAGTAAGTAAGTAAGTAAGTATACGCGATTTCATTTTTGCGGTCAGTATACATATATTTAAAGCTAATTCATGATCATATCAAGGAGTTGAAACAAACACTGATTTAAAGACGGGTATCTCGCCGTTGACGCCAATTTCGGTTTTCCACTCCTGGGGGCTTATTCCCAAATGCGCGGCGGATCGCTTTTCCTGGCGGATTGGTATTTTTGTATTTCCAAAAAGCAATTCGATCCATTCAAAAGCGATAGCTATTTAGGTGACGGATTGCTGGCGGATTTATTGTGGATAAAAAATAAACTAAATTCTTGTGACAAATGGATCGAATCGCTTTTGGAAATACAAAAATACCAATCCGCCATGAAAAGCGATCCGCCGCGCATTTGGGAATAAGCCCCCTGATAACAGAATGATTATAACTCTCTCGAAATTGACTCAACCCTACAAGAATAAATCCATAAACAACGTCGACTGGTTCAATATGAGCACCCACTTATGTTCTGAAGACGACCACCACGTTAGATTTGTTCACATATATGTTCATCCCAGCTTAAACACAGATCGCTACAAGCCTATAGAGTGGCAGTGAAGTCCAGTCTGAGAGAATCCAAGTCAGACCAAATGAATTTCTCTGGAAATACTCTGCCGATTTTAAAAGTTCTTTCAGCGATGTAATGGTGACACTAGGTTACTTAATGTGAGGCGGGGGAGGGCTGAAGGTGGTTATTTCTAAAACTATCGTGCATGAAGCATATACGTGGGCGCAGTGGTTCATTGGTAAAATGTGCTGAACTACTGAACGAGGGGTCTCATGTTCCTTCCCTGAAAAAATACAAATTACATCTTAAGGTTTTTTCCACTGCGCCATCTCTCGCGAACGTCTGACAAAATATCCGAGACTATAAACATCATGGAAAAGCTTCTCAATTTAGAATTGTAGATCCTTTACGGTTGTCCAAAAATTCAAAAAACTAAAAAAAAAGATGGAACTGTTGCGCCAACTAATTATTTTTATTTAGCTTTGTTATCTCCTTTTACAGAGCGTCCTAAACGTTTTCTTCATTTTTGTGCCACTGTCACCGAATTCATGAAGCCGTTTATCCCAGAATCGCTTTCGCTCTTGCGTTCCTACACACTTAAGAGCTGAGGGTCGATTCCATCAAACTTTCCGATTTACCTTTTAAATTCGCATACGTAAAGTTGTTTTTCAAGTTTTTTTCCGTTTGTGTGCGCTAGAATTTGCACCTTGTTTATCCGGTCTTGTGAAATTTAAAGCGGATTGCATAGCCGATCGGATTATCTCAACATATTAAGAAGCCGTATGCAGACAGCACTATAAGTACCGAAGACCGGTGGTATAAATTAAAGACTACAACATATTACACATACATAGTTTGTTTGTGGACCAGAAGCCGTCATATGCCGCAAACGATGTGCTACCGGCCACTACGACGAATGAAGAGGACTATCTATCCAAAAGGAAGTATGAATGAATAGCAATATCTAAACTCAAGTCCAACGAGGCTGCAGAACTATTCAAGTTAGCGGGAGATAATTTGGTGGAGAGCATATACCAACCAATCTTTAAGATTTTCTAAGATGGAAGTATGACTGATGAATGGATGTAAGACAGTATCGACTAAATGTAGGGTAAGTGAAATGTTGAGCAATTCATGTGTGGCGAAACTTATGGAACCTGTTATTGGGCGCCATTCCGTGTTTAACTAATTGAATGCACAACTATTTGTGTATTGGTCAACATTACGCTTGGGGTTAAAAGTCTAAGGTTTACCAACCTTTTCGGTTATACATTTGAATAAGAATTGCAATTTATTTTCTTATAACTCTACTTTATTTCTAAGATTATTGTTTTTTTTTAATTACAAAACTTAATTTTCAATTAGAAAACAATTTTACTTTGTGTAATAAGGACATGGTCGTAGATACAGCCACCTATCATCATCTATCATGCCTTCTGCTCTTCTTCTTTTTGTGCGACGAAGACCTTTTTCGTCGTTTTCTACTCGACGAATCTGATGATGAGTACACTTCCTCCTCCTCGTCTGAGTAATAACTACGACTACGGTGTGTGCTATGACTGCGGGAGCGTTTCTTTGACTTCTTCTTACTATGATGACTTCGCTTGGAAGACTTCTTTTTTGATTTGTGTGACTTGGATTTTGATCTTTTAACTGAATGCCTCGATATAGAACGGGACCTTTTTGGAGATATTATCACAACTTCTGGAGTTTGAGTAAATGGACGCGTTCGAGACCGTGAATGTCTCCTTTTTGGTTCGACAGTAATTAACTGCACATCATCGTCATCGTCGGCATCAGCATCAATGGGAGCATCTTCTTTGTGTTCGTTGTTATTCGAAGGATTGTTACCTAGTTCCGTGTCAGATTTATCATCACCATACGATGATATTGGTATGGAATGTACAGATGAAGTATCAGAATCATCTGCGTCTTTCGCATCTGTGGCGGACTTTGTGAGGAATTTTGTTGCTTTATCGCTGACGATTGATTGCGTAGCACCTTCAAAGAGAAAACATATTCAATCAATAAAGTGAGCTTATCTTTCGTTTTTATTAACATTGCAAATCAATAAGATTAAGTGGGTTGTTTGGATTAAGAGATTAGATTGCTACTTCGGAAGCATTTTTGTTTACATTTGAGACCGAAAAATTGTTGATGATTGTATATTATTATCATAAAAACAATAAAAGTATAAACATTTAAATTTGTTTTGTATTTCAAGTGCACATCTATACTGGAGTTAAGTGTTAACAGATTTTAATCAATGATAGAGACAGCTAAAACGGAATAGTTCGAAGGTTTTGGAAGGCCTATACAAAAAGGATACATGGGTTTGGGTACAAAAATTAAGCTTCACTAATGTAAATAAACAAGGCATCCTGAACAGAATTATCAAGGGTGATGTCATCGGGTAGGTTTTTTTTATAAAGCCCTTTGTCAGCTTGTGCGACAAGGCGATATTACATTCTCTTTATTAATTTGAGAGTCTTCCTGGTGGAGATGTTTAATAGTTCTTCAGGAAGATGTTTCTGTGAAGAAGTAGTGTCTCTTTATAACGAATATATATTATGTTTCTTCTTTAATATCCTTATGTCCTTTCATTCGCAAGAGCTTCACTTTATTTTATTCAAAATAAATCTTTCAGTAAATTCAAGCAGTGTAACCAACCATCAGTGTTGAGCTTATGTGCTGCTGGACTGTCGGTGAGTATGCGAAGACACCTTTTATCTCAGAACCCCATGCTCAGTAGTCCATCGTTGAACCACTGCGCCTATAACTGATAGAAAGCAATGCAAAAAAAAAAGAATATCTATAACACCACCCAGTGTGACAGCCAAAGATTATGCAATGGCAATATCAATGAAATTTTTGCAGTGCAATTTACATTGCATATATTCGTGTGTTAGGCTTTTGTTTGGTACGAACACAAACAAGATAAATATACAGAAGTAGAATATGGTGCACATCGAGTTTAATTCCTTCCCTTACTCTAGATGGCGATAGCTGCTCTGTTTTTCGATTATTGTATGATCATGCAGCGCAACATGCATTACAATTGCAATTGCCAACCGCTCCCTACAACAAAAACCAGTTTAACGTTCCTGAAAAAATATGAAACCTGCATACACCATATAATACATGGTAGGTATGCAATCCCTGCAACGTGAAGCAAGAAGCAAGCAAAAATGTATTTTGCGTTCCTTTTTTTTTTCAATTTCCTTACCTAGTGTGCTAAGGATATTGTTGTTCTACTCTCTAAAAAGAACCTCTTTCACTTGTGTTGGGTATTTAAAAAAATGTCTGCTTAAATTTGCTTGTCGCTGAGCGCGATAAGAGTTTATACAACATTTAACACAGTATACGTATTCCCTAGCTTTAACTATTAGATATTGAATTGACAAATCTGAAAAAGGGACAAAAAAGGCAAGCGCATTCACTAGCATACGTTCGCAGAACTAGATTTGCACTGAAAACAAAGTGAATCAAGAAAATACAAACCCCGTGAATCGTGATCATATAGAAAAAAGGGCAAACATACATATTTCACCACCAAATCGAATCAGTACAACAACAATATACATTTTTGTTCGAATCATACACCACTCATTGACTTCCTTCACATTGCAGGCGTTTCATACCAGGTGTTGTATGTAGTATGCTGGTTTTTGGATTTTAGTATGCTGGTTTTATATTTTTTCTTGAACCAGCTTTTGTTCCATCATTCTACATCTGTATATTTCTCTTGTTTGTGGTACGAGTCTATGCAGTTGTATCCCAAATCCCAATACCAATTGATATTTCTGATGGCCTGGTATCTTTTGTATTATTAGTACATTGAAAAAACGAAAACATAGCCAAATACTCATTCACACCGAACCGAAATAGGGTATAAAGTTGATCGCGATGCAGCTGAATTTGACTACGTTACATAGTTAAATTGCGGGAAAATACTTATACTATTTGTTAAAATTCTTGAAAAAATACATTCACAGATGAACGTCATATCTCAACCAGGAGTTTAAACACTCAATAAGCAATCGGGAACTAGAAGAACATTACGCAGTGTAATAAAGTCAAGTATAACAGGTTTATTGTTTGACTATTCGGGCTAACTCCGAACAACACAGAAGTATATTCTGAGAAGGCATAATTTAAACATAATGGCAGTTTCTGCGTATGAGCATTGAGTTTATATACATAGAGGAATCAAGAATGTTTCAATTTTACCTCACAAGATGTCGCCTGCATGTCCAATTGCGACAAAACACTCAAAGTGAACAAAACGCTCAAGTAGAAAAAGGGAATATAGGAAAGGGAGAATTTTAAATGTACTCATTTCTTTTTGTCTTTTTATCCTTTTTATTTAATATGGAGAAGTGTGACAACTGACAAGAAGTAGCCTCACATTAAATACACAATATTATGCAATTTTACATTTGTATTGAAAAAGAATCGTAAGTTCTTTAATATACCTACTTTGGTATTTGCAATGATATTTCCTTTGGGGTCGTTGTAATAATTTTATTTTGATTTGGTGTGGTGTGGTTAAGGAAATATACATTGATTAGATTAGATTAAAAAAATCGCGAGAGCCTTTATCGGCCCTGGCACTGCGGCCTCTCTAGAGGAGCCTATTGTGCCTTCCCTGGTGGGGTCCTAGAGCCATCTTTTGACTACGGAGACAGTCAGGAAGATAAGAATCTTCTCTGGCGGTAGGTCAGTAAGTTTTGCTGTAGTGACGATTTCTTCGCCAATGACTTTCTTTCTGAGACGGAAGGGAGCCGGACATTCCATGAGAATGTGAAGAGAGGATTCATCACTCTCAAGGCACAGTCTACATGTGGGGTCCGGTAAGACTCCAATTCGGTGAAGGTGTTTTTTCATAAGACCATGTCCAGTAATAATTCCTGTCAGGATTCTTAGGTTTTTGTCCAGATTAGTAAAAATATAGGATTTTCTGGAGGTTTTGGGAAAACTGTTTGGTGCAGTTCTGCCCAGGTGTACTAAGCCAATGTATTCCCTGAAGCATCCCTTACTGACACTACAGAAAGGCTCATGTTCGACAAGTTGCGCCGACTTTAGCCAGTGAGTCAGCTGTTTCGTTTCCAGTAAAGCGCCTGTGGGCTGGAATCCAGAGTATCCAGTGACTAGGTTTTTCTTTGCAAGTTCGTGGATGACCAAAACCAGGTTCGATTTTATAACAGATAAGTCCAGAGCTTTAAGAACAGCCTGGTTGTCTGAGAAGATAAATATGGTTTTACCACGTGTATTAGAACTTAAATTTATTCTAGCGCAGTAGTTAATGGCATATCTTATATACATAAGACCATCCCATAATTAAAATTCATGTTGTCTTTAAAGTAAGCATTAAGAACAAATTTAAATAGGTAGATCTAGATACAAATTTATTAAATGCAAAGTATGTACCTATGTACATATGTATCTACCATATTCAAATATTCGGGCATATTGGTTAACATTGTTTAAACTGTTTCTAAGATGACCTTCATCTTAATCTATCTTGGTTAAACATTGAAAATAAAAAATAATCCAATTTAAAATAGAAAGAAATTAAAAAAAATCAATGTTTGCATATGAGACATAACTTCAATGGATTCCAATATCAAATGAAATAATACGTTGGTTTTATAATTTTTTTTTGTCGATTTTTGTAGTTTTATAATTTTAATTTTTTTTTTTTTTACTTTTTACTTTACCATTGTGCAGTGAAACATTTCCAGAATACTTTATCCAAACAAATCTGGCACTACTAAAGGGCATTCCAAAAAAAGATTTAGAGCACCCTGGCGTATATATATTAAAACAGTTCCAGTAAGAACAGGGGATGGAACTCATTTTTAAATTAATCAAATTCCCCAATTTTTATTCCTATTCCTATTCCTATTGAAAAGAAAAAAATCTGCATGCACATACGTCTTAACGCTCCAAGGCCAATTTGCGTACTGAAAACTGAATGAGTGAATGACCAAAGCAAACATCAAAATAGAAATACAGGAAAAAATTCCACTCCATGAAAGAAAAGATATCCACTTGCACATCAATATGCACATCCATATCCATATGCAAAACCAGTTCCAGATCCAACGCATACCTATTCATCCCCCATCATCACCGCGTACTAAAAAAAATGAATCGGTTGGCGAGATCGCGAGGATTTGAGTCTGGTTATAAAACATAAACGAAAAAAAAAATGCTACCTACTCAATCGACAGATGACTGTATCTGTCCCACAGTGCACAGTCCTTCTTTGTTCTTCTTCTTCTGTGTTGAGTTGTATTTTTGCTTTCATAACTCTTCACTCAAGTCCGTAAAAAAAGAAGCTTAAACGATTGCAACGCTCCACGCGAGGTAAATTTGAAACTTACTTTCCAAAATGATGATTCCTCTATGTATAAATACTCAATGGTATGAGGAAGATTTCGATCATAAATATCATATTTCAATATATTTTCCTAAAAAAGATATTCTGCCCTAGCAGAACGGAAAATTCTCCGATTTTATACGAATCGGAGGATTTTTGCTTTGAGGTATTCTTCCGATATGTAACGCACACGCGTTTTGCGTTTCAGTGCGATCAAGTGCGTTTTTACTGATATTTTTGAAAGCTCCGACAGGAATTGGTTGCGGAATTTCTTTACCATTTGCAGTGAAGTATTGATAAATTAAAGCAATAAAGAAAAAAATATTTTAGCAAAGTAATTGGTTGTATTTGTTGCTTAAATTTGTGTTTCCAGGGCAAAAACAAACGAAAAAGCAAGCAACAAATAGGACAACTCCAACATCTCATATCATTATGTATTGTGAAATATCCTTTTCAGGCAAATTTTTCAGTCTAGGGCAAATTAACTGCTAGATTAAAATAAAATAAAGAAAAAAATAAAAAATAATAATGATCTGCCAAAAAAAATACAGTCTAACTTCGACAACTCGAACTATCACTTGCCACAAAAAAAAATTATCAAGACTTCGAGTTAGAAGAGATGTAACGGATAGTAAATTAGACGGATACGGATATCGGATAGCCGAGGAAATGCATACTGCGACGCATACATTCATGTCAAAACTCGGACATTCCATTACCCAGCGTCTCCAAGAGCAGTTTTTCATAGATTGACATATAGCATGCATCGTGGATACCACAAATAGCATTTTATCAAAAATGTATTTCTATATATTACTCCGCTCATAGCATGCTATGGATAATATTCTACGGGCTGTATTTTTTTTGTAGATGAAGGAACTGAAAAATGCAGTGAACAATTTTACTGGTAAAACGTAGTCTCGGAAATCGGAAATGTTTTGCTTTTTCTTGTATCTTATCAGGCAACTAACCGGATACCAGGAGTCTATGCAATCTGCAATGTGCCGCATATCAGAAAAGGATGCCTGATCACGGATACTAATCGCAAAATTGATATAAATTTGTATGTATTTATTTGCGAACATATATAACACATAAAACGTACAGGAACATAATTATGCTATAATATTTTGTTATACATGATTGAAGACTGAATTTTTTACTTTGGTTTTAAAAAAATCTTCAATGGAATTTAAACCATTATACACAGAATCAGTTGTTTTTTCATTAGTCTTTAAATATAAAATCGGAATGCTTAACGAGTTTGCAACCAACTCGTTTGAAGGTGGTTGAATCAAATCATCCTCCAAATCGTTATCCATTACATTCATACGTATCTTCACTCTGTGTATTACTTTGTCTTCGGCTTTGTGTATTTTTAGGCGCCTACTGATATGGACCAGAGATCATGAAAGATTAAGTCATAAAAGCATTAATGGAATCCAAGATTACAAAAGCAACAGGACCGGATAAAGTATCAAATGAACTTCTGAACTCATTGATGAAGAAAATGTACCTATACTAGTCAATCTATTCAATGCAATCTATAGATATGCCACGATTCCGGATGAATGGTTAAAAACTGTCTTCGTAACACTACCGAAGAAAAACAACGCAACACACATTGTGCTAATTATAGAACAAAAAGCTTAATCAGTCACGCGCTAAAAATCTTCCTAAAAATTATCCATAGAAGAATATATAATAAACTAGAAGAGAGCATCAGCTCCTCCCAATTTTTTTTAAGAGCGGTTTTGGTACGCGCGAAGCACTGTTTGCACTCAAGATGTTGGTCCAACGGAGCGTAGATTACGAAAAGGCGACATGATGAATAAACTGAATTTTGTGAGCAATAAATACGGACTATGAATAAACACAACCAAAACGAAGTTTATAGTTCTTACATAGTAGAAAACCGCAATTACAGAATTTCGAATTAAAAATAAACAACAAAAACATAGAACGAGTCGATAGCATTAGATACATGGGAACGATGGTCAACAATAAGGCAAATCCTAGTAAAGAAATAGAGTGCAGCATAGAACAAGCGAGGAGAGTTTTTTGGACAATGACAAAAGTGTTCTGCAGCAGAAAAGTCTATTTGAATACCAAAATAAGATTAGTCTAAAGCTACATTTGGTCGGTACTCTTATATGGTGTTGAAACATGGACGTTACACAGAGCAGCCATAAGAAAAGTAGAAGCCTTCGAAATGTGGATATACAGACGAATATTACGTGTTTCCTGGGTTGATAGGATAAAAAATGAAGAAGTATTGAGAAGAATGGGAATGAAAAAAGAGCTTATGTATTTAGTAATAAAAAGAAAACTCGAATACCTCGGACACGTCCTAAAAAACGACAAATACAAACTTCTTCAACTTATTATACAAGGGAAGATAGATGGAAGAAGAGCGGTTGGGAGACAAAGGCTGACATGGCTGTCAAACATGTGGGAATGGCTCAATCTTTCGACTGCACAAATAATGAGACTAGTAAAAAACAAGCAAACTATAAAAATGACGATTTCCAACCTCCGAAGAGGAAAGGACCTTTAAGAAGAAAAAGAAGAAGGCGCCTACTATTACTACGAGTAATAGAAGTTCGAGTTATAAAAAAAAATACATGTAAATTTCAGACTTGACGCTATTGCCAACCAATTTCATTCGAGTTATTAAATATTCGAGTTATCAAAGTTCGACTGTACCTATATCAAATGTCTAAGGCTAAGCTAAGGCGCGCATTGGAGTGGCGAGCAAGTGGTGTGGTGGCCAAGTGGCAGGTGACATAATGAGTGGTGTATGGATGGAATGACAGCGAAGTGGTATGAAAGTGATTTAACGCGCACTGAAGTGGCAAGCAACGTATGGTGCCACCGATTCAGCAGTTCTTAAAATGTCGTCCTCGTGAACTCGTGAAGCTTTATTCGCATTTAACACATTGATTCAGCGCAGCTTGGAGATGAACAAAGCGGTGTTTGTATGTTTTGTAGATTATGAAAAAGCTTTTGATAAATTGCAACATGCTAAAATGATAGAAATGCTAAGGAACAAAAATATAGACAAATCTGTACTGGAATCAGAAAGCAAAGTAGTTATAGAAGGCGAAGAATCAGAGGAGATTGAAATTCGGAGAGGAGTCAGACAGGGGTGTATCCTATCTCCGCTCCTTTTTAATATGTATTCAGAAGAAATAAAGAAAACTCTTATGAGCACAGAAATTAACTTACGATTTATAAAATGTTACGTCTGGTCGGTTCTTCTTTATGGAGCAGAAACATGGACTCTAAATAGCGCTACAACGAGGAAGATAGAAGCATTTGAAATGTGGATCTACAGAAGAATTCTCCGAATTTCCTGGGTTGACAGGATCACGAATGAAGAAGTGTTAAGACGTGTAAGGAAAAAACGAGAAATACTCATTACCATCAAAGAAAGAAAACTCCAATATCTCACATAATGAGAAGCAGAAAATACCAACTCCTCCAACTAATGCTGCAGGGAAGGATCGAAGGAAGAAGAAGCGTCGGAGGGCAGAGGCTGACTTGGCTCACAAACTTGAGAGAATGGCTTAATCTTTCTACGACAGAAATCTTCAGAGGAGTGACAAATAAACAAACATTAGCATCGATGATTTCCAACCTCCGGAACGGAGCGGAACCCTAAGAAGAAGAAAATATCGTCCTATGTTAAATTCTTGGTCGTCTCGCATGTTTTCATTTTCCGGGTAAACCCAAATACACAGTTATAATGCCAAAATCCACGTCGTCCCCAGCCTTTTCAATATGATATGCCTCTAGAAAGGATGTGCCTCTACAGATCCACTTCGTCACCACCCCCATTCGAAAATTAAACTTGTTCGAGACAAGTGACTATAGACAGGCATCACGCCACCTGATCAATGCCCATGGCCTCTACTCCGTCCGCTTTGATGCGCGCGTCTACATTTGTTTACATTTAAAAGACGTTTCTTGGATAGTATACTAAATTACAAACCGTCGTCACTAACAAAACCAAATTACCTTTTATTTGATTTAGAAAAGCCATCGCTTTCTTTTTGCGTTCAATCTGCAGCTGCTTTTCTTTTGAGAGAAGTCCCCCCAATTTCTCTCTGGCTATTTGTGCTAATTTATCTTTAACTTTTTCTTCCGCTAAAAAAAAAAAAATAATAAATAAATAAAACAGACCTCTATTACAAGAAGCAAACTCAAACCTCTTTTCAACTCCTTTTGATGATTATTGACCAATTTTACTGGAGGCTCTTCCACGGCAATAAGAACCGATGGCGTAGTAGGCAATTTTGGGGCCATTGTACCCGTATGATCAATATCAAAGCGTGTCCTATTCTGCACTGTCGGTATTCCCAACTGTGCGTTTCTCGCCATTAGTTGACTTTCAACCAATTGTATTGCTTTTTGAACATGCTCGGGCACAGTACGCGATGGTTGTTGCTGCTGCTGGGGTAATTGACCTTGTTCACCAACATGCGTACCATTCGATTTGACTTTATTCTCCGATTCATCATCGCTCGCCTCTTGGGGTAGAGCTGGACGTATAACTGATACTGGCTGTTCATCCTTCGTTTTAATGGAAAATGAAACAGGACCTATTAAAAATAAAAAAATGGAAATAATTATAATTTAAATGGACTTTGTACATATATTATTTTCGACTCACCACTGGCAACTTTCTGTTTGTCCTCATCCTCCTCACTAGGCGCATATGATTTCACCTCCCCCGTTACTTTGTACATATAGTACGAGTAAAACTCGCTGTCTGGAAACAGGAAAGTAAAACGTTCGTCATTTTTAATGCGAAGCGTTTCTTCGAACTGACGCCCATTCTTGATGACGTAACCTGCAGTTTTATCAATTATGTTTTGCAAATAATCCGGAGGGATGGGAAAGCACAACTCGGGTTCGAACTCTTTCTCTTTCTCCTTCGCTTCTTTGTCTTCCTCCTCATCGGATTGATCTCCTTCATTTTCTGTATCCGAAGAGTAGTAATGCGCCAACATTAGCGCATTTGGCACATTTTTTAACTCAACTTTAGAGGCAGTTTTAATACCGGCAGCTGCCCCGACAGCAGCAGCAGCAGCATCACCATTTTCCGCAGAGTGCGCTGCATTCTGTTGCAACAGAACGGGCGTATAAATGCTTTGTTGCTGTTTCTCTGGTTCGGGTGGAGGTAGAGGAACTCCCTTTATTTTACTAATCAACTGAGTGTAAGCGCAATTGGCCGAAGGCGTATATTTGATTGTAGGCACTGGTATATAAGGCTTCGAAAATGGATCTTCAAAACTATTATTATTCGCTGTTGTGTTTGAATTATCTTCTGGAAGTGGATCGGGTGTTTCAGCTTCAGGCTCCGGATACGTTCCACTTTTCAATGCGCTGAGAACGAATTTATAATACACATTCAGCGGATTATTTTGAGTGAGAAAATCAAACTGCTGATTGTTTGACTGTTTTGCTTTAATTAGAATCTCCATTTGTGGACCCTGTGCTGATATGAAACGAGCAGTTTTCTCAATGATTGCGTGTTGTTTCATCGTCTCAGGCTGGAAATAGAGGAAGTAAATTTCGTCATATATATGGGATCCTATCGCGAATTTCTAAAATAGAGATAATCCAGTGGCCTTGAAGCGCTCTTGGCGAGCTTGACCTTCCAGTGGCGAGCATATATAAATTAATTTCAATTCAAATTTAAGTATTCACAAAAAGTTTGTTCAATAGTGAATGTGAAGGTTATATAACGGAATAACAGGGAGATAGCTCTTCAAGTGAATCATTTACGAATTAATTGATTTTGCAAATGTAAGTGCAGTTTAACTATATTGTATCATAAGATTCAAGGACTTTTTGTGTTGCCTGTTTTTTTAAATCGTGTGCGGCCACAGCATGCAATTAAATCTGTAAAGGACCAACAATATACGTATAGGTTGAATTCCTTCCTTCCGCTTATCAGAAATCTTATAATCATTTGTTGTAAATTGCTCAGTCATCATGATGTGTCGATTTTCAAAAAGTCAACGACTTTTACGGCTTCCAATAGATGGTGCGACAAAAAAAGGCTGAGTGATAATACGCACAGAAAAGTGTGTTTCTTTTTTGCTTCCAAGTGATATTGCTCTTTGGAAATCGTACGGCAATGTACAGTTTGATAGCGCGTTCACATAAAATGTTTTTCTTTAGAGGAAGAAAACTAGTATTGGAAGTGAAAATTCCAAGAAGCAACTCAAGCATTTTAGTGAAGATTTTTGGACTACACTGCTTGACTTAAAAAATAAAAACGTCTGTGATATATATCGTACGTAGAGACTTTTTTTGTGGTGTTTGTGAATATTTTGTATACTGTATGTTGGAGGATTACATAAAAATATGTAAAGAACATTTTTCATTTTCAAAAGCTCATAATGTCGGCATTTACTTGAAAAAAAGATGCTCAAAGTTGTTGTCAAGTGATCTCTCAATAGACACGTGTGTCGTGCTCAGACGCTCCCGCACAGAATTCTTTAATCTTATCTTACGCGGAAACAAAGTTGTAATTAATTTCTAAAAATATCTTCCACAGATACACTAATCATAAACAATGCCGCAATCTGCAGTAAACAATCATACAAATGGGCATGGCCGCACACATGACATGGAAGATGGGCGTCCTTTTTTGTTCACCTCGGAATCTGTGGGCGAAGGTCATCCAGACAAAATGTGCGATCAAATCAGTGATGCCATTCTAGATGCTCATCTGCAACAAGATCCCAATGCAAAGGTTGCTTGTGAAACTGTGACGAAAACCGGAATGGTTCTACTTTGCGGTGAAATCACCTCAAAAGCTGTAGTCGATTATCAGCGGGTTGTTCGTGATACAATCAAACATATTGGCTATGACGATTCGACGAAAGGATTCGATTACAAGACTTGCAACATTTTATTGGCACTCGAGGAACAGTCGCCAGAGATTGCAGCTGGAGTTCATGCTAATCGATTAGAAGATGACGTTGGTGCTGGTGATCAGGGTCTTATGTTTGGCTATGCAACTGACGAAACCGAGGAATCAATGCCCTTGACTGTTGTCTTGGCGCACAGACTAAACGAAAAGATTGCCGAACTCAGGCGGTCTCAAGTTTTCTGGTGGGCCAGACCAGATTCGAAGACACAAGTTACCTGTGAATATGTATTGAAGCTTGGCTCAACTATTCCGAAACGAGTTCATACTATTGTAGTGTCGGTTCAGCATTCAGATAAAATTTCCCTTGAAGATCTTCGAAATGAGGTTCTTCATAAGGTTGTCAAAGTTGTGGTACCAGCAGAATATTATGATGACCAAACTGTGGTTCATATCAATCCCTGTGGTTTGTTTGTCATTGGCGGACCAATGGGCGACGCTGGACTGACCGGAAGAAAAATCATCGTCGACACATACGGTGGATGGGGTGCTCATGGAGGTGGTGCCTTTTCTGGAAAAGATTTCACCAAAGTTGATCGATCGGCTGCGTATGCAGCACGATGGGTTGCAAAGTCGTTGGTCAAAGCGGGTCTATGCAAACGTTGCCTGGTGCAGGTATCGTATGCAATTGGAGTGGCAGAACCATTATCGGTGAGCGTCTTCGATTATGGCACTTCAAACAAATCACAAAGGGAGCTGTTGGAAATTGTCAAACATAATTTTGATTTAAGACCAGGACGTATTGTTAAGGATCTTGATCTACGTCGGCCGATCTATCAACGAACAAGTACTTATGGACACTTTGGACGAGAAATGTTCACGTGGGAGCAGCCTAAGACGCTCGAATATAATTAAATTAAGGTTCTTTGGGTATAGTATAAATAGTTTAAAAATAATATATGTTGTTTTACTCCAAATAAATACAAAAGCAGCTAACAATTATTATTTGTTTCTTTATTTATTCATTCATGGGGAGCAGAAATGTTTGCTTTTTTCAACTTTAGATAAATTACTAGAGTCCATCTGATTGGTGGGCATCGATAACCAATAAGTGAGAGACCGCATATGAAAAAGGGCTCATAATTAAAAGAGTCAAAATCAATACATTTCTAGTAATGCAATTAAGTTGCTTTATAATGAAACACAACGAAAAAAAGATAACATTGTTTTGCCGATTAAAACAAATCTTATATTCGGAGAATGAAGGCAATAGACTCCAGCTGGTGTACCAATCAGTGACCCTTAAAGTACTCAGAGCACTTCATACTCGTGGTGCACAAAAACAAAACAACAAAATTGATAGGCTGAAGCCCTGAAGTGAGCTACATGTGACCCAGATTAACGAGAAATCTGAATAATAAATACAATTCAAATTGAAAATATCATGGAGGTTGCATAAAAAGTAAAGTTGCAATCGTAAACAAGAAATCGCCAAACAAGGCTAGGTACAAGATTAGACGACAAAAAATGACTGGTATGCGTCAGAAACTTTTGTTTTCAGCTATTAATCTTTTATTTACGCTTTAACAAATGAATGGCTACTGAAATAAACGGCGGACTGCCAAATTGTTATTAAAAATGCTTATATTCAGACCTTGTGCAACCTTGATTTTTTATGTATGAACAACTTTAATTCAGCATTTCGGTTATGTTTATGTGATGTCCAACTTTTTTTTTCTATTAAGTCGAGAAAATGATATCGGCTAAGTGGTCGTCGCCAGAATTGAAGACCATTCGAGCCTGATTTATGGCATTTTCAATAACTCTTGCAAGAGTTTTCGTCGATGGGTCCTCGGATTCATGATGGATATTCTCTTTGGGGGGTGGCTTCAAGAGTCTGAGGCATAGACATAGAGTAGTGACTACAAAAAAGACGATAGATATATGGACAGATAGTTTTATTTCAAAAAATAGCGAGCGGCTAAGCGTAGTAGTGTTTAGGTGGTAGTTGATGTCGGACGACCGGGAAATCTGCGTCGAAATTCATGCTGCGCCATCACCACCGACGAATAGCGTTGCATGTCTTGTTGACGTGTATTTTGTTCGGCGTGGCACCTCCCCAAAATAACCTTCAAAATCTTATATATTGAAAACCACCAAACCGATTGAGCTGACATTTTCAGACAAGATTTGGTATTGGCCCATTGTTATTGTTTTTGTGAAGGTCGGTCGAAGTTTGATAAAGGAGCGTGGGCTTGGTACTTCGCAGCTGACCATAGAAGAAACAATCACAAAGAAATTAATTCAAATGAAATTTAATAAAGTGAACTGAACACACCGAAAATTTCAGTCGGAATTCAGCACAGGGTGCCAGTGAGTTACGCCGCGTTATCTGTCCCAATTCACAAAATTTGTTTCCAAAGTTGATCTTTTAATTTTCTAATTTCTGAATGGTTCCCGCGTTGAACCCCGTAAAGAGGTGTTATTAGACATTACATAATAAAATAAAATAAATAGGTGGCGCAACAGGCGGTAGACACCCTAGGCCTAGCTTCTCGCAACCATTCGTTTTTTTGTAAGTTTATATTTTTGGGACGCATGGAAGGGACCTACAATTTTATGCCGAGTCCGAACGGCTGAATTGAGAAGCTTTTTCAGGACAGTCATACTCTCGAATGTTTGTCAGACGTTCGCGAAAGGTGGCGGAGTAGAAAAAACCTTAAAATGTAATTTGTCATTACATTACATTAGATATTATTAATAATAAGTGAATCAGAATTTTGTGGTTTCCCCTTTATTGCTACAATGTCTGTCCGTCTGTCTGTCTGTGCGAACCCACTAAGACCAATTTTGTTCCTAGGTCTATCTCAAACACGAATGGGCGTAGAAGACTGAAATTTGCACACAACATCCGATATAACCTCTAGTTAAACGACCAATGGTGCCGATCGATACATCGACTGGTTTTGGAGTACATAATTAGTAATTTTGTGAAAAATATATTTTTATTCAAAGAAAAAAACTGTTTATTTCTTGATTTACAAAAAAATACATATAATCCTTTCTTGTAGATCATCTTCGTACCTTGTGTGCCGAAGTCTGATTTGTCGAAAAGTTAATATTTTAGAAGATATTTATAAAACAAGCTTAATCACCACATAAAATACGACCCAACTGGAACTTCCATTCCAATCCCAATGCATAACTATCTCATTGTTTCCTGGAAATGGAAATGTTTCCCTTGTCAGCAATGTAAATCAAATTCCGGGGTAAATATTATTGGCGATAGGGGTGATTGGGTGGAGCCGGGGATTTTGCAATTAAATTTCTTGCTCGCATTTATAGGGGGTAGGTCAGTAAAGGTATGTACATAATTATGTATGTATCGAAGATCCAAACTGACTGACATTCAAACTGACGAATGACGACGACGTTAGGGAACCATACCTGAACTATACATGCATAATTGCATATTATTATGAACTAACGTACTCCACTTGTACCACTTGTACGGAAACTTCGTTGCGGAACCAATATTAGAAAAAGCTAATGTTGGCCAGATTATTCTCGTATTCCAAGACGTCGATCAAAAGCAATCGTTTTCTTCATTTTTCCCAAAACTTTTCTAACAAAAAAAAATGTTTTTCAATGGAAACCATTCCAATAAAAATAAATATTGAAAACAAACAGGATGAACGACTACATATGACGCATATTAGTTGTTTTTAAGCACATATTTATCAATCAAAGAAGAAACAAGAAACGCAAACCATTGAAAGTCATTCGACAATGTTTTGACGATCTTTCACAGTTCTGGTTGATAACAGACTAAGAAAAACCACTCCCAATAGATAGCTCGGACATTAGTAGCGTGCTGTACGTGCAGGCGATAACCTTTTGATCGCATAGTGAGATATAAAAAGAGTATTGGGATTTAAAAAAAAAAAAAAGTTTTTTAATAAGACAAAAAGAAAGCAAACGAAAAACTAATGTATGACGATTTAATCACTTACCAACTGAATTGATGGTGGCACTTCGAAATTCTTCGGCAAGGAAAACGCCTTATCGGCTTCATTATCAGGCCCAAGTTCCGAAGAATTCTCATCCCTATTCGGTCCCAATGGCATGTCATAATTAAATTGCACTTGATTGTATGTTGAGTCGCTCCCGCTCTCTTGTTGCAAACGTTTCAGTTCCTCCTCTATAAAATGTTTTTGGTTTTTTTAAATAAAAACTAAAATCGTTGCTGAGAGACCAATGCAAAAGAGAGATAGAGATCGAGAAGGAAAGATAGCATTGGGGGGATTCAGGGAGAGGTATTTTATTTTATTCATCTTGAAAGGATTTTAAATATTTTTCGCATTGGGTTGGTTTTTGTATCTCTTATTGCTTATTTTATAATATTATTATTCTGTATATAGATTTGTATTTATTTTGAAAAATAAATTTGAAATAAAAACAAATGGTGCTGTTGTGTTGACGAGCCTATCTAATGGATTTCGTTAAAGGGCTGGCATACGAGAGCATATTATGCCAAACAGCTTTTCTCGGTCTGAAAATATACGTTAATGAATGTATTTAAATGTGATAGTTACCTGGATGAGGACAGATTTTTTTCTCGTTGAACCTGAAATCCACGGAATCATCTTCGACCTGTAAATACTTACGCGCCTGTGCTTAACAACGATTTTTAAAACCTACAGTTTAAAATTATTCTTTGGGTTTTTTTTTTGTTTTGTTCAGCTATATCAGTTGTTCGATTGTTTGTTTTTTGTTTTTTTTTTTTTAGATAAAATTTTAAGGGAAATCATGATTTGTTTCGTTTGAATCTTAGAATAATTTCTTGTTCTTATTCGTGTTTGACAAATTTTTCGTTGGCACTGGTAACACTTACCTTGATACAAAATCTCTTCCTGTT
The DNA here is from genome assembly GCA_955612985.1 of Cheilosia scutellata. NCBI lineage: Eukaryota > Metazoa > Arthropoda > Insecta > Diptera > Syrphidae > Cheilosia > Cheilosia scutellata. Next base: position 50,241,010 of record OY015313.1, on the reverse strand, counting down.
CATTGCGATAGAGATATAAGTAACGTTCCTCTTCGCAAAGCTGTTCGGCACGTTGTTCTTCAGAGGTGAGGTAATCCAAACGATTGCCATAGCCACCCGGTGGAGGCTCATATGGGGTTAGATCGTATAATGCCCCTCTAACATCATATCTATTTTGTTTATTTGCATTTGCATGTGTGTGTCATGTGTCCCCACATAATACAAATCATAAAAAAGAAGGTAAACGAAATAAAAAGTAAATTTTTAGAATAACAACAGCGGAGGGAAGGGAATTTTTTTTTTTTTATGAAATTGATTTAATGTTTTTATTGCGTTTCTTTTCCCATTGTGGATTGATAATAATTTTTTATTTAATTTTCTTCAAAAAACGCATATAAAATATTTAAAAAATATATAAATTTAAAAAGTTTTATAAGAAGAATACATACCAAGCCGAGAGAAAGTTAAACAACCTGCGTGTAAAAAATTCATTAACCTGTTGGGAAATTGAAAAATCAAATCCGTCGTTGCCCCCTTTTGCGATCCATTTTGTTAGTTCCAAATAGCTGTTGTGTGAAGTGTTGTTAGTTCAACGAACTCTTGCAAAATTCAATTATGATACCAATCGATGCATTCCCGCATCGCAAATCAACAAAATCCAAGTAAATAATCATCGAAGTTTCACATGTACATGATCAGAGTGAGCTCGAGACATTTTAGGATCATTCATAAAATATATTCCAAAAGCTAATTGGAATTTGCCCCTTTTTAAACAAATTTTCCTCAATTTTTAAATTGCATCTACCCTCACGTTTATTAATAAAGTAAAGAAATTTTTGGCTTTAACTAAAATGAATCTCGAAAGTATTTAATTTTCATACGCTCTTGTTAAGCCACATTTGCAGTAACAAGTTGATAGAAATACATGTTTGCAAACGACAACGAACGATTGATAATCGATAAAATTTTGACTTTGATCGACACCCGCAAATGTCAAAATCAAAAATCGACGTTTGATTCGATAGAAGCCGTTTATCCACCACAACTACAATAGCAGCTAAATAGAATTGGGAAGCAGTTGAAGTACGCACTTTTCTTCCATAAATCCGATTGAACTCAATCCGAACTTATTTTTAAGTATAAAATTAATAAATAGTTGGCGCAACACAGCTCCATATGGGACCATAGGCCTCACAATCACGTCTGTATAAGTTTTTATTTTTTGGGCCGAATATAAAATACCTGCTCAAATCGATTTCGAACAGCTGAATTTAGAAACTTTCTTAGGGCAATATTATTCTCCGATGATTGCCAGACGTTTGCGAGAGGTGGCGCCGTGAACAAATCCTTAGGAGGTTTCCTGGGGTTGAACCTGAGACACTAAGCTCTATAAAAGAAGGTAGCTTTCTTTAGTAGTGGGTTGAAGAATGGAATGATTCTACAGCGTTATAGAATGGAAAGCTTAAACATTGTTAGAACTGGAGAGGTTATACGTGACACCTAGGGTGAAATTCTGTAAGACGTAGACGTTCAAAGGTTTTCGTGTTTATGAACGATTTGCTTTATGTAACATCAAATACGAAAGAAAATATTCGTGACCGCGAAGGAAAACAAACGAAAGAAGACAAGCGACAGCTATAATTGACTATAATTGCGACCAGATAATGTTCCTTGTTATACAACAGCCAGTATGGAGAGGAAAGCGGCGTCCGGAAAATTACCTGATTGTAGATTTGATTGTCAGCCAAATGGGCAAAGCAGAGGCAGCTTCTGAAATCTTGCCCAAAAACTAGCGAAGCAATGCAATTAGTTTAAACCCCAAGCAGCAGTTCCGTTTCAAATGCTCCAGCTAACGACCTGTGAAGTATCGCGGAAGCTTTGCTAGAATATGACATCGCTGTCTAAGCTGGTAGGCGCTCTAAAGGGTTATAACTTCGTAGGAAACCATACAATGAAACTAAATCTCAAAAATGACGATTATATGTAGAGGCGGCGGAGACGAAAAGGTCCATGAGGACACACATCACTCTGTGTCTCTGTCATTTAAGGAACATTACGATTAGAACTCAAAACTTCCATTACTTGAAGAACTTTCTGAAAAATGATTTACAGGTTTTTGAGGATATCAGTATGGCTGGACGGCGTCGGGTAACACAAGTAGGTAAGCCCACATAAAAAGGTGGTGTAGTACGGTTCACCCTGCTCTACCAACCCGTGTACCTAACCTAACCTAAATGGTTCAGCACAACGAGAAAACTGGAAACGTGTGCTAACAGATAACTAAGAAAAACCTTAAGGTATCTCTAACGAAAATCTTTACCACTGAACTTAAGAAAAAGGAGTCATTAAGGAGTTTATTAAGGGTAATAAGACCCATAACTTGGACACCTGAAGTAAGGGACAAACAGCGACCTCGATGAACTTTCACTTGCCAACCATAAAAAAGATAAATATGTACAGTGATAGAAACTCATGTACCTATGCTGTCCATATTCGTCAGCCTGTGAAAACCTGAGATAGGTACAACTAGCAGGAACCAGGATTTTTTGGATCTATTTTTTGCAGACCTATGGAAAATATTTTAAGTTGCTAACAAGTAAGTAAGTGCTAAAAATTCGCATTTAAGACGACTTCTCACTAAACTCTTACAAACTTCAAAGACTCATTAATGCGCAGTCCCCCATGAGGAGACAGACGATGCGTCTTGATAGTTTTCTTTGAGCTTCTTCAATGGTAGTATTGTTTTTGTACACACATACGACTTGCTTGATTATTTGTTGTTATGGGTTTGTGCTAAAGCCTGATTCAGACCAGATCGCGAAAATAATAAAATATAAATTTTGTTAATAGAAGTGTAAAATGCTTGGGTGATATTTAACCGATTGCTCTGATAGGTTGTGGGAACAAGATTCAATACCGAACTGTACGAGCATTGCAACCATCAAGTAACTCCAATCAACAAAAATAAGATAAGATGATCTTAACAACGTATTTATATTTATGCACACAGTTCAGTAGTTGTGAGCAACTTCATTAATAGGTATTTATCTTTTTTATTTCTTGTCGAAATAAACAAATGCAATTGTGAGAGGTTGGTACTGAAAATGGGCTATATCGGTCAAGTAGCTCTACTATCTCCTATACAAAACCAATCAATATTAATGCCTAACATGTATGGAGGGTATCAAACCATCGGTCATGCCGATGATAACACTTTTAATAGTTGTGGAAATTAATATGAACAATCATTAAACTGGGATGCAGCTGGATGAACATTCCTCTATTAATATAAAGAGTATGTTTTCGCTGCACAATTTTTGCAAATGTTTTACTTTTTTTTTCTAAGTGACGCACAATGTCTCATCAATTGATTATAATTCTAATCAACAAATATAAATGGTTATTACAATACTTGCTATCTGCTGTTTCAATTAGAGAATTAAAAAACATTCAACAAAAAAGATGAAGACAATAAAATTAAACGGTGATAATAGCGAATAAAACAAAAATAGAGGGCTTTCTAAGATCCACACAGTTGACAACAATTGGAAAACTAAACATTTGAAAATCTGCTGGTGGTATGTTCCAGTGATAATTTATGGAAAGAACAAAGATGAGATTAGCTTCGAAAGAAGTTTGTCTACGTAGGTTGGAAAAGGTTTACGGAAGAGCCGAAAGCATCCGTTCAGGTTTTTGGCGTGTGCGATTGCAGTTTATGGTTTGTTTAGACGCAAGCGGTTTGCATCGAAGTAGCAATGGTGAATAGGAGACGTTCCTTTCTTTCGAAATCACATTTGAGATGAGAGATCAAATAAATACATATTTAATGATGACAAAATGTGATTAGAAACATGCTCTATGTCTCCATGTTCAGAAGGCATATTCAATAATTTGCTGCACGAACCTTTTCATTTGCAGAAACACATGTACAGCTGTCGAGGCAGACCGAATTAATAGTATGTAAATCTGGACTACATAGGTCAATCAATGGAACTTGTGCGATAAGGCTAAACACAAAGCTAATCCCAAAAACTCGGGACAGCACGTGTGCTCTATTAGATAGCAGTCATTGCTAATGTGTAGGAGGCTATAGTGTATCTGCGTCAAGAATAATTTTACCTTGAAAACATTGATAGGAAATATTCTAAAAGTATTTAGTAATGCTCATTTATTTGTTCGAGCCCCTAAAACACACAAAATGTATAAAATTAATTGAAAGAGGGAAAATCTCTGTTATACAATGTAAGGCCCAAAAATGGTAAATCAACACAGCATGTGTGCTGCGATAAGGCAGACCAACGTCAAAGTTAGTCCAACGCACACATTTTGCGCAGCGTGTGTACCCCCGCGTAGTGTTATTGGTAGGTACGTATTTTTTGTTTTCTTGACCTCAAGATAGTAAGTAAATTCATAAACAGACTGATATTACTCATTCGACTCCAATATAAGAGTTTTTTTTTTTATAGAATTATGTTTGTAATATTATACTCTTAAAGCTCATAATCTGAAAAGTAGTTTCATATTGTAAAGACAGATCAGTCTGGATCATCAAACTATGCCAACAACGATGACATGAATCCGACTGAATAGGCACAAAAGATGAACCTATTTATCTATTATAATGGCATTTTTTCTCATTCAAAATCCACAGCGCTCCAATCGACATAAAAGCACACAATTTGTTTTCGTTTATTTCAAATTTGAATTTCATGCAGTTTACCATGCATTTTGTAAATAAAAATCTATATATGTATATATGTACAAGTTTTACGCTTTGCTAAAAGTCTATAGAAATTGTTTAGTTGTCTTAAAATAAAATATTAACCTGTCAATCTTTAGATTTGCATCGCCCATCCATGGAATTAGGTGCTTTCCTTGGTCAATTTCACGTGCTTTAGCATCATCTCTGAAGATTTTGCACGCATATCCGAACACAAGTAAATCCACAGTTCTTGCTTCGGGATTTGAAGAGGTGGAATTGCCTTTGCGTAGGATGCCACCAATTTCATTGCGACTTTGCCATTTGTTCGACATATTATTTCGCTTATTTCATGTATTCAAATTATTGCTTGGTTTGAATAGAGTAATTTCTTAATTAATTTCGATTTTTTCATAAATCTTTAATATGATTTTGAGGCGGCGAATAAAAATTGATCGCAAATAAGTTGAGTAAAAAAAATTTTTCTTTGCAGTGACAGGATTTTGAAATGCCAAAAGTGATTAGACGTCATTTATTTTTAGTGGATGTGTTCACAAAATTACATCGTCTCTTTCCAGATGCCTTCAAACTTGCTTCTCTTCTTGGAAGAGAAGCCGTCCCCGTCACGGATATTGGATAAGGCCCTAGTTATAGCTTTCATTGAAATGCATCATTGAAAATTTTGTTTTCCGATTTTAAGACGAATAATCAAACAATATAGGCTTTAGTTGGTATCAAGATAAAGCTAATCAATTGTAGAATTTTTTTACGAAAGAAATTACTTAATTCTGATTAAAACTTTTCTTTAAATCCAATTTGATTATTTCACTGATCGAAATCGATTTCAATGAACAGCTGATTCTCGTTTCTCTAATTTGGAACCCAATCGGTTCACTGATGTGTTCGATTTTCATTCTATTCTCAGCTGTCAGTTTTGCTTTCAATGATCAACTCCAACCTCAAAACCTATACTTGTTTGCGGCCAAGTCACTGACAGGTTCTTCCACTGACAGGAATTTTTCAATGATTGCTATAACCGACTTGTCAAAAAAATGAAACCACAATTCCACTGATTTGTTCCAATGATGTATTTCAATGATAGCTATAACTAGGGCCTAAGTAAAGGCACCAAGTGACAAAGAACAGAAACAGAATCCCATACATTTGCAACAGAAACAGAATTAGGAACAGAACATTTTTTTTCCAGCAACAGAATTTAGCGACAGAAAAATGGCTGTTTGACGACAGAACGTAAACAAGTCTGTATTGATTGTTTCTGTTGCTGCCAGCGACAGAAATGCAATTTATAGCGGGAGGGAGGTTTTTTTATTTGCAAAGAATAGACGCAGCCATCTTTTTCTGGATCTGTTTCAGTTTTGTGTAGCTGAGCGAGCAACGTAAACAGAACCAGAATTTACAACAGAACGAAAAGACTTTCTGTTCTGTTTCAGTTTTTGTTCCTGTTTCTGTTCTTTGTCACTTGGTGCCTTAAAACAAACAAAGACTTAACCTGGGGTCAGATCACGTAAAATAAAAACCATCGAACGACATCGTTTTCACTAAAGCTGTCTCTATCATATCTGTGACAATAGACAGAGACTGCTAGTATCGAAACGACGTCGTTGGATCGTTTTCATTTTACGCGATCTGGGACCTGAACTATCGGGGTTAACAGCTTCACAGGGATAGAGAAAAGTGTAGCCAAAACAAATTTTTGTATGTTATCGAAATGTATGGAAATGTAATAAATGACATTTGACATATTGACAAAAATTAAAAAAATAAACAAGACAAAAAAAATCATTACTATATTTGCACAAAATCCATCAAATTGTATTAACAAAACAAGTTTCAAAAGAGTTTAAATAAAAACACCCTGGCAAGAATTTTGGAATTGTAAATTTCTTTATTTAAACTCTTTTAAAACTTGTTTTCTTAATACAATTTGATGGATTAATTACTTATGCTACACTAGGAATAGTAAAATTTGCTATTTTTTCTTCATAAATGCATCAAAAGTATTGGAATTAGAACAATCCTTGATAGAGACGCTGATAGGGACGAAAGAAACGCAGTAAGCTTCATATCATGACGTTGAAAACGATTTAATGAAAAAAATAAGCTATTCGGAATTTTTATTATGAGATTTCTTTTATAATTATTTGAAAATTATGTAAAACTTGCAAGAAGCAATCACTCAATCACACCACCAACTCAAAAAAGCGCTCACTATGCCCACTTATTTTGTTCGATTGGACAGACGAAATCTGAAACACGAATCTGAGAATTCTAGTACAATATTTCAACGCAGTTTGAGAATATCTAGTGAAATACATACCCACTGCGGGGGGATTGTTGTCGCTGTCAAAAGAGCTGCCAAAACGCCTGCTCCCTTTGTTGTTGTTTTGTAAGAATTTTCTTATAATTCCTTCAAACATTTTTCTCTTCAAACAAAAAAAAAATAGAAGAATAATCAGTCTTCCTGTGAACATTTAATTAAAATTTCGAGATGAAAATACATTCAAAGTGTTATCATTCACTAGTTGGTAAAGCCAAAAGTGCATAAATACGTTCATCGCCATCGAAACTTTTAATTATTTTGTCCGCATTTGGTCCCTGTGTGTGGGCGTATGTAGCGAGTTCAACGACGACGACGACGAAAACAACGACGACCCGCCCGGATTGGATAATCCTATTGGAAGACTACTGCAATCTGTTCCATGTCAGCTAAGTGGAGCTCCCAGTGAATCCATAAGCTTTAGCAATAGCCAAAGGCGAATACCTGCATCTGCATTTAATGCTTTGATGTTGAAAGCAATTCTTGGCAGTGAGTCCGATCCCACTGAGGACAGTGGCGGCGGAGCTTGCTATAGCAGTACGGGAAGTGGAGTGAGCGGAAGTTGTAGTGGTTATTCATTTGTATACGGATGTGAAAAGTCTGGAAGTCGAAAAGGTCGCAAAGGTATTTGCACTCGCAAGATGTCTCATTCCAGTTCTAATTCGATAAAGGGTCATAAGTCGGTGTCACCTGGAAGTTTCAGCTGCTATGCGCTCAATGTGGACTTTTCAACATATACCGCCACACACCAGTGGACCAAAATGTTGGAATGTGCTGAATTTGTTGGGGCAAAGTAAGTACATAAATGAATATAAATTTGGCGATATTAGATATCCTTTTTTTGTGCTATAGACGAAGTAAACACACAGTGGTTGCCTATAAAGACGCGATGTTTGTTTTTGGTGGTGATAATGGAAAGACAATGCTAAACGATTTGATACGATTTGGTGTAAAAGACAAATCATGGGGCAGGGCGTGTGCGACTGGAACACCTCCGGCACCACGGTATCATCATTCAGCGGTCGTCTACGGAAGCTCTATGTTTATCTTTGGAGGATATACGGGAGATATTCATTCGAACTCGAATTTAACGAACAAAAACGATTTGTTTGAGTATAAATTTCAAACAGCCATGTGGGTTGAATGGAAGTTCTCTGGAAGGTTGGTTACTTTGTTATAATATGCTACAATAGGGTGTTGTTAATAAAAACGTTAATTTTTAGAATGCCAGTTCCAAGATCTGCCCATGGAGCAGCAGTGTACGATCATAAAATGTGGATATACGCGGGATATGATGGCAATGCAAGGCTAAATGATATGTGGACACTGAACTTAACTGTGAGTTTAGTAATAAAATTAAATATGTAGTTAGATAATAACTTGTCATCTTCGCAGGGGGAAAACCACCAATGGGAGGAGATTGAACAAAATGGTGACAGACCACCAACATGTTGTAATTTCCCTGTGGCTGTTGCGAGGGATTGTATGTATGTTTTCTCGGGTCAAAGTGGTCTGCAAATTACCAATTCACTTTTTGAGTTTCACTTCAAAACGAAAACGTAAGTATTCGCCGATTGTTATCATTATTTCTATGTACCTCCTTTATTCCAACCCACGAAGCCTTAGTTCCGTACTCATGTTTTGTCTTGGTACTCCCATTCTCAATTACTCTTCTCACGCATTTGATGCCATTTACATTCAATACAACGGCTTTTTATTTATAGTTGGCGACGAATATCCAACGAACATGTCCTTCGTGGTGCATCAGCACCTCCATCACGGCGCTATGGTCACACTATGGTCCATCATGATAGATTTCTTTATGTATTTGGTGGTTCGGCTGATTCAACTCTACCCAATGACCTCCATTGCTATGATCTGGACTCACAGGTGTGGTCTATTATAGCTCCTGAACCGAATTCCGATATCCCATCTGGCCGAGTATTCCATGCTTCAGCTGTCATTGCAGACGCAATGCACATCTTTGGAGGAACTGTCGACAATAGCGTACGACGTGGTGATACCTATCGCTTTCAGTTTTCTAGCTACCCAAAATGCACCTTACGCGATGATTTCGGAAAGTTCTTCAACGAAAAGCAATTTTGTGACATTCAGTTTATCGTGGGTCCGGAAGCAATTAAAATTCAAGCGCATATAGCTTTCGTCGCTGCGCGATCAAAGTTTTTACGAACAAAAATATTGGCTGCTCGGGGAGCCAGCAATGCGAATTTACAAAAGCTAATTGGAACTGCTGATGTACCATTTAACGATAGACCATTATTGGAAGTACGATTGTTAAATGCGCCACCAGAAGCTTTTGAAATTATTCTCAACTACATTTATACGGACCGAATTGACCTAAAGGATTCGTACAGCAAGAATATTGTCATTCTGATAACGGACATCTACCAGCTGGCTGGACAATTTCTGATGCCTAGACTTGCTCAAGGTTGCATTCAGTATTTGGATTTTAAAACATCGAAACAGAATGTTTTGGAGGCATTGTACAATGCAGATAGGCACAAGTGAGTCGCAAACATGTTAAATAAAATAAAATTTAAATAAAATGCTTTTATTTATTTAGAATTCAAATTATAAAGGACCATTGCATGCAATTTATCGTAAAGGATGAGAATTTCTCCGATGTAGTGATGTCGAGTGAATTTAGTGATTTGGATAAGCCGCTTCTGGTGGAGATTATTAGAAAAAGATTAAATCCAATCAAAGCAAGTCCTGAAGCAAACGTTGAGAAGAATGTTGGTAAGTTTTTGATTGTATTAGGAAAACCGAACTGATACCATTACAAAGTTTGTATGGCGGCGGCGTTTTTTAATTTCAAAAATTATACATGGCTTCATTAGTGAAATGAAATAAATGAAAAATTACCCGGTGAATTTAGTCCGCACGGCCTAGTTTTAATTTTCGAAATTCACGCAGTCATATTTTTAACACACGAGCTTGCTCAATCATCAGCATTGAATTCTTTCATTAAATAATAGATAAAATATTTGCAAAATAAAAGGAAATTGACACACAAACAATTTCCGAAGTGAACTTAAATAAAGCGTTTATTAGAACTCAAAAAAGTATCCGTTCTACAGAAATGTGCTTTCAGTTTGATAAAAACAGTAGCATACTTTTGTGCTTTCTTAGCTAAGCAGACCTAAATAATATTCTTTTGCGAAATTAAATTTTTTTTACTATATCTTCCACAGGAACCACACTTGAAAGTGATATGGCTGTATTTTTGGAATCGTGTGGCAAAGATTTTTGTGATATAAATCTCGTTTTGGATGGACAGGTCATTCCAGCACATAAATCGATTCTTTCAGCCCGTTGCTCGTACTTCCAAGGAATGTTTCGGTCATTTATGCCACCAGATAACACGGTTAATGTAAGTTCATAAGCGACGTGTTATTATAGTAAACCCTTGAGTTTTTGTTTTGATTTTATTTCAGATCCAAATCGGCGACGTTGCTCCGTCACTTGAATCGTTTAGCTCTCTACTTCGTTACATCTATTATGGCGAAACGAAATTGCCACCACAGGATGCTCTGTATTTATTTCAAGCCCCATGCTTCTATGGACTCTCCAACAATCGGCTACATGCTTTCTGCAAGTATTCCCTGGAACACAATATCACATATGAAAATGTTTTGCAAACTCTGGAGGCAGCCGATTTTACCAAAATTGCCGACATCAAGGAGTATGCCTTGAAGTTAATAGTCAAAGAGTTTGCCACTGTAGCGCGTTTGCCAAAAATGACAGGTCTCAGTCGGGATCTGTTATTGGAAATTATCCGCGCCGTTGCCGATGCCCATGGGGAGTTCTTAACAACTATTAGCATCAACACGGATCTTTGAAAATTAGTATTTCTACAGCCGGCGTTAACAATGCTATTGGCTTGGCTGCAAATTGGTGATTGCTATTGAATGGTTGCATCAACGACAATTGATGAACTTAGAATGACTTCTCTTTGTTTTCTAGTTTTTTTTTCTTTTAGCCATACGCCATGAAGGAAAATGTGCGAAAAATAAAAATTGAAGCCAGAAAATAGATAGCTGAAGTCACAAATCTCGAAAATATTCCAGGAAATCTCGAAACCAATTGCCTTGTTTTGTTTCTGTGTTCTCGAAGAGCACAATTAATGAAATGCATTATTATGTTCTAATGTTATCCTTTATCGCCAACATAACCCAACTCAACATTTTATCATCAGCATCACACATGTAGATAACGAACTCGTGGTTTGTGGAATGATGCATTCACATACACCAATTTTTATTTAATTCATTAGTTGCAATTTAGGAATGTTGTTCTCTAGAATTTCTGCTCGCTTCACTAAATATTTCCTTAAAGATGTGTCTTCAATATAAATCGCATTGAAGAAGATGCAGTATTCGACAATGCCTATCAGACTCGCTGTCCCTTTGAGATCGATGACAAAGTCCCTGTAATTTATAGATTGGTATAATTTTGATGCGTTGGAAGTTTGAAAACAATAGTAAAGTATATTGGAATTCTCATTTTCGGCAATCTGTTTCTGAATATAAAATTTGGTTGAGATTTTTAAGAACTTCGGAATTTCATGGCCAATCCAAACATTGAAATTCTTATTCAGTTTTGTTTAACTATGGCTTGCTTAATTGTGATAAATAATCTACAAAATATGCAGTATCTAATATTTCTATACATTGGCAATACCTATTATCATATTCATAATAATTGTGTTTAATTGATTTTATTATTTATTTTTCGAAATTCAAAACTTTTATTGTTGAATTGTAGGGTTAATAAATTAGAATGATTTTTTTACAAAAAAAGTAAATATAAAAATGTGTGTTAAATATTTTACGTGTTACGTTAAATTAATATATGGCTAGCAGAAGTTAAATTTTAAGTATAGAATAAGTTTATGTAAAAGGCTATTCAAAAGTACGTGTGTTATCTGTGTATTTAAATGTTTAAATAATAATTGTTTTACCTTATTAATGGTAAATTAAAATAACAATTGAAAGTTATGTGTTTGTTTACTACTATTGTAAACATTGGACTTATATGTAAAATGGTGGCCAAAATAAAGGCATGAAAGATGGCCATGGTGTAGTGGTTAGAGTCATTGCTTGTGACCCGAGGGAAGTAAGTTCGAGCTCCGGCAGAGGACAGCAATACCAGCCATCTACCACATATAGGAACGGTATAGCCATTCTTCAATGACTTCAATTTCTCATCAGAAAAATTCACCGCGCACCCTACGCTCGTGGGAGTCACCGTCACTTTTAATAACAGATTCCCGACATACGCCACTAATTTCAGAAATCGCCTCAGGTCCAGAAATAACATCATCAAGTCACTTGGCGGAAGTTCGTGGGGTAAAGATAAGAAAACGCTCTTCGCCATGTACAAAGCGATCGGTCGGTTCGTGCTCAACTACGTTGCGCCTATCTGGTCCCCGCAACTAAGCGACACCAACTGGATGCACCTTCAAGCATGCCACAATACAGCCATACGAGACATCACAGAATGACACCTCATGGCAAACGAAGGCCATCTGCATACCGAAACAATGATGATAATCGATAAAAAAAACACATCATGCTTTTTGGTGCCCAAACCACCTCCCGATAAACACCAATTGCCCAACGGCCCAACTCGGCTCGGGCTGGTACCACTAAATACTAAACATTGAAAACTGCAATCCCGGCGAGGTCAACCACGTTAACCCCAGAAATGCTATGGACCCAACCAACTGAATTGGCATATTTCCAGGGACGAATTGACGAATGCCGATTGAATCTGCTGCGATAACAATTTTACCGTTATTTGTTCGAAAGCTTGACTAAACAATAGGGAAAATAAGTAGGTAGTAGTTGTGTGCCAAAAAATAGCTAATAAAATGGGGCGCTAAAGAATTTCGAGCAATTAAAAGAAAAACAAGTAAAAGTGTTATCATCGGCATGGGCGAAGCTTTGATACTATGCTGCTCGGGCATATGCACAACGATTTTGTCCGGGGCAAATAGACGAGAAAAAAGAAGAAACTCAGTGGTAAAGTGGTTTCATATTTTGATCTTTATTGACGGAGATCGATGCCCCTATTATTGCCCCTATTATGTAAGACAACTACAACTAAAGTTGAGTTGTCAGTTGATTTTATTTAATTCAAAATTCGGTATTGTCCGTATTGTAATACACAACCTTGATAGAAAAGTTGTCTATCAAAACACAACAAAGATGGTAGTGGTTGTCTATAGTCGTTAGTTAGTTTGGGTTGTGTGAAAGTTGAGTTGAATTGAAGACAACTCAACTCAACTAAGTTGAGTTGTCTTACATAATAGGGGCATAAGTAAGACAACTACAACTACAGTTGAGTTGTCTCTTGGTTTTATGTAATTCAAAATAAGGTATTGTCCGTATTGTCATATACAACCTTGGTAGAAAAGTTGTCTATCAAAACACAACTGCAGTGGTTGTCTATAAGTTGTTAGTTAGTTTGGGTTTTATGAAAGTTGAGTTGAATTGAAGACAACTCAACTCAACTAAGTTGAGTTGTGTTCTATAATATAGGGGCACAATTCTCTTATGTCGTTTTCCATTGGGCAAAAAGAATCGTCCGGGAGCGTCCGGAATCAAGAAAATCGCTTCTGAAACCGTTCCATTGGCGCAAAAAATACTCTTCTGTTGATTCTGAGGAGAGAATTTCGCTTCTCGATTTCAAGTCAGAATCCACTCGAGAAGCACTTACACAAGTGCATTTTATGTATTTTATACAAGCCAGCTGGCAGCAGCCATACAGTTATTTTTGACGTTTCACCAATACGTGAGCGTAGTAGCCCAGAAGCAGTTTTCTTGTTCCATTGGATTTCAGAATGAGTGAATCCTCGAGTGAAACCAATGGAAAACGACATTACTGACTAGACTTTATTCTAACTTAAACTAACTAAGTACAAATTCATTATTTAATTTTTATATATGTATAATTATGTATTTTGATATACATATTTGGCTAGTTAAGAACAGAAGTGATCCAAGTAACATTTTGTGATAATTGAGATAATGAGCAAAACGCGTTTTCTTTATTATGTACAATTGTGTGTAATACGTTTATTACAATATGTTTTAACTTAGTCTTTCCCATCATTTTTTGTTGACACATCCAATATTGACGAAGTTTTTGACACTTTTATGAACTTGGATCACTTCTGCTTTTATTAAAAAATTATAAACTGTAGAACAAAAATGAAGTAAACGAGTTTTTATCGAAAAATCCATTAATTTAATGGTATTTAAAAGTAAGGGTATATTCCCCCCCTTGTCTAGAATCTAGATCAATAATAATAGTAATTTTCCGAGTTGTCTTCATTGAAATAGATTCTATTATGTCATTTACAAAATTGTATTTTTCGCACATCTGAAATTAGGTTCCAATTCCGATTGAATGTGTCAAAAAGAATTATGGGAAAAGAAACATGTTGTAATAAACCTATTACATGCAATTGTAATAATAAACGAAACGCGTTTTGCTCATTACCTCAATAATCACAAACTGTTACTTGGATCACTTTTGTTCTTAACTAAACAACTTTGGATTACCTTGGCAGTATCTTTTTTTATACGAAAAGTGATCTAAGTGACAACAACCGACTTTCAAGTAACTTAGATCACATCTGCACTGATAATTTATATTTTTAACGCAATACAGAAAAGTCAAAAAGTGAACTTTGTTAGGAGAAGTGTTCGATAGCACTAGGATCACTTTTGCACTAACTAAATTAGTTTCTTAGAAGTCCATTGCCATACTTAGCTCAGTTTTTCTAAAAATGTTACTTGGATCACTTCTGTTCTTAACTAGCCATTTATGAATTTGACATGTGTGATGTGTATGTGAGTGCTTGCATGTGGTATAAAATATTAGGCATGTGAGTTAGTACGTACCAACACATCGGTCTAACATTGCTTTTGTATGCTAGGTAGGTACCAGAACTACTTGGTAAAAATGAGTTCTCTCACAAAATTTAATTGACGTACTAGGTTGATTCGTTTGGACGCTATCGTGTTTTCAACAGACAGACGGACAGACATGGCTAAATCGATTCAGAATTTGATCCTAATTCAGAATATATAATATACTTTATGTCAGTACTGTCAGTCGCCTGAATATTTACAGATGATTTGAAATTTGTTGTCCTATTTGGCATCCGCGTGTAACGACTCCATAATATGTTTGTATTTCCTGCGATATGAGAAACAAATTGGTAAAAAAATGGTAGGTACCTACAAAATCAGTTTTCACTCACTTTTCATGTTCAATGTATTTGTAGAGGATTGCAACTAACAATATTTTAAGTGCAGAACTTACACCCATCTGCTTCTATTTCGGGGAACAATTATTGGAGTTTAAAAGTTCGCCTTTTTTAAGAGAAAATATTTAAAACAAAAATTTTAGATGATTCTTTTAAAAGGTATTTATAACAAACAGGCCCAAATTAATTTTGATAACCACAACCACGCTAACATATCTGTGTAATAAGGAAGTGTCAACAAACAAGCAAAAACAGCTGATTTTGTTATCAAATGGAATACCTATTTTGGGGTTATTAATCTGGCTTGACTGACTTCAGTAAAAATGAGTGCGATATTAGTTTTTAGAAATACAAATCGTTTTATGAAACTGATTCTTAAACCGAAGAATAGCATAAACAGTAAGCTGCCAGTTAATGGTAGAAAGGCGTTGTCAACCGAAGCAAACACAGCACAGGAAATTGCAAAACGTAGTGTTGAACAATATTATTTCAGATTTTGTTTATTTTGATTTGATTCATCTAGATATCCAATTTATTGAATTCCATGGACAATGGCCGGAAAAAGAACAAACAGACTTCATAAAGGACATGCGTATAATTCAAGACTTTATTACGATCGAGGAGGAAACAAAACTCTTTGAGGAAATAGAACCGTACATGAAACGACTCCGTTACGAATTTGATCACTGGGATGATGTGAGTGATGATTCTGCGGCTTACAAATTCTAATAATTTCGTCATTGTATCGTAGGCTATACATGGCTTCCGTGAAACTGAGCGCAAGAACTGGTATCCGCACAACAGAGAAATTATTGAAAGAGTTCGATCCACAGCTTTTGAGGGAGAAATAATGCAGTTCGTCCATGTTTTAGACTTGGCTGAGAAAGGAGTAATTAAGCCACATGTAGACAGCACTAGGGTAAGGTTTAATATTAATTCTAAGGCCAAATATAATGATGTATTTACATTACAGTATTGTGGCACGACTATATCGGGAATGAGTTTGCTATCTGATGCGGTTATGAGACTAGTGAGAACTGACGAGAACAAATATAAACAGGTGTCTTCCGTCAATGCAGTTGACTCTAATCAAAGTGACGATGCATACAGAAATCAACCAGTTACCAAACTAGAGGGAAATTTCTATGCCGACATTCTCCTTAACAGGCGTTCTTTGTACATAATGAGGTAGCGGTGTGAGTTAGAATTGTCGAAAGTTCTCTCGTAACACATTACTGGCTTTTCTTTTTAGTCATACGGCAAGGTACAATTTTACTCACGAAATTCTCTCTGAAGAGAACTCGGCATTTAAAGGTGAACCAGTGACCAAAGGAAGAAGGATCTCTATTATTTGTCGCAATGAGCCGTGATCATTCGTCTCAAGAAGACAAATAGGGTCAGGACTCAGGAGATAGAGATGCCTGACATAATAGTTTTGTAAAATATATAGCAATCAAGTCAATTATTTTAGTTAAAAGTAAACACATATGATGCCGTGACAAGTTGTTTTCTTCTATTCTTCAATGACTTTGTGACTTTTCCGATTAACAGATAAATAACACAATGTATGTTTTTTAAGAACCCAACTTGAAGGAGTTCAGTCAGTGGACATGGCTACAAAATTCCAAAATTCGTTTCTTTAAGTTTGTTTATTTGTTTTATTGGAAGGGGGTAAAAATCGTTGGGGCACTGCCATCATAGGCACAACATTAGGTGCCATCCGATTTGCATTGTTAATTAAATCGTTTTCAACAGCTATTTGTTGCGGAAACTCAGTGATAAGAGGGGCCTTGTCTTCCTTTGCAATAACATGAGGGGCAATTATTCGTAATGCTGATTTATGTAGAGCAACAAGGATTGAATTAATGATTCCTAAAAAGAAAAGACATTAGCTTTCTGAAGCTATCATTTGAATTTAAATGTCCGTACCAGATATGATAATGATGCCAGCAATTATTGAACAAAGACGAACTGCAAACTGCACTATGTTGTCCCGGTCACTTTGGACTATAACTTTGATCGCAGACCAATCATATTTAAAGTAGATTCCCGGTGAGCCGTAAGAGTTCTTTGATGAATCTGATGAGGAGAAACATAAGTAAATTTTTTACTTTTATTTGGCTAAAGTTGGTGTACCTAATTTCCGAATGTTTTCAGTAACCGAATACTGAAACGTATTGAATGTAGAAAACGTATTTTGAATCTCGGTCGGGACAATTTTTATAAAATATTGCACAGTTGTAGATTCCTCGTCTATTACTCTCTCGTCACCTTCCAGTGGTTGTACAATGCGCCGTGAAAAACTCCCAAAACTGAGACGGTTAATTCGGTGCGTGAAATTCAATGGAACTCTCTTGAACTCAATCATCCAGTGGTCCTCAACTAGCTCTACAACTGGACTACTGCCACCAACTAAATGCAGTACACCAGCGACCTTTTGAGAATAGAAATAATTTACATTTACTAATTTAGTTGGTTTTATAAAGCAAAACCTTATTGATTCCCAGAGTTCCATGCAACCTGCAAGCGTCGTATTGTTCTTGCCCTTTTGGTTTTCTTGGTGTAATTGGTTTATCACTAACATCGGTACTCTTAAGGATGTCTTTGAAAAGAATGTCAGCTACGGAGTGATATTCTTCTCGCAAAAACACATTCATGTGCTGCACCAGTTCAAAGTTCTTCTTCTCTTCGTCGGTCATCTCCCACCAAGTGTCTTCCCTTTGCAAAGTACCATAGGCAAAGACATCCTGTTGAGTTTCGTCCATTAAATCAACACCCGATAGAGCTTTATTCAGATAAAATTAATATAGAAATAGATTTCAAACATTTGAATAACTTACATGTACATGGCATCGCAACAGTGATATCTACATGGAACTGCACCTTGTCGTCCATATCGAGATCTGGTTTGAACTTAAAAACTGGATTTGCATCGCGATAATACGAGACTTCTTTGTAAATCAAGAAAACCACCAACAATCGACTTAAAAGGGATACTGATAAAAATAAATTTATAAATAGTGCACAGAATTAAACAATTTCCTCTATTGCCGGTTATGAATGATGAATAATATACTAACATGTTCCCCCGATTTCTGTGGTCTCTGTATATTTTTCTGGTACTTTTTTGAATGCATCGAGATTCTTAGCTAGTTCTAAAATATTATTTTTCCCTCTATACCTAATTTCTGCCATTTATTTTCTTTAATTTAATATTCAAAAATCAAGAAACACCAAGACCTGATAATTTTAGCATAATCAAAAACATATTTTTGACGTTTCTCAAAATGCCAACGTCAGACTGTGTTCAGGGTTTACATGCAGCATTATTGCTACAAATTACAGTGGGATACGTAGGAGTAGGATCTGCACTGCAAACTAACGTACTAGAAGAAAACTCGTTCGACATCTTATTTAAAGTTTCATTTTTCTCTTTGCACAATATTTAAAAAAAAATCGTTGTAACGTACATATTATACATTATATTGCATTTCCAAGCAAATATGACTAGGTATATTGCCCTAAGACTAAAACATGAAATGCTCGAAATAAAATTAAGAAATTGGAAAATTTTAATATAATACCTTGCATTCTAGTTTCAAATGAGCTGAGTACAAAGTTCTCTTTATCACAGAGGTTTGTTTGAAGTCATTTTGTGTACATAAGGTCCCTAAATACAATTTCACTTAAAGAACTCTTGTTCTGAAGATAATGTCATAGTTACTACCTTTATGTGCGGAAATTCTTATATTATTATTAGTATTACCTATAAACATTTCATACCATTATTATTATACCTACAACAGTGTTATATTGTAAAATGAATTAAAAAGCGTGCACAACTATTGTTAAAAATGTTCCAAATTAAAAGAGAAACCGAAATAAATTCAATGGTGATTTATTAGAACAAATCAAGCGGATTACAATTATCTTTAAAATTCAATGTTACGGTTTAAAGCAAGGAAAAATGACTGAGAGTTCACTCAACAAATAAGCGAAATTTATATGATTCTTTCATAACTGTTACTTATGTATAATATTAAAAAGAGAAGTATGTATAAGAGAAATTTAATTTACTTGAGAAACTTAGAATGAATTTGAGCATACATATTACATATGCATATTACGTATTGATTTTTTCAACATCTTGCGGCCCGGGGAGGACTCGATAGCTCCAATGGATATAGGAGCTGCACTGGTCTTCGCATTAAACGTCTATCGGGAAATCTCACCTCACAAGCCCGAACTTTACCGTCTCGACCTTCGAATGACTGCTCCACCATCACCATCTTCCAGTGTACTCGTGGCTTTGTACTGTCATACAAAAGAACTACATCTCCTTTTTTCAGCTGCATTGATTTCTTCGGATCGTATGTGTGAAAAGACCGGAGTTGCTGCATATACTCGATTCGCCATCTTATTGCCAGCTTTGAAAAGTATTTCATGCGATGTCGCCACAACTCCCTTAGACTCGAGCTATCGAGTGCTGCAACCTGGTCCTGGCTCATACTGGGGGAGCACGTTTGTAGGAATCTTGTTGGTGTAAGGGGCGTTGATCCCAGCGGATCCTCCGAAATGAACGTCAGGGGCCTCTCATTCACCAAAGCCTCGGCCTCTGTAAGCAATGTACTTAGCTGCTCAAAATTAAGTTTGGCCTTACCTATGACTGTTTTGAGAATGTTTTTTATGGTCCTGATCATCCGCTCCCAAAAGCCGCCCCACCAGGGCGCTCTCTCCACGATAAAGTTCCACTTTATCCTGTTCTTTGCTAGAAAACCGGGTAGCTCTTCTTCTTGTAAAATATTTGTTACACCTCTCAGTTCAAATGATGCTCGGCGGAACGATTTTGCATTGTCGGAGTATATAGCGGACGGTGTGCCACGCCTCGATATAAAACGTCTTAAAGCCATGACACAACTGTCCGTGGACATGCTCGTAGTCAGCTCTATATGAACAGCTCTGACTGCTGCACAGGTGAAGAGCAACAAGTATGCTTTACGCATCGTAGATCCATCTTCAGCTTCGTAAAAGAGGGGCCCAGCGAAATCGATGCCCACGTTATCGAAAGGCCTGGCCAACGTGATCCGATGGAGAGGTAGTGGCGCAAATGGTTGGGAAACAGGCTGGCCGAACAACTTTTTACAAATAAGACAGGCCTGGATCTGCCTCTTCACAACCTGGCGCCCCTTGATGATCCAAAATCGTTCTCGCAGCTTAGCTGGTACAGTGCCAACTCCTCCGTGCAACGTTGTTTGGTGATAATAATTTACAATAAGCGCCGTGATATGATGGTTAGACGGCAAGATGATTGGGTGCTTGAGATCGTAATTTTCCTCAAGCAACTGGAGCCTACCTCCTACCCTGAGAAGCTTCTTGTCGTCTAGGAATGGGCCAAGTTTTATGATTTTGGACGATGACTCCAAAACGCCATTTTTCTTCAAAGAAAAATACTCATTAGTAAAACTTGTTCTATGTACATACCTGAGCCAGTAGATCTCGGAATCCTCCAGCTCGCCCTTGGTCAAAAACTTCTCAAAACGTTGTTTGCGATGGACGAACCGCAAAACCCAGCTAGTCACCCTCAACAATCTTAGCCAACTACTAAAATTGTCACAGCTCATGATGGATTCCATTGGCTCCTTCAGCTTTTCTTGAGCTCCTGTCCGAAGGCTTATTTGACATTCACCATCTGCAAGATGCTCTCGTTTCTCAAGAACAGCAATATTAAGCCAACTCGGCCCACTCGTCCAAACCGATGATGACTGCAACTTGTCTCCAGCGATCCCTCTGGTAATTAAATCAGCCGGATTGTCTTTGCCTGAACAATGGCACCAATTAGCAACTGAAGTATGACGGCGAATTTCTTCAACTCGGCTCTGCACATAGGGCTTCCATCTCTGCAATTGTCCGTATATCCAGTTTAGGGTTATTTTAGAATCGGTATATAACAGGAACTCTTTGATAGGAATTTTGAGTGCGTTTTTGAGGTATGCGCACAATCTGGCCGCGATTAATGCCGCTGTCAGCTCCAATTTTGGGAGAGTTAACTCCTCGCTGCCATCGGTCTTGATAGGGGCTACACGACTTTTTGAGCACAAGAATGAAACTGCTACATGCCCTTCCGAATCGACCACTCTTATATATGCAACTGCGCCGTAGGCTCTTAAGCTGGCATCAGCAAAAATATGGCACTGGACCTCGCAGATTGTTGTTAGCGGTAAAGTTGATCTTGGTATGGTCATATCCTGCAGTTGCAATATATTTTTGATGCAGTCTTCCCACTCGGACAACAAATCATCTGGCAAACTCGCATCCCACTCCAACTTCCTCTTCCACGTTGCTTGGAACAATATTTTTAGCTTGATGACCGTTGGACTAATCATCCCCAAGGGGTCATAGATGCGAGCCAAGGTCGATAAAATATTACGCTTCGTTCCTCGAGATGAATGAAGTGCGATGAAACTTTGGACTGATTGCAGAGGCACGGACAACTCGTCGCTAAATACCATCCATATAAGGCCCAGAACTTTCTGCTGCGCTGGCAAATCCTCCGATGTGACTGCACTCCGGACAGTGGAGCTGTTTGAGTGCCACTTTCTAAGGTTCATTGATGCTGTGCTCATGACCTCGGTAGCCTCCCGCCAAAGTCGTTCACCTTCCGCATCGGAATTTACACTGATAACTAGGTCGTCCATATAAAAACTGTTCTCCAGCATTTGGCAAGTTTTAGGAAACCTCTTCTTCTCCTGCGCCAAGTGATGGCGGATTGTGGCTGTTAAGAGAAATGGACTGCTACACACGCCAAATGTGACCCTAGTCATGCGGTATTCTTGATAATTCAAGGACGGTGACGCATTCGATGACGACGAAGACCAAATGAACCTGTGGGCATCTCGATCGGCTTCGTTCAACAGTATTTGCAGAAACGCCTTTTCTATATCTGCCACAAGACCGACTCTCCCAAGTCGAAAGTTCAAAAGCGTTTTTAAAACGTCAGGTAACAAATTTGCTCCCGTAAAGAGCTGGTCGTTAAGGGAAGGACAACCCTCTGCTTGACTGGAAGCGTCAAAAACTATCCTCATCTTCGTAGTTGTGCTGTCCTCTTTGTATACAGGGCGGTGCGGCAAGTAAATTGTTCGTCTTGTTAATGACGATGATGGGACAGGCTCTGCTATTCCATCGACGACCATCTGTTGAATGCTGTCGTTGTATTCTTGCAGTTTCTTGGGGTCCCTAGAAAGACGACTATATAAACTATTTAGACGACTCACCGCAATACTTTTGTTGCTGCCAAACACAACATTCGGTTCCTTCCAAGGTAAGCTGGCTTCATAGCGGCAGCCGACTTGTTTAATGTACTGGTTAGTCATCTCCTGGGTTAAACGTTGTTTCTCAGAGTCCTCCCCTAAAATACCGATGGATTCTAACGCCCAAAGAGAGGAAAAGTTTTGTTCACTGGTATTGCACACATTGCAAATAAACAACGGCTGAATGACACCACCTCTTCCAGCACCAACTTTATTCGAATAGGTTCCCTGGAGCGTCCAACCGAATACAGTATCTACCGCTCGCAAATTATCAGACAGACGCTGCTGATTCCCTGTCACAATAGACCAGTAATGATCAGCACCAATCAAAACACTGATCCCTTCCTCAACGTCGATATTCGCGACGACACAATCAGCCAGTTTTAAACCACGAAAAGAATTACAGAGTGGATCTGGCGTGCTAAGCACATCGGCACATATTTCGGGAACCACGACCACTTCGATCTCGATTATTTTATCCGCGTATTGACTTCGCACTCGCAACTTAATCTTTTTGAAAGATTTAATTGGCGCTTTCTGTCCACATCCGAAAGGGATTACTGACATTTGCACTGTTCTATATTGATCTAGAAGATTTAATTTTTTCGCCACACTTTCCTTCACGAAACTCATTTGACTTCCTCCGTCAATAACAATGCGTAAAACTCTTTTCTGGTCATCATTCCCCATCGCAATGCAACGTGCTGTTTTTAGGAAAACACAGTCAACGGAATTTTGCACACACATAGCGAAACTGGTTTCTTCAGGCACCTTTTCCGATTCCGATTCTTCTTTCTTGTTTTCGCACAGCGAGGATAAATGTTTGCCACCGCACTTCGCACATTTGAGAAACCGACCAATACGACATTTCTTAGACATTATGACCCCGTTTGGCGCAGCGAAAACAACGGTTGTCTTTTCGGAGACGATCTCTTTTTTGCTGCACAGACACTGCTTCACAATTTTTTGCTGTGTGAGTAGCAGAATCGCAGAACAAGCACTTTTCATTTTCATTCTCCTCCGCTTTTGCTCCGATCAGACTTGCTGCTGTAGTTGGGGATGCCTTTGTGTAAGTACGCGATGTTGTGACTCGACTTCTCTCCAATGCTTCTACCTCTTTCTTCAGAAAACGCAATATACTATTAACACCGCGGTCATGCATACCATCTAGAGAAGTTTGTGTTTCAGAAGAATTGTCACTGTGTCTGCTGGTCTCTGCTGCTTCATCGTCACGCGTTTCGCACTCTCCTCCTTTTCTCCTATGATAATCCACTCGCAGTTCTGCTGGTAGACAGCGCAAGAGAATTGATTTTAACATGACGTCATATGTCTGCGAGGGGACTTGTAGTGCAGTAAGAGAGCGTATGGAAGTCGAAATATTGTTGTATAAGTTTCGTAGACTCACAACCTCCGATTTGCAAGTAACTGGACTAAGAGATATTAATTTTTGCATGTGATTGTCTATGAGTTTTTCAGTATCACCGTACTGCTCTAACAACAATGCGACTGCTGCATCATAGCACGATGAAGTGGCAGTAAACCCCGCTACGACTTTCTTTGCCGCCCCACTCAGTGCATCCTCAAGATAATTAAATTTTTCTGCAGCAGACAATTGATCATTTTGATGGACAGCACTATTAAATTGGTCCCAAAAGGGCATCCAATCTCGCATATTGCCGTCGAACTTTTTCAATTGCAGTTTTGGTAAATGTATGTTGCTTTTGTGAGATGGCAGATTTAAGTTGGTGGAATTGCTGAGAACATTGACGTTAGGTGGATTGTTGAGGGGATCCTGCTTTGCTCGTAGCTTTTGTAGGCGATAATTTAGCCTGGCTAAAGTGCCTACAGCGTTGTCTTCATAATCGGCCATTTTTTCAAACTCTCTCTCCTGATCTTCGGGTTTGATTAGGTTCTTGGCCATAACTTGCTTGTCCGCCTCCTGAAGCTTCCCATGGACCGCTGTCAATCGTCCTATGAAGGTTACGAGTTCTTCCTCAAATTCATCGAACCGACCCACGTTTTCCTCACTCAACCGACATTGCGTGTCCAGATATTCCGACGCCGCTTTCACAATTTTCGTTAATGAGGTTCTAAAAGTACCGCGCGTTACCACCTCCATTGTCGTTACGTATTTCGTCTCTATCTTTATCCCGTTCCCGGGTTTCGGCACCAAAATGTTAAAAATGTTCCAAATTAAAAGAGAAACCGAAATAAATTCAATGGTGATTTATTAGAACAAATCAAGCGGATTACAATTATCTTTAAAATTCAATGTTACGGTTTAAAGCAAGGAAAAATGACTGAGAGTTCACTCAACAAATAAGCGAAATTTATATGATTCTTTCATAACTGTTACTTATGTATAATATTAAAAAGAGAAGTATGTATAAGAGAAATTTAATTTACTTGAGAAACTTAGAATGAATTTGAGCATACATATTACATATGCATATTACGTATTGATTTTTTCAACAACTATGTTGTTTAAGGACCATTCGCATGAGAGCGAACGAACGAATTGATGAAATGCGAACAAACCACTTTTGATGCATTTATGAATAGATAATTGCACATTTTACTCTTCCAAGAGTAGGTAGTATAATATTAACTATCCCATCACAATGTATTAAGAAAAAAAAGCTTAAAAACAGTTTAAGTAATGAAATTTCGAATTCTAGACTTTTTGTCGCGAACGAAAACAATCTCGCCGGGAATTGTCAAAGTTTATTCGCAATCGAATAATACATTTGTTCGAACTTAACCTCAAATTATAAATTCCTGTTAGAAACTGATGGCTGAAATTCGCGAACTACCGCGAACTATTATCCTTCCCTTATTAACGTGGAGGAGAAGAAGGTTGACCATATTATGGTTCACCCATTTTAGCATCTTAGAGGTTGATGTACCTTACCATCGTTAGACTATTTACTAAGCATCACTGGTATCTTAACTTAAAATCGAACTGTGTCTCCCTTTTATGGGAAGGTCTCTGTGGCCACGCGCTAAGAAGAGGAATGTTAATAAAAGATATATCGAAACCAACAGTTTACAGTCGTAGGTAATATTCGCCTTGGAGATTATTTGTCTTGAAAGTCCTTCCTCCTTCTTGTTATATTAATGAAAATTAATTTATGAAAAAGGATATTCAATATTGGCGCCTTGAACAGACCGTAACAATGGACAGTTATAAATTTGAGGTAGTGAAAGACTTTGTCTACCTAGGCTCTGCGGTGAACTCCAGCAATGACACAAGCGCTGAGATCAACCGAAGAATTACTCTCTTGCCAATCCCTGCTTCTAAGGGCTTTGAAGGTAATTGAGTAGCAAAGCCCTCTCTCAAGCAACTAAGCAGACATTGTATGGACTCTATCAAGGGCAGATGAAAACACACTCAGTTGCTTCAAGCGAAAAGTTCTCCGGATGATTTTTGGTCCAGTTTGTATCTCAGGGGTCTGGAGGATCTGTACGGGCTGTACAGCGATATAGACTTAATAAACAAGGATCTTCTCTGAAGTAACGATTTCCTCGATAAGGATATTCTTTCTGAGACGAAAGAGAGCCGGACATTCCATGAGTAGGTGAAGAGAAGGTTTGTCACTCTCCAGATGTAGTCTAAATGTAGGATCCAGTGAGACGGCAATTCGGTGAATATGTTTTTTCATGAGACCATATCCACTAATTATACCTGTTAGGATTTTCAGGTTATTTTTGCCCAGATTAATGAGAAAATAAGTAGAATTTAGGGAAGAATAATTGTTTGGTGTCTGGAATATTTTTTTACTGTCACAGATTCAGGTTCGATAAGTGGCATTATTGCCCCAACTTTAGCCAGTGGGTCAGCTGTTTTGTTGCCACCAAAGACCTGTATGTCGGCTGGAATCCGGTGAAGAATAGTGTTAAGAGTGAACTAGGAGGAGCTACATTCTGAGCTACAGGTCTATCTATAGTAGGTCAAATGTATTGCGGTTCATCTTAACACAGATTGACAAATTAAAGTTGTAGCATACACCAAAATAACCAGAGACCAGCTAGACCATGTAAAATAAATTGCGTGGGGGGGGGGGGGGGGTATATCTCGCTTCGTACAGGCGGAAGGGGTAATTTAAAAAAAAATACTTAAAAGGAAAAAAAAAAAAAAAAAAAAAAAAATATTAAAAAACAATGGCAACACACACGAGATAGACCCCCTCCTCCCATAGTAAAAAAAATGCTTGTATTTAACTCCTCTACAAAATACCGTTCTCAATTTTTGGCGCCTAAGTTATGGTACTTTCCCCCTTTTTACATGGCCTGTCCAAGTTTATCCCACGTTTTCATAAACGGTTGCATAACTGCAGGTGACTTAGAGAAAGTCACTTGGAATTGATTTTTTTAGCTGTTGTAAGTATATTTTACTTCGCTGAGGTAGATATCCAATAAAAGCTATTATTGAACCTTTCTTAAAATATAGGATCACGTCATTGGGTACGATGGAACTTTTAATTGAAACAAATATTTTTAAAGTGGTCCAAGACGCGACGACGACGATTATGTGATTTGTAATAGAATTTATTATTCCCCCGTTGAAGATTATCTCTATATTAAAACCGACCAACAATAATTTTAGTACCCATCTACAAAAAAGGCGATCCTATGTCATGTAAGAACTATTGAGGCATATCCCTGCTTAGAAGATCCTATCCATCGTACTGTGTGGACGTCTAAAACCGTTCGGCAACACACTAATCGGCACGTATACCACTGTGGCTTCAGGCCCGGCCGTCAGATCGACTATAGACCAAATATTCACACTGAGGCAAATCCTGGAAAAGACCAACGAATTTCAGGTCGAAACTCACCACCTACTTATCGACCTCAAAGCCGGATAACATAACATATGTACATCGCTCTATATGGCGATGGCCAAATTCGGAATCCCGGCAAAACTGATTCAGCTGTGTCGCGTCACGCGCTGCAACGTGCAGTTTGGAAGTAGCCCCTCCGAACTATTTCAAACATGCACTGGATTTCGGCAAAGAGACGCGCTATCATGCGACTTCTTCAATCTCGTACTGAAGCAGATAGTGCGCAGGGCAGGTGTCAACACGGAAGGCACTATCTTCAACAGGTCCGTCCAGCTGCTGGGCTATGCGGACGATATTGACATCATCGGTCGCTCCCAGCGTGTCGTGATAGAAGCGTTCACGGCGATTGAAGAACAGGCGAAATCCGTTGGCCTTGAAGTAAATGAGGAAAAGACTATGTATGTACAATGTACATGCTATCAACAAAAAAACAGCATCTGTCCACCGCCTAGGACAAAACGTCACTATTGATAGTAATTATTAGTATTGAGGTAGTTAAGGAGTTCCCCTACCTCGGAGTAAACATGAACTCCACGAATGACACCCTAGTGGAGATCCGGCGAAGAATTACCCTAGGAAACCATTGCTACTTCGGTTTGGCAAAACAACTGGGCTCAAAACTCCTAATTCGATGAGGGTCTTAGTCTTAGAGCTAAGAGGATCTTCGAATCCCAGACCCCAGGTTCGAGAAGACAAGGAAGACCGAACCTCCGTTTCAAAGACCAAGCCATCGCGGATGCCAGAGCGCTTGGTCTGGACAACTGGAAGCAGCGTACTCGGGATCG
Source organism: Cheilosia scutellata (assembly GCA_955612985.1). Lineage (NCBI taxonomy): Eukaryota > Metazoa > Arthropoda > Insecta > Diptera > Syrphidae > Cheilosia > Cheilosia scutellata. The sequence continues at coordinate 50,212,756 of OY015313.1, read as the reverse complement.
TACAGGATGGAAGGCTGCAGTGTTTCAGACAGAGACTCTTCACAGGTCGGGACGGGAGATAAGTAAGTAAGTAACAATAATTTTACCATAATATGGTGTACGCAGTATGTACATAAATATATAAATTTGATATAAGTAGGTATACATACTAGGGTGGTCCTTAAAACCCATGTTTTCACCACATGGGTTTTCCATCGCATGGTTTTTGGATTTTTTTTAAATTTTGTGAGGCATGAAAAAAAAAAAAATCTAAAGAAATTGTGTAAAAATCCCATGCTATTTGAAGGGAAACCAGTTCATCGTTACCGGCAGTATTTCCTATTGAGATAGAGCCTTGAGATTTTGGCCACTTTTTTTTTTATTTATTTAGAGCCAAATGAAGGGGCAACGCGCTGAAAATTCCACCACATGGGTTTTAAGGTCCCTAATACATACTGGCAATATCGTATTTCGTTAAATACGATTTTGAGTCAGAATATCGCCTTAGTCATCAATTGGGCAAATACGTATTGCATGTAATCTCTATATATATAAAACAAAGTGGAAAAAACTGTATGTTTCCCTCTGTAGCCCGTAAATTTCAACCAATTTAGTTGATTTTTTTTTTATAATGTCGGAAATTACGGTGGTCGGTCAATAGGCTAAACAAATTCAAAATCGGACAAAGGGGCGTGGCACCTCCCATACAAAAAAATATAAAATCTGATATCTCGAAAACCACCCAATCGATTGAGCTCAAACTTACAGATAATCTTAGGTATTGGCCGTGGAGTGCTCCTGTGAAGATTGGTCAAAATTGGACACCTGCTATACAAAAAAAAAAACCTCTTCTATGGGGTGAAACTCAATGAGCCAGTGATGAGCAGAAAATCACTACCTGTGATTTAGTAGCAGTGATTGTAAAATCGCAGTCACTACCTGTGAACGGGTATCAAATAAAGAGTGATTGCGAAACGTGATTGCGATTTTTCACTACCTACTCATCAGAATCACAGTCGCAGTTTGAAAATCACGAGTCACGAGGCAAACTCCCAAACAGATACATACTGTAAAGGGTGGCCTCTTTTCACAAACCGATCACTTCTTTAACGTGGATCTATACTTTTTACGCGAAAATAAAAGAAATTAAACACAAAAGAATTCGATGCACGTTACAACTTTATTTCTTCTAAAACAATCACGTCCGTTCTCTACAAAATCCTACGCCGACTGTGTCGATCTCTCTTAGTATGAAATTGAGTGCAACTCTATTCATGTATATATCCTAACATACCGGCAGCACCATTACATTTGTCTTGTTCTCTTTTTACTCTTCGTACCTCTTACTGTTACAATTCGGCCGTCCTGACTCCCAATCGTCCCGATTTCACCAGAAGTCTTTCCCTCAACATCAACCCATGGTTTGATATTTGCCACTTCCCATATCCCCTCATACGGAACTCGTCCTAACTGAAAACCTTCAATCTCTTTCAGCAAATACCTATCGTTTGGCAGAGTCTTGGCTATTCTAAAAGGTCCCTTGAACTTTGGGATGATCTTCTTGCAAGCTCCAGGTCTGCTTTCATAATTTCTCACCATAACGTACGACCCGACCTTATACTTCACGTTTTTTCTACCGCGATCCTTCAGTACCTCATTACGCTCCTGACTCTTAACGATTTTGGCAGCAGCTTCAGCTCTCATCTGCCCTAGATCCCTATTCGCTACTTGCTTCTCACATTCTTCCAAACTTTCCTTCAGATAATCTATCACTACTCCTCTTTGTCCGACCCCGAAAAGTAATTCGCTCGGGGTTATCCCTGTGCTACAGTGAATAGTATTATTCAATACAAATTCAATCGTCGGTAAAACCCCATCCAACGAGGAAACAGATCCTGCATTCGTCATTTTCGCTATCATTGGGCCCAGACTCCTATTCACCCTCTCAACTTGCCCATTGGCTTGAGGGGACCCCGTAGCGATCTTTCTGTGCTGGATATTATTTTCCTTCACGAATGACTCAAAATCTGCCGACGTGAACGCGCTACCCCGATCGGATATTAACGTTCGCGGTCGGCTATAATACGTAAAGTAGGACCGTAAACAACTCATAGCTTCTTGACTATTAGTAGTCCTTGTGGCAAACAACTTCACATACTTCGTAAACGCGTCTACCACCACAAACACGTATTTCTTCTTCGCATTCTTCATCGAAATCGGACCCATATGGTCTATATGCACAGTCTCAAAAGGCGTATTCCCTTTGGGGATACTATGCATAAATCCTTCATGTTTACCCATTTTTGGCGAGAAAGCAATGCATTTCAAGCAATTCTTTATATGATTGACCACCTTCAGTGTCATATTCGGAAACCAATATGTCTTCATTATCAATCCTATCACTTTATCTCGCCCTAAATGACCCATGTCATCATGATGCATCCTCATTATATTTCCCTCCATACTTTTGGGCACACAGAATAAAATCTTTGGCCCCACCTTCCTATACACTAACCCATTCCTCATCTCATAAAACTGACTCTCTTCTTCCTCAAGTTGTTTTCTAATCCTATTAATTGCCTCATCTCTATGTTGATTAATAGACAAGTTCTGTTCAAAAGTATTCTCTTCCAAAACCAAAATGTTTGTCGCCCGACTCAATGCATCAACGTGCTGCATCTTTGATCCTCCCCGATGCTCCAAAACATAGTCGTAGTTCTGGAGCTCCAGTGCCCACCTAGCTATTCGTGGATTTATCTCCCTCTTATTCAGAGTGAGGGTCAAAGAATTACAATCAGTCACAATTTTGAAACGAAGCCCATGCAAATATATCCTGAATCGTTTGAGCGCATAAATAATGGCCAACGTCTCCAATTCAAAACTATGGTACTTCGCCTCGTGATCTGTCGTTCTTTTTGAGAAATAAAACACTGGGTGATATTTCCCGTCGGACTTCTTCTGCAGAAGAATTGCGCCAAACCCCAATGAACTCGCATCACAGTGGAGTTCCGTTTCGTCTTTCGGGTCGTAGAGCGCTAATATCGGTGCCTCTACTAACTTGCTCTTCAGTCTCTCAAAGCAGGTGAGCTCTTCCTTTCCAAATTTAAAAGGAACATCTTTCCTAATGAGTTTGTATAAGGGTTGTGCAATCAGAGAGAACCCCTGTACAAACCTCCTGAAATAGGAACATAATCCCAGAAAACTATGTACCGCCTTTGCATTATGCGGTACTGGAAATTCACTCACGGACTCAATGTTCTTCGCATCTGGTTTTATCCCTTCCTTTGACACTGTATAGCCCAAATAACGAATCTGTGGCTTCATGAATTGGCATTTATCTAACCTAAGCTTCAACTTATTCTTTACTAACCGCTCGAAGACTTCTTCGAGTATCTCAAGATGCTCCTCAATCGTCCCTGTAGCTATCATCAAATCATCAATGTAAATTCTTATCCTACCGTTCCTCAACAAATCTCCAAAAACCTGATTCACATATCTCTGGAAAACCGATGGAGCATTCCTCAAACCAAAAGGCATTTTTAAATACTCAAATTGTCCTAACGGAGTCACAAAAGAAGTATATTTAACTGACTCGGCATGCATTTGAACATGGTGAAACGCGCTCTTTAAATCCAACAACGTAAAAATGGTTTTATTAACCAGTCCATCCAACAAGTCCTCAATCAAGGGGATGGGATAGTTATCTTTCAGTGTCACCTTGTTCAATGTTCTATAATCTACGCATAACCTTATTTCGCCCGATTTCTTTTTGACTAAGACAATCGGAGAGGAATATTCGGACTTACTAGGTCTGATGATTCCCTCCCTCGCTAACTCATCTAAAATCCCCTGTACTTGCTCCTTTTCGTGATACGAGAGCCTCCGTGGGGGACAGTGGAAAGGCTTTTCATCTTTTAACGTCAATTTCATTTCCCCTAACACTTCTGGGACTTCAGGACGCTTGGCTCTCACATAACATTTCTCATATATCAATTTAAATCTTTCATCGTATTCTGAATCTACATTTACATCATCATCATGATCTCTGTGACTACTTACATCGATCTGCATCAAATTTTGGCACTCTATAGAATTCTCATCATACACATCAACATTCGTTTGACCTTCAACTGGTTCAATCCTCATCTTTACGTTAGCTTTCTTTAAAAAATCCTTACCTAGCACAACTGGATAATCCATTGTGCCGTCAGGCACGACCAGTAAGCTTACGCTTATTTCCTTTCCTTTAAACGAAATGACACTATCAACTTTTCCATAAATAAATAATTTACTTTTATTGATGCCAAAAAGATTACATTTTTCATTATAAATTTTAATCATTACCGCTGGTACATATTTCTGCCTGATAAAACTCACTGGGCTGCCGGTGTCAATCAAATTTCCTAAGTATGTTTTATAACTATCATTACAATTCATAAACGTAAAAGGTAATACACTTACATAATCATCGTCGCTCCATCCTTCGGTTACGTGGAAGATGGCGTTCATTCGTTCTTTCTTCTTTGGGCAAGCTGCAGCAAGATGCCCCATCAATCCGCATACGTGGCATGCCCCCTTCTCCCGCTTCGGCTTCTCGCACTCATAAGCCATGTGACCAAACACATTGCAATTATAGCACCTGATGGTCTTCGCTGCTCTGTTGTCTTCTGCTTGTCTGGACGTCGAAGGTTGCGTTGACGTCGCCCTTGGTTTCATCAACTGGATGTTGCTGAATGCGTTGAGCAATTGCAATTTGCTCGTAAAACATTGCATCCTCGCCTGTGATCTCAAATGTATATCGGGAATTCCTTCGATTAAACATTCTAACAGCTCTTCCTCGTCCATCAACGTCTTATTTGACAAAATTACTTTGTCGTGGAAGTACTGCTGAAACGTCTCAGTCGGCAGCCACTTCCTTGCTTCCGCCGCTCGCTTCATCGCCAACCTGCTAGTCCGGTCACCGAACATATCCCTCATTTCTTCCATCAATTTCTCAATTGGAATGGTGGTCACGTCCGACCTTGAGTGGAACCATTCCTGTGCTCTTCCTCGTAGACGAGAGGAGATGAGCACCCGCATACCGCTATCGTCCAACTTGTACGCCGCAGCCAGATTTTTTAACTGGATTTCCCAGTGGGCAAAACAGTCCCCCTTGCCAGAAAATTCCGCCAACAAATCTTTAAAATTGGCAAAATTTCCTTTTGCTCCATCACTGCCACCGTCATCATCCTTCTTCCTCATCAGCCACTCATTTTCTTTCCTTAGTAGCATATTTTCTCGTTTCTGTAACTCGATTTCTTTTCTCAGCATTTCCAGCTCCCTTCGCATCATCGGCCACTCATCATTGTTAGCACTCGTCGTCTTCCGAACGTTTCCACTCGTCATCGTCATCTCTGCAACATCTTCAGTCGTCACCGCAACATTTTCAGTCATCATCGTCTTTTCGCTCATCTTCTCTTTACCAATATTTCCGCTCGTCATCTCTTTCGATCGTTCGTCTTCTGCCTCAGGTTCCACACTGTCTTCATAGTCACTCGATGTGTTCAAATCTCGTTCCACAATTTCGTAGCTCTCTTCGTTTTCAGTAAATTCGCCTCGCTCTTCCGCTGGTATCTCCAATAATCGAAGCAACAACTCGCTCTTGTTCCCGGTCGTTTTTTTTTTTAATTTCAGCAACCACGACTTCAACTGCAACGCAGTATATCTTTTGAATTTTTCGATGTCTGCCATCACACACACAGATACCTATAAAAAAAAATTATCCGCAAAACAAGTCTGTGCACGTTTGTGCCTGATGCAATTCCAATCGGAATTTTCAAATGCGCAGCTGGCCTTCGGTGGTGGAAAATTTCCAACCGTCGCACAATCAGATATATATATATATATTCCTTTCAACGCCGTCTGCGGGTGGAATATTATTATATTATTTTTTCACTGTTCACCCAAGGTGGATATCGTTATTATTATATTTATATATTTTTTTTTTCGCACTGTTCACCCAAGGTGGATTGTTTTCTTTTTCTTTCTTTTTATTATATTTTTTTTTTTTCACTGTTCACACAAGGTGGAATATTATTATATTTTTTTTTTCGATTTTTGGGCAAATCCCACTTCTGAACTGTAAAGGGTGGCCTCTTTTCACAAACCGATCACTTCTTTAACGTGGATCTATACTTTTTACGCGAAAATAAAAGAAATTAAACACAAAAGAATTCGATGCACGTTACAACTTTATTTCTTCTAAAACAATCACGTCCGTTCTCTACAAAATCCTACGCCGACTGTGTCGATCTCTCTTAGTATGAAATTGAGTGCAACTCTATTCATGTATATATCCTAACATACCGGCAGCACCATTACATTTGTCTTGTTCTCTTTTTACTCTTCGTACCTCTTACTGTTACAATACCACTCACAGTCACGATACGAATCACAGTCACAAAGCAAATAACGAAAAAGCGAAACTGCGAACGCGAAGCAATGGAACGTATAGATAAAAATCACAGTCACAGTCACGACATGAATCACAACCACAAATCAAATCGCAGAAGAGTAAAACTGCGAATTAGTAGCAGTGGCAGCAGATTTCTTAGACGTTTTTTAATCCATTGACATCGTAGCCATCCTTTAATGGAATTTGTTTTTTTTATGGCTTGATAGAAAGCAGACGAACCATATTTTGGGATATATACTATATTTATTTTGAAATGTCACCAGAAAGCCCTAAAATCCTAATTTTTCCAAGCGAAAAAAAAATTACTCAAATTTAGAATATTTTAGGGCTTTCCGGTGATATTTCGAAATAAATATAGTATATATCCCAAAATATGGTTCGTCTGCTTTCTATCAAGCCATAAAAAAACAAATTCCATTAAAGGATGGCTACGATGTCAATGGATTAAAAAACGTCTAAGAAATCTGCTGCTACTGCTACTCATTTCATACCTCGTAACTGTCTGTCAATTCAATTTGCTATTGCTATGCTACCTTGCTTCGCAGTTTCACTCTTCTCCGATTTGTTTTTGGTCGTGTCGTGACTGTGTCTGTGACTGTGATTTGTATCTATAGTTTCCTTTGATTCGCGTTCGCAGTTTCGCTTTTTCGTTATTTGCTTTGTGACTGTGATTCGTATCGTGACTGTGAGTGGTATGTATGTATCTGTTGGGGAGTTTGCCTCGTGAATCGTGATTTTCAAACTGCGACTGTCACAATCACAGTTTAAAATCACGGTTTAAAATCACAGTGATTTCAAAATCACAGTCACAGTTATACCTGTGATTGCGAAATCACGACTTAGCTCATCATATAGGCCGATTTTTCGATAGGCCAAACAAAAAAATTATAATTTAAAAAATCTAAAAAGAAACGACTTAATTTCTATCAGTTTCACAACTAAAAGCTTATTTTTTACATTTCACAATTCGGTTAGATTGCTTCTGGGAAATTGAAATACAAAAAAAAGATCTGAGCTTTCTTCGTTACACTTTTTACTTAAATAAGCGTGTGTTTTCGAAGAGTTTCGGTGGGTTCATGTGTGTATATGTACATTTTCTTTTGTTCATACATAAGTGTGAGCGTAATTTTATTTCACTAACACACGTTTACATTAAATTTGAACGACATTTTTTGCTAACTGAAGCTCATATACCGGCGTGAGTTTTTCTTTTTTGCTACTTTTGAAATTGTTTAAAGTTAATTCGAAGTGGGTGAATTTTTTGTGATATTAAATGTATGGATTTTGTGGTAATAATACTTTCTTTTGTGATTTTCAATTAGATTCCTATCTCTATATATATATAAAACAAAGTGGCAAAACTATGTTTCCCTCTGTTGCCCGTAATTTTCAACCAATTCAGTTGATTTTTTTTAAATGTCAGTAATTACGGTGATCAATTGATAGGTCAACAAAATTAAAAAATTAAAATTGTAAAAAGCTATAAAAGGCCTGGCGAAGCCGGCGGGGGTTCAGCTAGTTCATTATATTCCGTTAAACAAAAACTTATTCCTTACCTTTTAGTTTTGCTTTTAGTTTATTTAAATCATAAATTGGCAGTTATTTCAATAGCAACCGTAAAGATCCTCCTCATCCCTAAAATGAGTATCTTGTCAATCCGTTTAAATAACAACAATGGTCCACAATGCATAAAAAGTAGTAGAAAGATACTCAAATCGGCTTTTTGAAAATAAGGACAAATTTCAATTATTCTTTCGGGGACGATTTGTAAACAAAATAAATAAAAATTTGTGATGACAATCGTACACTCCAACAATTTATTCATATCATAAATATGTTTATGATTTGAAAATAGTTTGATCAAAATAACTTTTGTTATAAATTTCAGTATCTTTGTAACTACTTTTTATACATAAAGATCCAGCAATTTATAATTGTTTTCTTTAAACATGTCCGTCAACTTTTATTGGTTTTCAGTTAGTTATTTTGTTTTTTTCTTCATCATCAATTAAATGCTAACACGAAACTCTATATAATATAATTAATACAATTTTAATCAAATATAATATAGCCTTGCTAAAAATTTAACAATTCAACGTTTGTTTTGCGTTTTGTTATACAATATTCTTTTCAGTATTTTTATTGTTGTTATAATAATTTCTTAATTGTTAGAAATAGTTTCACAACTTTGTTTTTTGTATAGAATTGAATTTTGTTGTTTTTTTGTATGTTTTCTGCTTTGCTTCAAATATTAATTCAGGAATGAAATTATTTAACCATTTTGCTATTACTATATCCATAAAATATTTAATGCGTTTTTTTTTTGTTGTTTAAATGTCTTAATCATTAATCAACAAGAAATTAATTTACATATTCTTTTCACACAGAAGAAAATTCTACTTTACACCTAGCGAAGACTTTAGAAACTTAAGAAGAAATAGTTTTTTCATATATATATTTTTAAAAGCAAGTTCTGAAAAAGGCACGAAAGGATTGTTTTTTTCTGTTTGTTTGTGTAAAGTACAATTCTCTTCTACGATTAAGCAATTTGAAAGGAGAGCTAAACTTAGTATAGCGATTGCTTTTGATTTTGTTAACTATTTTAATTTCAAATGATAATAGTAAAATGTTGAACCTTATTTAGACTCGCCTATCTAAAGATATAAATGGGAGACTTTCGAGGGCTTTGAGATTGCAGCGAGCACTGTTGTAGAAGAATCGGGATTCTTTTTCGAAGAAGTTGGTGTATAGGTATATATTTGTTTAATGATTGTTTGTATATTGGGAAATGGGAATACATAATGGGCTACATACAGGCTATGTAAAGGGTCTTGAAGTTAGAATGCAACTCATACTCCAGATGTGAAATGGTTTTATGTTTCGTATATACTTCTTCTTTATCCTTATTTCTCGCCGAGGTTGTGATCAGGATTGTAGGCATCATAACCGTCACACTTTACTGCATCTCGACTGATCCGCCTGTGGGGTTCGAGAAAGTATCTGCAGGCATCATGGTGTCGGATCACTTCGTCACTGAGGTCAATCGAATACTGTTGTTTTTTAATTTGTGTGATCCAGGAGTTTGTGTATAGGAACGTCGATTGACATTTCATTTTAGACAGAGCCGGTCGTACTCCAATTTGGAATCACTTTTCCATTTAAATATATGTTTGGACTAGTCCGGAGTGGATCAGAGAATACAGGTACTCTGTATTTTTTGGACTAATTTTATACCCAAAACATCGGTGCAGGGAAATAAGTCCCCGGGTTAGTGGGAAATAAAACCACTTTCGTGAAGTGGACTTAGTTCCCATGTATGTTGGGAAATAAATTCAGAAAACTCTGAGTGGTTTTATTTCCCTTTCAATATACCCAATTTCGCGCATACTGCAAATCTGACAATAAATCCAAGCATAGTTATTAAACTGTTGAATGTGTACGAAGTTCCCATAAGAAAGTGGACTTAGTTCCCACCTTACATGGGAACCAAGTCCACTTCACGAAAGTGGTTTTATTTCCCACTAGGTGGGAACTGAGTCCCTCAGATACGACAGATAAAACAACATGACAGCCACGAACTTTTAAGCCTGTCCCTATTGGAAAACCCTTCATATAGTAGGTATACATAGGAGTTCATCGTCCTTAAGAATTTTATTCAAGTGTCGATATTAGTCTAACTGATGCCCTAATTTTCTTATGTGACGGATACGTCTTACTTTTCTAAAAGTGTGAATGCATGTTATGAAGTGAAAAGTTCACATTGAACAAAAGTTTTGAAGTTTCCCGATAGATGGCGGTGAACAACCGAATATCAAAATTACACTTCATCTTGACATTTATGACAGCTTAAGCCTTAACATTTAGTAAATAGACGTTTATTAAAAGCATTTAATAAAATATGGCCGGGATCGGGCAAAAAGACGTGACAGTTCTCAATAAAAAAATTCAACCATTATTTCTCGACACTCGTGAAAGCTATTGTCATAAATTTGGAACTTTGATTTGCATTATGCTGATCCTGATAGAACAGAAAAATTAAAAAAAAAATATATAATTACTTCGAACGGGCAAAGCCGTGCGGCATGCGGGTACAGGTATTAAGTTATTTAAATGGATTTTCGTCCATTTTTATTACACTAGTTTAAGCCCACTTATTCCTATTTATTGGCCCTTTAGTAAATTAAAAATCCGAACGTACCCATTATAGTTACTGCAACTTTCTGTTAAACTGTCATGTGCCTAAGCATAGAACGCATCAATGTCTGTTGCAGTTGACTAAATTGTTTCCTGACTTTTTGTATCTAACGATCTGTTCTAACAGATGATATAACAGTATTCGCTTCAAATCCGAAAGCACTCGTGGACACTTGTGTGTGTTTGCTAAAAGAATTTTAAAATTTCCTAGAAAATTGACAGTAAAATTTGTAATTCTAAACATTGATAGGCAATTTAAATCGATTTTTGTTTTTTTTTTGTTGATGAAAAAATTCGTTGACAGTTATTCTACAATAATATTATCTAATAAATTAATATTTATATGAACTATTCTTTCTTTATCTATTATACAATTTTTCTTTCAATAATTGTTGGTTTTTTGTTGTTCTTGTAAAAAGGCAAAAGTTGTCTCGAAAATGTTTTTGAAAATATAAATAATATTTATGTATAGTATATTTATAATTTATATTAATTTTATACACAGTTTTATTATTAAATCACTAATCTATACCAATTTGTTGATGAATTGTTTGTTATTAACATTAACTTTAACTATATACTTTTGGGTTGTTTCAAATAGGTATATATATTCTGTTTCCTAAGCTACATAAATTCTATTCTGTAATTTATATACTTCGGTAACATTAGTAAATTTAATTTGATTTATCAATTACTCATGTTACTCATTTTCAATGTTCTAAATTTACATGTTTAGTAAATACAAAAATACGTACTAAAACCTTAGGTTCTAGTATTAGCTAATCTAAGTATCCTTACGTTTTAAATTATACCTATTACATTTTCTAAGAGACACTTTAACTGTAGTTTTCTTAATAAATACTTTTCTGTTTTGTTCTTTTGTAATTAATTGCTTTTAGTTGCTGCTGTTTGGTTTAGTTTACTGTTTGGTAATGTTTTGTTAAGACTTTCTTAACATAACGATTAGTCTAACTATAAATACATTTTGGCATTTTGGGTATAATGACAGTTGACATATAAATACATACATATATACGAGTATGAAAGGTACACACATTGATAACACAATTATATACGTTGAGTATAGGTTTTGTATTTCTAACTAAAGATTGTATAGGATGGTATCTATGGGTATCTTTCACAGTGACAATAAAACAAATAAAACAGAATCATAGAAGGATAAGTACTCCAAGTTGAACTTTTAAAACATTTTCCTGAACATTGTAAATAAAAAAAATTTACTTTATTTCAGGAAAAAAGAAAGTAAAATAATAAATTGCATGTCTTAAGCTTAGATTTCGCTTTATAACTCATTAACAGATAATGTGAGAAAAGGAAAACCAGTGTCAGTGTATTTTGGCCCTAAAAATAATAGATTTTTCATTTTGCAGTTGCAGTAAACTCAAAATCACAAAATTGCCATTTGGCTCTCTGGCTCTGGTGACTTCATTTGCAGACCATAGATTAAATGCCCTGTTTTTTTTTTGTACCATAAGGATTCTAATTTTGAGTTCCGAAAAGTGAGACCATTTGAATTTTTAGTCATGGTATAAAATAACAATGCAAACTATTTTACAAAAATCAAAATCCGAGAACAGCTTTTTATAAATTTACGAAAGATTTTCAAGAGCACGTTTGTAAAATAGTTATTTTTTGAAAGAGTACGTAATAGGTATGCTTCAGAAAGCCTAGGGACAAACCGTCTTAGAACCCCGGAAAACTGACTATTCAAAAGGAGAATGGTTTGGGTTGGGACGCTGGCATCAGGTTTATGTTGATGTTAGAGTGAATATTTCAAAGCATTTCCCTGGCTGATATCTTGGTTTATTACAATAATTCCTATTATTCTATTCACATCGCTCTGAGAACTAAGTTTTCGACAAAACAGGTTACGAAAACTCATCGAGGCATTCACACCGAACGCATATTAGGTTCTGTTTGATGTTTGAATTAGGCCCCTACGAACTAAGACCCACATGGAACTATATTTAGTGCAAAATTTTGGGAGATAGTTCATTTGGGACGTTGTTCATTATATGAACTAATTCAAAACGAAGAACGTTTAGAATCCATGAACATTCAAATATGTATTGGAGGTCCTGCAAGTGCAAACCCCCTGCTTGGGGTCACTGTAGGACTTGGAGTAGGTACGAAACTGGACGTCAGGCAAAATTTCTTTAAATCCATGCGAAACTTAGAAATAGCATATTATGCCCAATTCTTATACTGGGACTTAGTTCGTTCTAAAGTTGGACCTTAGTTCCTGAAAATTGTGGCATTTAGTTCATGAATTAAATGCCAAATTATGTAAGAGTTAGTAAGTGTGATTTAGTTCCATGTACGACTTAGTTCGTAGGGAATTTAATTAGCTGTGAAACTGGCTATGAAAGGTTTGTTTCGACTAGACTTTTATTGTAACTTACTAAATTTCGTTCGTATATACATTACAAACAAAATTAATTAAGGTACTTTATAATTGTTAATTTATTATTATAATTATTATAAACAATGATTAAAATCAAAATATCAAAATATATGACAGGCAGTGCTGCTATTCTAAAATTCAAGAAAAACTGAAGAGAACAGTAGAAACGGTAGCAAGCACTGATTGGAAGTTATCGACGTCTTTACATCGAAAATTATTTCAAATGACAGGGGTTTTAAAATCTGGAATATGAATGTTAAAGCTTCTGTTTTTCGTTTCATCTCGGTGTGAATAGGGTATTAGGTTTAATGGTTCGATCTTATTCCTTTTTCCACCACATCGCACATGATGGTGCTTTGCAAATATTGGAAATAGAATATTGTCAAACCGAAAACTATTAACAAAATTCGGAAAAATGTACATCAATTTGCTCAGTGAAATTTTGACACAATTTGCCACACTTCCTTGCCGTTTAAACATCCGGTTACACTTATACAACGAATTCCATCATAGTTTCTGCTTGGTGTTGGTAGTAATGACAATGAACCGGGATTGGACCGAGAAGTGTTCACATTTAGAAGCCCCTTTTCCAAAAAAAAAAAAAATAAAATAGAGCTCATGGTTGGATCTTGAAAATTGATCCAGATAAGAAGCTATTATTGTAGTGAATGCAATAATGTATGCTAAAATCCGGTCAGCTTAGGAGGAGAGTCCCCTCCACTGTCAAAATTTAGTGGAAGCGCAATGGGTCGTTTCGCGTTTGCTCATTCTTACGCATTCGCCCAAGTTGACGAATTTTAAACTTTTGACCCACGTGCGTCGTCGTGTAGATTAGTGTGTATTTACATAATTGGGATAGTTTGACGTTTGACAGTTTTTCATGGCGCATTTGCATTTTTGTATTTCCAAAAGCGATTCTCTCAATTCAAAAGCGATAACCGTTTAGGTGACGGATTGCTGCCGGATGGTTTGCGGATAGTAAATAAACTATTAATTGTTCTGACTGTTCAGAATGGAAAACATTCGTTCGCTTTTGAGAATAAGCAAAATCGAAGACGGCCGAAATTGAGGTATGGCTTCAATATGCTCCGCAGAGCATTTGACGTTTTGCACGTCAATATGCACAGCGCAATCGAAAATGTCCATAGTTCTGTTCTTGTACGAAAGCACACTCGAACCACGAACTACAGATGGACAGCTCAAAGTATAGAAAATAGGCATTGCCTACAAGCTACTAAAGCTGGGATGAAAACCGTTTGTGCTTTGTAGTACGATTTTATCAAATACGAGAGACAGAAATGTTATTCATGTGAATGACACGATATAAAAATAAGCCCCACTGCGTCACGCATTCGATAAAATATATGCCAGATTTCTCGGAAATCAAACTCACTGAGACCTTTGATGTTAAAAAAGGGTTTAGACAAGGTGATGCGCTGTCATGTGACTTTTTCAACATAATTCCAGAGAAAGTTGTGCGAAACTCGCAAGCCAACAGCAGGGGCACAATTTTCCAAAAGTCTGTGCAACTACTTGCATACGCTGACGACATCGACATCATTGACAGAACACAGCGAGCTGTCATCAGTGCAGAAGCGGCGAAAATGGGTTTAGTGGTGAATGAGGGCAAAACAAAATATATGCTGTCAACAAGAAGGGACACACAACATCGACGAATCGGTCAGAATGTCACGATAGACAGCTATAACTTTGCGGTAGTTCGGGACTTTGTTTACCTCAGCTCCGCTATTAACTCTGAAAATGGCATCACTTTAGAAATCAAGCGAAGAATTACATTTGCCACCCGCTGTTACTTCTGCCTACGAAGGCAATTGATTAGTAAGGCCTTGTCGAGAAACACCAAGCAGACTCTCTATATACTGAGGTATATAGACCCGCCTCACCATCCCAGTCCTACTTTAAGGCGCAGAATCAAAATTCTCAAAATTCAAAGTGGTTTGCATTCCCGTTTGCGTTGACGGGCTTTGGAGGAGGAGATTCAACAGCAAACTTTAGGAGTTGTACAGCGACATCGACATGGTCAGAAAAGTACGCATCACTCGTCTAAGATGGCTGGGACATGTAGAGCGAATGGACACCAACGCTCCAGCCCATAAAGTCTTCGATTCCAACCAGGAGAGACAACGCAGTAGAGCAAGACCTCGCCTTAGGTGGCGCTCACAAGCGGAAGGGGGCCTCAACCAACTTGGACTGCGCAACTGGAGGCGGTTAGCCAATGATCGTGTAAACTGGAAAGGCGTGTTGGTTGAGGCCCAGGTCCACCCCGGGCTGTAGCGTCATTTAAGTAAATAAGTAAGAATACCTACGATAAAATCACGTAAATACAAGAAAAACTTGTCCTAGATTACTGAGCTAGGGACTCCATGTTCGATTACCGGAAAATCTAATGCATTTAGTTATTGTGTCCAGCGACTCATAGTTAAAAATATAGGTATCTAATAAATAACAAAATAAAAATCAAATTCTGACAAGGACATAAATGTTTCAAATGGTAGTAATGATATCTACGTGATTTGTTCCAAGATTTGTTACTTTTCTTATATTCCTCTAATTCCATTAATAGTTAAGACGATCCACTGAAATAATCTATGCTCTATACTTCCTGTAGACGGGGAAGTAGAAATAGAAACGTAAGCAGACGATACAATCACCCCTATTCCCGTTGGCGTTTATCGTAAACGCCTAATATTTCATTTTGGATTTAAGTCAATGTTTGTAATTTTTTTGAGGCAAACGATTCGAAATTAGAAATTAGAAAACATAGAAAAAGTAGCATAATCGTTAACATAAGTTCGAAAAAAAATCTGATTATCGTTTTTACAACGACACGACACATGAGTCGTATACGACAAACGCCACCGGGAATAAGGGTGAATATCTTTAGCCGTAAAATGGTAACTAAATAAAAAATAGGTGGTAAATAAAATCCAAAAAAATTCAAATAAAATAAAAATATTTATTTTGCGCTTTTAAAACGTTTAATAACGAAACAAACAATATTGTAATTGCTATAACATAATAAATGAAAAGCAAATTATAAATATGTATAACATTAATACTTCCACTATATTAAGGTTTTGGTTTTTTACACTACCTATTTAGAAAAAGGCTTCTACTAGATTGTCATTTTTATAAAATATTATTTGTTTAGTTTTAAATTAAATAATTTGATTTACTAATTTATGTTCAGTATAAATTTATATATAATTTGTTATTTCTTTTAGGTAATATGTAATATATAATGTTGATCCTCGTTTTTTGTGTTTTTAAATTCCATTGATTTAGTTTGTCTAGATTACAGTTTTATTTATTGTTTTGAACTTTATGTGGTTTGTTTTATGTAATTAATGAAATGAAATGTTACACAAAAAGGAGAATGTTTTTGGTTTTAATTGATTTCTATACACCCATTATCTAATCACAGAGTTTTTTTTTATGCATTAATATATTTATAAATTTCTATTATTTTTCTTACTATACAACATATTAGGCAATGAAAACCTAGTTTCTTTTGCACTTAGAATATAGTTTCTTAAAGTCGAATAGGTTGTTTTTGTTTTGTTTAGAGTTATTTTTTATTTTTTTTTTTAGACATCCACTGACGATAGAGGCGTTTTAACGAGTAACAGTTCATTGTAGTCCGAATCCTCATTGCCGCTATTGTCATTTTTGTCCATACGTCTGCGTTCGGATATAATTCGCAGAATTTCCGCTGAATCGGATTTACTTAGGCCTTCGGCGACATCGATTGTCGCGGAACGATTGGAACTGTGAAGCATTTTGGTGGAGGCTGGCAGCAGTAGTGAACTCTCATCCATGTCAGGATCCTCATCAAGAGCTTGCTGTTTGAAGAGTTGTTTTGTGCTACCAGAACGGCTTCGTGGTGGCATCGATCTTGGCACAGAGAGAAGTGCACTACCACGTCCCATACATCCTTGATCAGTTGACAGGGAACGACCAAAAGCGGGTGGAGTTCTTCTTTCGGGTTTTAGTGAAACGATTTCTTTTGGTACCAGTTGTGTTGCAATTGGTGGGTTATCTGTAGGCACAGTAACTGAGGTGCGACTGATGGGACTTACATCTAATTGTTTGGCAGTACAATCTTCAATACGGACAGTTCGTATGTCGAAAGGTTGCTGTATTGTTGGTGGAGGGCTTGTATCACTTTCGAGGCTTTCGAATATCGTTCGGCTGTCGGATCCAACACCACCCCAGGGCAGGCTGTCGCAGCTCATCTGCTTCGATTCGAAATTTCGACGACGAATGGCCTATTGGGAAAAAGTAACAAATTTATTAAAGCAGGTATGAATATGTAAATTATTTATGAGCATTTGGTTGGTGAAATAGGATAAGGAAACAAATTTTGGCAGAATTCTTAAACAAATGTTGATAAAATTTACACAAATTGCGTTACACAGAATTCAATCTTAGGTGTTATGCCTCAAGAACATACACCCCTATCGTGGAATCCGTCGAAATTGAGTTTCACTTCACCTATTCGATTCCCTTTCACATTCTACTGCTATCGTGGAATCCGCCGGAAACGTTTCCTTATCGACACGTTTTTGGGAAAGGTAGTTTCACTGTCAAACGGCTGTCTTTCATTTGTCAACACAAATCTGTGTAGCTGCATTCGCCGGAGGCATATGAAAAGTTTGTTTTAAGTGATTTTAATAAACAATAAAGTGTTTGATATAATAATTAATACGATTGCTCTATTTTTGGAAGCGTAAGAAAAAGAACAAAATGAGCGGTGTTCTCAGAGAAGAGTACGAGACAGTTTAAGAGGAGCAGTGAATGATTTCATGGAACTTCCGGATGAAATGTGTTTTTAGAATGATTATTTTTTGAAATTAATAGTTCAATATTGCACAAATTTATTACAAATGTTCGGCTTAACGCAGCTTTTTTACATGTACATTTTTTGAATAAAAATTCTCACGATGTGCAGCAAGTAAGAAAACCTATGAAATCCGCAATGATTTTGATGCGGGTAAAAAATGTCATTTTCAGCTAGGTTCCACATTTCACTTTCACTCGAAATGAAATCGAAATCGATCGGAAATGAATTTTTGTGTTCTACATTTCACTTTATTCGATTTCGGTTTAGGAATTTTCGGAATTGAGAAAAAGTGAAATTGTTGTGTTCCACAAATCGATTTTGACGATTTCCAAGTGATTTCAAATCGATCTTGGTCATTTGATGTGAAATAGTGGAAACGAAAAGACGCGATCAAAAATATAAGTAAAAAATGCAATTTAAAACTAATTTGATAGGCTTATTTCAAAAAAAATATATTTAAAACAGGGGTAAACATAAAAATACTGCGCAGGGGGGAATATTTATTCATTTTATGGAACGGCAAAAACGCAAAACTGCGGCTAGCTGCAAAGTGGCAGGCATTGAATATTGTTGAAGGTGTGGTTCAACAATTTGCAACAACATTAGAAATACACATTTAGACGGTTGTATGAAATGAACCGTTTTTAGCTTTTATAACTTGCGCAGCATCTGCAATTTCCAAGGGATTTGATATATCTCTCAGCCTTCGTATTTTTATTTTTTTATTTCTCCTGTGCAGCAACTAGCACAGCACTCATTATAAGATCCGTTTATAATAAAATTATAATAAAAATAATCTTTTACCACACGAACAACACAATTTTATTAACAAACAATTTTCCAAAATAAAGACACTTTTACGATGCCCCAAATGACAGATGTTAGCTGTTTGCAATTTCACGAAAAGTGATTTCGAAAAAATTTCGGAGTTACCGAATCGGTCGGAATGCAGAACACTGAAACTAGCTGTTTGTTCGGGAAAAATTCGATTTGAACGTTTTCAACGATACAGTGAAACTCATTCACATTCATCCCTATCGTGGAATCCGCCGCCGGGGGGAAACTGTTCACTTTGCGCATTTGACGATACAGAAATATTTTTTCCCGTGAATAGTTCCCCCTGGCGGATTCCACGATAAGGGTGATAATTGAGTGGGGGTTCTTAAATCGATTATGTGAAAGTGAAAATTATAGATCTGATCCCACACAGTAGTTTCGTCTTTAACAGAGACAAATGCTGTCACACTTGTAATTTTTAGCCAACCAAATTCACCATCGAATGCATACTTTCTTGTAGATAAAATCACCAAATCCATTCATGTGGGCGCAGTAGCGCAGTGGTTAGTGTGCTGGACTACTGTGCGAGGGATCCCGGGTTCGATCCCCGGAAAAACACAAATTACATCTTAAGGTTTTTTCTACTGCGCCACCTCTTGCGGAACGTCTGACAAACATCCGAGAGTATGACTGGCCTGAAAAAGCTTCTCAATTCGGCCGTTCGGACTCGGCATAAAATTGCAGGTCCCTTCCATTCGTTCCAAAAATAGAAACTCACACAAAACGAATGGTTGCGAGAAGCTAGGCCTTGGGTTGGCCGCCTGTTGCGCCGCCTATTTTTTTTTATTGAATCATAAAAGCCTGCCCGGCTAGTAGGCATACAAATAGAAGTAATTCTCCGGTGGTGGAAAAGTCATAAAAGACAGTAAGTTTAAAATGTTGTAGCTCAACTAAGACAAGAGTCCAAGAGTATGTACTGGAACAACTACAGGGACATACAATTAGCATTGGAAATTTAAAATTAACTGGCAATATTAAGGCCTGAGCCCGAAGTGATTTTTTGTATCTCCTCGAAATTCGGCTACACTCTTGCCTCATGGAACAAAGTTCATGGTGGTTTTCTAATCAAAATATGGTCAATTCTCCCACGTTTCCGTAAAAAAAATGAAGCTATGTAATCTATTTCTCCAACTCCTTTCCAAGCATTTTTGGAATGCCCATTAACAATCACATTCAAAATAATTTCTCTCCACTCAACTAAAGTTAACGATCAAGTGTTTGTCACTCAAAACGAGGGTCAGTTAAACATAGGTACCTAGGGTGTAAATAAATGTTATTCAAAAAATAAGAAAGAAAATGGAACAATTATTAATTTAAAAATGGTCTTAAGCTTTGAGTTAAGAGTCAGTATGTCAAAAATCGTTCCTTTTTTTTTATTTTGCCTACACACACCCTAATATCAAAATCTGACTTCATATTCCCGTCTGCGTGTCAAAAAATGGCACAATTTTTGACATAGGTATGTAGATTTATTTCAATCCTTGCATTATTTGGTACAAACAATGGACATACGGACTTTTTAATAGAACACAATTGTATTGTTGTTAAAAGAATGGGAAGGGTTGAAGACGGAGAACACCAAGAAAGGAGTTACAAATGATAACAAAAGGAACCGGTAGAAGAGTAATTATCCTATGGGAGACACAAAACCGGGTCCTATATTTACCCAAAATATCAGAAATGAGCGACCCAATGTTGAAAAATCTGTAGTTAAAAAAATGTAGCTTTACCAGTAAATAAGTAAAAAAATATTTACTTTACCTGTTCATCTAGCGAGCGTTCCTTAGTCAGTATTCCTCGCTTTCGTTGTTGAAACGCTGTACTACTTCGTCGGCCCATTCGACGACCTTTTGCTGGTGGCACTTTAAGACTTGACTCCATCGCTTTTCTACCTTCTTCCGCATCAATAAAGCAATTCTCCTCTGCTATCTCTTCGGATATGCTGTTCTTTTCGCCCAGCATAGCTAAGGATTGTACCGTCAAGTTGCCCAAATCCAACAGGCCCATGCCAGACTGATTGAAATATTGTACCGTCTGACGTCGACCTGTATTTGTAAATTTCTTATCCAACGATGGGGTACTATATGTGAAATTCGAAGGCAACGACGAAACCTTTTCGAGTGGTCTCTTCGTTGGCTGCATTTCCGACTGCAGCTGCAAGCAGAGCGCTTGCTCCTCCTCGAACTCCTGCTCGCGTACTAGTTCCCGCTCGAGCTCAACATCCATGTCCATTTCGTCTTCCATCTGTTTGTGGCTCTCCTCGAGGTGTTTCATCAGTACAGCCACGACGACATTCACAAGCACGAATTGCGCCATCAAAACGAATATCACAAAAAATATCGGAGCTATCACTGAGCTGACGCAGCAATTGCGAACGCAATCGGCTGCGTCATCACAGTTATCTCGCAGGGTATCTTTCATGATGCCGTTCCAGTTATCGCCAGTCGCTACGCGAAACAATGTAAGGAAAGCCATACCGAAATTGGCGAAATGAGCATGTTCCCCAAGGCCCTGACAAGGTATCTCATCAGAACACTCCAGTCGGCCGAAGAGTTCAACGCCCAGGGCGGCAAATATGAAGAACAGCAGGAAGAAGAGGAGTCCCAAATTGCCGACTTGTGGCAGCGCTTGCATTACGGTGTCGAGAAGGGCTCGAATGCCCTTTGCCATCTTAAGGAGTTTAAGAACGCGAGCAATGCGCAAAACTCGCATCACTCGGATTATGGTCGGATTGATCGGTATGATTTTAGTTTCGAGTTCTTCCAGTACAATACCAACTATCGAGAGCAGAACGATGCCGACGTCCAGTTGATTCCATTTGTCCTTCATGTACAGACGCACTCCCAGGGCGACCAGTTTCATAATGGCCTCCAATATGAAGACCGCAGTAAAAAAATAATTGAAGATTTTCAATGCGTATTCTAGAGCAACCGGCATCCTATAGTACTCCATAGCCATGGTGACAACGTTCAGGCCAATTACAGCGGCTATTGCAAGGTCAAAGTACTTTGATGTCACAACGTTGTGCACAAACATTCGGGTGGGTGAGTAGTTGGTGTAATAAGGCGGCTCATGCATGCGTCGGCGTTTTTTCTCCATTTGAAGAGCACGCTTTGCAGCGCGTCGGATTTTTTCTTCCTTCTCCTGTTCCTCGCGACAGCGATGGAAATTCTCGACAACCACTCCGACGAACATGTTTAGGACAAAGAATCCGACGAGCAGAATAAACGCGATAAAGTACAGCAGCCGCCATTCGTTATAGTTTACAATAGGCTGCTGATCCACACCGACAGCATCCAGGCCGGTGTACATTATATTCACCCAACCGTCTCGCGAAGATAAAACAAACAGGGACATTAGTGCCTTGCCCAAGTCGTCGAAATTGTATTTCCGGTTGATCCACGCGTTGCCCACTATCGACAGGCAATCGGTCCTGTTACGTACGTTTTTAATGTTCTCGCCCTCACAGTAGAAAAATGTGCCCTTGAAAAGCTGGACGCCAAGGATCCCGAATATAATGAAGAATGTACAACATATAAGGACGATATTGCCGATAGGGCGGAGGGACGATAAGAGCGTTTGCACGACTAATTTCAAGCCCGGGGCCCGATTTATAACACGTAAGGGCCGGAGGGACCGAAGTAGTCGAAACACCTAAAATAGAAAATAACCATTAGTAATATGTAAAATGATGACCTTTCTTTTGTGCTGTTCATAATAATAATAATCTGTAATCTGAAACGATGTATCAGAAAAATTATTAAAAAAAAGGTTATCAGCAAAAAAACCCTGTGCCTGCCAATTCTGCATATAGATGGGGATATGATAAATTTAAAATTCCTTTCATAGAAAATGCGAATGCAAAAGATATATTATATGAGTCTTTGAGACTAGACATAACTGAGCTAATGTTGGTTCAACAAAATCTACCAAATTTGAGACGGCAAGGAAGCACGAACATTGTGTCCAATCCTATAACGGGTAATACAATCTACAGAGAAGGCTTAGATTGTCTACTATGATGACAGATGTTCACTGTTCAGACGCACTTATTGAAATTATTTCTCGAAATGCGACATATGAGTGTCCTAAAAAACAGACAAGCAATGCACACATAAGACATAACCTATTAGTAGGTACACTTAAAACCTATGGCTACTGGACAAGTAAACTTTGGAACTTGCTTCCTAGATATAATATTTGTAGGGGCTACAACGTAATCAATTCAAAACGTGGATGGATGTTTGAGATGCCGACACTATATCAGCAGAGCCTTTCTGGAACCATTACGGAAGACAGACGTTTAGTCTACAAGAAGAAGTGGAGCCGAGTTATAGACACACTGCCGGAAAATTAACCAGCCTCTGCATAGGATACACAAATGTCACAGTACGGATTGACAGAGAGACAGACAGAGGGTTCGAGGAAACGAGGAAACATCATAAAGAAGGGTCTTAAAGTAACCCAGACATAACATACCATCCAACCGGCACAAAAAAAAAAAAAAAAAAAAAACGATAGTACCATTTACAAGGAAAATAAAACTTCTAAGACTAAAAGCAATTATCTGGGATTACAACAAGAAAGCAAGCTTATTTCGGGGAAACTTATGGATATCAAAACAGGCCACAATGGCTTATGTAGGAGCATAGAGCAGCTTAGTCGCAGCCACATCACATATATGTACGAAGCTGTAGCATTGCCAAGCCGAACCTGCGTGTGCGTTTGTACAACAAAGTAAACAGGACTAATGGAAGGGAGAAATGCTTTCGTTTCAAAGAATACTATCCATTACTTGGACAACTTCCAATTTTTCAAAGCAAAGATCAGCAATAAGATTGGAGCAATGAATCACATATGCGGTAGGAGTAAGAACTGGTGCAGGAGTTTTTGGACCAAGAACTAAACACTAACACTACGAATCCATGCGGAAATTTTCAAAGGTACCTACTTTCGTATCAACCTCTAGAAAAATAGCAGAAACTAGAACATAGCAATATTGTAAGACAGTCATACAGCCAATAAGGCACTTGTCGCTAAGTAGGAGCTTGCGGGCGGGTATGCCTAAACAGACTTTACAAAGAAGAGAGTAACCGCTTTTTGGATAACTGAACACAAAGGTATTATAAGTAACAAGGCAGCGTAGACTCTAGTTTACCTACGGACAGTGAAACCCTTAACAGGTCCTGCACCATTTACCTTATACAGCTTAGTACGCTGCTCCAGCGAAACTAAATTTTAGCAGCTCTCCAATTTTTCTCTCCAAACATTAGCTAAAACGAACCCTAGCTAAATTTTGACATGGAAAGCGCTGTGAATATAAGTGTCAAAAAATAATTTCCTTCAAAAATTCATCGAAACGAAAAATGTTTTCGTCGATGTATTCATTGCAAAAACTAATCCTTATTTATTTTCCGCAACATAAAAAAACAACACGAACTGTCGAAATTTAGCTTGAGAAAATGCCCCGAACCATTAATGGGTGCGCTAAATTTTGATAGATACATGCGGTACAGTCTGAAATGAAAATTTGATTTTTTAGCTGAAGCAGTGTACCGCTCGGCTAAATGGATTCGCTTGAGCTAAATTTAATTTGGAGAGAATTTTGTATGGGAGCTAAAATTTAGCTCGAGCAGCATACTAAGCTTACGCGAATAGTATGTCCAAAGTCTGAGACAATCGATACTCAAGATCACATTCTAGAATATCATTACTTAAATCGTGCCAAACCAGGAAGCCACAACTAAAGAAGCGTATTGGCTTGAGCCATAAAGCAAGGCGCGCATTCAAATGATAAGCAAGTGGCGTGGTGATCAAGTTGCAGGTGGCTTAGGAGTGGTTTGGCTATGTTATGGCGGCGAAGTGGTATGAAAGTGATTTAACTCGCACTAAAGTGACAACCAACTTATGGTGGGGTGCCACCTTTCTTGAGGTCAGAAAAAATTATGGTCCGGACATTACAGGTAGGAACTCTATTGCTACCTGCGAATTTCTTTTAAAAAGAGGTATCTCCGTGTACCTTACTTCATTAGGAGGTCTAATGATGACTGAAACAATCAACTAAATTGGTTAAAAATGATTGAATTTAGAATCTCCTGGTGGCGGTTTGTCTTCGCGTAGGGACGGAGTGTAACCGTAGCAGTCTATCCCCTGTCTATTGCCGCTGACAATCCATCAATAAGGAGGGAGACTGCTGCTTTGCAGAAATGGCTGATTGAATCCGTTCTTCTGCTTGACCAAAAGTCAGTGGAGGATGGAGTCTACTGGAAAAGGATGCAGGGTAATCGAAGCAGTCTGTTCCCGTTTATTTCCTTTGACAACCCGTTCACGAGTTCACAAAGACTGGTGCTGAGCAGAAGAGCTTGATTGAAGTAAACCGTCGTACTAACGTACTGCTTGATACCGAAGTTAGAGCTTGTCCTACAGGGAGAGCAAAGGCGAAGGGTGGGGTTGATTGATGTATTCAGCTTCTCTCGGTGGGGTTTATATCTTCGGGAAAAAGGAAGGGTGACCGAAACAGTCTAACCCCCGGTTGACAGGTGAAAGGGGCAAAGGAGGTGAACGGTGGTTTCCTCTTCCTCCGCGTCCATGTAGCTCCTACGGAAATCGTTGTAGGATACACCCATTCTGCGGGCATGCTTGCCTATCAGACAGTGTCCGATTAATGTTCAACATCGGAGCTAATTTGGTTTCAGCAAAAGGTACTTGAACATCTATCCGCAATCTTGTTAAGAGATTTCCGGCATTGTTTTACCAGCTTTGATCTGGTTGTTGGCGTACCCAGGGCTTTTATGGCTGCCTGACTGTCTATGTAAAAAGAAATAGCTTTCCCATCTATCTCGTACAAGATACGATAGATCGCATGCTGCTTCCAAGAAGGAGTCACCGGAGACCCTATAAAGTATATATATTCTGAATCAGGATCACATTCTGAATCGATTTAGCCATGTCCGTCTGTCTGTTGAAAACACGATAGCGTCCAAACGAATCGACCTAGGCGAATGAAATTTTGTGAGAGGACTTCTTTTTACCGTCGTCAGGTTGGTATTGAAAATGGGCTATGTCGGTCAAGTAGTTCTGGTACCCCCCATACAAAATCACTATTAGACACATGTGTCTCTCTGTCTGTTGAAAGCACGATAGCGTCCAAACGAATCGTTCTAGGCAAATGAAATTTTGTGAGAGGACTTCTTTTTACCATCGTCAGGTTGGTATTGAAAATTGTCTATGTCGGTCAAGTAGCTCTGGTATCTCCTATACCAAACCAATATGGCATGGCAAACATTTTGCATGACTTTTATGCAGTGGAGGGTATCAAAGCATCGGCCAAGCCGATGATAACACTTTTACTTGTTATATTTTCATTTGTGATCTCCTTTACCACTGCAAAAGACTTCTAATAAAGTATGCAAAAAAAGTAAAATTATAAAAAAAATGTTCAAAAATTTAAATTATGCAATATTAGTAGAAAACTCTGTTTCTATTTTACGCTTGCATTTTCAGCTTTCCAAGGACTTCCAATCGGTTGGGCTAATGAAAGTTACAGTTTCTTCCTTGATAGCGAATAGGTAAACAGTAGCGAACAAAATTTGAGAGATGAAAAATAATACAAATTAAAGCATAAAAATAATGAATTGTCGTATCTGAATACACTTATACCGATGTTCCCATAATATTATTTGAAATATATAATTTTTACTTAATTGCGGGTATTTTCGCGAAGGGAAGGGTGTAAGTACAATTATTCCATTTTGGCAAGAAGATACATAGGTAATGTAGTTTTCCAAAAAGAATACGTTGTTTGTAAAGCATCAAAGGTTATGCTCCTTGAAATGCCTATATGCCACCAATAATTCGCTGCTCCCCAACAACAAGTTACTTATACATACATAAGTCTGCAGTTCACTAACACCACGGAACCCAATTAAACGATAGCTTCATCATTCATCTCCATACAGCTATGTTTGCCCATCGGCGGATCCCGGATATCAATTGCATTCATAATGGAAGTCAAAAGATGCAAAGCAAACCGTACACTATCATTATCATCGGCGCCAATACCGTCCACGATGCGACGGCATACCACCCCACGCCTTGAACTTACCCTTAAAATCCCAAATATCCTTGGACTTGATTCACTTATCAATGACATTAGCAAATCAATTATTGATATTGTAACAAGAGATCCATCCATAATGTTCCATCCAGATGTGAAGTATGCATCCGGTCCATAGAACATTCCAGTGGCGACCACCTGTTAACGACATAAAATGAGAAACCATATAGATGAGGAGACTTCTTTGTCCGTGACCAATGGATATTGAAATAATAAATGTTACAACATGCTGTGTGTGAACGTATATGTACTGTGGCCGTGGGGACATTCAAGTGGTCTCTGGCATTAGGGAACAAACATAAAAATCCAATCAACGAGATATCCAGCTGGGTGAATGGCATTCACCGCCTTCCACTATTGCACAGTATAGATTCAGGATGAGGATATGTTTTTCATGGTTAGTTTCACTCGATGTCGGGGCAGGCTTTTTGATTGCTGTTCCTGCTGAGATTCGCCTTTTCCATTGTCTGTCCGAAATACTCCACACACACACAAACCTTATGTACATACACACACAGTTGGGATTTTAGGTTTTACCTTAATGAACATTTCCACCGTGAATACTACTGTGAACACGTAATTGGCCGTGGCCAGGAACACTCTTTCTTTGCTGTATGGAGGTATATTCGGTCTTTCCATTGCCAATGTTATACAATTGAGTGCGATGAACAGCAGGACGACGTTGTCGAACCATTTCTGGTTCACAAACCACGAGCAGATCTGTCGGAACCTGTTGAATGGAGAAATGGTTGTAATTGGATTGTAAATATACACAAATTAAAATGTTCTGATTAACGGTGATGGCTTATGGGTCGAAAAATATGTATCTATGAACGTAAAAAAAGTCTATAAATGTCAAACGCCATAAACTCCATAAAAAATGTGTGGGACTATTTGAAAAGGCACCCAAAAAAATCGAACAGAGCTTAAATCTACAATATTGGAAGAGTGACATAAAATACTGGTCTAGATGGACCAGACAGATGAATGTTAGCTCAAAATTCTCGGTGATGTATTGCCTAACAATTAAAAGGATGTCTTAGTTGATCTACATAGATTTATGAGTATAATGGCAAGATGAGCGTAGTAAGGTCGAAATTGAAAAGATTTTGCCCCCAATTATTTTTTCAACCCTTAAAGGACGAATTTTGAAAAATGATTTGATAATTAGATATGTAATAGTTTTGACTTATCTATTGGCATACAAAGTTTCAAGTTAATACGGGTTTTCATGTATTATGAAAAAGCCTCCCTTAGAAGGAAGTTCAATCCAAAAATTCCTTCTAAATATTACATTGTCTTCACAACCCAACCCAGAATGGAAAATTTCAAAGTTGTAAGTTTAGAGGAAGTGCCTCAAATTTGGCTTGCAAGATTTGAGCATAACAAATGTTTCATGAAGTTAAGTAAAAGCCTTTAAAAACCACAAGCCAGTAATAGACGGTAAAGGTAGCCATACCAAACCAAGTTTTAAATAAATAATATTTTAATTTTTGTACAGTTTTATAAACAATACCTACATCTTCTGAAAAAAATACGTTCTTGACAGGAAAATTATGTTTTTTGTTTTTTTTTTGTTGTTTTGTTGTTTCTTACAATTCTTTAGGAAAATACATCAAATAAGTACTAACTGAAATGAAATAAATCTAAAAAAAAATTTAAAATTTTTTTTAAATTTTGATGAATTTAGTGAAAGTTAGTTCCCGTAGGTACTAAAAAAAGTGGACAGAACAAGAGATCATTATAAAGAGCAAAAGGTTCATCCTTCTTAAACAAACCTGACGAAAAGTCTATCAGATCGCTGAGATATCTTTCAAATACGAGTTTAGAAGTAACCGTTTATTTCAATTCATTGATTTTTTAAACAATAAATTTGCAGACGTTTGAACTCGGCATAAAATTGTAGGTCACTTCAATTTGCCTCAAAAATAATAGCTCACAAAAACGATTGGTTGGGACAAGCTATAGGCCTAGTGTGCTTATACGGCACTCAGTTTAATTTGTCGCGTTTCAATACCTTATTTTCTACTTGGAAAAGTCATTCACGAAAACATGCTTTCAAATTCGATGCATATGAAGGAATGTTTCGCAAAGAACAATATTAATGGTGCTAAAAAAAGGTCATAAATCTCAAGTCTCAACAATAGTTTTTTTTTAGCAACATTTCAACTCAGACAGAATCATTTGTGAAGACTAGTTATGTAGGTAGGTACCTAGTCGAAAATTTAATCGCCAAAAAAATTCGAAACCATTTTCTGATGGCGAGTTTATTATGGAGTGCATGGAAAGCGTTGCAGGTATAATTTGCTCAGACAAGAAAGGTGATAATTTGTAAAATCAGTTTGTCTCATCAAACTATAGCCAGAAGAATTGACGATCTTGAGAAGTCTATGGAAACAAATTTGAAAATTAAGGCCTTTGGTTTTAAATTTTATTCATTGCCCATGGATGAGAGTACAGATGCTACGAGCCCAAACGCAAAATAGTTGGTCTACCGAAGATAAAATAAAAACATGTGCTGATTCTTGAATTCTTTCCAACTAGACCACAATTTTTTGTTGATTATATAAAGATTTATTTATTCTTAATAGATAAAGGTGATAAAAAGAAGGCGACTTCATTGAAATAATGTTATGGAGTGAGCTTATAAAACTGAATAACTTATTGAAGACTTTTTACGACGCAAAATAGTTAGTCTACCAGTCTTTATTTTCATTTTACCACTGTATTACTGCACCTCTGGCATTGTTAACAGCTTCTAAGCGCCGTGGCATAGTGTCAACTAATTTTTGACACTCTTCGGAGCCGAAAGTTTCCCAGATATTTGTTATCTTGGCCCTTAAGTTTGGAAGTGTCCTAGCTGGTTCTTGTCGCAGTTTTTGCTTCATTTTATGCCAAACGGTTTCGATTGGTAAAAGGTCAGGGCTGCTGGAAGGCCATTACACTAAAGGAATTCCTTCAGCAGTTAACAACGCCATTGTCGATCTAGCAATATGGCAAGAAGCACCGTCCTGTTGGGAAATATAGTCTCCCTCACTTGGTTGAAGGCGAGTTATTGATGAAAGAAGCTCTTCTTCTAAAATGTCTTGGTACTTGGCAGCATTGACCAGTCCATTGACAAAATGTAAATTGTCCATGCCACACCCAGACGTGCATCCCCATACCATCAGAGGTGCTGGGAACTTGACTGTTGCTTCAGGCAGTCTTTGTGAAAGGCTTATTTTGAATTTCTTACCACACGTATGCGTTCGTCATCAACGCAGACTTCGAATCTGGACTAATCACTCCAAATAACAGACCGCAATTGACTTAAAGTCCAGTTTTTGCGTTGTTTGGCCCACTCAAGTAGTTTTTTCTTCTGCATAGGTATGAAAAGTAGTTTTTCTTTTGTTTGCGTTTTTAATGAATTGAGAAGCTTTATTTATGTTTTGTAAAATTCAAAAAAACCTTATAAAATTTATATCCCATTTTTTTCATCGTCCGCTTATGAGGGTCGATCGAAATGCTTTTTTGAATTTGTTCTCTCCATTGGACAATTATTGCTGCAGCAGTTTTGAGCCGATTTTCTTTAAAACCCGTACCCGGCAATAACGAGGTATTGCTATCGGTGGAAGCGCAGTTTTCTTACTTGTCTCAACATTTTCCAATTTTTTGAATTTTGTAATAATGTTCTGCACTGATGAGCTTTCTGAGCAATTTTATAACTCGACAATCCCGTTTTAAATGCCTTAATTATCGATTCTTTTAGGACTCGTAATAATGCAACGCCACTTGCCATGGTGAACATGAAACTGATGCCTACTTGCATAAAAACAGAGATCATTCAACAACAAATAGGGTTTATGCAATTTTTTTCATAACGGTTCACCAAAACACTATTTAAATAGTAATAGACCAAGAATTTTGCATTCAAAAGAGAGTAGACCAACTCTTTTGCACCTATCTTTGTTTGAGATAATAGAGAAAATCGTAACGGTAGCTTTTTTAAATTTTGTTTCATTTAGCCTAATTTACTAAAAATAATTACTGTATTACATGACACACATTTTTAAATAAATAACTATTTACAACCACAATAAATTTAAGTATGAAAAAAGATTAATCTGTTTATTCAAAAATAGACCAACTATTTTGCGTTTGGGTCGTAAACTGATACTTCTCAATTTGCAATTTTTATTAGAGGTATATTAATGACAAATATAGTGTAACTGATGAAATGTCTTAAGACACGACAAAATCAAGAGATTTATATGAAGCAGTAATAAAAGCATTGACTCGATTTTCCTTGTTACTTTCCAATATATCTGGTGTAGTTACTGATGGTGCCCCAGCTATGATCGGTAAAAAACAGGGACTTGTAAAATTATTAGAAGACATTGCCATTTGCTGCCGAAAACTCTAATTTGATGAAGTAGCATTTTATAGTACATATACTATACACCAAATAAATGTAGGTATATAGAAAAGCTTTAAAATTGGATCATGTTATGCAAGTCGTTGTCAAGATTTTGAATTTTATAAGAGCTCGGGGCCTGAATCATCGAAAATTCAAGGGATTTCTCAAAAATGTTGATATCGATGTCGATGACAGATGCTAAACAGATTTTCTGACGTACTTAAAAAAATCAAATCTTTTATGATATCGAAAGCAAAATCTGTGTCAGAACTTGACGACGCCAACTGACTTACAGATTACCAATTTTGGTGGATTTGCTCATTTAAATGACTTAATGACACAGTACGATGTTTCGAACAATAGAAGTCTTCCAGGTAAAACCGAAACTATGGCAGGCCAAATTAAATGCAAAAAAAAAGTTTGGTATTTTAACACATTGACCAAACATATTCCCAAAAGTGGGAAATAATATGCAGGAATGGAGGGTTACTTTTCGATTTGATACAAAAATTCGAAAATAGATTTCAGTATTTTTGGCCAAATTAGCAAAATTTTTGTGACTGAATTTACAGTCGATATAGTTATGATGCCAGAAAATGTTCAAATGGAATGTATATAGTTGTAATCTGACATCTAATTTAAACAGGAATTTGATCTCGCATTTTTTTGAGTCCAGAGATAAGTCACGCGTTCTTCAGGTCATCATTGTTTGGACGTCACATGTCGGGCCGGTTTTGCAGTGAACGTTTAAGCTCAGGTTTAGTAAAACTAGCAAGCAAGTTTAAACTATAAGTACATACTTAAACCGTGAGTGTATTACAGTGGAATTTGAACGAACGTTTAGTTAAACTTCAGGCTTTTATCGTCTGTTTTGTACGCCACTTTTCCGAAGCCTGCGCATTTTTTGTTGTGATTTTTGATTAGTACCGGCTGGAATCGGGTTTGCTATATAATGCCGTCTAGAAATAGTGGAGTACAATCAAAGATAAGGCTTGCACTTGCGAACTATAATTGGTTGCATAAAAAGAACAATGATGTTTTGTCATAAACCGGGAGGGAGATCGTACTACGAAATTCCGGAAAATAAACTCAGCTTAAACCCCCATACATGGCCGGGTTAGGTAAACGCGGTTTAAACTCTTGATTAAGTTTAAACTAGCACTGTAATACACCTTTTCGTGTTAAACGTCGGTTTAAACTTCATATTATTATGTGGTTAAACGGAGTTTAAACTTTCACTGTAAAACCGGCAATAAGTATAAAATTACGCCCAACATGTCGGATGAACACCTGGAAGACTGCCTGAGATTACAACCACGTCTATTGAACCAGATATTGGCGCATTTGTTTCTCAACTTGAAGTATCAATTCGAACCACCAACTCTTGAGGAATACCCCTAAAGGTGACAGATAGGGCGAAATATCTAGGAATTATCCTCGATTGGAAACTTAGTTGGAAACCGAATGTCAATGAAAGAGTGAAGAAAGCAGCTAACGCTTTCTACGCATGCAGCCGCATCTTTGGCAGGAGATGGGGACCAAACCCCAAAATAATCCTGTGGATGTACACGGCAATCGTGCGGCCAATACTCACATATGGCAGTATAGTCTGTTGGCAAGCCGCAGGCAAGGTGACCAATCTCAGATCAATGACAAAAATACAAAGACTAGCATGTATAGGGACAACCAGTGCAATGAGAACCACACCTACAGCTGGACTGGAGGCAATTCTTAATCTAACTCCTCTAGACCTATACATGGAGGAATCTGCTACCAAAAGTGCCCTAAGGATTAGCCAAACTAAAACTTGGAACCCAGGCAATTTTGGCCATGCACAGATCCTAGGAAAATATATTGGGAACGCTGTCACTTCAGACTATATGTCTCCCCATCTAAACTTTGATAGACCATTCTCTTGCTCGCTTCCGAGTAGGGATGAATGGACCACAAATGAACCCACTAAGAGGAAATCGATATCCATCTACACGGATGGGTCAAAGATGGACTGTGGAACCGGTGCCGGTATATTCTCAGAGGAACTAAATATACAATGCCCAATCAGGCTCCCTGATAGCAGCAGTGTCTTCCAGGCAGAAGTTCTGGCAATCGCGGAAGCGGCCCGACAGGTGTCATTGTTGGCAATACCGCGTAATGATATTACAATTTTCATTGACAGCCAGGCGGCTATAAAAGCAATCTCTGCTATTGAAATTAAATCTAAGCTAGTTCACCGCTGCCGCGAAGAGCTCAAGGCTCTCTGCTCGCAGCACACTACGAATCTCTGCTGGGTCCCTGGACACAGTGACAAAGCCGGCAACGAGAAGGCTGACGAATTGGCGAGAGAGGGATCTACAATGGACCATGATAGAGCATTACAGTCCATCAAGACCCCACTCTGCAACCTGAGAGAACGAGTCGAGAACAAGATTCGTATGAAAACCAACAAAAGGTGGAAATAACTAACGACCTGTGAAATATCACGGAAGCTTTGGCCAGAGTATGACAGTGGCCGAACCACCAAACTTCTACAGTTTGACAGGTCATCGCTGTCTAAGCTGGTAGGGGCCCTAACGGGGCATAACTTCCTAAGAAATCATACAATGAAACTAAATCTCAAAGATGACGATATATGTAGAGGCTGCGGAGACGAAGAGGTCCATGAGGACACACCTCACTTCCTCTGTCACTGCCCGAGTCTCTGTCACTTGAGGAACAGAACACTTGGAAGTTACTACTTCCATGACTTACAATAACTTTCTGATATCTCACTTTCCGATCTTTACAGGTTCTTGAGGACATCAGGATGGCTGGACGGCGTCGAGTAAATACAAGAAGGAAGGACACGTAGCTAACCAACCTAACACCAATGGTTAATCCCCGACGAAAGGGCATCACAATGGGTCCATGAGGACCTAAGTGTGGTACAGTAGGGTACTCTACCAACCCGTCAACCTAACCTAACCTAATCAGATTATTTTTATTGTGCACTTCAATGGCACATTACCTTTCGAATGATATTAGTTTCATTCCATTTCTTCTAAAATTGTTCCAGATGGGATTCAGAAAAAAAACCTATATTAATGCATAAGTCCGCCTTATTGCTGCAATTAAAACGAAAGTAGTCCTTTCAATTCCCAAAAGGTTGAGTGTGTTTTTTTTTGTTGCTTCCCATAATTCACATTTTGTTAGCACACGAATGCTTTTTATCGCTTTTGCAGATTTTCAACAAAAAAAAAATTATTGCTTTAACACCGTTCTAACTTATTCCCCCACTCCTCAATTTAATGCTCATCTTGAAAACAATAAAGAGCGCACAAATAATTCATAAATCCATTATGAACCTTTTATGGTCTCACACTTCGTGAATAAGAAGCCGATTTGAATGGTTTCCTTTTATGCAATTTCCTATATAAAACTGTCTAATGCCCATGCCAACCTCAGCCCCATTTGTATCTGCTTACCTATTGTCCTCGGGAAAGATGTACATCGAATACGAGTCACGTTCCTCGGTGAAATTTGTAGGCTTTAGTCGTTCAATAAGAATCTTTATCTTCGACACTCTCTCAGAGTTACCCATTATGGAATGCGATTGCTGGCTCTGTAGGTATTTCTCCTTTTTCTTTGCTGCTTTCTCATCTTTGGCCTGTTGCAGCATTTCGGGCTCATTTAGATTCGACAGAGACTTTTGCCATTTCTCCAAGTCGATTTTCGAATTTGTATACGACATAGATTTACGATTCGCTTCCAGGTTATATAGATTTAAATTTGACGCCTTTCCGAAAGCAATCTCGATCGAGGACATTCGTCGTCCGGAATAATTCTTAATCGTGTTATGACGGTTGAGGTTTTGATAGAACTGGGAGTTGTTGTAAATACATGAGGCACGCCGTCCACTGCTACTGCTTGCCACCGATAGACGACGAATGGAGTTTTGCGGACTAAGTTTATTAGTGTCCTTGGTATTATTCTGAATGCGATTTGCAGACCGCAAGAATGGATCACCACGTTGGGCACTTCCACCAAGAAGCTGCGACGAGTCTCGGCCATTATTTAGAATAATATTCTCCTCGTCAACCTCTGTGGTCGCGTCGTTTGGATGCTTTTTCCTTTTCGAGCTCGAGCGTCGAAATCTTTTGAAGCTCGGCGATCGCTGTTGGTTTATGCTGCTGCTGGTGGTATTGAGAGAGCCAGCATCGAGCGAAGACTTCATCTGATGATGGTCATCGTCTCCGGTCGATGGTGAAGTGGAATTTTTTGAGATATCATCTGTTAAATTACGACTACTACCTAATTGGTTAATACTAGTATTGCTTCCTAAGTTACTTGCACTCAATATGTTTATAGGCGCTTTGTGTGGCATCACCGGCGACGGTGGAATGAATTCGATCGATGGAATGCCTTCATCGAAAGAACGTTGGGCATTGAATAGGGTCGGTGGTTTTAGCAATGACGGCGAACTGTGACTCTGCTGAAGACGTATAAATTTAGAAAAAAATCACTTTACGCAATAAAAGTTCGAATCTTACCTTTAGGACGCTTTCTAACTTTGCAGTGGCCGCATCGAATTCCTGTTGACTCCAGTTTTTAAAGGTAGCTCCCGATTCTAGGGTTGTGTTGGGCGAGTCTTGCGGCGTGGCTGCCGTTGTCATAATGATAGGCGGATCCCTAACCGGTCTCAATTTTGCTAGTTTTGCACTCTCACTGCGGCGTTCCTTTATTGAATATGTCTGCGGAGTCGCGAAATAAAAATATAAGAAGATACCATGGATATGAAATTGTTGCTCAAAGAGAAAACCGCGATTATTATGGTTACGGATAAGTTCAGGCTATAATTTGGGGGCAATCGCTGTAAATGAGATGATAATTCTCAAGGGACACAGATTGTCATGCAATGAAATTTTAAAAAAATTATGGAAATGTTCCCAAGTTTAAGGTTTAATGAGGCCACACGATACATTTGAGTGTATTTATTAAAGAAATCTTAAACTATTAACCAAATATTTAAGTGACGCGATTAAACTCCAAAGTAATCGACTATATACATACCTTTTTTAAACTTTTTCTATCGTCTTCGAGAATTTTACTAATGTCCTTCTCAGATGATTTTTTTGTCGCCGTGCTCGATTCATTAACTTGGTAATCAAGACTCGGCTGCAGCAGGCGTTGCTTTTGAATGTTGCACTTTGGATCTATGGTAATTTCAGTCGCATCATTAAGCTGAAGATAATCAAACAAAGTCGTTTGATGTTTAGATATCATTATCAACTGCTTTGTGTGTAGGTAGGACATAAGGAATAATTTTTAAAAGTTGCAAGAAAAAGAGCCAACGACCTAAGCTAAATAAAAATATTATTAAACTTTGTTAACGGATAGGGCGTGCACTGCATGCCACGTATGTCATCCTTACTCCTTAACTTCTTGCAACTGTATGGGGTTTGCGAAAAAATCACCACACACTACTGAAAAATATAGGTATGTGCAAAATAAATGCGGGTAGGGTACATTTGCCAGCAATCCAAAAGCTCGTTTCCAAAAGCCCGTAAATCAAATGCCCGTAAACAAAAGACCGTAATTGTATGCAACCCCTCGCCTGTGGTCACTGTAGGATTTTGAATGAGTTCTAGGTTGAATATTATGCAAGGCGACTTTTCGTCAACAACATTTCTAAATTTTTAATTGTTTACAAAAACTTCCTCTGAAATATGAAAAAACCCGTAAAAAATATGCTTCTCTATTACAGGCTTTTATTTTACGGTCGACTTCGAAATGCTGTGTTTGCATTTACGGG
This sequence comes from Cheilosia scutellata, assembly GCA_955612985.1. NCBI lineage: Eukaryota > Metazoa > Arthropoda > Insecta > Diptera > Syrphidae > Cheilosia > Cheilosia scutellata. Next base: position 50,175,703 of record OY015313.1, on the reverse strand, counting down.
CTTCTGTGAATACGGGCGAAAGTCAGACGTATCGTTCCGCAAAAATACACTATATTAGAAAATTTGAATCTAATCAAACAACTTTTGCAAACATGAAAAGCAACACCATAGACTGCACAAACTGTTTGCACAAACAACGAAGGGTTTGCTTAAACGTGTTTGCGTCATGTATGGGGTACTTTAGGTGCAACTTATAAAAGCATTAAGGCCAATTTCACACGAGCTACTTTTTCCTATGAGAATACAGAAAAGCAATAGAACTGTTCATACCAGCGGTAGATGCCTTTCTAGCCTAGTTGGTGATCGCGAGAACTGTTTTGTGCAACGACTTTTGTACATTTGTACGCGCGTCATGAGGGATACTATTATCAGGAAGAAGACACGAGCTCCCAAATGTTCGCGCGTTACGTAAAAGCTAACTAATAAACGAGCATGACTATAACATTCCGTGGAGCTGGTGCGACAACAAGGAAGTTTAAACCAAGACTCGTTTAAAACTCGGTGCGCGACCGTTGTCAAGTTACCTGTCATGTGTCATGTCATACTAAGATCTCTATTTTATTATATTATTATGTTCCATTTAGTCTGGCAAATTGTATTGAAAAGATCGCAATGTTTGGAGAGCGAAAAATTGAATTTGTTCGCAAGCGAATGGAAAATAAATTTCTCTTCTTTTTAGTTTGCTTGCGAATTTAATATTTTGTCTTCCTGCGAAATAAAATGTATGTTAGCGAACGATTGAAATATAATTTTTTAAACTCTGTCCTGCCAATTGACATTGACACATATTCTAAGTTACTTAAATGTAGTACATACACATAATATATTGAATATTTAAATCCCAGTATACTTTCATCCATTTGGATTGCGAATACACCAACTTTTTTCAACTGCATATGTAATACAATTTTTATATAATTAGCTTTCTCGGTATCAAGCAATTCTGATAAATGATGATAGGGGAACTCAAAAAAGTGTGTCTCGCAATTCTGTCCGTCCGTATGTCTGTCTGTACCCCTGGGGAATCTAAAGATTCCAAATTTGTTTCAAACTTCGTATTTAGAGTTTTTGGGCATCCCGCTAGGACAAGTTTTTTTTTCATGCTAGCCCTAATATTAACGGTACTTCCCATATAAAAACTTTACGAAATATTAAACCATTTAGATTTTTTCTAAAACGATTTGAACCAAATTGATAGTTGAGTTAATGTAGGTATGCTTAATATGAATACCCAGTTTTTCGCTAAAAAGTCGGCAGTTTTAAAGATTGGCTTTTTCTCGAAAACGGTAAAAACGATTTTATAAAAAACGTATTTTTAAGGTACTATATGCTTAACTTGATAGCAAATTCAGTTTTTCTCTAAAAAGACTGCGTCCTTTGATATCTACCCAAATCGCTAATAATAGTACTTTAATAAACTGCTCATATCTCAAAAGCGACATTTTCGATTAAGATAAAGACAGGTAATGCCTAAATCCATAGTAATACCATTTCCTCAGTTTTGAGCTAAACAGTTGCAAAACAGTGCTTTTTTTTAACCATGAATGCGTCCTTCGATTTCCACCCCAATCGCTAAAAATGATACTTTAAAAACTGCTCATATCTCGAAAACGCCATTCTCGATTTGGGTGAAAATGTAACTTGGGTGAAAGGTAATGTTTATACCGCTCTATCGATTTTGATCAAAATACATATTTAAGGCAACATAAGCATTCTAAAAATGATCACGTACTAGTTTTTTCAGAAATCCCAAATATAGCCGTTACTAAACTTGAGTACATATTGAGTAGGTATGATTTTAAACGTAAAATTTGCTGAAATGAATCTGAGATTCTGCGAGATTCGTAATAAACGAGAGAGTTTCGTGCGACCCAGTCGTGCACATTTTTTCTTTCGGAAGATAAAAAAACATGGTTTTAATAGATTCCCTCAGGCCAGCGATTCATTTTTGGCTAGACGAGTTGGAAGGGAAGTTATGGAAATGGAATCCAAACATCTTTTGCTACTATGATGGGAATCCTAAAGGCTCTAAACAAGCCGAGTTTGTTGTTTGGGAAACCAACATTTTACATATATACAGCAAAGCACGGGTTCCACTGGAGGAAGAAGAGTTTGTAAGAGCCACGGATTGGTTTTCAGTAGATCAACCCCAAGGAAAAAAAGAAAACATTTAATGTGTTCCATGAATGTTTTTGTTTTACCCGTGAAATTATTTTGGCACAGCAAACAGCAAAACTAATCCAGCCAAAAGGACTGGCTGGACTTTGCCTAATTTCTTCGCAACCACACATAAGTCTAGCTCTACGGTCACATATTGTCCTGGTACATTTATATTTAGTATGTATTTATTTTGTATTTTGAAAAAGGTACAACGGCTCTTCCAAGGCCACGCGGCTTTAGAAGCCTTAATGAGTTTAACAATCCTCCACATTTTTATCAAAAAGGTGGAAATACGCAGCTCAGCAAGTTTATCACAAGCGAAAGGAGTTAAATATTAGTGAACGCCTAGAAACATGATCTGGGCGGTCACAGACGGCTTACCCAAGTCTATGCTTCAAAAATAAAATTCTCCAGGGAGATAACAAACAGAGAAACATGGATTAGCAACAATAACCAACCCTACTGCCAAAAACGACTAAAGTAGTACCTATAGTCATTGGGTGTGGGAGCTGGTATTCAAGAACCAAACCGAAGCTTCTCAATACCTATATTGGGAAAATATACAGTGTATTTTTGGTAGAGCTCCATGCAACTCATTATTGACTCCAAAACAGTACTACACTGCTTCAAAATCCTCCAAATACTTAGTATAAAGAACAAAACAAGAATATAGTGGGATCTTGCCCATAAGGGAATTGAAGGAAATGAAAAAGCTGATGAACTATAGAAGGGGCTCTAAAATCCCCTTCATAGGACCTGAACCGTTCTATACAGTCCCTAAATCAGCTGAAAACTCGGCTGTTGAAAGCTGGGAACACATCAAGTGTATTTCACATTGGAAGAAGATCCCAGGTCTTATAGACAGGCCAAACGAATTTCGAACTCGAAATTTTAATAAAAGCTGATATTACGATGAAATGTGGTCCTGAACGACTGAATGGATTTGTTTAAAACTTCTTATTTCGAGTTTGTGGACTTACAGTTCAAAATACTTCTTTTCATATGTCAGCCCTAATATTGACGATAAAAAACTTCCTATAGAAATGTTTAACAAGTTAGATTTTTTTGAAAAAGGCGTTGAATAACATAAGTTTTAAAAATTTACTTTTATTCGAAACCAGTAGATATAAGTAGATACTTACTTCGCCAATAATTATACTTTAAAAAACTGCTCACATCTCGAAACCCCCATTTTCGATTTGGGTAAAAATGTAACTGGTGGGTGATGCTTATATCGTGAACAATACCTTTACCTACTCAGTTTTTAGCTAAACAGTTGAAGAACAGTGCTTTGGTAATACATATTTGCTGCAATTTTGTTTTCATAATTTACAAAAACCATACTCTAACGATTTGCGAAATACATAATGTATGTATATTTAAGTAAGACTTATTTTGATTTTTACCAAAAATGTAAATAAAGCCGTTTAAAAAAAAAATGCCAAATTTGTCTTCCCAAATAACGATATATTTTTGTAAATATCAAAACTGTCTGGCAATACAAAGCCAAAAGCAACCAACGAAAACCTAAGATATATACATAAATAATAAATAACGAAATTTGTTCGGAGAACTCACTAAAATGTACTAAACGAGAAATTTTCGTGCGACCCAGTACTTTTGCACTTTATTTATAAAGGCAAACAAAAAGCTAAAATACTATAGAAATATTATGGGAATCAATGTTTTCAACTTTTTTTTTCACATTTTCTAAAAATAGTCCAACTTACTTTTCTTACATCCTCAGCACTGTGCCACTTGTTGCGTATCTCGTAGTAGCTTTCATTCGTCGAGGACGAATCTGACGTACTTCTGGATTCGTCGTACATAATGTCACTGTAGTTTTCAGCCAAAGTTTCTTCCCGGAGTTTTTTTACCAATTCTCTCTGCTCTCGTTCACGACGTTCATTACGCTACACACGAGATGAATAAAAAACACAATTATTAAAAATCTACTCATATAAATCCTGGGAATAAAGTTCTCCCGTACCTCAGAGCTGAATCCTTCAACAAGAATAGCTACTAGCAAATTAAAAAGAACGTAATTGCCAAATGTCATCAATGCAACGAAATACAATGCTGCCCAATGGCTAGTCTTCTCCATGCCATTGAACAGGACAACGTTCCAATCCTCTTGTGTAAGGATCTATAATTAAAATGTCATTAGAATTGGCCCGAAACTACAATACATTTATTCTTATTAATTTGCTACAAATAAAACGAAAGAAAGCAATAAATTTTGACGAAAAAAAGCTACAATAAATAAATTTTTAGCTTTTGATTGATTTTAATAGCAGCAAACCGACATGTGTTAGTATTATTTTGTAGAAATACTTTTATTATTTTACTAATATTACAATAGTGGATTGAAAAGTTCTATATAAACAGGGTGATTATACTGTTCAGTGCGGGACGATTGGATACTAATTTGGAAAATTTTCATAAAATTTCTATTTATTGCAGGGGTTTGAAACATTCTAACATCATATGTTATTTTTATTATTCTGCAACTAAGTTCAATAAAATTATATAAGAAAACATTCTCTTAAAGTTTTTAAATAATTACTTAGCCCTATTTCATAAACTGGTGTTGGCATTCCTTTTTAAATTTTAAAAATAAAAATAATAAAATTGTATGCATATTTGTGATTTGTGAATAGCTTAAAAAAATTGCATGTTTACAAAATGAATTTAATTAGCCTTATGGCGAGAACATGCGCTGGAATAAAATTGATCTTAAATGGATAATTGAATTGAATTTGTATTTGTGTGTAATCGAATTGCCGGTTTAAAAACGGTTTATGAAATGATGATTCGATGAAACAAGCATAAGGGAATACACATCCATATCTGCCATGGTTACGATTTATACAATTCCAATTGCATATTGGCTTAATCTAGGCAACTCTAATTAGATGTTGTTATAGTGCAAATAAAAAAAAAAATAATTGGAGAGACATGTTGGTTGAACGAAACCCAGGTCAGCCCCAGTCTGTAACGTCATCAAACGTGATTAATCTATACATATATATAAAAATAAGTTGTATTGTGTTTGTAATTAATGTTCTCCGTAATGCGTGAATCAAATTTGATTCTGGAAATTTCCCATGAAAAGTGACGTTAATACCATGGTTTATATGTGTATACGGTCTTTGTGTATTGGTTCATGAGTTATAGGGGCTTGGCACCGGACATACAAAAAAAAAAACATTAAAAATCTTATATCTCAAAAACCACCCAATAGATTGAGTTCAAATTTAAATACAATCTTAGGTTTTGGCCCAGTAGTATTCCTGTGAAGATTGGTCAAAATTGCATAAAGGGGTGTGGCGCTTTTCTTCGAGTCATGGAAGTTTGTAAAATTTGAAACATTCATTTTGGCATGGCGCACCATCCTCCATAAACCAGAGGTCGTCCAAATCCATGTGTTCAATTTCAGTAAACAAAAAGTCGATTAACATGGCTCTGTAACGCCCACCGTTGACCGAAACGTTGTTCCCAGCCTCATTTTCGAAGAAAAATGGTCCAATGATGCCACCATACTCCATAATCCGCCGACTGGGACCATGAGTGTTGTCCACTAGCATACACAAATTTGCGTAAAGTGGATGCTTCATTTCGGAAAAAAAATATTTTCAAAAAAAGCGCTCACTTTGGAAATAAGTTATCAATATTTCCCAACGTTGTTCAAGCGTAAAGCGACTCATTTCGTTCCGCGGAGGTATGATACTGACTTTCTGACAAGATTTCGAGCGGAAAACAGCTGTCAGTGTCAAAATAACCTATGATTTAAAAAGAAACCACTAGATGGCCCACACTTTATAAGCTTAGGTCCAACAAAGCCGCTGGGTTAGATGGCCTAACCGCCGAGCTATTCAAAGCGGCAGGCGATGACTTGATAAGGAACATGCACCAACTAATCTGTAAAATATGGTCGGAAGGTATGCCCGATGAATGGAACCTCAGCATTGTTTGCCCGATCCTCAAGAAAGGAGACCCTCCGAACTACGTCAACTACAGAGGTATCAGTCTTATTAACATCGCATACAAGATCTTATTTAACGTGTTGTATGAACACCTGAAGCCTTTCGTCAACAACCTGATTGGTATCAGTGTGGCTTCAGGCCAGGAAAGTCCACCATCGATCAAATTTTCACACTGCGGCAGATCTTGGAGAAAACCCAGGAAGTTCAAATCGATAAAATTGTAAATTGTAAAATTGATAAAAACCCACGGTTTCAAGGCCGCCTACCTACGCCTAGAGCAATGTCTAATTTTGGTAATCCTGGGAAACTCGTACGTTTTTGCGGGATGACAAGGGAGAGTGCATGCTTCTCCATCAAGGTCGGTAAAAAACTCACCGAAATCTTCGATGTTAAAAAAGAATTTGACAAAACTTAAACGCTAACACTAGAGGCACTATCTTTTAAGAGTCCGTCCATATACTCACATACGCCGACGATATCGACATAATCGACATGTCAGTATTGAGACGGAGGCGGCGAAGATGGGTTACGCGGTCAATGAGGGCAAGACAAAGTATATGCTGTGATCAAGAAAGAAGTATCAACACCGACGCGACGTCTTGGACAGAATGTCACTATAGACAGATATAACTTTGTGGTTAAGGACTTTGTCTACCTAGGCTCCGCTATGAACTCAGGCAATGACACCAGCGGTGAGATTAAACAAAGAATAACTCTTGCCAATCGCTATTTCTTATTGGGCTAAGAAAGCAACTGAGTAGCAAAGCCCTCTCTCGAACACCTAAAGTGACCCTTTATTAGACCTTAATCATCCCAGTCCTTCTCTATGGCAGAGGCATGGACTCTATCAAAAGCGGATGAGGTTACTCTTGGTCGCTTCGAGAGGAAAATTCTTCGGGTAATGTTCGGTCCCGTCTGCGTAGACGGTGAATGGGGTGAATGGAGGAGGAGATACAACGACGAACTGTACGGGCTGTATAGCGCCCGAAGGTCCAACGACTGAGGTGGTTGGGTAATGTAGAGCGAGTGGACGCGAATGCTTCTGTCCGGAACATCTTCGAATCCACACCCGAGGGACAGCGCAGTAGAAGAAGACCGCTACTCAGGTGGCGCACAAAAGTGGATGGGGACCTTAACCAACTTAGGGTGCGAAACTGGAGACAGCTGGCCAAAGATCGTGATGGCTGGAAACGCTTGTTGGTTGAGGCCCAGGTCCACCCCGGACTGTAGCGCCACCTTAAGTAAGTAAGTAATGAAAAAATGGGATCGTCGCGTCGACGTAGGTATTTACTTAAAAAAATGCACCCAAATAGTATAAATAACATCACCTATAATTTGTTTTGCAATTTATGACTTTTATGTATCCCAAAATGTTTGTAAGCGAATCAGCGTTGGCGAAAATGTAACAGCAAAGCTAAATTAAAAAAAAGTACAGCTGCATACCATATAATTTAAGAGCATGATTTTATGAAAATTCCTTAATAAAATTGTGTTTTTTATATATATCGTTCTATAACATTATTAAATACATGCTCATAAAATGTGTAATTCCTTGCAAAATATAAAAGATTAAGCTTTATATACACACTGCTGGAATATCGATTAGTTTGGTGCGGTTTGTTATATTACATATATAAAAAAGGTACGTTTCCTTAGTAAAATTGCTGCCCAAAAATTAATCAAATCTGAATAAAACTAGCAAACGAATTTGCTGGCAATTATAAAAAAATATACAAGCTTAGTATATAATTTTGATAATACTATACCAAAAAGAAAATTATTTACACAGTGTTTTATGGCACAAGTGTAGTTTTCTTTGTTTAAACAAAAATTACTCAAATGAAAAAAAGGTTGGGTAAAATAAATATAGGTAGGTATATAAAAAGTGTAGTGTATAGGTACGAGTATTCATAGCAAGGTCCGGTGATTAGTAATGAGATTATTTTTGATTTTTAAATCCGAGTGATACAGGCGGTATTCAAAGGGGACAAAAAACAAATTCAGTAAACTGTCAAAAATAGGTTACAATGAGCATCAGTTATTCAAAAACTTTGAATTACCTCTAAACTTAAATTAAATTTGACAATTTGTACGCAATTGACAATTTTACCTTATGTCAGCCTAGTCTCATTATTTAGTCGCCGGATCTGTGTGTGTGTGTAAATTAAAACTAGAGTTTACCTACTTGTTGTTTAGTTGAGTTGTTTGTATGTATGATTTATAGATAGTAATTTGTCTATGTGAAAAAATAAAAATAAAAATAAGACTACACGAAATTGTGTTCTTTTAATGTTCAATCAAACAAAACACTTTGCTCTCAAAAACTGTACGATTTTAATTTTGTGATTTACAGAACTTTAGTGAATTTTTATTATGTAGGTATAAAATAAATAATATTTCCAAATTGAAAAAAAATAAATAAACTATAACATAAAAACATAAACGAAAAAGGGGATTATGTTTCGATGTAAAGCTTACTTGAAAAACGGTTACTGTCGCCCATAAAATGTTGTTGAAATGCTTGCGATCACATTCACATAGTGGATGCTTGCTGATTATTTCAGGACAAGTGCATTCCCTTTCTTGTCCGGATTCGTCCATAAATTTACAAAACTTACCGCCAAATAGATACATGCCAAGGATGCTGTATGTATAGTATATATATGTATATTTTGTTTCTTTTTTTTCTAAACGTTGTTTTTTTTTTGTTTGGCTTTTTTATATATAAAATTTTAATGTTTTTTCTTTGTTATGTTATATAATAAGAAAAGGTAAACAAAACAAAAATGTTTTCTCTTGTTAAACTAAAAGTTTATTTAAAACGAAAAATGATTGTTATAAGAAATGAAATAATAAAATCGTTTTCGTAGATTGAAACTTAAGGTTAAAAGTATTTTTTTTTTCTTTTTTGTTTAATGAAATATTTTGTTTTATTTTTTTATATGCTGATAGAAAGTATAGTGGGTATTGATGATAGTATGGTTGGGATGATTTTAATAAAAACGGGTTTCTTTAAGGTGTTGGTTTAGTAGTGTTTTATTTTTTTTTTAATTATTGAAGTAATTGGCAAAGGGGATTTAAATTGTTGTTTATTATTAAAGAATCGAAACGAACTTTAAAATTTGAAAGAAAAAGAAACTTGTTAATGAATTTGTAAAAAAAATAAATAAAGGAAAATAGTCATTCAAAAGCAATTGTGAGAAGAAGTGAACTTTGTTTAAGCGAGTTGTTTCTGAAAGCGGAACGATAACATTAACTACATGCAAATGCAAGCATTCATTTTAAGTAATATTTAAATTGTTTAGGATAAATGATGAAAACTGGAAAAGGAATACAAATTCCAGTATATTAAACGAGGCTTTAAAAATCGCAACAATTCTACTCTAAGTATAGATCGGTAGAGACAACTCTTCAATTTATTGCCAGCACTGTGAGTAAATCGTCGCGTCGGCAGTTAAGTAATTTACAATGTTTTTACAATTCAAAGACATTTAAGAGGGACTTTCAACAATATTGAAACGAGATCTATAACCGCAGCTCTTGAAAATTTGAGGTTTAACAGACTGGTAAGTCTGATGGGGCCATGGGGGGATCAATAACTTTTACATCTAGACTGGGGGTTGGTGGCAAAAGCCATCATTTACTCGGCTGAAGAAAAGACAAAAACTAATGCCAGGTTTGCTTAAATATAAGACTTTAATCTAAGATGCATAAATAGGACTAAAAGTCAATTAAAATGGTTAAAGATATTAGTTTGAGGTACACTCAGAGAAAAATATCCCATTAAATCGTCAATGGTACGACCATTGGTTTGATAATAGTTTTCTAATGAAATGAAAGGTTTTCGGGTTATTAATACAATGGTATTGAAAATATTGTTACTAATAGGGTATATATTATTAATAGAATGGGAAACACTATTGATTTAATAGTCTCTTACCATTAATATTTTATAACGCATACTATAGTCCCATTAAAAAATACTATTATTTGTTAATAGGTGGGATACCATTGCAAAATGTTCGTATTAATAGTGCCGTCTTATTACTTCAATGGGCGGACCATTAAATAAATAGTTTTTGTTTATACTTTAATGACATTGATACCATTGATCAAAAATACAGACCCAGCAATAGTTTAACCAGATAAAACTATTTATTTAATAGGATTTTACTTTTCAATATCAATAACATGGACTATTGTTCTAATAGTTCCATATAGTTAAATATGTTTAATGCCAGAAAACAATATATAATTTACATCGCATCCCATTAAATCAATGTGAAGGGTCTTTAATACAATAGATATTATTTAGTACCTATAATTTTTAAAATATCAAACACACTATTAAACTTGTTTTGAGATTTCTGACAAATGTGTGGTTCTTAATATCGCAATAGAATGGAATCGAGAACGACATATTTTTTAATAAGTGTGTAAATGTAGCAAACATTGATTTCAATTGAAAGCTCTTTAAATGAGAAATTTGGCATTTGATTTTGAAGTAATGATTCTCCATATCAGTACATATTTTAATTGATCTTAAAACGTTAAGCCCCTTGGTAACCTTTGCCAAAGAACAAGTACGTGTGATTCAGTCGTGCATCTAGTTTTTTAACTCAACCAGCATATTGCTCGAATTAATGCGATACACCCTGTAACAAGAAAATCTGTAGATATTTTTTTGCGTCTCAGTCCTGTAAGAATGTAATACTATTAAGCTAATAGTATCGATACTATAGCTGTTTCTTTTTAACTAGATGCAATATTGATTTAATAATATTTTAGCTTGTACAACAATAGTATTGACTATTGTTTTTCTATATTTGGTATAGTTTAATAACAGGGTATTCCAAATTATTTCTTTTGAAATAACAGTGCAAAGCTTGAATTTACCAAATCAAATCTAAAACTCCTATATGAGTGCATATTAACGATGTGTGCTGATTCCCTGGCCTTAAAGCAGCGGTTCTCTAATTTTTTTAAAGGTTCAGTAAAAGTATCTGGAATTATTTACGCCAGACTTGAATATACAAAATTGTAAAAAAATATTTATTTACAAAATATTTATTCAGTATCAGGTTAGCCCTCTTTTCTTCAACAAATGAAAACAAAATTAGGTTCCTAAGTCAGAAGAAAAGTTCGAATTTCGACTTTTAGAAGTCTTTCTCGTTTTTTTGGACTTGATTTCGTCCAACGCGCAGTATATAAATTCACCGAACCCTGAAGATGCAAAGTTTAAAAAAATTTTAAAGCTTTTAAGCTGAGTGCTGCCTATCTACGTATTTTTGACAGTAACCCAAAACTCTTCCAAATTTCTTTGGACGAATGTTGAACGGTAAGACATATCGTCTCTTAAATTAATGAGCTATTTTTGTCAAATTTGGTGTTTTGTAAACTAGAAATTGAGTGATTAACCATTCATATTGATCAACTGAACGAAGCGAAGGAAAGTACCTTTGAAGTGATGTTTAAAGTTCGTCGATGGTGCTTATAATTTCGTCTAGATTTTTGTTTCCGACTGAGATTCAGCTATAATCCTTTTATTATTTCAGATTCCTACAGTACTTATATTTAAATGGCTTCAATTTTTTGTAGTCGGTTTATATCCATTTTATTATGTGATGAACACTTATCTCTGATGGACTTTGAACACTTAAACTCAGTTTAGTTTAGCTCTTCAAACAAATCTGGTTAAAATGGAAATTTAAGCCACCAAATCTCGTTATGAATTAAAAATTCAAAAGATATTTTTTTCGATCTCCACGAACACAATCAACTCTCCTTTCAGGTGTACAAGTCGTTTTGAAACTACATTGACATCGAAATTGACGACTTGGTTCTTAACAATAAACATATCTGGAGTTAAAGAAAACGTGGGATGTTCTTATAATTGTTCGATTTTCTTGGGGCAACAGTGTGACAAGTCCTTTTTTCCCCTACATTGTTGGACATCCGAACAATAAATTGCTCGCGAATATGATTGAATAAATATTGCAAGATGAGTTAAAAGAAACGTTCATTAACTTACAATGAAAAAAATATTTTTTGGCTCATATGAATTTTGTGCTGCCCTATGTGCGAAAGTCAATTTTTGCGGATAATATCATCTAACTCTTATTTAACGATCGTTTTTCTTTTTTATTTTTAAAATTTCCCATTTAATCTAATTTTCAGTTGTCATCACTTTCCTAATATTAAAACATGTCAAGAAATATTTAAAAAAAATTCACCTACCTACTGATAAATTAAATAATATCTTAATTAGAGTAACTGTAAATTTAATAAGTAAATTTGTTTTCAAAAATATATAAAATTGAAATTTATAATTCAAACCAACTTTTGCTTAGCCTACTTCCTTACCTGTTGTACAAAGTTGACATCATGCGCACAATGTCTTATTGGCGAAATTAAATCAAAAGAAAAAAATGTCATGACTTCCTGAAGCATGCAATGAAAAACAGTCTTATTCTGCTTAATGCATCCTCATATCTCAGATGTCTACCAAACCATAAATATAACTAATATCCACATATATACAAATATACATTATTCATAAGCCCTATATGAGTTACTCATTTTATTTAATTTTCAGATCAAGCAGTTTATTATATTTATGTATCTACTATTAATACGGTTAACTAGAAATAAGTCTTCTACTTTCGGGGGGTTTCCCTACACTCCAACACATTTCGGAGAAAACGATGCAGTTTTTCTTTTTACAAGTACGCAAGCAAAATAAATACGCATTCACACCTAAGTACATCAACTTAAACTTACAACAAAAAAAAACTATACAAAAATAAATAAAACAAAAAATAATATAATCGCTATAGGTACTGTACAAAACAAAAAAAAAAACAAATTAACGAATTTCAGCAAAACTAGTTAAACAATTTCTATATAAAAACACCAAAAAAACGTTGTATTATACAGCTGATTCGGTTGCCACAAAAAATGCAAATTCATTTATATTATACATCGTAAAGAAAAACAAAACAAAAAGAAACATAAAAACACAATTCAAACAAACTAAACGAATTTTGTTAAGAAAACAAAATAAAAAAAAAAACAATCGATTATTAACAAAAAAACGGTTTAAGTTTATATTTCAATTTTATTCTACCTGAAATACTGTGACGAGCGCCCACAAAAGGGTGTCGAAATTCTTGCGATCGCATATCATCTCTCCATTATCTTTCTCGCAGAATTTACATCCGAATAGATTCATGCCGAGGATACTAAAGTTTTTTTTTTTTTGTTTCGGATTTGTTTATGATTTATTTATATATATTATATAGTTATATATATTTTTTAATTTAATTTTCAGTATTATTATTTTGAGTTTATATTTAGATTAGGATATAAGAAATTACAGCAGATTTGTAGAAGAGGAAAGATAGAAAGAGAATAATTAAAGAAATAAATTAAACAAATTAAAGTTTAGAGATTATTTTTTCTTTTCTTTTATTAAGTTTGTAAATTAAAATTAAAATTTAAACTAAGGCTGAGAGAATAAATAAAAAAACAATACCAAAGAAGGCTAAAAGCTATTTTATTGCACCAGGCCTACCATTTTTTTTTTAAATAAGCAAATTATTTGCAATATATAACTATAGATGTTCTACAATTATGTTTTAGGGATGGTTATACTTTTAATTTGTGCTCGTTTTTGAAGGCGGTTTAAGTATAGTAAAATCAAGTGAAGTAAAATAATCGAATATAATATTTTTATTAGGAAGATTTAGGAAGCGATTTGTTCTTCTGCTTGTTTGTGCTGAATTTCATATTTCAAGTGCGTAACAGATTTTTTTGAATACTTGATTTGTTTTAAGTCTTGAAAATGTTTGAAGAATCTAGTGATTTATGTGACCAAACGAAGCAAAAATACTCGTATTTTTTTAGGCGGTTCAGAAATAAGTTTATAGAATATTTCAAATTACATCTTTAGGTTTTCTTCTTTTCTCCACTTATTACGAACGTCTTACACAAACATCCGTGACTAAAACTGTCTTGAAAAAGCTTCTCAATTCAGCCGTTGGAATTCGACATAAGATTGTAGATTGAGAAAAGTTGCACAAGTTACGACGGGGGGGGGGGGGGGGGCGTGGTTTCGGATGAATGTAGAAAGAAGAGAGGTTATTTACAGCTCAGCGAGATATAAGAGTTTCCTAATTCAAACAATATTTAGAGGTTTTATGCGAAAGTAAAACAACTGGCTGCTATTGCGTTAAGACAGCAAAAACTTCTCGTTCTTTTTTTAATACTTTGTTTGGGCAAATAGGTTCTATTTGTTGCTTAAACAGCGCCCCGAGATTCTCGCCGATAGCTGTTAGTACTGCACTTAAATTGTTGTTAGTTGCAGTGTTCTGGAAATATAATATAATAAGGATGTGAGTTCCAAAGTTTACCTGTCCTGTAGCCAAAGGAGTTTTGAAAAAGTGATTTCCTGGCTGTTGTCAAGTGTACTAATACTAATATTTGAATAGGTAGTACCTATAGAATAAGCATAGGTCAGCAATTTATCTCCTATTTGTCAGTGGTGTAGTTTTGATGCTAGTAATGAACCTCCTATATGAGTCGAACTGTTCGTCTCTGTATGCTGTCATAGGTTAAGTGAATGTTTTGGTACCGAGCTTCATACGTAGAAGTAATATTCGAGACCTGGTCTAACTAACAAATGAAATGTAGTCATAAAAGAACTGACAAAAGCATTTACGTATAATTAGCACTTCCAGTAGCTGCCAGTATTAATGATTTGTAGAAGTGCAGACTATGAGTAAGCATGATCCTCCTTCCTTTCACTAAAGGCCTGTGAAGGGAACAATCACGTGTGGATGTGGTTGACGACGATTACTCACCTTGCCGCGGTGTGGAGGCTTAAGTAGAGCAACATGGTATGCCGGCATAGATGGCAATCGCCATTCGCACTGCCAATTAGCCGCCAGCTCTACGAACTAAGAGGTAATCACCGTCCCGTCCTACCCCTTCCCTCCTTTCTCATCCCCTCACTCCCCCTGGGCTGGATCAAGGTGTCAACCGTACCGTGCCGACGGTCTACTAGGCTGGTGGGCCCAGGTCTCAACAAAAATAGCATCAAGTCGCTAACGGTGTATCCAGAGGCCCGCTCCACTAAGAGCTCAAAATCCTTTTTTGGAAGCGGTCAAGGATAACCTGATAGTCGCGGTGGTGGACCTCTCAGACGAGGAGGGCAAAATCTCCTACGTAAAATGGGGGGTTATTGAAAATCTGGTAATGAACCACCTATGTGAGTACCTGCTCACCAATCAACATCCCATCTCCTATAAGGACGCAGGATGGCATCAGGGGTCAGTCAAACTGATTGCCTGTGATGACCAGCGTCGGCCAATTTCATTAAGGCAGCCATCGGCAGCCTTGGTGAAGTTTGGCCAGGAGCCAGGCTCGAGGTTGTGGACCGGAGTTCGATCCCCCACCGACCGAGAGCCAGGGTCTGGGTTCCACTCGAACCACGCGATCCTGCCAAGGTACTTGCCCTTATGGGCTTCCAAAATCCTGGTCTTCCGGTCAAAGACTGGAAGATCATTGAAAACTCCAAGGTTCCCAACGAGGAACCCAAAAAAACTGGCCGCTCTTTAGTCATCTCTATGTCAGCCGAATCTCTTCCTATGCTTCGTGATAGGAACTTCCTCATCAAATACGGCCTGAAGGAAGTTGAGATGAAGCTGTTCAAAAAAGATGACATACTAACCGCCGAAGCCAACTTGGCCGGCTCTACTGCGTCATCCTCGGCAGACACCGTCTCGCCACCAGAGGATCTCGACGCTACCATCGTGGAGAAATCTGGATCAGATAGCAATGCCGCTAAACCTGATTCAGATTAATCTCCACCACTCAAAACTAGCATCTGCTAACCTGCTGGTCCGCCTCATCGAGGACGGACTAGATATCGCCCTAATTCAGGAACCGTGGCTGACAAAAGGCAACGTGACTGGACTTAGGGCTCAAGGCTATACTCCTTACTACGCGGAAGGTAAAGGTAAAATTAGAGCTTGTATTCTTGCTAAAACATCGTTAAAATTAACTTTCATCCCCCAGCATAGCACAGGCGACCTTGCAGCAGCGCAGCTTACTCCAGCAAGCGGCAATCCGGTTTGGCTGGCGTCCAGCTATCTTCCGTATGAGGAAGATGACCCGCCATCAGTTGAACTACGACACATTGTCCAAGAAGCGGAGGAAAAGAAGGCCGGCATCGTGCTAGGGTGTGACACTAATGCACACCATGACCTATGGGGCAGTACAGACACTAACCCTCGAGGTGAGTCTTTATTTGAATATTTAGTAGGAACTAACCTATTAGTGTGTAACAGAGGAAATAGTCCCACTTTTATTGTCAAAAACAGGCAGGAAGTAATTGATGTTACTCTCGCCTCCCAATATCTTTATCCAGCTATATCAGACTGGATAGTATCGGATAGTCCTTCATTCTCAGACCACCGGTACATATCCTTCACTTTAAACTGTAGCTACACCCCCCAGAAATCAGTTTATCGCAACCGGCGAAAAACAGACTGGGGTAAACACAACTCTATTCTATCTGCGAATCTAGCGCACTGTAGACGCCCGACACCCGGTGATCAGACAGAGCTTGACTCGCTTAACAACGTGCTCACTTCCGCCCTGAATACGGCATTCAGAGGATCCTGCCCCCTCACCAAAGCGAGGGAGGGCAAAAAAGCACCGTGGTGGAACAAGCAACTAATTAGGCTTCGCTGCGAGAGCAGAAAGGCATTCAACAAAGCCAAAACCTCGAAGCTAGACACGGACTGGGAGACCTACAAAGGTAGTCTGAGGCTCTTTAAAAAAGAAGTCCGAAAGGCACAACGGAGCTCCTGGCGTAATTTCTGTGAGAACGTTAACAGCGTTAACGAAGGCTCCAGAATGCGTAAAGTCCTATCCAAAACGCCCACTGTACCAAGTGTACTAAAAAACCCCGGTGGCCAATGGGCAGAATCAGAGGAACAATCACTGGATCTGCTCATGGATACTCATTTTCCTGGCTGCACGCCTTTCACCGGTAACCCTGACTTCAGGATTGACACCCCTTACGCGGCCTCTCCAACCACTATAACCATTTGTGAGGAGAAGCTAAAGTGGGCCGTCAACAGCTTTGAACCGTACAAGTCACCCGGACCTGATGACATTTTCCCGGCGCAACTACAGAACGCCTTCGACATTGTCAAAAACATTCTCAGGCACATTCTCGTAGGTTGCATAACACTGGGTTGCATCCCATCATCCTGGACTGCGGTCAAGGTAGTTTTCATCCCAAAAGCAGGTAAGACCTCCCATACACACCCCAAGGATTTCAGACCAATTAGTCTGTCTTCCTTTCTTCTCAAAACTCTCGAGAGGATCATCGACCTCCACATCAAGGACACTGTTGACCGATCACTGTTTTCAAGCTCTCAACATGCCTACCAAAAGGGCAAGTCAAACGAAACTGCTCTTCATTCGATTGTTGGAACGATCGAGAGGTCCCTCTCACTCAAGGAATACACAATGGCTGTCTTTCTTGACATAGAGGGGGCCTTCAACAACATCGAAACTAGATCGATTATTCAAGCCTTAGACAAGCTCAACATCGGCGAACCAATCTGCCGCGTAATCACCCACATTCTTACAAAGAGAATGGTGAGGGCTACCTTTGGCAGCAGCGCTGTCGAAAAACTCGTGCACCGAGGCACCCCGCAAGGTGGAGTGCTATCTCTACTGTTATGGAACATAGTTCTTAACGAACTCCTGATCTCCATGGAGAACACCGGGTGCAAAGTTGTGGCCTACGCGGACGACGTCGCCTTACTCGCTTCGGGGAAGTATCCTCAAACACTTTCCGACATCCTGCAATTCGCTTTACACAAACTAGTCTCCTGGACCGACAGCTGCGGTCTTAGCGTCAATCCGACGAAAACGGAGTTAGTCTTATTTACAAGGAAGATTAAGCTACCCGCCGTCACACCCCCAATACTCAAAGGAGTTCCACTCGAGTTCATTAGCAGCGCTAAATATTTGGGGCTGAGGCTGGACAGGAAGCTCCTATGGAGAGAAAATATTGCCGAACGCGCTAGGAAATCCCTAGTGGCTCTATACTCCTGCAAAAGGGCCGTAGGCTCCAGATGGGGCCTTCAACCCAATATCATGCATTGGCTCTATACTGCGGTCATAAGACCGATAATTCTATATGGCATCGTTGTGTGGTGGCCGGCCTTAAACAAAAGTTCCAATCTAAAGGTCTTAGAAAAGACTCAGCGCTTGGCATGTATGTGCATCACGGGCGCACTGAGGACATCTCCAACCGCCGCTCTGCAAACCATGCTTAACTTACTACCACTAGACATCGTCAGTAAAGAATATGCCACAAACGTGGCCATTAGACTAAGGGAAGGGAAACACTGGAGAGGGCAACCGTCTGGGCACGCCAGCATCCTCCTACAAACGATCCCCCTGCCCACTACAACCGATTATCTGCCTACGAAAATCAGCTTCGAAAAAGGCTTCATCCATGAAATACCGGACAGGAACCAATGGGCTTCAAAAAATGTCCAACACAAATCACTGTCAATATTCACAGACGGTTCTAAGACACCAGAGGGAGTGGGCGCCGGAGTCTTTTCAGAAGAATTGAACCTGAGCCTCTCCTTCTGTCTTCCGAAACACTGCAGTGTCTTCCAAGCCGAAATTACAGCTATTCGTCAAGCCACAGCGTGGCTGTCGATTAATACGGTATCACAAAGGGATATCGTCATATACATTGATAGCCAGGCTGCAATCAAATCCCTAGTATCCAGCGAAATAAGATCCAAGGCGGTGGAAGATTGCCGCGTATCTCTCAACGAGATAGCTGGACAGTACAACCTCACCCTCTGCTGGGTTCCTGGTCACTGTGACATCCCAGGGAACTGTGCAGCGGACGAACTAGCAAGGCGAGGCTCCTCTGGCGTGGACAGTACAAGTCTGCACAACGTGTATGCACCACTTTCCTACGCTAAACAAATAATTCACGCGGACGCAGCAGGCAGAGCAGTGTTCAGATGGAAACATTTAGGATACTGCGATACTGCCAAGCTCACCTGGCCAGCTCTGGACGCAAAGCGATCCAAGGAGCTTCTTCGACTTAAAAGATCCAGCATCTCGAAAGTCGTTAATGTGATCTCCGGACACTGCATATTAGGCAGACACGCCCAAAGGCTCGGCCTGCCTTTTAATGACTTCTGCAGAAGCTGTAGAGACGAAGAGGAGGACGAGTCCGTCACTCACTTTCTTTGCAGTTGCCCTGCCCTGGCCAACATAAGAAAGGCCCACTTAGGAAACTATTTTCTCAATGATCTCAGTGATCTAGGCAACACCAGCGCGCGCCGCTAACATTCTTAGCTTTATAACCGGCAGCAAATGGTTTACATGAGTAGCCAGTAAAGAAACAGCTCCCCAAATCCCAGTGGTATGCACAATGGGCCGAATAACGGCCTAAGTGTTTCTCTCATCGAGAGCCACTTTAAACTAACTAACTAAGCATGTGATGCAGGCCTAATAGGGGTCTGGGACTACCTAGTATCTGTAAAACAGGGAAAACTTTTTTTCGAAAACGAACTTCGGCATCCATTCTGTAACTTTTAGGACGATATTTGCTCAAGTGATAATTTTGAACGAGATCGTCATCGTAATGAACACTTAGGGTCGAAATTTGTCGGTGGATTCAGCTGTACTTCAGGTGCTTGGGCACAGTTAAGACATGTGTTAAACGCAAGTTGATTTTATGGTTGCACTTGTAGCTAACTCAGGAGCTCTCATCCCTTGTACTTTGGCTAATTACTTTTTTTCAAATAAAGCTTATTAGTCATGACGTCAGTGCTGAAAGGGATATTTTCACGTCCAATCGAGGGTTCTGCGAAGCCGGACCTGAACCTGATGGTAGAGCGGGAGCAGGTATCTTTTCAGAAGTACAGGGTCTAGCCTGCCATATGAGTTAAGTAACGAAAACATCAGTGTACCAAGCTGAAATGATAGCATTGTTCCACGTGTTAGATCACTCTGCTGAAAAGAAGAATGTGTTTATAGCGAAAGATATGCTTTAATCGGGCGTCCGTATATAGCAGACAAATATCAACACATTTCTGGCGTTGAAGTATATTATACACATAGAAATAAACTGTGGTAATATCAGGCACTTACAAACTCTTCGAAAATTTTGAGCATATCTCTAGTCAAAAAAAGAAGACGGAAGGTTCACGAGAGTGAGTTTGTCAGTTTTTTCAAGCAATCGGCTATAACTTTCTATCTGTTGTATATAAAGCTGTATAATATTATAAGCGAAGTTCTTTTAAGAAGTAAAAAATGCTTGCAACACTCAAACTGCATTAGAAGATTGAGTGATTAGAGCCAGTTCAAAATATTTACATATTATGAAAAGTTTATTATTCCAAAAGTCACCTAACGATAGAACGCCATTTTATTTTCGCGATTATTGAAGTAGCATTATTATAAGCCAAACAAAGCTTGTTCTTAATACTTAATGTCATATTATTTCAAAAACTTCCCCAAGCCCTTGAATCTATAATTGGCTTTGCAGTCTTTGATGTAAAAATAAATTGTAAACTAAGACATTTACCTATTTATTGAAAATTATAATTTTTTAACACCCATGATTGTTTGCCCGTGAGTGCAGCTTTCTGCAGAGCTTTTTTTCAGTTGAAAGGAAGAACATACAAAACCGCGTTAAAATTTAAAAGTTAAAAATTTGCGGAATTCAAGTTTCGTTTTAAAACAGTCCAAATTAAATTTAACCATCCCCCATCTGCTATATTTATAACTAAAATGTTCTTAAATTTCGTAAAATAAACAAAGTATAAATAAATAAAATAAATGTATAGAATAGCAGCTAAAGCTTTTAAAAAAAATCTAGACAGAGTAAAATTATTTTAATAGCTTCCATTAAATTTCTTCTAAGCAATAAATGTTATAGCGGGCATAAATATATTGATGTTCTCATTATAAGGTTAAATTTTTCATTTTATTTAAAAGATTTTTGTTTAGAGTTTTATCTGTATCTAATAACAATTATCTAATCTAATTGAGGCAAATTATGTAAGTTGCTACACAGAAATTAAAAGTAATATATTTTCTATTATTTTCACTATAACACACATAAAGAAGATGTATAGTTGGTATGTGAATGAGTTAAATAAAAACGAAGGAAACAAATTCATTAAGATTATGTTTTAGGAGAAATAAGTAATAAAATATTTGTTTGCCCCTAAATATGAGAGGATTTTCATTTTTATTTATTTCGTGTATGTGATTTTATAAGTAAAAATATGTGTTACTTGTGAGTTCTGGAAGCAAGATGTGATTTTATTTTTAAGATTGTGGTCAAAAGTATTATGTATAACTACGAGATAATATGAACTAACATTGTAAGCTATATAGAAAGATATAAAATTAATGAAATGGTTTACTTAATTTGAATAAAAAAAAAAGAACAAAATCGTATTTCTTTCGAATAGGAGACATTGAGATAAAAATGTTTAGCTTGAAACATAATTTGAATAATGATGATTGTGATGAACACTTTAGTCTTCGTTGGCTTGGAAATGGAGGACGGGAGTTAAGAGTTTATAACATACACAGTTTGGTTTGAAAATTGGGATCAAGTATTAGCTCTAGAAATATTGAAGATTTTCTTAAATAAATTGGTTAGGAGACAGAGATTTGAAAGAAAATACAAAAAAATATATTTTTTTTAATTTTTATATATCAATTACCTTCTCAGAAAAATTAAAACTTAAATCAAAAACCAAATAATATGTAAAAACAAAACGGAAAGTTACTTATTAAGGTTTTATTAAGAATGAAACACATGGTAGAACGAACGACAAGGCTTCGCTAAATTGTATACTTAAACCTGTAGTGATAGTTGAACCTTTTTAAAAAAAAACATTATCAATTATAGGCGTATTTTTTTGGGAAGTGAGTATAACAAAACCAAAAGTGAGTATAACAATTTTGCATGTAAAACCAAAAATGAGTATAACATAACCAAAAGTGAGTATAACAGTTTTGCATGTAAAAGTAAAAGTGAGCTAGCTATAGATTCCCAAAAAAATATGCCTTATGTAAGTTTGAGACCTCAAAATTATCCAAATGTAGACTGGATGTTGTAGAAAAAGGTATGTAACAGAATCGACTGTTGCTTTGTGAATGGTCCTGTCAATTTGAACTCGATTATTACAACTTATAAGAGGCGTATTTTTTTGGGAATCTATAGCTAGCTCACTTTTACTTTTACATGCAAAACTGGTATACTCACTTTTGGTTATGTTATACTCATTTTTGGTTTTACATGCAAAATTGTTATACTCACTTTTGGTTTTGTTATACTCACTTCCCAAAAAAATACACCTATAATCGAGTGTAGAGCATGTGCAAAGTAGCAACAATGTCAGAAATGACTGCACGAATTTCAGTGGTCCAAGATGTATACGATGAGCACCTTCGAGGCAGTATACCTTAGAATACTAATGCTAGAACCATGACTAGGATACAAAATTAATCATTGCCTACGCAATTCCGATTGGCTTCGCCATTTTGGACAGGCAACATCCGAAGTTTAGCCTAATGGTTCGTCTCAAATACAAATACGCTCGTCCGGTGGTCTATTTCACCAACTTACAAATTTGTATCTTTTTCTAAAAAAAAAAATACTTGTAAATAGGCCACAAGTAGTAAAAAAAATATACAGCTAGGTTCTAGAAATCGAGTGAAATCGAAATTGCAAATCGAGTGAATTCGTTTTCAGTGTTCTGCATTTCGAGGGATTCGGAAACTCCGAAATTTTTTCGAAATCACAATTTCACTTTGTCTCAATTCTGAAAATTTTGAAATCGAAATCGAATACAGTGAAATGTAAAACACAAAAATTAATTTCCGATTTCATTTCGAGTGAAAGTGGTCCGAATAGGCACCCTGGGCCCTAGGCTTTGCTTCTTACAACCATTCGTTTGTGTGAATTTCTATTTTTATGTCGAGTACGAACGGTTGAATTGGGAAGCATTTTGAGGACCATTATACTCTTGGATGTTTGTCAGACATTCGCGAGAGGTGCAGTGGAAAAAACCTTAAGATGTAATTTGTTTTTTTTCGAACCTGGGACGAGGGCGAGGGAGAGAGCACACTAACCACTGAGCCACTGGGCCATTAGTAAATCTCCCTTTATTCTAAAGAGGCGTAATTTTGTCCCCGGTCAGTGGCAAAACCACTGAATAAGCTTTTTCACTTGTGCCATCGAACATGAGAATATGGTATAGTAGATTCGCAGTCGGAACTAAAGGCTTACAAATATTACTTGTACAGAATGTTAAAGAGCAAATAGCAGCCAACAGGCAGAATAATCTATTCACTCTGAATAATTCCATCCACTCGACCAAGGTTAAAAATAAGGATAGCGACATCCAAACTTAGGACTAACTAGACTGGCGAATTGAGCCAATGATTATAGAGTGGATCTTTTGAAAGTTGTGGGGGCTGACGCGACAAGGAGCAGTCATAAACTTAAATATCTGAAAAATGTGATCGAATGACAATATTAACCTCAGAATAGAAATTCTGATCGAGATGAAAGGAGATACTTATTCTCAACTTTGCAAATTGTAAGATTTTTTTTCTATACTGTGTGAAAGTTGAAAATCTTTCGCCGATAAGCTGTTCGGTTCCATATATCATGTCAGTCCCGTTGTAGGCTAGAAATATACATAATATTACAAAATTGCCAAATTGCCATTACGACAGATAATATAAAAAAAAAAAAAATCTGCGATTTCAGATCGATACACACTATCTTTGTATGGACTTTCATTTTGCCTACGATAACATATTTAGGGATACAAATCCATGAGAAGTTTCGGTATCTATGTCAAATCGTTCGATAAAATCGGCAAGAACACCACCAAACTCTTTGTTGTATGCTTTAAGGCAAGGCAAGGCTGCTTAAAATTGAGGGGGCGCCTCAAACTTGGTGTGCTTAAGAGGAGGCAGACCGAAAGCGCCATCTATAAACTTAAATAAAAACAAGAAAGCTCATATAACAATATTTTGCTGTAAGTCCAGGAAAGGAACTTCACCAGACAGACGATCCTTGCCAATCTAAACACACCTTTCCTTAATCGAAATTTTAATTTTGTTCGTAATGAAATATGAATCATTAACCTAAAAAATTCGTTTTTCAAAAAATATATGCTCTTTATATTCACTGCTTTTTTTTTGTTTTTTTTTTTTTGTTTTAAATTATATCACATTCTGTATCTACTCATCTTCTATACAAGAAACCATAACCTTTCCAACTTCTTTGAACTATTTTAAAACATATTTCTTCAATTCGTTTTGGACTGCTCAAGTGCTCAAGCACCTTTTAAAATACATTACGCGTGGATGTCTATTCTATCGGCAAACATTATACAGAGCGACAAACAAATGTTCACAATTCGCTTAAATCTACAACATGGTCAAATTAAATCAAGTCCAAGCTTATCGTAAATAGTATTGCTCAACATTTCGAAAAATAATGCTAGTTTACCCTTGTCGTTCGTATACCATATATTTTTTTATAAGAAAACATAATTCAATTAAGAAATAAAACAATCAACTAAAGGTTCACATAAAATACTTAATTAAAAACTATAATACATTCAGTTGTTAAAATATTATTCAATTATTTAAGATCCTTTTAAGTCTCAAGACCATAGTATCGTCTACACAAAACAAACTTCAACTTACCTAAATATAAAGATGAATAGCACCAGCAGTGAAAAGAACACTGCCACATTGTCCATTGTTCGCAGCATCACAAATAATTGTCGCCGGAGGTTTGGCATGAATCTCACCAACTTAAGGATACGCAACAGGCGAAAAGTTCTCAACACGCTAAGTCCGGAACCACCGCCACCACCATTTCCCATGAATGTCTGACAAATTTCAATGGCACTGTGGAAGAAAGAACAAAAAAAAAAAGTAAACCCATAAGAAGGATGAAACAACGTGTTGGAAGAAAACACAAGAAAATCGCGTGGTGTGCCGAATCGACCAGTGTTGAGTTCAAACCGGACGACAAGTATTTTAAATAGTATATGCTACCAAGACCAGCCGCTCACCACCTGCTCACTGCCCTTCCACCGACTACAATAACCTCCGGCACAAGTAGACAGCGTTCTGCTAGAGAAATTCCTAATACGCTGAGGAAGTTGATGGTGGCACTGTAGGAACAAGGGACTCGTTTAATTTAGGAGACACTTGTTGGTTCGTTCTGTGGACGACTGACACAAGTTTGCTTTCACACGCAAGGATGCATAGCGAAAGACCTTCAAAGTTTACCATTTGAAAAGTGAATATCTAACTATTTGAGTGGGTTAAAGATATAGACATTTTCTGAATTAAATATGCGGTTCAGTGAAATATTGATTTGCAAGTATGTGCTGAAACTTTGGGTCGGTTTAAAATAATGTGGCGGCACAAATGGGAATTGTTCCAAAGGATGCGTAGTTTAAAATAATGTAGCATGTTACAAGGGGGTATTGTGGTTTAGTTGTAATACGCTCCAAATGAAGGTAGAGAAATGAATGAACATATCTTGCACCAGGGGTTGACATGAATGGTGTAGGTAGGTACTCCGACTTAGCAGAGATTAAATGGTAAAAGGATAACGAAGCAATCGGGACACAGTACCATATTTCTTTCAAGCGCTCCAATTGGCGACCATATGGTGGTTGAGTGCAATGGCTAGAATTTGTGGGTGCCGGCAAGCAATTGCAGCAAAACAACTCGCCATGAAAACGGCCGGCGACGCTGCACAGAATGAGAACAACTCGTGAGGTCTACAAGCAAGATATGAGGTAAGAACATTGCCTTGCCCTGGACCAAAAGGAATGAGCATGAGAAGAAATAGCAGGACGCTACTTCGACAAATATTCGGAAGTTTTAACAAAAGGTAACAAAAACGTGTCAATGCAACAATAATCGGATAGATAATATTAGGAAGGCAAGCTTGTAGTAAAGTCTTTAGATACGTCGTAAATATTGGGACAGAAGCGGCAAAAATGAGATTAGGATAAAATCAAGTAGGTAGTATTATGCTGTCATCAAGAAGGGACATACAACATCGACGAATCGTGCGGAACGTTATAATAGACAGCTATAACTTTGAGGTTATGCTTGCCAATCCCTATTCCTTTGACATAAGAAGATAATTGAGTAGTAAGACTGTATTGGCCACCCCACACGAAATTTTTTTTTTTTTTATACTACCTGCATTTAATATGAAAGAAATGAAAAGAAACATAAAAATATATTGTGGGCTGGATGCAACCTTTTACGAGAAATTTATCTCATACCCCAACCCCAAAGTAAATTTTCGCCGTGCTTTTCGCCATAATGTTCGCAGTACCTTGGTAAAAGAACCTCTGTCATGTGCGCAGTACCTTGGTAAAACCTCTGTCAGTGAAATCGCCTCGTCAGGCATCTGAAGCGTCGCAGTGTTCTTTTTTTTTTCTCAGTTCAGCTCCCACCAGTGACGGTTGGGTAACCATATTGTGTGCAAAGTAAAACGAAAAAAGAAAAATCATAAAAGAAAAAGCAAAACGAAGCAATCAATCACACGGCGTAGAAGCCATTCCTCTACCCACCCTCGTGAAGTTTCTTTTTTTTTTATCAGTATTCGGTAAACGCACCAAATTTATCGTTGTGCAAATCAGTGCAAAGCACGTGCATCAAAACGCAGTTGTGGAAATCCATTTACGGATCCGAACTAGGTCAGGATCGTTTCGATTCAAGCGATATTCCCGTGCGCATAAGCGTGCTGTTGTTGCATATATATATATGCATACAGAGTCTTCGTTGCCACGAGAACCAGGTACGCATTGCTGCAATCAACCAGCAGCCACAGGCAGCCCAACTAGCCACGACACTCTATAAGTGAGATCCTTTAGATCCGAGCATCGCCATTCAGTTCCCGTGTGCATAAGCATATAGAGGTCATCGTTGCCACGTGGATAAGACAGGCATTTCAGTAAACTACCAAAACCAGCAGCCACAGGCTGTTCAACTTTTTGCGACACTTATCTTGTCAGATAATTTCGCTCCAAGCGACGTTCCCGTGCGCATAAGCGTGCTGTAGTTGCATACATATACATGCATACAGTAGTCCTCGTTGCCACGTGAACCAGAAAGGCATTGCGGCAGTGCACCAGCAGCCACAGCCTGCTCAACGGTCCGTGACAGTTAATAAGTCAGATCCTTAAGATCCGATCATAGGCATTCCAGTCCTGTGTGCATAAGCGTGCTGTAGGTGCATCTATATATGTACATACATATAGAAGTCACCGTTGCCACGTGGATAAGATAGACATTTCAGTAAACCACCAGTACACCAGCAGCCACAGGCTGCTTAGTTTTTCGCGACACTTATCTTGTCAGATAATTTTACTCCAAGCTACATTCCCGTGTGCGTAAGCGTTCTGTAGTTGCATTATATACATGCATACAGTAGTCACCGTTGCCACGTGAACAAGATACCCATTGCGGTAGTACAACCTGCAGCTACAGGCTGCTGATCGATCCGTGATACTCAACACATCAGATCCTTTGGATCCGAGCATCTGTATTTACGCGCGCATAAGCGTTCTGTAGTTCATCTATATACCTGCATACAGGATTCGTCGTTGACACGTGCATGGGATACGATCTCTGCCATCAACCTGCAGCCACAGGCTGCTCAGCATACCGCGACACTCATCAGTTTAGATCCCTCTGCATTCGGCTAAAGTAAAAAAAATAAGAAAAAGAAAAAATCATCATCGTGCGCGTGCCCGACAATCGCGTTTTATATAATTTTATACATTGTATAGGCCGATTCGCAATTCATTGGGGCAATAGAGAATAACCATCGTAATTTTGAATAATTTGAAAAGATTTAGTGCATTTGTCTTTTGTTTTTTTTATTTACCGACAAAGTGCTCAGTGTTCATATTCTCTGTATTTTGTAACTCGCAGTCTCACACTTTTTATATAGAATAGATAATAGAGCATAGAGGTATACATATTGTGATAATTCATAGTACGAAAAGTTTAACTCGGTCGTTCAAAGGGTAGACTATTGCATATCTTCCACGTTTTAGCGAACCAGTCAACCGTGAATCGATGAATGCTGTGCACACCATTTGTTGGAGTTGGAGTTGGATTTCGGTGAGTCTTAAAATTTTTCTTTGTGTATTTTTCGGGCTACATTCCGTTTGAACGATTGTGGGGATTGCATAATAAAGTAGTAGATGCATATTGTTAATTTGTAAAAGAGTCATTAAGTGGGGGTATAGTAGTGAGCAATAGAGAATGCTTCTCATTCTCGTGTTATTGAGAATTGAAGAGAACTTAGCGTAAATTAATAGTTTTTTTTGTCGGTGAAGCACTTGTAATCAAGCACATTTGCTTTGTATATATAAATACTCACGTGGGATAAGGTAATTTTTTTTTTTTTGTTAATCCACTTCTTGGATTATTTACCTAATTACCTAATTGCTGAGAAGAAGAAGAACTGCATTGTATTAATATATATTTGTAATAGACATATTTTCATACATAAGTTAAATTTTGGTGTCCTTTGATAGACACATGAATAAATAGTACGTGAATTAAAGTAATTATTCGATGATCGTGTCATATTCAATGTCCTTTTAGAGTTTGGTGATATGCAATATGCTGGTTGAGTAGTTTTTCGATCGTGCTGAGGGGAAGTGACCGCTTTTGGTAGATTTGTGTCGACGTCATTAAAATGAGCGAGTTTTAGATAATCGCTCACCGTTGATTTAGGGGTTGCTGCAAATTAGGAGTGGCGCAGTGACCATGGTTGCTCCTACTCATATTGAAGTAGTGAGCGGAGGGAGGGTTACACTCAGGGGACCTATTCCACCTTAGGGTTCCCAAAAGATTTTTTTTTAGTTTATTTCCGGTTTGTTAAAGAATATTTTAGATGGTTCAATGCTTTTTGCTTTTGCCCAAATTAAGGCATGTATTATATGTGCGGCAGTTCAGCAGCTGGTGCAAGATCCCACCCCAACGACGAGCTAGTTTCCTGGAATCGCAAGCATGCCTACCCGCACTCTAGCTGGCTGAACAACCTACCTCACTACCCGGTGTTTCTTAGGGAATCCTGTGGTCTTAGGAAGTCATTGGGAATATATTTCCACATATGCTAGTGAGGTAGGAACACCCTATCCGTTACACAGGTGGCGCCCAACGTGGGGCACGCATTAGTAAAGTACCCATCGTGGGCGAAGCAGACCAGCCAACGTGGGGCACGCATTAGTAAAGTACCCATCGTGGCCGAAGCAGACCAGCCAACGTGGGGCACGCATTAGTAAAGTACCCATCGTGGCCGAAGCAGACCAGCCAACGTGGGGCACGCATTAGTAAAGTACCCATCGTGGCCGAAGCCGAACCGATCAGATTAAAAACAAAACAAGATCAATTTAGTGCAATTAACTTTTATAGGGTGCAGAGGAGTATACGTCCGGAGATTATCGGTTTAAGTTAATACTGCATCTTTGATTGTAGCGTATGCCTCTGTACTGTTTGATAACACCTTTGACTTCTCAGTTCGTTTAATGACCGGGAGATATCTGTAATATTACAACATTTCCGACTGTAGCATTGGCGTCTGATGGTCATACCAAAATTGAGTACCTTTTGTTTGAAGGAGTGTGCCAGACGACCGGGAGTTATCAGTTCTCGAACTACTTCTCCGTCAGCAGCGCCTGGACTCTGTTTCAACAAACGTGATTGATCGTGGCTTCCGTCTTGTAATGTAATTTTGAGCCGATATGTTTTTCGTGATCCGGATGGACCAGTAACGATAGCATTGCAACGTCCGAAGATATCGTTGTATTAACAACATGTATTTTATGTTTGCGTTCTAATCAGGTCGTTATTCATTCGACACATTCTAATCCTTTTATAACCACACCATTCTTTAACATAGTGGAATCTGAAATCTTTCTTTTATCATCGACACATTCTCCAGATTACAGATCACTTCCCAAGCACGACATAATAGGTATATAGTTTGTTATATTAACATTTGATATTTGAGATAAGATAAAGCTGAGTAGTTTATTTTAAATTTTACAATTTTTATTTTTTTTTTTTTTTGAAAATGCCTAGAAGACAAGGTAGACCCAACACAAACCCCCGGAATTTACAAAATAGTAATAATAATCCGCGAAATGTTCGTTCGAGCAGCTCAAATCATGCTGTTACTTTTAGTGAAAGTCTAGATTCTAGACAACTATCCGCGAACACTCCTATTACTGTGGCGCGGCCCGCAAACACACGAAATGCTAACATTCAAGATCAAATCCCTAACGAAGCTGCTAACCGAGAAAACGTTCAGGTAGACCAACCTTCGACTAGTCAAGCTTTTCGTCCAACCGACAGTTTAACGCGTCACATTAGAGAAGTTGTAACTGCTTGTGTAGGTTTAAGCAGAGCTGAAGACTTGAGAGCTAGACGCGAAGAGTTTGAGAGGGAGAGACTTAGTATTCGTCAAGAAGTGGCGACGACTATTCGTGAAGTTCTTTGTGCAACAACCCCACAAAGATCGTCTGATGAGTACGATGTTAATCGTCGTCCTCGTCAACAACAGCAGAGCACAGCGACTCAAAATGCAGGGTTACCACCGGACAATCATTCTGTTCACGTCGAACCTAATCAGTTTAGCGATAATATGCAAAACTTTTTAAGTCAAATTAATGCACTTAACCTTAATTCAGAAAGTTTGAGTGATCGCAATCTTCCTTCCCGTAATTCTAGCCCATCTGTCGATTTTCATAAATGGGAACTGAAGTTTGACAATCAGCGAATGACGGTTGATGACTTTCTTTTTCGTCTAAACCGTCTCAAGACATGTTTTAATGTTACATGGGAAGATATCTTCCTTCACTTTCATCTTTTTGTGGCAGGCCAGGTGGAGAGCTGGTTCTGGATGTACTTAAAATCCAACCCACAGGCTGACTGGTATTCCTTAGAGTTAGCATTGATAGAGCAATATAGAAGTCTCGAATCGGACGCAGAGCTTTCTCGCAAAATGTTTGACCGTCGTCAAGGATCAAATGAAAGTTTTGACGACTTCTACAATGCAATCCTGTTAATGAATGCACGTCTCCGCCGACCCAAATCAGGTAGGGAGCTTATCAGTCTCATTAAGCAAAATGTCAAACGGCGTGTCGGAGAGCTGCTGATAACGTTTAATACGCATAGTCTACCCGAAATGGTTTATGTGTGCCGTACCATTGAAAAACACGCTTCGCAAACCGATAGTTTGCGTACACGAGCTTTTCCACAAACCAATTTTAGAAGGCAGGTGAATGAGATAGATATAACATACACGGAGGAAGAGGGCATAAACGATGTTGAAGCCCTAAATATTTCGCAGGTACCGAGGAACCCTTCTCTGTACACTTGCTGGAACTGTAAGGCGAAAGGCCATTCTTACCGACAGTGTCCTAGTCCGCAACGTATCTTGTTCTGTTACAGTTGTGGATTGGAGAACACGACTACACCTAATTGTTCCAGGTGTTCGGGAAACCAGGAACGGGGCGATCAGAATACCGGGGATCGTCGCCATCCGACAGTAAACCCGGAAATCCGCTAAATGTTAAGCCAACGAATTTAATATTCAATTCACCTGACGTACTAGACCCACCAGACTTGTCAAAACCACCTGAATGTCCATCTCAACCTGACTTACCTTTCCCACATATTATAACTAATAAATGTCCAGTTGTAAGCATTTTAAAGAAAGATCATGACCGTGATGAAGCAAAACCAGTCACGAGAGAGAGAAAATCCCTTCACGAGCGTTTGCTGAACTATTATGAAATACGCAGTCAAATTTTTAAGACTAAACCTCCGAAGCACATTTTAAAACTTCGTGAGCGCTTTAAACATAAGTCAGACTTACACAAGGCTATTGGTGCTACCACTCTTTGTAGCTCAGTAGATCCTCGACCGTACGCTCAAGTATCAATCTTCGCAAAAACATTCCTCGGTCTGCTGGATAGTGGCGCAAGTATAACTTGCTTAGGCTCAGGATGCATGGAGCTCTTGAAGGACTTGCATATTTCATTTAAGTCTTTTAATTCGACTGTAAAAACCGCAAGTGGTCATAAGCAACCCATTGTGGGCGAATTGACCACGAAAATAACCTATAAAGGGATTACAAAAGACATACTAATCTTTCTCGTTCCATCGTTAGATCAGAAATTATATTTGGGGATAAATTTCTGGAGACTCTTCGATATTGCTCCTCAATTAGTTTCCGAAATCTCGGTCACCTCACCGCCCAGTTCCAGCGATTCAAACGCTCATGAATTGTCAACGGATCAGTCTCAAAAATTAGCAGATGTTATAAATTTGTTTCCGTCCTATGCTAAATCTGGGCTTGGGCGAACAAATGTAGAAGAACATTACATCGACACAGGTAATGCTGAGGCCATTAAGCAACGTCATTACCCCGTTTCTCCAGCGGTGCAAAACTTGATGTATGAGGAATTGGATAGGATGCTTTCTTTGAATGTCATTGAAGAGAGCAGTAGTGCTTGGAACAATCCTGTAGTCTTAGTGCGTAAGCCAGGCAAAAATCGCTTATGCCTAGACTCCAGGAAGGTTAATCAAGTGACAAAGAAAGACGCCTATCCACTTCCTCATATAGAAGGTCTGCTAAGTCGTCTTTCAGAAACACACTATATCTCTAGTGTGGATCTGAAGGACGCCTTTTGGCAAATTCCGCTGGAGAGGTCATCACGGGAGAAGACAGCGTTTACTGTCCCTGGCAGGCCCCTGTATCAATTCAAGGTAATGCCCTTTGGCCTCTGCAATGCTGCTCAACGCATGTGCAGACTCATGGACAAAGTGGTGCCACATGAATTGAAACAGAACATCTTTGTTTACCTCGACGATTTGTTGATTATTTCGCGGACGTTTGATGAGCATCTGAACTTACTTAGGTCAGTAGCTTCACGGTTAAAGGATGCTGGACTCACCATTAATGTGACGAAATCGAAGTTTTGCTTCAAACAACTTAAATACTTGGGATATATAGTAGGGGAGGGATGTCTAAAGACAGATCCCGAAAAGATATCTGCGATACGCGATTTTCCCATACCAAAATCACCGCGACAGGTTCGCAGGTTCTTGGGCTTATCCGGTTGGTATCGGCGTTTTGTCAAAGACTATTCGTCCCTTGCCGCCCCGATAACTGATACCCTTAAAAAAGGAAAATCGTTTTCTTTTACTCCTGAAGCCCTAGATTCTTTTGAACAGTTGAAACTTGCTTTAACATCTGCACCCATCTTAGTGAATCCAGATTTCAAAAAACCGTTTATCATTCTGTGTGACGCGTCGACCTCTGGCATTGGCTGCGTTCTATGTCAAAAAGATGCAGACGGTGTGGAAAGGCCGATCTTTTATTATTCCCATAAGCTAAATTCTGCTCAACGCAACTATAGCGTGACGGAATTAGAGTGTCTAGCAGCTGTCATGGGGGTGGAAAAATTCCGTTCTTATGTCGAGGGGCAAGAGTTCAAGATAGTGACGGATCATGCGAGCCTGAAGTGGCTCATGAGCCAGAAGGACTTGAACGGACGTCTCGCTCGGTGGAGTTTGAAGCTCCAAAGGTTCTCCTTCGAGATTGAACACCGAAAAGGATCGCAGAACATTGTACCAGACGCACTCTCTCGGATCTATGCGGTTGATGATATTTCATCTGGTAAAGCTTTTAACCCAAGTTCTCACGATATCCTTCAGGTCGATCTCACAGATCCATCTTTCAAATCGGATGAATATATAAGGTTGATTGAAACCGTAGAAAAGAACAAAGATCAGCTACCAGATCTACTTGTTTCCGACGGGTTCGTGTATAAAAAGGTAAAGTTCTGTACCGGAAACCCCGGAGAAGATGATTGCGTCTGGAAGCTCTGGATTCCATCGTCTTTGACGAAACGTCTAGTTCTCCTGGCTCATGATCCTCCCCAGGCTTCGCATGGTGGGGTCGCAAAAACCTTGTATCGTCTACGTGAGCGTTTTTACTGGCCTAATATGGCGGCACAAGTGAAAGCGTTCATCGCGGACTGCAATGTTTGCAAAGAATCCAAGGCACCGAACTCTGTCCTGAGACCCCCTATGGGACAGGCTTTCACAGTAGATAGGCCTTTCCAACACGTCTTCGTTGACTTTTTAGGTCCGTATCCAAGGTCCAGAAAAGGAAACTGTTTTATGATTGTCTGTCTAGACCAACTGACTAAATTTGTCATTGTAAAAGCACTTAGAAATGCTACCGGTGAAGCGGCGGTACGATTTTTGGACGAAGAGGTGTTTTCTACGTTTGGAGTACCCGAGTCGTTGTTATCAGACAACGGAAAACAATTTACTGGGAAAGAATTCACCAAATTTCTCAATGCTCACGGAACCAAGCATGTCCGCACAGCCTCGTATTCACCTCAGGCGAATGCGAGTGAACGTGTAAATCGGTCAATCTTGGCGGCCATTCGCTCCTATATTGGGACAGACCAAGTCAACTGGGACAAACATCTAGCTGCAATCGTGAGTGCACTTCGGTCCACCATTCACTCCTCCATTGGCATGTCGCCATACGAAGCGTTATTCGGACAGTGTAAAATTGAACACGGTTCCGATTACACATTGCTAAGACGGCTCAAAAGTTTAAACAATTCTGAGTTTGAGGTTTTGCCGAAAGCACTACGTATGAATATGATTCACCATAAGATCAAAGAATCCTTAGCTCAAGCGCATACAAAATTCGAGCGATCATACAATACCAGAAGTAAAAACAGAGAGTTCAATGTCGGCCAAATTGTTTTCAAGCGAAACTTTGTACTTAGTGATGCTTCAAAGAGAAGAAACGCAAAGCTATGTCCGAAGTTTATTCAGACTAGGGTAAAAAGTATCGCTGGTAACCAACTGTATGAACTGGAAGATATGCAAGGCAGACCAATGGGTGTCTTCCACGCAAAAGACATTCGTAAATAATAATGTCTCTTTCTCTATCTTTCTCAGACGCACTGCAGGCGAAGCAAGAACTTTACATGTAATCATAATATTGCCGATGTGGGTTGACTTCTTTCATTTAATTTCCGTGTACTTGCGTTTCGGAATTTAAATGTTTTGTATTGGCCACCCCACACGAAATTTTTTTTTTTTTTATACTACCTGCATTTAATATGAAAGAAATGAAAAGAAACATAAAAATATATTGTGGGCTGGATGCAACCTTTTACGAGAAATTTATCTCATACCCCAACCCCAAAGTAAATTTTCGCCGTGCTTTTCGCCATAATGTTCGCAGTACCTTGGTAAAAGAACCTCTGTCATGTGCGCAGTACCTTGGTAAAACCTCTGTCAGTGAAATCGCCTCGTCAGGCATCTGAAGCGTCGCAGTGTTCTTTTTTTTTCTCAGTTCAGCTCCCACCAGTGACGGTTGGGTAACCATATTGTGTGCAAAGTAAAACGAAAAAAGAAAAATCATAAAAGAAAAAGCAAAACGAAGCAATCAATCACACGGCGTAGAAGCCATTCCTCTACCCACCCTCGTGAAGTTTCTTTTTTTTTATCAGTATTCGGTAAACGCACCAAATTTATCGTTGTGCAAATCAGTGCAAAGCACGTGCATCAAAACGCAGTTGTGGAAATCCATTTACGGATCCGAACTAGGTCAGGATCGTTTCGATTCAAGCGATATTCCCGTGCGCATAAGCGTGCTGTTGTTGCATATATATATATGCATACAGAGTCTTCGTTGCCACGAGAACCAGGTACGCATTGCTGCAATCAACCAGCAGCCACAGGCAGCCCAACTAGCCACGACACTCTATAAGTGAGATCCTTTAGATCCGAGCATCGCCATTCAGTTCCCGTGTGCATAAGCATATAGAGGTCATCGTTGCCACGTGGATAAGACAGGCATTTCAGTAAACTACCAAAACCAGCAGCCACAGGCTGTTCAACTTTTTGCGACACTTATCTTGTCAGATAATTTCGCTCCAAGCGACGTTCCCGTGCGCATAAGCGTGCTGTAGTTGCATACATATACATGCATACAGTAGTCCTCGTTGCCACGTGAACCAGAAAGGCATTGCGGCAGTGCACCAGCAGCCACAGCCTGCTCAACGGTCCGTGACAGTTAATAAGTCAGATCCTTAAGATCCGATCATAGGCATTCCAGTCCTGTGTGCATAAGCGTGCTGTAGGTGCATCTATATATGTACATACATATAGAAGTCACCGTTGCCACGTGGATAAGATAGACATTTCAGTAAACCACCAGTACACCAGCAGCCACAGGCTGCTTAGTTTTTCGCGACACTTATCTTGTCAGATAATTTTACTCCAAGCTACATTCCCGTGTGCGTAAGCGTTCTGTAGTTGCATTATATACATGCATACAGTAGTCACCGTTGCCACGTGAACAAGATACCCATTGCGGTAGTACAACCTGCAGCTACAGGCTGCTGATCGATCCGTGATACTCAACACATCAGATCCTTTGGATCCGAGCATCTGTATTTACGCGCGCATAAGCGTTCTGTAGTTCATCTATATACCTGCATACAGGATTCGTCGTTGACACGTGCATGGGATACGATCTCTGCCATCAACCTGCAGCCACAGGCTGCTCAGCATACCGCGACACTCATCAGTTTAGATCCCTCTGCATTCGGCTAAAGTAAAAAAAATAAGAAAAAGAAAAAATCATCATCGTG
This sequence comes from Cheilosia scutellata, assembly GCA_955612985.1. Classification (NCBI taxonomy): domain Eukaryota; kingdom Metazoa; phylum Arthropoda; class Insecta; order Diptera; family Syrphidae; genus Cheilosia; species Cheilosia scutellata. The sequence goes on along the minus strand of OY015313.1, from coordinate 50,138,709 downwards.
CGCGTGCCCGACAATCGCGTTTTATATAATTTTATACATTGTATAGGCCGATTCGCAATTCATTGGGGCAATAGAGAATAACCATCGTAATTTTGAATAATTTGAAAAGATTTAGTGCATTTGTCTTTTGTTTTTTTTATTTACCGACAAAGTGCTCAGTGTTCATATTCTCTGTATTTTGTAACTCGCAGTCTCACACTTTTTATATAGAATAGATAATAGAGCATAGAGGTATACATATTGTGATAATTCATAGTACGAAAAGTTTAACTCGGTCGTTCAAAGGGTAGACTATTGCATATCTTCCACGTTTTAGCGAACCAGTCAACCGTGAATCGATGAATGCTGTGCACACCATTTGTTGGAGTTGGAGTTGGATTTCGGTGAGTCTTAAAATTTTTCTTTGTGTATTTTTCGGGCTACATTCCGTTTGAACGATTGTGGGGATTGCATAATAAAGTAGTAGATGCATATTGTTAATTTGTAAAAGAGTCATTAAGTGGGGGTATAGTAGTGAGCAATAGAGAATGCTTCTCATTCTCGTGTTATTGAGAATTGAAGAGAACTTAGCGTAAATTAATAGTTTTTTTTGTCGGTGAAGCACTTGTAATCAAGCACATTTGCTTTGTATATATAAATACTCACGTGGGATAAGGTAATTTTTTTTTTTTTGTTAATCCACTTCTTGGATTATTTACCTAATTACCTAATTGCTGAGAAGAAGAAGAACTGCATTGTATTAATATATATTTGTAATAGACATATTTTCATACATAAGTTAAATTTTGGTGTCCTTTGATAGACACATGAATAAATAGTACGTGAATTAAAGTAATTATTCGATGATCGTGTCATATTCAATGTCCTTTTAGAGTTTGGTGATATGCAATATGCTGGTTGAGTAGTTTTTCGATCGTGCTGAGGGGAAGTGACCGCTTTTGGTAGATTTGTGTCGACGTCATTAAAATGAGCGAGTTTTAGATAATCGCTCACCGTTGATTTAGGGGTTGCTGCAAATTAGGAGTGGCGCAGTGACCATGGTTGCTCCTACTCATATTGAAGTAGTGAGCGGAGGGAGGGTTACACTCAGGGGACCTATTCCACCTTAGGGTTCCCAAAAGATTTTTTTTTAGTTTATTTCCGGTTTGTTAAAGAATATTTTAGATGGTTCAATGCTTTTTGCTTTTGCCCAAATTAAGGCATGTATTATATGTGCGGCAGTTCAGCAGCTGGTGCAAGATCCCACCCCAACGACGAGCTAGTTTCCTGGAATCGCAAGCATGCCTACCCGCACTCTAGCTGGCTGAACAACCTACCTCACTACCCGGTGTTTCTTAGGGAATCCTGTGGTCTTAGGAAGTCATTGGGAATATATTTCCACATATGCTAGTGAGGTAGGAACACCCTATCCGTTACAAGACCCTAAAAAGGTGACACTAACCAAACTCTATTATATAGCCCCTTCATACCAGTCCTACTCTTTGATTGATTTTCGGTCCCGTTTGCGTTGTAGAGATCTGGAAAAGGAGGACAACTCTGCGCTTACAAAATCCTATCTGCCGTACTGTGTGAACGCCTGAAGCCATGTGTCAACGAACTGATTGGACCCTATCAGAGCGGGTTTAGACCCGGTAAGTGCACAACCGACCAAATATTCACACTACGGAAGATCCTGGAGAAAACCCATGAAGTTCAAATCGATACCATCTGTTTATCGATTTCAAGGCCGCATATGACAGCATATATAGAAACTTGTCAGTTTGTGCAGAATGACGATGTAGAACGCTCGCTGCTCCATAAAGGTCGAAAACAATCTCACCGAGTCCTTGGGTGTCAAAAAAGGATTTAGAGAAGGTGATGCGCTGTCATGTGACTTTTTCAACATTACACCTGAGAATATTGTGCGAAACTCGCAAGCCAACACCAAGGGTACAATTTTCCAAAAGTCTGTACAACTACTTACTTGCATACGCTGACGACATTAGGCATGTTTTTTTGAAACCTCGCCAGCCAGCCGTTCATTTGGACAGTTGCCAGCAAGATGAAGCCAGCCGATGCCGAATGACTTGGTAGAAATATTTATGATAAATTCTGACATTTTTCTCTTGAATGTTGTGTGCATGAGATAAGAACGCCATATGATTTAAGCAAATTGTACGGTAATTCTAAGCCACTTGTTGCTTTCAGCGCCACCTGTTTGTTCATTGTGAATTGAATTTAGCCAGCTGCCAGCCAGCCGCTCTCCAACTGGGGAGGAAATCAAGAGTTGTTGCCAGCAGGTTGTTGTTTTAATTAGCATGTGAAATGTGCCTCAACTGGTAACTAATGGCAACTGCTGGCAACCACTGGCTGGGGAGGTTTCATAAAAACACAACTATTGCCATAATTGGTAGCAGAGGCAATCTCTTACCTCTGATTGGCAGAACGCAGCGAGCTGTCACTAGGTGCGCTTTTATGAAGCCTCCCCAGCCAGTGGTTGCCAGTAGTTGCCAGTAGTTGACAGTTGGGGCACATTTCACATGCTAATTAAAACAACAACCTGCTGGCAACAACTCTTGATTTCCACCCCAGTTGGAGAGCGGCTGGCTGGCAGCTGGCTAAATTCAATTCACAATGAACAAACAGGTGGCGCTGAAAGCAACAAGTGGCTTAGAATTTCGTACAATTTTCTTAAATCATATGGCGTTCTTATCTCATGCACACAACATTCCAGAGAAAAATGTCAGAATTTATCAAATATTTCAACCAAATGCATAATTTTATACTCGGCTGGCTTCATCTTGCTGGCAACTGTCCAAATGAACGGCTGGCTGGCGAGATTTCATAAAAACGCGACTACTGGTGCGTTTGCAAGTATCAGTACAGAGGCGGAAAAAATGGGTTTAGTGGTGAATGAGGGCAAAACAAAATACATGCTGTCAACAAGAAGGGACACACAACATTGACGAAGGAAACTGACTAGTAAGGCCTTGTCAAGAAACACTAAGGAGACTTTATATAAGACCCTCATCATCCTTGTCCTGCTCTATGGCGCAGAAGCATGGACGTTAGGTGGCGCGCACAAGTGGAAGGGGACCTCATGTAACTTGGAGTGCGCCTGCGCAACTGGAGGCGGTTAGCCAAAGATCGAGCTAACTGTAAGTAAGTATGTATAATTGTAAATGTATAATCTATAAAGCGAACTCCACCCTCATTTTCGGAAAACGAACCGATGTCGGCACGAGCGCAGCATGAAGACAACGCCAAATGGCGCACTTTTGTGGTAATACGTAAATCTCTTGTGAATTTGCCCCACTCCAGAAATGACAAATTCGAACCAAGTGAGTATATCGGCATCGTCACTGCATATTTTATTTCGATAAAAACAGATTTTTAAAATAAGTTCGAATGAAACGCAAGCATTCGTCTGAAGTCTGTGTGTGTACGATATACTTTGCGTAGTCACTGGACTGAACTGTCAAACGACAGCACGGCTTAAACGTTATAATAATTGGAAGATCTATCAACCTAAAAACAAACACCCTTTATATGAGCTGAAGTTGACGACTTACCTCAATATCACGATTATCCCGTCAAAAACATTAAATCCATTGGCTATGTAACGAAACGGTCCTTCTGCAACCACCTTTAACAACATTTCCACAGCAAATATAGCTGAGAAGACAATATTACTTGTTTCCACAATCGCTGTCAGCTCCTCCGGCTGATCGTGATATTCAATTCCCATGCTTAGTGTGTTGATGAGAATAGCTAGTAAGATGCCTTGTTGGAAGTACTTGTGCTCCACTAGGCGCTTAATATGGCGACGAATATAACTCAATGTCCTGGCGATATACTGGTAGACACAGATAATGCCAGTCATCACCTTCGATCTGTGCTTCTTCTTCTTCTTTTCCTCCAGCGGTGATAAAGCGTTTTGGTACAGGTCATAACAACACGAGTAGTCGTCGATATAATTGCCACCACCTCCAGAGCCATTACCACTAGTGGCATGACTAGTAGAATTTCCCGTCCTCAATATATTATTGCCATTTGAATTCTCCAGATTTTGTTGGTTTTTTAATGCTTCTGCTGTATGCGGATCGAAACGTGCCAGTGAAGTATAAAATGACTCCAGTGTTCCTTGCCCTGTTGGAAGTGCAGCAGAAAATGCGACCGAGAACGCTAGAAGCTCTTGACAAGTCATAGCATCATGCAGACCTAATTCAGAGCAATCACTGTAGGGATTGGCCAGAGCATGACTGGCAATTGTTTGTGGAAGATTTACCTGTATATGGGGGGAGAAGTTAACACCGGAAGCTGTTGTACGTGGTTTGAATATTGAAATGTGCAGAACAGACTTACCTGCCAGATTGTGCCATCACCGGTTTGTGTCATTTTCTCCGATGAACAAACGTTTTTATCCTGCGTCGGTTCCGGTATGGAAGGAGGCGTGTGAAGTATAACGAACTCATTGAACATTACCGAGGAACGTCGCCTGGCTGATGTCGGTGGACTTAGGAAGCCTGAGGTACATGGGTGATTCTGTAATTGTATAAATTGTGTAGAGTTCAGAGAAAGAATAGCAACAGAAAAAAAATTTACATTCTGGAAGTTAGTACATTTTTAAATTAAATTTAAATAAATCCACTTTACCTAGGTTGATCATTTTTAAAGATAAAATGTTCATAGAAACCGAGGTATTGTAAAAGAATGAATAAATAAAGTGAACTAGTTAGCGTTGTAGTGGGAAGAAGAGTTATTAAACCACTTCGGTATTTATTAACAGGAGTTAAATCAAGTTGACTTTTATGGCCATATCCCTCTTTATGCTATGATTAGACTGAATGCCAATGACCATTTTTGCCTATTTTTACTGTTGAAATAGGATAATGCAATGTAATGGACATTTCTCAAATACCCTAATAATCTAATGACCATGCTGATTTTGACAGATAAAAATGACCAGCTTGCAAGTATGTACATAGTACAATTGGACTGTCGACTGTTTCCTTATTGTCTCATATATAAAACAGTTTCTCCTGACTGATTGGTGATCAACGTCCAGCCCAAACGGTAAGAGCCGAAAATAGAAACTCACACAAACGAACGGTTGCGAGAAGCTAGGCCTAGGGTGTCTACCAGTCTGTTGCTTTTGTTATTTGCTTCTAGGTAAACTCTTGAGTCTATTGCATTAGTAGGTATGGAATTGACAGTTTTCTTAGTAGGTAGAGTTCCAATCAAACTGAAGAAAATGTTTAAGTATGGTAAATTGGTCATGCTGGGCCAATTTTAAGACGGCAACAATATAAAACATTCGAAATGGACCTGTAAGCAGTGAAATTGTTAGCTAAATTATAGCTAAGTTAGTATTGGAAAAAGACTCAAAGAGCACAGGAAACTAAAAGGTTCTATAGAAACCCAGATTTTGAAACGGATACTCAGTACTTTAAAGATGCAAATAGTAATCAAAATAAAATAATGTGCGGATCTTTAAGGCTCGATGCAATTTTATTAAATAAAGCGCAACATAACATAAAAGGTCAACAATAACGTTTCCCTATATAACAGTTATAAAATAGTTAACAAATGGAACTCAATTTCCTAACATTAACTAATAAATGTTCTAAATAAGCTGTACGGATACGGCATAAAATTGTAGGTCTCTTAAATTCATTCCAAAATGTTTGTATTAGACAAGCATATTTCTCCATAAAAATAAGCCCATTTATATACGATCTAACTAATGAAAAATAGGCTGAAGGAGTATTAATAATTGTCTTAAACTGTGTAACGTTGCCTTAGGACTAATGTAAATTTGCCTTATGCCTGGGGTAATTTCGGAAGTGTAATAGTTGAATTCGTGTGCAAAAATTAGTCAATCCATTTGCTAAACTGGTAGGAAAGAAGTATCCCGTAAAGCAAACGTTTCATTGTGTGCTTACACTTTTAAACAAAACAGCGGCAATACATTATTACAAAATTAAAACTGCGTGCTGGCTTTTATTACAATATGAAGGTTAGTTTTATAAATAGTAAGTAATTTAAATAGTTTCAATTATGGACTATAACTGCTGATACAAATAACAACATCCTCCGTTCATTATCAATAAAAAAATCACCTTCGTCTTAGGAAATATTGACTTAGGCAAACATGGATAATTCAAGCTATATCCAAGGCAGTTCTACTCTGATAATGCGTCAGGGTATTTGCCTAAGCAATTTAAGCAACTTGCCTTAAAACTAAGTAAGCTCAAAACGGCCTTAGGACTTATGAAAGTTTGCACTCGATTTAGGTAAATTTTACACATGGTTTTCGTTGAGTGTACGCATCCCTAAAGACGACAAACAGTGCGAATCAGGGGCCCAATTCCGCAAGCGTGCATATTTCGCCCGTGAACACAGTTTGCAAAAGTCACCGTCACTACGGGTAACACAATTTCCAATTTACGCGATTCCGCAAGACGGTGGAGTTATTAGGCGCTGAAGGAGTGCTCTTCTTGTGGAAGATTTTACGGAAAGATCTTGGCTTAAAAGCTTATAAGATTCAGCTTGTGCAAGTGTTGAAACCGCGTGACCAATATACGCTTCGTAGGTTCGGTTAATGGGCCGAAAACATGATTCAGCTTGATCCTCATTTTCAATTTATTGCGAGAAACATTTGCTGAGCGCATAATTTAGGTTAATTGACCTGTTGAACTGGCCTCCAATTTCCTGTGATCTCACACCTTTAGTTTAGGACTTTTTTTGGGGGTGACGACTTGGAAGTCAACATTCGCCGTGTTATTGCTGATATACGGCCCCAGTTGCTCGATAAAGTTGTCGATAAATTGGACTTCACGAATGCGATTCATTCGAAGACCAAGTAGCCGTGGCGCGCATATGCCCGAAATCCTTTTTAAACAGTAATGACATAAAATTATGTAGGTATTAAATAAAGCTAATATCATAGACATTAACATTAGCTTCAAGTGTTTTATTGAATTTGTATAATTATGTACCTCTAAAAAAAACAGCCTTTACCTAGCGACTTGCATTAGGCTAGCCGCACATTGGATACGAATTTGAATCGTACGTAAACGTATGAATATGGTCGTACGAATAGATTGCGCACACTGAATCAATTTTCTCCATCGGAGAAATGCCCCCTTTGTGTCCATAAACCAAGTTGATACATTCGCTTTTTGGCTAGCCGCTCATTGGATACGAATTTGCATCGTACGTAAACGTATGAATATAGCCGTATGAATAGATTGCGCACACTGAATACGACTTTCTCTGTTAAATAGACCGTTCCCCGTGTCCCATACCCCCCTTTTGTCTCCATAAACATCTACTTTTAATGTTTCAATGCATAAACACATTCGTGCGTTGAAACATTAAAAGTGGATGTTTATGGACTCAAAAGGGGGTATGGGACACGGGGAACTGTCTATTTAACTGAGAAAATCGTATTCAGTATGCGCACTCAATTCGTACGGCTATATTCATACGTTTACGTACGATGCAAATTCGTATCAAATGTGCGGCTAGCCTTAATGTATCAACGCACGAACGTGTTTAAAAATACCAACAAGTTGGGACTGTATTCGGACGTCGGAACTACACGTACGACGTACGTATACGTACGACTAACTCGCACCTATTGTGCGCGCCCATTACTACTTTAAAGGTCGGGATTGTTCGTGCGAGTTTGTACGTCTTCGCACGAGTGAAATTCGTACAAAATCGTATCCAATGTGCGGCTAGCCTTAGGGTCCTACTATTTTTTATTCATAACTTCTTTTAAGCTCTCTCCATTGATAATAATCACTGGCGAGTATGGCGAGTAAGTAATAAAAATGACATTTACATTCCACTTCACTTAATAGAATTCCAGGAATTCCCCTATATTAAAAGGCAACAAAGATTTCATCTGCGAGTACTACTATAAATCAAAAACTACTTACTATTAACTGCTCCGAATCGATACTTGACGGTATCTTCAGCAATATCGTCTTCTGTCCGCTGCTGCAACTAGTATTGTCGTCCTTCATGTGGTTCGTGTTGATCTTCTTCAAACTCGATGCCTTCGGTCCATGTGCAGATACCTCCACCGATAGCTCGGAGTTCTCCGATGACGAATTATGCGTCGCACTGTTTGCTCCCAGCACCACATGATGCTGGTGTATCTGATGATGGTGATTGTGGTTTTGTGCATTCTGCATCAAACTATTGTTGTTATTTGTTGGGGCGCCAGTACTGTTGTTGTTGTTGTTGTTGCCAACACTACCCATCGGAATGGTATGGTGCATAATGGAATTTATCGATGAGTACGATAAATTCTGATTTAAGGATACCGCTGCCCCTCCAGTTATGCCACCAACGCCACCACCACCACTAGTTGCTGCCATATGCATTGGCGGCAGAGTGCCATGAGCTGATGTTGACAATGTATTGCCAGCATTGCCACCATTTGTTGTAGCTGTTGACATAGTTGGTGCTGTTACGACAGTAGTGTTGACATTGTTATTTGAGTTTAATGGCACCATCACCGTTATCATTTGGTCTTGGATGTTGGACGGCTTGCGCTGGCTAAATTTGGGACATTTCGGATGATGACACTTAATCCGGCTTGGCGAGAATGTCAAGTTGTCGGCATTCGGTAGGAGGCCTTCCTTTTTCTGTTGACGTTGATATCTGTGTTTTGGTATCAGCGATTGGTTTTGAAGAAAATAAATTTTGTTAATAAGAAAGATGCACTTTGAAATGATTTAGCGTTTATTTGTTTGCAATTTTATTTTTAGTTTTAATGATATGAAATGATATTGTGAACATTTGCAATTGCATGAGGTTACAAACTAAATTTGTTTTTTTTTTTTCTGTGAATGTTAAGCTTGAGAGCAGTGTTACTTAAGTATAGACAATTAGTTTTTAATTTAAATTAATATATTTTTCTATATGAGATGATACTACGATATGGAAAGCGACAAATCAGAACTTTACAAATGCAATCGCAATGAGAGGGAAAAAGTATAAGTGTGTCCTTGCAACGAAAAGGAACATTTCCCGTTTTATGGTCTGATGTGCCTACACAGGGAAGGTACGAGTATCTACCCACATCTATTGAAGGTAAGCAAATTGCTAAGATCTGCAGTTATCGGAACAGATGATATATTTGTACTATAAGATTTGTTTTACATTGTAAAATAGATCATTAAAATTGGTCAACATTTCATGAAAAATAATATCTATTGTAAAGACAAAACAATGCTACTGGATCCACACCATTAAGAATTTAATAATTTTGATATTGAAGTCGAAAACCGTAAGCAAAACAATATACTTTCTTAAATAAATACGTGCTGTGGTATTTTTGATTAGACTTAAATATTGCCGTTTTACTAAACGTCAGATAATACACTGAACCAAAAAGGTACATAATAATGAAAAAAAGCATACCTATACAATATGAAAAAATCATTTATATTGAGCTAAGGTAGGATTCACTACTAATTTGTACGAAAAGTGGAATTTTCGAAAACGGCCTATAATGCACAAGCTCTTTCGCAAAATAACAGTTAGGAACTAAAACTAATGTCCGCAACTGCCCAACGATGGAAGTGGTCATAACTACAATTCCATAAGACGACAGTTCTATAAGAACAGCTCATTAAGCCAAAATGGAAGAAGAGCGGTTCGAACAAGAAATACCTGTCTCAGAACAGGCTAAGAGGGGTCATCATCATGGCTCAAATGGAGCTGCAGTTATAATTATTTACAGTTGAGAAGTACGGACCGGAGTCTTTTCAGAAGAACTGAATCTGGGTGTCCCCTTCTGTCTTTCGAAACATTACTGAAACATTACTGCTATTCGTCAAGCTACAGCATGGCTGTCGATTAATTCGGTATAACAAAGGGATATCTAGAGCAGGGTTCAGATGGAAAAATCTAGGTTACTGCGATACTGTTAGGCACACCTGGCCAGCTCTGGACACAAGGATGAAAAGATCCAGCATCTCAAAAGTCGTCAATGTCATCTCCGGGCATTGAATATATTAGGCAGACACGCGCAAAGGCTCGGTCTGCCATATACAATGACTTCTGCAGAAGCTGCAGAGATGAAGAGGAGGACGAGTCCGTCACTCACTTTCTGTGCAGCTGTCCTGTCCTGTCCAAACGAAGAAAGGCCCACTTAGGAAATTATTTTCTCAACGATCTCAGCGATCTAGGTAATAATAGGGCCGCTAGCATTCTTAGCTTTATAACCGGTAGCAAATGGTTTACATGAGTAGCCAGTACAGGAAAAGCTCCCCAAATCTCAGTGGCATGCACAATGGGCCGAATAACGGCCTAAGTGTTTCTCTCACCGAGAGCTACTCTAAACTAACTAACTAAACAAAAGCGCTATGCATTACACAGCAAAGTAGTGAAGTGATTTACATTAAATGCACTTGGCAGCATTGAATTATGAAGTTCCATATTATCGAAAGAAAGACCACAATGACAGTAGCCAATGCCAAAAGAAGTAAACAAAATTCCAAAGGCAGCGATTCGCCCAAGACCCACGCGAAAGAACAACATGCGAACATCTAGAGGAAGTTTACACGAATTGGGAAGCGATTGGCGATTCTGGCAATTAGATTTGCCAGAAGGTGTGATCTATCAGGGGTTGTGGGTTTTGATTGATTTGATTTCCTTTTTCCCACATCACCTTTTGAGCGACTTATTGCGGTTTCTTGCACGATAATTTTTTTTTTTTGAAAAGAAAAGAAAATATTTTCAGGAATTATTTTCACTGATAAAACATACAATCAAAGCCGCGTATGATAGCATACATCGTCAGGAGCTCTATACGTATACCGCTATGGCCGAATTCGGAACCCCAGCAAAACTGATTCAGTTGTGTCGCGTGACGCTGGAAAACACGCGCTGCAACGTGCAGTTTGGAAGCAGCTCCTCCGATCTATTTCAAACTTGCACCGGATTTCGGCAAGGAGACGCGCTATCATGCGACTTCTTCAATCTCGTACTGAAGCAGATAGTGCGCGGGGCAGGTGTCAACACGGAAGGCACTATCTTCAACAGATCCGTCCAGCTGCTGGGCTATGAAGTGTTCACGGCGATTGAAGAACAGACGAAATCCGTTGGCCTTGAAGTAAATGAGGACAAGACTAAATACATGCTATCAACAAACAAACAAACATCTGTCTACCGCCTAGGACAAAACGTCACTATTGATAGCACCTACCTCGGAGTAAACATGAACTCCACGAATGACACCCTAGTGGAGATCCGGCGAAGAATTACCCTAGGAAACCGTTGCTACTTCGGTTTGGCAAAACAGCTGGGTTCAAGACTCCTAACTCGAAGGACGAAATGTGTGCTCTACAAAACCCTTATCCTGCCAGTTCTGCTTTATGGCGCCGAGTGCTGGACGATAAGCAAGAAGGGAGAGCTGATACTGGGCTCCTTCGAAAGAAAAATACTTCGGCGAATTTTTGGTCCTGTGTGCGAGGAGGGCGAATGGAGGAGAAGATACAACCGAGAACTCTATGAGCTGTACCAAGATGTGGATGTAGTCCAAAAAGCCAAAACACGTCGACTACATTGGCTCGGCCACATCGAGTGAATGGACAATAATGCTCCAGCTAAGAGGATCTTCGAGTCCCAGCCCCCAGGTTTGAGAAGGCAAGGAAGACCGAAAACCTCCGTTTCAAAGACCAAGCCATCTCGGATGCCAGAGCGCTTGGTCTGGACAACTGGAAGCAGCGTGCCCGGCATCGTAGAGGATGGAAGGCTGCAGTGTCTCAGGCAGAGACTCTTCACGGGTCGGGAGCCCGATAAGTGAAGTGTAAGTGATAAAACATAGCATTTTGTTGTTTTGACTTCTCCTAACTAAATACCCACTGGATAGGAATTGGAACATTGAGATCAACAAAGATAGGTACACAACACACCTACACAATTTCCATAATATAACTTGTCAAATGGATTAGACCATCGCATGGCATAGGCCTAGGGTACCTATACCGACCGGTTCTGCCATTTTATTTTTTGTTTTTAAATGGAACTCTAGTTTTTTTTATATCTGTTCCTTTAGTCTTTATTAAAAAATTTTTTTTTTGAGGACAAGCAAATTTTTAATATATTTTTGTAAAAAATTATAAACAGTAGCATTTTTTATGAGCTCTGCATTATGAATAAGGTTGGTAACTCTAATGTATGACATAAGGATTTGGCTATTAGCTATTACCTTCTAGGTTGGTAAAACTACATGATTTCAAGTCGGGCGATGCCATCTAAATAAACGATGTGGATGTAGATCATAATATTTTCTACATGTAGAAATGCGTATGTAAATTTGTCAATAAAATGTCACATTTTCGCCGAATTTTAATTTGCCGTACTGCGGTCGTCTAAATAGCGTTGCTTCTGAATATGTATACATACCCCGTTTTCACACAGTGATCGTTCAATGACAGCCGATGCAACAAACGCCGAGATTGTGCACGTCGTAACCACAAATTTATAGAAATTACAGAACTGTCAAATATTTATTTCATTTGTGTTAAAAGCTGTATCTTGTATCTTACGATATTAAGAGCAACGGAAGGAGTCGCTGCCAAAGTATACGCTGTTGTCAGTGACAATGCATCGAATATGTTTACGTTTAGTATGGGTGAAAAATTGCTGCCAACATTTATGTTCACAACATCTAATTTGCATACTAACAAGTTATAGGCCAAGGATTTTGTCGGCGTAAAGAAAAATACGACCATTTTGAACAAAGTCATGGCGAGCAGTTCAAAAAGATTTCATGAAGCCGAAATGGAAAGTTCGTTTGAAGAATGTAGCTGTCAAGAAACTAGTATTGTATTCGCTGACAATCGACAACTTATCATTCATGAAAAATGTGGCCGCAGAAGAAGACGACGTGGGCGCAGTAGCGCAGTGGTTAGTGTGCTGGACTACTGTGCGAGGGATCCCAGGTTCGATCCCCGGAAAAACACAAATTACATCTTAAGGTTTTTTCTACTGCGCCACCTCTCGCGAACGTCTGACAAACATCCGAGAGTATGACTGTCCTGAAAAAGCTTCTCAATTCAGCCGTTCGGACTCGGCATAAAATTGTAGGTCCCTTGCATTCGTTCCAAAAATTAGAAACTCACACAAAACGAATGGTTGCGAGAAGCTAGGCCTTGGGTGTCTACCGCCTGTTGCGCCGCCTATTTATTTTTTTTTTAGAAGAAGACGAGGAAGATGCCGAATTGAGAAAACAGGTTCCAAGTGTGATTTAACTACTAATCAGCGCAAGTTTTGAATAGTCGGTCAGAAGAGTGCATGAAATTATGAATCCAATCGGCAAACTCATCAATTTGTGCCAAAAAAGTGAATCTTCCGTTCCAGATCTTCCAAGCACCAAACGAGCTTTGAACGTTATTGCCCAAACTTGCTGAACGTAAAGCAACGATTTCAACGACTTCAACAACGTTACAATGGCAGTGAACTTTTTGGACCAAGTTTACCTCGGCCAAAAATTGAGCGATCTGCAGAAAGACAAAGACGTTTTTTAGTTACTCCTGAGATGGATTGGAGTTTCGAGTCCTTCCGTTTGTTTACCCCAGCCGAAGGAAAATCGAAATCACAAATCTACCCAATTCGTCAACATCCACAATTTGAAAAAACGTATTTTTAAAGCGACATCCACTGCGCAGTTGGAGCGTTTATTTTAGATATTGGTCCTTTGTTCATAATTATAGTGAAACTCGAAATGTTTTGTCATGGATCATCGAAAAAATTGATCAACTAGGCGTTTTTCTTTTTTAGTTCAGAGCTGAGCTTTAAATAGAGCTCGAGCATTTTGAGCGTGCTTTGAACCGAGCGTGCTCAGATCGTTCTGATTTGGTTATTAAACACACATGAGCACACAGCTGTCATATGGTTATTTATTTATTTTTATTTGTTAATTTGGTTTCCAGAACAAAAAGGCTCGTCCGTCATTTCAACTATTTTGTTTATCGTGTTTTTTTCCTGTCAAACGTGACTGTAAGTGCGTAATCAGCCTATTACTCAGCCTGCTCTGCTCAGTCAATTTATTTTGAGCTCATAGAGCTCATTAATGTCAAGAAATGATAGTACTTCTGTCAACTATTTTCATGAATAACAAATTAATAGTAAAACAAAAAATATATAGCTACATTATAAAGGGTCCGCCATCTAACGTTTTTTTCTTCAACTAGTGCTTATTTCGCGAATGGTAACACTTAGCTCATGTCTGATTTGACAGATAATTAGTTTTATCCTTCCGCTGAACGAATATGGTTGTGTATACGCTTGAACAACGCTGGGAAATATTGCGACATTACTTTGAAAATCATGGTAATGTTGCAGAATGTGTGCGAAAATTGCGTACGGATTTTGGAAGAAGAGAAGCACCGTCAGCTCCGTATGTTCGTTATCTTGTGAAAAAAGTGAAAGAAACTGGCATCTTCATCGATAAACCAAAGCGTGAAAAGCCAAAAACAGTGCGTACACCCGAGAAAATTGCTGCTGTGGCAGAAAGTGTGCGTGAAGCGCCATCAACATCAATTCACCGTCGTTCTCAACAATTGAACATTTCGGACACATCATTGAGACGAATTTTGCATAAAGACCTTGGTATGACGCCATACAAAGTCCAATTGGTTCAGGAGTTGAAGCCAACTAACCATCCAATGCGTTTTCGCTTCGCTAAGTGGGCCTGCGATCGACTTAGAGAAGATGCCGATTTTGCCAAAAAAATCATCTTTTCAGATGAAGCTCATTTTGATCTTGGCGGGTATGTAAACAAGCAAAATTGTCGCATTTGGGACACAGAAAACCCGCACGCATACATTGAAAAGCCGATATACCCAAAACGAGTCACTGTTTGGTGCGGATTTTGGTCCAGAGGCATAATTGAGACATTTTTCTTCGAAAATGAGCAAGGAGTGGCCGTTACAGTCAATGGCGATCGTTATCGGGCCATGTTGAAAGAATTTTTGTTCACAAAAATTGAAGAGGAGGATATTGGCAACATTTGGTTTCAACAGGACGGTGCTACGTGCCACACAGCCGAAGCTACACTCGATGTTTTGCGCCCTGTTTTTGAAGATCGCATTATCAGCCGCAGAGCTGATGTCGTTTGGCCACCGCGGAGCTGCGATTTGACACCGTTGGACTATTATTTGTGGGGTGCCGTAAAAGATAAGTGTTACGCCGACATGCCAGAGACAATTGACGCTTTAAAGGACAATATTCGTGAAGCCATTGGTGAAATACAGCTGCACACAATCGATAATGTGCTTAAAAATTGGACCGATCGTGTAGGCTACTGCATGGCCAGCCGAGGCAGCCATTTGAATGAAATTATTTTCCATTATTAACCGGAAGGATTGAAAATAGTCAGTAGTTTTTTTTTATAGCATTTTCAAAAAAAAAAAAAAAATTTATTTGGCGGACCCTTTATTCTAAAATCTAAATGATGAATCAGAACGGGTCCTAGAAAACTCATGTATATTAGCATTGGAGTAACTTACATGTCAACCCAACCCAGTTATACACTATTTTTATTAAACCTTCAAGTAACACTGCTCTTAACAAATTCTAAAAGCATGCGCATGTAGTAACTCAGCTCAGAAATAGAGAGAGAGACAAGAACAGAGGTAACGAGCAAATGTTGCAAATGAAACCAAGGAGATAACTCATCGATAACAATGGATATGAAACGATAACCAAACAAAACGTTGTAGTAACAAATAAACTTAAAAACTCATTTTCAACTCATAGAGCCAACTAAAGGACTGATACTTTTTTTTTTGGCAACTACTTTAGGGTAGTAGAAAAGCAAGGCAATTTATTATGAAGTATGAGATCAATTATCTTTTTTTTTTTGGTTCTGATATTTAAATGACACATTTACTATAGTTCTAAGAACTATTATATTGTTTTCAAAATTTTTTTTTTTGGTTTCAAAGGTTCTTTGCGTTTATATATATACAACAGTGTTGGCCTCCTCGGGGTAGGTGGTGGTGATTGGTTGGTTGGTTGGAATGCATATAAAAGAATTGTTGGTCATTTAATATTTCATTCATATGCTATATAAAAAATTTAGTTTTTTTTTATATATACACAATTTTGTTTGGGGTTCTATGTCTCTTTCATTTTTTTGTTGGGTTTTCTTGGAATTTATTTACAAATCAAATTTAAGTTAGTAAAGGAATTTTTGTTATAAAAAAAATGTTGCGTTCTTACTTAGGGTTGCACAATAATAATAAAACGGAGAGAGAACCCAAAATTTTAAGAACATAAAGTTTAAATAAAAGTAGAAAAAAACCGAAAGGAAACTGAAATAACACCATCATACTTATATAATCTGTACTTCTTAAGTAGTCTTCTCTTGGAGCGCCTCCAGAGGTGAGCGATGTATTTAACGATTTCCGCATAGCAAGTGGCAGGTTCAGAATTGTTGGTACTCGATGCTAGGGTCGATGTGGATGTGTAGCGGGCGCGTTCCTGACGCATTCGTTCCATTTCGCGCTTTTTCGTTTCGGAGAATTGTGTAGCGATAACTACGAGGCACAGGTTTATCATGAAAAATGAACCAATCTGGAAAGAAAAAAATATTTTTGAATACTATTGTGAGGGCAAAGTCAAAACTTTATAACCAATAGATATAAGTACATACTTTCAAATACTGATATTAAAAAGTGAAAGCTTGATAGTGCAAACTTTGTTGCTTATGGATATACTATACAATATTGGTTTACAAGAATCGATGAACAGGTCAATGCGGTGTCCTATTGGTTCGCGCGAAAGGCAATAGTAAAGTCGCCAATAGATACTATGTGGTGGCTAATGAGCTTTGCACAACTCTTTCAAGTATTTATCTACAGTGAGCGTCAAAAGTGAGTCAACACCAATGCTGCTTTCATTTGTCTTTGGAGTTTAAAAACAATTTTATTTTAAATATCTATAAAGTATTTTATGCTTTCGAAATGAAATGTGTTTTGTTATTGTTATTTTGTTATTACACTTTTTACAGTGTTGGTTTTTTAGACATGTTTCAAGACATTAAAAAAAAACTTTAAAGAACATCGGTTTTCACTCAATTTTGACGTTCACGTATGCACTACTATTAAAAAAAAAATGCACATGACAATACGTCGCCTTGTCGAAGTCATTTTTTGACATCAGTGGTTCAGTTGTCTCGTCTTCATGCATTATAATGCATGCGATTCATAGGAATGTATCTTTGAAACCGATGCAAAGATTTTGAGTATTTAGATTTCTCTGGTTTTTAAGTCTCTGTGTGAAAATGTGATCGCAGGTAGACTTCCTAGTTTTAAAACGTCCTGATAAGAACTAAATCATGTTATTATTATATTTACTGGATTAACATTAAATAATAAATGATTAAAAAGTCAATTTATTATTATATTTGTAAGAGTAAATTTAACCTTTTTTCCTCAACACTTGGATTAACTGGAATTCCATACATCTGACCAAAAATTAGAAAGGAGTTAGTGAACGCTCTCTATTAAAACAACTTCACCTGTTATTAAAACCACTTTTGCTAGGCCTTAGCTTTACTATGTTTGTTCCCACTCCATTTCAGGTATGGATGGAAATTGTGTCTATCGTCTAAATTGAGTTTTTAATTCTGCCTAACAGTGGAATGCAGAAATAACTCTTCCATATTTTTATCAGAAGATAATTCTGTTAACTTAGTTCTTTGCCAGATGTGATGTCTATTAGCCTGTGATTCCGAACAGTCCTTCCAAAGAGGTTCTTCTTTCCTATTTTTTGGCGTTAAAATCATTTAAGTTTAAAACATTGCTCGTCGATTTGATAGAGGTCCTTATTTTATCTTTGGAAATGTTGGACTTTTCATCTACGGGGGAATGAGCTCATGTTAGCATTAGCATAATATTGTCGAAATTGGTCTTCATGGAAACTTTTATGAAACATTCACTAACGTGCTAAACATTCACTAACCCAAATTGACGCTTTTCTATGCAGAAAGTTCTATGGAAGGTACTTCAGCATTAGACACCAACACTTTGCCGGGGCCATCCTTCCGCACTTCGTGGAAGGCGGTAGTTTTCGCTTTGTAGCAGTGTAGGGAACACGCTAACTGTTCCGATACAGGTTCTACATGGAGATCCAAATTTAGTTTTCATCTTCGTTTATAAGTCATCAACACTAGATCCGTCATTATTCGTTCTCTTGGTTGCTTCATATAGCTGACCTTCTTATCCGTATAGTTAAACACAGTGCCGTAAATAGGGCGGTGCCAGCGGTGCCCAAGCACAGGGCGTAGGCCCAGGAGGGCGCAAAAATGAGCAGGACCAACTTTTAGGTAATTCGGGTTGAAAGATCTTTAAACTGTGACACTCGTAAATCTCGCAACATTACAAACCCAAACAAGATAAGTTTACTAATAAAAATATTACCTATAAAAAGGTTGCAGGTGTCATGAATATGAACTTTGATTTAAAATGCAATCCATTTAGCGTCAGTCGCTGGCAAAAATCCTCGTCCAAACCCTCCCCGTGGGTGCCGGCTGGTAATAACCTCCACAGTTGTCTTGTGCGATGTCAAGATGGGGTTAGCTGAGGTCAGGGGGCATCTCAATGGATTCTCAACTTTTCAATAGGTCAATTCTTTGAAAATGCTCTTTGACCATAGGATAGGGGTACCTGATTTCAGTGGTGGTGCGAGCGCATTCATGCACGAAACCGTGCCGAAGAATGCAAGGCTGGGGGTCAAACCAGTCCTTAACGAGCTCCTTTAGACGCACAGGCGAGGTCTATCGTATTTTAGCCTTATCCCGGTAAGCGGCTCTACCGGGATCGACCACTTTTCCGCACTACTCGTGGGACCAAAATCCAAATAAAAAAAAATGAACAACAAAAAAGAAACAAAAATTTTAAATACGTCATCCGAAGATGACTTACTTGCCTCCAGTCAGGAGACAGTAGTGGGTAGCGCATGCCAAGAGAGGAGTTCCACTCAGGCAGATCTCCCAAAACCTTCAACATCCTCCAAATCTATCACGCAGGACACTCGCACTAGTGCCCAAACGCGTGAAAGCAGCCACAAATCGGCCAGCAACCGCAGAAAAAGCGCGTACAAGAGGGCTATTTTCATTCTTGGTAAGATCACCAAAAATGAGGAGGCCGGTACGGCTTCTCCGCGGGACCTGGCTGACAAAGAAAAATATCAGCGGATCGTTGATGAGTTCATCAACTTCCGCAAAGAACCACAACCAAAACCTCAACCACAACCACAAGCGCGGAAGACGGAAGCCACAAAGCGCAACCGCTCCCTAGAGGTAGTCAAGACCGACTCTCAAAGGAGTAAAGTTGCCAGGCTGTCTGCCAACCGCCCAACATCATCAGCGCCTCAGTCGACGCGAACCGTCAGCGAGGTTGTCAGAGACGACCTGCAACTCGCACTGGTGGATGAGCTATCTACTGGCGGCAAGACGGTGAGCGACGCATGGGGCGCCATAGAAAATAAATTATCCGAGATGGTAAACGACTATCTCCTGAACAACCAGGGCGGACCACTCCCTTGCTTCGACTCAGCCGAGGTCGTACGAGGGTACAGGGTCATAAAATGCGAGGATGCATTCTCAAGGGAATTCTTAGTGGACAGCGTTCACAAGATACGTGACGCATGGGACAGCTTGAGACTCAAGTTGATCCCAGCCAGAGAGATCCCGAGAAGGCCAAGAATACGCATTTGGCTCCCGAATATGACCATTGACAGCGACAAACTAATCCAATGCCTAAAGCTCCACAACCCAAGCGTTCCCATGGATGACTGGAAAGTTATCAAAGCTGAGGAACCCCATAACAATACCCTATCGTTCCTGTTATTGATAACCGAAGGCAGCGCGGACCTGATCGAGAAGATCGGTTGCAAACTTCGCTTCGGTATCAGGCACGCAAAGGTAAAAATCTTCCGATCAGCGAGTCAGATCGACGACTTAGATGCAGTCGACGGCGCCAGCAAGTTGCTGGAGGACATGCTGATCGACACCATCCAACCTACAGCCCAAACAAATCCAACAACCGAAAACACCAATGCTGAAAGTCGTACAGATTAACCTGCATCACTCCAAGTGTGCTACGGCTAATCTGATGGTTTTTCTCAGTGAGGAAAACATCGACATCAGCATTGTGCAAGAACCCTGGGTAAAAGGCCACAAAATACAGGGCCTAGGAAACAAACAATACAACCTTTTCTACAACCAAAAAGACAACAGTGGTAAGCCAAGAACCTGCATTTTAGCTAAAAAACATATTAAAGCTTTTCTATGTCCCAATTTTAGCTCGCCCGATTTGACAGTCGTCAAATTGGAGAATGCGGGAGATACGGACCTGCAAATCGCGTCCGTATACATGGCACACGACCGAAGATCACCACCAGAAGAATTTAAGGAGCTTGTAACCAAAGCAAAGTCCGACCTGCTGATGGGCTGTGATGCCAATGCAAGACATACGCTATGGGGTAGCTCGGAAACTAACGAACGAGGTGAGTCTCTTTTTGATTACCTTATAGAAAACAACCTATCAATATACAATAGAGGTAACACTCCAACCTTTATCTTTCCTAGTACGGATAGTTTTAATGGTTGGGAGGAAGTTATAGATATAACACTCGGTAAGAACAACAATAATATGAAAGTAGGAAATTGGAGAGTATCCAACCTGAAATCTTTTTCAGACCACAACTGGATACTCTTCGATGTAGATCTCGAGATTGAGAAACCAAAACCCTATAGAAACCCCAAAAAAATTAACTGGCCAAAGTTTGGCCAAGTTATTAAAAACAAATTGCACAAATCTCCACCTCAAATAATAACCTCGACCTCAGAACTCGACACAACAGTACAGACTTTCGAAAAAGCTTTTAGCACAGCCTACAAAGTCTCGTGTCCGGTTAAATACAGCAAAAAGACCCTCCCTCCGTGGTGGAACAATGAACTCTGCAGGCTAAGAAAGCTGACCAGAGAGACTTTTAACATATGCCACAGTTGTAAATACTGGCAGCCTTATCGGGACTGTCTTAAAATATACAAGCAATCTATCAGAGTGGCCAAGCAACAGTCATGGATAGATTACTGCCAATCAATCGAAACCCTAAAAGACTCTGCAAGACTCAGCAAAATACTGTCCAAAGAACACTCCAACCCCTCTCTCCTGAGAAAGGCGGATGGAACATGGACCGAGTCAGCGGCAGAATCCCTAGAGCTCTTACTAAATACACACTTCCCAGGGTGCAAAGACAACGTTCCAGAGTGTAGCAACTCACAACGTCCGCAACCCTGCGCCCCGGGAAACATAACATCCATTATCACTGAGGAGAAAATCTCCTGGGCCATGAACAGTTTTGCTCCATACAAATCGCCGGGCCTTGACGGCATCCTGCCCATTATGCTACAGAGATGTCAAGACTTGACACTCCCATGGCTCATGTCGATTTTTAGAAGCTGTATACTCAATAACCATGTACCTCTCTCATGGAGACAAGTAAGAGTGATTTTCATTCCAAAGGCTGGCAGACGCGGTCACGAAAGCGCGAAAGATTTCAGACCAATCAGCCTGACCTCCGTTGTTCTGAAGACCCTCGAACGAGTCCTAGACAACCATTTACGTAGCACAATAGAACCAACACTCTCAAAATCACAGCACGCATACCTCAAAGGAAGATCGACAGAGACGGCCCTCCATGAAGTAGTGCGAACAATCGAAAACTCATTACACTATAAAGAATACACCTTAGCGACCTTTCTAGATATAGAAGGGGCCTTTAACAACGTACATACTGAAGCGATTCTGGAGTCCTTAACGGAATTAGGAATAGAAAACCATCTTAGCCTTTGGATTGTTTCTATGCTTAACACCAGGATCATTCAGACAACACTAGGAAATAGCAACATAACCAAGTACGCCAGCAGGGGGACACCCCAAGGAGGTGTCATCTCACCACTGCTATGGCTCATAGTGGTGAACAAAATACTCAACAGTTTAGATAGAGAAAGAATCAAGGTAGTCGGATATGCGGACGATTTGGTGATACTGGTGTCAGGAAAGTTTCTCTCCGTAATTAGCGAAATTATGGAGAATGCTCTGTCGAAGGTTAGCACCTGGGCCAAGTTGCGCGGTCTCGGTGTAAACCCGAGCAAAACTGAAATGATGCTTTTCACCACTAAGACCAAAATACCCAGCTTTACACTTCCTCGCCTAGACGGCCAACCGCTCTCATTATCCTCCAGTGCTAGGTATCTGGGAGTGATCCTGGA
Source organism: Cheilosia scutellata (assembly GCA_955612985.1). Taxonomy (NCBI): domain Eukaryota; kingdom Metazoa; phylum Arthropoda; class Insecta; order Diptera; family Syrphidae; genus Cheilosia; species Cheilosia scutellata. The sequence continues at coordinate 50,116,415 of OY015313.1, read as the reverse complement.
TCCCAAGCTAAACTGGAAACTGAACATTGAACAGCGGGTAAAGAAAGCGTGCATTGCTTTCTATGCCTGCAGCAGAATGTTTGGCAAAAGATGGGGCCTGCAACCAAAACTGACCCTTTGGATGTACACAGCCGTAGTACGACCAATCCTCACTTACGGGTCAGTAGTCTGGTGGCCGGCTCTTAGAAAAGCCTACAACATAACCAAGCTCAACAAGGTCCAAAGAACGGCATGCATAGGCACTACAGGCGCTCTCCGGTCGACGCCGTCAGACGCCCTCACAGTCCTCCTGCACCTATTACCCTTAGACCTTCATATCACAAACATCACAATACATAGCGCGATCAGACTCAGAGAGTCGGGGTGCTGGTATGCGAGACCCTACGGACATAGTAATATTCTGCTCTCCTTATCAAGAGAGCTAGTACCATCCTCAACGGATTATATCACCTCCAGATTACTCTTCAAAAAACACTTTGAAGTAGAATTCCCTTCAAGATCAGACTGGCAGGACGGACAGTTGAACAGGGACCCGAACTTAACAATCTACACGGACGGTTCAAAAATGGACTGTGGAGTCGGTGCGGGTGTTTTTTCGGAGTCTCTGAGCATCTCAAAATCCTTCAGGCTCCCGGACTCAGCCAGTGTGTTTCAGGCGGAAATACTTGCTATCCGTGAAGCCTGTCGCCTAATCAAACTACACACGGACATAGCTCCGAAGCAAAAGATAGACATCTTCATTGACAGCCAAGCTGCGATCAAGGCTATCGCCTCAGTCAATATAACCTCAAAACTAGTACTAGAATGCCGAGAGGAACTGGCCTCGCTTGATCAGTTCAGGATTGCCCTGATCTGGGTTCCAGGCCACAGCAACGTTTATGGAAACGAACAGGCTGACGAGCTGGCCAGGCGAGGTTCAAGCCTCCACTGTTCACTTGCGGAATCGGTCCACATCCCAATAGGAGCAGTCAAAGCGAAAATTTCCGAAGAATACCTATCGAAAGCCAATCTCAGATGGAATAGGCTAACAAATTGTACCATATCCAGAAGGATGTGGCCAAATTATAGCAGGGAAAAAACAACCCACCTTCTGAATAAAACACGCAAAGATATAGCCAGGATAATCGCGATAACCACAGGCCACTGGCCTATAGGGGACCATGCATTCAGATTAGGCATCCCACATAATACCCACTGTCGTAGTTGTAACGACGCAACCGAAAAAGAAACCATCATTCATTACCTCTGCTCCTGTCCGGCACTAGCTAGGACTAGACACCGAGCTCTGGGTAAACCCTTCTTCACATCCCTCGAGGAAGTTTCGAAGAATAACATCAAAGAACTTATAACCTTTTTGAACTCCACAGGTTGGATCTAAAATCTCCACTTCGACAAACTTTAACAACCAGGTCAAATGAGTTGTGGTAACAAAACGGCACTTAGTGCTACTTGGGTTTTCTAATAAACCGCCACACCTACCTACCTACCTACCTACCTAGCGTCAGTCGAGAAAACGAAATTACATAGCAAAAAGTATTTTCCTACCTCTCATGAATCTATGGAGGTACGCACAATCACAATCAGACAGACAATACACAATGATATCTATTGGAAATAGTACCTAAATGTTTGTCTTCATTTACACGTATACTGCAAAAATAAAAATTCAGAATATTTTTGATGTTATTGCACTTTACTGCTTATTTATATTTCAGAATTTTCAATCCCATTTCTTATGTGATTTTCTTACTTCAATCCTGTTTCGCGATTATTTTAAGAATTTGGTTCTTACATTTTCAAGCTTAACAAATTTATTTTGGGTATGCAATTGCTCCAAAATTAAGTCCATGTCCATAATTTTTGTTCTGAATAATTAATTGCATTTCAGAAGGCTTTTCGTAAATTTATTTTGGAAACAAATTCTGAATGACGTGAAACAGATGTGCAAAGTAGATTGGTATTAGTGATAAAATGTGTAAATCTCGAAAAATATCGAGATTTGCAACCGGATCAAAAAAAAAAAAAATTTGTTTGCCCAATGGATTATGAAAAGTGATCTAGATAAAAAAAAGATTGTTTTTTTTTTGTCCCAATGGAAAACCACATTAGACAAAATAATCTGTACATATTCATTCATAGTCATCATCACAAACCACATAGAATAGACCGTCGACTCCTCCCACATAACGGACTTTGCCTACAAGCTGCCTGCGGGCCCAAGATTTTCCATGTATTGGAGCTGGACAAAATCAAAGGAGCGCCATTAACGCACGCTTACTTGAATGACCGTAGGTCCATTGTGGGATGTAAAGTGTGGGACTGTGTTTAGGCTTTTTCTCTTTCAGTTAGGCCCGAACATACATGCGATTTCAATCGCGGGACTTTTTAGTCGCAAATCACCAACTTACAAATTTGTATTTTCAAACATTTTTCAACAAAATTTGTGAGTTTTTGATTTATTTTGTTTCACCAAACTCTGGGTATTAGAACATTTTTCGTTGTTTTAACAAATTTAAATTTGTGAAAGCATTTTAGTTTTTGTATTTTACAGGCCACAAGTTTTGGAAGTTTCACAGTTTTTGTGGATTTGCGTTTCACAAAGCGAAATGAAATTACAAAATTTGTACAAATTGTTGAATAATTTTACATGAGAAAGATCGCCTGTAGCTCCACTTACAAGTCGTGTTGCAATCACATTTCATTCGAAAATGTATTCGCGACAAAGACATAATAGCATTTTATTAATAGTGAAAACGAATAATTCATTTTGAGTTCCGGAAAAAAAGTCTACCGACAACGTATAAATTACGTTTTTTTTTTTGGAATTTTATGAACAATTTCGACTAAGTCAATGCAAGGCAGAGGAAATAATTTTATTGTTATTGGACAACATTCACCTCCAAGACATTCATTTTTTACTGGTTTGCTTGTAATTGGCAATGGAGGACAACATCCCGTAAATACTTCCAATCATTGTTTCCGCAAACTCTTTAAGAATTGAGTTCAAGCAAGATGTTGACCATTCCATAATATTGTGATCCTGGGTGAGCGCATCGGAAAACCTACCGATACAATTTATTTTTTATGTCTTATTATAGATGCTACAAACAATTTATTTATTTGTTATGGATTATGGTCATAATTGAACAATGTAGTACTGAGTTTGATGAACGCCACCCACAAAACTTGTTGAAAAAAGCTGTAAATCACAAGTCAACGGAATTTCTGGTGAAATGGTAATTTGTACGACTTATGAATTATGATAAACAAGTTGTTTTTCCACAATTTCAATAGCTTCGATGTCAAATTTTTAAGACACTTACTTGTATTTGCTGAAACGAAAATTGGCAATACAAATTTGTAGTTGCAATATACAATAACAAATTTGTGGTTTTAAATTGTGATTGGTGAAATAGGCCACAGACATTTGTAATCGACTGTCAAATCGACAAATATCAATCGCAATCGACAATCACAATACTAAAATGTATAATCGATGATCGACAGTTTTCGCTCAACGATCAATTTTTCGACACTCACAATAGGGGCCTGAAACTCAAATCAGAGATTGTTAAGTATAGTAGAAGTTGATGTGACATAAATGCCACAGAATTTTGGGCCGAAATAATCAAATTGAAGCGGCTTCATTATTTGAAAAATGCGAACGTCAATCAAGCCTAAGTCTTCTTAAGAGGATAGTAGAACTGGACTTAAAGGAAATGTTTCCAAACGTATTAGTATAGCTATAAAAACATTTTTAACGATGCAAGTGACTGTATAGCTTCTTGTGAAAGATCATTCAGTAAACTCAAACTGATATAGTCATACTTGCGTTAAACGATGAGTCAGGAAAGGTTATCTGGCCTAGCAATTTTGTCGATTGAAGCTTACATAGCACGACTTAGCTATGAGGAAAGCCCGTAGACGTAGAGTAAATCTTGATAATAGGATATCACAAAAGAGATTTTTTGACAGGGGCATATATGTTCGACTTCTGAGACTCATTCAGATAATTTCAATAGAGCATGTTGCTATTTTCATCGGGCTCAATATACGCTTTTATAAGCTTAGCAACTCGAGTACGGTTAGACAAAAAACCAGTACCCGATTTCCACTACTTGTAAGCAAAACAACCTGTGCTTTGTGAGAAGGAGAAGTAGCTGTATATGATATGAGTTCCTGCGATACCAAATTGAGTCTAACCTATTCATACATCAGCACCCAATCAAAAGCGTGTCAATCTCTGTCAGGACAAATTTTTTACGTATAGATGGACCATGGCCTCAACCAAAAAAGCTAATTGAATGAGGCTGCTCACCAATTGTCTAAGATGAGGCATACCCCAGAGTCAATTAATCAATAGGTACTATGTACTTGCACATACCGAGGGGCAAACGTCGACTCTGACCATTTTCTTGTCGCGGCTAAATTCAGAGCTCGACTGTCCAACGAGCAGAAACTGCGAACCGCCCAAAAGAAGAAATTCGACGTTGGACGCCTTAGCACGTCTGGAGTAGCCAGAGCCTACAGCGCCTGAGTATGAAACTCTCCTCTGTGCACTCACCTACCACAAACGTCAACAATCAGTGGTGCCAGTATCGCAACATCATCAAGGAGGTAGCCGAAACCACCGTAGGGTACCAGCCACCCCAGAGAAAGAGCCCGTGGTATGATGATGAATGCGTGTACAGGAAAAAGGTGACATAAGATGCACACAAGAAAGCGCTGCAGTGCAAAACAAGGGCAGCGAGAGAATTATTACGATCGCGCGATCGTAATAACATCCGGAGGTTTTATAAAAAAGCCAAGCAACTGGCTGCTGGCTATAAACCGGAACGCAGGCTCTGCGAGACAGCGAAGGAAACCTAGTCACCGAAGCGCTGGGAATAGTAGATGTGTTTAAGCAGCATTTCCAGCAGCTGCTTAATGGGCATCATTTAGAGAGAGTGATAGGGCAAGAAGATAACCCACGTCCAGTCAATGAAGAACTAGTTCCTCCACCTAGTATAGAAGAAGTAGCTATAAAAAAGCTTTAGAACAACAAGGCCGCAGGCTCTGATGGTTTACCAGCGGAGCTCTTTAAATACGGTGGTGATGTTTTGGTAGGAAGCATGCACCGAATCATCAACCAAGTATGGGTGGAAGAAAACATGCCCGATGACTGGACTATCAGCTCCATATGCCCCATCTTCAAAAAAGGCGATCCTATGTCTTGCAAGAACTATCGAGGCATATCCCTGCTTAATGTCGCATACAAGATCCTATCCAACGTACTGTGTAAACGTCTTAAACCGTTCTGTAACACACTAATCGGCACGTACCAGTGTGGCTTCCGGCCTGAGGCAAATTCTGGAAAAGATCAACGAATTTCAAGTCGAAACTCACCACCTATTCATCGACTTCAAAGCCGCGTATGATAGCATACATCGTCAGGAGCTCTATGTGGCAGTTTGGAAGCAGCTCCTCCGATCTACTTCAAACTTGCACCGGATTTCGGCAAGGAGACGCGCTATCATGCGACTTCTTCAATCTATCGTACTAGAGCAGATAGTGCGCAGGGCAGGTGTCAACACGGAAGGCACTATCTTCAACAGATCCGTCCAGCTGCTGGGCTATGCGGACGATATTGACATCATCGGTCGCTCCCAGCGTGCCGTGATAGAAGCGTTCGCGGCGATTGAAGAACAGGCGAAATCCGTTGGCCTTGAAGTAAATGAGGACAAGACTAAATACATGCTATCAACAAACAAACAAGCATCTGTCCACCAGAGGTAAGGTAGACTGAGATACCCATCTCGGAATCCTCTTGCCGCTGGGCCCCTCAATTTTTGCCAGGAATCCGCCATTTTGTTTACCTATCCATGTACGTCAATTCCTATCCGTGTAAAATTGAACAAAAAAAAATGAACAAAAAAAAATGCGGTGAATTGGTTTTGACAGAAGTCGAGTGTCATAAATGTCATAATTTGGTAAACAAATGTGAAACGAATTGTGATTTGCAAGGGAAAAGTGAAAAAAAGTAAGTTTCAGCATGTTTAAGAGCTAAAATTAATAAATAAATAAATTCTCTTGTTAACCTCGAATTAGTGTTTGCTTATCTCTTTGTAATGTATCCAAAGAAAGAACGTGAAAGCACTGGGATATTGTAGCACCAAACTGACTTTTCTAAATTTAAAGTCTCGCTGCGAACAGCTGTGTAATGTGGAAGATTGTTCAGAAATACTACTTTTTTCTGATGGAGTTCAACACGAAAAGTGGTGAATATGGATATTACCTTAGTAAATTCTCAATAAAGCTTTTTCTTATAAAATGTATTAAAGCGCCTAATTTAATAGTTAAATACAATTTATAAATAAATAAAATATTGCATTTCGTCTTGCTTTCCGACTAAAAGAATTAGGTACAACTATAGTTCCATTGCAACACCAAATTAAGAGATTTCATTCATATAGGTATAGATAGAAAGACTCTAAAATGCGAGATGCAACAATAGGTCTGTTTTTTTCCACATCTATCTCAGTGAAGTAAAGTGAAGTAGGATTTTTAACACGCAATTACAACAACTACGAACTGTTTGACACGTTCGAGACTCTATATATTTGTTGTAATTGCGTGTTCAAAATCCTACTTTACTTTACTTCACTGAGATAGATGTGGAAAAAAACAGACCTAATATATCCCAATTTTTTAAAAACGCCTATTTAATAGTTAAAAACAGCGTATAGAAAATAAAATATTAAGCTTCCTGGGATAAACATTAAAGCATTCAGGTGCAACCAAAGAAATTTTTAATAATTTTTAGATGCAAAGGATCTAAAAGAGATAAAATATGCATAAAAACATAATAAATACATGCCTACATAACATGTAAGTACTATTTTGGCTATAATATTGACGAAATTTGCGAAAAAAAATAAATTTATTTAATGAAACAAAGTTGATATTTATAAAAAAATATATATACATTATATCTATTTACTCACAAATAACTTAGCTTAAAAATAAACAAATGTTGAACAGCATATTTGATTCATAAACATTTAAATATGTAGTTGCATAATTAGACATGTGTTTTTCCGAAAATATATTAATATGTCACCGCCATCAGTTGCAATTTATAAATAAGGGAAAGTAGAAAAAAAACATTCAAATTACCATAGATTTTTTGATTTTGAATTGTGAGCAATATTAATTTCTTTATTCTATTTACATTATAATTAATATTAATATTTTTGACTTTTCGAAAATATACATTCTTATGTATGTATGAATATTTCTAACCAATTTTCATTAAATGCCTTATGTAAGTTGACTCAAAATGCTTTTATATTACTTTAATTCCGATGCATTTTTTATTTTTGTTAATTATTTTAAATAAATATGCAATTATTCGTAAAATAAATCAATATTCACCTAAAATGTAGCCGTAACGAACTATTTTCAAATTTAACGGCTAAAATGTATGAACGCTGCCAGAAACTTTGCCCACAGTAAAAGGTAAAAAGATTAGGTGCGAATGTGTTGGTGGAGAGGATTTTTGACGTTTGTCAATACGAATTTCTATGCAACAATACTAGCGCACCTAAACTTTTTGGGAGCGTAAAATTTAGCTTGTAGGCAAATTACTGTAAATAGGTCGAAGATGGGAATCTCAGTCTCTCTTACCTCTGCTGTCCACCGCCTAGGACAAAACGTCACTATTGATAGCAACAACTTTGAGGTAGTTAAGGAGTTCACCTACCACGGAGTAAATATGAACTCCACGAATGACACCCTAGTGGAGATCCGGCGAAGAATTGCCCTAGGAAACCGTTGCTACTTCGGTTTGGCAAAACAACTGGGTTCAAAACTCCTAACTCGAAGGACGAAATGTGTGCTCTACAAAACCCTTATCCTGCCAGTTCATGGAAGGCTGCAGTGTCTCAGGCAGAGACTCTTCACGGGTCGGGAGCCCGATAATTAAGTAAGTAACTATGTACTTACAGCGCATTGGCTCAGTAGTTTGGTTAGTGATCTCAGGTTTGATACCCAAAAAAAAAACACAAATTGCATCTTAAAGATTTTTCCACTGCACCGACTTTCGAGAACGCCCAAGAAACACCCGAGAGTAGGTATAGATGTCCTGGGAAGGGTTCTCAATTCAGCCGTTGGGTGAGACTCCCACAAAATAAAACGAACAAAACGAATGGTTGTTTCTTCTTATTTATTTTTGTAATGTACTACTCCATTTGAACAAAAGTGTAAGACACAATTTAAGTTCAAAACACATGTAAGCACTTTTCATTAATGTCAACGTAAATGTCAGCAATCTATAGTCCGCTGTATAAGTCGCTAGATTTCAAGCCACATGTTCATTCATCATTTTCGATGGACAGCTTAAGTGGGTCGCGGATGTAGGTTGCTCCAGTGGACCCTAATTGCTGTTGATTCTGCAGATTCCATAGCACGTCGTGGGATCCTGGTTGGGGACATGCGCTTAACATGACCAAATCACCGAAGCATGGACCGCTTCCTCCTGAGAAATAGCTGGTCGACATTGAGTTCATCACGTATTCTGGTGTTTCTAAAACTATCATAGTTTTGCAAACAAACACTAAAATTTTGTTCATTTGAATGCGTCCTATATCTAAGTAATTTTTTTTTTTTTTTTAAATATAGGTAGGTATAGGTATATATAAGGTGCTCCTCCTTTTACGCACAGCAATGACCTGGATGAACCTATTTTCTATTTATTCCAGAAACGTTTCTGTTCCTGTAAATTGCTAAAAGCATTTCTTTTTTTTAGGATTGTATTTCAGTGCTATTCAGAGTTTCCTCACATCCCATTGAAACGACCGGCTCGTTTTTTCCATTTGTAAAAAGTGGCAGAAGGGGAATGGCAACCAACTAGTTACTTGGTGCGCACTTGTTGTACCAGAGCAGAGTGGGTGTACCTTTTCACCATAGTCGTCGTGATCAACATCAAAAACATCCTCATAATCGTATTCAAAATGCGACCTTTTCTCTTCAGCAACTTTATGTAGATTTACATATCTACATTTCCGCACAATGCAATAGATACAGATACGAGTATCCGTATACATACGTACCCATCACCAGTTCACTGTTCAGAGCATATGCAAATTTCCACAATAAAAACACAACAAATGGTGATGCACTGCACTCTGCATCTGCACTGTACTCACTGGAGTACATGAGAGTTCTTGTGCTGCCCTCATTCGCATAGTCTGACACAAAGGATACATAAATCCAGTGCAACAGGATGTTAACCTGTAAAAATGTGGAGCAAACAAAATGGAACGAATGGATGGATGCCTGCGTTTCTGCGGTAAATCTATTTGATTTATCGTTGACATGCAGTCGACCTGTTCGTAATGTACGAGTATTATCTGAGGTATAAACAAAATGGAATTAGTCCAAATATTAACAGTAATATAAACTAGGCCCAAAAATATCAGGTCGATATAAATCAGCGAGTGATTTTATAGCTCGACGGAGGGAGTATTGAAGAGATTGGAAATAAAAAGGGAGGAATTGAATCCAAATGGGGTTACATGTAGCCAAAAAATAAAAATATACCAATCGACTTGGTTGGTTCGTTTTGTTCCTTTCTTTCCACGCACGCACCCCAAGAGCTCGATAGATGTTAAGAGCGTGAAAAGCATTTTCAGTCCAACATGCAGACTTATGAAATTGCAATCAGCTTTTTAGAAGAGGTAAATCTAAAAATGGGCGCAGTATAGCGAAGTGGTTTGTGTGCTGGACTACTGTGCGAGGGATCCCAGGTTCGATCCCCGGAAAAACACTTTTTTCTACTGCGCCACCTCTCACGAACGTCTGACAAACATCCGAGAGTTGAATTGTTACCAATCGCTGTTTCTTTAGGCTGAGAATGCGACTTTAACTAAGAAGCCTCTTTGTATGAGGAATTAATAATACCAGTCCTGCTCTACCGATCTCTCGAAGATATCCACTTCTGCTTCAAGGGAACGATTCTTTTTAAGACATTTCATTTGCGTTGACGGGTTTCAGAAAAGACTATTTAAAAAAAATTCTACGACAAGCTATGTGGCTTATCTGTATCTACCTCTTTATCGTACAAACCACAAGGAAAAAACAAACAACTTCTGTTTTTAAACTTTTAAAATTACAAACAAAAACCTAACCACTATTGGATCTCTCTAAAGGACTACTCAAAGCTGGAGCAGTGCTGATTTCATTGATTGAAAAATCAACACAAACTACAAGTACTTAAAAACTAACACACAAATGGAAGAACTTCTCTTTCTCTCGTTACAAACTTCTGAGGGTGAACTTTGTTTTAGAAGCCTAACTCTCGATAAAGTTTTCAAACCATTAGCTATATGCCCTGGTATCGAAACGGCAAACACTTTCACCAAAGATCCCTACATTCGACACAACGTTTTTCGCCAAAAAAAATTTTACAACAAAAAAATAAATATCTGTCTTCCACATGCAACACACCTCAGAGGTATAAACTTCAAAACATTTGTCTAGAGTGGCGATGCGATAAGAAAACTCATCTATAAACACATTGACATGGGAATGAGAATAGGTACGAAGAATTTTCTCTCAGCACCACTTAGGTGAAAATTCAATTTCCCTGCGAAGAAGCTTCCGTCGTTTTATTTGATTCCGCCGCGGAATGAAAAAACCACAAACTTTGCTTGCTATGGTAGGTAAATCCTTGAGATTCCTTTTCACGATTCGATGAACATGGTACCGTACAAATTGAGGAAAACTTCCAAACAAAATTAGCACATAAAGGAAAATTCTGGTCTTTGTACCTTCAAGGCGCTCCTTTCGTTAATAAATTTCGGGGTTGGGGGTGAAAATTTGTTTTTGTTTGCTTTTTTTTTGTTTTTTGTTTTGCCGCCGGAGAATCTGAAAAGGAATAACTTCACCCCAGGCAAATGATGAAATACCTACGCGAAGACTATTATATCCGTAAACCTCTCCAACTGGGGTTGTTGGAAACAACCCTCCAGGGGCTTTAAGAAACATTTCTTCAGCTATTTGCGACTTGTTGCACCATGGGGCGGCAGATAAAAGAGTAAGTCAACAACAAAATAGCATTTTGATCCCAAATTGGTGGGAATTTCCTGGTTAAGGATCTGCCGTTTATGGTAATGAAAATGGAAAATCCGGTTTCAAATAGACTGGAGCTTATCAAAAGGGCTCCATTAGAGAGTAGGCAATGCGAGAATAATTTCAATCTATTTCTTGGTAAGGATTTTGAATTATAATTGGGTAATTTGGGAATACTTAAGTAATTGACATTAAATTGTGACAGTACCTATACTGGTGGAATGATGAAACTTAATTGGGGTGGTGTACGCAATTTTTTATTTTGATTGATTGGTTGATTTAAACAGAAAAAAAAGGAAAAATGCCAAAGGGACGTACATACAGTGGCCACCTGCCGAAGTTGGCCAGTATATACATAGTAGCTCCAAGAAAATTGCATAATACAATTAAATTGGATTGATCTACATAATGTAAGAGAAGCATATTTTTCGTTAGCTTTCGTTAACTAAAAAAGGAGAAGTATTGAAGGAATTAGAAAATGGGGCATCACAAAGGACTCTGTAAATAAAATCTGGAATCTCGAAGTCAACTGTTCGCAAGATAAAGAAAAATAAAAATAAATAGGTGGCGCAACAGGCAGGTCTAGCCTAGCTTCTCGCAACCATTCGTTTGTGTGAGTTTCCATTTTTGGAACGAATGGAATGGACCTACAATTTTATGCCGAGTCCGAACGGCTGAATTGAGAAGCTTTTTCAGGATAGTCATACTCTCGGATGTTTGTCAGACGTTCGCGAGAGGTGGCGCAGTAGAAAAAACCTTAAGATGTAATTATGTAATTTGTGTTAGCATAAAAAAAAAACGCCTCCAAACTCTAAATAAACCCGTCCAAGCTTTTAGATTTCCCACCTATGGGACAGGCAGACATACGGACGGACAGAATTGCGAGACCCACTTTTTAGAGTTCCTCTATCATCGTAATATCAGAATTGATCAAAATCTCGAGTTCGAAATTTGGACAAAAACAATATCTTTCTCTTACCTACTATGTATACGAGAAAGTTAAACAAATTGAACAGTCGCTTCTACCGACAGACGCAACGGTTCAACCCATGTCGTATGTTCTTTAGTACAATACTAACATACACATAATTCTTAGAGTATAAGTAGTTACTTTTGTAAACACTTTATTGAAATAAAGAACCTTACTTACTACGTAACAACGTTCGAGTTCTGGTTATCGGGCGAGGTAGGTCGTATTTGGTGGTATAAGAAGCGGGATGTCCTGAGAAATATGGTCGTGGTCGAGTTTATACATCTGTGGTGGATAAAGTCCGCTAATGTCTTTGCACTTTGCACTTTAGCCAGTTCTTTTGTTTTCGTTACAATTGTACTTCTTAAGTGAACAACACTAAAGCTACAAGAACTCCCCCATTTGTGATGTATATAACCACGAGAACCAAAAACAAAAAAAAACAAATTTTGTTCACGAAATAATCGTTAAAAAATAACTCTAGCTTTCCGATCATAACTGAACGCTTATAATAAAGACTTTTAAAGGGGAGCGGGTCATAATTCTGCATTTCAAAATTCTGTATCAACAAAATTCTGTATATTTATTTTTTGAAAATACTGTATGAACAAAATTCTGTATTTCAGAATTCTGTATTTCAAAATGCTGTATATCCAAAATACTGTATTTCCAAAATGCTGTAAATGCAAAATTCTGTTTTCCGAAATACTGTTTATGCTCCAATAATTCTATACTTTGAAAAAGCGTTTGCATAACAATAAGCAAGCTTTGATATCATTTTTAAAATTTATTGAGCACAAAATATGTAAAATAAACTGAAATTCAGGTGCCTACATAATTTAACAAAAACATAAGCCAGAACCCCAGAAGACAGTGGCCACGCCACGGTGGCGTGGTGACCAAGTGGCAGGTGGCATAGGAATTAGGAAGGTGTGGTGTGGCGATGGCGACGGAATGGAAGTGGTTTAGTTTAAACAAGTCATATCATATTGTAGGGGCTGGTGACGACGTGGGTTTTTGCATTATAACTGCGCGTATTTTTGTTTACCCGGAAACTAAAAATATGCGAAACGACCAAGAATTAATAGGTACGACATTTTAAGAACTGATGAATTCGTGGCACTATACGTTGTTTGCCACTTAAGTCTCTTTCATACCACTTTGCCGCCCTTCGCCACACCACTCCTATGCCACTGCCTCACCACTTAGGTGCGCGCCTTGTCTAAGAGTAAACTTAATACTTCAAAGAAATAATATGAATTACTGCATAAAGATAACCACAAATTCTAAATTGATGCAAATAAAAATTCTTTAAGACAAGCGCTAAAGGTAAAGTTTTGATTGCCGTAGCAAAATTGTAAAGGTATTCATCGCACTTTGTTGTCATAAATCTATGTTGACATTCAGGGAGACAGTAAATTATACAAAAAATTTAATTATACAAGAATTCTGTATTTAAAAAAATTTTAAGAAATTTAAAAAAATCAAACCATTTTTTTTAAATACAGAATTTTGATATACAGAATTTTGAAATACAGAATTTTGAAATACAGTGTTTTGTTCATACAGAATTTTGCTCATACAGAATTTTGAAATACAGAGTTTTGTTCATACAGAATTTTGTGCATACAGAATTTTGAAATACAGTATTTTGAAAACAGAATTTTGACCATACAGTATTTCAACTCCAACCCCTTTTAAAGACGTTTAAAGATGACTTTTTTTTTTGTTTCCGACCATACTAACATATAAAGTATAACGCCAAGGCTAACGTTCTAGCCATATGCGGTTCCGCCCTTGCCCCTGACGATTGCCGACGCAATTGACTGACCAATTAGTAAAGAGTCAATTGCCTCAATATTTATGACCATTACCTCCAAGCCGAAAAATATAGAAAACTGCGTTATATCCAGAAAAATCTTTCTTATTTCCTGCAAATAAAAAAAAACATTTCCTATAGCCTAATCATTACAACTTGTACTTGACGGCCAATATGGAAGCAATCGAAAACATGGTTCATACGTATATGTATGGAGCCAGCCAAAAACAGTTATCGCGCACTAGGCAAACCCTTTCTTTGAGAAGCTCTCTCCGAAATGTATTCAACAATCTCGCAAAGATTCATTGTTAATGGGATTATACTTGAGTTTTGTTCCAAAGCGGGATACAAGCACTCATAGAGTGCGGCATATCAAGGCAGGACCTATAACCAATTGGTTAAAATTTCGAAACAGCATCAAACAAGGGTCCTGTTACTCATATATAGGCTTACCATAGTTAAAAGATAGATTTAATTTAAATTGGTCACCCAAACTATCCGTGCTCTTAGAATATCCTGCCGGCTGATGTGGTGAAAGGACACATTTCTAACAATTCCTAGAGGTATACAATCTTTCTTCCGCCTGCCCATTCAAATCCAATAAAACCACAGCTCTCACCAAAAGCATCATTCGAATTTATTTACCCCCGAAACAACTAATAAAGAAGAGAGCAAGCACCCAAACGTTAATTAAAAGTCTCCGTGTATCTGTATATGCCCTCGTAGCTACCAAGATCAAACTACATGTAGACCATAAACCACAAAAAAATACCAAGTGCGACCTATAATTACCTACATCGTTGGGGTGGGCTGTATCGAAAATTGTGTACAGTACACTCCCACTCCCAAGATAGTTGATCCACTAAGTTGCCAGCAATGTCAGGTAACTTTCAGCAACAGGCCGATGAAAGCGAAAAACGGGGTGCAAAAAGGAAACCAAAAGCAAAACAAAAGTGGCATAGAGAAAACTCCACTTGTATATTGAACATTTTTTTACCTCCCCCCTATGGTTTCCATTTTAACACTGTTTCAAGAGCTGGGATATTTTTTCCCAGTAAGGGCGAGTAAATTTACCACTACCCCCAGCTCATAGTAACTCGAATTTCTGGCAAGCTTTATTAGCAATGTTGTTGCTTTTGTTGTGGATGCCTTTTTTACCGGTTTGTACTTTGCACAGGGATATGCTTTTTTTACGTCACAATATAGAACGAAGGCAAACGTAAAAAAAAAAACAACTTGATAGAGGAAATTGATTCCAGTTGAAAAGATTCCAATTCTCGCTTTTTCAATCTGCTACGTGGACTAAGGATTCGATTAGGATTGGATATTATTGGGCCGAGAAATTCTCATCATCACCATTACCATGTTAGCTTTTCAACTCTGATTTCCATCAATCGAATTCACTGTGGCAGAGATGAACGTTGAAGCAATTCCAGCAATAATTGAGAGAGCAACGGACCAAATGGGATATTCATCTGTCGTTGTCGTCTGTCATGCAAGTTTCGAAATATTATAGGCCATGCATACGATAATGATGCTTTCATTGTTTGACCATGGCAAACGTAACAAGTGTAACAAGCTTGGGACTTGCAAAAGAATTGTTCGTGGTACAAGTGGCACTCAAGGGATGCGATGCGGAGTAGGCATTGCAAAATTAGGACGGCAAACATAGTACAGCTAAATAGGGTGACCGCTAAAGACCCCATATGTAGTGATTGTGGGGATGAAAATTTGTCATTAGGTATTACTCCAATTAATGATTTCTCACTGATGCACTGGTTTCAGGAAGGGCTAAGCTAAACCCATAGAATTCGTCGCATCTGTGGCGGCAATGGATTTAACTGGCAGATGGATAGATTATAGAAGATGAAACATAAGCAATGCATTATGTGGATGCGAGCGAAAAGTAGGTTCACATTCCCGTTCTGCCGTTGTGACTCATTATAAGCCACAAGCTCTTGTAAGGTTTGTTGTGATTCGATAACATTTTCCGTATTCGTCGATAATAATCACAAAGAATTCAAATCAGCATGTTCATTGTTCAGTTTCTAATTTTAATTTAATTTGTTTTATCTTGGTGGAGGAAAACAAAAACCCAATTCATTAGGCTTAATACAGGCTATAACAATGGCTTAAAGCTACTGGAACTTAGAACTTAAAGTTCGGGAGGTTGTGCTGCGGTTGAAGTCGAAAATAGCGAGGTTTAAGTTAACTATTCGCAGCATATGTATGTAAGTGAGATATTTTCGTTAAAGCCATTAGCCATAGGAGGTGCAGTGAAATAATGGAAAATAATATTTGTTTAAGGAAAATACCCAAATTATAAACACTGAATCGTTAGACGTTAGAGTATAGTGACACAAATTAGGTGCGGGAGGTGGGAGCTATTCATTGGGTCATATGAATAAAAATGAGCATGATGTAGTTTATACTCTATAATTTGGAGTAAATACTCCATATGATATGAATACAAACCAGAAGCAGATACTCCGCTAGAGTAGGTACTCTTATTTACAATTTGTTGTGAGTATATTCTCAGTTTTGATATGAATAAAACATTGTTCATGCTCTTCTAGGTGAGCATATCTATATATATAAAAATTGAGCCCTAAAATGTTTGTCGTCGATTCACGCCTTAACGCATATACCATTTTTAACCAAACTTTCACACATCTTTGGTATTGGTCCATATACGGTTTCTGTGAAGTTTGGTCAAAATTGCACAACGGGCGTGGCACCGCCCATACAAAAAAAACATTACAAATCTTATATCTCGAAAACAGCCGAACCGATTGAGTTGAAACTTACAGACAGTCTTAGGTATTGGCCCAGGAGTGTTGCTATGAAGATTGGAAAAAATTGGACAAAGGGGCTTGACACCTCCCATACAAAAAATATCTTGAAAACCGCCGAATCGATTGAGTTGACACTTACAGACAATTTTAGGTATTGGCTTAGCAGTGTTGCTGTAAGATTGGTCAAAAATAGAACAAAAGGGCGTGGCTCCGCCCATACAAAAAACATCTTCTATGGGGTGAAACTCGATTATGTTATAACTCGATAACCGCTGGGCCGATTTTCATGATTAATTTTTTTTTCGTATTGCTGTATTTCAGGTTTACGCAGAAAGAAAATTCCAGAAAATCGATTTTTTCTCATTTTTCGAATTTTACTAAAGAACATTATTATCTAAGATCTATAAGCAATACAATTTCTGTGCACGGGCAAAGCCGGGCGGGTACAGCTAGTACTCCATAAATTTGGAGTCTGATAGGTAGTATCTAGACTTCAGTTTGAACAATGGCTGAGTTCATCCTTAAATTGTCTTCCGAAAAATATTACAAACCTAGAAGAAGAACGTGTGATCGGACATTAAAGGATCGATTTAAGAAAATGTCAAGTGAACATCCAATCACTTTTTGGGTGTAGAATCTGGAGAATGAAGAGGTGGTTCTCTATGTAGCTTTGATAAAAGGACATCTATTTTGAGATATGTGGTTGACCCGGGCTTTTCAAACAGGATTAGGAAACGATATTGGTGTTCACCAAACTTCACCAAACGGAAGTTGCTGTTAAGTTAATAGAAAAATGTGGACAGTGGATCTTGTGTTTTTTTAGAGGTATACAAATTCAAATTAAACAATTGAAGCTAATGTTGATGTCTATGATATTAGTTTTATTTAGATAATTAACAGTTTAAAAATGATTTCGGGCATATGCGTGCCCGGCTAGTTCGAATGAAGCGCAATCGTGATGCGATGAAATAAGGCAAAAAAAAAAAATAATGAAATAAGGCCCCAAATCTGACAGTAAACCCAAGCAGGGGGGCATCATACCTCCCCATACGTTTTCGTTTTTCGTTTTGGGTCTTATTTCATAATGAAATTTTACCCCAAACTGAAAAATGAAAAAAGGCCGCAAATTATGAATTGTCACCCCAATTCGCAGAATTTTACGCAATTTTCTGTTGTTGTTGCCTTTCATGTAAATTTTTTGGGTGATTTTTCATTAGATATCAGTTTGGGGCCATTTTTCCCCCAATGAAAATGTAGCCCGAATATATTGATCGAAAGGGATATGATATCATTAATGTACAAGCCACACGTTAGATTCAGTTGGGTTTACAAGCGTAGACGCATCATGGCCAGGATCTGTCCACGATTCACGGATTTTGAGCAACTCAGAATTTATAACATTGAAAGGAATGATTTTCCGATGTTGAATGCAATACTTTTAGGATATGAAGGATATGGCATAGAACCTTGGATAATGGTGCCTTTTAGAAATCATAATACACCGCAAGATGGTGCTTATAATAATAAAAGAGCGTGTAACAATTGAAAGATATTTTGGACAACTTAAACAACGATCTCCGATGCTTCAATATAAATTTCGGATATGCATAGAAAAAGTTCCAAAAATGATCATAAACCATGGCCACATTTGCAATACTATTGTTATTCCTTACCGACTCAGAAATGTTTGAAAATAAAATGAAGAGTATCTGCTCCTGTGTACAGGAACTCGTACTCTTCAAACTAAAATCTTTTTTATTCATATAAATTGGAGAACAAACTATCACTTCATGGTTCATGCTCATGCTCAGGAGTAGGGGAGCGTCGCCAACAGTGAGACACGTCCAACAGTGAGACATTCCGAATAACTCTGAAGAAACATGTTCGAACACGTCGCGCTTGTTGTCGTAGATCATGCAACAGATGTTCGTCCGATTGGTTCAGTTTGTGTTTACTTTCAATGAACAGTATTCGCGCCGTGATAGGGCAGTGGAAAAAAACACTCAAAAGTAAATTTTAAGTGTCTCAATAAAAAAGAAATAGCTTTTTGTCTAGATGAGTTTTTCAATCAATGTTTTATATATTGTGTAGATTATATTGTAGAGAAAACAATTAACTAGATTTAGAGGCATTTCGATGCATAGTTTTTTGTTTTGATTTTTTTTACATATTTTGAACGATTTACCAACAGTGAGACAAAATCCCATTGCCATCACTGGGACATAGGTTATATATTTTCTTTGGTTTATTATTAAACAAAATTGTCTGCTATCCCTATCTATTCAGCCATGACTCATTTCGCGTATGGAAAATTTTCGCATTCGCTAAATTTTTCATTTTTATTTCGTGAATAATTAAATCGATATTTTTTTTTATTATCGATTTATTATTTGTCACTGAAGACATTTTTTGTAACTTTTATTTTCGTTTTTTATTTTTATTTCGTTATTTTTATTCATAAGACTTTTTTGCATAATAAAATATAAATGTTTATCAAACAAAACTTTTTTTATTAAAATATTTGCTGAAGGTGTCTCAATGTTGGGGAAGGACTGTCTCACTGTTGGAGTAGGTGTACCAACAGTGAGACAAATGAGGTACTCGGCCATTTTGATTTAAATTATTTTATCGGTAAAGGTAAATTAAATTTTAAGTATGCAATAAACAGCACAAATAATGAAACTACCTAACGCAATTAAAACCAACTAATTACTCGGAATACTTTTTTAGATATAGTCATTTGAAAAAAGTGTCTCACTGTTGGCGACGCTCCCCTACGTTCTTGGAGTTTAAACTTGATTTTTATTCATACCACCCATTATATATCACTGTGTCGAAAAAGGGGCCTATTGTGATTCCATCCAAATGCAACTTGCTCATAATACCGGACTTGGTGATGAATTCTAGTAGATCTTTGAGTGAGCTAGAAGATGTGTATGCGCAAGGTAGAGTGACATAGAATGTATTCTTCTGATTCGTTGTCCACGTTGTGCAATCTGCAAGTTAGTGTTGTTATTTTTGAATTGACATTGTCCAGTAAGAAATCCTGTCACTATACGAATCTAACTTCTAGTTAGGTATAGAAGTTCTTTCATTTCTGTGTATGGGAGATATTGGGCCTGAACATTTAGCCTTGTCTGTTGCTTTCGTTTACATCCAGTAATACGCTAATTTTGGCTCGCTAAAGTGAATTTTGGTATACAGTAGTTGTCCGTTATAATGATTCCAAGTACATAGTTCATCTTTGCCCAATTTCAAAGCCATGTCTGTTGTTTTCGTTGTGCATGTAGTGCATACTTCATTCATACCCAAGCTAGTCTTTCAAGTTTATTGAGCCCGCCTTGTGTCAACTTTGTCTCGTTTTATGACAGGGTGCTGCATATGTGACAATTGGTCTGGTGGTGAGTTCCTGTAGATAGAGCATGCGTTATTGATTTATCTGGCTTATAGGCATTGAAAACAGTAGCCAAAAGCAGCTTGGGACTAATGAATGCCTGCATTTTAATTCATTAGTGAAGCCTTTCTATTCTCCATAGCTCATTTTGTAGGATGGTTATAAAATTACATAATTCCGCCCAATTCTCTTCAGACTGCAACATGTGGTCGATGATTAGTGACGGGATGGGCAAATGTTTTTTTAATTATTATTAAAGCACATCAGACTACGTTTCAGCAATCACCATTATTTCAGACCTTTTTAAATTTTTAAATCGTTTTATTTTTAAAGTCGAAAGATGTTTCAAACTTGTAAAATTTTACTGAAATAGGTACTCGAATCGAATACCTGCAACAGCTAAAAAAAAATCTTTGTACTCAGACTCACCACAATTAACAGCACAAAATATATCCAGTCCCAAAAGCTGTGAGCATCTTGAACATAATACATAATGTCGGTCCATCCTTCCAATGATATCACCTAAAATATGTAAAATATATTGTATAGATTAATTTCACAGAACGGAGGGCAATCATAAATTTATTTATGCGAGTTCTTTAATCAAAATACATTTTTTTTCGTTTGGTCCTTTTGGACGATATTCATTTTAGGGTTCAAGTGCTATACAAGATATCACAGCGCAAACTATTTTGTAAACTTAAATGCATAAATGTGATTTAAGTCCCAAGCAAATTATGTAGTTTGTTTCTGATATTTGACAGGCAAAAACAAGTGACATAATAAAAGTGACATATTTTTTAAAGAATTTTCTTACTTTAGATATAAATGTTTAATGTACTACGGTTGACTTGATATTCTTGTTTTTCTATTTTCTGCGATCAGCATTTCTGGCACATCATTGATTTTCATAATTATCTTCTTTTTAAACATTTCTTTCAGACGATTAAACTTGAAGGCGAATCCTGTCTCGAAATAACCGCATTGCTGCTCCTCTTTTAAAGTATAGATACATTTTTACATTAACTGACACATACGAGTAATGAGAACCTAGTCAATTTTATTTAAAATTAAATATGTAAATTGTAAATGACACAAAAAACAAATGGAGTTTGTAACGATACGCCGTAAGTTTTAGCTAGTACAGTGTGGTTCACTTGTTTAGACGCACAGGAGTTATGTTTTAGAAATTGAAAAGAAAAGAGAAAAAACTTATTTTTAGATTGCATTATTTGTAGAAAGTGTGGGGCTCTAGGAGACTAATTCATAGTTCAAGTTAGGCCCAATACACACGGAGAAACTGGGAAAAAACTGATCAGCGATGCGAGTTGACAACTAGTTTGCTTTGAGTGATAACCTGTGTAATCAAATGGGACGGCGCACACGACGCTACTGGTTGAAAATTCGTTACCAGTCGTCTCCGTCTGTCGGACCAGACTTACATGCCGGGTTGCCTATTGATTTCAGATTCAGTTTCTAGTTTGTCGAAGATGAGCGAACAACAGACCAACCTGTTGCTGGTGGGGGAGGTTGAAAAACATCCTATTTTGTTTTTTTGTACTTAAACATTCACCGTTACGTTCTTGTTGGTTTAAACAATAACCCCCGTATTAATAAATAATGCATAGTGGCGAATTAGCTCTAAAACATCTTTTAAGTCGTAAATATTATTTATAAACATATCTTAGCTTTCACTGACATGTTTTAAGGAGCGGATAACTTAATTCAACGAATTCGGCGTATAGAGAGTGGTTAACTTGCACACACAGTTAACTTGCTATACACATATTTCAAATACACATATACCAACAAAAAGTTCGATTGGACGCGAGAATTTAAAAGCTGGAAGAGAATTTCAGAGAGAATCTAAAATTCGCAAACGAAAATACTCTGAGCATGATAGTGTCAGCTGATGGAATATGACAGATTTACAACCATGTTTAGTACAATTTGGACGCAGTGCTGCCGTACGTTTAGTGATAAAGAGTGGATAGCTAATATGGATATAAGATGTATTTATAAATAATAAAAGTTATCAAATGAATAAGTCCACTATCCGTATGGTAGCTAAAAGCCCGGTTTTAGAGCTAATTCGCCACTATGCGGTATTTATTAATACGGGGGTGAGAGATTTTATAACCCGGGTTATTTATTTTAGCTTTGGGTTATGCTCAGAGAGTGTGGGCCTGGGCAAGTTCTAATTTTAATGGTAAAGAGGGCGAAGGGTGTGTGTTTCCGTGTGTGCTTGAAAATAAAGTTGCTGGCCCTGGCAGTGTGTTCGGGTCAGGGTGTGAAGTTGTAGCTTGCGCAAATGAATAGATACATATTATTAAGTTTATACCGTGGGTTTTATGTTGCTCGTTTTTAAGTAAACATTGTTGTGTAGCTGAAACTGAAACTTTTAAAAGGTAACTCGGTAGGAATCGGGTTATATGGACGCCACGCCACTAGTAGGTAGGTACGCTATTTTATGATAAGGCCCATATTACCTTGATGGGTTTCCATTTTCATCAAAGTAGGTGATGTCATTTTACAAAAATATCTCATATATGGAATCACTTGACATCTTATCTAGCAATTATGTAAAAGCTATGCTATAACTACACAAATATGCATAAAAAAAAACATAAACATTACATATACTATACATACATATTTCCGGAATTACAGAAAAAACTTTCTCCTTTCCATTCTGCATATCTAATTTCAAATTGAAATTTATGTCCTTAACCAATTTCATCTCTGCATTAAAATTCATTTATTTTTAACTCAACGTTTGTTTTCGCCATTTATTCGCAGCAGAGTTTCCTAGCTCAGAATGTTGTTGATGTTGCCCCAACTAAAACTAAAATAGCATCCTTTCTCTTCTATGTGTGGATGCAACAAGCAATGTAATGAAAATACATATTTCAAAACAAAGCAAAATCCGCTTAAAATTGAATTAGCCAAACCCATTGGCGTGGGTGGTAAATCCAATGTCGGATTATTGTTTCAACAAATGCAGTCCCGCATATTTGAAACCAACAGCTTTTATATGTATACAGAATCCAGTGATGCAAATTCATACACTGATGAGTTTCACTAATTGAGAAATTGTTGGCGACTGGAACGATGGTAGGGTGCTTTGTTGTAACGTAGTAAAATTATTTATTGTTTATAGTTTAAATTTTTTTCTCGTTTGAATTTCAAATTCAACATTTTGTAAGAAAAATCAGTTAATGTTAATAATACTAAGGACTGAACGAAGAAGTCTTAATTAGTCTTACATCAGACAAGCGGGTTTTGCTTTCCATTCACCAGCGAATTCTCTACACGTTACATTGAGTATTCTGGACGGATTATGTATTCACTTGACTTAAATACAAGCTTAAAACCACAAGTTTAAACCACGAAACTAACCTACAAAACGACGGTATACACGATTTAAGCCCTTGGTTTATTTCAATAAGGTACTAGAACAATTTTAAACCTACGAAATCTCGCGTTTGACATTTTGGTATAGTGTTGCTGCTATTTTTAAGGTTCCGTTTCCATAAGGACAAACGGATTTTCGCTACGATGTCTATCCGTCTGTCCGAGTCCACTAAGCCAATTTTGTTTCTAGGTCTATCTCAAGAACTAATTGGAGTAGAAGGCTGAAATTTGCACACAACATCAGGAAGGTAGGTATAACCTCTAGTTAAACGACAAAAAATACCAATGATAGCTGTATTGAAGTGACCTATGCTTAGAACATGATCACACAAGTCAATTACGTGCCAAAAAGTTACATCTGTTGTCTCCAGTGCTGCCAGATATAAAAAAAAATGTTTTTATGCAAAAAGTTTCTTCAAACAATTCTAATATAGTGACTGCAAAAAAAAAATTAAAAAATTAAAAAATCTAAAAATGACTATTTTAGCCACATTTCCTCCTTCCCATTCAAAAAATATTAGGGAAGAGATTTTTGAAAATTGACCGAGGAAAAAAGTCAAAAAAGTTGACTTTCACAAAAATTCTAAAGACTCCAACAATCCTTCACATTTTTAGAAGATAGGTACATTTACATTTACATACATCTTTACATTGGCGACGAGAATAAAATCAGTGAGTATGGTGAAACAGAATAAGACACGTTTAAAACAAAACAAAACAAAACAAAACAAAACAAAACAAAACAAAACAAAACAAAACAAAACAAAACAAAACAAAACAAAACAAAACAAAACAAAACAAAACAAAACAAAACAAAACAAAACAAAACAAAACAAAACAAAACAAAACAAAACAAAACAAAACAAAACAAAACAAAACAAAACAAAACAAAACAAAACAAAACAAAACAAAACAAAACAAAACAAAACAAAACAAAACAAAACAAAACAAAACAAAACAAAACAAAACAAAACAAAACAAAACAAAACAAAACAAAACAAAACAAAACAAAACAAAACAAAACAAAACAAAACAAAACAAAACAAAACAAAACAAAACAAAACAAAACAAAACAAAACAAAACAAAACAAAACAAAACAAAACAAAACAAAACAAAACAAAACAAAACAAAACAAAACAAAACAAAACAAAACAAAACAAAACAAAACAAAACAAAACAAAACAAAACAAAACAAAACAAAACAAAACAAAACAAAACAAAACAAAACAAAACAAAACAAAACAAAACAAAACAAAACAAAACAAAACAAAACAAAACAAAACAAAACAAAACAAAACAAAACAAAACAAAACAAAACAAAACAAAACAAAACAAAACAAAACAAAACAAAACAAAACAAAACAAAACAAAACAAAACAAAACAAAACAAAACAAAACAAAACAAAACAAAACAAAACAAAACAAAACAAAACAAAACAAAACAAAACAAAACAAAACAAAACAAAACAAAACAAAACAAAACAAAACAAAACAAAACAAAACAAAACAAAACAAAACAAAACAAAACAAAACAAAACAAAACAAAACAAAACAAAACAAAACAAAACAAAACAAAACAAAACAAAACAAAACAAAACAAAACAAAACAAAACAAAACAAAACAAAACAAAACAAAACAAAACAAAACAAAACAAAACAAAACAAAACAAAACAAAACAAAACAAAACAAAACAAAACAAAACAAAACAAAACAAAACAAAACAAAACAAAACAAAACAAAACAAAACAAAACAAAACAAAACAAAACAAAACAAAACAAAACAAAACAAAACAAAACAAAACAAAACAAAACAAAACAAAACAAAACAAAACAAAACAAAACAAAACAAAACAAAACAAAACAAAACAAAACAAAACAAAACAAAACAAAACAAAACAAAACAAAACAAAACAAAACAAAACAAAACAAAACAAAACAAAACAAAACAAAACAAAACAAAACAAAACAAAACAAAACAAAACAAAACAAAACAAAACAAAACAAAACAAAACAAAACAAAACAAAACAAAACAAAACAAAACAAAACAAAACAAAACAAAACTAAACAAAACAAAACAAAAATGTAAATCAAATTGCTGAATGGGAAACATTCCGGTGGAAATATTATTCGCGACAGGAGTGATTGTCGAATAGAAAAAAAGGTTAACATTGATAAATGTATCTCAACATTGATAAATGTATCTCCACAAAATGTATTCGAAACGTGAACACGCGGAAATAGTGTTTGTATACGGGTTCTGCAATGGAAACGATTCGTTGGCCAGATAGGAGTACTATTGTACTAACGCCGATACCCAAATCGGAATACACCATAATAGTCCTGCCGGGTATTATGCTCCAATTCTAAATTGTGAAAAAGTGTTTGCATAACGAAAAGCAAGCTTTGATATAATTTTTAAAATTTATTGAGAAAAAAATATGTAAAACAAATTGAAATTCACTTAGCTGCCTACATAATTTAACAAAAACATAAGACAGAAGACAGTGGCAGTGGCAGTGGCGGTGGCGACGGAATGGAAGTGGTTTAGTTTGAGCTAGTCATATTATATTGTAGGAGCTGGTGACGACGTGGATTTTTGCATTACAACTGTGTATTTCTGTTTACCCTGAAACTAAAAACATGCGAAACGACCAAGATAATTAAGACCAATTAACAAATACAACATTTTAAGAACTGGTGAATTCGTGGCACTATTCGTTGTTTGCCACTTAAATCCCGTTCATACCACTTTGCCGCCACTGCCTCACCACTACGGTGCGCGCCTTGTCTAAGAGTGAACTTAATACTTCAATGGAATAATATATGAACAGTAAACATAAAATTCTGTTTTTTTTTGGCAACCGCTAAAGGTAAAGCTTTGATTCCAGTAGCAAAATTCTAAAGGTAGGTATTCGTCGCAATTTGTTTTCATAAATCTATGCTGACATAGAAAGAAATATAAAAAAATTATTATACAAGAATTCTGCATTTAAAAAAAAATGGTTTCGACAATGTAAAAATGCGCGCATTTTTTTAAAATACAGAGTTTTGTTCAAACGGAATTTTGTCCATACAGAATTATGAAATACAGTATTTTGAAATACAGTATTTTGAAAACAGAATTTTGACCATACAGTATTTCAACGCCAACCCAGAGTGGATCCGTACCCAAAACGGCGCACACATTAAATTATGAAACGTGTGCCGCATTTAAATGCTCAGATAAATGGCGAGCCGGAAGTAGCATTCAAAATTCAATTGCGAAAAGAGAAGCATTCAATTGCTGTAAGATATAAGCATTACAAACGAGTAAATTTATAAATTAAGAGAAGGTTTCGAAAAGGTTTAAATATAAATTCGAAAAATAAGTATTAAATTGCTTGAAGAGAAAACGGTTAAATTCCGAAGAGATAAATGAGAAAATGATAAATTAATGTCGTTTTCGGCTGGTCTTGGTCGTCCAGAACCGTCCGGAAGAAAGAAAAAAGATAAAAAAAAAAAAAATTAGTACAAAATTTAAAAAAAAAACAAGTTTAATTTATAGCCGTAGCACTGCTGACAGTACTTTCGTAAAAGATAACGCATAAAGTTGCTGAAACTTGTCTAGAATACCTATAGATTAGAAAACGGTTATATACATACGGAATACTGCATATTATTTCCATTAATAATAATCGTACCTATTTGGCTTTGAGTGATTGAAGATAAATAGGTATAAATGATTACCTAATATGAACCAAATAAATTTCTGTCCCACAAAGAACAACTTCCAAATCCAATAAGAAACAAAGTATAAAAATACGCAGATTCAAAAGTGGTTTCTAAATGTCTAACTGAAAAAGCTATGTAGGTGGATATTTGCTGGGTACTAAGACAAGGTTTACGGTAACTTAACTTAAAGAAAAATATATAGCTATGAACGGAAATGAGGGTTTCAGAATTGTATCTTTCCAATTTCGATATGGCGTAGATACAATACAGTCAGCACCATTGTTGTATTGAGCATATTGAAAATAGTTATTTATCCTTAGAGCTAGCCCATGTAGGTAAGTTATGTTAATTTTATACATTTGAACATTCACGAAATAATTCATTAGAGAAATTGTGAGGAAGCAATATACTGTTACAAATCTGCAATCTAATATACGAAGTTTCACAGTTACCGACAATGCCAATAAGCGTTACGTTGTTACGGTATCCGCAGATACAGACAGTACATGTTCTTATCGTTTGAGCATACCGCATACGTTTTAAGTGGAATTAAATATGTTGGATCAATCATACGAATCACAACCAAATTTATATCCTAGATTAGAGGAACCCAATTCAAAACAAATAATTAAAGGAGAATTTAACATTTGCATAAATTACCCCTGCTCGGGTTTTCTGTCGGATTTTGGAGTAGGTGGGAGTTTGTACTGCCAAAAAAACCTTCAATGTATCCAATTTCCCACATACTCCAAATCTGACAGTAACCCCAAGCAGGGGGGTTGCAGGGGGGCAGCATGCCCTCGCATACGTATTAAACTGCAAATTATGTTTGGGCTTTATTTACATCTTGTTGTTTAGATCGCAGATCAATAGCGATCCCGAAATATTTTGAATTGTCTCGAATGCGCGTCTGCCCGTCTATAAGCTGTGTAAAGTTGCATCAGTAATTAACGAAGTCTTCAGTTTGTTTCTCTGCCTTGTCTTTTCTATTACAGTATCGTAGCCAATTCATATAGTACCTATGGCCATTAAAGTCGCCGAAAATAATAACTTCATCGTGAATCTGCATCCAATCAAACCTCTCGGATAAATGATGGAATAATCTAGACCGTTCGTTATAGCTTGTTGAGTCGTATATGGGGAGAACATTATGTCAACCAACTCGTAGTTTCTTACGTCTAAAACGTCTATATCAGCGCGATATCACAAATGCACATTATTCGATTAAGTATAAAATTATTACTTTGGTAGTCTCCCAATTACTTTGCCTGTTTGTTTTGTTATCTACTCTATATAAAACGTCACATATTGCCCTATACCATCAGGTAGGCTTTAAAATAATTCGTTTAGGTCAACAAAAGTTCAACGAGAAACATTGCAAATTACGACTTGATTAACATTTAATTACCCAAAATCAAACACCACGCCATGTTGGTACCATTTTATTATGCGACCGCATACTACACAAGCGCAACTCATTAATGAATCATCACAATCGCTCCCTTTCCAATGTGAAACATTAAACTGAGGTAAACAACCATCAAACACTATATCACGTATCCCGGCGCCGAGCTGTTCCATTCCTCATAAATCCCCAACAACAATAATTACTAACATGCTTAAAGCAAAAACAAAATAAAGTATCCTACCAAAAGCAAACAATTTTTTTGTTGTCTGCTTTGACAAAACTCTCTGAACCACCCAAAATATGGCCATATAAGGGTGTTGCTGCAATTTCCATGATTAAATGCGGGCCAACTACAGCAACTCGAAAAATTGCCAAATTGGCCATTAAACCAAATTGTGCTCATCACAACCACGGGACACACAAGCAAACAAACAGACATAAAGGATCCTAAAATGGGTGCTTGAACTCGCCCTCCATGCATGAACATCCCCGAAAATGTATCATCCTCGTCATCACCCCAGTATACACCTGATATTTTCATCGGTTCCTAAAATGAGCATCCCCTCCCACAAAATAACGCACGGGCGATTCGGCTACACCATTCGGTTGGCTCAGTTAGGAGGATTATTTGCGGAACAAACAAGAGGATCATTTTACAGAATTAACATTTAATTCGTATGCCGTACGTATGTATAGGAGTCCATATGTGCACATAAAAGTCCTGCCCCATAGAGCACAGGCACTAAATTACCTATCCCACACTAATGGAAGGACAAAATAGCGCCCCGATAATGGTGGCATTGGCAAGGAGGCAGAGTGTCAGAGCCAAAGGACATCTATTTAAATTGCTTGCGCTGAGGGTGGATACGATTGAGTATGATCCGACCGTGACGGGAGACTGAAAATAGTCGCACTCTAAGTGTTGGAGTAGGGTTCTCGTAAAGACTGCGCATAAACAAATTTATGAAGTATATTTACCAGAAATATTGCAACCCAGGCCAGTCCAATGTTGTCGAAAGATATCGTTCCTTGGAATGGATTGCCACCCAATTGCGTGCAATTAGTGTAGTACTGGTTCCAGTTGACACACGATCTGTTCGTTGGATGATTATAGGAGAATGATAGAGCGGAGGCTGTAAAGAGAATAAATCACTTAATTAAATAGTTTTATTGGTTGTATGCGTTTTTATGGGGTGTATAGTATAATCTAAAGAAGCCTATAGTTGTACAGGCTGCAACAGTACTTTTTTCAAGCCAAAGCAAAATACATAATCTAGAAATGCCTAAGCTTTCGATTGGACATCTATTTTTTAAGTAAAGTAGCCAAATGCTTAAGAAAAATGTAGAGACTCACTTGTTCCGAACAAAGGGCAACCACCGTGAAAGTCTGCACAAAGTTTTCAATAATTACCATTATTGGTGGATGTCGCGATATTTTGCGTGGGGTTACCACTTTAGAAAAAAAGGGACTACTTGTACATTAGCGTCGATACATGCCAAGATGGCGTCAACTTGAACTATAACTATTTCGATTTCCTGGCTTTAAAATGTATAATTGGTCTCAACCCAGAGCCCCAACCCAGACAATACTTGCGAAAGGTGACAATTTGTTAAACTGACAACACGAGAATTGGTCAAATTTCTGTTTTATTAATAAATTAGGCCATTTTGTAAAATTCTCAGAAAATTACCAACAAATTGTCAAGTTTTGGTTTCATAAAATTGTCATGAAAATTAATTGTCAGAAATTGTCATGAATTTTCTAAAATAGATTGTTATGGGACAAACAAAATAATATACAATTTACAATTTTTTTAAGTACCTACAGTGGTGGAAGCCTATAATTAGAAACAATGAAAAAATAGACATGGAGTTGTCATTGTGTCTTTGTTTACACAAGTTTCATACAATATATATGGACTTGTTAAGTGCCGTTGTTTTGCAGAAGCCTTGCGTATTTTTTGTACATTAAGTAGATCCGTTAAAATTTCTCGCGAAGTATTTGGTGGACAAAGTTTACTAAGTGTTAAGATCGATATAAGAAATTCTGTGGAAATTTAATTAGAAACATCGCATACAAATTTTGAACTGAATTTTTTGACTCTGCATATTTTTCCTGTTAATACGTCTTAGTAATATAATTTAGTTTAGTAAAATGGGAAATAACAAGAGCTGCACACCGGAACTAAGACAATTGATCATCCGAAAATACTGTACGGCAGGAGCATCTATGGATTCCGTCGCCAGGACCTGGAGTGCTCCAAAAAGATGGTCTATGGCGCAATAAAAGTTTTCAATGATACAGGTAGTATAGAAAACCCCAAAAAAAAAAAAAAAAAAAAACAATAGGGCAAGAAAAACAACCGCTAAAGAAGACAGACTCATTTTCCGTTTGAGTAGGACACATCCTTTTCTTACCAGTAAACAAATTCTGTCAAATGTATCGGGACAACTAAGTCCGGAAATCACATGCAAAACCGTCAGGAACCGACTATTAGAAGCAGGTCTGTGGGGGTGCATCACACGTAAAAAGCCACACGTTTCAAAACAAAATGTAAAATGTCGGTTGGAATTTTCGAAGGAATATGCACTTAAACCCCTCTCTTTCTAAAAAAGTGCTTTGGAGTGATGAATCAAAATTTAATATGTTTGGATTCAATAGAAAAAAATGTGTAAGGCGCCAAAAAATTAGGAACTCAACTCCAAGTACACCATAAAAATGTTCAAGCATGGTGGTGAAAATGTGATGGTTTGGTGAAACTTTTCCTGGCGCGGTGTTGGTCCTATTGTTCGTGTTGCTGGACGAATGGATCAGCATGTGTATAAGGATATACTAGCAAATGTTATGGAGCCATATGCTTTTGACCATTTGCAAGTGTCTTAAATTTTCCAACAAGACAATGATCCTAAGCTCACTTCACGGCTTGTGAGGAGTTGGTTTCCGGAAGAAAAAATAGATGTTTTGAGATGGCCAGCGCAAAGTCCCGACCTCAATCCAATTGAGAATTTGTGGGCTGATCTGGAAAGAAGTTTGGGAACGAATTGTTCAGAAACATTGAACACGCTAGGAGAAATATCCCCGTTAAGAGATGTCAAAAGTTGGTAGCCATTTTACCAAACCGGTGTGCTGCTGTCATTGCAAATAGTGGATATCCCACAAAATATTAATCAAATTTTATAATTATTAAGAGTTGGAATCAAAAACTTAATTTTTTATATTTATTTTTGAATTTAAATTATAATTACCTACATTTTTTGGTTCTAATTATAATTCCACACAAAAACATACCTTCTGCTCTTTTTTTTTTTTTTTTGAATTTGTTTCTATTTCTTCTTTATTTGATTCCCATTTGTATTACTATTAATACGCTATTATTTATGTTTACTAAGGTCGTATCGAAATTGTTGATAAATAAACCAGCGGTAATTAAATCCTCAGAAAAAAATTATTTGTTTCTAATTAGTTTTCCACCACTATATGTAACTGACAATAAATTACGACAGGCGTTTGAGTTCCGGTCAAGTATTGGCAATAAAGCTGATAGGTTCCCCTCAGCCCGAGGAACTCTAGCGAGTAAAAGGACTCATACTTAGAAGAATGGCGTTTCACCTCAGCGCCGACTTCCATGAAGAAGCATAATGACTATTTAAAGCTTCCGAAATGGAAAGTTAAGGCCGAATAGGTATATTGTATGGTAATTTAGCTAAAATGACAAAATGTCCGACACGCCTTGAACGACAATCGGCCCTAGAGAGGTATCCGTCGGAACGGAAAATTCTCCGCAACGCATACTCCGTCGGAGACTCAAATTTCATTCGAGGTATCCGCTTTCGGAAAGAATAATTAAAATGCGACAACGCATTGATTTGATATGATGTTGTTTCGTGGTACATCGGGATTTTCCTATTTAGTACTTGTTTTTTAGTTTTTTTTTTGCCCTGGAAACACACAAATCGTAAACAAATTCCGTAACCAATTCCTGTCGGAGCATATCGGAAGAAAATTCGTATGAAGCTGTCAAAAATATCAGTAAAAACGCACTTCATCGCACTGAAACGCAAAACGCCAGTGTGCGTTACATATTTGTCGGAACGAAGTTCCGAAAAGCTGTTCCGACGTATACCTATATATACGACGTATATTTATGTATCTGTATAAAAGGCAGGGAAGTCCAAAGTATTGGCGTTGATCTGCTATTTGCGGAATCCGTGTAGGACTGACTCAAGTTGTTGATCTCATCCAAATTCTAACGTACATACTTTCCTTCGAGACTTCGGCCGATGTCTGTCCAGAACATCTAGGGTGAACAACTGAACATAAGGGAAGGGAAATCTTCTTTGCTCTATCCCTTCTGTTTATCTATATTTTAGAAGTATACATTTTTAATGTTTTCGGTAAAAAATGGAATTAGGATAACGAGAGCCCTATAGGTTGTTATAATTCAAGTTGCTTGTCTTAAAGAGAAAAAGCACAACAAGCCACAGGCAAGATAAATTCTCCAGAGAGAAAGAAACAGTCGAGAATCTGAAAATGTTTCCGGTAAACCAATGTCTAACGCAACAGAAGACTCACATGACGGCGTTCTTATAAGGACTTCAAAAGGGCTCCTCCTCGATGTAATATGCAAAGAGCGGTTTCAGGGTGTATTCGAGATCATAAATGAGGATGTTCGCATTCTATTCGTTCGCGTGCGTTTTGATGAATTGCAGTAAATTCATCCGCAAGTATTCGTAGTGATGTCTACCATTTATGTAATATAGGCAACATATTGTCACATGTATCATCTGAGATTCTCTTATGAATTTGCTCGCGAACTTTGACTTCCAGGAAACACAAAAATATAAAAAAATGTGTAGGTAGTAAAGTTTTTGGTTTTTTGTGGTATCTATCTAAATTTTAATATCATTTTAATAAGATTGATTGAAATATTTCGTGTTCTCGAATCAAACAAAACGAATAGAAAAATTCAATAAGCTATTCGGCAATGTCTTGGTCAGTTCAGGACATATTGTTCTTAAATATCTCGGACTCTTCTTTCGCGTTAAGAGTTAACCTGGTACTGCAAATATTTCTTCGACGAAACATAGAAAAAAATCTGTTTCATTTTATAGGCAGATGAAACTTAAATTTTGAATTTAATTTGACATGGAAAACGTGGATTTTATTAAAAAATTATTTTAAAAAAAATTATAGTTTCCAATCATCTGAATATTATTCCATGATAAATCTCGCTTAAAAAACATATGCGTTTGGCGTGTGGCACACTCCCGGAACATGACATACAAACAAATTTAGTTTTCCATGCTTTTGTTAAATATGCAACTGAAAGGGCAGAACGAAATTCCGGGCATCATAAGAGGGATTAAGTTTTGTATCGTGTGATAACTTATGCCACTGTATTTTTTTAATGAAAATTGATAATGCCTGAGGAATAGTATTGTAGATTAGGCAAGGTCTACATAATGTCTACATATAAACAATATAAATAAAGGTAGTCGGGGTGGATACAATTCCAAAATAAATTTTTCCCCATTAATTAACACACTTCAATCAAAATACCTCCATTTAATTTGTAAAAAAAACGAAATAACTAGACGGGATTTTGGTAAACGACATTTTTCATTATTTCAATATTGTTTCTCCTTAAGCTTTCAATTACAGTAAGTGTCATTGAATTTGAACACCATTAGGATTAGAGTTCTGACTTCAACTCACTAGCTATGTCCAATTATATTTTCGTTCTCCTTTCTTCAATTTAATTCCTCACTTCTACTTTACTTTTTAACTCAGACAAATAAGAAGACGAAATGAAAATATTTACTACTCAAAAGAAAAAACTTTATCTTGACTTAAATAGTTGATCGTAAAAATAAAACCTTTTTGTTGAATGACACTTGATTTTTTTAATTGGAAAATTCAGAGCTTGTTCAGAATCAATAGCTTTTTAAAGTGGTGCCGACTTTATTCATTTTCAGATGTGGGGGTTTCATTCTTGAAAGAATAAACGACTTACCATTACATAACATCGGTCCGTTGCGATAGGGTGGCAAATCCGAACACAGATGCATTCCAGAATCCTCTGGTCGTGAGCAAATGTAATCCTGTTCCTTGGAGAACTCATAATAGAATGAGACACTAGAAGAAATTTGGGTGACAAACAAAGTAAAAATTAGCTTTGACGAAATAAGATTCAGTTTGAACAGATATCTTTTCCTTATGACATCTAAGCATTTTATGACAAAGAAATAATTGCAATTTGAATATATTATATGCTATATACTTAATTATTATTATCTTGCAAAATGCAGACGCAGACATTTACACATTTTTATCTATAACAAACTTACGAGCAGTCATTTTAATAAAATGTATTTTTTTATTCTTTTTTAAGCTGATTGATTAGTTAAGCGCTGCCGTTTTAATTATGCTTTATGCCTAAAATCCTACAAACAGACTTTCATTTAAAAAATTATATCACTAAAAATTCGAAACACAAAATAAAATATTGTTTTGCGCATCAGTAGGAACTATAAATCGTGAATTTTTATAGCAATTTGATTTTTAGTGCATAAATATTCCTTAAGACATAAATACAATTAAATTTTAATTTATATTTGATTAAATGACTCATTTTGCATCAGAAATTTTGTTAAACATCTTCAAGAGACCACCGTTTAGATTCTACGCACGAATTGAAAACCTTTTCCAATATTTACCTTTTGATCTTGAATGGATTATGCAAATTCCTTTTTAAAGGACTAAAAAGGGGTACCACATGGGATAGCCTTTTATCGATAAGTATTTATATTTATATATTGCTTTGAATGGAAATGGACAGAATCAAATAAACCGTTATGAGTCTGGCACTAGGCACTTTAGTATTATACAGGTCATAATATAGGATATTGGGATCCTAACTGGTTCAGCGGCAATTCAATTGAATATTCAGAGCCAATGGATTTTTATAACAATTGTCTAGATGCCGAGTTTAGTTTTGAGACTGAAAAGACACCTCTTTAAGTTATGTTTATTCACGAAGATGTACAGAGAAAACCATCAAGTTAAGTTTCAAGGTTTTTATATGCGATTGAAAATTCGTTCCTAGATCTAGATATCATACAATGACCGCAATATTGTTTTGTTCTTTATGGCTTCAAGGGAAATGCCACCCAGATCAAAAAGCTTCCAGAGGAAGAGGTAGACTTTTTTACTGAGTGGGAAAGCGAGAAATAACAACGATTCTCGCTAGTTGGGATTGAGCCTGACACTTTCTGTTGGG
The DNA here is from genome assembly GCA_955612985.1 of Cheilosia scutellata. NCBI lineage: Eukaryota > Metazoa > Arthropoda > Insecta > Diptera > Syrphidae > Cheilosia > Cheilosia scutellata. Next base: position 50,080,512 of record OY015313.1, on the reverse strand, counting down.
AAATTTTGTCGGATTTCAGTCTATAAATTATTGTTTTGATAGAAACATTTTTTAAGGTGGTGTATATCTATGTCATCTGACGGAATTGAACCGAATCTGGGAAGTAGTGCATTTTAGGGAATATCTTTGGATATCGTAAGAAAAGTATGTTCACTGTTATAACTATCTCGTACAGGTGCAAATCAATGGCACTGGTTTTACAAGTACAGTACTATGGTCTTGTCCATCTGGAATCGACTTGATACATTTTTAAGCACAATTAGAAAATAGCAATACTCTAACCTTTTGTCGGTTTTGAATGTTTGTATGAGTCTCGGAAGTCTAATATGACAATTTAAGAAGGAGGACGTTCAATAGATTAAATTGAGGGTGATGTCAATAATGAAGTCGACGGATATCTTATGAGATGTACTCCAACATAATTCGAGCTTTGGTCAGTAAGGAATTTTCGTGACCATTCAAAATGAAACGTCAGTATTAAAAGCAACAACTGAGAGATAGTTAAGGAGTTTATGTATCTCAAATTAAACAAGAACTCCATCAGTATTGACAATCTAGTGCAATTTCGACGAAGAATTACCTTACTTAGCCGCTGCTATTTCCGATCGTGAGACGAAATGTTTCTCTCTACAGATCCCATATTCTGCCATTTATCCTCTTGGACTTTGTACAGGACTCATAACTGGGTATTTTGAAGGGAAACTTCTTAGACGAATTTTTGATCGGGGATGCAAATGAAGGAGAAGATACAACCGCAAAATCGATGAGCTTTAAAAATTATGTATGAATGCAGTCCAAAAAGCAGAAAACACATAGGCCAGACATCCATCGAATAAACTACAATGCTCCTTCCAGGCAAGCCCCAGTTAAAGGCTCGTCATGATAAAAATGACCGAAACTCGGTTTCAAGAATCAAGGCACTGCGAATGCCATAGAACGAATGATTTGGAAGATTGGATTTAGGGTCGTGAGACCGCAAGTGAAGTAAAAAAAAACTTATAATATAATAATATGCAATAAATTTAGTTAATTTAAATTACAAAAACTAAACATGTATGAACTTATAATTATTAAAGATATATATATTTGATTTAAAATAAATATTAATTTATAGAAAGTCTGCTCTTTTTCGTTATAACCCTTTTTAATTTCATGTCAAATGAATTGGAAAATTCTTATATTTAATTAAATATTTATTAAAAACTTATTTCGTTTAATTATTTAATAAAAAAAAGTATCTTTTCTCTAAGTATTCTTGTACGCTAGAGTACTTTTACTATCTTTGCATTGAAGGACATTATACGCAGTGCAGGGTAATAGGTATCAATTGTTTTGAGTAAATAGGTGTTTTTCTGCCTAAGGCATGTAAATGCAAATCATGTAACAAGTGTTGAGTGTTCACTAATAAAATAGTCATTAAAAGTTATTTTTCTTTTTTTGTATTGATACCTTTCTTGTAGTCTGTATGTGGTCATCCTGCAAAGATTTTTTTTTGTTTTTGTCAATAAAAGTGTAATTGCTGTTTTCTTTCGCATGGTTCTTCTAATTAAAATTAAATGAAACATAAGGATAAACTGCAAAATAATTGTAAAAATCGAATACAAATGATATGAGCAATGAAATCTACTAGAACTTCAACTAAACCGGAAGGATTTTCTTGGATATTATTGTGATGGGTACTAGTAGGTCAAAGTCAGTATATAATTGATGTGAATTTATTTGTTTAACATATTTAGAGTTAAGCCAATCAGCACGGAGATTTGGTGTGCTAATAGGTATCTAAGAATGGTATAACTATAATATATTTCTAAGCAATTACTATATACATAACATATATAACTACTGAGTATAAAAGATACACAAAATCTGGTTACAATTATTAAAGGACATTAGACGTGATAGTATAAACTAGTGAATCGAATGTAGTACATGGTGCAGTGTAAGTGAAATGCATTTAATGGAGATTATACTGAATAAAAAAATAAAATAAAACGTTAATAAGCCATCATGTCTATTTTGCAATTGAAAGTAATTATTGGAATTATAGTCATCAATTAAATCATATTAAATATTGAGAGTAAATAAAAAAAAGGTGTGGTTTCGACTTAATGAAAAAATCAGTCACTCTTCAAGTGACATTAGTAAATGCAAATAAAATATTAATTTAATGTATGATGTCCAAAATGCTGTGATATTGTCGGATAAATCATTGTCGCTTTGTTCTCGCTTTAAAACCGTCCGTGAATTTACAATGAAACGTGGTGCTTATACAAGTTTGGGACAATGAATGAACACTAACTTCCCCAGTATTAATAGCGGCTGTGTTAAAGTTATCAACCGGATATACATAAAGCAGTTATGTCGAATTTTTGTATGCTATATGGCGACTGCCATCAAGTGCAAATTTGTTTATTAATACGGGGGTAAAACTACAAGTCATATTGCAAGACTTTTTTTTTATAAAGCTTCACTTTTATCTTTTTTTTTTTTGTTTTTAGTACCAAATATTTCATCCAGTTCAAATATTCTGAAATTCTCGGATCCCTCGCACAGTAGTCCAGCACACTAACCACTGAGCCACTGCACCACTACTGTTACTGTTACTAATATAAAGGGACGTAAACACCCCTATCTATGTGGGTAGAGGTAATATCACGAGGATTTTTTTTTTGTAAAGGGGATTGGGGACATAGATGGACCATTCCGAACAATCCGGGTCCATTGAACTACAAAGCACAAACACAGTAGGTAAACCTAATGAGACTTTTTCTATTTTTTTAAGAGTTCGTGGTAGTATGGCGAAATTGTGGATAAAATTGAAATAAAAAAAGTTAAAAGGAAGAATATAAACACTTTCCCTCGAAGAGAACCTTATTTGTTATTTCCCCTTCAATATCTAAGCAGCAACCTAACTTAACCTAGTTCATATGGCGAAATCCGTAAATCCGTAGGTATTTTCCAAATTATTTATTGCGGCTTATTTGTCTATACATTAGTACAGTAATGTCACATCCTCTTCGGCATAAATAAAAGTTCTGTTCAAGGTATGATCGGATGACCTCCTTACTTAACCTCAAATTGCCAAACGCAGCACCGACTTTAGGCATCCAGTGCCCTTTATTTCTTATGCGGATAATAGCTACATCTAAAGGATGTCCCATAATTCACGCAAAATGTAGTTTTGATAGAACATACAGATTTTTAATTAGAAAGATTTAATTTTTTATTGATTGGGGTTATGTATGGAATAGCACATCGGATAAATGGCCGCCACGACTTTTCTACGTACTCTTTTATTGAAGCTTGCTATTACCGTTTCGCATAAATGTCACTGAATTTGATTAATAAACCTCCCAATTTCCTCTTTCAAGGGGTTGATGGTCGTGGGCTTGCCATGGATCTTTGACTTCAAAAAAACCCCAAAGAAAACAGTCTAATGGCGTTAAATCGCAAGATCTGGATGGCCAATTCTGAAAGCAAAAACTGCCGATTACACGATAAGGAAATGACTCATGCAGTAATTGATTTGTTGCTCTGGCTGTATGGCATGATTCTCCGTCTTATTGAAACCACATGTTGGTTACATCCATATCTTGCAATTTAGGCACTAAAAACTGGGTCATCATATCACGATAACAAACACCATTAATTGTTACTGCCTGACCAGCCGCATTTTCGAAGAAGAATGGTCCGATAATGCCTGCAGCCCAAAATCCGTTCCAAACAGTCACGCGTTGTGCATGCATTTGTTTCTCAACAATTGCTCGTGGGTTTTCTGAATCCCAAATGCCACAATTTTAACGATTAACGAAGCCATCAAGATGAAAATGAGCTTCATCACGTAAGATGAAGAATCCACTTGTTGTTGTCCCAAAATCCATTCAACGAACTGTCTTCGCGCTGCATGGTCAGTAGTCTTCAGTTCTTGAGTCAATTGAACTTTGTAAGCATGAAGTTTTAAGTTTTTCGTGAGAATTCGCTGTAGAGAGCTTCTCGAAATGTCCAATTCTTGACTACGGTGCCGAATTGATGTTCTTGGACTGTCAGCAATACTCTCGCGAACTGTTTCGATCTATTCTGTTGAATGACTTGTGACAGGATACCCAGAGTGTTTATGATCACCAATTGATCCAGTCTCCCTGAATTTTTTCAATTATTCTCTTCACAGTTGATGGTTTTAAATCACTATGACGGCCATATTTTTTTCGAAAATTGCGGACTGTAGTTGACAAACATTCATTATTTTTATAATACTGCTCAAAAATGAAAATGCGATGTTCTTTCGTATAGCGCTAAATTTTTACTAGCCCCGAACTGTCAGCTGTCAAATTGTTATCTTTTTTTCCGTTGGCAACACTGTACTATTAAATGTCGCAAAATTAAAATTTTGCGTGAATTATGGGACACCCCTTATAAGCTTACTTTTGAGTTTTTTTAAGCTACAAAATTGGTTCGATCCTTCTGCCCTTTTTTAACCTCGACCAGAAAAAAATTGCATGTGAGTGAAATGTCTTATAAATTGACATATTGCATACTGGTCGTTAGATCAATTTGGAGTTCTAAAAAAAAAGAAATTAGGCCAGGTGAATTTATGTCTGAAGAACTCAACTGATACATGAATAAGATATGTAATTTCAATTCAACTGGTTCAACCTAAACTTCAGAGTCAAATCCCAGTAAATTTTTTTAATTGGCATCATCGCCATTATATTTATAGGCTACACTTTTTTGTCGTACCGAATACGGCGTAATTCACTGCCGAATATTATGAACTATGGACTAAATAAAAGATAAATTTCCATAGATAGTTTTCCGCATGTAGTTTTTTTTTGTTAAAAAACAATAAATTAACAAACAATTGTTGATTTACATAATATATCTGCACAATACAAAGTATGAATTAATGCATTGTATAATAATAGGCTACTCATGAACTGGAATAAATGGCGTTGCATATTTGTGGGCTAATTGAGCAAAATATTCTTCGATAGTATGTTACTGTATGTTCTGTTTCCAGTTTGTAGCTCTTGAAGGTGTTTCTCTAAAAAAAATAAGAACTTAACTCTTACCTAGAATGCGGTCAAATTTTGGCCATTAGGTTTCCGTATAATTAATTCTTGTATTTACTTGTTAATCCGATATGAAATAAATTACTGAATTAGAACCTCGGATCCTTAAACAAATATATTTAAATAAAGAAACATTGGCCGCAACAATTTATATCGAGTTCTAAAAACAAATTTGAAAACATCTGTCGATTTCTTTAAAATGTTGGTGCTAAAATCACAATACACCCATATGCGAAAATATTTATGTCTTTTTTAACCATCCTTCAGCTTCAAGATAGTTCTAAAGATACTTATACATTTTAAGAGAGTGGCATCAAACTTTAAATTTTTTTTTAAAATACGTTCTAAACTCTTCGAAACTAATTTTTTTCCGGAATAAAACCAGACAAGTTTGGAATAGGTATATTTTTTTATTGCTCTTGATTTTATTTAGTATTTTGGAAAGTGATTGATAAACCGACTGACATATGTATGCTTAGATATACTTAAAATGATTCTGAAATTTGGAGCTTTTTATAAAAATGTTGGGCTCCATATCCAATCCTGTACTACAGGCCTAGTAGAAACGGGGTTACACAATTTTCTGTGAAATAATTTTGTGAGTTCCAAATGGGGAACTGAAGCAGTTAAAAAAATATAAAATTTAATTATTTGCGGCATCCTATTTTTTTTTGCAGATATCGTAATATTTATCGGAAGCAAAATAATGATATGTATTTGTATTATTTTCATCCACAGGCAACATTTTGCGAATTAATGTAGTGTCATCAAAAAGACGAATTTTTTGAAGCAAACTTATTACCGAATAATACAATCCTTTAGCGCTATTTCTATAAAGGAAAAGAAACAAGACCAAATTTTATTACTACTACATAATGTCATGCTTACGTTTCATTGTGTTTTTTTTGTATAATGTGCGCATGAGAGTATAAAAAAATAAAAAAGTGTTATCCATAAATAAATCAAGTTATAAATAGTATTATAGTACTTTACAACATCTAACTAGTGTATGTATCCCAATTATTGTGTATGTGTATTCTAATTACATTCCAAGTGGTCACATCACAGATACCGATTATATTATGTAATATACACTAAAACATCGAACACTGAAATATAAAGAATTGTAGAGATAACGTCGATATCTTGAAAGATGTCACTATTCTATTTGAAATTCTATAAGTATGTGGCAGGAAATTTATAAAAAAATGTTAAGTTAAAACGAAAGAGTTTTGACAGTATTGTTTGACAGTGATGCAATAGCAGAGTATATAGATGATTTATATATTTTTTGTAATGTATAGTACGAGTACGAATATTGAGTTGAAAAAATAGGCTTTATAGACAGTAACATGTAATATATATGTATTGATATATATTTTTAAATTCTTACGAGTTAACACGGACTCGAACTCTGTATTCGTCAGGTAGTCCCCTGTAAACAAAAAACCCGGAATGATTTGGATTTGTTTCGTTTTGTTTCTATTTTTTTGCTAAACATTAAATGTTGTTTGTTATGTATTAAAATTTTTACTACAAAAATAATAAAGAACATAAAACAGTGTTTAAATGTGTCGTATGTATATTTATATTATATTGTACAAGTATACATCGATTATGTTTGGTATATAATGTACATTTGGTATTGTTTGTTAAAAATAAATTTTGTATATTTTTTTTAGCAAATATTTATATATGTAACTGGTTTCTAATTTATATACAAAGTAAATAAAAGGGAACACAACATTTTCTTGTGACTATGTTAGGAGTAAAAAGGTTTAACAACTCTTTGAACCATAACAAAAACTGAACATTAAATAAAAAAAAAAAACACATTTTTGTATTTACATGTTATTAAATATACATATATTAAAATATTCTCAACAAAACGAACTAAAATATTGTGACTTAGTGATGTTTACCATTTTTTGTTTTGTTTTGTATATTGATTTTCTTATTTTTGTTGAATGGTGCTATGTACACAGGTGTAACACACATATAGGGTGGTAGCTTACAGTGGGTTAGGCAGTGAAGGATGTGATTGATTGAAACAATAACATTGATCAATATGAGCTCAAGTCTTACATCTAACTTGGTCCAAGAAGTGAAGAGAAAAGTTTGCAAGAAATGTGTTTCGTTAAATATGTATGCGAATATTTTTAATACTTATTTGTATGGCCCAACTTAAGCTAAATCTCACAACTCTAACTATAAAATGAATGTTTCCTTGTTTTTTTACAACACAAATAATAACTGGTCTCAGACTCTAAGATGATGAAAGTATCCTTCATAGCAATTCAAATCAGTTAGACCTTAGTTCAGCAACCAGTACTCAAAATAAACTTTTGCAAGGTGAGACTCTACCTTCTACTAGAACTACACTTAACAGAAGTATAAAGCATACAACTAAAAAAGTGGTACCTACAGAGTTCAACATGAAATGCACTTTCTGTAGGTAGATACCATTTCTTTAATTGTATGTTTTATATTTTTAAAGAAAATCGAATCAGAGTTCGATTTGAACGTAGCGGGTGGCCCGGTTTATTTGCTGTTAAGTGTAGATGATATATCTGCTAGCCTACTCAAAGATCTACCAAAATTTGTCACCAAGTTTGGTATCATATGCGCAAGCTCTAATTGGAGAAAATCGCAATAGGCTCATTGTGCCATGATGAATCATTAATAAAATACCGCACGACATAATGGGTCACATCGGATAAACCACAATGGGAAATAATAATGTGTTTGGTTCCCTTAATGATTCAATTCAAGAATTGGACAGAAACTTATAGTGAAACGTTTGACAAAGGTAAAAATAAGTACTCTCACAAAATTTCATACGCCTAGGTCAATTCGTTTGGACGCTATCGTGCTTTCAACAAACGGTCATGGCTAAATCGATTCAGAATGTGATCCTGATTCAGAATATATAATAGAGAATAACAAACATCTCTCTAAAAATGAATTACCGCACGAATTCTGTGGCGCATCGATAACTCTCGACGGCTCCTCTAGTCTCTAGATCGACTGACGTGACGATCCGAGCTCTCACAGATTTCCACTCAGTCAATATTCTTGTGAGCGAGAATGAGTTGCACTCACCACTCCACATGCAAATGCAACCATTCATGCAATTAGTCATAATCAGCGTTGCCACTAAAATTTAAAGCAAATGTAGTACGTTAGCCAACAAAATGTAGCATTTTTAAACAAAATGTAGTACCATATGTTTTTTAACTTTTTTTTACTGATTGATTGAGAAGCTGATGAACATAAATGAAGGTAGTGGCTACTGCATCCTTTTGAAAATAGATTTAGGCAGATAATGGACAGTTTCTCACTCACTCCGCTAAGGGGCCCCCGCATTACTAAGGCATTATCAGAGCAAAAACCAATTGCATTTAAAATGTCGATATTTATGTCTTTGCATTCACGCAGGATTGATGGAAAAATTTCTTCGGAATTGCTTTCCTTGAGCTGCTGAAATCCAATACACCTATCTTTTACAGCACAATCATCAAAGTATCTAGTTAGTATCACTAGGCAGATTTCGGCTGACACATCAGTAATCTCATAAACTCATTTTACTAGTTGTTTGTTGGCCTTATGTAATTTGGCAAACGCACCAATTCAAGTTTTGACAAGGGAAATTGGTTTTGTCCGACAACATTTCAGACTTCGATTGAATTAATTTGCCTTAATATGGCAGAGTTGATAGAGTACTACTTTACTTTACTTTACAAAAACCGATCCATATTTGCAATTGCTTGCAGGTGCAGCCCAAGAAAAACAATCAACAATAATGTTGATTTCGATTCGCCAAAAAAATCACTTTTTCTTGCCCGAGATCACTTTTTTCGTTCGATTCGTACAAAAAAAGCACCTTTTTCAGATTCGAGAGCACTTTTGCGAATCTAGATTTTTTCTCAGAGTCGCTCGAGATTTACCAATACACCTACAAATGATTTGACATTAGGCGTTTGTTAGTTTACGTTTTACGGATGGTCTTTGGCCGAAAAAGTTATAGAACTAGTGAAAAAGCATATTAAAATAAATACTTTAAACCAAAATTTGGATAAATATGGAACAAATAATAGATATGTTATTTTCATATTCATGATGTAAGTAAAATGGTTAGGCGGAGCTTAAGAAATGTAGTACTTTAGGGTAACGATGTAGTATGTAGTACAGCGTTGAAAAATCATGCAAATATGTAGCACAGTACTACATATGTAGTACAAGTGGTAACGCTGGTCATAATATCATCTAGACCCGAGTTTCCCAAAGTGTGCTCCGCGGAGCACTTGGTGCTCCGCCATGAAAATCCAAGTGCTCCGCGGAAAGATGGGGAAAAATGAAAATTCCATCTGACTAGCTAATTTTGTGCTTCTGGAACTTTGTCATTTTGTTCGCAGCAATGGAATTTGTGTATAGATTACATAGTACTAAAATAAGTAAAAATAAATCGTGTACTCCAGAACTTCAGAGCTATCAAAATGGAAACGAATCAATCAATCAATGGCATTGATAGCGAAAAGATTTGGTTGTTCTACGAAGCTTGTTTTCGGGGAAATAGTTGTTTCTAAGAAGGAAGGAAATCGGACGCAAATCTACTCCAAAGAAAGATTTACCGGACAAGTAGAGCCAATCCATTTTTGATGTCCATATACAAATTAGGGAGATTGTTGCATCTAAACTCCATCAAGAACTCACGGCCAGGGCTGTTAGGCGATGTGTCGGAGAACATAATCCTCGTGGCTGTATATTCCACATTATGTCAACAAAAACCTAAGGAACAGCCGGAATTTCGAAAGACTCCACTTACAAATACCATTGCAATTTTGGAAAAAAGTTCTTTGGAGTGTCAAATCCAAGTTAAATTTACATATTTGGATCCGATGGAAAAGTGTATCTAAGGGTCTTCCAAACAAAGAATTGCAGCAAAAGTACACGCTTCAGACCATAAAACATGGAGGAGAGAAGGTAATGATCTGCAGTGCATTTTCTTGGTTCGGCGTTGGTCAATTAGTTGTATATAGGTCGACCCTTGATCAACACGCTTATAGAAGCATATTAGAGAAAACCCTTTTTTCATACATGCCAGTAACATAATGATTTCTAACACCACAACGAACATTAGCATTCAATCATCAGTTCGCGGGCATAAAATTGTAGGTCCCTGTTATTAGGCCCAAAAAGAAAACTCACAAAACCAATGATTGTGAGAAGCTAGTCCTAGGGTGCCTATGCCTATACGGATCTGTTGCGCCAAAATATTTATTTATTTTTAAGATGCCGGATTTTAGTGGAAAGTCTTTAGAAAAGATTGACTGCCGTTTTAAAAAAATGAAGGCTATTCCACTAAAAATTGGTAGTTTTTATAAGTTTTGGAAACTGGAATTTTAAAGTTTTTCTTATTCCTGCGGCAAACTCAAAAATGAATAAAAAATGTTTTTGAATTATTTTTTTTTTAAATACTTATCAACTAAATTTAAATATTTTATAAAATGGTACAAGTCACATCACATACAGTGAGCGTCAAAAGTGAGTAAACACCGATGCTTCTTTGAGTTTTCTTTTGGGTCTGGAAACAGGTCTAAAATACAACGAAATGTAAAATTTTGTAAAAATTTTGATTACGAAATAACAATAATTAAACATATTTCATGTCGATAGCAATAAAATGTATCCAAACTCCAAAGACAAATGAAAACCGTTGGTATTCACTCACTTTTGACGCTCACTGTACATGTTACTTATTTCTTCAATTTAGTAAAATTTAAAAAAATCTGAAAATAGTAATTGCGCTTTCCATAACTACGAAAAATGGGATACGTACGGACAACGAAGTGCTCCGCGAGGAATTTCTCTCCAGAAAAGTGCTCCGCGACCAAAAAAGATTGGGAACCGCTGATCTAGACATAAAGAGAGGCGTAAAACACAGTCGTCAGCGTTCCCTCCCGTGCTACAATTGTAGTATTTTGCTCATTTTGAGTACATTTTTACGCACTGAGTACGATACTACTTTGAAGCCGTAGCGTACTACTATTTCATAACATAAACATAATTAATTTTTTTGAGTGAATGTACATATTTTTGTTTCCTAAACCCGACACTTCAAGGGTACTTAATTACTTATTAGCACCTTTTCACTTTTCCCATACAATTTTAGTATGAACTGTCAATTTCCCAAGAAATTGAGTGCCCAATTAGCACAAAATCAAAAAGCGTTTTGGAGGAGAACAAAAATTTACTTTATGGTGAGAGAATTGTTTTCTTTAAAAATTGCTGAAATGTGCATAATACGAATAATAGGAACGAATAAGAACAGTGTACATTTAAAATATAGTGACAGCTATTTGTTACTCGTAGCTGTCAATTTAAAATTTAAATCAAATTGTGAGAACCGAACCAATTTAATATTAATTAAAAACTTAAGCCGTATGTAACCAAAGAAGCTGATAAAAGGTATATTATCAAGGACTGTATAGCAGTGGCGTGGCGTGAATAATTTTAAATGGTAAGTCGAAGTCGAAAAATATCAAAATGTCGAAGGGAAGATGTAGGTAGTACCAATCTATGTATACAAAACCTTCAGTAATTTTTTAAAGCCATACAATCGAAAACTCCAGGAAGAAATTAAATTAATGAAGATATTTTTCCATCTTGAGTGCAGAACTTTCATATGTATTTCGTGTAAACATGATTTATATCATGTCTTATAATATTGTCCTTTATTTCTACATAAAAGTTCTTTAAATGAGTGTTTAAATCGAGCATTTGGGGTTTTTGTGGAGCTTCAGCAAAATCGTCTATGTACTTACTCTTTGAAACATTTCTTCAAACGTATTTACATACGAAGATCATACCAAAGACTCAAAACACTTGATTTCTCACTTAGCGACTTGTTTATAAACTTTATAAACACATCAGTATGTTTATTTTTTAAAAGATATCTACAAAATTCACCAAATAACTCGGAGAAAAGCGTGTTATTTTGTTGCATAAGAAAGCGGCCTTTGAACAGAGGTACTCCCCTCAGAAAAACTCAGAAAATGATTAGGTAAAAAAGGGAACTGACTATTACTATGACTTCATCACAGCGCAGCGATAGGAGATACACACACAATTCAAATTCACCAAATATGTCGGAGAAAAGCGTGTTAGTTTCCAGATACATATACTCAATTACACCACAGCGCAGCGGTAAAAGATACACACAAAACCCACCAAATAACCCGAAGAAAAGCGGGTTATTTTTTTGCATAAGAAAGCGGGCGTTGAAAAGAGAGGACTAAACTCAGATAAACGCAAGTGTACAAAAGAGAAAGGAGACAAATTTGTTCTATCCAGTGCAGCGGTGCCAGATTCCACGATTTATCGTATTTTTACGATTTTAGGGCTTAAAACTTATTCCAAGATTTTTGAGCTAAAAAAGCATAAAATTCCAAGATTTTTTTTTCAAATTTATTGAATACAAAAATTCATTTGCAATTTTCCAAATATCTTCTGAAAATATGAAGGTGAACGAGCAGCCACAAATACATAAAATGTATTATGAAGTGAAGCAATTCGTTTTTACAATTTTAGATTTTTTTCTTAAACCCGATATTTTAAAGGTGGTAAACATAAAATACCTTAATTATGAATTTAAATTGCCTTCGAATATTGTTTCAAATTGTATCTCCGTGTAGAAGTTCAAGACCAATTGGATTCTTTAAATCTAAACAGGAACGATGTTGAAGCATTCAAACAGGCTTGCTTGGGTTTCTATATAGAGCTTGTCCATCAAATCTTAAAAAAGATTTGACTTCAAAAACCAATTGCTTCAAAGTTTAACCCTTCTAAGTCCACTAAACATAATTGAAAAAAAGTAGATTATTTTTATCCATTATTCAAAAGTTTTCCAAATTTAATTCTAAATAAAGATATTCAAGACGCCGATGCCGAATTTCGTGAGATAAGAAACCTCAATTTTGAATATCTTTTTTCTGCACCTCGATCTTCAATAGATGTAACATTTTTTTGGAAAAACGTTTTACAAACAAAGCATGGTAATGAAAGTTTACCATTTCCGTTAATGAAAAATTTAATTTTTGAAGTTTTATCACTTCCGAAGTCATCTGCTACTGTTGAACGTATATTTTCTATATATATCTTTATTTTTTTTATTTCCAACAAAATCGTATTTCCACGATTTTGAAAGCTAGTAATTACGATTTCTGGGGAAAAACATCTGGCAGCACTGATCCAGTGAGAGATTTTATAACCCGTCATATTTCGGGTTATTTTAGATTTGGGTTATGCTCAGAGAGTGTGGGCAGTTATAATACTAATAATAATGAAGGCGAAGAAGGCCCGAAGGGTGTGTGTTTCCGTGTGAATAAAGTTCAATTGAGTTGGTGGGGTCGGGGTATGTAGCTTGCGCAGATGAATAGATACATATTATTAAGTTTATCCCGTGGGTTTTATGTTGCTCGTTTTTAAGTAAACATTGTTGTGTAGCTGAAACTGAAACTTTTAAAAGGTAACCCGGTAGGAATCCGGTAGGAATCGGGTTATATGGACGCCACGCCACTGCTGTATAGCCAATGTTAATTTTTGGGTATCTGCAGGATTTTGGTGCAGTTTAAACTATTACCATAGCTTCGTAATTCTAATATTACCTATATATGTATATATTTTTAAGAACATTTGTAACTTACTCAATAGAATGTTATCTATTTACTAACGGAGCTAAAATTATGCTAGCTAAAAAACTTAACTTAAGTAAGCTCCGTTACATAAAACTATCAAGAATTATGAGGATTTCTTCGATTTTCAACTTTTTAACTGAAACGAAATTGACTCTGTATACACTGGGACTTAGTCAAAGTATCGCCAAAGCCCAAGAATTGGCTGGTGAATCTGCCCACTGCCTTTTTGAGGCATTTTCATACTACTGGGGTAGTAACTTCTATGTTTGTGATATTTGTCCAATGTTCACTTTTCGTATTTTGCACTTCGTTAACTTTTTAAAATTGTTTAAAGAAAACTGTGAAATATGGTTTTGTTTTCATAGAAATTTATTTGATGTTTAAGAATCAGAGATAATGCGCTTTGCGAAACAGCATATTGTAATGAAATAAATGGCAAGTAAGTTCGTTTTTAAAAGTAAGAAATAAGAGCGATTTTCACGCAAGTTGGATTACCCCTGACAAACTCTATTGGGAAATTAAAATCGAATTTTCTAGGAATCAGTTTTAAAAAAAAGTATGTAGGTACATAGTAACATTAATTGGAATTATAGCTTTTGAACAACGACCCTAATACATTATCAGTCCATTTGATCAAATTTGTCTGTCGATATCAGCATGTTTGCGGAGACTGATAGAATTGGTAACATTTACCACTTTTATACAAATACTAACTGGAAAGTACACTTAAGATACGTTCTGAGACGTACTACCTTGGGACCCATTTGAGTACTATTTTTCACTGAGATGGATACTCTGCCGAACCAAAAGGGAGGGAACGCTGAGTCGGGTGCTGCAGAATTATATTATGTGCTCTAACATATACATATACATACATATATGTATATACTTTATAGGGTCTCCGATGAATCCTTCATGGCGTTACAAATGTAATGACAAGGTGAATAATGTACCTTCTTGTGGAGGGTATAAAAAAAGGACAAGTTGGGCGGCTATTAATTCTTTTCTACCATAGAGAATAGAGATGGTATATTTCCTATGATGCTACAAGAATATGTATAGGACATAACAAAAAGGATAACAAACCAAAGTAACCTTATGCTTGGTAAACCCAGTTACACAACAATATACCGCAATCGACTTTAGACTTATTGGCCTAACTAACCTTTGTTTTGAAGACATTTCGAGGGCTATTGACATTGTGTGGTGTAAACTGAGTACAAAAGTTCTACAAAAGTGTTACGAAAAAACTCTGAAATAAAGGGTGTTGAATAGTACAGTGATGCCAACGCAAAAAAGATAACAATGTGACAGCTGACAGTTCGGGGTTAGTAAAAATGGAGCGCTATACGAAAGAATAACGCATTTTCATTGTTGAGCAATATTTTAAAAATAATAAAGGTTTGCCAGCTATCTGCAATTTTCGAAAAAAATATGGACTCAGGGACTCTGGATCAATCAGTGATCTTAAACGCTCTGGGTGTCCTGTCACAAGTCGTTCAATAGAAAACATCGAAACAGTTCGGGAGAGTATTTCTGACTGTTCAGAAACATCAATTCGGCACCGTAGTCAACAATTGGGCATTTCGAGAAGCTCTCTACAGCGAATTTTTACAAAAGACTTGAAACTTCATGCTTACACACTTCTATTGACTCAAGAACTGAAGACTACTAACCATGCAGCGCGAAGAGAGTTTGTTGAATTGATTTTGAAACAACAACAAGTGGATGCTGATTTTTCGAACAAAATCATTTTCAGTGATAAAGCTCATTTTCATCTTGATGGCGTCGTTAATCGTCAAGATTGTCGGATTAGGGGTTACAAAGTTTACAAGCATTAACACTGCCTCACATTAAGTAATCAGACACTCCTTGTGTCGCTTAACAACAAAATCCAATGAATGCGGCTCCCTAGTATGCAACTACATTTTTTTAGTGCAGAAATACAGCAAAGATTTCAACAGCTAGGAAATTTGGCGACAAATTTCGACTCTCTCACTCTTAGATGAAAACTATGAAAGCAACTCAGGTTTTGCACCTCATGAGGATGACATTGATAAGGATGAATTTGAGATCGAACGCGTACGGTTAAGAGCAATTATATTTTCTATAATTCTATAATAATCTATAAAAGATGTTTTCAAAATATTTGTTGTATGGGCGGTGCCACGCCCCTTTGTCCAATTTTTACCAATCTTCATAGCAACACTCCTGGGCCAATACCTAAGATTGTCTGTAAGTTTCAACTCAAACGATTCGGCTATTTTCGAGATATACGATTTGGAATGTTTTTTTTGTATGGGCGGTGCCCAGCCCCCTTGTCCAATTTTGACCAAACTTCACAGAAACCGTATATGGACCAATACCAAACATGTGTGAAAGTTTCGTTTCGTTAACGGGAAATGCGTTAAGGCGTGAATCGACGACAAACATTTTAGGGCTCAATTTTTATATATATAGAAGATTTATAAATGAATTTAATTAATTAATAAATACACATAATTTAATTTAATTAATTTGAAAAAAATAATTTAACGTAATTAAATTGAATATGAACTCAGAAAATTACACCAGCGCTGAGATTAAACGAAGAATAACTGCTGCTAATGGCTGTTTCTTTGAGCTAAGACAGCAACTGAGTAGCAAAGCTCTCTCTCAGACAACTAATGTGACCTTTTTATAAGACCCTAATCATCCCAGTCCTTTTCTATGGGGCAGAGGCGTGGACTCTATCAAAAGCGGATGAGGTTAAGGTTACTCTTGGTCGCTTCGAGAGGAAAATTCTTCGAGTAATTTTCGGTCCCGTCTGTATAGACGGTGAATGGAGGAAGAGATACAACGAAGAAGTGTATGGGCTGTACAGCAACATCGACCTAGCCAGAAGAGTGAAGGTCCAACGACTCAGGTGGCTGGGCCATATAGATCGAATGGACGCGAACGCTCCGGCCCGGAAGATCTTCGATTCCACACCCGAGGGGCGGCGCAGTGGAGGAAGACCAAGACTTGCGTGCGCCAGCAAGTGGAAGGGAACCTTAACCAACTTAGCGTGCGAAACTGGAGACAGTTGGCCAAAGATCGTGCTGTCTGGAGACGCTTGTTTGTTGAGGGAGGCTCAGGTCCACCCCGGACTGTAGCGCCACCTTAAGTAAGTAATTTTTATCCGCTTAGACACTGGGAAATCGGAAAGTAGCCAGTATGGACAAATTTTAAATTTTTGACTTCATTTTTGCATCTTGCTAGAAAGTAGTACGACAATTGACAAAATTTTGAAGAGAAATTTTATTAAGTTGATTGACATACAGATGTGTAGGTATAATTGGTTGAAACCGTAGACAATGGTTTTTTTTTTGTGAAAAAATTACTAGGGGCGGCATGAATTGAGTCTGCCCCGGGCGGCCCCAACCCACGCTACGCCACTGATTGTCGGACCATTCTTCTTCGAAAATGCAGCTGGTCAGGGAGTAATAATTAATGGTGTTCATTATGGTGTCATAATAATCCAGTTTTTAGTGCCTAAATTACAAGATATGGATGTGACCAACATGTGGCTTCAACAAGACGGTGCCACATGCCATACAGCCAGATAAAAAAAATGCAATTACTGCATGAGTCATTTCCTGATCGTGTCGAAGCATAAGATGCGGTCTGTGACAGCGCAGATCATTTCAATTTCTGAGAAAATATTCGTTAGTTCCGGGTGGTCCTTGAGACTTTTCTCTTTCGCTGGTATTTTGTATTTCGCTATATGGAAAGGTGTTAGTCCTATTATGGCTTCTAGAGCAGCTGTAGGACAGGTACGTATGCCTCCAGATAGACCCAGACATGCTAGGCGTTGTACCTTTTTAAGCTTTGAAATTACGGTTTTTTTATTCACAATTGTAAGGAATTGCCGTTCTGTATTTTGAGTCCTTTTTGAAAGAACATTCAAAGAATAATGTTGTTCCGACTTGCCAAACTTAACTTCTGTATGTAACTACCTATGTACATTAATTTGAACAATGTAACTTAGACAAAAACTTTGCCTGTTCGAACTTCGAAGGAACCACTTCACTCTCCAAAATAACCTTCAAATAAACGAGTTAGAATTTTATTCCAAAAAAAGTTTGGTGAATTTGTACGTGTTTCGGCTTTTCTATTCTCTCGGCATGTCCCTTTAAATGTTGACATTCTCTCTCAACATTTTATGAAAGTTCAATAAATTTACTTGGACCCCCATTTCGTGTTCACAGCTCGTTTAATATGAATTCTAAACTCATTTTCAAGTTCTCAGGCCAAAGTTTCGGGAGGAAATGCCATGGCAGTATAATTTGGATGTAAACACAGTTACACAGTTTTCCTGAATTGGACTCGCATACGTTTCCGTTTTTGGCATTTTAGCATGTTCAACTTGAATGACCATTTAAACTCATTCGGCATATTCCTATATACCAGACTCAGTTAAGCATTTCGAAATTCGTTTTGGCCCGCTATGCGCTGCATACGGTGCTTTCAACACTGCGCCGTCACTCCCGCCTTTCGGAAAATGCACACTCTCCAACTTGCGCCAGCTGTGACATTTTAATGGATCCGTTACGGATGTATGTGCATAAGGCTTTCCTCATAGTAATTTGCATATTAAATGTGTGCGGTTACCCGCATAGAATGTACCTTCACTTATATGAGATGCATATATTTAGTTTGTTGGATTGCTGATAGGATGTGGAGAACCGTGTGCTTAAAGGACGAAGTGGTTTATGATACCACAGACGGGATCCGCACATATTTCTACGTCACGCCTGTTGAAGAGTGCCAGTTATTTGGCACGTAGATACCTATAGGATTATCGTGTGGCGGAGAAGAACTATCAGGAAGGAGCTGCTGGCTGGATATAAACTAGATTTGTCTTTTAAGCTTAAAATATATTTCCGAAAGTGGGGAAGAAAACACAATCAAATGCAACGAGAATGAAAACATATGTGAGAGGATTAAAAACCGAAAGAATAGTTTCGGAAACTGTCATCACTTTTTCCTAATTAATTGATATCTTTTCATTATTGATATCTGCGACATGGTTTATTGCCAATTTCTTTGGGACATATTTTTACCAAAATGTATTTTTTTTAATTTATTGCCTTTTCTGATATACATTACATAATACGTAATCACTACTAAAAAGTACTATCTAGGAACTGAAAATCTGCAGTATTGCCTTGTTTCTATTATTTCTGAAAGTTGCGGTGAGTAATCGCCTAATACCTATGTATATTCAACGTCAAAATATGGACCAAAATACACGCAAAAATACGTCCCAAAATTAAATATGAACCAAAATACGCTTCAAAATACTCGACAAAATAGGTGTCAAAATACGCCCCAAATTAAGGCCCTTATTGTGATTGTCGATCAGCGATCGACACGACAATTGTCGATTGCGTCGATTGATTTTACCTATTCTTACGCACAACATTTTTTCACTTTCAAGAGAAAGCATCGACCACACATTTGTAATCGACTACAAGCGACTGTCAAATCGCCAAATATCAATCGCAATCGACAATCAAAGTTGTCGATCGATCGACAGTTGTCGCTCAACGATCAACTATCGACACTCACAATAGGAGCCTAAGTGTCAAAATACTCATCCAAAATACGCCACAAAATAAGCTTCAAAATACGACCCAATATACGCTCCAAATATGACTCAAAATACGCACCAAAATACGCACCAATATACGCTCCAAAATATACGTTAAAATACGAGTCAACGCGCCAACGTACTACTATATACTACTTATCTACTACTATATCAACCTCGGAATATAAAAAAGATGGCTGACTACGCCCCATGTGTGAAAGGCTGCGTTAGACGTATAAAATTATATATAAGTCATCTTTCTTTTTTACTTCAGAGCGTCAACAAAAGTTCGTGTTTCTCTTTTTAGCTCAGGCAAATTAGAACTCATTTTATGTTTCTTTTTCCGATAATCTCAGAATAAATTCTGACAGCGAACCATAAATTAAATTACTGCTTAGATTTCGAAATGCGAAAGAGTAAAGTCACAACTCTTTTATCTGTATTTATCGAGGTTGCAATTGAATATGGTGCGCAGATTGGTCAATTTGCCCCTATACTCGTTATTTCGTTAAGTGTCATGTGAATCGTGTCGGCGACCCATTTGCCAAAAGGCTTCTTTGGGCAGTTTATAGTTTTATACTCTGTGCAGCCAATATTCCACAGACTGCCTGGCGTCGTGTCTCGATTTCCTGAATCAATTTCAGTATGCTTTCATGCCACTATTCACTCCAGCGTTACCGATAGACAATTTGAAAATGTCTCCAAAAAAGTTTAGCCAAAAAATGCGCCCCATCAAATTTAACGAAATTATACGTTTATTAATAAAGGGAATTCATTTTCTTAATGAAATAAATTTAAAGTTGAAAAAAATAAATAACCAAAAAATAACAGATCATGTTCCTTTACTTTTGTAGTAAAAATGGAAAAGACTGTCAAAAATGGCAGTGGCGGGGTTGAATTCTCTCTCAAAGAGAAAAACTTATACGACAACGCTTGGGAACGCTTATATTAACGCTGTATTAATCTATGAAAAATGACAGATGAATTTTATTTTTCCATAAATTGCATCCGAGTACCTATGAATCCAAAAGAGTTTGTATTGGCTGAACTACAAGCATTCAAGAAGAGAAAAAAAAACTACACTCTTTTCCCGCAGTCTGTTACCATTTTTTACCAATTTGTTTCTCATGTCATAGGTATCTCAGGAAATCAAAAGATAAATGCCAAAAGCCGTTATACTCACATGCCAAATAGGACAACAAATTTCAAATCATCTGTCAATTTTCAGGCGACTGACAGTTGTTTCAATTCTTACTCAATGACATTTTGTTGAGTAAAAACTAGTAAGATTCTCAGTGGAGGGGTAATATTTTGCTATTTCGTAGCCGCTCTCTTTTACGCATTTTTCAAGTTAAGGAATTTTTCAAATTCGTAAAAATTCGTAAGATTTAAAAATAAAGAAACAGATTTATATAGAAGCAAATAAGGGTTTGCTGGCATTCTATTGACGTTTGGAACGGAAAGTGTTGCGATGTACTTTTATTTTTGTTTTTTGGTATGATAACTATTAAACGGACATGCCACGAATTCTTAAAGTAGGAAACACAAGCACATATGTATTTCTTTTTTTAAAAAAATGTTGGGTGTTATTTGAGAAATAAATTGTAGACTTGAAAATGCAATTGGGCGAGTTATATCGCCCATCGGTAACACTGATTCACTCTAAAGGTACTTTCTTCCTATTGCTTTCTTCCTGCACCTCTTTTTTTTTTTGTTTTGATTTTTGACTTTTCCAATTCAAATATTATCGGAATAAATTTGCATTGTAAGTAAAAGCAAACTTTGACTTCGAGTCTAAACCACTTATATTGTCTGTCAATTGCGACATCTGACAATAATAAAAATTGAGGGCGTTCAAGAATCTAGTTTAGTAAGTCTGGCAGCTCTATATCTTCATATTGCTGAGTTTTCATTGGGCTAGACCGATCATGTGAACAGTTTTCTCAGTTGACGTCTATGTCAGCAACACAGACAAATCAAGTCAAGAATTGCTTGACTTACTACTAAATTGACGTCTATTTGTTTCAACATTGTGTCTGGAGAACTCAGTTTTGACATTTCTATTGGGCTCCCCGACGTGTAGCACCAATCAGAAACTTGGAACCCAGGAGAAAAAAAATGCAATAATTGTCAATAAGTGATATACCGACAATTCAAGTTAGTTTTCGCGTTCATGTAAATTTGAATCCAGACAATTCAAGTCGACTTACTATGACTAGATTCTTAAATGCAGCCATTGTGTGTTCAGGCAATTGTCAGGAACTTGACAGTTTCATTCTCAGAGGAAAGGGTAACAATAGTCTGACAATGACTTTTCTGAAAATTTTGTCAGGCAAAATAGTAAGTTCAGATGGTTGTAATGCATTTGGGACATATTTTTCACTGACAGATCTCACAATAGTAGAAGATCTGACAATCGATTGTAGGTACTTTAAACATAATCAATACAGTGGTGCGATTCAAAATTGAATTGAATATTATTGTGCGACCCACTTAATATAACCTTAAATTTCGAAAAATATCAATAAAAAGGGATAGCTAGCTACACACCATTAACTCACAAAAATTACTTACATAGATACAAAACCTCTCGGCTCTGTCCAATCTATAAAATGATACATTTTAGTTCGTCTTCAACTCGATTTAAAATACTTCAAAGAGCGTTAATTACCTGTTAACTTTTCGTCTTTCGAAATCAAGCAACCAAACTAATCTCCACTTAACCCATATTCCTAAGACCTTTTCATTTCCACATCTCCAGTCACTGTTTGCAAAATAGAAAAAGTCTCTTGATATAAAGTATATATGCGCACGATTACATTAATCCCAGAGCAAAACATCAGGAGGAACAAAAAGGTCAAAACCGCAAAACCCAACAACAAAGGATACCCTCTTTCGCCCTATTCCATATTGGATTTCCAATACCCCTCCACATTGCATCCTTCATCGGTTTCAAGTAGATACGACCACATGACAGAAAAGTTACTTTTCTCGGCTCTATGGTATTGGTTCCTTTGAACGGGTTATTTTATTCTTACATTCCCTTTGCCTTGCTCCTGTGAGCATTTCAAGAATTAAAAAAAAACTGTTTCTCAAAATGTATTGCACCGGAAAAATAAGTTAACAACAACCTCAACGTTTTACAATTTCATTCATTCAATCCGTTTCGGTGGCCCTCCAAGTGTCCCCACACATCGACGGAAAAAAGGACAAAACCAAAAAAAGGGGATTTCGTTCCTCAAAATGAGAAACAAATTGTTTTCTGCCGCTGTGGGTGTAGATAGATGGGTGATATAGTATTTTCGAAGAATGTGGAATCCTTTGAAAGCGTTATTTATGTAGATGTATTATATACATGGTATATCCCACACGATGGCTGTAGAAGTGTGGAGAGGGATTGTTATCTGAAAGAAGCTTCTGCCAAGGCGGGTTGTTGTAGAAGGGTCGGTCGGCCCACCCACCTGTGGTTCCAAAGTGTCTCGGAGCTATTTTGAGTACGGTTGCTGTAATGGATTCTATGATAGGATGTTAGGTAAGGTATATATGTGTGTACTATTCAATTGAATAACCTATTTTGTGATGCTAGTTATAGGGACTTTTCTGTTAGGGGATTATTCTTTGTTATGATTTTTTTTTTTTTTTTTTGTTGACAAAAATATGTTTTTGTCGAGTTTAAAAATATTTTGTTCGGTACTTAGTATGCTAATTGCTAGAACTACATCTATGATCGATAATATTACTGCAAATTTACTAGGTCGTAACGAACACTGATGCGAACATAAGTAATCGTAAAAAGCAAACTAAAGCAAAATAAATGTCTAAACCTATTTACTATTACATGTACAATTGATATGCTTTGGGGATTAATGTTTTAGTAATTGGCTTGTATTTTGGAATTAATTGATGTGTTGGTATAGCGAACTACTCAAGCCGTGAAGCTTTGCCTTTTTGTGTATATCAATGCAATGTATAGCAGCTGAACTATGTTTTTAATTTGAAATGTATCGCCTGCCTCAACAAAAATATTAGGTTGGGTGTTGTGCCCCCGTTGGTAACTCACGGGTTCTAGGATCTATTTGCTAAGCTTATAGAAGCGCGAGTATTGACCGAGTAAAAAATAGCAACACGAATGCTATAAAAATGACTGTGTATCTCAGAAAACCAGAAAGGCCATTGATCAGCCCATTGAGTAGATACTTTTGCTACTCATTTTTTTGTAATGATTTTATCAACATCAAAATATATCGTTGAGAAAAACAAGTCCAAGGTATGCCTTCCTTCCTGCGATAAGCAAGGGGAGAACCAGGTGCATAGAAAGAAGTGCAGAACTAAAGGGTCCGCCATCTAACGTTTTTTTTTTTCCAACTAGTGCTTATTTCGCGAATGGTAACACTTAGTTCATGTCTGATTATACAGATAATTAGTTTTATCCTTCCGCTGAACGAATATGGTTGTGTATACGCTTGAACAACGCTGGGAAATATTGCGACATTACTTTGAAAATCATGGTAATGTTGCAGAATGTGTGCGAAAATTGCGTACGGATTTTGGAAGAAGAGAAGCACCGTCAGCTCCGTATATTCGT
Source organism: Cheilosia scutellata (assembly GCA_955612985.1). NCBI lineage: Eukaryota > Metazoa > Arthropoda > Insecta > Diptera > Syrphidae > Cheilosia > Cheilosia scutellata. The sequence continues at coordinate 50,056,548 of OY015313.1, read as the reverse complement.
TATCTTGTGAAAAAAGTGAAAGAAACTGGCATCCTCATCGATAAACCAAAGCGTGAAAAGCCAAAAACAGTGCGTATACCCAAAACGAGTCACTGTTTGGTGCGGATTTTGGTCCAGAGGCATAATTGGGCCATTTTTCTTCGAAAATGAGCAAGGAGTGTCCGTTACAGTCAATGGCGATCATTATCGGGCCATGTTGAAAGAATTTTTGTTCACAAAAATTGAAGAGGAGGATATTGGCAACATTTGGTTTCAACAGGACGGTGCTACGTGCCACACAGCCGAAGCTACACTCGATGTTTTGCGCCCTGTTTTTGAAGATCGCATTATCAGCCGCAGAGCTGATGTCGTTTGGCCACCGCGGAGCTGCGATTTGACACCGTTGGACTATTATTTGCGGGGTGCCGTAAAAGATAAGTGTTACGCCCACATGCAAGAGACAATTGACGCTTTAAAGGACAATATTCGTACCCCTTTAGGGTGCAATCTGAAGTGCCCCAATATCTTAAAATCATTTTCATATAATGTGTCCTCCATGGTAAAAATTTCATGCTTTCATCACAAAGTGCACAATTGTTATACAATTTTATACTATGCCGCCTCACTAAATCGACTTAGAACAAAAGTTATTGACTACAAGCGAAGATCTTTCTTTTATCCACATCCAAGCTATATCTAAAAAAACATCAAATAAATATGTGTACACTCCCGTACCAACGAGTCTGAATAGTGAATACCCTATAAAAGAAGAGTTTTATGAGCTTATAATCTAGACGGAATCTATGAGTCCAAAGTGGAGTGTGATGACAAAAATTTGTCTTCATAAGGGACTTTAAGGCGAAGTTCGGAAATGAAAATATATTTGACACGACAAATACCTACGTAACGTATAGCGACTGCGGAACTACTGATTTTGTAGACGCTTGGAGTGCGTTTTATAAACCAGTCACTAGGTTTTTAATGACTGGGACTCACATGCTGACGGTCAACCAAATTGGCAATGTGACAATCGGATGCAGGGCTCGCATAGATGTCTTGAGAGTGCACAAATTCCGAGGGGCATATATGTGGCTATTGACCATTTTCTTATTGCGGCTGAATTTAGAGCTCGACTGGGCATCCCTTAGAATAATCCTGATAAAGCGAGAAGTGAACAACCTCTAGTCGATGATTAACCAGTCCCCCTTCAAGTAGATATAAAAGGGCTTGGATTTCTTAGCGGCGGAACTCTTAAGATGCAATTGTTTTGGTAGAGCGGTATGAAATCTTAATTAGTTTACATATGTCAAACTATAGACAACATTTTTTGAAATGAAAATTTCAAGACAAGAAAAAAAGTTCAAGGCATTTTGGTCATCTAAAATATTGGCAATTCCATGTTTTGTTTTTGCTTTTCAGACAAAATATTGTCAAAAATTGAAAAAACATGCTTTAGGTACATACTTATTGGACAAGCGATACATTTCAATTTAATCATTTTATTATAACGTTTACAGGTAATGATTTATTAGTTCTTTCATATTAGTTTTATTATCATTCAGTAAAAATAAAATTTATTGTAGGTATTAAAGAAAACAAAATCAAAAAGCCCTAAGCAGGCATCATCCCTCAGTACACAATAAACAATAGTTAATTAGTTTATTACCAGACATTTCCATGAATTCTTAATATTGATATTATAAAATATACTTTCACATTATTTTTTCATTTGTTTTAAATAATAAATTAATATGTCTTATTTTTAAAAATTATTTCATATTTTGAAGAAAATTTTATATAGTGATGGGAATGGGTCTATACTCACTTAGGCGCTATGACATGCGGTGGCAGTTGTAACGCACAGCGTTGCCTTAGAATTCCTTCCCACAATTGTACGCCAATGATGCCAAATATGAAGAACACAAAGAAACAGAGCAAGAGCACATTGCCCAGCATGGGTAATGTGTCCAATAGGAGCATGACAAGAATTCTCATACCTGTGGAATAATAAGAAAACAAAAATTTTGTAGATAACTGTATTTTTCTAATTACATAGCTTTGTTTGATTTTGAACATTTTTGTACATAATATTCTGGGCCGTATTTCATAAAAATTGCGATAGGTGACAGGTGACAATTTGTAAACTGACAACTGCGCAATAATTGTCAAATTTATATTTCAGAAATAATTAGACAATTTTGTAGAATTGTCGGAAAATAACCGACAATTGTCATGTTTTAGTTTCATAAAAATATTGTCAGGATTTTTCCGAGAATTGTCATAATTTTCTAACAAATTTGTTCTGACAATTTTTTTATGTAAAATTTTGTCAGTATCTATATTCTATGTAATTGAGAATTACGACATTATAATTTCTTTTAGCAGAAGTAATAAAGAATCTCAAATCTAATTTCGTGTAGTACGCACTCTACGCTTTAAAGAAAGAATAAATAATAATTTTATTGCGTTAAGAAATTTCAAAATTAAGGAAAAATTGCATGCCCCTAAAAAAAACCACTGAAATACGTTTACTTGGATAAAAAAATGTTGAACATCTAGAATTCTAGAGAGCATTCCCCAAAAAGTAATACCCTCTCTTGGATGCTAAGATCCAAGTCAAATTTGTCAAAATTATGTATAACTATGACTAAATTGTCAAAATAGTGAATAGTGGAAAAATAATCATGACAAATTTGTCGTTGTATTTAACTGACAATAACGCTACCTGCCACCTGAAATGAAAATTTGTCAGGCATATGAAACAAATTTGTAGAATTTTCTGCTGTCAATGGTTATAAAATATTCCTCTTTTTTTTAATAATAGTTGGCCATAACGACCAGTGTTGCCACAAAAAAAAGTAAATCCGGTCAAAAATTTCGACCAAAAGTTAAAATGAGAATTTTTGACCTGAAACCCGGTCAAAAAGAGAAAATACGTATACCTACCTATACAATTTACGAATTTTTATGTTCACCTGCATTATCGATGTTTAGAAAACGTTTTTATAATATGTCAATCTTGAGTTTGTGAACTTGTTTTTTATTTCGTTTGTTTAAAATTTACTGAAACTAATTTTGCATTCTATAGGCATGTTTTAAGTTCTGAAATACACTTTTAGTACATGGCCATACACGTCTTCCAATGAACATCGTGTCCAGCGACACAGGTAGATTTTGAGTGATTAAAGGAGAAAGGTAGATAGCATAGAAAATCTACTTTCAGAAATAATTCTGGTGCGTTCTTTTTCGCACCGTTTTGCTTTCGATACAAATCTTCATTTGATATTTGCGTGAGGACGTCAAAAACGGGCGTCCGCTTCGGCTTAACCATAGAATTTGTTTGTGCTTTCAAGTTCACTATTCTTTTACCTGCCAGCTGCTAAATTTAATTTCATTGCAATGACCCTGGTTTTTGTATGTAGCCAAATCGTTAATGGAAATGGAAGTCATATGGGAGAACGTGTATGGCGAGGCCATGTACTAAGGCCGTGTGTCAATTGGGCTAAATAATTATTCTCGGATAATTTTCTGACACTTGAAAAGAGTAGTTCACCTAACTCCAATCTGAGATTTATCGAATTTCACACTTTAATTAATTGAAATTCATTGTTTAATTTCCTCTCAAAATTCTAGCAAAAGAAAACGTCAAAAAATTAGCCTATAAGATAATTTATTATCCTGCTCCCGGAGCAGAATTCCATGTTGATGTTGTAGTGCCATTATTCGCATTAAATTGGTTTCTGTTTGAACTTGGGAGCATATGTTCGTAATGTATGGCAAAGTTATATTCAAATTATAGAAATCTATCTTTATTTATAGTCAGTAGGGCAATTTAATTTTTCCAGTCAAAAAAGAGTTTTCCGGTTAAAAACAATTTTCGTTCCGGTCAAAAAACGGTTAGGCCGGATTTCAAAATTTTCTCCGGTCAGAGTAAACAGATTCATATATGACCGGAATCCGGTCAGAATGGCATCACTGATAACGACCCTAGAATTAGCTTCTCACAACCATTCGTTTGAGTGAGTTTTTTTTTCGGGAAGATAGAAGAGACACATAATATATGAGGACCCTGAACGCTAGAATTAAGAAGATTTCTTACTTTTTCAGGACAGTATTCTACTAATGGTTGGTTAGTGGCACAGTAGCGCAGTGGTTAGTGTGCTGGACTACTTACTGTGGATCCCAGGTTCGATCCCCGGAAAAATACAAATTACATCTTAAAGTTTTTTCTATTGCGCCAACTCTCGCGAACGTCTGATAGACATCCGAGAGTATGACTGTTCTAAAAAAGCTTCTCAATTCAGCCGTTCGGACTCGGCATAAAATTGTAGGTCCCTTCCATTCGTTCCAAAAATAGAAACTCACACAAAACGAATGGTTGCGAGAAGCTAGGCCTTGGGTGTCTACCGCCTGTTGCGCCGCCTATTTATTTTTTTATGATGATGCTTGGTGCAAGTGGCCCTAACTGTGACTTTATTGTTTAGTAGTTCAGTAAAACGGGTTTCACCCGACCACCACCACGAAACCCCTGGTTTGATGACGCAGCAAAACAAGAAGCGTATAAAGCGGCGTTGCGAAAAAGGACTAGAGCTGCTCGGGAGCTCTACGAGCAAAAGAGACGGGAGGAACATCGGATCCTCAGAAAGAAAAAGAAAGAGCACGAGAAACGTATGATCGAAGAAATTGAGAGATGCTACTCCAGGAACAATGTACGGAAGTTTTACCAGAAGGTAAAAAGAACGTGCCAGGGCAAACAATCCCGTACAGAAACCTGTAGAGATAATGAGGGAAACCTTGTAGTAGAATCACAGTCGGTGCTGGGAATATGGAAAGATTACTTCTGTAGACTCTATAATGGCGACGAAGACCAGAATCCCGCTGTTAGGCAGAACGTATCACTCAATATAGACGATGATAGAAAAACTTCCGTCCACCTGACCAAAGCGAAGTACGGGTAGCAATATACAAGCTAAAGAACAACAAAGCTGCAGGGCCTGATGGTCTACCTGCCGAGCTTTTTAGAGCAGCTGGAGATCACTTGGTAGAGAGCATGCACCAACTCATCTCCAAAATTTGGTCAGATGAATGCATGCCTGATGAATGGAATCTCAGCATCGTTTGTCCGGTCCACAAGAAAGGAGACCCCTTCAACTGTGCCAACTACAGAGGTATCAGTCTCCTTAACATCGCATACAAGATCCTGTCTGCCATACTGTGTGAACGCCTTAAACCATTTGTAAATAACCTGATTGGCCCCTATCAGTGCGGTTTTAGGCCAGGAAAGTCCACCGTCGATCAAATTTTCTATAAATTCTGACAACAACATCTCAGAAGAAATTAAACGAAGAATAACTCTTGCCAACCGCTGTTTCTTTGGGCTAAGAAGGCAATTGAGTAGTAGAGCCCTATCCCGAGCAACTAAGGAGATTCTGTATAAGACCTTGATCATTCCACTCCTGCTTTATGGCGCTGAAGCTTGGACTCTATCTAAAGCGGATGAAGATATCCTCGGTCGCTTCGAGAGAAAGATTCTTCGTAGAATTTTCGGTCCCGTTTGCGTTGACGGGCTTTGGAGAAGGAGATTCAACGACGAATTATACGAGCTGTACAGCGACACCCACCTGGTCAAAAAACTGCGAGTAAGTCGTTTAAGATGGCTAGGACATGTAAAGCGGATGGGAACAAATTCTCCGGCCCGTAGAGTCTTCGAGTCTAACCCGGAGGGACAACGCAGTAGAGGAAGACCTCGCCTTAGGTGGCGCGCGCAAGTCGAAGGCGACCTCAACAGACTAGGAGTGCGCAACTGGAGGCAGTTAGCTAAGGACCGGGCTAACTGCAGAGGCTTGATAGCTGAGTCCTCGGTTCACCCCGAACTGTAGAGCCGCCTAAGTAAGTAAGTAAGTAAGTTCAGTAAACAAATGAATAAATATTATTTAATTTAAAACTGTTTGGATTTCCAAGTATATTGTCACAAACATTATATTCCATTCTGAAAATTGTGAGCAACCTCCTAACACCTCAACCTTTGTCTTATTTGTTTCGAAAAATCTAATATGGATGTAGGAGTTGAAACAGAACACAGTAGACTAAAGGGCATATTTTGCATTGATACTATTTTTGCGGTAGTCGATGTGACCCACTGTTATTTTTACCCCACAACTAATGATCAATTAAAATTTCCTCTTTCATTTAAAACAAAAAGTGTATACGCTATAAACGTTGTTTAATAAAAATCAAAATAAAAATCATCACATAAAACTACCCGGGTCTTATAAAAATCACTGTTTTTCTTGTCATCTATTAATACACTCAGTATTATCGGTCTTGTAACATCTTTGTTTACGGGGTTGCTCAGTTGCTGACTTGAACAGATAGAGTGGTTGGGTTAACCCTGACTTCTGCAATGTCATACATCACAGCATAAGGGTGTGGTGTGGGTGGCAAATAAAATCACTTGGAGACGTGGTGGGTTTGAAAATCACGTCGTGGGCGAAATGTACCAACTATAAAATCGTGAGAAACCCCTAGGAGGAACTATACAGAAAATGGAATAGATTTATGTGTCTGGAATGCATGCCCGTCTACTGAAATATTTTATTTGTTGAATTATTTTAGCTTGTTCATAGGAGTTTTCTTTATCCGTATAATATTTTATTATGAATTTCGTTGTCGAGAGAAAATGCTGTCAAAATCATAATCTTCTGGTACAATGAATGCAATTTATGGACATGTTTTGACTCCTAAAAAGGAGGAATTTTCAGATGAATTTGCTGTACTTTGGATGTAAATAATATTTATTTTGAATTTTTTCAGGGAAATGCTAAGATTGCACTAATGTTTATGGGTTAGGTATCTACGTACGTTATTCCCCTTGCGATAGCAGTTTTAATGTGTTGATGCTTATGGCATAAGAATATATTCATGCCTTTATTGCAGAACTTAGTTTATCCACATTTAGTTTAGCAGCTTAGTCAAGGAAATCGATAGTTTTATTTAATTTAACGGTGTTTTTGTTTTTTCTACCCAGAAATGATGAATTGTGTAGGGAAATGTGAAATACTTAGATAATTTTTAATATGTCGTATATCCATATATCCAACAACGACGTTTTGGACAGAAGGACACCAGAGACGGTGATATAACTTTGAGGTGGTTAGTGACTTTGTCTACCTATATTTCTGTATGAACTTAGACAATGACACCAGCGCTAAGATTAAACAAAGAATAACTCTTCCCAATTGTTGTCTCATAATGGGTTGAGAAAGGCAATTGAGTAGAAAAGCCTCTTACGAACAACTCGAGTAATTTTTTGGTCCCGTCTGCATAGACGATGGTGAATGGAATAGGAGATATCTATAACGATGAACTATATGGGCTAGATAGCGATATCGACCTAACCAGAAGAGTGAAGGGCCAACGAATTAGGTGGCTGGGTCATGTAGAGCGAATGCACGGCTCCCGGCCGAAAGATCATCTAATCCACACCCGAGGGATGGCGCAGTAGAGGAAGACCACGACTCAGGTAGCGCACGCAAGTGGAAGGGGACCTTAACCAACTTAGCGTGCGAAACTGGAGACAGATTACCAAAGATCGTGGTGGCTAGAGACACTTGGTGATTGAGGCCCAGGTCCCTCCGGACTGTAGCGCTACTTTAAGTAAAGTAAGTAGGTAAGCATATCCAGCTGAAGTGCCATCGACCTTAAGTTATCAGGGATGGCCTTCATATGCGTGGTTTGAGAGCAAACACACAAAATAGGCACTGCTCCAACCAGAAAGCCTGATGCCCTGTCCAGGAAAAAAACAATTCAATATGAAACTAAAAATAAAATTCACTAAAGCAGGCCTAAAGCTTGTTGAAACATACATATTATAACATTTCTTAATGTAGGTAATATTAAATGCAGACGTCCTGAATTTGCGAAAGGCAGTACGGCACGTAGGTTGCGAAGATTGGGTTTCGGAAAGACAGAGCAAACATGTCGTTAAAGTCAGCCACGATTAGGATCAGTTGTATGAATTGCCGCATTTCCGTACTTTAAAAAATACCTCTAATAAGGATACAATAAGTCCTATACCCACCACTGCCAGAGTGTGGAATCGACAACGCTGGATATCTTCCCATATATTGCTCTGTATTTAAAAAGGCCTTACTAAAAAATTAAGATAAAGCTCAGCCGCTGTGCAGACTCGCAGAACTTGCTGTCACAATTAACGAGGGAAAAAGGCTCGACATTGCCCTAAATAGTGATAGTGAGCCATATAAATCTTTGAATGGATCAAGGTGGATACACGACATATCAAAAGTGCACATATGAAATGACCATGAATGACACTTGGCTGTTCATGCGTTGCGATGACACCAGAATATAGAATACAGACAGAAATCAATCAAATGAGAACGAGTCTCTATTGAAATCAAACTATGGCATGTTTATTCTATAAAATCAAATTACTTTGATTCGATTCAAAGGTCAAAATATTCGTGAAGGTATAACGTTAACGATATTTGCTTTTAAATGTAGTCCTAGCCTTATATCCAATATACATACGTCTATATTATATTTTGTGTTTTTTGCATAAATACTCGTACAGTCCATATTTCGTTTTATAACCTTCTCTGTGCACTTTTTCAATTATTCAATCGATCGTAAACGAGTTGAGCAATTTAAATAAACATATCATGGCTGTCCCCAATGACCCAGGTCAGACTCCAATATGGCAATATTTATGATAATATTTGTTGCGCAAAAATTATTTATACTCACTTGGAATTCGATTGATGGCCCGTAGCGGTCGCAGTACTCGAATCGTCCGTATGGCAGTTAAATTTAAATTCTCGACATGCATCACATATTCCAACAGACCTGCTAGGACGATGAAAAAGTCCAAACGGTTCCACGAGTCGGCCAAATACGTGTTCTTTCCGTACATTCCCATGGCGACCATTTTGATGCTCATTTCCAGTGCGAAAAATGCAAAAATTATATCATCGAATATCTGAAAAAAAAAAAAAAAAAAAAAAATTAAAAATAAAACAACATTGAAATTAAGCTGACAAATTATGCAGATACACTATAATTGATAGATGCAGTGCCAATAATGACACGAAGGCTATATTTAATTGCATTCTAAAAAGAATAGACGGATTTATATCGATTAAAAATAATTTATAAGTGCTAAAACTGAAGTCTAATTATAGAGGTTTGTTTTATTTCATTTGGCTTATCTAATTGGTTTTCAAACTTTCGATGTGGCACAGTTGTGGAGCTGCAGCTGCATGAGTGTCAATACACTTTAGTTGAGCTTAACGGATACAAGTAATTTGTGTGCATTTCCTTTCTGCGAATATTGGATTAATTAGAGTAAATGCATTTTCTGGTCTGCGAACTCTACTGAATTATGGATGTAAATGGCAATCTTTCAAGGACGTTACCTAATTGAATTGCTTGCGGCTATGAGACTGCGTATATGTTGGCACTGGGGATAATTAGACAAAAAAAAAAAAAAATAAATAACGTCCAAGGTTGCACATTGGTAATTCAATTAAATCTTTATGAGTTTGAAATGCTGTAAGTATGACAGTCGGTAGGGCTATTTTGTGTGCATAGTTTCTATAGTTTTATTTTAGCTTGCACTTGGGAGAGCCAGGGCCGCACCAACCATAATGTGCAAGATGTGCAAATGCACAGGACGCCGAGTTCTGGGGCGCATTGCCAGGAGTAAGAAAAGTTAATTTTATCTTTCGCGAACAAATATTAAAAAAAAAATAAAAAATAAAAAATACTCGGTAGACACCCTAGGCCTAGCTTCTCGCAACCATTCGTCTGTGTGAGTATTCTGTTTTTGGGACGAATGGAAGGGACCTACAAATTAATGCCGAGTCCGAATGGCTGAATTGAGAAGCTTTATCATGACAATTATACTCTCGGATGTTTGTCAGACGTTCGCGAGAGGTGGGGCAGTAGAAAAAACCTTAATGCCCAGTTGCACAGTCACAGCCGTATTAATAATAGATCTCAAACCCATCTCTAACTCACTTGTTACGTAACTAGTAGTTAAAAATTTAACTCACTGACTAAATTTTCTTATTTATAAAGAAATATAACCCATGCATTAACTAATTGACGTGTTTCCTATTATCGTAGGTATGTGATGACAACGCTTCTCCAAATTGTATTGAAAACTGACAGGAATGCGTCCTTCTTTTCTGCTGCCATCTTCTTCTTCTAATGGAATTAGAATTTTCTTACTCTTACTAATGCAATTCATTTTTTTATATTTCCTTTTGAAAATCTATATATTTACTCGTATTTTTGAATGTTTTATATATAAATATTCTCATAGGATTTTTTCGTCTAGCATATTAAAATTATCCAAAAAGGGTGAGCCATTTTGCTGCACAATTTTTGCAAATTTATTCAATTATCACCCTTTTACCACATTCATATAAACCAAACGAAATTAAACCTGAAACCCATCTGTCACTTTGCGCGGGAAACATGTTTTGCAAAGCTAACAAATCGCTAACACACCTACCACCGCGAGTTAGTTATGTAAAAGTTACGAAAGCTTAGTTATCTTCAAAAAATGTTTATAAATAGGAATTTGGGTTTAACCAGTGGGTTAGTCATTAGTTAGGGATAACACGAAGTTCCGCAGCTATTATTAATACGGCTGTCAGAGTTTAAACTCTCGTTTTGGTTTAAACCTTCGTTCAACAAATTTTCGGTTTCACTGTGTTCGTTTAAACCCAAAGTGGGGTTCAACTCTCGGTTTAAGTTAAACGCCTGCATTCTGCCGTTTAAACTTTCGTTTGACAGCTGCTATTTCATACGGAGTGATGAGATGAGAGAGAGAATAAAAGAGATAAATTGTCTGGGTGCTACACTTCTTGAATTTATATGAGTGAAAACTAGAGTTATGATTAGTTTCAGCATTACTGCGGTAAACCCACTGTTAAAAAATGTCATCAGAAAATTTCAATAGATTTCCAACCAATATACTTTTTAAGGAAAAACCCTTTTTTCATGTGAACATCAGGTAGATTTTAGCCCAAACATAATGTAGACAAGCGTAAATAGTACATTGAGGTTTTTTCAATACAAATTCATTAATTTAGTGTGTGGAAATGACGATTATTTTTTTGTAATGCTACTAGTGATTTCTTTAGATTTTTGGCGAACAAAATAATATTTATACATACTCAAATCTTTCACATTTTGTTTTGGCTGAAACAAGACACTACCTACTGTATGCTTTATACAATGCAATTTTTTTGTCCGATTTTGAACACACTTCTCGGAGTTCATACCATTTTTGTATACAGATCTAGATTACATTTTTGTATAACAGGAACAAGATAGCGCAGATTTTCGCAGAAACACCAGCAAAAAACATTGCGCGTACCTATTGCCAGACAATGACCCTAATTAGAGGCTCATAAAATCCTTTCAATTTTCATTATCATTACTGGCGCCGTGTGATCGGATGTGGTAAAAACCCAGCGAGTGACAAGAAGCAGTACCTGTGATCGCATCCGTCCGAATGCCCACTACATTTCAACAACTAGCTACATATTATTATTATTGAAAAAAATTAATTACATACTGCAATAATTAAATGGTGAAAGTAGATGACAGTTCAAACATGTGTCAAAAATAAATCAATTCACTTCGTTAATACCGAAATACATGTACATAATAATATTGCACACATTTTCTTTTATTTACAAATGGTAAAATAGATAAAGTTGAGAAAAGCAATAACCATTTATTTGATCAAAAATTCAAAAGTGGAAATAAATTAAGGGGAAATAACAATATCCCCTTAAGGGAAATTGTTCTGCGCTTCCACAACTGCGTTTAGTTAACTGGCAGATTATTTTGAACTGTGAAACTGAACGAGTTAAACCAAAAGTTTAAACTCTCGGTCAGGTTTAGTTAAACTTCAGTTTAAACTCTGACTGTGCAACTGGCCATAAGATGTAATTTGTGTTTTTCCGCGGATCGAACCTGGGATCCCTCGCACAGTAGTTCAGCGCACTAACCACTGCGCTACTGCGCCTACGTGCGAACAAATATTGCCATTTGCATTTTATACAAAAAGCTTGTTCAAATAAGCCCAAAATAACAACATCCGCATCACACCTGTGCTGAATTATTTCTCTCACATTAACTCACATCACTTGCAATGTTGCAACTTCAAGGAGAATCTAACTCAAAATATTGCTAATAAAAAATCCTACTAGACCTATGCAAGTCTCTGTCTGTCTGTCTCTGTGTTGAAAACACGATAGCGAATCGAATTAGGCGAATGTAATTTTGTGAGATGACTTATTTTTACTGTCGTCAGGTTGGTATTAATATGGTACATGTCGGCCATGTAATTAATTCTGTTACCTCCCTTCCAAAGCCAATATACCCATATGCCTCTCCGTCTGTTGGAAACACGATTGCGTCCAAATGAATCGGACGGATAGGAGAATGACATTTTTTTTATCGTAGTGAGGTTGGTATTGAAAATGGGGTATGTTGGTCAAGTAGTTCTGGTACCTCCCAAACAAAAAAAAAAAAAACAAAACGGCCAAGTGCGAGTACACTCGCTCACCGAAGGTTCCGTACTTGGCCAGAGTTGATGTCTTGAAAAGTCGGTTGTTCTTTGATATAATAGAAGGTCTATTTTAAACCTAGGTACAAAATTAAACAGTTTTTTGTATGAAGGAAAATATTTGCTTCACCAAATTAAGAATTATTCCAAAACCAGCCGATGTATTGTTACCATTGGTATTAGTCGTTTAACTAGAGGTTATACTTGATGTTGTGTGCAAATTTCAGCTTTCTACGTCAATTAGTTCTTGCGATACAAAATTGGCTTAGCGGATTCGGACAGACATCGTAGCGAAAACAATAAGGTTCCTCCCTTAAAAAAGCTGCTTTCTGACTTCTAACTTTCACAATATATAATATATATTCTATGGACATACGTCACTCTAAAAATCAATTTGTAACTTAAATTGAATAAGCAAAGTTGTGTCTTGTAGGGTAACATATCAAAATATAATTTTAAAGATCTTCGTAGCAACGAGATGAAATATATCTCCTTCTATATACGCCCCTAATTTTATTCTAGAATATTAATCCGAATCATAAAACGAACCTCACGTCATTATTTTGCTCAAATCGATTTGAGGCTGCATCTATCGGATCTTAGGCGTCTAAAAATATTGGGTATGTAGAGATGATGCTGAGTCTGTTGTCTATCGATTCACAAAATGTATATGTATATTTTTGCCTTTAATAGGTACCTACTGATATGGATCATAGTGTACATCAACTCGAACTCAACTTTCAGCCCAAGAGTTGCACAGACTCTTACTCTCGTCGTCTACAACGATCCTACTTAATTTTCCGACTTTTAATTAATTTTCGAATCTACATCTACATCCTCCAACAACCGAAAGAATTAATGAAAGCGACATAGAAACCATCAGTTCGGAAGAAAAAATACACACTTGCGGAATATTCTTCCGGAACTTCCTTGAGGCAAATACTTCATTAGTATACAGCTCATTCATTACTGCCACCATGACATTCTCACACGACAAAAAGACACAACTCATGTTGTACACACTTTGAGAGATATTCGTTCTGCCTCAACATCATGTTATCAATTAACATCGGAAAGCTTATGGTTAAGAGCTCCTTCTTGGCATCCAGCCCAAGAGGAGATGCCATCAACAAGTGCATGCAATACTTCGCATACTTGAATGGAATACATAAGAAGGTATATCTCCGCCACTCCATCGACACCAACACTACGGGCATTAGGTTGCGACGAAAAATTCCTCAAGCACTACATTCTACAGGTCGATCTTCGACGACAACCTGGATACTACTCATTTGACAGTAATTCAGAGAAAGATGTCATGTAGATATACATATACACTACACACCATTGACGTGCTCTCCATTCTCAAGGGAACGATGTGTCTATTTTCATGGAACGTGAGTACAATAGTACTACAGGTTTGGTGATTAATTAAAAGGTGCCGACGAATGACAACGATTTGGTATGGCACTGCAAAGTACTTGTCAACTTGTGCGACCAACACAGATTTCGATTTGCATCATAATTGTAGGGTTTTGCGTTGATAAATACGAGTCTATTTAGGTTCATGTTCCATTTGAAATTGTAACCCCTTAAACGGTCGAGTGATTATTTTAATTGCACTTATCTAGATTATTTGGGCGTAAATGCTCTTTTGTAAATGGAGTACTAAGGTTATCGTAATAAACTTGATTATTCAGAATGAAACGAGTTGATATTATATGGAGGGTACTTACCTGTAAAATTTTACATCGATTTGTGACACAAGCATCATCCACGCACGGCTGGTACATGCCAAGGGTTATACAGTTAAGTAGGATGACCAGAATCGATATCCGTTCGAACCACGTGTTTTATCAAATATCTTTGGTTAAGGAAAATTACATTCGATTTGCTGGAATTAATAAAGGCTGTCAAAAATATATAAGTTAGCTTGTATGAGTGTATGTATTTTTTTTAAACAAATTTATCTTTAAATATCCGTCTATAGTCGATATGCAACAAGAACGTATTTATCTAAAAAAAAAAAAAAAAACCCTATAGCAGTACTTGTTCTGATTTTATATAAACCATTACCTACTTAAGCCCATCAGTATCCTGCTCGCGCTTAATTTTAGCGACCGCACTTCTATCCACAGCACAGATAAATGCTTGCTAAATTCATTGTACAGGATATAGATAGGACACACACCCATATTTTATTGCCAATTTTTATTTTTGTTATTTTTTCACTTTTTTTTCTATTCACTAACACCGATTTTCAAGTATTCCATGAAATAGTTGATTTACAATTTGTTTTGTTTCGGAAAAGTCAAAATTTATCGCCGATTTAATGTACCAGATGCGCTTAACTGTAAAAATCAGTCAATATATATACATACTTCTAGATAGTGTAAAAGAAAATCCTAAAAAATAAGTCGGTATGTTCGCGTTAATTCCAAGAAGCAATGAACGGATTTGAATTCGGTTTTCATTGTTATGATCTGGATTTTTTGTGAAAGGCCTATGCGTTTGGACCACTAATAGGAGCAATAGCTAAAGTGGCAGAAAGGAAATTCAAAACAAAATTACACCCGTATAAATCTGATTGTAAAGCTCTAACCTCTAACTCCACATCAATAGATTATAGTGAACTTAAAAATTAAAAAATGGGCTTAAGTAAATTTATTTTTGATCTATAAATCATTTTTCTGCATATTCCTGAATCCCAGCAATGCTCAAAACAAATCATAAAATTGCGACCAACAACTTTTCATCATTGCAGACCACGGCTAAGCCAGCTGTCCGTGCCTGTAATTTGCTCTTACAATATAAAAGAAGGTTAGGGGCCGGTTTTAAGACTAGTTGATTGATAGCTTATCAGGAACTTATCTACCAGATAAACTTACATTTTTTGTTTCAAAAGTCTCGGATAGTGATATCTGACAGATTAAGTCTCTGATAGCCTATCCGCCGGTTCAAGAGGCCTTTATCTGGTATAGATAAGCGAAGTATTTATTTGATGTAACTGGAAAAATATAGTTTCAAAGCATTTTTTCGTTGACGAGCGTAGATATTGCAGTCACAAGTGTCTACGAATTCGATGAATATTACGAGCATATTACACGTCCCGTAGGAGTGGAAGTATTTTGCATTCGATTTCTATTCGATTAAATTACGAACAATAAAAAAACACAATTCGCTTAAAAACGTTTTTCGTCTGGTTAAGCTTATAATAAGGAAAGAAAAAGCATAATGACATGTGTATTGAAACGGTAAAAAACAGCATTGCCGTTCTACTTCTACCAGTTAGTTTATCAGAGACTTTGACTATGCAACGGAAAAAATATCAGCAACCTTTATCTGTTGGATAGCGTTATGTGTCAGATAACTATCCGAAACTTTATGCGGAACCTTTGAAGCTTGCCCTAAATTTTGTTGTGTGCATTGTTGTAACATCTTATCTTAGGTAGAAAACTAGTATCTCGCGACTATCTAAATGAACATAATTTGCAGAAATCATGTCTCAAATTGTCATTTCGTTTTGCATTAATTTCGCTGTGAGATTAAGTCGCAAGAAGTCCACTTGTGGGCAAGTCCTGAAGATATAGACGTAATTTTTGTACTTCCAGTAGGTACACTAACCACTGTACAAAACATAACCTGAGCTTGGCTTAACTATAGCACAATGTTAGACCAAGGCCGAGGGCGCTTTCTGCTGGAAATAGAAAAGTTAGGTTTAAAAGTTTTTTAACCCTTATAGGACGAATTTTGGAAAACAGTGAATGAGATATGTAATCATTTTGACTTATCTATTAACATACAAACTTTCAAGTTCATACGGCTAACGGTTCTTGAAACCCCTCTTACTCCCCGTGACTCCTTTACTTCTGAGCAATTCTCACCCACTCTACGGCAGTGTTGTTCCACGACGCGTCGTTTTTAATTGTCGACACTCTGATGTCGACAATAGCGTCGTCTATCCTCTATGTCGTCAATGTAGTTTATTGCGTCGTCTATGTCGTCAAAGTATTTAATTTTAATTGCGTGGTCAATGTCGTCAATAGGATTGTCAATGTCATTCAAAACAGCTGTTAGTGCAACGTCTCTAGCTCTACTAGTTACTAGTAATAGTAAGCATACACGCAGGAACAGAACAGGACTGCTTGAATATGAATTTATTAATAAATTAGAATTTAATGACTGAACGACTTTGAGTTGGTCAAGTTGAATAATAAACAAGCAGCAAGTTGCAATAATTGCAAAATAAATGGTTTAAGCACACCTGATCGCCTCAGACACTTTTTTTATTCATCTACATATTTAGAAATGTGTGCAAAATTTTAAATAAAAAAAAACGTTTACCCTTTTAAAAATAAAAAAGTTACCTATTTTATATTTCAATTGTCTTAATTTTATAAAAACTATATGTAATGTATTGCTTGATTGAACTTTGTCGACATGTCGTGTCGTCAATTTTGAATTAACGACACGTAATTGACGACGCGTCGACAATTGCGTAGTCTACATGGCCTAAGTAACTAAGCACTGCTACGGCCTAAGTTGGCCACAGATCTTTAAACAGAAAAAAAATCATGAAAATCGGACGAATGGTTCTCGAGTTATGGAGAAACGAACAAACGGAAGTTGCATTTTATAAGTAGTATGGATGCTTCGTTAGGCACAAAAAGGCTATCTTCTTTCTAATGGGATCTATTGGGACATATTACGCTTCCTTAACGTCCCATATAAGATGCTCAAACCATGTCGAACCATTCTGCAATATTAACAATCGGCATTATGTACTAACGGCTAATCTACTTTAAAACAATTTTTCACACCGGCGAAAATCCTCGTAAAGACTAACGATTTTCAACTCGACAGACACTCATCAGGGGGCTTATTCCCAAATGCGCGGCGGATCGCTTTTCATGCCGGATTGGTATTTTTGTATTTCCAAAAGCGATTTAATCCATTCAAAAGCGATAGCTATTTAGGTGACGGATTGCTGGCGGATTTATTGCAGATACAAATTTAACTAAACTTTTGTGACGGGAAAAAGCTGTCAAACTTTTGGGAAAATAAATGGAATATTGGAAGTCTAATTGCAAAAAAACTGAAAGCACAGTTCGCATTTGAGAATAAGCTAAAGCGAAGACGGTCGAAATCGAATTATCGCTTTCAATACGATCCGCCGCACATTTGGGAATAACCCCCCTGGCTTTTATCGATATCAAGCCCGCATTATGATATTATTTATCTCTCAAGGGCGTGATGTAGACACCAATTTTCTTTACCAAAAGTTGCAGTTTCCTTGTTTTTCGAGAACCGGAAATTTGATTCTCTTAATTCATCATTATTTAAGAATGCGTAACCAATAGATTATAAAGTCTATATTTAGGGTATGTCAAAATATTCAATTATTATTATTTAGAAAGTAGCCGTTAGGAATGGACCCCATCGACATTCTTGCCAGCGATATGCAAAGGATCTGCCTTAGGCAAACAGCAAACCGGCAAGAGGTCTCTAATAAAAGAGTCAAAGTAGAAGAGACGTAACCAGGTGAGAAACGACACGATTCCCACCATCGAGATCTGGCCAAAAAGAACAAACGGTGACCGCAACTACCACCTTACGCAGTTCTTATCTTATGTACCTGCACAGATTTGGTCACGATAGTTTGCCTTTTTGTCCCGAATGCCCAGGCGAAGAAGAAGATATGGAACGCGAAATGTTCCATTTAGGCGCTTTACAGGGGGAAGAGCGAACTTATACCAGGCCCCCAAAGCCTAATAAGCCATATTATGTTGACGTCAGAAGATGACTGTTTGGAGGTATGCTGCTTTATAAGGAGAGTAGGTACACAAAGAATTAAGGAAGCTTGAAAGACTTCGAAGAGTCGAAATGGCAGACCCAGAGGATTTAGCATGCGTTGCCAAATCATGCCGAAGTAATACCTAACGTCAGTCCTGGATTAGTGTGGATTAGTACGTTTAGTACGTCTCCTTTCAATCAGATTGGACATAAACAGTCAATAAACGATAGTAAATAGTTTTCAAATTAAACAAAACACAATTAGAGCAACAAGAGCAACATTCTTATTGATTTTTCTCCTTCCTAATTTATAATTTATTTTTAACATTTATATTTTATTTTATGTGTTAAATATTGTTTTTATGCATTTAATTTCCCCGTAAAGTATTTCCTTGTGTAGTAGTAGAAGAACTTGGTTTTTAATTAAACAAAACAACTCTATTTAAAATAAAATTAATAAAAATTTAAATACATATAGTGATGGGCGAATAGCAGAATTATAGTCTCCGGCAAACTGATCTACAAAGCGAGGCGATGGAAAACACAGCGTGCAATATAAAATTACGACGTGTAGCTTTTCCGAACAATTCCAGACTTATAACAGATTTCTATAAGATGCGATGGAAGATGAAGATCTTCAATTTCGTTCTGGACCAGATAAACACTAAAAGCATACTATACTCAACAGAACAGATCCATGGCCGTAATCGACAGCGTTTATACTATCGTAGTAGAGGTTTTAAGGCGCTTCAAGAACTGGCGAAATATATTCTATATTGAAGTAAACGGGGTAAGACTAAGTATTTTCTAGCAAAAAACAATCAGACATCTGTTTACTACTTGATACAAAACGTCGTATTCTATGACCTGCGCTCTGATTTGAATGTATTCACCTAATAGACTACCCCAGCCCCAGATAGGGCAGTATATATTGCTAATTGGCTCTAGTTACGCCCACAAAGCTGACAGAGATCGCTCCCTAGTGCTCCTAGCGCGCCACCTAATTTGGCTTTGTTCTTCAGAAGTGTGCTCGAAAGTTCATCGGGCTGGTGCGTTGTTGTCCCTTTTAAACTCTTAAAAGTTTTTTTTTTCGGAATTTAGGCTAATTTTGTCAGCACTTTTAAAATAAGTCACAACTTTGTATCTGAATATCTATTAAAATAGTTCGGTGATTAGGTATCTATTAAAGTATCATTGATGAGCTACTTATAGCTTTTCAAAATGCCAAAAAGACATTTTGTGTAATAACTTCACTGCTCTTAAATCTTACTGAATCTAATTAATGCTTCAGTCATGCATGACTCATCATCTGACTGCACCATCATCAAACTGAAAAGCGATGAATTCAAAGCATTTCAATCACAGCGAACAAGTTGTGCCAACTCACATCCTTCGATACATTTTCCAGAAATGTTGATGACAGCCTTTCAATTAGTGCACTTACTCAACTCCACACCATGAGTCAGTGTATAAACACTTTTGACATTACTGACAAGTGAGCAGAATAGTGTCGGGCGAGGAAAAACGTTTCAATTAATCACTCAACTTTTCGAAATCCTTCTACAAATATATAGTCTACTATATGGTAGGGCATTACTCGTCCCCATTCAAACTACCGTCCTCACTTGCCAGTGTCAGAGTTATAAACTCACATCCATTCGAGCGATATCGAATTAACGTCCATTGGAAAATACAGTAAAAAAAGGACTAATGCTAGGATTTTATTGTCCTCTAATAGCTGGTGCATAAAAATGTCATTCATCGTCTAAACAGACCGAACAGCAAAACTGTGTTCGTAAACTTTTTGACGTTGGCGCTGCTAGGATAAACTTGCCTCAAGCTAGAGATAAGGCTGCTCCGTTCTAATGGTTGTCCAGCAGCCTGCAGTGGCTTTTGTGTAATTCAAAAACTTTCTCTCTCTCTGATGCCTTTTCAATGCATGGGACCGTTTTGATGCCAAATAAAGCAACTTTTTACGTTTTATTCATTTATGATAGCCATAAAGTCGGCTTTGGTCGCATCTGTATATAAATATCAGTTTTCGCTCTGCCACCTTACATGTGCTCGGACGGAGGGTGAATTTAACGACGATGGAGGGGAGAAATTTATTACGTTCGTGGATAAATTTTCACATCAAATTCTGCAAAAAAAAAAAAAAAAGAACAACCTATATAGCGTGTTTTCATTTTATAAATGTCTTCATCTGGAGGGCAAGGACTGCCAGACTGCAAAATCACTGCAACTGTGTTTGTGAGTCGGAGGGATTTTTCGATTTATGATTGCGACTCCACGAAAAGGTACTTTACAAATGAATTTTGACGTTAAGCGTGGTTATTTATTTATTTTATTTTGCTGCTCTGGCATTCGGTTTGCTTGGCGGGTTTCTACGATAGATCTAACTCGTATACGTTTCCTTCAGTTCTATCTTTCATTCGGTTGCTCTGCAAAATACTGCTGATAGTCATTATTCCATTGGTATAGAGTTTTTATACGTAAATAAATGATGAAACTCCTAAATAGCACAAAGGAGTTCTTTGGCATAAGATAATGCAAAACAGACTGCTCACTTTGTTTTTAGAAGATATCCTTAAATAATTTTCGTTCAAATTGAAAGAGGACGAAATTAAATAATTATGAAATGGTGTTTCATGAAAAATTTATTAAATAAAGCATGAATGTGGACATTGTTTCGAATTACAATCTTTTTAAAACATGATTTAGTTGTTTAATGTGTTTCTGAGGGGTAACATTTTTAGTTTTTGTTACTTTTTTTTTGAAGACTTCACAGTAACGTTTACTAACGCACTTTTTAAAAGTCTTTATATCTGAAATTTTTAAGCCGCCTTACTCCGTAAACGTGATTTTCCACTCTGTAAATCTAAGACGGCTGATGGGCACATTGCTTGCATTTGTGATCACGGCCAAACTTACGAAGATTGTTCTTTGTCTGCTTCAACAGCGAGTTTTCAAGTTCCAAGCGCTTATGTGTACCAGTTTAATGAGAAAATGAGTCCAAGTCCCACATAAACAGCTACCACACTGAGCCGCCTTACTCCGTAAACTTCTTCTGCAAAATCAATGACTGCTGATGAAAACTACCAAACTTCTCTTCATATTTGTAACATTTCTTGACAGGATAGATATTTAATCGTTAAGATGAAATTTAAACATTGCTAGGTGATGACAGTTCAGCGCCTTTAACACCCGAATATTCCAAACCACCCTTTATATCAGTGATTTCTGCTGTAGACTACAAGGATACCATGTGTATTTATGGCAGGTACCTAATTTCCGTTTTCGAAAAACTTTAAGTCTACTTTATTCCATGGGTTTTGAGTATAGTACGTTTTTGATGAGCTTCTTAAAGGGTTAACTTTTCGGCGTTTGGAACTTCTTACTATTTTTAATAACGTTTTTAATCCAGTTTTTCTACGTGTTTAGTTGCTTTATAAAAAACAACTTTTGAGGGTAGTACATTTATCCTTTCTAATGACTACTATTTACTAACATGTCTGACACGGTGCACGTGAGCGTAATTCGTACTGTGGAGCCACCATATTCAACCCAAATTTTTCAATTTAGATTATCCTCGAAAAAGCCAGCATGTGTCAGAGTAGTCAATAACTCTTCGGGAAAAGGAGAAAAGGATATATCCTCCTAGCTATCGCCAACTAAAGAACACATATTGTAAACCGAGTCGTATTGCGGGATGAAAAGCTCTATCCACGCAGGTCAGTTTTATGCCCCGAGGAAACCTCAAGGCCATGAACCGCGGGTCTCGCCCCTGAGAAATCATCAGTGCTCCAAGCTTACAGCGCGGCTGTAATTTCAGAGGCATAAACGACCGTTCCCCCTGTGACAGTTGCACCCGCTTAGAGGATATCGGTAATCGCCATAAATGGTCCTTTTGAAAATTAATATTTAATCCAGCTATACGAATTAATTAATAAAATGAATTAATCATCGATTTTTCCTCACCCAGTCATCGGCCAAATGGCACGAGTACGATAACTACGGCGCCAAAAATTGATAACGGTATTTTGTAGAGGGGTTAAATACAAGCATTTTTTACTATGAGAGGGGGGCTATCTGGCTTCATTTAGGCGGGAGGGGCAAAAAAAATAATACTTAAAATGCGAGAAAAAAAAACAATGGCAACACTTACAATAAAGGACTTTAGGATTTTTGGAAGCCAGGAATCCTTGATATTATTTTTAAATCAAGTTATATTTGTTAATAGTTTTTGAAAAAAATGCTTTCAAACTATGTATTAAATTAAAAATATTAAAAAAAAATTTCAATATTGAGAAAATAGAATAGAATAGAATAGAATAGAATAGAATAGAATAGAATAGAATAGAATAGAATAGAATAGAATAGAATAGAATAGAATAGAATAGAATAGAATAGAATAGAATAGAATAAAATCGTCAAGATTGCCGGATTAGGGTTTCAGAAAACCCACGAGTAATTGTTGAGAAACAAATCCATCCACAACGAGTGGCTGGGCGGATTTTGGGTAGGAGGCATTTTCGGACCATTCTTCTTCGAAAATGCAGCTGAACAATTAATGGTGCTCGTCATCGTGACATGATAACCCAGCTTTTAGAGCCTAAACTACAAGATATGGATGTGATCAACATGTGCTTTCAACAAGACAGTGCCACACAGCAAGAGAAACTATTTAATTACTGCATGAGTCATTTCCTAATGGTGTAATCGGCCGTTTTTGCGATCAAAATTGGCCATCCACATCTTGCGACTTAACGCCATTGGACTTTTTTCTTTGGGATTTTTAAAAGTCAAAGGTCTATGCAAACAATCCCTCGGCCACCAACGCCTTGAAAGAGGAAATTGGGAGGTTTATTAATGAAATTCAGCCACATTTATGTGAATCGGTCATAGAAAATTTCAATAAAAGAGTACGTACTTTCCAGCAAAGCCGTGGCGGCCATTTATCCGATGTGCTATTCAATACATATCTCCCATCTGTATATCTATCAATAAAAAGTTTAAGCTTCTTAATTAAAAATCTGTTTTCTCTATCAAAATTACATTTTGCCTGTTGTTTATGTAAAGGGTGTCCCAAACACACTTTACATACATTTATCTAACAATTTTTTGTTGTGTTTTAAGTTTAAAACGAATTTCGATCCAATTTTAGATGCATTTCAAAGGCATCCTTTATCCATGAGGTTTGCAATAGAAGCAATGGCAATTAAATGGCTTGCTCCAAATCGTTTCATTATCTAGTCTGTTATTTTCCTTTGAGGGCTATTATACAGAAAGAAAAGGCAAGTGATTAGTATTCCACTCAAATACCTGAGAACCATTTGCGAAATGTGTATAAAGTTGAACACACTTCAGCAATATCACATTGGAAACATGCCTCCACCAAATCAGACGCCCTATCTGAAGACAAATAGTAAAAATCGATAGAGCTACGAGTCTCTATTTGTGAATTCCTGTCGTGTCCTTGCGGTTTCTTTTCATTTATCACCTCTAAGCCAACATACAAGGCTACGTGTGCAATCCTATTGATGAAAACTTTGAAAATATGCCACCCGACAAATTGAAATCCCTTTTCATACCATCAAAAATCGATGAGCCAAGCATTTTGTGATTGATGGAGGAATTATTCATAAAAAATGATAGTGCGCTAATGCTCGTGAATCTGAATAGTGAACTCGCTGGTATATCTCCAGCGATTTATAGATACGGTGAAAATCATTTGCCCAAGTGTGGCGCATTCGTATTCAATTGTGAGCTTTGACAAACTATCATAAGCGCTCACAGAAAAGTGCCGTGGAAGTGCATTTACCATCTCAAAGGACAACGAATGTGATGGATAGAGAGATATTTCTGTGTCCCTCATGCATCATCAAATCGGCCATGAATTTGTGTCAATTAAAACAATGTGTAATATTTATTTTTAATTTTACTAAAATATCAACTTAACTTGCAACAATTTCCTTGAAGTATATCCCGTCCACTTTACTGCGCTTAGCTAAAAGTACCAGAAGAAAAAAATGCAACTTTGTGATGACATGAGAATGTGAAAGGAAATACGACAAAGTGTAGTTTTTTTCAGTGCCATTTGTGGGACGAAAACAAATATGATGACCCATCTGCAGGGCAATGTGCAGTGCACGCAAACGACACGTAAGGATGTTGTCCACCAGAGTGGAATGCTTTACATGGAGGATTGAAAAAGCGGAAATTTGTATTCTTTTGGTATGTCACAAGGAATGAATTTTTATTGCGATATAAAATAAACGGAAACTGAACATTTTTTGCTGTTCGTTTTAACTACTGTATCCGAAACAGATGGGGGCGTATACGTAACATTTTTTTCTTGTTTTCTGTAATGCATAACTTTTTTGAGGGCACTTGTGACTTCAGTCAACCATGTTGTGGTTTCTTTCTGCATATATTTGAATACGTTTGTAGCTACTGGAAGACTTTACGAAACGTGGCCCAATACTGTATCTATGAAGTGGACATGGACATGGACGCTGATGGTTACAAGGATGGTTGAATTAAAAACGCGGAGCATTGTATGCAATGAATGCGACAAGTGGAACGAAAAAGCAGGTGCTGGAAGGGGGGGGGGAGCTTCTGCCCACGATTTTAACAATAACTAAATGACAACCTAGTTTGGGCTGAAATCCGGCTTGGCCAGTAACATTATATTTATGAAGTTTGTTTTATTGAACATCTACAAATCTCAGCGAAACAAAGTAAAGTAGACCAACAAATTTAGAGTGATTTGCTACAAATTATCCTGAATGTATTTCGGAATTTCTCAAGGAGGAGTGATTTGTACTTGTATGTAATTAAAAAAATTCTCCTTTTTGAACTTAAAAACTGTTAACTCTTTCAATTTTTTTTTTTTTTTTTGTTTTTTCAATTTACATGAGAAAGATTTGGGACCAATTTTTTTTAGACTCATTTCGAGTCGCTAGTTATATAGATTGTCACGATCGAGAGCTATAACTTTGATGTGGTTAGGGTCTTTATCTACCTCGGCTCCGCTATGAACACCGCAAGTTACACTTGGCAACCGTCTACAAAGGCAACTGAGTAGTAAGGCCTTGTCAAGAAACACTAAGGAGACTCTATATAAGACACTCATCATCCCAGTCCCACTCCCGCGCCAAAGACCGGGCTAACTGAAGAGGCGTGTTGGTTGAAGAGACGTAAATATTCAAGGTTCTTCCATATAACCGTATTTATCAGGAACATAGAATGTGGAGGTCCCATTTAGTGTAAATATTGAAATTTGTTCAAGTTCTAAATCTCTTCCACCTTTGGTTTTTGATGTTGTTGTTGATTTCCCAATTCTACGTACCTAATTGCATTACTATATCCTTGATTCTTCTTACTGTTACCTACTGTTAATTTTGTCAAAATGTCTGAAAATACAAAAAATCTTTTAAAATCGTTAATACTTAAAGACAAGTTGATTCCTCCAAATGGAAGTTGCTTCTTCGGCTGTATAGTGGGATTGACCCGTTAGATCCACAGTTTGATTTAATGGTCAGACAGCTTCGCAATGAGGGCTCTGCATTTTTAGAATGTTAACTTAATGAACCCTTGTATTGGTGGATGTCCCTAAGCTTACGTTCAAGTACAGCAGCAGTCAGTCGACATATCCGCAGAGGCACTTGTCTGTAAATTTGTATTTATTAGGTCTGAAATATTGACCCAAGAGTATCCGGAAAAGAAACATCACCCATGCCGGAGCGCGGTACGGTACAGGAAGGCTGGTTTAAAACCGAAGATCGCCTGGTATTTGGAGTCCGCATATTAGCGACTAAGCACTCTCTTAGTCACGCATCTCTCAACATATGCTGTTCCACCATGGATTAGAGATTTGATAATGCGGTTTACTCCCCATGGGCAGTTCTTAGTTAGTTGCTCCTCAACGGCCTGTCTGCCATGGGTGACTCTACAGCATAGCCCACTGAGTCATTGCAACATTAAGCCTTCGCACCGGCACTTTATAAAAATGCGCACACTTCAAGGTCCCTGATTAGAACGTCGATGCAAAATTAACCTTTAAGGAAGAAGGAACGATAATTATGTGAAGAGTTCAATTTCTAATGGCAAATGTAGCATAACTACGTTTGCAAATTTTAACAAAAGCTATTAAGTTGCTACACAAGTTATTCTGCCCTATCGAGGTATCCGTCGGAACGGAGAATTCTTCGATTTCATACGAATACGAATCATACAAATCTATAGTATGAATGAAAAAACCCAAACTCCCGCGGGATTCGAACCCAGACTTCTAAGTATCAGAAGTACCTTACTCATCATCTGCGCTATCGGTAATATTCATGTTGCAAAGTTAAAACTTAACCATTTGCAACTTTTATCTATACCAAAACAAGCTTCGTTAAGAGTTCCATTTTCATTATTTACCTTCGGAAAAGCTTCTTTAACCAAACTGAAGAAATGTTCGCCTACAATGTTTTATTCTTCCTCCCTATCTATAAAGCTTCGCTAGTAAAATAATGCAAGCCACAAACAAGTCTTCCATAAAGTTTCGGTTAATGACTCTTTGAAGTTTTATACAAGTTTACTTATAGAAGCTTGTATAATAATATTTAATCGAAGCTTTATAGAAACTGTAACTTCCTCTTCTTTCGATAGCTACAATAAACGATTCTATGAATTTAATTGCTGTTTAAAGCTTCATCTTATTTATCTAAAAGGCCTTAATGAAGTTGTAATAGAAGTCAAGACTTCGGTAAAGAGTTTTCTTCTGCTAGAAGCTTTACAGAAGCTCTAAAGAAGCCTTGACCTGTCGAATCTGAAACATTTGTGCCTTAAGGAAGTTGAAATGTTAGTTGGGGGGTATACATTACATATTCTTCTTTTTTATCAACAAATCTGAAAATTCCGAGAAAAATCCTTCGAGACGCTTGTGGCTCATGAGTCATGAGTTATAGGGGCGTAGCACCGCCCATACAAAAAAAAAACATTCAAAATCGTATACAGTAGACGCTCGGTATAGTGAACCCTCTGTATAGTGAACTATCCAATATAGTGAACCACCAACATTTTACACAGACTACTCTAAATAGTGAACTATGAAAATCTCGATATAGTGAACTCAGATTTTTTTCGCAAAAGTCAAAGAAAAATGTTCCAGTTTAGCAATGCGCCTGCATCGCAACAATTTTTATAGAACAATTTACCGTTCATTTGTGTGTTTTTTCTATATTTTAGTTATGAAGGTTATTTAAGCCACCTAGACTGTCCCAAAAACAGGACACAGGAAGTGGCCAGAAAAATTATGGGCCGGACATTACAGGTGGGAACTCTATTGCTACCTACGAATTTCTTTTCAAGAAAGGTATCTCCGTACATCTTACCGTGATGGCTGAAACAGTCAACTTAGTTGGTTAAACATGTTTGAATTTAGCATCTCCTGGTGGCGGTTTGTCTTCGGGTATAGACGGAGGGTAACCGTAGCAGTCTACCCCCTGTCTATTGCCGCTGACAGTCCACCACTGAGGAGAGAGAGACTGATACGTGGCAGAAATGGGTGGTTGAATCAATCTGTTCTTCTGCTTGACCAAAAGTCAGTGGATGGATTGTCTACTGGAAGAAAAGGATGGAGGCTAACCGTAGCACTCTGCCCCCCCGTTTATTTCCTTTGAAATCCCGTCCACGAGACAAAGACTGGTGTTGACCAGAAGAGCTTGATTGCTATTTCAGGGAAAGCAAAGGCGAATGGTGACCGAAACAGTTTAACAGTCTATTGCCTCTGACGAGATGTTTAGAGAGTCGAAATGAAGTTGACTGATGTAGTCAGCTCCCAAGGTATATAGAACTACAAGGTATGATATTCCGCGATTAATTTTTCGATTTTTCTGCGCATGTACGTCACTTGACGACAACGATTTTAACGTTTCTGTGAAAATATATTGAAATACGGGTAGTTTTCTGTGCCCCAGTTTCATTTTTAATAAGAATAATGTTTTGTGTGGTGTTTTCAGTGTAATAGAATAGTTAACAAATTAATTAAATTATTATCTGTTCCCTATGTTTTGTCGTCTGGTGACGTCACTTTGAAGAGAGAGATGCAAACAAACATGCGCAATATCATACCATGTATTTCTATATACCTTGGTCAGCTCCTACAGGTGGCGGTTAGTCTTCGACGATGGCGAAGAAGACACTTAATGAAGGTGAAAAAATAATATTTATTTCTGTGTCCCTCAAAAAAAATATCTTCATCTCAGTGTTTTTTAAAGATTAATACAATTTTTTTTTTTATTTTAGTGTTTTGTAATCAAAACGTTGGTATGTGTTTATTTATATCAAATTAGCTTATTTGAACATTTAAAAACTCCCGCTCGAAATAGTGAATACGCCTGGTTTTTATTAGTTCACTATATCGAGCGTCTACTGTATCTTGAAAACCACCTAATCGATAGCCTTAAAATTTACAGACAATCTTATGTATTGGCCCAGAAGTTTGAAATTGTGTCAATATTGCACAAAGAGGCGTGCCTCCTACACGACAACATTGCAAACGCTCTTGGACAGTCATGGGAGCCAAAGTTTGTAAAATTTGTAACATTGATATGCTTTGTCCTGATAGACAAAAATATTATCTAGGCAATACGATGCCTGGAAAAATCAGAACCGTTGTGCACCACAAAGAATTACAATAAAAACAGTTTGTCACTGATTGAAATTAAGTTGAAATTGATTTGTTTTTTCTCTTTTGTACTTCGTAACAGGGGTTCGCTAGTATTTCATATAATATTGAAACATTTTAACAATCTAACTTATTGATTGAATGTGCGTGTCTGCCACTACACCTGACTGAATTTGAATTATCCCAATCTCATTACTGGGAGTGGAAATGGAACAATTTTCAAATTCATTTGCGTAAGTGACACGAATATCAAATTCTAAATGTAAGAGCTCAAAACATGTAAGTCGCATGAAAGGTTTTACAAAGTATCCCGAGCAATATTTCTCAATCAAATAAAATTATATAGGTACCTACCTACCTACCATTATTATACCCTCCACAGGAAGGTATTCACTTTGTCATTTGTAACGCCAAGAAGGATTCACCGGAGACCCTATAAAGTATATATATTCTGAATCAGGATCACATTCTGAATCGATTTAGCCATGTCCGTCTGTCTGTCCATCTGTCTGTTGAAAGGACGATAGCGTCCAAACGAATCGATCTAGACGAATGAAATTTTGTGAGAGGACTTCTTTTTATCGTCGTCAGGTTGGTATTGAAAATTGTCTATGTCGGTCAAGTAGTTCTGGTACCTCCTATACCAAACCAATATGGCATGGCAAATATTTTGCATAAGTTTTATGCAGTGGAGGGTATCAAAGCATCGGCCAGGCCGATGATAACACTTTTACTTGTTTTTATTTTCCATTTCGCAAGGATTCCGTAGGTATCTATACCAGAAGCGACTCATAGATATCAACATTAAAATGTGAACCAATCACATTGTGTTAAAATAGTTATTTTATACCATGGTGGCGTTAAGAAATATAACAAACCATTGCACTGAAACTCAAGCTCTGACACGGATCTAAAGTTAATATAATAATTTATAACCGAAAAGCAAAGCCACTAGCACTAAACCCCAGAATTTAAATTTTTTCCTCGACCGATTTCGAACAGGCATTTCATAAATATTCATTTAACTTAAATTCAAAATAATACCCGCATGGGTGAGGGCGGAGGGGGACTCGAAATGAACAACATAGGATATTTATGTATCCAATATTCTCAACCCTGTACTAATTTGTTCGCCGATTCCCGGTATTTATCCCCGAAAAACATGCCACATCATAACGAACGCCATCTGATTCAACTCAACCCGCTTTTAGCGAATGATTCATTAAAGCGACGGTTATGAGGAAAGGGGGTTTGTTCTCGGATACCGATGGTAAAATGTGTATACCGATAGCACACACGCTTCGGCGGAGCGGTTCGGATTTATAATTTCAATGTATACGAACAACTAATTGAAATGGGTCTATGCTTCTGTTGTGGCTGCTATGGCTACGGCTTTCATCTCAGGAATTTGTGGTGACATTTTTGGTTTTAAAACACAAATTGGTAGACAGTTTTCGATATACAATTCGTTGTTATGAGCTAGGGGTTCTGGAAGTGTCCCCTGACAGGCACGAGCTCCTCGTTTATATTGTTACGATTATGACGGTTAGATGGGATTGTGTACCTATGGGTACGCATACGTACTCGTGTGTGTCGAACGATTGTAGCTTAGATACAATCATATTGTATGGAATATGCCAACCGCGTATATGGGTGATGGGGAAGAATACTTTATTAGCTGGCTGTTGGAATATGATTTCAAATCGAGTTATGGTAGATGAAGACTATTTTTGACTCGGTAAATAAAAGTACTATGTAGGTGAGGAGAATCCATAAGCTATTGAAATTTTAATTGCAGGCATTCAGAAATGAAATATACTAACTTTAAGTTATCTCAATATATTTATTTACAAAAATGCAAGAAACGATTAATTCTTACAATGGTTCGCGCAACTCCAAAGGATTGGATTTACTCGTATCTCACAAGTGCCTTCGAGTAAGTTATTCCTAGGTATTTTCTTCCTCTTGTATTAAGAGCTGCTGTGCTATGCTATGCATTTTTATTACTATACTTTAAACATCCTAATAATTAGATACTACACAGTCAATATTAATTTCACCTATTTGCAAAAATTGCAACTTCAAGCCTCGAACACTATCCAGAAAAAAATTAAACGAAATATTTCCATCAGAAAAAAAATAACAGATAGGATAAATATGTATGTACAAAAAATACAGCTACAGTCGAGTCCGCGTAACTGAAACACCAATTTGCCATAACATTTTTTCAGTTAAGCGGTATTTTCACTTAAGCGATCTTCGAATAACTGAAAAAAAAACACTTTACTGGAGTTTAGATAACTAAAATACAATTTCATCAATCCAACCTAGAATCCAAGTAGGTAGGACTTCTAATTTGGTAGGTAGGTACAGATTTTTTCTTAAATCCTTAAAATAAGTACAAAAACGTTAGCTAAATGATAATTATATTAAATATTATTAATTTAAGTTTAAATATTCATATTATTTGCTAATATATTAAATAAGAGGGGTGCCAATAACAATTTTGAAAATGCCTAAAGAGAAGAAAACTTATGATGCGGATCGGTATCAACTAGCACTTTCGGCAATAAAAAAATACCGATTTCAAAGAAGGGAGCTTCGGAAGTTTGCAGCATACTAAAATCCGCTATTCAATATCGACTTGTGCTATTTTTAAGAAACCCGGTCGGAATAGACGGAGAAATGCATTTACTTATTTTTTTTATATTTTTAATAATAAGTTATCAAAGTGCCGCATTTTTTATTAATTTCAAATAAAGGAACACTAAATGCATTTTAATAAATCGGTAGATATTATTCTATCATAATTTGTGGGTGCCAACTACTGTAGGTTTTGAGTGGTATTTTTTATAATCCATTTAATTACAAATTAAAACCCTATAAACTTTTAGTAAAAAGAAAATTCCTTAAGGAATACATAAATGTATAATATTTTAAAATCGCATTTAAAATAACAAATCTACGCTTGTTTAAAGTCAAAATTTCCTTATGGGTGCCAACTACTGTACCCGTTACGCTATAAATAAAGAAAAAAAATTAAATGGTAATTCACAGTTCAGTTTTTAATATGTACGAGGGGAGTTCAAAATATTCTCGGTATCGACATGAACAAAAACGCGAATCAAATTAAAAATATTTTTATTTTTCAATATAATCTCCTCTTACATTAATGCATTTATTACATCTTGAGATTAACTTTTCTATACCCTCAAAAAAATAGTTTTCATCCTTTTCTTCAAAATGTTTAATTATTGCGGCCTTGAGCTCCTCATCATCGGTAAATCGCTTCCCACGAACATTTTTTTTTTAAATCTGGGAACAAAAAATAATCACTAGGGGCAAGGTCCGGACTATAGGGTGGGTGTTCAATCTCTTCGAAACCACAATCTCGCAATGCAGCCTTAGAAACATGAGTCGTATGCACCGGAGTGTTGTCGTGATGAAGCAAGACGCCATAGCAGCCAGTTTACCCCGTCTTTTTTTCTTTATTTCTTCTCGTAAATGATGCGAAGTTGATGCGTAGGATGTGGCGTTTATGGTTTCACCTTTTTTTGTACTCTATTAGCAAAATTCCCTTTGAGTCCCAAAACACTGTAGCCATCATCTTCTGAGCAGACGGAGGGACCTTGAACTTCTTCGGTGGACCTGTGCCCATTTTGTGCCACTGCATAGACTCCTGTTTGCTTTCAGGGTCATAATGATGAACCAACGTTTCACCAACGTTTCGCCCCCAGTAACAATTCAATTAAAAATTCTTACCGGATCTTCCCTACATAGCCCCAAAAATTCCTTACAATACAGCTCGGTGCTCAATTTTTGTTATCTTGGCCACGCCAGCCATTACGATTAGGTTCAACACAAGACAAAAAGCAAACTAATAAAAACAGCCAAATAAAATTGTACAGTAAAACACTTGAATAATGGAATTACTAAAATCCAAAAAATTATTTACTCATATTCCTGGAGTATCCCCCCCATACCGAGAATATATTGAACTCCCCTCGTATTTCAGTATGTACTTAAAAATGGATTTATTGCACCAACCGTTTACTTAGACGGCTTATAATAAAAGTCGCATATCTGCGTTTGCTTATGGTTCCGGATATTGGTTAAAGATATTTTGTCTTCAAGGTCGTCAATTGAATCGCATGTCCATGTCTATTATTTACGTTTTTGTTCTGAATAATCGCTTTTCAAGAGGTTTTTGGTAATTTTGTTTTGAAAACAAATTCTGAATGATTAGTAAGAGTATATGATTGTGTAAATCTCAAAAAATATAGAGATCTGCAAAAAGTGATCCGGATAAAAAAAAAATTTATTTGTTTGCCCAATGGAAAACCACATAAGTGGTGGGCGTATTCAGCTTTTTTATTTCAGTTATCCGGAGCAGTATCAGCATAAATGAATGATTTTTCCCGTAATTATTATTCATTTAACTGAATCTTTCAATTAAGCGGGTTTCAGTTAAGCGAACTAGTTTGTATGAAAGTTGTGAAAAAATGCTGTGTGACAAATTTTGTGTTTCAAATAACCGAATTTTTCAGTTAAGCGTATTTCAGATATGCGGACTCGACTGTATACCTAACCTATTCTTCTACGAAAATATTTTTGTTAATAAATAGCACTACGCACGAACCTACGCAACCCTATTCTTCATTGCATAATGTTTATAATTATATTTGATTCAAATATGGAGTTCGAATATTGTCAGAAAAACAATGCACATTCTCTTTTGTTATAGTACCGCCACTAACTTATTTTTACCGAGTACTTCATCTTGCCTACAAACAACAAAATGTACCATTATATAGTTCAAGGATAAGAGTGAAATAATAGTCCCACTCTTGTATAGCTAACTAACTTCTATAAAGGCTTAAACAAAATCTTGAAAGTCCGCAGTTTCATGCCATGTCCACTTCAAAAACGTCATCAACCACAATAAGCCGGTAATCAATTAAGAACCCTTATGACGAGAACTCTTTTGGTCTACTTCATGTTCTGTAGAGCTCGTATTTTTTTTTTTTTTTTTTTTTTTTTTTTAGATTATGCAGCAGGCATGTGTCGGTGTACCTATTCCATTGTTTTGTTTTGTTCTATTTTACTCTAAATTAAGCAAAAACAAAAAACAAAAAAATAAATAGAGAACTTTTTCGCATACTATGCAACAAGGTCAGCATTGTTAGCAGCCATTGTCAGTCCTAGTTGGATGAATTTAATATGAATGTTGATACAATAAAAAAGGAAAAAAAAAAGTGAACTACATAAAATTCGCGAGGAATATAGGAACAAAACCAAACTGCGTTATAAAATTAATTCGCCCGAATACATACATATATAGTTGAAAGTGCAAGAAATGTTATATGCATTTGTGAATGTATGACAGAAAACTTGGAATGAACTTTCATTGCAATTGTCATGATGAATTTCATTTGACAGGTAATTGAAAGTTAAAATTATGGATGCGGAACAAACTGAAGGAGCTTCAATGAAAATAAATATTGTTTCGAATGTGGTTTTGGTTATACACAGCATACCCATTTTGTACCACCAACTATCCACGGAGAAAATATTTCCTCTTTGAAATATATAATGTATTTTGATTTTAAATAACAATAGTGGAGAGGTTTTGGACGCAAGTGCTTAAGCTATCTACTATTACACATGTCAAAAATCGTGTCAATGAACCTTATACAGACACGTTATATATTTCTCGCTCAGTCTCAATAGTCCAGCACACTAAAGATACTTTTATACATGTCACTATGACGTCAGATTTTGTCTACACGCATCTTTAGGACAAACTTTGACGTCAAAATGTCAAAAATCAACCGAAGCAGAAACACAATTTACACCTAAACAAATTTATCTAAGTGTGTTGGTCTTTGTCGACAGCCACTTTAACCTAACTTAACATAAGAATATGTAAAAGTGTTATCATCGTCCTG
Source organism: Cheilosia scutellata (assembly GCA_955612985.1). Lineage (NCBI taxonomy): Eukaryota > Metazoa > Arthropoda > Insecta > Diptera > Syrphidae > Cheilosia > Cheilosia scutellata. Next base: position 50,021,543 of record OY015313.1, on the reverse strand, counting down.
ACCGATGCTTTGGAACCCCTCAAGGAGGAGTCATATCTCCCTTGTTATGGCTCATAGTAATCGATGAAATCCTTAATAGACTAGAATCGATGGGCATAAACAGTGGCCACAAACAAAATCATCTAAAGTCGAGTTTAGTCGAAATTCAGTTTTTGATACCATTAGATTCAGCATATCCAAATCTATAAGCGCTTTATCTTAAAATTTTAAGCTACAATGTCTCGAAAACAAAACAACATAAGTCATCCCCGTTATGGGATGTACTTAGCATTAACACTACAAAAAAAAACTAAAAATCGAACTTCATTATCTTAAGTCGACTTAGGAGAAACGCATTTCTGTTTTACAGCTAAAGTCGAGTTCGGTTGTTTTTCCACAACGAAATATCAAGGAATATCAGCTAAAGTCAACTTTGTCAACTTAAAGTCGCGTTAGGCCATAATAACTAAAGTGTTTATTTTGCTTACCACTCTCGAAATATAAATAGAGTATGACACGTTAATCCGAAAGAGACTTAAATTATTAGCTTTATTTTTATATAACTTTCAGAAAGATCAGACTTTCCGGGGGAATAACTAGAGCCATTTGTAATTACAAATTTGTCCTCGAATCTTAAAAGTGCTTTGGTGAAAAATTATCAAAATCAACTTTATCGGTTTTTCTTTGTTGCCACGGAATGTCCATTGTTATAAAGGGTGCCCTATAATTCAAGCAAATTTTGAATTTTGCGCCATTTAATAGTAGGTACAGTGATGCTGATGCCAACGGAAAAAAGATAATAACGTGACAGCTGACAGTTCGGGGTTAGTAAAATGGTTCGCTATACGAAAGAACAACGCATTTTCATTGTTGAGCGCAATATTTTAAAAATAAGGAAGGTTTGTCAGCTACAGTCCGCAATTTTCGAACAAAATATGGCAGTCATAGTGATTTAAAAACATCAACTGTGAAGAGAATAATTGAAAAATTCACGGAGACTGGATCAATTAGTGATCCTAAACACTTTGGGTGTCCTGTCTCACAAGCCGTTCAACAGAAAACATTGAAACAGTTCGCGAGAGTATTGCTGACAGTCCAGGAACATCACCTAACCATAGTAAGGAATTGGGCATTTCGAGAAACTACACTATCATTATGAAAAGTAATATTTAAAACAACATATCTTTTTAAAATGTGTTAATTAATTGTATAATTTCAATCTTTTAGTTTTTTGTGTTGATTTGTATTTCTTGGCTGTATCCTTTTTAATGTAAATCTTCCTGTTTCTTGCCGTAAGTCCCCTTGACTTCTCACATTTGTAATTGTGATTAATTATATATTTGTTCTGTTATTTAATAAAGGCCTGATGAAGGACGTAATCACGTCCGAAACGTCGCAAATATAAAAACTTGTCTTTGACCTATAGCCCGCAAATTGTACAGATTGTAACGTCTATACATAAGGTCACTTAAAATTTCCAATCATTTCGAGAAACTCTCTACAGCGAATTCTGACGAAAGACTTGAAACTTTATGCTTACAAAGTTCAATTGACTCAAGAACTGAAGACTTCTGGCCATGCAGTGCGAAAGAGAGTTCGTTGAATGGATTTTGGAACAACAACAAGTGGATGCTGATTTTTCGAACAAAATAATCTTCCGTGATGGAGCTCATTTTCATCTTGATGGCTGCGTTAATCGTCAAAATTGTCACATTTGGGGTTCAGAAAACCCTGGAGTAATTATTGAGAAACAAATGCATCCACAACGCGTGACTGTTTGGTGCTGATTTTAGGCTGGAGGCATTATTTTTTTGGGGTTTTTAGAAGGCAAAGGTCTATGCAAACAAGTCCACGACCACTAACGCCTTGAAAGAAGAAATTGGGAGGTGTATTAGTCAACATCTTACAATTAAAATTGGCGATGAAATTTACGACATGTTTTTTCCAGTTTTAGGAAAATCCTTTTGAAATTCAGCCACATTTATGCGAAACGGTCGTAGAAAATTTACGTACTTTCCAGCAAAGCGGTGGCGGCCATTTATCCGATGTGCAATTCCATACAAAACCCCAATCTGTATACTCTATAAATCAATACAAAATTTAAGTTTTCTAATTTAAAATTACATTTTGCGTGAATTATGCGACAACCTTTATAATGAAGGGTAATAGAGAGGTCTTCAGGATAAAAAAAAGTCCAATATGATTGTTTATTTTAACTATAATGAAGCAATTTAAAACAAAACTAGCCTAATGTAAAATGGTTTGTGTTTTATTTTTGTTTGTTTTCTTAGAAAATAGTTTCAAAATCCATTTGGAAAAAGTTCTAAAAAACAAATTTTATCCGCGAGGATATAACTTTTCCAAGGCCCCTTTCATAACAGGACAAGAAAACTTTGTAACTCCCTTCCTGGATACTTATTTATAGAGGATTACAACTTGCAACAATATAAGGGCAGATCTAACATCTGTCTGCAAACATCTCGAGCGCTGTTTAGAGGGAATTGCTTTGGGGAATAGAACTACTGTTATTCAATAGGACAGACAAAAACATTAATAAATAGTTTTCTTGAAAGTTTATTCTCTATAGAAATACATTACATGGCATTAATATGGATTAAGTAATAACTACAAATCTGACGACTCAGGTTCCCAATCCAACTGCAAATCATTTGGTTTTGGCGCGTATTTGAGACAGTTTAACGAGAGATTTGACAAATTGATTTAATGAGCACATTCAGGCGGTTTAATATGACATATTGACGGCTAGCTAAGTTTGTTTTTGGAACCGGCACCTGATCCTCGATTATATTTCAAATTTACTTATACATATCTGCGACAGAACTATTAAACACAAATTTATACAGCTCCAGTGGTAGTGGCCAGTTGACAGCTCCACTTAGTCCATTTGATCCTTCAATATCCCAATTCCCAACTGTCATTCAATGTTTTTCTTGCCGTATACGATTCAAATAGCTCTATCGCACCAAATGTATTTTACCTCTTACAGGTACCCAATTAAAGGATTACCCCTTGCAGTGGTTATTTGCCATGGCATTACTCCATTCAAAATGCCAACTAAATTCGCAGTCGTTCTCTTCGTACGTTCCTGTTTTAAATCGAACCCACACAGAGATAACCAGGCAAAATGATGATGCTCTGCTTAGCTCACAGAAGAGGAGCTTAAACCGAAAGAATCATCATCATGTCCTTGTACTAGTTTCTCTTTTAATTGTAGCATAAAGTGAACGAATCGTGTTACACAGCGGCATATGTAATGAAAGAACAAGTGTGTGGTTCTGTAAAACTTCCCAGAGAGAGACAATGCATTGCACAATTAGTGAGGATAACTCCATTTGGTATTATATGAGTGTGTGCATTTTTCGTTTTGCCCAAAGAGGAAAATCCACAAGTTGTCTGCCTTTTTTTCTGAATGGTGGCCGGGGTATTATTTCAATTTCCCCAAAACAAACTAAAAGATTAAATCTTTCTTCAAGTAAAGCTATACACATATTTAGCAAACACTTTGTCAGCTGAAACAGAAGCTCTATTTCCTATTCCATCCTATAGTTTCCTTTCCGTGTTCTGTTTACTGCTATACTTCCGTCAGGGTATACGTGTATATAGAAATAGAAACTGCCTCTCGCAGTTGGTCGTGCTGATTTCGTGGGGCGTAAAAGGATTATTTACAATTCCAGCGGAAATCAATTAGGTTATCAGGAAGTATGCTGGTAATGAGGGGGAAGAAGCACGCTGTTCTTGTGTTTCGTTGTGGTGTCTAATTGAATTGAGGTTGGTATGCGCGAACATGGAATAGTAAGGTTTGGGCGTCATGGCATTAAATGTAAATTGGGAAACTTTCGAAATTAGAGTCGCTTTCTAATTGTTTTGAATAGTTGAAGGGAAGTCTTAATGCGATGTTAATTAGACGGGAGTTAGATGCTATTAAGGAGGAATATTGTTTGCGGAAAATATCATCTGTGTGTACCTAATTCTTTTTACTAATTTATACGGGCACCATGTTCATTGATTAATTTGAATGACGTCTTGTGGCTGTGTAAGTATAATAGGCAGGTAGCCTTTGGGATACATTTAAATGAATTTATGCTCTGCTATTAAAAAATGAGTATCCTTATCTGAAAGGTCACCGATTAATAAGCAATATGGATTTCCCATCCGGGTTTTTGGAGGTGAGCAAAAATAGAAAAAAAAAGTATGATCAGACTAAGCGGCAAAGACATTTGCATACTTACGGGGTCATTAGTGGACACTTTGCTATAGGTGTATAGTGTATACTGTATACAATTCAATTTAACCTAGAACAAGCTTTTGATAAAGTCTGGCACAAAGGATTGATCCACAAATTACAAAAGCAACTGCCGAAGCAGTATTCGACAACTCTGGTCTGGAGCCACAGATCAATTCTTCAGAATTAAACGGGAGATAGTTTACTCAAAATTAAGGCAAATTAAAACCGGTGTGCCCCAAGGCAGTATGCTAGGTCCAGTGCTATACCATTCATTTACTAGCTATCTGTCTGAAACTGGATAAGCCACTATCGCAACTATTGCAGATCACACAGCTGAACATGCTGTGGGAGCAACTCCAAATGGTAATAAACAGTAGTGGAAAACTCGAATAAATGCAAATATCTAGGCCTAACTCTAGACGCTAAACTGCGTTGGAAAGAGCATGTAAAGAAAATGTACAGTAAATTGTATTGGCTTATTGGGAGATTCTTATCCCTGCCCAACTACAATAAATATTGCTGCTCCCAGCAAGTTCTGAAATCAGTATGGACCTATGGGCTCTAGTTCTGGGCAATACATAAGTCTTCCAAAATAAAGTAATAAGGAACATAGTTAATCCACATTGGTACAAACGCAACACTGATTTACATAGAGATCTAAATATTGAAGATGAAGTTAGAAGAAGTAAACTTTTTAACCACGTTTAGAAGTAATATAACTTTTAAATATGTACTGACAATGTAATCAGGAAATTAAGGCGGCTAAAACCTATTGATCTATAAGCCCAAGAAAGTAGGTAGGTAAAATTTGCAAACAAAAAAGTATAGGCATCCGCCAAACGGCGGCATATTCATCTCAAATTTTTTCAAATGAATCAAAATTAAATTGCCGATTAGTCGAAGGTCTAGGTGCTCTCGGGAGGTTCCCTCGTTAGATGAGGATCCCCACACCATCACACCTCCAAATCTGTTATACAGCCTGTTCAAATTATGACTTATTTGGCGGAGGTCATGGAAATAGCTATAGCCATCGGGGCCTTTTTCATTGATTTTTTCAAAATGTTTCTATACCCTCCACAGGAATATATATTCACTTTGCCATTGCATTTGTAATGCCAAGAAGGAATCACCGGAGACCCCATAAAGTCCATCCATCCATGTCCGTCTTTCTGTTGAAAACACGATAGCGTCCAAACGAATCAACCTAGGCCTAGGCGAATGAAAGTTTGTGAGTGGACTTATTTTTATCATCGCCAGGTTGGTGTTGAAAATGGGCTATGTTGGTGAAGTAGCTCTGGTACCTCTCATATAAAATCAACATTAGACTCATGCTCTGTCTCTTGAAAGTACGGTAGCATACAAGAGAATCGGCCTATAGGCGAATCAAATTTTGTAAGAAAATTACTTAAAAGTATGGATATAATGTGTTGGTTCTTCTCGATTTTCTTAATCACTTTTGGGATATGTAGGCCAGCGTCCTTTTAAGCTCTGATTTATCCTTTTTCCTTCACAGCGAAAGAAGAAGAGTTACACAAAAATAACTTGCAAAAATGCCATTATTTTATTATTCAGCTTTCGAGATATGAGCTATTGTAAAGAGAGTGTACAGACACACAGGGTGTTCTATGTAGCGATGAGTGTACTGTACTTTGCTGTTGGGAAAACTACATAAAATTTGTCCTTAAATTGGAAATCACTTAATGGTATAAATTCATTATTTATTATTTCAACAGGGTGTTCTATGTAGCGATGAGTGTACTGTACTTTGCTGTTGGGAAAACTACATAAAATGTGTCCTTAAATTGGAAATCACTTAATGGTATAAATTCATTATTTATTATTTGAACAGGGTGTTCTATGTAGCGATGAGTGTACTGTACTTTGCTATTGGGAAAACTACATAAAATTTGTCCTTAAATTGGAAATCACTTAATGGTATAAATTCATTATTTATTATTTGAACAGGGTGTTCTATGTAGCGATGAGTGTACTGTACTTTGCTGTTGGGAAAACTACATAAAATTTGTCCTTAAATCACTTAATGGTATAAATTCATTATTTATTATTTGAACAGGGTGTTCTATGTAGCGATGAGTGTACTGTATTTGGCTGTTGGGAAAACTACATAAAATTTGTCCTTAAATTGGAAATCACTTAATGGTATAAATTCATTATTTATTATTTGAACAGGGTGTTCTATGTAGCGATGAGTGTACTGTACTTTGCTATTGGGAAAACTACATAAAATTTGTCCTTAAATTGGAAATCACTTAATGGTATAAATTCATTATTTATTATTTCAACAGGGTGTTCTATGTAGCGATGAGTGTACTGTACTTTGCTGTTGGGAAAACTACATAAAATTTGTCCTTAAATCACTTAATGGTATAAATTCATTATTTATTATTTGAACAGGGTGTTCTATGTAGCGATGAGTGTACTGTATTTGGCTGTTGGGAAAACTACATAAAATTTGTCCTTAAATTGGAAATCACTTAATGGTATAAATTCATTATTTATTATTTCTCTAAATTCTAAAGTGTCTTAAAAATCATTTAAGATTCGTCATCACTTTCACAAGAAATGATATCTAACATTTTAAATAGCAAGTACTTGTCATTTGACTATCAAAGTAAGTCGGACAGCTCTCTACCTTCATGTTGCTGAGTTTTCATTGGGCTACACTGGTCAGGTGCACTGTTGTTCTATGTTGACGTTTATGGCTGCAACATTGACAGTCAATTCGACATCTATTTGTGGGGTGCCTATTGTTTTGTTTTTTTTTTTACTTCGCATTTTGTTGTTTCGCTTTTCTTACAATTATTTTTGTTTATTGTTTACTTCGTAATACCGTATTTTGTTTTTCTTTTACTTTGTTTTTTATTTAATTCGCCCTACAATCATTTCGCATTTCTTTCTCCCTCTTTTTACTCGTTTTGAATTTTCGTTAAAAGTGCAATGAGTTATTTAGGTCAATGTTATCTCACTAAAGGTTTATTTCGCATTTTTTTTATTAGAATCTCTTGTTTCGGCGTGATTTTCTTTTCGAAATTTGTTTTCGTAGTTTTTTACGGTAAAATTAGCAAACAACAAAATATAAACTTTACATATACCCAACCTTGCACCTACTCCAAATCCTACAGTGATCACAAGCATGGGGGTTGAAGGGGGGCTACATGTCCCACTATACGTATCTACCCCTATTTGTGGCAACATGTTTTCGGAGAATTCAGTTTTGACATTTATTTTGTGTCATAGCGCAGTTTGACATTTCGATTGAGAAAAATAATACAATTGTCAAGAAGTGACATACCGACAATTATTGAAGTTAGTTTTTGCTTTTAGCTAAAATTGAGTCCCGACAATTCCAGTCGAATTACGATGACTAGATTTTTGAATGTGGCCAATTTTATCTCTAAAAAAAAATTGTCAGTAGGTACGAATTTGTCTGAAAATTCATGACAATTTTCGTAAAATTTCTAACAATTCATTGTCATGGACATTTTTTTATGAAACCTATGAAACCACAACATTTATCAATTATTTTCCGATAATTCTACAAAATTGCCTAATTTATGAAACAGAATTTGATAATTGTCCAGTTGTCAGTTAACAAATTGTCACCTATCACCTGTTGCAATTGTCAATTTTTTTATGAAATATTTTATGAATAATTTCCAGAATATGTTGCTTCCAGTACCTACCCAAAATAAAAGTTTTCTCTAAATCATTAATCGTGCGATTTCAAATTTCTACATAGACAACACCCCCGATACAACATCGCGTCGGTCGGTTTGCAAATCTGATACTCTGTTCTATTTCCCACTTAAGATATTCTCCCATCACTTCAAATCGAATTCAAATAGAAATATAGATAATAAATATTTGTTTTGACTCTATTGTCCATACTCATACATTATGCTGTCAAAATGCCCCATTGAGCACAGTAATTCTTACAAAATGTTCATTCAAATATAGCGAATCATACGATTTAAAGATGAATGCTCTAGATAGTTTCTTTACAACCCCGATCCCCGACCCTCAGCATGCATTCTTCTCCCCTCACTGACTCATCGGTCATCGTTTTTCTACGAGCACATTCGACGTTAGAAAGTCTCATCGGCATCGGATTTTGTTTATGTTGTTCTTTCCATTGTTCGGACGATAGCATATAAGACGTCGACCGTCTGCTAGGAAGCCTACACGAAGTCGTATCGCATCTTGAAAAGGATTTTATTTTCAGTTAGAAACTTGTAAAAAGATGGCTGAGTGCCAAAAGTGTTTAAGCGGCAAACACCAAACAAATTTACCGCTTTAAATTTTGTGGTGATGCTAAAAATGCAATATTTGCAACATTTTAAAACAGACTTCTCTTCTCCTCTACTTCTATAGAATAGATTTGACCATGCTCTAAATCTAAATTCTACATAATTCGTACAATATTTTACATAAGATGAAGTAGGTAGGTAAGTACTACAGTATCCGCATTGAAATGAATCAATCGATTGGTCAGATTTTTCCAATTCATTGAAAAGAACCGTCGATAGATCGAAAAAAATACCAACATCGCTGTTGACTTGTTATTTACGATTATTTTATTAGAAATGTATTTTGTAAAGACCGTCCAACTGTTTCAGTATTTGTATTAATCCCCATAACTTTCAATGCGGGCCATTTGAAATTTCTTGTTGCCCACATGTAAAAAACATTGTTAACCACTATTAGTTTGGCTGTATGACTAAATATATTATTGTCGTGACCCCAATAGAAAATATTAAACCACAACAAAGTTCTCAAAATAGCAATAAAAAGTGAGGGTTGCGTGTCAGTTGGCCAATATACCCATATACCGGTAGAGGAGCTAATTAAATGCAATGGGCAACCACATTATATTTATTTTGGTAATTAATATGGACAATTGTTGGTTAGGTGATAAATTTTTCTGAAACTAAAGTAGGTACATACATTATTTGCTTCATTAAAATAAAAGCAAAAGAAGAAGAAGAACCTCTGTATTTATGGGTCTACAGTAGGTTCATCTGAAATAGAAGCAGAATTCGACATTCAGCTAATGCGCTGACACTGCCAGAGTTACAAATGCTTTTGTTGAGGAACTAAACCTAACAGAATCTCTGACCGATTAAAAAACTGACACGAGATCAGAAGAAAGTTAAAAAATTTCGGTATATTGCAAAGACTTTGGATTGTTGCCATAGCTTTAGTGTGCGAAGTAAGTCAAGATGATAAACATTCCAGATTATAACAATGAGGAGCAAGTTTCTTAAATCAGGCCTCCGAAATACTTGAAGAAAAAAGCGAATAGGCGTGAATCAATTTTTTTTTTTTTTTTTTTGGTATTTCGCTGGAAGGAAAAATCATCGAAAGACATTGCAGAGCTATTACGCGAAGGATGCTTCTGCAATAGTGAGGGACTTTAACCCGATCTAAAAAAAAACTACCGAGGGGACTGACTTTCGTCATCCCGAATTGGATTGCACCTAGTCGTTCGACTAATCGGCAATTTATTTTTGATTCATATTAAAAAATTTTGAGGATAAATCCGCCGTTTGTCGGATTTCTATACTTTTTTGATTGAAAACACTACCTACTTTCTTGGTCTTAGCTAACTCTTATAGATCAAGAGGTTTTACCCGCCGCTTTAATTTCTCTTAAAGTTGAGTACTCTGTCTTTTGTTTAATTCTGAAGAATCGATCTGCTATATATATATGACTCCAGAATCGTCGAATATTGCTTTGGCAGTTGCCTTTGCATTTTGTGGATCAGACCTTTGTGCCAGACTTTATCGAAAGCTTGTGCTATATCAAGAAATATTGTAGAGCACACTTTTTTCTCTTCAAATGCTTTTTCGATTTTATCTGTGATTCTATGCACCTGATCAATTTTAGAGTGCTTATTTCTAAATCCAAATTGGTGATTTGGGACTAGTGATTTTCGTCAATTATTTTTTGCTGGGGTTTTACCAGCATTTTCTCGAATAATTTTGACAACATTGGTAGTATAGATATTGGGCGATATGAGGTTACCTCGTTAGGTGGTTTGCCTGGTTTTGGTATCATTATTACCTCCGCGACTTTCCACATGCTTGGAACACATCTCAACTTAAATGCAGCATTTATAATCTGCGCTAGTTTTTTCAGACATTTTTGTGGAAATTGTTTCAAAATTTCTCCTGTAATCAAATCATACCCTGGGGCCTTTTTTATATTTATGCCTTCTTTAATTTCTTTGGCAAGTTCTTTAGCTGTTACCGACCGAATAGGTCTATCTTCTTCGCACCTTAATTCGAGTTCTTGATAACCTTTACCTTCATAAGGTTTAAATACGTCTTCAAGATACTCTGCAAAAGTGTTTGCCTTTTCTTGGTTGCTTTTCGCCCAGTTACCTTCTCTAGGCGTGAATCTATGAGCGTAGTGATTTCAAGATGTGTCGTTGGTTACTCCGGATCAGCATCTCTAAAATCGCTACCTACAAAAAATGTCTCTAAAAACGCCCAAAAAAACGACATAAATAGGCATCGGGAAAGCACAGATACCGCAATTCAACTTTCCAAAACTGGAAGGTCCCATCCTTTCGGACAATGCAAAAAGAAATTTTCAAACAAGGCAGGAACAACTCAGGACATTCTTCGGAATATTGTCAGGGCACTGTCTTCTTAGAAAGCATGCCAAGAGGCTCAATCTGGCAGACTCGGAAACCTGCAAATTCTGCAACGACTTGCAAGCCGAGGAAGATATTGTAGAAAATTCTATAATGTCAATGCAACATCCCCATTGCTAAGCAGCAAGCCCGCTGATCTTCTTAAAGAGCCTTTTCTTCGTACCGAGAAATTTAACAGTTGAAAAAAATATTAAGTGTTTATGTTTTTTGCTTTATAAAAATGTATCTTAAAAGATTGGATAAGTCCGAGAGGCAATGTCTGGCTGAAGGGGGCTGAAATATATTAAGGACGACATTAATGCACTCAAACTTGGTCGCTGAGTGAACAGGAGCTCACCACTGCTAAATCTTAGCCCAATGTAAGACGGAAATGGTTTACTTCGAGACAGACATGAGGATCAAATTAGTCCTTTTCCATTGGATACTTCAAGTCCGACAAAAAGACTGAAATAAAGATATTCTTAGAGCCGAAAGCCATTGCTGCTAGTCTTGCTCTTTTACCTTATATTAATAACAATTTGTAATTGTATATTAATATCTTAATAAATAAATAAATAAAATAAATAAAAAAGAGATTCTTTATTTGCCAACAAATGCTATGAAAACCAGGATGATGTAACAGGAATTGATTTAGCGGGACCTCTGTATCTTAAAATCGATTAATTGTTGACTTGTGGATCTACAAGAGCAGTTAATTTTGAGCTTGTCACAGACTTAACAGCTTACTTGGTCTTAGAATATTTTTTGCAAGAAGAGGCAAGCCATCAGAGGCACACAATACCGTTTAAGCGTTCTTCTAAGGAGTTGCATACAGGAGTATGCTAGAAATGAAAACATTAAATGGAAATTTATTATCGAAAGGGGACCTTAGGGTGGGGGCTTCTGGGAACGACTGTTTAAAATTGAAAGCAAGTTTAAAGACAACTTCGATCTTCGCTTAACTTTGAGGGACTGCGAACTATATTAGTAGAGGCAGAATGTGTTATAAGTACAAGGTCATTTACATAAGTATATTTCTGATGATCTGTCGCCACTAACGCTAACCCCATTACATTTCCTTGCAGGTTATTATGGATCATCAATGATGAGTTCATCACCGGTCGAATGTTCCACAGGAGGCAACATTCGACAGATGTGGAACTCCAGACTCAAGTTAATAAAGTTATTTTTTTTGCCTGCTGCATTTTTCGAAAGAGGATCCAAATGATGTCGTGCTACTTAATGATCCAAAAATATCGAGACTCGTCCTGGTCTATCCAGGACGTGGCAATAGAGTAAAAGCTTGCCTCATCCGATTAACAAACGGTACCAAGCTGAGATGATCCATTCAACTGCTCTATCCACTTAAGCTGAATTAGCTGAAACTTGGCGGTGGGAGACTGTAGAAATGAATTCTTTAACTAAAACAGAGTCAATTATAATATAACACTTGACCTTTTTAATCACTCGCAATACACTATTTCTATCATTTATAACCGGGTATATTTCAATGCTTTCAATGATTTGGGGTTGGAACGTTTTTCTCAGAATACATAATATTGTACGAATGTGAGGCAATATGTCGCGGCCGAAGGAAAGCTAGGTACTTCTTCCAATATTTAGAGGAGATAGACCATACAAACAAATCTACTAGATTTTGAAGGGAAATTGGGTGTTTTTCAAGGGCAAGGGTTTGGGTGTTTCTGCATTGGAATTTACTAATCCCTTTAGGGATCGCGATGAGCTGTGATGGTGGCTAGAGCCATATTATACATCTTTTTCTCATATCACTTTTTAGCCTAACCTAACCTAATTATTACGATGTCGACTTTTTTTTTTTTGGTGTTGCAATAGGTAGTTCAACTTTTCGTCAACGAAATTAGTTGTTGGCTGCCCATATTCGGTCTAAAAGCTGACACACGCAAACTGACTACTGATAGCTTGCTCCGATGTTACATACAGTGAGCGTCAAAAGTGAGTGAACACCGATGTTCTCTTAAGTTTTCTTTAATGTCATATGAAAGATGTCTAAAAAACCAACAATTTGTAACAAAATAACAATAACAAAACATATTTAATTTGATAGCATAAAATACGTTTTAGACATTTAAAAAAAAAATTTATAAACTACAAAGGCAAATGAAAAACAGCATCGGTGTTGACTCACTTTTGACGCTCACTGTACATCGGAAGATTTTGAGGAAATTATGATTCCAGTAGGCACGCATAAAACGTATTTCTGGAGTAAATTTAACAATTTAAGATTTTAACATAATCTGTCAACTGAGAAAATTGCGACCAATTCTAGCAGAAACATCTAATATAAAAAGCTTAGTAAATTGGCAATCTTAAACGCTTAAAGCAACTCAATAAACGAATGCTAAATTCTCATAAACAGTGTCATATATACGAGAAGGTACCTACAAATTGTTTTCAAGATCTGAGACTCTTTATCTCATCATTTGTCAAAATAGTGTGCATTACTTTGAAAGACTTTGTGGAACTCCACCGACCCTAATTCTTTCCACAGAACAGCCGGATAAACTACCTCACCAACTAAGCTTTATTGTAACTTTCGAAAGTTGTTTTTTCCTTTTTTCCTTAAAGTGATTTTTTATTTTCTCCGCTGCAATCACTCGTTTCCTTTAGAATTGTACGTTAAGTTTTCCTTCACATTTTCCTACGGTTTTTCTTTTTTCTTGCTTTCATGAACTTATTTTTATTTTATTTTTTTTTGCCTTGTGCTCTTCGACTCCTTTGTGATTTTGCCTGAACTAGGTACACGAGGAAACACAAAAACAATGCACTTTTCGGCATTGTTATCGCCGGTCGGTGGTTGCACTATCCTTTTATTCTTATTCTTATTTCATTTCACCTACTTTGCCCATTTTGACGATGACTTGATGTTCCTATAGAACTTATGACGGAAGTAGGAACAATTGTCTTACACCCGTGTTGCCGGGAGCCAAACATCCGCCATTGTAGGCTGCCAACTGCAATGGCCCAGTGGAAATAATTTATTTTTTTTTTCCTCAATTTTCTTCATGTCTCTTTTGTTTTTATTTTCGAATGGAGTGGAGACTGAAGGAAAACGCAAACAAAAGGAAAATATTTCAGTTTCGTCATTTTGGTGGTTATATGGTGTGTCCTTCGCGCTTCGTGAACACTCTTAACTGAAGAAATAAAAAAAAGGAGAAAACAGTTTTGCTTCGAATTTTCACTCATCCACGAGGAAATTATATTTGTGTCCGTAGTTGATGGTGATGATGGCGGTCATTTACTCCCAGCTTTGTGTGTATGAACGGGTATCTTCAACTGGCATCAAAGGCGGTAGGTTCCACCCTACCCGTAGGGATTTATGTATATTTGTGTCTGATGAAAGTATGTACTTAGAGGGAAGTTCTGTGTAAACGATTACACTATAGCGAAGTTGTTTGTTGAGATTAATTGATTTTTTTTTGTTGAAGGTAGAGAATTGTCAAGAGAGAACACCGAATATTCATTAATAATTTTTTTTTTTAAATAATTTACAAAAATGTTAAGTTTTGCAAGGCTATATTGGAACAAGAAAAATAAAAAGATCAGACGTTAGGTAAACTGAGACCTCTAACAAATCATAAACAAAGTAGTCAGACCGAGGGCAAAGTAGACACTGAAATGTGACTGAAATAGAGGCAAGGCAATGGAAATAGAACATTGAAATCCCCAATTTCGGGAAGAAGGATAATAAGAATTCCTTGTACAGTGATCCCCGGATAAGTGACCCTCGCTTAATTGCGTCCCTCGTTTAATTCAGCCGAAAACTGAGCAAATAAAGTATTGCATAACAATTGTGCCTAACTTTTCCCGTTTAAATGCGTACCGCTTAAATGCGTTAACCGGTTAATTGCGCTACTAAAAGCAAAGCTTATTGTAAAACTTCATACAAAATCTCCCGGTTAAATGAACACACACAAAAAAAAGCATGGAAAACTTTTTGTACTCACAGTTTCAATAAAATCAAAGACACTTGTCAAATCAATTGCCATATTGGCATGCCATGGAGAAGGCTCCTCTGCTGATTTAGGTGGTGCCAATTTAATTAAAAACTCTGCACCCAAAGACATTTTCAATGTCGATGAAAGCGGTCTATTTTTCAAAGCCCTGCCGACATCATCTTTTAATCGAAAAGGATATCAAATAAGTTTTTTGTAACTAGCGAACCCCCTGCACACTTCGTAGTGTAAAATAGAACGATACAAAAAATGGTATTGCCTATAGATATTAAACATTTTTAAAACCTTGGCTTCCATTACTATCGAAGAATAGAGTTTGCAAAGTTGTTTTTCTGTATGGGATGCGCCACGCCCCTTTTCCTAATTTTTCCGATATTCACAGGAATACTCCCAGGCCAATACCTATGATTGTTTGAAATTTTTAACTTGTCGATTCGGTGGTTTTCGAGATATAAGAGTTTGAATGTTTTTTTTGTATAGACGGTGCCACGCCCCTTTGTTTAATTTTGACCAAACTTCACAATAACCATCTCGGTCCAATATCAAAGGTTTGAGCTGAATCGGAGCAAAAATTTTCGAGTTTTTGAAGCGTACAGAAACGAAAATTGTTCGTGTTCTTCAGTTTTTAATTTGAACATGCTTATAAAAAGGGTTTATTACGTTTTCAAGGCAATAAAGCGGGGGTTTTCGACGACAATGCACTTAAGCGGGATTCTCGTAAGCGCGTTCCTCGGATAAATGCGTTAGAAATTGTACATTTTCCCCGACGCAATAATCCGGGGACTACTGTATAAGCTAGTATCAGTGTTAGTAATTCATGGGAAATTTACCTTTTCGTGGGAATTTTGACGGCATGGGAAAAAGGGAAAACAATTCGGCTCTAGTGTTATTTCGTGTGAAATTTGATCAACATAAAGAAACAATATTCATACAAATTTCAACCTCAGAGCATAGACAAATAGTTTAACAAATTGTCTGCTTTTAGAATTTTGGGAAAAAAATAGTTTTCTGTGGAAAAAATCATCCCAATGTCATACAACACTGGTCTAGTATAGCTATACTCTATACATATTAATAATGTATTCCTATTCAATCAAGTAACTTGTCGATTTATGCCTTTATTTTAATGGCTTGTTTTAGGTTAGGTTAGGTTAAAAAGGGGTATGAGAGAGATGTCTCATACGGCACTAGGCAGCGTAAGGGCCCATCGCGATCCCTGGGGGGAACCAATTGCAGTGACCTACAATGGAAAAACACCTAAACACTTGCCCTTGAGAAAGACCCAATTTCCCTGCAAATGCCAAGTAGCCCCTTATAGTTGGTATTGTCTATCTCCTCTAGATGTTGGATGAAGTACCCGCCTATAAATTTCCTTCTTCTCCGACATATTGCCTCACATTCACATAGTATATGTGTTATGTCCTCTTCGAATTGCAGGTCATCGCAGAATCTACAATTGTCCGAGTCTGTTTCCTAAGAAGACAGTGCCCTGATAATATGCCGATCAGTGTCCTGAGCTGTTCCCTGATGGCTTGTTTTAACAGTGGCGTACCGTGGGGAGGGCCGGGGGCATATGATTCGGGCGGCCCTTATTTTATTATTATTGGCTATAGTGCGATTGATCTTTTTATATTAGCCTTGGATAGATTTATCTTCTTCGTTTTCAATTTGGAGGGGTTTTCTGTCCCGGACGGCAGGAAGGCACGGTAGGCGCCTGTATTTTGAGGCGACAAGAAGATTCACTTTTCACCGAAAATATTTCTGTTTTAGGTGAATCAAATTCCATCTTGGGTCCCGTAGACTCGTAGTAGTCGAAATCGATGGTCTAATTGAATGATATAAAATCGAAGAAATAAGCTGTCTTTTGAGCTCTTCATATAATGATTTGGCTTATGGATGGAGTAGGTATGGTATGGAGAATATTTTGCAGTTTTCGATATTAACGTCCAAGTTAGAACCTCCCGAAATTTAAATCAACGCATATAGGTCTTAGTCATCAAGGTACATCGCTCCGGCTCCATGAAATTAGGCCCCAACGAAAAAAGGCAAACAGAAAAAAAAATCTAAAAAGGCCCAAAAATCTGGGAAATATTTTATAATGCAAACTGGCCTCATTCCATTTATGTAAAACTGCCCCAAAATAATGATTGACAAACAAGAACAAAAATTGTTATGAATTTGGGAAGTATCTACAATCTACATATTTTCATTGTTTTGGGGCCATTTTTCATTTTCTTATTTTGGTAGATATCAAATCAAAAATATACACGAATTATACTGTTGTTACAAGGGCGTTACAAGTTTCCAGAAACTCTAAGCGAATGAAATGCGATTCGGCTGCTGTATTCAATTCGGCTACAACTAGATATATCTAAATTCAATCTGCAAATTGCAGATGAATTCCCAAATAATTATTGGTATTGTAGTTGTAGTTGTAGACCGAAATGGTCTAAGCATATGAATTCATATTGCTATGATAAACTTTTGTTCCAAATGAAAGTGCCTCTCAAATTAAGTACATATCTTACACATTTTTATATTTTAACAAATTCATTTCATCCCTATTCCCTTTGGCGTTTGTCGTATACGACTCATGTTTCGTGTCGTTGTAAAACGATGTTCAGATTTTTTTTAACTTTTGTTAACAATTTTATTTCTTTTTCTATGTGTTCACTATCATTTCAATTCAATTGACTCAAAAAAGTTAAAAAAAAAAAACACCGAATAAAAATCGAAGTGAAAAACGAGTCGTTTACGATAAACGACAACGGGAATAAGGGTGATTATTTACCTCGCGGCGCGCGTGTCGTCTGCTTAGATTACCAGATAATGAAATGTCCATTAACGTCATATTAAACTGTACGTGTCCCAAAGAGACAAATACCTATGTAGATATCTACCAACTCTTCGTAGATACATTCTCATGGAGTCCCCTTTGAGCGAAATTTTCTTTTTCTCGAAAATTAATTTATTACTTACCCACTAACCACAGGATAACGCCTCTTCAGGGAACCTGATAGTATCTGAATAAATGGTTTTCGCTTTTTCGTACAGGAATTCTCATCCATTAATTGGTATTATCTCCACCTCTTCCGAAAACAGACGTTTTGGCATTACGCTGCAGAGAAATAATTGCACCGTTAAAGGATGTACGATGGAGTTTTAATGGCGACATTTATTCCTCTGAGGGCTTGGTGAATATTTATATTTGGTTTTCAAAGTGAAGAGTACCTATGTTTTTATTAGAAATTATCTAATCGATTTCAGTATTGATGACATGATAAGTAGGTAGAGGTGGAATAGACTATATAAAGTTTAACTTTTGTATTAAAGCCATTACGTTAAATGGCGATTTAAAAAGTAGTACTAATATTATCAAGCCCTGCACATGAAAAATGTGCTATATAAAGGGCAGATAGATACTCTGTCCAATATGTACGAATACCTAACTTCGAAATCGTGCTGTAATTTTTGACAGTGATTTTTTTAATAGGTCAAATATTTACTGAAGAACGTTTCCATTTAAATCAAATTTATTTTGACAATCGGTTTGTTTTTCAAACGTAAAAATCCTGTTTAATAACGAGGTCTACTTTAAGCCTAATGTGTTTTTAAATAAACAATTTCTTTGAAAGTGTGAGCGACATTTTACTGAGGCCTCGATTCGATGAAAACCTATCGCAAAATGGAAACTAAACTAGCTTCCGAGATCATGCAAACCATTTAGATCTTTGGGACCAATATTCAGCTCTTTATTGATCTATATATGCCTACATGAAATCCCGTTCAAAACATAATGCCAAAAGTAATTTTTCATTAAAAATAACGATTTTTGATTCATGCCCAAAATTAGAATAAAACCCTTTAGTACCAAAGAAACATAGACGACTCGATGAAAAAACAATCCTATGCAGATGTTCTTTCTGTACAAAAAAAAACTGTCGAAGATAATTAATTCTTTGCATCAACACATTGATCTGTACCTACTTTTGGCCATGTAAATCTACCTTAAAGATCGAACAATGAGAAAGGTATGTAGTAGGTAACATGCTACTGATTATAAGAACTTTAAACTTTTCGTATTCCGAAAAGCCAGATAAATTATATTAAAAGAATATAAACAAAATTCTCCCACCTTCTTGAAACACATTTGGGGTCTCCCAATATGGGCCTGGATTTCTATGGTTCATTTCCACATAATATTATTGTCCTCAGTATCCAGCTGTAGGCTTCTATTGCCAAGATATAATTCCTTGACTCAAATATAAATGGTGGGCTTCAACTGCTAATAAAACAGTCCAGCCTCCAGCTCCACAAAAGCAACATCACCTTTCCTAACAATAAAACAATTTTTTTCAAATAAGTACATTATTTAAATATGTATTGAAAAAAAAATCAGAACAACGTACCTCCTAAATCCGTAATTCAATTCAAAATTGTAAGAGTTAAAAAGCCTTCTTCCTGGAGCTTTAATTTGTCTTGAATTATCTTCCAATTTCCAAACATTTTTTCCAGAAACAAAAACACACATTCTTTTTTAATAAGAATTTTTTCTTTAATCAGGGAAATATTTTGTTTGTTTTTGACGTATGATTCTGGGTAAATTGATAAAAATTCAAAATATGAATTCAAACAGCAAGGTATGTATTATTATTTGGACGTATAATAATAGGTGCGGCTACGAATTTAAGGGGCACAATAAAAAAGGAGTAGATATATGTACTATGTATTTACAATTCATTGAAGGTAAAAGAATAGATGGATGGATGTTGATTGTGCTTTCGATAAAGACAAAGCATCAAATTTGAATTCATCATATTTAAAAAAAATGTGCACGATGGGTCGCACGAAACTTTCTCGTTTATTGCGAATCTCGTGGAATCTCAGATTCATTTAAGCAAATTTTACGTTTAAAATCAAACCCACTTAAGATGTACTCATGTTTAGTAACTGAACCCTTGTTAATTAAAAACGTAATCCATACTACATAAACTACGTATTAACTACAACACTTTAGGCTCGTTCGGGTACTTTTTTGCAAACGTAAAATTATTAAAAATTGGCTAAGAAACTGTGCGAATGCGACCACGTACTGAGTAAACTGAAAAAAATGAGAGAGAAATCCATTTCCCCTCTTTTAATTTTTTCGTAATTTTCTACTCGCCGAATTTCGACTTACTGAAAAATGAAAACTGTCATCTAAGTGACAGCTCAAAAGTTCGACAATTAAAACTCTATTTTTTCGTCTTCAACGATGTCGGAGGAAGAAGTTGTAATTGAATGTTCTCCTAGAACTTATCAGCGCATTCAAAATGTTAGGTTTAATAGGTATTTTAGCTTATAAAAAATTCAAATCCAACTTATTTTGTAGATTCTGCCGTTAACGTTTATTTTACGAATGTGGAAATGACATTTCTTAAACTTTTTGTAAGAAAACCGGTCAGGTACTTCTTTGTAAATTGAGAGATTTCTCTCTCGATTTTTGAGATTTGACATTTTTCATTTTTCTATGCTGAAAGTACACGAACGAACCTTTTACTACCTACTTTCAAATTTCACCCTGAACTGACATTTCCTTCAAGTTAAGTAGGCGATGAATTTCGAATTATATTGCCACTGAAGTTTTGGACTTTGCAAAAATATGCCGCAGGCCGCTTGTGATGTGATCGGGATTTGGCATTTGGGTAGTAATTTTTGAGAAATATTCATAAAATGGCTATTTTCGAGTTTTCTGAGAAAAAAATAAGTACGTTAAGAATGTTTATGTTGTCTTAAATATGTAATTTGATCAAAATTGTTAGAACGGTTTTTTGTAAAATTATGCTGACAAATAATGTTACAACTTTGGATTCGAAAAGCACGGTTATTAAACTGTTTAGCTGAAAACTGAGTACGACGTACATATTCTTCAGAATGTAAACATTACCTAGCATTTACATTTCCATCCAAAATGGAAAATGACGTTTTCGATATAGGAGCAGTTTTTAAAGAACCATTTTTAGCGATTGGGGTGGAAATCGAAGGACGCATTCATGGTTCGAAAAACACTGTTTTGCAACAGTTTAGCTAAAAACTGAGAAAATGGTATTACTATGGAATTACGCATTATCATAATCGAAAATGGCGTTTTTGAGATATGAGAAGTTTTTTAAAGCACTATTATTAGGGATTTGGGTGGATATCAAAGGACGCAGTCTTTTTAGTAAAAAACTTTTTAGAATGACAATATAGTACATACATTAAAAATAAGGTTTTTAAAAAATCGTTTTTACCATTTTCGAGAAAAAACCAATTTTCAAAACTGCCGTTGCTGGACTTTTTAGCGAAAAATTGGGTAGGTATGCAGTCATGGCGATGGCATGCCTGTTTAACTCAACAGTCAATTTTGGTTCAAGTCGTTAGAGCCGTTTTTAAAAAAATCTAAATTGTTCAATATTTCGTAAAATTTTTATATGGAAAGTACCTATAATAATATTAGGGCTAGCATGAAAAAAAAAATTTGTCCTAGCGGGAAGCCCACAAACACTAAATACGAAGTTTGAAACAAATCCGTCCAAGCGTTTAGATTCCCCAGGGGTGGGACAGAGCTCCCCTAACATCGTAATATCAGAATTGATCAAAATCTCGAGTTCGAAATTTTGTACGAATACAATATCTTTCTCTTACTACGTACCTATACGAGAAAGTTAAAAAATAAATAAATATGTGGCGCAACAAGCAGTAGGTAGCCACCTAAGGCATAGATTCTCGCAACCATTCGTTTGTGTGAGTTTCTATTTTTGGGACATTTTAGAATGTAATTATGGTTGCCACTCGACTGGAAAGTCAGGGAATGTCAGGGAAAGTCAGGGAACGCAATTTGGTCAGGGAATGTCAGGGAAAGTCAGGGAAATTTAGGAAGCAATCAGGGAAAATTTGTTTCATTTATTTTTAATTTTGCCAAAATGTTGTTTAAAAAAATACCAGTTAAAAAAAGTAATTTAAAATGTTGGTAAATTTTGTGTCTGTGTACAAATAAAAGTGTTTTTCGGAACATTCGATGGCTAGTATTAGAACGAAAGGCCGAAAGTGAGAAATTAGATTTTGTCTTTTATTTATTTCGAAAGTGATACATGTTAATTCAAGTTCTATCCGAAAAAAAATTTCAAAATATTTGAATTTTAGAACGTAACTCTGAGGAAGGCCCCTAAACTCTGGAAACTCTTTTTTGCGTTCAGGTGGTTCGTTAAACTCGTCGATTCGATCGGAAAAAATTAAAAAAAAAAAAAATACTGCGCACAGATTTGTTTTTTATTTTAACTTTCAAGAATTGAATTCTCTTCATAATTATTATGATATGTCACAAAAGTAAAACTTTCTTATAAATTTAATATCACAAGGCGTTATTCAAACTGGAATTCTACAAATTAGTTTAGACATATTTGAAAGTGGAATCATGTGGCTTGAAACATTTCAACTAAATGTCAGCCGTGTACTTAGTGGATTATTCCTTGACTAGAATTGTCGGTGACCCCTTTGTCTGCGTCAAAGCCAATAAAAACCCAGATCAACGACTTCGACCTAATGTGGGGCGCAGTGTTTCATTAGTTAGTGAGCTGAACTATTGAGCAAGGGTCTTAGGTTCAACCCTCCGCAAAACACAATTTAAATAAACAGATACACCGATAATTGGTGCAACACGTCCATCGTCCATAGGCACCCTAGGCCTAGCTTCTCACAAACGTTCGTTTGTGTGAGTTTTTATTTTTCGGGACGAATGGACACAAGGTCTAAACTTTAGGTATTTTCTGCTGCACTAAATTTTTCAAACGCCTTAAAAACACCTGAAAGAACAGCTATCCTGAGTCAGCTTCTCAATTCAGCTATCGAATTTGGCATAAAATTATTGTACTTTCCTATTATTCTTCCCAAATGTGGCACATTCTCTATTTGAGTAGCTAATTCTCCTATCTCTCAAAAAAGGCACTGCTCTCGCCATACAAAGTCACTATATTGTTATCCTACAAGTTTTTTTTGAAGACTGAACAAAAAAAAAAAATTGCTCATCTGTGAAAGAGATATGTTCAATATAAGCGCTATGAAATTGGTCCACCTTTTAATGAACGGTGGACTGGTCGATTTGGCCCCAACACTTGGCCAACCAGATCTCCTGACCTAACACCCATGGATTTTCTCTTCTGGGGTGCTATGAAAGAAATAGTTTAGCTTAGAGAAATATCGACTCTCTTTTTGACCAGTTTTGTCTGACAAAAAATTGCTTCTACTACAACTTCTGTTGATCGTACGTAAAAAAGTTGCTTCACATAGTTTTTAGGAAATTTCTGAAGGATACAAATTTCATAAAAGAATAAAAATTTATAAAATACAAATTTTGAGAAAAAAACATTTAAAATAAAAAAATTAAACAACAAATTTTCATAACTTTGAGTTTAAGAAGCCATAACTTTTTTGTAGCTACACAGATACCCGAAGTGCTTCTTGTATTGCCTTTTCAAAATGTACAAAATGTTTGTACCTATAATAGTTTAGAAGTTATAGCGTTTTAAGTGGTAACACCTCCAAATTAGAGGTCACCTGCTTTGATGGACTATAACGGGAAATGGGGTGAAATACAATTTTTTGTTCGACGAAACTTCAGGAATCTCCCCTTAAAGGATTATACCGCATAACTGAAACACCCTGTATAGATTCTAATATCCTTTATCTTATAAAAAAGATATTACATAACTGACAAATTTTTTTTTTGATAAATGTATAAATTTTGGTCAGGGAAAACTTGAAAATTGGTCAGGGAAAGTCAGGGAAATTTATTTTGAAAAATAGTGGCAACCCTGATAATAATATGACTTTCAACTTTGCCTATAAGTTTGGATTTGGATATCGTTAGATACTCGTTGCCAAGTACATAAAACATAAGTAGTGTATGCTTGTTCGGCCGTAAAGGTAATGTTCGAGTACGACGTAAGTATGTACATTTATGTTGCTCGTTGGATAGGATTTTATTTGTTCATCGGAAGCGAAAAATGTATTGATGAATAAAAATGGATTATTAATTCGTCCTCAAGCAAGGTGCGGTGCGCATTAAAGTGATGAGGCAGTGGCCTGGCAGCGGCGTGGTGACCAAGTGTCAATAACTTGTAGACGCGCTCATCAAAGCAGGGTACAGGTGATTTGTCATTTTTCTGGTGGTGTGATGCCGGTGCCACCTGTAAGTACTTGTAACTAAAAACATCAAGATTTCAACATAGGACGACATTTGAGGAACTGGTGAATCTGGTACCATTTAGTGTTTGCAGGGGCGTAGTTAGGGCTCGCTTCGAGCCGTGTATAGAAATCATTAAAATCGGCCCAGCGGTTATCGAGTTATAGCGTCATCGAATTTCACCCCATAGAAGATGTTTTTTGTGGGAGCGGGAGGTGCCTTTGTCCAATTTTGACCAATCTTAAGGGGAACACATATCTACCTGGGCCAATACCTAAGACCACCTGTAAATTTGAGCTCAATGGAGTAGGTGGTCTTCGAGAATTTAATTTAATAATTTGAATTTAAATTTTGACTTGTATACATCTACATGTTTGAAAACCTATACCTAATGAAAATCCAAAGTCACTTCTTAATTTTTAACATATTCGAAAATTGCTCGTTTTTGGCGATTTTTTTCTTAAGTTGCTAAATTTTATAAATAGCTTTCGTGATTTGCCCACTCTTGAAAACCACACACCCCCCCTCGCTGCGCCCCTGGGTGTTTGCCATTCAAGTGCGCCTTAAATCACTTTCATATACATACCACTTCGCCACTGGCCACTGCCATCCGCGTCCGCCCATGCCCATTTGAGTTTGAGGGTGTGCCTTAACTTACCTATAGAGGCAAACAATTCGATTGTGTCAGTTTCTAGTATAACATTTTATTCCGAGTCCCATCCGTTGAATTATAAAGCTTTTCCAGTACAGTGTTGTTCTTTCAGATATTTGTCAGACATATTTTGAGTGTTCCGGGAATCGAACCTGAGACCTCTCGCTCAGGGTTCCAGAACACTATAATTACTGCGCCCACTATAGTGAGTCTGAACACCGGAAGCGTCAAAATTAGACAAATGTCGATAAAAATGATAATATGTTTTTTTAACCGAGCAGTTCTAAGCATGAAACGAAGAGCACTCAAATGGGTGGTAGTTTCAGGATCTATTTTCTTGAACATACTTAATGCGGGTGCATGTCATAATTAGGGGCACTATTTGGGGCCCCAGGGCGTTATGACACCGGGCGTTATGACATGTACCCGGAAGGACGTAGTTAAGGTTATTGGGTCCAGAACGGTTTAATGGTTAAGCAGCTGTAGCTAATGCGGAAAATCGGTTTAAAGCACAGGACTTGCACTCAGGAGAATTAGGCGATATTCTTAACTAAAAGAAGATGCAAGAAGTGCCCTGTACCTGTATTTTAAATAAGTATATTAATCATAGAAATTGATCCGTCCCTTTATATTCATTGAAGTTGCCTAAAAATGCGAAAACTTACCTTGTTGTGGGAAGAATCTAAAATAACTAAAAAAATAAATAGTTAGAAGTGCATTTTGAAAAGGATATGGATTAGTAATCAGCATCAGGCACCAATTCCTAGGTTTCGTATCCTGTGTCAAGTACTTCAGAGCTACTTCAGGGAACCCAGGATAGGGTAGATTTGGTTCACCAGATGATGTTGAACCTGAATCACCCTCTTCGCTACTGCACGAACCACTGCACGATGACGACGATGATGAACCGTCGGTTGACGATGTTAGACTACGACGGCGTTGACCATGTTTTCGACGATTGTGTACAACAGCACCTCCAGCTGAGGCTGCACCAGCCACACCCACTGAGTGCATTGTCGATTGACTGCTGTAGAAATTATCAGACGGTCGTTGACCTGACGAATTGTGTCGCCGACTCCTCGCATGATGCTGTTGCGGAGTGCTGCTGGTAGGTGTCGCAGTTACGGCACCTGTACGGCGACGTCTTCCACTCACAA
Organism: Cheilosia scutellata; assembly: GCA_955612985.1. Classification (NCBI taxonomy): domain Eukaryota; kingdom Metazoa; phylum Arthropoda; class Insecta; order Diptera; family Syrphidae; genus Cheilosia; species Cheilosia scutellata. The sequence continues at coordinate 49,995,654 of OY015313.1, read as the reverse complement.
TACCAGTCTCACTAACACTTTCACTCGCTTGACGATGCAATCTACTACTAGTACTTAAGCTACTGCTTTTAACATTAATAGGATTCTTAGCGAAACTTTGCGCTTCTATTACACTACCCGCACTTGTAACTGCACCATTTGTAGCATTGTCGTGCGCACTGACCGCGTTTTCACTGGCGTTCGCACCGCCACCACTACCGCTCGTCTTGGCACTTGAGGAACTTAAATTTCTTGGGTTAGGTCGATCCTTACTGCGAAAGCTACCACTTCTGACGGTGGTAGTAACACCACCAGCACCATTGCTGCTGCCATCCATAGCGGCCAATGGATTCTCTACCCTCGATCGAAAAGTGCTGCTGCTGTATGGTTTCGGTATCCGATATGCGGTGATGTCGGCAGAGTCTGAGGTGGGCGGTTGCGATCGCCTTGCGTTGCCATTACTTGATGGGTCGCGATCTGACAAAATCACCGATGGATTTGAATTGATATTGATAGTTTGATGGTTGGTGGAGCTATTGCTGCTATTATTTGTGACTGCATATGTTGGATGTCTTGACTCCCTTGAGGAGTGCAACATCTTATGGCACCTGCAACTTCCGTCGGTCGTGTTTAGTTCCTCTTTTTAGTTTTAAAAGTAGATTGAATTACAAATATGCAAGGTTAGATAGTTCTTAGCGGTTTTATAGTCTCCACGCTGTTAGGGGTGCGCCATTCTGTAACGAAATAAAATAGACAACGTTACTACTAAAGAATGTGGCAAATGCACCTATGTATAGTCTTTAAATTGTATCTAAATAAATGCGCAACATTTAAAAAAAAAGACTCAAGACTTATTCCTCATCTTTCTCACAAAGTGATTAATAAGTGTAAACAAAATTCACAGACATTGCTATTTTTCAATAAATATGAGACTGTAAATATTTAAACAAATAAAAATCGAAATAAGTTCAAATAAACAACAATAACTGACACACGCACCAGCAATATCACTTGCGAAACAACAAATTGCTATGGCATCACATTTGAGAGAAAAAGAAGCACAAATAAACAGCTACTCATCCGAAAATCAATATTACAATCAAATATTTACTTAAAAGTCTCAGAGAAAGAAAAAAATAACAAAAAACAAATCTCACTCTTGCTGCCCAAATTTTTATTGGATTCCCAAAGAACTTCACTGTAGATATACCCGCACTCGCAGGCGAGAATATATCTGGATCAAGGGAAATGCCATTTAAAATTAGGGTCACCGTCATCAGTTTACTTATAGCTACTCGAATAATGGAAAAAGTCCAAGTCGCCTTTTACAAGAAGTACAAAGAAGTATAAAATACAAAAGCGAAAATAATTCGGTCCGTGGCACTGTATCCACAAGTCGTAAAATTAAACAAGAAAGAATCTGAAGTATAACCAGGGTTAATTGACTTCTCATTAAGAATAGCAAAGCGTCAGACTTCCTAAGAGAACCTTGTATAATTTGGAAATTAATAGTCCACCTGGACCTTCTTTTGGGTGTATGGACGTTGGACGAACTTGAAAAGTTCACTTTATGAGTGTATCGTCTGTTAGAATGGGCCCCGAGTCTGCTTTACGTTGACAACCTAAAAGCTTTTGAATAGGTATACATTTTTGTAATGACTTAATTATTTACTGAATGCTACAGCTGCAGGTAAGGTCAGGGTACTTCGTATAAAGGGGTGAATCCACCACATTATGAATCTTTGGCTACAAAAACGAAGGAAATAGTTTTGTAATGGGGTTCGCAAATTATCCCTTCTGCCTTTTCAGCCACCACTTACCCCAAATGGTGAAAACGGAATCGATAGGTTCTATCGCATTTCGCATTAACTTCCTTATCGCCATTAAAAGAGTCTTTTAGACCCACCTAACTTTTTGAAATTATGCGTTTCCCAAGTTTTTGAGAGGATATTAGCCGGGCGCATAAAGTTACAACCAGTAGAAGAAAATTACTTATATCTGACCACCAGTTCGAGTTCGACGATCGATCAAGTGTTTTATAAGGGTCTACCCCGATATCTCGAAAAAAAAAAAAATATCGAAAGCAAAAATCTCGAATGTAAAAATCTCGAATTTAAAAAATTTCGAAAAAAAAAATCTAGAAAGCATAATCTCGAATGCTTGGGTTTACTGTCTGGCTATGGGATGTGTGCAAAGAAAAAATCTCGAATTTACTTTTTGTTTTCGAGATTTTTTTCGAGATAGAATCTTTCGAGATTTTTGTACTTTCTAGATTTTGACCCATTCGAGATTTATCAAATTCATTTTCGAGATTTTGACCATTCTAGATTTTAGTCGTTCTAGTTAACGTCATGATCCCGTTTTATAAGGTGTGGCATGAAGGCTCTACAAGTGCGTACTAAGACAAGTTCTTCTCGAACGGCTGTTTAAAATCCAAATATCATATCTCAAGAATAGACTCGAGTATTCTGAATTTGATGAAATAATGAAGGAAGAGTCTTTGGGCCACTCTTGTACCTGTTATTTGCACGAGCTACCTACCACAAACAGAAGGCACTACGCAGCCATGGACATAATGGTATAGAACTATTTGCTTGTACCAGTGAATATAATATAAATAGTTTACAAAATGTTCATAAGTGACGAGACCATTTGTCAAAAAAGATGTCGGAATTCCCATGGTGAAATGTCATAATGAACAAAAATCGCGCACGTAATTGCAGCATTTACGACGAACAAACCCTTTCGACTTATTCCGACAGGCGAGAGGTCTATTTGAATACGCCACTTGAATCGAACGCAATCGATATAAATATATATGTAAGTCAATCACAATAGCACAATAAGTCTATATCTATACACGTCAAAAAGGACAGGAAAAAAACAGCAAAATATAACGAGTAAAGCTATGACGTCAATTTGACGTCAGAAAAAAAATCGTTTGAGTTGAAGATTTCTTGGACGTTTTTTAATCCATTGACATCGTAGAGCCATCCTTTGATGGAATTTGTTACTTTATGGGTTGATAGAAAGAAGACGAACCATATTTTGGGATATACCGCATTTATTTCGAAATGTCACCAGACAGCCCTAAAATCTTAATTTTTCAAAGCGAAAAAAAATCAATCAAATTTCTAATATTTTAGGGCTTTCTGGTGACATTTCGAAATAAATACGGTTTTTTGAGTCGATTTTTTGACAGTCACCGTCAACATACGAATATGCCAACTTTGAGACAAAACGTGCATGCCGTGTACTGGGCATACTTTTCGCACATGCCACGTGATCCGAGCAAAGGCAGGACAATAACAAAGGAGTGGTGTCACTTAAGCCTAGCAAACTAAATTGACTATAGACTTTTCTGCAGAGAGACAACAGGAATGCCGCCTACTTCTTACTGACTTTCGGGGGCATGCGTTTAGTCTGCACAGATCCTGGGGAGCCTTGCCATAAACAATTGTGTTCATTATAAGACAAATCGTTAATGAAGCACCGCGAACTATATTCAGGGCTTTGAAGGCTATATTCAGCTAGTTATTAGGGATATGGATGGAGCCACAAATTCTCCAATGAATGACCCAAAATTCGACTTACAGTTAGAGTTGGGCAATTTAGTTCATTTGAGTGATCGATCAATTTAGTTCAAATCACGCTACTGAACTAGTTCGCTCATTTTAGGTAAATTTACTTCATTTTGGTAAAATTCACAGAAAATACAAAAAAAAAACTTTGCCTGGGAAAATATAAAAAAAGATACACTCCCATGCACATGAATGGGGACAAGATTTTTTAATCATTTCATGTTGTATTTCTCTTTATAATTTCTAAATATGGGTATTTACCTTATGCATTTATTTAGTACCTACATAGTCATAGCAACTTTCAGGAGCGAAAATAAATTCTCACAATTTTACAGTTATGTATATGTATGTAGGTATATGTTATTTTGGTTTTTCTTTGACCATGCAAAAAAAAGTGAACATTTTTTTTTTTGGAAAGTGAACTTTTTTTTTGCATCACTTGAATAGGGACAGAGGAAATTGCTTTGTGGATCAATTTATTGAAGCTTAAGGTATTTTTTATTTTAGCGGTATTGCCAAACAAACTTGAATTAAGTAAGTCAGTGGTTTCGAATTTTCTTAAAAATAAGTACAACTATGGAAACAACATGAAGGGAGGACCAAAACAGCTACTATACATCTGCTGAAAATAGACTAATTTTTGGAGAAGCATCAAATGCTCATTGGTCTGCCTCCCAGATCGGATCAAATTTGGGAATCATTGGTAGAGTTAACACCGTAAGACGTGTAATTCGGATAGCTGGATATTTAAAAAAATTCAAATTAAAAAAAACACCGCCTCTTACCAATACTCGTAAGGAGACTCGTATGGTTTTTGCTCGGAATTGCATGACATGGAATAGCTAGTGGCATCAAATAGCTTTTTTTCGGACGAAAACCGATTTAATTTGGCCCTGATATGGTTAAATTACTAATTTCATGTCATACGCAAAATAAAACACTATCTGTCTCGTCACCATAGCCGTGAAAGGAGGGTAATGGTATGTTGTGCGATCTCTTATTATGGCCAATGTTAATTACAGTTTCCGTTATATCAAGAATGAACGCGAATAACTACAAAGGCGTACTGCAGAAGGCTCTTCCTTACTACGAAAATGTATTTGGACCCGTGCAATGGGCTTTCCAGCATTCATACCGCTAAAAAAAGAGTGTATCCGTACCCAAAACGTGCCTAGACTGGAGTGACCACCTTATTCCCCTAATCTCAATATAACTGACACTGTTTGGGGTTTGGGTTGTCATGGGAAGTATACGTGTCCGGTAAACAAATTTTAGGTGTTAAATCATTAACAGCAGCCATCAGTTCCGAATGGAGCGACATTTCCTAGAGTTACCTTGAATCTCTGTTTAACTCACTTCCAAACGGTATTTATGAAGTTATTTCCAACAAATGCGGCTAGACCCATTATTAACTAAGCTTCACAAGATAAAAAGAAATGAATTTGCAACGTTTTGTTATTGATCCTTGTGTCCAGTTACTGTCCCTATTCAAGTGCATGGGAGGTGGGAGGTACATAAGTGAGTGAGCTGAGCTGTTCTCTCATGAGATGATTGGCTTCTGTATCTGCATCCGTAGTCTGTTTAGTAAGGAGACTAAATATGTAATAAAGAATAAATCATGGATTGTTTTCTTTAGTTTATTCCGTTTGTATGAAAATCATTGAAAATAATAACCGTGAACTAAATGAATTAGTGAACTAAGTGTGTGAACTTAGTTCACTAGTTCACTAAAGTGAACTATTTCATTGAACTAGTTCCTTCGTGAACTACACAAGCCTACTTACAGTATATGTATAGATATGCGCTGAGTCAAAACTGACGAAAATGTTATATGGCCGCAATTGCATTTAAAATATATGTGCATGAATCCTGAAGCATGTACCAGTTTTTAATTTTGATCGAATTTCGAAATAATCATCTCATTTCGAAATCGACATCTGTCATCATCAAGATCAGTGGATGATTTTATCCTCAATAAATTCGATATTTCCTTTTGTTCGTACAATTTAAAAAAAATTCCAAAATGTTTTATTATTTAATATTTTTTATACAATTCAATGTAGCTTTTTATATTTATGTATTAAAAAAACAATTTTTTAATCAGTTTTATACCTAAATTGTTTAGCAAAATCTTCAGAGCATCGTATTGAAATAATTACAAATAGCTAAATGAATAAAATTCTAAGCTACAATAAAATAAAAATTGCCACAATGGGTCCAAGTCTAAACCTAACTAAAAATAACAATAAAAAATCTGGCTCAAAAGCAGCTATTCCAAACACACAGTCATTAAAAAAATCGTAAGTCTCATTAATCAATGAGTACCTACCTATGTAATTAGTGTCTGTGTCTCTTTTTCGGTCTGGGTTTAAGACTAGCTACAATCTCCGGAAGGAACAATTAAATGTAGGTAAGTCTTCACCTCATTTGAATTCAACACCTTCAGAAGTACCTTCCCATTAACAATGTTGCTCCCTCCCTCAATTGATGTGACTAATTAATTAATTCCTTGGATTAAATACTAAATTACATTATATTCAGAAATTCCACAAGTAAAATTAATTCACCAAATGAACTTAAAAGAAAAAAAAATTCAATTCCTCCTCTTTTGATTATAAAAGCAACATTAAGAGTATAGGTACATTGGCAATTTGCATTTAATTTCGAAATTAATTTTTCGAAACGTGTGGTAAGAGCGGGCTGCCTCTCCATCGAACCGATATTCGCAACCACATCGTTCCCTTGAAAAATCGAAATAGCGATGTCGGCCTCAATACCGAACCCATAATACTGAACCCCTGGCAAAAGACAACTGTTGGTACCATTCCCGCACCCCAAGCCGCAAATTGATTTAATTTTCAGTATCGTCCTTACGCAGTGAAGGATCCAGGAGCAACGACAACATGGCATACCATCCGTAACCAGTTCATAAGGATGAATTCATTAAAAAAAACCTCCCATTATCCTTCATTCAATTTAGTTTCACAGACAAGTTGGCATGGTACTCTCGCTTCAGCTGGATGCACACGACCAAGGAATACAAAGTCCCAGAGAAGTGTTACGTTGATAAGATGCTGCCGGTTGGATGGGCTGGCCGTGAAAGAGTCGCTTTGAATGGTATCTGGATGCAAATGAGTAATGGTGTAGCCCAAGTGAGTTTTGTACGTAAACAATAAATAAATGGCTATAGCTATGTGAAAGTAACTTGGCTAGGCGGGGGCTAATGTCATTACAGAGAAGGGGTCCGTTAATTGTTCTCGAAACGATAGTGTGTATCTTTTGGTGAATTAGGTATACCTACTCGGTGGAAATATTTACCATTGTCATTGTGTTAGAAAATTGTTTTGTTTAGTCTGTAACTTCTTAGGTCGACAGATTTTAGATGTGTAATTTAAGGAGTATACTGATGTGGTAGCAATGGGTAACTGGATGATAAATGGTCGGTTGACACATCAGAAGTCTTCCTAATGACGAGACTGCGATTAGAACTTTCTCCAAATGGAATATTTAGGTCTGCTGAAGGCTGAGGGACAAACGAACAATTAACTGAATATTTAATTAACGACTTACAAGAAGGTATTACTGGCACTTATAAGCGCGTTGTCATAGAAGTATTTATGATAAGCATGCAGCTTATTACAAGACGATACCTACATTTATAGCTTTACAGGCAAAATGTTCGGTCTTGCCGCTTTTTACTTGGCTCAGGTGGACAGGTTCTAAGTCATCAAGGGCAATCCCCATACGGATATAGCTGAGATTATGGACTTAATTTAGCCATATTATCCTAGATCTACATAGAAGACGCCTACCTGATGGTACGGATTCCATAGCACGTCTTGAGGTACACCGAGGCATGGACCGCTCCATCCGGAGAAGTAGCTGCTCGACATTGAGCTCTTCATGTATTCTAGTGTTTCTAATACGATCTCTAAGGGTCACACCGGCAATACAACGGAGGAATCTCATTTCGGCAGCTTGTATACGCGATCTTATTCTTTCGGTCATTACCCAAACCTCATGACCATAGGTAAGAGTTGCAACAAACACCGACAGAATGACCAATCCTACAGGATCCTATAGGAAAACTCAGCATTGCTCCTTCGATCACTCGTGAATAAGACCCCGAGATACTTAAACTTCTTCACCTGTTTCAATGGGACTCGACTAAAATGCAGAGTGCATCGAACAGGCGTTCCGAAGACGACCATAACTTCACGTTTACTTTCATCTCAGCTTCAACACAAACGGCTACAAACAATTCATCAATGACTTATTCTCAGATCTCCCAGATCGAAACGTTCTTCGCCAAGATTGCGCTGTAACATCCAGTAATTAAGTAATGACGCCGCTGATATGGTAACAAATATAATCACCTTAGGTATGAAATCCTTTATCCTAAAGAAAACGCGTGGTACGACTCGAGCTGTAAAGAGGCTATGAGATTAAGGGAGTTGAGTTTTCGGTCTTACAAGGCCAATCCATCTGAGGAAAACCGAAATAAGTTTAAACGAGCCAGAAATGACTGCAATGCTCTCATAAAGCGTGTCAAATTCTCATATGACCAAAAGTTGAGGCAAAAAATACTACAATGTCCCAAGGGTAGTAAAAACTTTTGGTCATTTGTAAAAAATATTAAGAATTCGGCCTCGTCAGCGATCCCAACGCTCATTTACAATGACACTCCAGCTGTCAGCTCTTTAGACAAAGCTAATATGTTCGCTGCACATTTCGCAGCCAGCTCGTTGCTCCCAGATTGCGCTTTGTCCCCACCTGTACTCGAGAGCGTCGAATTTACCATGGGACAAATCCATTTTCGCACTCGTACAGTTGCAAGAGTACTTAATGATCTCAACATAAATAAATCCGCTGGTCCAGACTGTATCTCCCCCATATCGTTCTGAAGAGGTGTTCTTCCACTCTGGCAAAACCACTGCGTAAGTTTTTTCATCTGTCCTATTCTTCTGGTCTCTTTCCGAGTAGGTGGAAAACAGCATTTGTCCAGCCCGTCCCTAAAAAAGGCGAATCTTCTTCTCCCATTACCGACCCATAGCACTTACGTTCATTCTTTCTAAGGTCATGGAAACGCTGATAAATCGTCAGCTATCTTGAATCTCGGCAACTCCTCAATGACCGGCAGTACGGTTTTCGTGGCAACAGGTCCACTCGTGATTTGATGACTTATCTCACCGAGAAGTGGAACCAATCTTTCCATCACTTCGGTGAATCGAAGATTGTTGCGCTTGATATTTCGAAGGCATTTGACAGAGTTTGGCACCAAGCTCTTTTGTCGAAAATGCGTGCTTATGGGATCGATGCGTCTCTTATTCAATGGATTAGAAACTACCTTTCTGGCCGTTCAATTCATGTTGTTTTGGATGGTTTCAAGTCTGAAACTCACCATATAAACGCTGGTGTTCGCCAAAGCATTCCTTCGCTGATGACAGCACACTTAGCTTCTCATATTCTTTCTAAGACTCACGTTCCTGCTTTTCGGCCGTAGAACTGGAACGGCAACGTATGTTAAGCTCATTAAATTCCGACCTTGACAGCATTTTAAAATGGGGTTCAGCCATAATAGAATGGAATTTAATGCTTCGAAAACACAATGATGTCTGCTGTCTCTAAAGCGAAACCCGAACCTACAGCCATTATCCATGAATGGCACTTGCATCACCGAAACCGAAAGACTTTCCATTCTCGGTATGTGCGTTCATGACAACCTACGTTGGAATGACCGCAACAATTTTTGGAATTCGACATTATTTCCAATCAAAATGGAAATAATCACGATTCGACCTTATTTACTTGGACTGTATTTCACGGCACCGGTTGTACTTCTGCCCGGACGAAAACCGTACTGCTCAGCTCATCCCCTAATCGTGATTCCACAGCTCTGCAACAGGTAGTCTATCAGAACATCTTGCTTGCAGATCTGCGATCACAGTCTGAACCACTTAATTAAGTATATCGTGTTCGTTGTTCGTGTGATAAATCAGGATGCTTAAGCAAAAAGATTTAGCCCTCTATTCTAACGTAAGCTGGGGTGTTAGGAATATGCCATCTTTTGAGGACAATTAAGTCTGCTTCCGTTCGTGCGATATCAATAAACGGAAAAAACAGGAAAGCTTCGTGTGCCTATAATAGGCAAACTATTTGTAAACTGGCAGAGGATTGCATACAAAGGACAGAGCCGTTCTGCTTTGGCATAAAAAGTACTCGCACAAACTATTATGGCGCTGTTGTTTTTCAACTGTTTATTTATTTATTTACATTATTTATTTTTAGTAGCAGTGTATTGTTATTTGCCCGCTTCGTACGGCTTTGACTTAACACTAGGGTCACAAGTAAATACAAAATGCAAACCATTATTCCACGGCCATATTTCTTCCTGATACTAGCATCTAATTCAAATTGAATGCACTGTCATTGATATACAGCCACCTATCCGCTCCATAGCATCATTCGTATATCCTTAGATATATAACAGCAACAAAAACAACAAAACCATTAACTCAACTTACTTACGTACCATATATTAACTCACGAAGGTATTCACCCGCAAAATTGTGTCCCGTAATTACAAAATAAACGAACTTCCACCCTAAACCTATGGCACCGACCTATGTATAATATATCTATCGTATCCCTGACTCGATGAACTCTCCCAAAAAATACGAAAAATACGATAATAGAATATTTAATAGAATATTAAACATAATTATTTCGCACTTTAGATGGGGAAACTCAGAACAGTGCCTTGGCCCGAAAAGCGGATTGTTCGCCGAAGAATTCACTTGAGACCGCCCACCCACTGGCACTCGCCTGGTGTCTGCATAAATTTTAATTAAAATATTATTTCATTCCCAGGAACCAAGGTGAGTGGCTGATTTTCAAAAAAAAAAAAATACTCTTCCACTTGGAATATTTAATTAACTCCTGTTAGCACTAAGCCAGCTGTTGAGCTTAAAAGGATATTTTATATTTCCAAACTTAGAGTCAAAAGAGAACAACAATTTTTGTGTCTTGTTTTCTCCTAGTTCGCAAATTTATGATAAACTTTTAATTGAAATCTTAATGGCCAAGAAAACAAGGAAATTACATTGCTGGAAGTGATCTAGGCAAAGGAATTAGTTCTTTTTTAATTGGTTCAACATGGACATAAGGATAAAAAAAATGGGATTACATTGTACATCTGAGGATATCAAGTATCTATAGGTTGAGCATTTTACATGAAAACTTTTTTTAGGTGATCCCTGCGGAGTGCGGACAAATAAAATAACTATCCATCAACTGTTGCTCGATTCAATGAATTTTATTCTACTCATACAGTCATACTGAACGCAATACGTTTTGAATATCTACCTACCTATCATCCAGAAGCAAAAATAATGTTTTATCAAATAATTCATATGTGGATATTGTGAAGTTGATATTTCGATATGAAGTGAAGAGTCAATTAAAAGTTTATTGATTTCCAACTGAATCGGATTTTTATTCTATGTTTTGTAATGTAGGATTGTATTGAAGGTACATCTCAGATTGGAAATGTTAGGTACTCCCTGTTATATTAGCGGTATTCGAAAAGTTTTTTTTTTCAGAATCTTTCAGAATTGTAACCCTTACAATGTGATGGTAAAATTAATGTAGAATATAGAATTTCAGAATTGCATAGAAGTTTAAGTTGTTGTTTCATATTCGGCTATACATATTATGAAATTCTATTGATATCTACCCATTCAAAATGCGTAGTCAGACAGGTTTCTCGAAGAACCCTCGGGATAATTTTATACTGAAACAAGTTCAGATATGTAATTTAAAATTGATATTAAAGTAATTCTGAGAATTTATTAGAATTATATGAATCGCCTTCAAAGATATGCAGGTACTATGTAATACGTACAGATAGATGTTGGTAATGTCGATATTTATAGGTTACTTAAGAAAGATGGGGCGGGAAGAACTAAAGGTGGCTATTTCCGAAACTACTCCGCCGCTTTTAGAAATTCCTTAAGGCAGGGTTCCCAGGTTTTAAGAAAAAATCCCCTATTTTTAACACCAACATGATTTAAAGGGGGTTTAAAAAAACAAAAAAAAATCCCATTTTTGTCCCCGAAGAAAAAATCTTAGCGTAACCAGCTTTTGAACTCGGGCAATGCTTCAAATTGCTTGAGATATTTATATTTTTTTGAAAAATCCAAAATAAAATGAGAATTATTATTACTCTGTGGCCACAAGCAGAAACAACTAAAGTCGAGTTTAGACGAAATTGAGTTTTTAAAGCCATTAGATTAAGCATGTCCAAATCTATAAGCTGTCTTTTTTTTAGATTTTTATCTTCAAATTTGAAGGTACAATGTCCCGAAAACAAAACAACTAAAGTCAGATTTTTACAACGCCGTTAGGGCAAAACAACTTAACTACACAAAAACAAGTCTTAAGTCGACTTAAGAGGAACTCATTTTTGTTTTATCTCAAGTAATAACAGCTAAAGTTGAGTTTGGTTGTTTTTCCGCGTGATATTTCTTCCCTTTCTTTGATTTTATAGTTAAAAAAAATGTCTAAAGTCGAGTTTGGTTGTCGGAATATCAAGGAATATCAGCTAAAGTCAGCTAAACTCGACTTAAGATTTGTTTGCCTTAAAGTGGTGTTAGGCCATAACAGCTTAAGTGTTTATTTTGCTTACCACGCTCGAAATAAGAATGATCAATAGATTATGAAACGTTAGACCGAAAGAGACTTAAATTACCTTTATTTACATATAACTTTCAGGAAAATCAGACTTTCCGCGGATTAACCAGAGCCATTTGTAATTTAAATTTTTTCGTCGAATCTTAAAAGTGCTCTCCTGAAAAATTATCAAAATCGACTTTAGCGGTTTTTCCTTGTGGCCACAGACTTACCCATTAAGTTGTGCTAGATATTCTCGTAATATTTTGAATTTAGACATAGTGCAAGGACACACTATGTGCTGGGCCACACATGCCTTCCCATGAAATTCGTGTCGGGCGAGACGGGTCGATTTTTAAGTTAGTTGAGAAAAGATGCATATATTACACTGAAAAGCCCTTCTCTCTTTTCAACTCACTTAAAATCGACCTGTCTCGCCCGAAACGACGAAATCGAAAATACTAAAATTTTATGGTAAAGCCGAAGCGGACGCCCGCTTTTTACGTTCTCACTCAACCAACGCAAATACCAAATGAGGATTAGTATCGAATTCGAAAGCGCTATGGTTTCGAAAAATAATCTTCATGATCATGCATCATGTCATGTCCATGCGAGAATTATTTCTGAAAGTGGATTTATTTTTGGTCCATTTTCTGTACCATCTACCTTTCTCCTTTCTACTCACTCAAAATCTACCTGGCTTTCTGGACACGACGTTCATGGTAAGGAGTGTATCGCCAGGCCATGGTAATCTATACATATAATAAAACTGTAGGAATTTTCTTTGTCAGCTAAAAACTCAAAAACTATTGGACAGATTTCGATGAAACTTTTTTTTAAATGTTCCTTAAGGCTGTGAGACTGCTATAGGCTATGTCGTTTATAGCCACGTCCTTAGGAAAAGATTTTAGCCAAACTGCTAGGTTCCACATTTCACTTTCACTCGAAATGAAATCGGAAATGAATTTCTGTGTTCTACATTTCACTGTATTCGATTTCGATTTCAAAATTTTCGGACTTAAGACAAAGTGAAATTGTGATTTCGAAAAAATTTCGGAGTTTCTGAATCTCTCGAAATGCAGAACACTGAAAACGAATTCACTCGATTTGCAATTTCGATTTCACTCGATTTCTGGAACCTAGCTGAAAATGTATTTTTTGAAGTGAAAATATATACATACACATATACCTTGCTACAAATGGATGTTTATACTTTTGCGATCGTGCGACAGGACAAACAAAAACAAAACAACTCTAGCATACGTATACCTCGCATTCGAAAAGGGTTGATTTGTTTTCGCATGGTCAGTTGTATAAATGTAATATAGGTATGTATATTATGGCATGGGGTATATTATTAACCTTCAGAAGAGAAGAGACGTACGTTCTTTCTGATATGTGGTATGGTACGAGTGTAAGGTTGGGGTGGGAAACAAAGGAAAGAAATGCAGTATTACAAACAAGTAGCAAGATCATGGAGAGGGAGGGCGATGCAGAGGGTGCACATTAAATATCCAATCCATTACAGCCATTATCGATATCGCCACGCAACGCACTATAGCAGGGTAGGGTTGGGGTAGTTGTTTGGATGCCATAGGAAGAGGGCAACAAAGGAAAGGAAATGCAGTATCGAAGATATGCTTTTAATTGTTAGGCCGTACTTCACCGAGTATTTTGAGCATTCATCTTTCTGGTCCATCCAGAGGGTGAGATAAAATAAATTGAAAATAGATCTTATTTGGCCAAGTGCGAAAAATTTGCTTTATCGATTGCAATTGTGCTCAGGGGTAGTTTTATATTGCGTTCTAAATATAGAATGATTACTCGCACCTCGCACGACAAGCATTCAGAATGCGCATTGTATATATGCGTATGTATGACGTAGTTGAATTTGATGTAGGGAATGGATATGCATAAAACAAACTATTTACATATGTACGTACATATAAGTAGTTTGTGATGCGTAAATAAGTTTGTATGTACAATGGTAAATATATATATTTGAGATCTGCAGCTATGCAGTGTAACGATATGTTGTAGTATAACTATAAATAATCAAATCATACCTGTGACGAGTTTTCATTTATGTGATATAGCTATTATGTCCATTGACTTAGAACTTTCGGTACAGGTTACGTAAGGACTAAGTTGGTGACTGGGGAGGGGTAAAGGGGTGGTAGGGACTAAATCTGGAATTATTTGACCGATTTTAAAAATTCTTTCAACATTGTACTGGCTACATCCTCCGGATCAGTATAGGTTACTTAGGGAGAGAATGGTAGAAGGGGAAACGGTGGTATAGGGGCTATCTTCGGAACTACTCGGCCATTGCTGGTGTTGGACTCCGACAGCCATGTTTTTCACATGGACAGCTATATGTTGCATGTTCGCGTGTGAGCTGCAGTTGTTTATACTTGCGCCCACTAAAATAATAACGTGTAGTATAGCTTACAAAAAGGCATTGCGATAAAATATTTTGTAAGCTTAAAATAAAGGAAAATATATAAACAAACGTACAATGATAACTCAAATAAATGTTAGTTTTATTTAAAAGAAAAGAAACCGGCGAGCGGAGCCGCGGGTATTTGCTAGTAGTTTTATAAAATGTGAAAAGAATGAAAGCATTCATAAACCAAACAAAAAGAGTGAGATGTCGCATGGGCACATTTCTTGAGCCAAGTTGTTTTTTTTTTTTGTAGGTTGTTAAAATTTATTCATTCTAAAAGATTTTCTTACAAACTGTTTTTTATAAGATTTTAAGATTTTTCCCTTTTTTGGATTTGTTTCCCCGTTTTTATCCCTGTCGCCTTGTTTTACCTTTCGTCTTAAAAAATCGGCAAAAATGGCGATTTTCCCCTCAATACTGCTTGAGGATATTATTATACGGGTAAAAACGCACAAATAATTATATAAATGTCCCCAAAAACGTCCCAAAAAATTCGCAAAAACCATCCAAAATCCGCCCTAATAACGGCATAAAAGACGCCTAAAAAACTGTCGAAAAGCGCGTCCACAAAAAAACACTTCAAAATGCCCCAAAATATGCGCCCAAAAAATCGAGTCGTCTCGGTACAGAAAAATGCGTAAGAAAACGAAAAAAAACTCTCCTATAAAAATACTTCCCCAAAAAACGCGTCCAAAACGCTCCCGAAAAACCAGACAAACAAAATACGCATCAAAAACCGCGTAAAAATACGCCCCCAAAAATCCGCCTTCCGGGTTGGAATCGAAGACTCTTCGGGCCGGAGCGTTGGTGTCCATTCGCTCTACATGTCCGACGCCCTAGCCATCGTATTCGAGTGATACGTCATTTTCTGACCAAGTCGATGTCGCTGTGCAGCTCGGAGAGTTCGCTGTTAAATCTCCTCCTCCAAAGCCCGTCAACGCAAACGGGACCGAAAATCACTCGAAGAAATTTGCATTCGAAACGAACAAGATGATCTTCATCCGCCTTTGTTAATGACCATACTTCTGTTCCATAGAGCACGACTTGGGATAATCAATTGCCTTCTTAGGCCGAAGTAACAGCGGTTGGCTAGTGTATTTCTGATTTGGTGTCATTATCAGAGTTAATAGCGGAGCCGAGGTAGACAAAGTCCCAAACTACCTCAAAGTTATAGCTGTCTATCGTGACGTGACGTTCTATCCGATTCGTCAATGTTGTGTGTCCCTTCTTGTTGACAGCATATACTATACCTAAATACTTTGTTTTGCCCTCATTCACCGCTAAACCTATTTTTGCCTTTTTTGACTTCAAAGGTCTCGCTGAGATTGTTTCCGACCTTTACGGAGCAGCGAGCGTTCTCCATCGTATCTATAAATGGTGTGATATGCGGCCTTAAAGTCGATAAACAGGTGATGGCTGTGGAGTTCTTGAGTTTTCTCCAGGGTCTGCCTTAGTGTGAATATTTGGTCCAATTAGTTCGTTGACAAATGGTTTCAAGCGTTCACACATTACAGCAGCGTATAGGCAATGTTTAGGAGACTCATGATGCCTCTATATAGTTAGCGCAGTTTAGTAGCTTTGTTTGAGTTCAGCTTGGATATTGTTATCCTCACTCTCATTTTGGTCAGGTGGACGGAAGTCTTGCCTTTCATCGTCTCGGGTAAATAATTCATTCTGCCTGACAGCGGAATTTGTGTCGTCTTCGACGTTTAACTGTCTGCAGAAATGGTTTTTCCATGTCCCCAAAAATACGCACAGAAAAATGTGTCAAAAACTTACACAAACGAATTGTTGCGAGAAGTTATACCAAGGGTACCTATACGGAGCTGTTGCGCCAACTATGTATTTATTTAAACCCAAAGTCATTAACTGTTTAGACATTATTTTTGTTAATTTTACATTTATACACGGAAACGAATATTCCGATTTTAAAGAAATAACGGCAGGTGTGCAAGGAAGCGTCCTTGGGCCACTCCTATACTTATTATTTACGCGTGATATACCGCAAATAGAAGGTACTACCGTAGCCACTTTTGCCGATGACACTGCCATACTAGCAGTTGGTACACCTACTAAAGAAACAAACAAATTATTACAAGGCGCGCTTAACCGGGTCAATGAATGGACAAAATCATGGAGGATCGCTCTTAACGAAACGAAATCGGTTCACGTGGATTTTACATATAAGCAAACAAATTATTTGCCCGTTTTTATAAATACGGCCCAAGTTCCGTTTGCAAATGAGGCCAAATACCTCGGAATGACTCTCGACACAAAGTTGAAATGGAAACCGCATGTAAAAAAGAACTGCGAAGAACTTAAAAACAAATATAGAGAACTTTATTGGTTACTCGGAAAATATTCCAAGCTAAACCTCGAGAACAAGCTTTTATTATATAAGCAAGTGCTTAAGCCTGTATGGACGTATGGTATACAGTTATGGGGTTGTACCAGTGACACAAATCTAAATATTTTACAAACTTTTCAAAATAAAGTGTTAAGATCATTCGTCAGTACACCGTGGTATATTAGAAATGAAGATCTTAATAGAGATCTCGGAATGCCCACGGTTAAAGATGAAACGAGAAATTGCGCTCGAAAGCATAGAAATCGACTATTAGGACACGTTAATACCTCGGTCTTGGAAATTCTTGATGAAACAAATTTATTGCGGCGTCTACAACGAACTAAACCTTCTGACTTAAGGCTCCGTCAAACAGAGCGCGTTTTACCGCCGCGTTTCAGCGCTGCGTTCCACAGCCGCGTTGTAATATACTGCAGTACATATCCCCTGTCACACAGGGCGCGTTTTCAAAGCCGCGTTGAACTCACCGCGGCGGCGTTCAAACGCGGCGGTGAAACGCGCTCTTGTGAAAAATTGCAGATTATTTCTCTGACGCGGAACGGTGAGAGTAATTTTTGTAGGTGAAACGGAAAAAATATTCGAATTTGTAAAAAATGTACGATATGGGTGATGAAATGAATAGAAACATTGTTTTAAAGGGTGAGATATGGGAGATAATTGCAAAGGAATTAAATGAGCACGTATTCTCCGAGTTCTTCTCTCTTTTAATTTTTTTTATTTATGTCGTGCACGTGCACCCAAATTCTTTTTCTTTTTCCTAAATTTCGTAGCACGGCATTTTGAGAGAATTTGATGGTAGACATCTGTTTGACGTCGTCTAACGCGGCGTTGAGAACCTCGCGTCAAAATAATCCTAACGCCGCGTAAAATAATCTCACCGCGGCGTTAAAAACGCGTTCTGTTTGACGAAACCTTTAGCCCGATAATTATCATAACCGCGTTAAAATTGCGGAGCGAGCAGGAACTATCGCCGGAATGTTGCCTGCCAAACGTGTATAACTCCGTGCTAAAAAATTGCTTGATAAGTCATAATTTAGTTGCAGTACGAAACAAATTTGTGGGAGGTGGTTTTAGTGAGTAAAAATCTCACACTACTATGAGCACGCGCCTACTGTGCTCATAGTGTCTTTAGAAGATTTCCACCTGCCTCGGAGAAAAAAAAAAAAAAAGAAAATGTATACGAAACATTTATTAAATTATTCTCTCAAACAATAATTCATATTCAGTCTAGAAATTCGACAAATTTCCAAATAACCCATTTGGGGTTCCACCCTAAGGTGGAAGGGGGTGAAGAGGCGTATCTCTGGAACTACTCGGTCGATTTTAAAAATTCTTTGAATGACCCTACGATTACCGGTTTAGTCTGTGCATTGATGAGTTATTTAGTGAATCCAGACAAACTGTCGTTTTAGAAATAATAAAAAAAGCAAACATGCAAATTTAGCAACCTGCCCCGAACTGTCATCCCAAAAACTCTGAACAGACAAGAACAATAAAAACTGAATCCTTTTTGTTTGCGGGCTTCATAAGACACTTTGTAGTTTAGATATTTAAGATCAAATAAAGCCATAATAAATTACGATTTGTTCTTTATTTCCGCATTATTACTTATCATTGCAATATTGTGAAACTAGTTTATTCTGTGTCCTTTTAAACGTAAATGTACTCCCAGACAATTGAATTCGATGACACAAATAATGCACAGTATTTTTGGCACCAGTTACCAACCGACGCGACGCCACTATCTCTGCCAAAAATATATTTCACCCAACAGCTCATAGCAAATCCGGTATATTCGAGAGAGGAAAAAAAGAACTGTGGCCAATTGTTCAATAAATTTGATCGAATTCCATAAACTGCACAAACTTATCCAAACAAAGAATAACACAAAAAAAAACTGTTGGATTGGTTCCAACATTTTATGAATCAATTTTGGAACTACTCCCAAGGGTACTACAGATTTGTCGCCGACTAATATGACACAATCAACAGGAAAAAAACCGTTCGGGCCAAAAACTTTCGCTTTTCCCCCAATGCACATCGTAAATCCCTTCAGGTCAGATACTGTTTTATCCCCTAAGGACACGTAAACATATCCTTAAGAGATGTCACATAGTAAAGGGGGGGGGGGAGAATGTTTCATTTTTCCCATAACGCTGTCGGCCAACAACTTTCGGAAAATATTTTCCTCTTGAACGACTATGAAACGTATCACTCCACTTGGCCTTCGGCTAAGTAGGATTGCTAAAAAGTTTCAACCCTTGAAAAGGTATACAAAAACTATATAAAAAGGAGAATGCGATGATGGAAATCTGTTCGTTAAAGTTCACAAAATGTAAGAGGAAAACTTTCACATTGGCCTGATGTTTTACCACCTATCCACCAGCAGCTGACAATATTTAACCAGAAGAGCAGCAAAGAAATCAGTAAATCCAATTAAAAGTTGGACAGGTAATTTACCACAGCAGGAATATAGCTGCGCAATAGGTGGATAAACCGATCTAGTAGTGCGAGGCAGTTGGACAAGAAAGCTGTCGTTGAGGTGGCTCTTGTGGATGCAGTTACTTAGTTAAATAGAAATTATATAACTTTATGGTGGGCATCAATTTGGGGTACATATTCATAACTTTTATGTCAAAAGTAATAAAGTGCTCGGAAAAATGTTGAAACATAATATGGCTAACTCTTAAGCTGTCATAACAAATGTGTGTGGACATTTAGAAAGTTTCCATCTGGGAGGTGTTAATGGCAATGTCAAACATCTTAACAATAGCCAGGTGTAACATATCTTAAATTGAAGGTGGGCCGGTCATAAGAGTCAGGCAAGGGTGTATCGTATCTACGTATCTACCTACCAAAAAAAATGATTCTATTAAGTATGTACATACGAATTTTTTTTTACACATACATACATACTTACATACAAATTCACTACAGATTTCCAACTTTGAATTGTGACAGAAAAATATGTCACATTAAGTGAGTGACGTTGACATTTTTAATACGCAAAGGCTTTTTCATAATTCAAACAATCAATGTTGCGTCATGTTATTCAGGTCAATATGTACCTTAAAGGGTGTCGCATAATTCACGCAAAATTTAAATTTAATAGTAGGTACCTACAGTGATGCCAACAGAAAAAAAAATAACCATGTGACAGCTGACAGCTTTAAAGAACAACGCATTTTCATTGTTGAACAATATTTTGAAAATAATGAAGGTTTGTCAGCTACACTCCGCAATTTTCGAACAAAATATGGCCGTCATAGTGTTTTAAAACCATCAACTGTGAATAATAAAATTCAGGGAGACTGGATCAATTACTTACTTACTTACTTACTTAGATGGCGCTACAGTGCGGGGTGGACCTGGGCCTCAACCAACACGCCTCTCCAGTTAGTACGATCTTTGGCTAACCGCCTCCAGTTGCGCACTCCAGGTTGGTTGAGGTCCCCTTCCACTTGTGCGCGCCACCTAAGGCGAGGTCTTCTTCTACTGCGTTGTCCCTCCGGGTTGGAATCGAAGACTCTTCGGGCCGGAGCGTTGGTGTACATTCGCTCTACATGTCCTAGCCATCTTAGTCGACTGATACGTACTTTTCTGACCAGGTCGATGTCGCTGTACAGCTCGTAAAGTTCGCTGTTAATTCTCCTCCTCCAAAACCCGTCAACGCAAACGGGACCGAAAATCACTCGAAGAATTTTGCGTTCGAAGCGACCAAGGAGATCTTCATCCGCCTTTGATAACGTCCATGATTCTGCACCATAAAGCAGGACTGGGATGATGAGGGTCTTATATAGAGTCTCCTTGGTGTTTCTCGACAAGGCCTTACTAATCAATTGCCTTCTTAGGCCAAAGTAACAGCGGTTGGCAAGTATCATTTTTCGCTTGATTTCTGATGTGATGTCATTTTCAGAGTTAATAGCGGAGCTGTCTATCGTGACGTTCTGTCCGATTCTTCGATGTTGTGTGTCCCTTCTTGTTGACAGCATATATTTTGTTTTGCCCTCATTCACCACTAAACCCATTTTTTCCGCTTCTGCGCTGATACCTGCAAACGCACCAGTGACAGCTCGCTGTGTTCTGCCAATGATGTCGATGTCGTCAGCGTATGCAAGTAGTTGCACAGACTTTTGGAAAATTGTGCCCCTGGTGTTGACTTGCGAGTTTCGCACAATTTTCTCAAGAATGATGTTGAAAAAGTCACATGACAGCGCATCACCTTGTCTAAATCCTTTTTTGACATCAAAGGTCTCGGTGAGATTGTTTCCGACCTTTACGGAGCAGCGGGCGTTCTCCATCGTCATTCTGCACAATCTGACAAGTTTGGCAGGGATGCCAAAACTAGACATGGCTCTGTATAGCACGTCTCTTAATGCTGTCATATGCGGCTTTAAAATCGATAAATAGATGGTGAGTATCGATTTGGACTTCTTGGGTTTTCTCCAGGATCTGCCGTAGTGTGAATATTTGGTCGGTTGTGGACTTACCGGGCCTAAAACCGCACTGATAGGGTCCAATCAGTTCGTTTACAAATGGTTTCAGGCGTTCATACAGTACGGCAGACAGGATCTTGTAAGCGATGTTAAGGAGACTGATGCCTCTATTAGCGCAGTTTAGAGGGTTTCCTTTCTTATGGATCGGGCAAACAATGCTGAGGCTCCATTCATCAGGCATACTTTCCTCTGACCAAATTTTAGAAACGAGTTAGTGTATGGTCTCTACCAAGTCATCTCCCGCTGCCTTAAAAAGCTCGGCAGATAAACCGTCCGGTCCTGCAGCTTTCTTGGACTTCAGTTTAGAAATTGCTATCCTTACCTCATTTTGGTCAGGTGGACGGAAGTCTTGGCTTTCATCGCCCAGGTTGAATGGTTCACTGGATCAATTAGTGATCTTAAACACTCTGGGTGTCCTGCCACAAGTCGTTCAACATCGAAGCAGTTCGCGAGAGTATTGCTGACAGTCCATTAACCTTAATTCGGCACCGTAGACAAGAATTGGACATTTCGGGAAACTCTCTATGGCGAGTTCTCACGAAAGACTTGAAACTTCATGCTTACAAAGTAATCACACCAAAAACATAATGTAAAAAAATAGCCAAGTTATTTTATGTAAAAAAAAAACCTGTAACTAGTCAGTCACGAAAACTAATGAGATCTAAATGTACGCAAAGTTCTTAGTTTAAGAAGGTTAAATGTTAAAAAAAATTTGTAGGTTTACTTTGCAAGTTTTCAAATTCTAATATATTGTAAAATATAATGAAGTTATAAACGAAGAACTAAACCTATTATCTTCCTATTACTATCGATAATCGATAATATCAGCATTGTTGAATAATAATCTACTGGGAGCGGTTTATGTGATTGACTTCTGACTAGCCATGGCGGAAGCTGCTACAACACCATCGTTACTGCACTCTTGCGAATTAATAAAATTAATACTTTCATCTTGAGGATACAACAGCTCCCAATCAAATTTACATTATTATTCTTGAATTCTACATACGTACATTTTGCTTAGGATTATCTGTATATTTATCAACGACTTTGTTCCCCTGTCGCTTCGCCACTAAACACGGTCTATCTGTGTCAATTCATGAATTCAATAATTCATAAGAAACCTTGTAGTATATCCTGGCATATCAACTTTGCGCACGTGCCTATATTTCATACTCATACTTCCCCATCTATCGACAGAGAAAGTAAAAAAACCCGCTCGTGAAATATTCAATTTATAAACAATTTTCTGATGAAAAAGTATCATCTTCGTCCATTATAGAAATGTTCCGATGCAGCGACGAAAACAACACCACCCATCAGAGAGTGCCTCTTCTTCCCTGTTGAAGTTGAATACTTTAACTTAAAAAAAAAGGAAGAAAATGACCGCATCTGCCATTATTTTTGAAATTTAAATATTATATTCTCAAGAAAACCGCGACATCCGACTGACAGGCGGCAGACCACAGACGAGCTAAACGTTTCTTTAACCAATAAAATGTTCAAAAATATTTGCAGCGCATGGTTAACACCTACCTACCTCCCCACCTCCCCAACTTATAGAGTCTTTTGTTCAAAAACTTTCGAAATTCGAGCATCCGATAAAGTTGCCTCGTATGTCGTATCGCATCATCACATGCATTTTCCGTCGCCTTCTCCGATAAAAGAAAAACAATTTGAAATTGAAATTTTCAGGTCAGCTGTCAATTTGCTCCCTCGTGTCGTTGCTTAAAAGAGTCTTCTTTTTTTTTTGGCCGACTTCCCCTTCGATTTTTTCCATTTCAATTTGCCTTTGCAAATGGAAAGCAAAAGCAACCCCATTTCTTGGAATAAGACAAAAATAAGTGATGGGTGGATAGAGATCTATTCGTACTCAGAGTGAGATGGGATAAGCTAAGCATCTGACTGAAGGATTTATTGAGAAGCACCATACCACACAAATACAATGAAATACACCCGACACCGCAACCCTGTTCCATTTTTGGTCTTAAGCGTTATTTCTGTAATGATAGCAGATGAATGTGGCTGATAGCAACAGTTTGACATCGAGAAGGGAGCAATTATACCATAAAGTAGGTTCTGTTGAATAGTGGTTCGCCTGGAGGGCACCATCGGTGGTATAGTTATCAAGTCTGATGGCACAATTAAGATAGAGGATTTAATGGGTCCTTTTGAGACTTTTAGAACATTGAATGAACTGTTATTGTTTTTATTGGATTTACGTGCTATATAGGAAGTATTATTGTAACCAACCATCAGCGGTCATGCTGAACCTAATCGGAAAAAAATCTGAAAGGTCGTCGGAGAATCGTTTGCATTTGAAAAGTTGCTCATAATTTCCTATGTATCCTTGCGCCACCGGCAGTTGTTGAAATGGGTATCTCTACCTACTTTAGTCAGAGTACCAACTGAAGCACTGAATCCTCGTGAACATCTGACAAACATTCGAGAATATTTATGTTTCCTGAGAAAGCCTTTCAATTCAGCTGTTCGGACTCGGAATAAAATTCTAGTATCTCTCCGACAACTGTTTATCTATAAAATACTTCCGTAACTGACAGACAGCGCACCGCTTATCGTAGAGTCATGCAACTTTAAGGGCCAGTTTTAAAGGTTCCGGATAAAGTTTCGGATAGTTAGCCGACACATAACGCTATCCATCAGATAGAAGCTTCTGTTTCATCGTCAAAGTCTCTGATAAACTAACTTGCGGAAAAATTTATCAGCCACTTAGTTTGATTCGATACACATGTAATTTTTTTTTTTGTCTTTGTTTGGTTCGTGTTTTCTAATATTTTTTATTGTTTTATGAAAGCCAAAAGAAAAATTACCTTTTATAAATTTAGGGAAGAAGAAATTGAGGCAGCAGAAATCCAAAAAATAATTCTAACAGAGGAGTTGTAACAGGTTTACGGATACTCCGTTTGCGGCTGAGCTCTTTTTTAAGGAGGGCCCCCAACCAGGCTGAATATCGGCACGGGTCGTATGACACCTTCGTCCAGTCCAGCGAGGAAAGGGGTATAGGATAAGAGTAGAGAGGAGGCTAATTTGCGGATAGGAATAGGAGAAGAGGGGGGGAATTAGATAAGCTCTCCAGGCTTATCAAGCAGTCTAATTAAGTTCTTAGTTCTGTTTTGGGGCAGTTCTTAGTTCGCTGTTCATCAAAACAGCCAGTCTGTCATGGATTACCGACCCTACTGGCGACAGCATATACTGTTGAATCATTACATAACTTAAGCCTCCACTTCAACAACGTCCAGAAAAGGAAGGTGACCATCCCTTCGTGGTAGGAAGGCTTAGGAGAAAAGTGTTGGTAAGCCAGAATCGAATTTTGAAATCTTCATAGTCGAGTGTTTCAAAATAATTTGGCCTTGGTCGAAATACTCTGATCCTATGGGGCCGTGTTATATGATCGTATATAATATTCTTCAAATTCGTCTTCTAAAAATTCCATTTTAGGACTCCTGTAACTGCTGTCTACGCTCTTCAACGAAAGAATTTTCTGAAATTAAATTTTTGCCGTCACTTCAAATAAATAATTTGTTTATCTTCCGGATAAAGGATTTAACAGCCACTTGAACCAGCTGATACTCTATCCGAGACTATATCTGTCAGATATTACTATCCGAAACCTTTGAAACCAAAAGATTAAGTTTAGCTGACAGATAAGTTCCGGATAGTAAAGAAAATACAATTTTTTTTCTATTTGGTGGGTCTATAAAGTCTATAAAGTCTAAAAGTGTATAAAGGTGTAAAAATCATCCCCCTGATATCAACACTTCATAAAAATTCAACAAGTTCAAGATTTCTTTTAAGATGGAGAACAAGAAGTATTTTAAAAAACCGGCCAAGTGCAAGTGTCACTCGTGCACCGAAGGTTCCGTACGTTAGTTCATAATAATATGCATGCATAGTTAAGGTATTGTTGTCACTCGTCAGTTTCGACCGCCTACTTGGGTCTTCGAAATCTAACTATGTAGTACATACCGTTACTGACCTACACCCTAAAAATGCGAGCAAGATTTTCATTGCAAAATCATCGGCCCTAGCCCTCCCTACCCAACTCGTAATAATACAAATACAAAACAGAGAGAGCACACGTGCAACAAAAATGCATACAAGAACACGATACAACGAATATGAAACAATGCGATGATCGTGGGGAGAGAGGCCAGAGCACAACCCTCCATCAGGGCTGACTTTAAGCGACTAAAGTTGCATTTTTCCCCTTTTTTTCTTTCTATCCCCAATGAGACCACTTTTCCAAAATTGTCCGTATTTGCCCCTTTTCTGTATTTTGAAAAAATACAGTGGCCGGCATAAGTATTTTGACAAAACTAAAGTTATTTTTGCTCATAATTTGAACTTACTTCATGTAAATTTTGCCATGAATGGAAAGGTCATTTAAGTTCCGTTTGAATGATACAAAATGTCCTTAACTTTAATATACCTACTTTACGAAACTAGTTCATAAATAATTGGGATCTGAATGCATACTTTTCTATCAGCTATTGTCCTATTGTCATAAGTTTAGCCATATAGCCATAACTTCCATGTTCAAGGCACAATAATATAGAACGAGAATAGAATATGCGTAAGCCTTAACTTTAGTGAATTTAATACTAGTTTTGCGTTTTTTTCTTGTGTGCCATTTGTGGGCAGATTAGTATTGCCCCTTTTTGTATTCTTATCCCCTTTTTTTTGCGACTTTTTCAAAATCTTCGAAGTCAGCCCTGCCCTCCATCTCCATCCTCCATGACATCGACCGAGATGCACTAGCAATAGCAAAGTAGCAACAACATAAAATATTCACCATTCTCTCCCATCAAACCTCACAAAAGGTATTTCTGCCCAACTCAAGCACATCTCATATGCAAAAATCCTAGGTATGAATTATGTCTCTCACTTAAGATCAGTGTTGCCGTAAACTTAAAAAAAAAAGTCACTAACTCGAACCTCAAAATCCACCAGATATGCTAAAATTAAAAAAAAGTCACTAGAAAAAAATGTTCACTACAAATGAAAAAAATATTCAATTTTAACAAAATAATAACACTATATTTTCCTGCATTATTTTTCTCAAGCACGTAGTTACTTCTAAAATGAGGAGCCAAAACTTCATTGATTAGGTGTGTTTGTACATTTAGTTCGATGTAGTCTTAAAGACGCTGCTTTTGAATCATGAACGGCTTTTTTACATAACTCACTTAGGTGATCAATTTGTAAAATTGATGTTGATGATGATGCTATAAAAAGTGCCAGCATACCTTCTGCTCCCAGAGTTGAAAGGTCTTCGTTTTTCTTTGGAAATCGGATAAGCTGGTTTGTCGAAATAAGTTCTTCGTGGCTTTTATGTTTTTTAGTGGAGCGGTGCTTCTTCAAATATGCAAGTCTTGCATAAATCTTGATTTTACATAAAGAACAAAAGGCTTTTGTTTGATCGTTAGCAACAGGTTTTATCCATGAATTAAACTCTAACTCATTTTCCCATATTTGCCTGTACTTTTGTACGTACAATTTCTTTTTTAAAGGTAGATCCATCTGGACTGGAAAAGGATGTAACATCACCAGGGGCGTAATATTTAGAAAAACATGTTTTGCAAAAAGTCACTAGAAAAGTGACTAATATTTTTAATAAATTTTTGTCACTAAACTTTTGAAAATTCCACTAGATATAGCGACAAAGTCACTAAAACGGCAACCGTGCTCCTATCCAACAAAAATAATTTTCTCCCACAGCAACCACCACACCACTGCCAGCCACGCCCACGACATTCCAGATTCCACTCATATCCAACACGAAATCTCCCCATGCAATCCAACAACGCATAATGCATCGAGAGCGATAAACACACAAGCCACACCCTTTCGGAGTAATTCTCTCGGTTTTCTTGCGCGTATATAATATAATATATAGTGTTATGCGTATGGCCGTGTGGGTTGGGTGTGGTGACATTGACAACGGTGTATGAGATGGGTATGCATTGGGATTGGAATGGAAGTTCCAATTGTGGCGATTGATTGAGTTTTTTTGTAAATATCTTCTAAAATATTAACTTTTCAACATAACAGTCTTCAGCACATATATAGCTACGAAGATGATCTACGATCTAGGATTACATGTATTTTTTGTAAAGTATGAACTACATCCAAACAAAAGTGGAAAAAGTACAAAAAAGTGAAAATATCGAAACTCATAGAAAACACACGCATATTTACGTGACATCTATGAGTAAAATCTGAACTACTAAAGCTCTGAGCTTTTTATTGTTTATTTCATCGAAAACACATGACTATTGATAAAACATCTATGAGTAAAATCTGAACTAATAAATCTAAGAGCTTTTGGTTGTGAAACTCATAGGAATTATGTGATTTGAACGTGATCTGGCGGGAAGTCCGTAACGATTTTGTTGATTGTATTGGTTATTTGAACTTTGTGAAAATTGAAAGCTGGAACATGTTCAAGCTTTCAGCCACACACAAAATTTTAAATTGAGAGAAAATATACAGAGTTTACTATATGATGAAGTAGGACAAATGATTTTGTTTACTTTTTTGTACTTTTGTTCACTTTTGTTTCGATGTAGTTCAGGCTTAAATCTAAAAATAAACAGTTTTTTGTGCGAATGAACATATTTTTTCCACGGAATTAAGAATAACTCCAAAACCAGCCGATGTATTGTTAATATTGGTATTTGTCGATTAACTAGATGTTATACCTGATACTGTGTGCAAATTCTAGCCTTCTACGTCAATTAGTTCTTGAGATAGACCCAGGTACAACATTTTTTATTTTATTCGGACAGACATCGTAGCGAAAGCAATAAGGTTCCTCCATATGGAAACGGAACCTTAAAAAGATGCCAAAAAGATCCTTAATCTACGGAGGCATGATATCAAAAATTTAGCAGGCTACCTAGACCTACTAGGTCACAACGGTTTGCTACATCACCTAAAAGAATGCAATTAGGACTCACCAGAGTGCCGACTATGGAAGACGATACAGCTGAGCATATCATATGTGATATGTGAATGCTCGGCCCTCTGAGGTATACCTACGAATTTTTGAGGGAAAGTATAAGTACCGTAATACTAAGGATGACCTCTGCTGAATGCATTATCAGCTACATTAGGAAGGTAAAGACGCTACTGACCTAAACTATATTCTAAAGTATGAACTACATCCAAACAAAAGTGGAAAAAGTACAAAAAAGTGAAAATATCGAAACTCATAGAAAACACACGCATATTTACGTGACATCTATGAGTAAAATCTGAACTACTAAAGCTCTGAGCTTTTTATTGTTTATTTCATCGAAAACACATGACTATTGATAAAACATCTATGAGTAAAATCTGAACTAATAAATCTAAGAGCTTTTGGTTGTGAAACTCATAGGAATTATGTGATTTGAACGTGATCTGGCGGGAAGTCCGTAACGATTTTGTTGATTGTATTGAAAATTGAAAGCTGGAACATGTTCAAGCTTTCAGCCACACACAAAATTTTAAATTGTTTTAAATTGAGAGAAAATATACAGAGTTTACTATATGATGAAGTAGGACAAAATGATTTTGTTTACTTTTTTGTACTTTTTTTCACTTTTGTTTCGATGTAGTTCAGGCTTAACGCTTCAAGCACAAAATATCTTACAGGTCGACTATATATCTATATCGCCATGGCGAGTCAAAATGTTAAAAAAATAAAAATAAAAAATTATGCATTTTCGGAATGTTCAACCTGAGTTCTCTCCTTCATTAGTTTTACCTAATAGAATTTAATGAAATTATACATACAAATTTTGTAGTTAGTTCGTTTAAAGTGGCACATTTATCTACTCAATAACAATAGTCCTGATTGACTATTATATGTCTTGACTTGAAATGTGAACCATCCCAACATTTTCGATTATATTCAAATCCGGTGAGTGGTCAGTTTAATAGCTCCACATCTTGGCTCTCTATATAACTTTTAAGAACTCGGGCTATATGTTTTGCACAGAATTATTTTGATAAATCTAAATCTATCTTAGTATTCAAAGGCCTCTTTTAATAAGACAACGCATTATTTGTAATTAACAAAAATTGTTATATGCATTAGTACCATAATACAAACGGTACCCACACCATCACAACGATGATCAATCAAATGTCTATCTGCACGCATATCGGTGCGCTATTGGCTATTGAATTTTTACATAATTTTACCTTCGAGTGAAACAGGCAAAATATATGCTCTTCCACATTAAAGGACCCTGCTTCGTAGTCAAAAATACTGTGACGTGCTTCCGGTATTGAATCACTTACTAGACTGTAATGTAATGAAATTCTCCCTTTACCGCTTCAGTCTTCAACATAATGCTGAAGTCCTCGTCTTGACAATTCAACTGGCGCGAACATAGATTTCTTTATATAAATTTCTTTTCTCCCTCGAAAATCCGTCAGGCTCTGACACAAACATGTCTGTTTCCTTTATGTTCACTCAAAAGCATTGCGAATACTATAGACATTATGTAGGTATGTTAAGAATTGCCATAAAATTTCCCCCAGTCATCAGTTCTATGCACGTGTGCCCGACTTTTGACGATGGCGTTGTTTGTAGACAACGTTGTAAACAAATATTGCAACATTATATATTCAACTCCTATTATGTCGCCACTTACGACAGGCATTTGGCGACATATTATAACCATATTCTGCGAGGTGTACCCACACATTTAAAAAGGGGGAAAAAAAAAAAACCTTAATCGAAAGTGAACTCTTTTACAATTCTTCCTTGAATATAGAGACACTCATCAATTTTGTGCATTTATAACCAAAAAAAGTTTCAAATTTGTAAGGACTGTAGTGTAGAGCTTGCCTCACTGTCCATCGAAATATCCCCCCCCGAAAGCCGTTTACTTTGAAAAAAATCACTCTGCAATTCTGTATGTCAAAAAGTCCTTCTCCCCCAGCGAATATGCAATTCAACGTTAGTTTAGCAAAGGTTTAGGTCACCACCAAAGACAGCATCACAACTAGTCTCTATGCATACGACTATATCTGAAATACTTATCCACTTCATCGTCTGCACGCAAATCACTGTCACTTTTCTCCTTGGCTAACGTATGATACTCACATATGTATGTGTATTCAGTGCATGGGTTGGATGTGCCGTATGCATATCCTTGTTCGTGAGGAGGGCAACCTGTCACTGCTAACTTTTAAATCATCATGGGAGCATAACTTTCACAACCAGTTCCCGACCCGCACCACCATCCACAAGGATGAGAAAATTAATTTTACCCGTTTCGAGTTTTCATTTAGAATGTGAAATGTAGCGGCAGTAGGTAGAATATATAAGTCGTCGTTGTGTAGTCAATCGAATAAATATTAAATTAGATTCTCTCTGTGTGTGAGTTCAGTTTTTAATTTATTTAATCCGAAGAAAGTCGAAAAAAAATTACTTTAAAATCTTTACACTTTATGATAGATTTAAGCCTACCATAACAACACTGAGATTAGCCAAATTGCAAGGGCAATTACCGATGACAGGCGGAATGTTGTGTTATGGGTCAACAAGTGTCGAGATGCAGATGATATCTTTTAATTAAACCATATCAACCCATATCAACCCCTATCGTAAATGTAATTAATGGCAGCTCACTTGACCGATGAAATTGGACTACGCGGTTGCTGAATAATCTATGTATATGCAAATTAGGTAAGAAAATCAATATAAATTACATTGACACTAATTTAAATATTGGGCTATCCTGCAACTGTTAGTAGGTACCTATATTTCATGGGATTCAGTTATAGATTATCTTTTATAGTGGCTTAATGATACGAATAAATTTTCATATATCTAGATACATTATATAGATAATTGCCGACAATATGATGAACACAAAAGCGATAAATGTTTAGACGGGAATCTCAGAATTCAGAGAAATGGCTCTCACTTTAGTAGAGGACTCAAGGAGGTGAACTTTCACTAGGTATTGGTACCACAGTGAACTCTCTCCTCGACTTAAGGATACTGGGCATTCACACAGTACGAGTGAGAAATGCCGATACAGAGCAATAATAAATTGTGCGAGCTAAATTCATAGACGTCATTGGCATTGCAGATATCATTATAGGAATGCACTCAAAGTGGTTGAGCGGTGATGTCAAATACAAGAGCTATCCATTTGGAGAGCAGATAATCATCATAACATCATTGGCACTGGAATGTATACCAAAACTCAATAATTGTTCATCTACAAATTAAGAAATACTAATTTGCGTTAGAGGGCATAATAGGGATCTATATGGCGACGAAAAGGCAGACTCCCTTGCAAGACAGAAGGCCAGGGGCGTAGCGAAGGTTCGAGCCGTTGGGGGGAGACTTTCCTTGAAATGTCGACTTATTTCAAGAACTTGCCGACTGTATAGAAATAATGAAAATCGGCCCAGCGGTTATCGAGTTATATCTAACGTCATCAAATTTCACCACATAGAATATGTTTTCGGTGTTGGAGGCCCCACGCCCCTTTGTCCAATTTTGTCCAATTTTCACAGATCACCTGTAAATTTGAGCTCAATCGATTCGGTGCCTCGGTGGTCTTCGGGATATAAGATTTTGATTGTTTTTGTTTGTATGGGAGCCGCCATACAGGAGCCATTCACATGAGAGCGACCAACTATCTACGATCGAACGAATATTCGCATAGTCTGTTTTTATAGTTTTGACAGTCTGTTCACATGACCACTTTTCTAGGTCGCGACAGTTCGCGAATTTCAGCCATCAGCTGTATATGTATTAAGAAAACAAGTTTATAAACAGTTTAACCCTTTCGGTACATCTTTTTTGTTCTAACGTTAAAAAAATATTTTATTTCTTTTTGTTGCTACTTAGACTCCTACTAAAAACATTGTAACATTATTTTTGGTAAATATTGGTTCTAAAGTGGTTTTTGGGAACGTTGCCATATGGCATCAATTGTATCAAGTGGTAGCAAAATAAATGACAAAATTAATATTTTTGTTTTAGTTTCTTATTTTTATATATTCATTTTTAAACAAAATTGAAAAGAAAAAAGTATAATTATTTTTTTTTTATTAAATTGTATTCTAGAAAAATAAGGATTTTTGAAAATATTTAAAAAAAACATATTTTCATATATGTATAAAAATAAAAAAACTAAAAAAATAATAAATTGTTGCATTTATACTCGGTTTCCTTTGTTTACATCAAACATTACAAGTACTACAAATTAAAAACTAAGCATATTCCAAGATAAACACGTGTATTTATACAAAAAAATAATTTAAAAATAAAAAATATTAAAAAAAAAATTAAATATTCATAAAAATCTAAGTAATTTTTTTTAATTCAAACCAAATTAAAAAGTATTGATATTCAAGACTATTT
The DNA here is from genome assembly GCA_955612985.1 of Cheilosia scutellata. NCBI lineage: Eukaryota > Metazoa > Arthropoda > Insecta > Diptera > Syrphidae > Cheilosia > Cheilosia scutellata. The sequence continues at coordinate 49,962,716 of OY015313.1, read as the reverse complement.
CTGCATAAAAACACATTTATTTTTATACATATGTAGGTATATATATAATTTTATTTATAGAAATGATGCCTTAAAATGCACCTCTAGATAATATTGATGCCATATGGCAACACAGAAAAGGAAAATTGTGCCAAATTGAATAGACGGAACTTATATGTTTATTTTATTTTTTTAATTGTGCGCCTGATATTAGTCAATCAAATAAAATCGAAATTGATAATCTATTTGACAATTACCAATGTAAAAAAGAAATAATAAAAATAGTCTTTCAACGAAAAAATTCGAACTCTATTGCAGACCGATCTTTCACGAGAGCTAAAAGCACAATGACGACAACTATCACCCAGTTTTTTTGCTTCTAATTATTAAGCAGATACTCTAAGAAGTTAATCAGAAAAAAAAATAGAAAAAAAAATAGAAAAAATATACTGAGAGATCGAGAATGGGTGTTATGAATATTCGTGTTGCCATATGGCATCAAAATACCGAAAGGGTTAAATAAAGAAATTTCGTTTTCCAAACTTTTTGCCGCGAATTGTCAAAGTTCGCAATCCACATCAATAAGCCGAGTTCCACAAACTAGCGAATAACATATTCCTTCGAATTTAACCTCAAATTAAAAACGCCGACCGTTCTTTTTAAAATCGAATCTAAACTCGCTAAATTTTAAGGATTTCAGTGGGCAAATTCACCGATGCAGACCGTCCTTTTTAAAATTGAATCTAAACTCACTAAATTTTAAGGGTTTCAGTCGGCATTAAAAATTTAAGGAATTCATGTGGAACCTTTGAAAATGCCGACTTGTAGGTATACATCACAAGTTTAAAACCTATACCTAAGACCTAATTTTGGAAAATTGTTCGTTGATTTGCCGACTCTTGAAAAGCGTGGGGCGATGTCTCACCCCCCCCCCCACGCTTTTCCACCAAAATAATTCTGTTTTTGCACAGCTTATATTGATTGTGTGTAAGGCTTCGGTTTACAGGCCCTATAGAGGATATTTGAACTGAATTCAAATACTAAGCTTTCTATAAGCTCTTACATATTTTTCAGACTTCGATTAGGTGAATATCTCACCTCTCTGTGCAGCTTGTGGAAATTGTTTCCCAAATATCTTAAAGAAGCTATTATACTGAAAATATATCTCGAAATAAGCCTTATAACAACGATAGGTGTGTTTTTTTTGGCTATTCTATACAGGGTGTCCCAGTTAAGAAGGATAATCCTTTAAGGGAAGATTCCTGAAGTTATGCCGAACAAAAAATTGTATGGCAGGGGGGGTCTATTTTCATCGTATTTCCAGTTATATATAGCCCATCAAAGTAGGTGACCTTTAATTCGGAGGTGTTACCACTTAAAACACTATATTTTCTAAACTATTATAGGTACAAATGTTTTGGGCATTTTGAAAAGACAATTAAGTAGCGCATAATGGTTACATCTGGGCAGCTACAAAAAAGTTAAAGGAAAAAATGTTTGTGATGATAGATAGATATCTTCATATTCATTGACAGCCAAGCTGTCATAAAATTCCTATAGTATCTAGCGAAACAAAGGTGTGAAAGATTGTCGCGTACCTCCTGGTCACTGTGACATCCCAGGGAATCGTGCAGCAGACTAACAAGAATAGTCTCCTCTGGCGTAGATATTATAAGTCTGTTCTGCACAATGTGTATGCACCGCTATCCTATGTACTTATGTTAAACAAATAATTCATGCAGATGCAGCAGGGAAGCAAGTCACAGATGGAAAAATCTATAGGATACTGCGATACTCTCCTAACCAACAAAGATCCAAGGAGCTCCTGCAACTTAAAAGATATTTATAGCACCTCGAAAGTCGTTAAAGTCATCCTTGGGCACTGCATTTTAGGCAGACATGCACAAAGTTTTTCATACAATGACTTCTGCAGAAGCTGCAGATATGAAAAAGAGGAAGATACCCATCAGTTCCGCTGATGCCCAAGCCAATTTAAGAAGGGGTTACTTACGAAACCATTTTCTCATTTCTGATCTCAATTCTGGTGATCTAGGAGTAGGACCTAGGTAATACCAGCGCCGCTAACATTCTTACCTTTCGGAACGGTAGAAAATGGCTTGCATGAGCAGCCAATTAAGGAATCCTTTCCCTAAATCCCAGTGGTTGGCCGACTAACCGCCAAAGTGCTAAGAGCCACTTTAAACTACAAACTACTATTACAATGTCCGGCACTAGCTAGCAGAGGTATAGGTACATAATGTAGATCTGAGGACGTTATGCGTTGAAAGTGAAACCCAGTAGAGGAGACAGAAGATCTTTTGTAAATGATATGAATCGAAACCAGAGGAAAGATATGTGGATAAATACAGATGGATAAGGCGGATAATGATAGAGAAATAATTTTTGTAATTTTTTTCTTGTGCATAGCAGGAAAAGTTATTGATTTATAGAGGCTCATAGCTGAACCTTTATGAGGACTTTATTTTATCGTTCCGCCTATATTTTAACAGTATTTGATAAAAAAAAATCCAGTAGCACCAGACATCACATTTCATGGCGCACCATGCACCATGCCATGCATGTGGTAGTAGTGGTAGTGGTAGTAATTGGAATTGTTGCATGTGCTTATATTGCTCCGGATGGATGATGGTGCCTTAATTGCGGACGAGGAATCCTGTAGTAAGGGCATTATGTATTTAAAATGTCCACTAAACTTATACCACTACTGTGAATACGACCATTTAGTTCAAACCACAACACTATTACTAAAGTATTGGCATGATTTTATAAAAATAATTTAAAATAAGATATTATACTTTAAAATTAAAATTAAAATTAAAACACTGGAACCTACCAAATCGTGTATCTACAAACTAACGACTCAATCACAATAGCGTTATAGATACTGTCCCATCGGCAATTCAATATGAATAAATATTTCGAATTGAAAATTTAACACATTAAAGCAAAAAGGATAACAAAAAGGAAAAGAAAAAAGAAATAAACTGGAACACATATTCAATTAATTTGCAAGAGTATACAGAAGTGCTTACAGGTGTTGTCGTTTAACAGACAATGACACCGATTCTGTTTGACCGCATATTTGCCGCAGCAGGATAAAAATAACATACCGTGGGGTAATATTTCCCATGTGATAGTGCGATAAAGGTTGAAATGCCTTCTCTATAGAAAATGCACTGCATATACACATGTGTCCAGTCAGTGCTTTGATTCAAACTATAACAAAACAAAGTATCACCAGGTAGGAAGAGCGTATTTTTAGTCACGTATACGCAGTGGACGGACGTTTGTCTTATCCTTGAGAATATTAAATTTGCATAACTAAATCGAATCAGTATCGATTTTTAACAGCAGTGTGACCTAATGGAGTCACTGGAAATCGAGACATGTGCTGGGTGCTTCTTGTGCTATAATTATATTAATCGAAGTGTCATCGATAAAAATACCACGAAGAGAATCAACTAGAACTATAGACAATCGTTCGATTGTAACACCGAAATATAGTGTTTTTCTAATGACAGGTCAAGTACTCGCAGATGATGTGATGACAGTACCATCACCGCATAGGACTAAAAATTTATGACAGGCCTATAAGCAATAACCAGCTTTACACTTCATTAAAATATACAACTCACAGTTATCCTAAGGGGTAGTTAATCACGAAATTCAAGAGTGAAATTCCCCTCAATCCAATATCACTTAGTAGACCATAAACGATCCGTAGTTTTATTTGCATACAAAACTTAAGCATCGTCATCATCATCATCATCATCATCTCCATCAACTACGTCCCTTCGGCGCAGTTGAATTCGGAAATGTGTATCCTTGGTTGTTAAAGTACAAAAGTTCTAGTTTACAGTTTTTGAATTCAAATTGTAGTCGTCCTGTTCCAAGATGCAAATAAAATTTTAATGGACTTTAGATTTACGAAGTTCGCTTGTTATAGTAACTCTGACGAGTTGGCCTTTTGGACAATGGAATAAGACAACAATGACTGTAAACTATAAATGGAATACCAATGAGGAGAAGAAAATTAATTTGAATACTATTACAAATCATAGTTTGCTGTCAGTAAAAAAAAAGTTTATTCATATTGTGGGTGGAAATGCGCAGATTGTTGTTCATGAGGCCGCGTTCAGGGCGGCATGTGAAATTCCGCCGTTGTTAACTATTTCAACTACAGTTGTGATACTTCAAAGAAGTAGAATCTAATGTCGTTTTCGATTGGTCGAACAGAAGCATTCGGAAGAACTCTCCGGATCGGGATGCTAATCGAACAAGCAAACAGATCTTATTTGAGTTGGAAGTCTATGTGTCGTTGTACATATTTGATTATCTCAAGCGGAATTGCATCAACATCATCACTACTTGATGACGAGGAAGATGGTGAAGAAGATAAAATTGAATTACAAAACTCCATCGGAATATCCATTTCAATACTGTTTTTCGAATTACATAATTACTTTTATTTGATTTAAAATGCAAAAGCATCAAATGCGACACAAAAAATGTACATTCAACGATTTTGACGTTTATAGTGTATGAATGTATTAGTGCTTTTGGTATCTATCCTGAATTCAAATCCAGAAGCAAAATTCTCTTCTTTTCAGGAGAAAAACTGTCAGTTGAGTGCCAATCGAACGCTTTCAGAAGCGTTCGGATTGCTTCCGGACGGTTCTGGACGATCAATCGAAAATGACATAACTAAATGAGGAACAGACAAAAGTCTGATTGGTTTCGCTGTCAACGGCTGTCAATCTCCATAAGGTAACTTGGGATAAGTGCGATAAATAAAATTATCTCCATAGTCCGACATTAGCATAAATAATAATTTGTAGATTATTTTTATAAACATGTAATAATAATGTTTTTTATACTTCAGGCCGTGTCTCAATGTCCATTGAGTTAAATAATTAATTGAGCACGTTCAAAATTTTAGTTTACTAACCCCCAATTTCACAGTAAAAATCTAAACTAAAGTTCAACTGAACCTGAACTTGAGTTTAAATTTGAATTTCAACTCTTCCGATTTCACAATGTAATCTGAACTTCAGTTCAATTGAACTCAAGCCAGTATTAGACGATATGTTGAATCAGCATACGTATGCTGAAAATTGTGTTCCAATCACAACATATCGTGCAAACTTGATGACAGAAATTTATTTTTTACACGATATGTTGTGATTGGAACACAATTTTCAGCATACGTATGCTGATTCAACATATCGTCTAATACTGGCTTCAGTTTAACTAAATTTAATGAATAGAATTCGACAGTATTGTACAGTACATTGCGTTTAGACTACTTTTCTAAAATCGTTCCTTCTATTTTCTTTCAAAGAACACGAAAAACAATGTCAAATATTTGTGTATTTGAAATCGGCAGCTTTGAAATTGAAATGTCACTGTGTAAAGAGTGATCTGAGGCAGAATGCTATCGTTTAACTTTAAACTTTAGAACTCTGTTCAAGGTTTAAACGAATTAAGAATTAATTGTTGAAGTGAATTTTAAACTAAAAGTGTAGTTTAAACTTCCAGTGTGAAACTGGGGGTAAATCTTATGCCGCTTTCATAATGCAGGCGTCCGGCAAATCACAATGAAACGAGGTCCTTCGGGGAGTTTTTCTAACAACGAATAGAGGGACCACTAAAACTACAATCCATATTGCCACTTAGATTTTTTTTACAAAATAGAGCTGCACTTTTACATATTACCTTTTTAGCACTATTGCACCCAGTTTGAATACCAATTCGCACTTCTTAGGCGTGTCGCTTATAGCTGTCAGTAAAATAATGCAACCGAAAAAAAAAAAATTGTGTTGCTTTTTTGGAGCACTTAAACTTAATGGCTGAACTCAATATTGGGCTTAAAATGTTGCTTATGCATTATAAAGTTAGTTCATAAAAAAAAATTAAGCAATTGTTGTCTAAATTTTCTAGAAAACAATTTTATTATTTTATTCATACGTAGGTACAACTTTTTCTGATCAACTTCTTAGTCAATTCCACAACAGGTTCCACTGTATTTCTATGAAATGTTTACTGTCTTACACCTACACTACACCTATCAGCAATTTATATAAGTAACATTTTGTAGTTAGTGTGGAGACCTAATATTAAGGAACCGATTGCTCTATAGTTCACTATCAATTGACTTTATTTTCCGTATTTTAATTTTATATAGTGCGACTTTATTTCCATTGTTTTATCTCTACATAAATAAAATAAAGTGGCAAAACTATGTTTCCCTCTGCCGCCCGTAATTTTCAACCAATTCAGTTGATTTTTTTGTACACTGTCGGTAATTACAGTGGTCGGGCGATAGGTCTAACAAATTAAAAATCGGACAAAGGGGCGTGGCACCGCCCATACAAAAAAAAACATTCAAAATAGTATATCCCGAAAACCACTAAATCGATTGAGCTCAAACTTACAGGTAATATTACGTATTTGCCGCAGAGTGCTCCTGTGAAGATTGGTCACAACTATATATATAAAACAAAGTGGCAAAACTATGTTTCCCTCTGCCGCCCGTAATTTTCAACCAATTCAGTTGATTTTTTTGTACAATGTCGGTAATTACAGTGGTCGGGCGATAGGCCAAAAAAATTAAAAAAATTAAAATTGTAAAAAGCAATAAAAGGCCTGGCGAAGCCGGCGGGGGTTCAGCTAGTATTTTATATAGTCAAGTGTTGGCATCGCACAGTGCCGATATTACAGTTAGTATCTTAGTATACGATTAAAATATAACTAGGTTTACGTAATTGGCGAAATTACGACGTATAAGAACAAAGTCTTGAATAAATAACCATATATCGTCGCTGTTTAAGAAAACCGGCATAACTCAAAAAACACGATTTTTCAGGAGAGCAGTTTAAAGTTTTAGAGTCAGAAAATTTTTCACAAATCTATTTTTTTTTTATGTTTATAACCTTTTTCTTCGGAAATGTGTATTTGATTTGCATAGTTCCATATTTTATGTAATCAAAAATAAAAAGGATAAAGCAAATAGATAATGGTAGGGATGAACATTTTAGTTATTTTCCAACCGATTCCAATATAGGTCACTTTTCTCGAACAAATTCATGATATTAAGGTAACCTTTTTATCACTTTGAAGATAGTCATGAAGATCATCATGGAGCTTGCAGAAATAAAAACGTTAATATTGCTGTTGGGAAATGAAAATGATTAAATATATACTCGATTCTTAAGAAAAAAAGATAATGCAAGTTTAATTATTGTGTATTTATATAGTTTTTTATTTATTTTGTATTTTATATTCAGAAAATTCAGTTTTTATTAGATAAAATGACAATCTTACATAGTTTAGATCAGGTTAAAAAAAAAATCACAAATCAAAATTATTTTTGAGAGACTTTATCTAATGTCTTAAAACTATTTATTTTAAAGCAGTTAAAAATTCACAGTCTTGCTTTTGTACGTTTTTTGTATATAATGCAACTTAGGCTTATTCTCGCAGTCTTTTTTATTTTCATTGTTTTCGCTGTTCTTATCTCTTGCCAATTTCATCAACAGCAGTGTACGTTTCGACATAGCTAATTGTGTCTGATATCTGTAAGTAAGTCTAACGAATAACGGTCATGCATTCTATCATAAAATCGTGGCAGTTCATCAACCAAGTTAACAAAAAACCGTTACAAAAAAACTAAACAATAATGGCCAATTTGGATTAACTTCAAGGGTTAAATAAAAATAAATATATTTTTAGCGGAAAATTTTAGGAAAAATGACGTAACTGGTTAAAAATCAGATGCAAATAAAATTTTTTTGAGATTTGTGAGAATTTATTTTTAGGAAAAATGGCATAAATCATAAAAGTGTCACTTGGAAAAGGAGGTTTTTTAAGAAAAGTGGCACAATTTGTTTTAATACATAGCAAAAGGTATGGAACAGTACTTACTTTATTATGAAAGATGGCACAACCACAAATAGTTCTTTTTTCACGAAAATTTAGTTAATTTTTTTGGACATAACGCTAATTAAGCCGTTTTTCCACATAAAACACACGATCCGTTCACTTTGAATATCTGGCAGCTACTATGTTATGCCAGTGTTCCATATAAACAGTAAACACGTATAGAAATGAAGTCAAAGTTATCACATTGTCCACCTGGCGGTATTCTGAGGCAATACAGATATGCAAATTTTACAAAAAGAAAGAGAATTTTTTTTTGTAGTCGAGTGGCATACTTAACTCAAAAATCGTGTTTTTTGAGTTATGTCGGTTTTCTTAAACAGCGACGATATCCTAATATAATTTGCTACAGAAAATGACCCGCCAATAACCAAGAAATCAAACAGAAACACTCTCAAAACATACACATATATTTGCGGGGCAATGTTTGTTCAAAGAAATACGAAATTCCCCTTTTCACCGTTATTTATTAATATAGGAAAATGAGTTTTAACATTATCGCAGACTTATTTAAAGATTTCTCAGAATAATCAAACCGTATTAAAATAATAACAAAAAAACGATGAAAGTGCCGCCCTGTTTGCTTGAAAAAACAAAAGTGGCAACCTTAAGTACATAATCTATGAAAATGGCGTCGCTTCAGAGAGTAAATGCCATCGGTGTCTTGGCTCTGGCGAGATTTTTCCAACTTTCCGAAATGACCAATGGCCATGGAAATTATTTGACAACTCGGTCTCACGCTGCATTGTGAATGAGCCATTATGGCTCCTTGACTTGATCATTGGAGAGCTTAGTTTGACATCTCGGTTTCACAGGCTCTAACCACTTTAACGTTAACCAAACGATAAAGGTAGAAAACAAAATAAAAAGTGGAGTTAACCTATAACATAATTTTTAAATAAAAGTGTTTAAGGTTATTTCAGATCATAATTATGTTTTTGACCGTTCCAGTGGCCAGATATTTTAAAAGAGAAGGTTTATAATTATTTGTGCTACCAATCTTCCTAAAGTTTATGGGCAGGGTGTTCCATAATCGTACCGAGCTAACAAAAACCTAACGTTCGGAGATTAAACAATTTGAACTAGCATATGCGATCTAGGTGACTGGAGAAATCGAAGTTTATTAAACAAATAGTTTGGACGGCTTGCAACAGACACAGTGCTCTATGTCTATATACAAGCAGATTGTCAATGGTACAACCGCTAACCTGCTCTGCGTACAGATAAACATGGTCATATCTTTTTAAATTAAATACGAAAATGTACGTAAAGTAGTGATCCCAAAATTCAGCCTTGAGGCACACCGCATCTGTCTGGGAAAGGCTTTGAAAATCGTTTACCCACTGCGACCCGTTTCTGCCTCTTGTGTAGGAAGGACAAAATAAGTCAACTCCTTTCAAAGTTTGGAGCAAAGAATTGATTGACAGTATTGAAGGACTTCGAAAAGTCGAGAGAATGGTAGCATGGTTTTCATCGACAGCTTTTCTGATATCATCGATTACTAAGAATAAGGCCGTTTTACAACTCCTCCCCCGACTGATTTTCACAAAGGAATTTTTTACTTAGAAAATGATTTAGAATTTGTGCAAGGATGCTTTTCTCGAATACCTTTGAAAAATCATTTCAATACCATTTTGCCGCCATCAAATGCCGCTGTCAAATCCAATCCAACGAGAACAACTTGGAAAGCAGCCCAGCAGACGAAAATGTTCGTCAAAAAGTGACATAACGACCATTGTAGTTAGTTTTTGCGTTCCAGTTCAATCAATTCAATTCGACTTAATAAATTTTTAAATGCGGCCATTATCTTCGGCTAATTTTCTGACACTATCGTGGTGGAAAACTATTTATTCAGGTGTCGAAAAATTATCCAGAGCAAAGGTAAATATTTTTAAAGCGAATTAGCTATTTGCTGATTCCTTTTGCTTGATATTTCAAATGCTATTTAAGAGGAATATTAAAACACTGAATTTCAATTGATTAAAAATGTGAAATGTGAGAAATATCTGTCTTTGGATAGAAGTTTGATGAACTTATATTTTCAATATTCACATAATGTACACGGCGTACCGCCGTTTTGCCAGTTCAAATACCAATTACATAATAGCCTACAGAATGAGTTACGAGGGTAAATATTTTATCGGCATACATATAGATGCACTATAATTGTTTTAATTGTAAAATAAATTGAGAAATATTTATCATCCGAACCTCATCTTTATTGAAAGCATTTAAGCATTTAAGCATTTAAGTAATTGACAGTTCTCTATAGATTAAAGATTTTTAAATGAAAAGCATCAAATACGTTATTGGAATAAATTGCAACCATTTTTGTCATTTACGGACAGTTATATTAGCTCTATATTTATTTGAAAACAGCACAATCATCTAATTTGATCGAATTCAATAATGTCTCACTATTGATAGGTACTTCAAATACATTGCAAAGCTACAAAAAAACCACCGCTAATTGAAGTCATCCGATTTATTGGATACATTTATCTATGCATGCATTTTTAATTTCACGTATTTTTCCACTAATGGTACCCGTCCTCCCATTTTGAGAAATTAAATCTGTATCCATTATTATGACTAACTATACGGCCACTTTGAAGCCCCACACGAAGCATTAAATTCAATCTCTATTCTTTCTTTTGAAATCATTATCACCTTCTAAATCAACCTCTTCAAAACATTTAACGCCAAATTAAGAGCCACATTTCAACAATATCAACAAGAACAACAACATAAACGAAAACACACCCAAAAACACCCAATCCTCATCAAATTTCCGGCACGTTTACCTCGGCAAAAGGAGAGCGCCCATCAAACGATTTGCCAATTTGACTGCACTAATCGTTGGCTCACTTCCAACCCATTTCCTTTGTAGGGACCAAACGGAAAAGGATTTCATAAAATCCAGCCCAAATCAGAAAAGGATTTTGTCTCAATGAAAATAGGGCCATTATTTAAATTTATGAATGGCCGCCTATATTAACGGACGGAAACGGGTATATCCTTATGGGTTCAATTCCAATGCGAATGCCAGTAATCATCGGTCGAAGAGATGTCGAAGGAGAAATAAATGGACGCCATTATTTGGCTATTGACCCTTAATTTAACCATCTATTTTTGATTATGTTCCATTAGTATTTCAAAATGTTTCCGTATGGCAGTTAGGTATAAGAAGAGAATAAATCATTAGATATTGTCCTTCGCTACATCGGATTACTGTCCATAATTTTAATATACCATCTAAATTCGGATATCGGATATGATTTGTTACTGTTTTCATAGGTTCTCTTTGTTCAAGACTGTTTTTTTTAACAGAAGGAAAAAAATTAACCATTATCGGTATCCTGCACTTAAAAAATATATAAATATGTAAATAAGCGATAAGAGTTTAAGCGATCTATATAAAACGTGATTCCCTCCTCGGAAACTATAGGGCTATCTGCATGACGCAATGACACCAGAAATCCTACTGCGACAAAACTACCACGTGAACTTTCCTCAGGAAAGGCTCCGCGAAATAAGGCCCCAAAAGTAAAAATGAAAAAAGGCCCCAAATTTAGGGTGTTATTTCATATATAGGTATATTTTTATACCCTCCACAGGAAGGTATATTCAGTTTGCCATTACATTTGTAACGCCAAGAAGGAGTCACCGGAGACCCTATAAAGTATATATATTCTGAATCAGGATCACATTCTGAAGCCATGTCCGTCTGTCTGTCCGTCTGTCCGTCTGTCCATCTGTTGAAAACACGATAGCGTCCAAACGAACCGACCTAGGCGAATGAAATTTTGTTAGAGGACTTCTTTTTACCGTCGTTAGGTTGGTATTGAAAATGAGCTATGTCGGTCAAGTAGTTCTGGTACCTCGCATACAAAACCCACATTAGACACATGCATGTACAATACATACTAACTCGCATGGCAAACATTTTGCTTGCCTTTTATGCAGAGGAGGGTATCAAAGCATCGGCCAGGCCGATGATAACACTTGTACTTGTTTTTTTTTTTTTTTTAAATACTTCTCTCGGGAAAGCCGAACCTATAACTCTTCAACAGCACCCCGAGATGCTTGCAGATGTATGTTAGTTCTGCACTTAAATAGCTGCAAATTGTATACTTCTGGAAATATATCCCCAGGAAGTGAGTTCCAAAGTTTGCCTGTCCTGTAACAAAAAGAGTTTTGGAAAGTTGATGTCGTCGCGGTTGTCAAGTGTACTGTATGGTCATGAGCATTAGCAGCCTGTCTTGTGGGCCGCCCAAAAGTTGCATTTCGAGGGATAATGTCTTTGAGTTCATCGGAACATCTACCATGGAAGTACCTATAGAACAAGCATAGGTCAGAGACTTGTCTTCTGTGCACCAACGGTTATAGATTGTTTGTGAGTGTAGGTGTAGAGTCTCCAATAATTCGAACTGCTCGTCTCTGTATGCTCTCAAGTAGGTTAAGTGAATGTTTCGGGGCTGAGCTCCATATATGGGAACAGTATTCCAGGCCTAGTCTTACCAGTGCTTTGTAGAGAAGGAGAAGTTGCTTTGGGCTAAAGTACCTCTTTGCTCTAAATAGGTAGCTCAACCTGCCATGTGATTCCTGAATTAACTGTGAAGGTGCATTAAGTCCTTGGGATGGATTGGATGGTCATCCATTTGGATCTGAGGAACTGTTGATGCATTTTTCGTAGAAAATGTTGCGAGCTGTGTCTTGTTTGCATTAAATACAACCAAGTTGTCTTTTCCCCACTTCAAGATTTTGTCCAGATCATCATTTAGAGAACTAATTTGTTCACATCTCTGACTGTGTGATGTAGCCGCATTCACAGGCCCACTATTCGAGATGCAGGATATAAGAGTGCTGTCATCAGCAAAGCTGTAGATTATTATTTGTCGACCCAAGCAAATCGTTGATGTGGAGAAGAAATAGAGTTGGAGAAAGAATGGATCCTTGGGGCACTCCTGCATTTATAGCAAACGAATTAGATGATACACCATCTACAACAACTTGTATCGATCTTCCCAGAAGAAAATTTTGCATCCATCCGCAGAGTTGTTGTGGTAATCCATAAGACGCTAACTTGCCTAATAGGGCTCTATGCCAGACTCGGTCAAATGCCTTTGATATGTCCAAGGCTACGGCTCTTGATTCGCCGTGTTGTTCAATTGCTTGGGTACATAAGTGCGTTACGTAGCTTAACAGGTCTCCAGTGGAACGACAGCTCCGAAATCCGTATTGCCTGTCACTTATTAACCGGTGGCCTTCTAGATATTTAATTATTTCGACATTTATTGCCTTTTCCATTACTTTTGAGAGCATTGAAAGTAACGCTATTGGACGATAGTTTTGTGGCAGACATTTCCTCCCTTTCTTTGGAATAGGTTAAATGCGAGCGGTTTTCCAGCGAGAAGGAAACGTCTTTTGTGTATACGACATACTAAACTGCTTACAAAGTACAGGTGCAAGTTCTGGTGCGAAGCTCTATAACCGGGATTCCGTCGGGTCCAGTTGCCTTATTGCAATCTAGTTCTTGAAGGATGCGTTGAGGCCGAAATTTCACTTCTGCCATCGATGATTGCACCCTCGGGATATTTGGTGGCTCTAGTTGTGCAGAATCTAGGGTGGAATTCTCTGAAAACATGCTAGCGAAAATATCTGCATTTTCTTTAGGTGTTGTTGCTAGCGTGCCGTCTTCTTTTACTAGAGGTGGAAAAGAAGAGCAACTAAAGTTATTACTGATTGCCTTTGCCATGGACCAGAACAGAATACGCGTGAGCCGCTAGGACATCCAATCACTTTGTTAGTGACTCTTTCGCTGTAAGTTGTCTTCGCCGATTCAATATTTTGGTTGCATCTATTTCGAAGAATTATAAATTCAGATCTTTTATGCTCCGATGGGTTTGACCGCCATTCACGGAAAGCCTTGTTTTTCGCTGCGGTAACTCGCTTGCATTCATTGTTAAACCAGGGTTTATTTGAAGCTAAATAATACCCCAATTTCAAATATGAAATAAGGCCCCACTGCGATGAAATAAGGTCCAAAAAAAAAAAATTAAATAAGTCCCTAAATCTGACAGTAAACCCAAGCAGGGGGTTGCATAATGAAATAAGACCCCAATTTTCATTAGGAAATAAGGCTCCAAAAAAGGAAATAACACCCCAAATTTTATTAAAAATCGTTTTTGTTGTTTCCTGCATAATTTTTTGGGGCCTTATTCAATTTTTATTTTGCGGCCTTATTTTCTGGGGCCTTATTTCGCGGAGCTGCACTAAAAGCGCTGCTCAACCCTCTTACCTCGTCCAAGTTAGTGCTCGAACTCAAGCTTTCTTTAAACTTGGTCGGTAGGCTAAACACGGTCAAACTTGTTTGGGTCCCAGGTCCCAGGTCACACTGGTATCCAAGGAAATGAGATCGCTGATGAGCTTGCCAGGCTGGGCTCTGAAGAAGCTCTCTCAGGACCTGAACCTGCGTTGCGCATCCGTGGTTAGGTCATCCATAGATACTTGGGTTTCTCGTGAACACGAGTGTCGGTGGCGTGACTGTGCTGCGTGTAGACAGACCAAACGACTGCGTCCGGACATCTGCAAAAGGTCCGCGTCTTTACTTCTGTCTCTCAGGAGAATCGACGGCAGACTGCTTGTGGGCGTCCTTTCGTGCCACCAAGCTTTTGCCAAACACTTAAACGTATTGGGCTTCAGCGAATCCACCATCTGTCCTGCTTGTGGAGAGGACGACGATACAGCGGAACACTTCCTCTGTAGTTGTCCTGCCTTTTCTCGCATCAGGTGGCGGATCTAAGCTCTTCATCACTGAAGCTCCTTCCCATCTTTCTTTGAAAACTAAGTACAATAAAGTAAGGTGTCTGTTTGGCAGTACAATGGACCAGTAGTTGTGTCTGAGTGCTCCATCGGATAGTAGCAACCTCCGACAAAGAGAAGAAAGAAGGGTATGGATTATGGAATGGTGATATAAGATGGCTATGAGGTAAGGCACACTACATCAGTGTATTGGTTTTTCACGTTTGGCGGACAGCCAGCATTTAAGCACAAGTCAAGTATCTTATTTATATCTATTATTCTGTCGATTGTTTGTAAATACACTTCTAAAGAAGTTCAATTCCAATATGTACTTGGAATAAATAAAAAGTGCTATAAAGTTTTTGTGATTTTTTATTATATTTATTTTTTCTATAAGTACCATGCCCATGCATTGAATATTACATTTCAAACATCACAAGACTGAAAAATGTGTTACTTTTTTTACTCAGCACTCAGCAGAAGGCTCTATGTTTTTATAAGTTAGTTTTTTATTCGAAAATAGAGAAACCTTGAAAAAATCGTGTTTTTATCATTATTGTAATTATTACTACAATTTACTGCTTTTATGGTAATGACAATTTTTTGATGATTTTTTAAGTAGAAAATTTAGATTTTGTAAAATTTGATCTGGCACCACTGCATGATAACCTAGTTTTTAGTGCCCATAAATTGTTAGATATGGATGTGACTAACATGTGATTTCAACAAGAGGGTGTCACATGCCACATACAGCCAGAGATACAATTCAATTACTGCATGAGTCATTTCCCAATTGTGTAATCGTCCGTTTTTGCGATCAGAATTGGCCATCCAGATCTTGCGATTTAACCCGATTGGACTTTTTTCTTTGGGGTTTTTTGAAGTCAAAGGTCTATGCAAGCATGCCGATGATCACCAACGCCTTGAAAGAGGAAATTGGAAGTGTATTAATGAAATTCAGCCAAATTTTTTCACGCTGAGTACGAGTGGTGGGTGGCACGCACGTCAAATTATGTTAGGCTGACGTATATGATAATATGTGTTTATACACATGTATTTACTACGCACTGCGTTTCTTAAATTTTCACACTGGGTGCGAATGATGGCACGTGCATGAAATTATATTCAACTGACGTATATGATAATATGTGTTTATATATATTTATGACGCACTGCTTTTCTTCCACTTTATTTTTAACAAACAATTTTTTTCATAAAATACAATTACTTTTTTGCTTAAGACTATGCCGACTAGCTACCTCCAGCCAAAGGGAACC
Organism: Cheilosia scutellata; assembly: GCA_955612985.1. NCBI lineage: Eukaryota > Metazoa > Arthropoda > Insecta > Diptera > Syrphidae > Cheilosia > Cheilosia scutellata. The sequence continues at coordinate 49,946,697 of OY015313.1, read as the reverse complement.
AAAAAGAACGAATAAATCTTACAAGATGGTTGCGAAAGAAAAACCGCTATGAAGTGGCCGGAAACCGCGAGAGGGAAAGATTGATACTTCACATTATTTGCTATCTAATTTCTGTTGCACTTTTTGTGTGCTCGTGGGACGCGTTTGGAATTCACTAATTAGTGGGTGCATTCAGCAATTCGTGTTCATGGACATGCACCTTATGACCGCTTCACATTTCTGCACAAGAGTAGTGTGCAGCACCTAACTGAGAGCCATAGCTGAAAATGGCTCTACAGAAGTCCTTCCTTCCGGCGATGATCATCTAGTCGTACTTTGTAATGACGATTTCTATATCCAAAGACAACCTTTACAAAGCACCCTAGAAAAATTACAGAAAAAAACTAAATAAATAAAAACTCAACACTGTTTGGCAAGAGTATCGCTATGAGGAAAAATCGGTCCAACACTCCAACCCTTAAAATAAAACTTTGGATAAACATAGCCATTGCTGCCGTCACACAAAGAAATCATGTCCACAGCCATATAAAAGAAACAACAACCGACAGAGTACCACGAGTTGTATCGAATACCCTCAAAGCCTACTTGAACCCTAGGCTAAAAAAAAGGAATAAATTCCCAGTCATCGGTGGCTATCACATTCAATATATTAATCAGAATGACTCCCTATAAACTTCAATTAACAAGAATTAAAAAAAAAGACCAATTAAAAGACACCTTTCGGCAATATAGCAGTAAATTGACTGCCTGTATAATAGGTACTCACTCATACACGCTGACTTAAACATTCACTCTCACAGGGAATCCAACATGTGTGCTGCTCACATTACAAACAAGAGCCCGTCCAAGTCGAATACAAGTTTGTATGTGGATGTCGGTTCGAGGGGGGCAATACTCTGCCTTTAGTAACAATTCACGCCGGAAGTCCTACACAAGAAGATACGAACCACCCCAGCCGTGTGTGCATGATGCGCATAAAAAATTTCAAAGTACCAACACCCGCCTACAAACTTGCGGACGACTGTGTTGTAAATTGTCGTATCATTTCACAAATATGACTACGGGAAGTTTCAAGTCCTTGAAATGAAGAAAAACGGTACATAAAATGAAAAAAAAAAAATACGTACGTGGAAGGGGAGCAGCAAGAAAAAATGTTTAAAAACTCAAAGCCACTCAAAGCCAAATTAAGCCAAGGACCAAGGAGAAGAGTAGGTACAAAGAGACTAAATAGGATCCCCCAAGGATGTCTTATATGTGTAATGCGATACGGGATACCAGAATATGGCATCACACTGGAGAACGATTATTACGAAGAAGTGGTGGAGGTTTCTGCCACGACGATTCATTTTTCATGTAATATTTCCTCCTTTTTTTGTTATCCCGTTCAACGATTCCGCACTTCTTCATCGGGATCCATTTCATGGTGGTTTTCTATCACTGGAAATGACGTGACACAAATGGGTGGGTTGCGTTTATGTCTTTTAAATATAATTCATGTTAAATTAGACGAGATGTGAGCACATCAGCTATCTTTCCTTCCAAAGGTATACGAGGAACATGTTATAGCATTTAGAATGCGATGCAAACCAACTTTGATCGATGTTGCTTTCGCTAGATTCCGAAGACTTTTCACACAACAATGGAAGTGTCGGTGACAGTGCCAAGGTGAAATTAGGAACATTTTTTTCGAAAGGAAACAATATACAGCCACACTCACGCATACCAACCAAACAAAAAATAAACACCACAAACTGGGGCAAGCAGAATTGTTATTTGCTGTTGACATTTTAATATTAACTCGGAGATAAATTGAATATAAGGATGCTTGTCAGTTTGACATATGAGTTTTCAACTTGACTTTTTTTTTTTCGTTTTTCTTTCATCCTATTTCATTTTTTTGTGCTCCAGGAAAACCGATTTGTGTGTAAGTGTGCACAGTTCCTTTTGTCTTCGTGATCGCTGTGAAGTAAGTATCTCTTTGATTGGTGAAGAGGAAGTAATACCCATATCAAAACGCTTTGTTAGTCGTACATGATTCCGGACCTGTATTTGATGTGAAAATAATTAAAATGAAATGTTTGGCAACGTTGAAAAGGTGCTTTACTCTGTCAAGAAAAGACGACTTTTAAGTCAAAGGTATTATCAAGGGTATTGTTCTTATTGACCATCGTAATATAAATAATACTTGAAGCATTTCCTAATTCGTTACTACACAATTTTGTATTATTAGTTCTCATACCACAAGGAAGATTGAGAAGGATGGATTTATAAGTTTTTAGTACTGAGTATACACAATGCTCCTCCAACAAAGCTGGTACCTAATAACTTACAGCGAAAATGAAACCTTAAGCTAAATTGATGAAGCCTCTTGGCTTGAAGATTGCACAGAGATCCTGAGAAAGGCAACACAGCAACACCACCTTCTCATGCTAGAAGGGTATATGACATGTGGGAAATTGGTATCGTTTGGATAAAAAAAATTGACGGAGCATTTATAGCGCTCATTAAAAATTTTATCTCTTCTCTATATCATATAGGTAACGTTAAGAATGACGAAGAGTAAAAGTTGTGCCGGATTCTCTGCAGCAAGTTTATGTAGAGAAAGCTAAATTGAAACTTCATAAATGGACACTAAAATAAAATGGAAAATAAAAATTGTAGTAGGTAAGCATAAGCATCAGATATGACTAAAGTAATGACAAGTGAAGGACTTTTTAACAGTTTTACTGGCTCATAACAGACTGAGAAATTAGGAAGGCTATCAAATACTCAAAAAATGACAAAGCGGTTGGACCAGGTAAAATACCCTTTGAGGGCTGGAAAAAGATTGCAGCCATCGGATAGCTCATCAATCTCATCTCTAAACTTATGAGACCTGATTCAATGCCCTATTAGTGGAGGGAGTTTTGTCTTCTATAAAGGGTTCTCCAAAGAGAACAGGCACTTGCGCCCATTTTACTTTACTTTGAAAATCATGGTAATGTTGCAGAATGTGTGCGAAAATTGCGTACGGATTTTGGAAGAAGAGAAGCACCGTCAGCTCCGTATGTTCGTTATATTGTGAAAAAAGTGAAAGAAACTGGCATCCTCATCGATAAACTAAAGCGTGAAAAGCCAAAAACAGTGCGTACCCAAAACGATCACTGTTTGGTGCGGATTTTGGTCCAGAGGCATAATTGGGCCATTTTTCTTCGAAAATGAGCAAGGAGTGGCCGTTACAGTCAATGGCGATCGTTATCGGGCCATGTTGAACGAATTTTTGTTCACAAAAATTGAAGAGGAGGATATTGGCAACATTTGGTTTCAACAGGACGGCGCTACGTGCCACACAGCCGAAGCTACACTCGATGTTTTGCGCCCTATTTTTGAAGATCGCATTATCAGCCGCAGAGCTGATGTCGTTTGGCCACCGCGGAGCTGCGATTTGACACCGTTGGACTATTATTTGTGGGGTGCCGTAAAAGATAAGTGTTACGCCGACATGCCAGAGACAATTGACGCTTTAAAGGACAATATTCGTGAAGCCATTGGTGAAATACAGCTGCACACAATCGATAATGTGCTTAAAAATTGGATCGATCGTGTAGGCTACTGCATGCTAAAAAAAGAAATTTGAGAAAATATTCAGTGGTTTTTTTTTATAGCATTTTCAAAAAAAAAAGTTATTTTATTATTATTTTACTTTGAATTAAATTAGAGGGCTCAAATCAAAGAAACCCAATATCGGTCAAACGAAAAATTTTGCTTGCGGCAATATTTATCGATGGCACAGCGCATGTTGAAAATCACGATTCACCAATACGTGAGTGTAGTCCGCCAGAAGCAGTTTTCTTGTTTCATTGGATCTCAAAACGACAAAATGTGATTAGTAAATGTAAAAAAAAGAAGAAAAAAACTATACAATGTAGTGAAAGAGATAACTATAATTTTGGTGGTGCTTATTAGTATGGTTGTATTCAGAGATCCAACAGCATACAATGAAGTGAATGCTGGTTTATGTAAGGCTTATATTGAAGCTTTAAGAATGAATTTTAAATACAACTCCATTAGGTTGTCATATAGCTAATATAGTAAATTTGCTAACAGTAAAATATTGTACATACCTGCTACCCCCAAATATGCATATAAGAATATACGATTTTAGGCTCACCTGAAAATTAAAGAGAAGGACACAAATTACAACAAGATAAATAAAATATGGAATAGATAAAAAATAACTACAAAATTTCGTTTTGTGTATATGGTACAAAACGATAATACCTACTCTTAGGTTAGGTTAGGTTAGGTTAGAGGGAAGTGCACAGCTTGTGTGCTGTTTTACCTACTCTTAGATCTGATCTATAAATACTACGGTAAACCTTCCGTAGTAGGTTTACCGTAGGTGTTGGTAACATTTCACATTAGAAGATGCTAGGTGACGTAAGACCTCCAGCGAGATGAGACTGAGAATACTTTAAAATCAACTTTCCTTATATTGAGGACTACTATCGGCCAGAACTAAGGGATAATGTGGGTTCCAATCCGCACTTTCATCCAGTGAAGCGATGACAAATAAGGTTTTTGGACACACGTCCTGTTTATCAGCTTTTGCGGTACCAGCAAATAGATTTCCGTTTGGATGGCGCCGACCGGATTTAGCAATAGTAAAATGTTTTTATTTACAACTTAATATCAAATTGTTTAGATTGTTTCAATTCAATTTAAAAACATAAAACGTACGACAATAAAAAAAAGTCTGAAGAGTTAGACATAGACGATGGCCCTTAATGGCCACTTCAACTTTGCCAAACACTTAAACGGAGACGATATTTTTTAACGCAAAATATTAGCATGGTCTTGCAAAAAATTTGAAATGCAGTTACACCATTTTGAATGGTGTAATAATAGCTCGGATATAAACCTTTTTAAAAATCCCGATTTTTTCGATTTATTTTTTTTTTTTTTATTTAAAGGGAAAAATAATATTCCCTTATTTAGCAATAATTTTTAAAGAAAGGTGTTGGACCCAAATCGCAATAGCTAATACGTTAAGTTAGGTTTTCTGGCCGGAACAAGTGCAGGCATATACATAGGCCAAAGAAGGCCCACTGTGATACCACAGGATCAGATGAAGTCTCAACTACGAGTTGAAGCAGCAGGAGCTAAGAATAAAGCGTTAGAGGCAGCTGATGTTTATATTAGTGATTTCGCCTACATTGTCGGAGAAGTATTCTCCGAGATGTAGTTTTATACAAACATGAGACAGCTGGGCACGTCCAAAGGAGGTGAAGAATGGTCTCCTCCTCCTCCTCGTCCATGCAGCTTATAAAGGAATCGATGGAAGGGAAGCCCAGCCTGAGAGCATGTCTCCCAATAATATGAGTGTCCCGTAATGACACCTACTAATGTACTTATAGTGGATCTTTTTAGTGATACAAGATTGTTGGTCCAGCATAGACCCGATATTTTTCGTGCTAGAGAACGTTGTGCAGTTTGACCACCTGCGATAGTAATATCCTAAAAATAAAATATTGTTTAAAGCATTTGCCAAGAGCGAAGGGAGCCCCACCGACTCCAAGTTTAACAATTAAAGCATTTAGTTTTCGGAAATAAGTATTATTTACAGTCTTTTATACTCTGGCTTTCTCAAACGCTAACTCAAACGTATACACAAGCCTTTTTACGTGCTACGCTGAAGAGATAAGATCAAATGTGCAAATGGTCCTAATTTGCTAATTTTCTTTCTTACATTCCTGGTGGTTGATTTCTGTTGAGTCCTAATTTAATAATTTATTATTTACAACTTAATATCAAATTGTTTAGATTTAATTTAGAACAAAAGTCCATATAAATTTTTCAAAAAAAAAAAAAAAACAACAAAAAAGGGTAAGGGTTCAATAGAAGAATAAATAAAAAAAAGTTACGTATACGACACAGTGCACATGATTTTTTTCATAGCGGCGCATTAGTGTGTACAGAGGTTCCAGGTTAGACTTCTGGTTAAAAGAAACATTTTGCCTTTTTCCCCTCCCCACTTCTTTGACAAACAGAAATGTTCTAATGTATTCATGTATTCAATTCGCATCAATTTAAAAAGTGCGTCATCTTATGTTTTTTTTTTTCTGTGTAGATGTATACAACTACAAATCCAATAATTTTATATCATATGAAAACACGTTCACTCCGTTCACAATTCAAAGCACAACCTATCTATATCTATTATTATCTATAAACAGCAGAAGTACCAGTCACCCGAATTCCAAGGATAATATTAAGTACCTCCTGTAATTTTTGGGCTCGTTTCTTGAGCTGATGAATAATAAAAGACAAATCTATCGAAAAACAAAAAACAAAAAACTTAACTATGCAGCACAGAAATGACATCGTCCTTTCTACTATAAACATGTAAATGTAAATGACATAGTCCATGATCCAGGGAATTACTACCTGCACCTGCATGGAAATTCAAGATCAACAACCGAGAAGTAATGTATTTTTCTGTAGATATGTATAATATGTATATTTATTCAAACGGAGATGCCAGTCAAGGACTCTGAACAGCTTAACTACAATTGTCATCTAAATTTCAAATGTAGGCTGCCAATCTTATGTAAAAACGTATACCATGTACGATACGAATATAGACTATGTCGCTATGTAGTTGGTCTGGGCTGTGGTTGAAACAGAGTAAAGGATATAAAATAGAATGGAGTCCTGATATGAAGGCTTGTAACAGAATGAATGTAGGACTTTACTATGTACCACCTGTGTTATCAAGTGTTTCCTTTAGGTGTTTATCTTATTTGTGTCCTTCCTGCGTATGTAAAGGGGAGATTGGAGAGCATCTATGGCAGAAAATGTGTTTTTCGTTTATAAAGTGATGGGGTAGGTAGTTTTATTGAAATGTGTGGTCTACACACGTTTTATTTAATTTAAGTAAAGCAAGTCAGTAGGTAGATGGTTATTTCAGGAAATGTTTAGAAGAGAATCCCAGATATACAATCTAGCTATAGATAGATATATATATTTTGAGGCTTTTTATGTGAACAGAATAAACAAAAAAAAGTAACTAAACTGCACTTTATCCGAGGCGTACCTAAAGGTAAATATTTCCCATAATAATTACAAACCAATAAATCAATATACCCAATTCAACTATTGCTTATTTCAAAGTACTCCAGAAGTCCAGAACAATTCTAATGACACATATGATATTGTTTATAGAGCGACAAGTCATATGGATTGTGGATACATGACCGGTTTTGGCATATTTGACCAATTCGTCGGGTTGTACAAGATGACTACCGGACAACAATGTTCAATTAGGGTTTAAAGAAATCTCAACGAGAGCTACATATATGTTGTTAGAACTGGATTCAGAGTAGTGAGCTGTTATACGACTTTATTAATATTATACTTGAGAAAATGGTACGAAGCTCACAAATTTCAGGAAGTCGCTGCAGCCAAAATCTAAGTACATCATAGCAAAAATCAAACAAAGGCCTAACTTCAAAATCGCTGTTTCTATGGACTGAGAAGGCAATTATATTAAGTATAATAAAACTTTTGTAAGGAAGTACTAAGGAAACTCTAAAAAGAAAAGCCCACATCCTCACATATCGGACTTTGGAGATTTAACAACCGTTTCTATGAGGGATCATGACGTAATCTCGAATGTCAAAAATCTCGAATGCAAAAATCTCGAATGGGTCAAAATCTAGAAAGTACAAAAATCTCGAAAGACTCTATCTCGAAAAAAATCTCGAAAACAAAAAGTAAATTCGAGATTTTTTCTTTGCACCCATCCCATAGCCAGACAGTAAACCCAAGCAGGGGGGTTGAAGGGGGGCAGCATGCCCCCCCATACGCATCGAGATTTTTTTTTTCGAGATTTTTTAAATTCGAGATTTTTAAATTCGAGATTTTTGCTTTCGAAATTTTTTTTTCGAGTTATCGGGGTAGACCCTATCCAAACAGTAAGCCCAAGCAGGGGGGTTGCAGGGGTCAGCATGTCCCCCATACGTATCGAGATTTTTTTTTTCGAGATATCGGGGTAGACCCTTTCTATGAGCTGTATATAGCTACCTTATTTAGTAGGAGTAGTATAAAGATGCGTATTATAAAACTCTAAAGCTTCTGATTTTAGGAGAAGTGTCAATTATCAACTTGAAGTTGCGGAAAAAAAGTTCGAGACAATTTATAACAAGATTGTGAAAACAGCAGATCGATAGTTAGCTAACTAGCGCAGGGATTTCGCCAATTATAAAGCGGAAACAGCGATTCTTATGACTAGAAAAGTATGGCTTCTCAAGAGTTGTTAAATACCTCGGAGTAAATTTAAGTTTCAAAGAAAATCCGTAAGGAGTCAAATTCTTCCATCATCTTAATGCCTAAAGTTACTCAGCGTACTTCCTAACCCAACCTAACCTATCGATAATCCATCGAATAGTCTGGTTCACGACAACAAACAAAATATGTATGTGCAAAAAATTCACAGACTCACAGTCTGTGACCTAAAATGGAACGAATTCTATAGGGTGATCCACAAAACTATGATTTTTTGTTACTTTGTTTACTGATGTAAACTTCCATTTTAAATAAACCGCCCTCTTCTGCATAGATTTTAATAATGTCATATAAATTTAAATCTTTAATTGTGCAAATACTACTCTCGTCGAATTTTTAATGCTTTACAACGCCCCCAAAATGATTGTTACAAACAACCATGCAATATTAACAGACTGTACTACATAAAATCGAAATAAAATAAAAATAAGAACCAACAATGCTATATAATAGCAGCAGAAAAAACCAGTGAATTAAGTTATAAATGAATTTCCCTTTATTTCCTTTATTTTTGTGTCTTGTTTTATAAATCTTTCTTTTATTTTATAGTGAAAAAGAGAAAAGAACCAAATTATTAAGCGGGAGTTTCGTTGGTTTTATTTTCTCTTGCTGTACTGTCCTTCGAGCTATATTTTTCATCATCGCACTCACCATAGATACATTGTCCTTTTTATATCTGAACAGCTTAAATCCGTTCCGCTTGATGCATGTAATGAACAGTATTAACATAAACACCAACTACCAAGGATATAGGTATTGATAATAGTGACAGAAGAAAACCAAAAAAAATTAATGGAATGAAAGGAATGAATATTGTAACTGCATAGCTGCATTTACCCGCTTATGCGAAGGATAAGTGGGATTTAATAAATTTGTATTTTGAGAAGGGAAGTGTGTACTTAGTTTGTAAGCAAAACTCTATCAATGGAAATCAGAATTATAAGGGCGTCAGATAAATATGGGTACTTTAACTTAAGTTAAGTACAAAAGTTGAGTCGCAGCTAAACCAACGAACTCAGTCTGTTTTTAACTCCCCTCTAACTCCGCAACTTCAAACAGGGGGCATTTACTAAGCTTAATAAAAAGGTTTACTTCACCGAACTCTGTAGCATTAGTGGTACTCAAAATACAAAGCTTCAAAAATCACAAATACCGTTAATAGACTAACTTACTCACTCACAGACAGGTTATCAAAATTATGAAGCTTTTCCTGTCATCCTAGAAATTTGGCGCATCGGCAGATCCTGTAGTAGGTATACAATACATACACTCTGAAAAGTCTACACTTCATATTTTCAATTCAGCGGACATGACGCCCACTTTTAAGAAATAGTTTTTTGTAGCACTTCCGATTGTCTTGTAGTAGTAGTATAGTGTTCAAAAAAAAATATAATTATATTTTATATTGACCGCGGCTTCGCTCGCGCAGTCCTCAGGATTTGGACACAGAGATTCCTTCAAGGCTTAACTACAAGCTCACACACAAACGCAGTTGCCCTTTAACTACATTCGGCAAAAAGTCAAAAAGTGAAAAAGTGCAAAGTGCGAGCTCACACACAAACGCAGTTGCCCCCTTCTTGTAAGAAATTTATTTAAAAAGCTTGCTCTGACACGAAAGTAAGCCAAATTAAAATACTGCAATTTTGTGCAATAATGGTTCTTTTCTATGGTATTTTCTGCAATAATGGTTCTTTTCCATGGTAAACCGGAAACAAAAATGCGACATTCTAGTCGCATCAGAGGCCTCTAATGGCGATCTCAGTAATTAGCGCAAACTCTTTATGTGTATGCAGTAGTTTTTATGGCGCTTTCAAAAAGTGTGCCACTTGAAAGTTAGAGGTATAGCTAACTTTCAAGTAACACACTTTGTGAAAAGTTGAGAGAAAAATACAGATTTGAAATGGTGTGGAAAGGGACAAAACATTTTCGTGCAAGTACTTTACTTTGTGTTGAATGTAGTTTAGCCTTAAGACAGTACTTAAGAAGAAATTAGTATCTCTGAAAAATATGTCTAATGAGTGGAGAAAACAGTTCAAAAATTATATGATCAATATTTGTTGGTGAATGCGCTGGCATCTCAACACAGATCATACTACAGCAGACGAAGCAACTATCTGCGGGACACTACATATTCCTTAGTTAGCAAATCCTTAATTATATTTCACACTGCCCAGATCTTCCTATAATGTGCAACATATGCAACTGGAAAGATCGTGAGGATGTGTACCACTTTCTAGCAGTATAACCCAATTCTTACAGAATTCCGCTTGAATATCTTTGGAGTACGTACGCTGGAGTTAGATGAAGCGATCAGAATATTCAACGGCGATGAAGATTGGACGCATTAAAAAGTTTCAAATTGATACGACAAACGGTTCGTGAGTTAAGAAAAGGCCCCCCTTAAAAAGGGTCATCGCCAATAACTCGGGCCCCAAGCAAAATTTCCAAAATCGAAAAAAATATTTCTTTATTTCTTATAATAGAATACACAAACCGAGTTTGAAGTCGATCGGATGAAAAATAAAAATGTTCCCATACAAACTTCAACCCCCATTTTACCCCTTTAAGGGTTTAATTTCCAAAATCGTAGAAAATGTTTTTCTTTTTTTCTCATAGAGAGTACACAAACCGATTTTTAAGTCAATCGGATGAAAGTTAAAAATTTTCCATACCTATCTACAAATTTTGACCCCCCAATTTTACCCCTTTAAGGGTTGAATTTCAAAATATCCTTTCTTATTCCTTGTATACATCATAAAGGGAACCTCTGTCCAAAATTTCAGCTTTCTAGAGCAAAGGGCTTAGGCTGGGCGTTGATGATCAATGAGTGGTAAACTTCATTTTTATATATAGATTAACCGAACCCACCTATTGTTATACGTTTTCAAATTGTTTTTGTGCTGTCATTTTTATTCCTAATTTGGTCATTTAAGATAAAAACACAGGGGGCTTATTCTCAAATGCGCGGCGGATCGCTTTTCATGGCGGATTTGTATTTTTGTATTTCCAAAAGCGATTCGATCCATTCGTCACAAGAATTTAGTTTATTTTTTATCCACAATAAATCCGTCAGCAATCCGTCACCTAAATAGCTATCGCTTTTGAATGGATCGAATTGCTTTTTGGAAATACAAAAATACCAATCCGCCATGAAAAGCGATCCGCCGCGCATTTGGGAATAAGCCCCCAGGGAGGGTTTGAACATGAACATAGTCAATCGTTCTTGATTGGTATTCTTTCTTTATCGGAGTATAATGAAATGATATTTGCAATACCTCAAAAAAAGCATCGTTCAACACCTTCCCGCGTCGTTTATATAATATTCGCTTTTAATAACGAAAAATCAATGCAAATATTTATTTTAGGGTACCTGCCTCTTATCTTTTATATTTGTAATTTAAAAACATGGCAAAATGAAGGCAACCCACGAGAGGTTAAAATTACAACCACGCACACACTGTAGCTTCTCATAACGCAAACAATACATAACAAAATATCAATGAACTGTTTAGAATATGATTTACAAAATGGAATACACAAACCCGGATTCTCGTGGTTCATTTTAAATATTAAATTCTAGGTATTAAAACCGCTTATACTTACTCAAACCTGTTATATGTCGAGGCCGACTCTTTCAATTGAGAGCGTAAGTATATTATTTCAGATTTTCATATTGCTATGAATTAAGACTGGCATTCCTCCCCAAAGACTACAGTCAAGGACGGTCGATACCTAACTGCCAACTCTCTATGAATATAAAGGTCCACCTGGCTCCACGTTGTTGTGATTTTGGTATACAAGGATCCAAAACTGGAGGTAATTTATCATGAATTTCATATACATTACTTTATTCATTGGGGATAATGGGCGAAGGAAAAGGACGAAATCTAGACCAAGAGCTGAATATGTAGAGTCGTCAAAAAATTTGAATTGCTAATGAGAAAAAGGACAGTAAATAGTATTTAAATTCAAAATATTATTTGCAAAAACAATATTTTCAAAAAAATAAGCTAAGGATGTAGACGTTGAGTTCCTCTTAGTTTAACGACCGACGGGAAGGAAAAGAGTTTTCATTTTTATTAACGAAGTTCAGAATGATAAATGTGCTGCTTTGTATGTTTTTGAAAAATATTTTTATTGGATTTCATTGCTGAAACATATACAAGGTGAAGGTATCGTGTGTTTGAATAATTTTGAATGCATATTTTGATCTCGACATATCATTATCTTTTATAAAGGGGACGCATTTCTCTTTGTCGTACCGATTACGGCATTATTTCTCAACTAAATTTTATTAAATATCTACTAGCTGTACCCGCCCAGCTTTGCCTATGCCTAGGTGAAACACCTGAAATAGAGCCTCAAAAACGCCCCAAAAAGCGCCTGAATAAAAGCTACAAAAAACGCGTTATAAATCGTTCAAAACAACTCCTGAAAATCGCGTAAAAACAACTAAAAAAAAACCCTAAAAAAATGACTCCTAAAACCTTCAAATGCCTTCAAAAAGCCTCTAAAAATGCTAGAAACGCGTCAAAAATCGTCTCAAAACGCATGAAAATACGCCTCAAACAACGCCCCAAAAACTGAAAAAAACGAATCTAAAAATGTTCCAAAATACGCCTCAAAACACCTTTCTAGCGTTAAAAAATTTCCCAAAAAAACGAATCTACAAACGCATCAAAAACAAATCGAAAATCGCCTAAAAAAGGCCTGCAAAACGTCGAAAAAACGCCCTAAAAACGCAAAAAAAAAAACTCAAATACACCTCAAAAACGCCTGAAACGCAAAAAAATCGCACCAGAAAACGCCTCAAAAAACCCAAAAAAAAACCAGTAAGACAATTATCTTCGACTATGCCGAAGCTCAAATACCCGGTACTATATTATTGTAAAATAAAAAAATATTTTAGTATTAAAAATTATATATTTGTATGGGAGGTATGGATAGTTTTTTTTTCGATCAAGCTCCTTTTTTGTCAAAAAATTTTAAATATTATTAAAACAATATGTGCAAAGTTTAAACTTGCTATCTTTACTGTAGCTATTCAAATTTAATTTTTAACATAAAAAGCTATATAAATCTGATATTTTTGTATGGGAGGTAGTAGTAGTTAGCCTCAGTCTGGTGGATAAAAGCTTACGTACCAAATTTCAAGTCGATAGCTCTTAAATTACGGCCGTAATCGTGCGGACAGACGGACAGACAGACGGACAGATGGACAGACGGACAGACGGACAGACAGACAGACAGACGGACATCGCTAGATCGACTAAGAAAGTGATGCTGATCAATAATATATATAGTTCGTCATACCTACAACGCCTCCTTATGGGCGTTACAAATGGAATGACAAAGTGAATATACCCTCACCACAGTGTGGTACCGGGTATAAAAAACCCTGAAAATAGTCGTTAAATACCATTTTTTTGTGACGTTTTTTGGCGCGGTTTTTTTTTTTATGGTTTGAACACATTAGGACCTTTATAATAATAATTTTTATCCTTGACCTTAAATATTCTGTCACACAATCCATCTATAATAAAATTTGAGCCCTAAAATGTTTGTCGTCGATTCACGCCTTAACGAATTTACCGTTTTTAACCAAACGTTCACACATCTTTGCTATTGGTCCATATACGGTTTCTGTGCGGTTTGGTCAAAATTGGACAAAGGGGCGTGGCACCGCCCATACAAAAAACATCTTCTATGGGGTGAAACTCGATGACGTTATAACTCGATAACCGCTAGCCAATTTTCATGATTCTTTTTTGTTTTGTTCGTATTGCTGTATTTCAGGTTTACGCAGAAAGAAAATTCCAGAAATTGGATTTAAAGAAAGAACATTATTATCTATGATCTATAAGCAATACAATTTCTGTGCACGGGCAAAGCCGGGCGGGTACAGCTAGTAATTTTATATCGACAATGCTACCTTTGAGAGTTTGCCACCCACCTATTACATATTCAAATCACTTTGACCGCCTGATGGGTGGTGTGGTGATTCACAGCTTCCAGGATGACATGCTGTACAGTAGCTACAAGTATGTCTTAGTACATTTAATTGGATATATAACCCTGTAAAGGTAGGAATTTGGTAACCAAAGTGAATTTATGATTGCTTGATAAAAGTCCTTTCTTTTAAGTATCATCACTCATCAGATTGGTAGCGAATTTGAGTTCTCCTTAAATACCTACTCAAAGCTACACCACCCCTTTCATATCGGCTACGATAATAAGCCAATTTCTTTAATCTACTTCAAGGGCCCTTTTCTTATAGGGGCCGTAATATTAATCTTGATAAGTAAATATTCTAGAAAGCGAGTGCTTTTACTGTAATAAAATAAATTTATTTAATTCATCGTTTGTGGACCCGACAAGGACACTCTTATTTGTTTACTGGATTTTCATAAGAAGGAAAGCAATTTTTCTAATGGATTATCTCGATTTTACAAAGATTCTATAAAAGGCTTTGGGTTTGGAGTAGCGAATAGCTTCATAGAAAAAAAACATAATATGAATTATGATAAATTAGAATTCGAAAGCGTTTTTGAAGTTATTTGGTAAAGGGTCCAGTGTCTCCATCATATGATGAATGGGTAAAAAATATGTTATGTCATCTCTAATGCAAACTGAAGTTCTCTCATTTTGAACTGTGTGTACCAGAATATAAAAAGACCGATTCGCTGAAACACAGGAACTAGCCTGAACCTAACTAACTTGATGACCTAGAACGGAGATAGATGTGGTAGTGTTGATCTCAGACCGTGATCACAGATCTTCAAACAAGGTGTTATGGCAGACTATCCGCCCTCTTAGAGGAAGGTAGTAGAATATTATTGAAGTAGTCATATTCAAAGATGGTACACTTCTTTTCAATGAGAAGGACATCAGGGACATCAATGCGAAGGACTCCAGCGCAGATGGAGGGAATACTTTTCTGAATTGCTCAATTTCAGGGCATTAAGAATGATGTTTTACGCAGGGCAGAAAATAGTCCCACGATAGAGGAAGTCACTTTTTCTATCATATCGCTAAAAGCTGGCAAATCTGCCGGAGTGGTTGGAATTCGGCCAGAAATGTTCAAGGCCCTAGGTCAAGAAAGAATTAAATGGCTATCTCGTGTTATTAAAGTGACCTGGGATGGGAGTGTTTCGAAACACCAAGTGATTGGCAGATTGGAGTGATTGTGCACCTTGCAAGAACATTTTTTGACAAGGTACTGGCAACGCGTTGCAGAGCTGTGGTCGAGTTACGGTTAGAGGATGAGCATCTGAGAGATTTGAGGACAAGTCATTTGTTTATTGCTGATGACTTGCTCAGTTCATCCTTGGGACCTCTCAGACGGAACTTGATCGGTTTATAGCCGTTTGTGTTGAAAGCTTAGATGAAAGTAGACATGAACAAATCTGAAGTGATGGTCGTCTCCAGAACACCTGCTCAATGCACTCTACAGGTAGAAAAGTTTAAGTATCTTATTCATACGAGTGATGGAAGAAACAATGCTTAGTTTTTCTTTAGGATTGGTAAGGCTGGGTCAATTTTGTCGTTATGTTATTAAGAGGACTGAACTTGGTGTCAAAGCGAAGTTGTCAGTTTTTAATTCGGTGTTTGTTCCAACTGTTTAATATGGTCATGAGATTTGGGTAATAAGATCGCGGATACAAGCTGCCGTAATTAAATTCCTCATTTGTATTTCTTATGTGACCTACAGAGATCGTATTAGAGAGCAGGGTGAAACCTACTATACCACACTTAGGTCCTTGTGAACCCATTGTGATGCCCTTTTATGGGGGGTCCCTCCTTCTTGTGATTTCCTAGGAAGTTATGACCCGTTAGAGCTACTACCAGCATAGACAGCGATAACCTGTTAAACTGTAGAAGTTTGATAGTCCGTGATACTTTACAGGTCGTTAATTCTTTCCATCTGTTACAGAGTGGAAGCTAGATCGACTTTAGTGCTTGGAGTTGATCCATTGCAGTGCAGACCCCTTTCTCATCAGTTCGTCAGCCCTCCCATTACCGGCTTTGTCACTGTGTCCAAGGCGACCCAGTACAGATTTGTGGTGTGTGTTTTGTTACGTTACGGATTATAGACTGCTACTCCCTAGGCTTGAAATGCGGATCTTAAGATATATCCGATCATAGATCCGCCTTCAGTTATCTTCCGTAAGCCATCCACCGACAAAACATTCCGGTCCAAATGTAAACACAGCGCGTTGAAACGTAAAATAAATTTATTTTACCTTTAATGTCTCTGAAGATGCTCTTTAAGGAATTTTATTTGTAGCTCTCATTTCAAATAAAATGTACCACTAATTGCAACAATATATTTATAGCCAAATATGTACCTCCAACAAAAATGAACGTCATTAAAAGGAAATCCTTTTCATCAAGCTAGATTTACTGTATATTAACCTTGTCAATCGAGTTCCCAACCATAATCATACCTGACTTCTGGCTGTTGTATCCTCAGAAAAATATGATACTCGACGGACAAATATTTATCCAACCTACTCACAAAGATATAAAAGTCGAATCTGAGCACAAACATAAAATCTATACATATACTACGTTCCTTCCTCAGTCAGCTCACGGAACGTGTATATCTCTGCCGAGAGAAAATTTATATCTGATATCCTGCCGTCATTCCTTGCAAAGTAAAATAGAGAAGAGTTTTTTTTTCCTCCTTTTCCAAATTTATGTGAAATACGTTTTTCCAAGCACTCCTTTCCACTCGACCCCACGCAACGCACAGCACACAATCGATCCTTATGGGGATATACCATATCGAGCTGGGCTTTATGGACTTATCCATCGCGTAGCTTTATCTTTTATCCTGGCTGCCTGCAACTGACGGCTCTCGAGTGTGAAAACTGAATACAAATCACCTTTTGGCGAGATATTTGATGATATCCTTTCTTCACGTATCAAAATCTAATAAATTACCCCAGCGTATTCGGTGCGGACAAAACGAGGAGAAGGTGCGTCGAACACCTCCCAAAAAATGGGACAACAAAGGCTCATAAAGCAAACAAAATCCAATTCCTTTTCAATTTCCATGTCTGCCAATATGGTATGCTCCTATGTATAGTTTTTTCGCTCCACCGTTGTATATGAGTGGTGAGTTTTTTTTTGTTCATCATTCACGCTTCTGGAAGAGGGATTATTAAGGACATGAGAAAAATCAATTTACACTACACCATCCCTGGTGGTAGGTGTGTGGGTTTTTTTTTTAGTATCCGAAAAGTTTAAAAAGAAGGGAATGAATCCCGAACCTGATGTGAATACGTGCCAACGAGTATCTGTTGATTTTATTCGCAGTACATACGTTTTCTAGAACCTATTTTATTTAGGATTTTATGGCTTTTTAATGATGCCTGGTAGAGGGAGAACTTTGAAGCGTATCGCGGTTCACTTGGATACTGGATAAGGCTAGGGATGATGGTTGTAAGAGTGGGGCGTAAGAACACTTTATTGAAAATAACTTAAAGAGTTTTTTTTTGTCAAGGAAATACCCACATAAGCGATTGTCAGCCCTGAAAATGTTTGTAAAGATAAATGCAAACGGGTAACGAAACCGCCCGATATACCTTTAGACAAATGTTTGTGGTAGCAGCTGAGCTTACTCCGAGTAAAGGACTTAACCTGTCAGCTTATGCGAAACCACGGCACACATAAAAAATATGACACGGCCACTTTTCAAATAAAAACACACCTGCGGTCGTGGTGTAACGTGTAACCCTCCCCTCGTTCTGTTGCACCCACTGACTGATAAAACGGTTTATGTTTTGCTCCTTCCAATTATAGCCAACGAAAGTCCGTCCACTGCTCTCGTTTAACCTGACATTTTGGAAGCATTCAACTTGTCTTTTACCTAAGCAAAAGAAAGCTATACATACATGTGCAAATGATTCTCTTCCTTTTTTACGGAATAGCAACAGAAGGACCAGGCCCAGGACAGCTTATGAGTATGATGCTATTCCGTATGACAGCAGATGCTATGAATTGTTTTGTTTCCGGCTGATGACAGCCCAGTTACATGGTTACGAGGATGCGCTCGGAACAATATATACATATAATGCAAACGGGTGGGTGTGACAAGGCGTACACCATCAAGTCAAGTCATGCTGGTTATAAAGCATCGTGCGGGTTGAAGGTTGCGGGTATCAACTTCACTATAGTACATGGGGTGACAGAGAATAAGTTTCATGGATCATTTGTAGATAGGAAATGTCATCTGGTGCGGTTCATGTGCTCATCCATTACTCACATGTGGGTATATGTGTTGGGAAACATCTCGGGACGGCCGGCATCGGATGTGGTAGTGTTTTCCTTTTTTTTTGTGAACGAACCTCCACAACTTGCATTGTGAATGTATTTCTTGCCGGAATGCAAACACTGTGCTAGTTGTTTCAGAAAACTACCTGCGGTATGTGGCATTGTTCGTCTACATCAATTGGTATAGTGGCCCTTTTAGGTGAAGAGAACGATCCGTGAAAGTGTGCATCCTGTCTGCTTTTACGTACTTTTGAGTAAAGAATGTGTGACTCTCCTACGTTGCTGCTTTCAGTTTACTCTCGCCAAAGGAGGTTAAGTATCGAGGCACTGTTAAGGAACTGAGTAGTGTGAACGTTTTTGTTGAGGGATACTACAGACTTCATTGGAGATGCATTTTCTAATTAAATATTGGAAAGACTTTGTACTTAGCACACATATTTAGAAAGCGCTATACCGTCAACAAAATTTAACCCTGTGGAACTTAAATTGATGTACGCTTTAAGGTGGGTTTTCATCATGTCGGTTGAAGGACGAAGTTTGACAGCTCTCGTTTACGTCATTGAACGACACCACTGTCTGTTGGTTTCCAATTATTTCAATTATTGGAAAAAATTCATTTGTCAGTTCATTGACAATAATATTTTGACAAGTGTATCAAAAGTGTTTTCCATTTGCGCTGCCAAATTGGAATTGTCATCTCTTTGTCAATTGTGAATTGTGGAGAAATAAATACATCTATAGGTACATAATGTATGTAGGATTCTATACTAAGTCTACAAACAAAAAAACACTTAAACACTTTTATGATCGTTTTATTAGTTAACAAACTACAATTATGCTCGAGTTGACGCTGTGGCTGGTGTGTATCGGTTAATGGTTTAAGAAAAACTGATCTGAGAATGCGAATTGCGAATGCAATGAACAAAAGGAATGAAGAGGGACGCATGTTAGAGGTACTTAGGTGTTTACTGTGTCGGTCGAATGATTTTGAGGGGAAGTATGTTGTGTTCTTTGTTGCGTATTGCGTATGTGTGTGTCGGTCTGTTGCGTTATATTTGTCCCGTACTTTTATGTTTTGTTTTGTAGGGTGATATCCTACGGTTTGGCCCCATCCCACATGTATATAGTAACATAAAACAAATAACGTTGTCTTTTTTAAAATCAAATGAACAATTTTAAAAAAGAAATGAATAGCTCTCGCATGTTGTGCTTTTTTGGTCGAATCAGAGTTGAAGCTGTAGGTAGAAGACGCAAGAAAGCCGTAGGTATGAAATGAATAAAATGCTGACTTCGAATTTATTTTGCAAAGGGTTAAACCATCATTCATCGGAAAAAAAGACACATTCATGCGAAAAGGGGTGACCCGCAAAAAGATTGGCCTACGTTTTATATCAAAATGTGGCTATTTATTGACAAACATAATCTCAATTAATTCTTACTGTCAATCAAAAACAAAGTGACATTTTGTTTGACAATTCAGCTATTTCCATTTGTCCTGTGGTTTCTTTGTCAGTGCTGTTAGTCAATTCAATGACAAGCATTTTTTTCGCAATTTCCACTTGACAATTTTTTAATTGGCATAAAAATACGTCAATTGTCAATTTCAAATCGACAAGTGGAAACCCAGCATTAGTCCTATGGGATAATGTCTCCATGAAGCGAGTTTCAAAATTTGCTTGTCAGATAGCCAAAGCAGTTTTGGAAATCTAATAGGTTATCGGTTATGTGAATTGTCGCGTTTTCAAGGAAAAATTCTGTAAGTTGCTCGGACCATAGTTAATTATAAGATACAAATTTGGAAGATTTTTCCGTCGGCTTATGACCAAAAGTAGATATTATTTCATTAGGTTTACCGACATTTCGGCAGGGGTTGTTGCTTTCTTCAGCGGTTCTTTATTTGGAAACATTAATTATTGATAATATAAATATGGAAAAAACATTAAACTGAACTTTGACTATCACAACAAATGAAAAAGTAACAAGGAAAACAAATTGATATACAGTAGAATAGAGCACTTGGCGCAAAGACATAAGTCCCGACTTTATTTTTTGGATCAACAAGCGAGTTATTCATTCATTCTCAAATGGTCGGCATGTCTATTAAGTGGGTCGCGGGTGTAGGTTGCTCAAGTGGACTCTCCATAGCTCTCGATCCTCCGCCATCGACTCCAAATCATCAAGGGCAATCCCCATACGGGTAGAGGAGAGATTATGGACTTGATCTAACCATCTCATCCTGGGTCTACCTAGAGGACGCCTGCCCGATGGTACGGATTCCATAGCACGTCGTGGAATCCTGGTCGGGGACATGCGTTTAAACAGAAAAACTCAGCATTGCTCCTTCCATCACTCGTGAATACTTAAACTTCTCCACCTGTTTCAATGGGACTCCACTAACATGCAGAGTGCATTGAACAGTGCATTGATTTGTTCACGTTAACCTTCATCTCAGCTTCAACACAAACGGCTACAAACCGATCGAGCTATAGCAGATATATTTTGGATGTCCTGTTCTTTTCATGTTATTCCTGTTATTGATTATATGTAGCGTCTCGAGTGTATATCGTTTTATGGTATGGTATGACTCTCCGTGTGAAGCACAGTTTCGGTTCGGTTGGATGTTATGGTTTGCGAGTGCCGTTTTTCCACCGTTTTTTGATTTGATGTCCGGCCAAAACTGTTTCGTTGTACAGATGTAAAAAAGGTCACAACTTTCAGTGTCATTGCCCATGCAGTAAATTTTGTGACATCAGTGTGTTTGTCAATTTTGGGTTTTAGTTTGGGTAACGATGATGCCAATGTTTTATGGGATTTAAAAGCTATGCGAACATGCTTGGAGCTGCTGTTAATTGTTAATGATGTGTTTGAAGCTGTCGACAAGTTTGGGAATGTAGACCACACTTCTATAAATACGCAATGCTTCTTTTGATCCATCTTCTAAGGGAAACGTCGAGAAATCTAATGAAATAACCTAGTTTCATTCATCTATTCATGACCAAAAAAAGCCGACGGAGAAATCTTCTAAAATCTTTCGGGCTGAAGTACCAATTTGGTAGGTACTTTGAGGATACTGATTTTGCCATTATTCGCAAATATCTAAACAACAACTAATAGAATAAATTAGTTGTGGTCACTTCATATGAGAGCTTAATTGTGCGCATCTCTGACTGTATTGAGTGTATATTAATAAAGTTGTATTCATAGGCATACTGCTCAAGGAGGTATATGTTACACACTTTCATTCAGTATCAATAAGACATATTGATACTGATTTTCTCGGAGTTAGTTAAAGTATTTTCTTTTGCAAACAAATATCTATAATGGAAGCCCGGTCAATGCCGAATAATGTCAAATAGTCCACTATAGTTGTAATTAAAATAACCGCCATCTTCTGGCTTATTTCAGCTGTCATAGATATACATTGTTTATTTAGAGATCAAAGCGACAGTCGAATTGTAAGACTGTAATGCCAACGACATACTTCCTTGCATACTCATCCCATGATAATTAAATTATTAACGACTCGACTATGAAATGTCAACAAGCGAAGCAATATTTATTTTGGCTGCGGCTAATGGGGAACCTTACGTATGTCACTCATTCCTGGCGCCTCTTTGTCATTTGATGGAGATGGCCATTTAGTGCCAACATCAACTTCTGTCCGACATCAGGAATATACATATACATATTTACAAAAATCAATAACCGGAATTTCATAATTTATTTCTAAAAAAAATTGTCTGTGATACTTTTTTGTTGACATTGCGTATCAGTTTAACGAACTTCGCAAAAATTAATACATTAGGAGTGATGTCATATGCCGATTTTTGGTATTTTTTGCACCCCTGATTTAGCATCATATGTATCCCGATGCACTTCTAAATATACATCGCATTACAAATTAATTTGAATTCTTTTTCGTTGAAATTGTTATATCAATTTATCAAAACTTTATAATCACCCCTATTCCCGTTGGCGTTTATCGTATACGACTCATGTTTCGTGTCGTAGTAAAACGTGTTTTGAAAAATTATTTTTTGTTTTTTTTTTTTAATTTTGTTAACAAGTTTATTTCCTTTTCTGTGTGTCCACCATCATTTCAATTCATTTGACTCAAAAAAGTTAAAAACACCGACTAAAAAACGAAGTGAAATACGAGTCGTTAACGACAAACGCCAACGGTAATAGGGGTGAATATCAAGCACGTTAGATTACCTGTCAAAGTGAGAAAGAACATCACGGAACCCTTTCATGTCAAAAAAATAGGTTTGAGACAAGGCGACGCGCTATTATGTAACTTCTTAAATATCACTCTACAAGCAATTGGAGCTTACAGGTCAACATCAGAGGTACAATAATTATTCAGAAGTCCGTTCAACTACATACTTGCATAGATATACGCAGTTATACGCAGATGATATTAGGTCTGTTTTTTTCCTCACCTATCTCAGTGAAGTAAAGTAAAGTAAGAAAATGTGCAAAAAACAGTCCCCAACTGGTTCCCAACCACTTTTCTGAACAGTCGGTTTTACCCCTGAAAAGTAAACAGCTGGCATTGCTGTCAAAATGGCCATCAATGAAAAATTCAATTTCAAAATCAAATTTCCTTCTAGAAAACTGAATAATTAACCTTTTAGCACAAAATAAATAATGATTATCAATTTCTACAGAATATTTACTTTTTCTGCTTACTTTTTTTCTCTAGTATGGTAAAAATAAAATCGCGAATTATTGCTAAAGAAAAAATAAGCAAAAACACGCGGGTGTGTTTGTTAGGTGAGTCCAAAAGAGTATTCATCGAATTTAAAACTTTCACTCTAATGAAGTTCTCACAATCTAAATTTTGGGGGAAAGAAGTTCATTACCAAAAATGATTTCATTGAATGATTTTATTTCGAAATCAGTTGTAATATTTTAACTGTCAGATTGCCCGTTGGTTTTGACTTTAATTTTGAGAAAAGATGGCCTTATTTATATATATTCTTTTGGAGAAAGAAACTTATTTATATATATTCTTTTGGAGAAAGAAACAATCAAATTGAACAGAAAAACGCAATAAAAATTAAATAAATTATAATTTAGCATTTTAAATTGTCCTTGGTTTGTTCGTTTTGATTGCGACATGCGATTATTTACATTTGAAAATTTTTTCCATAAGACGAACAAATGTTGCTTCCAATTTTATATTTTTTATGTAAATTTGACTGTAAACATTTTTTAAATAAAAATTTAGACCACAAATTTTCAGTCGAAAAAACATATATAACAAATAAATCGAATCTCCATCGAAATCAAAAGTTGGAATGTCAGTTGGCTGAAATCGAATGATTTTCATTTAAAAAAAAGAGTATGTAAATAATGCCTTCATTACATATCTACTTCAGTTAAAAAATCAACAGGGAATACAAAATGGGAGGATGTATCGGGTTTTTCAACAGGGACGCTACAAAAGTAGAGCGACAGGGACAGCAAACGACGCCGAATTTCTTGCCGCTCTTTTGACATTTCTCTTCAGTAAATTTGCCATTTCATGATGGAAAGATATACGAGCCAACAACGAGTCGAAATTTTTTAAATTTACTCCCGAAATTCGGAGTCAGTGGCCTCAACGTTAAGAGCGCTACGTCCAATTTATGGTCGTCATAATCGTCCTAGCAGATCAACAATTGATCTCACGAAATGGTCCAGTCGCTTGGCCGCCTCGGTCGTGCGATTTGACGCCGTTAGACTATTTCCTGTGGGGCTACGTCAAGTCTATGGTCTATGCCAACAAGCCAGCGACGATTGATCAACTTCGTACGAATATCGAACGTGAAATTGCAGATTTATGCTTTAAAACCGTCGAAAATCGGGTTCAGCGTCTGCACTTCTGCAAGCGTGCCCGTGGTGACCATGCAAAAGAAATCGAGTTCCATACATAATAGCATCGAACGTACTTTCACAGGAATAAAGAATTTCATTGATATCCAAAACCGTTTTTGTTTTATTTAAAAAAACTTTTGTATCACTCTTATTGAAAAACCCTGTACTATTACAAAAAATGTATCCCATAATGACATAACATCAAAGATAACATACTTATTTTCAATTATTATAAGTCTAGGTGTATATAATATATATCTACCTATATATTTTGTTACCAAAGTACAACTTAAATAAAAACAGAAAATATTTAGAATTTTATTACTTTCCGTAATATTCAGTTGCTATTTTGAAATTTGTTTAAAATATATGCACTTTATGCATTTTACACCCACCACAGCCGACACATATTATGTATCATAAATGGAGGCACTCTGTGAACACATCCAAATGACAACATCAAATGTGTTCCCCTGGTGTTCAGAATTGAAGAATGCTCCAAAGTTAGTCTTGCTGGAAATGAATAGCTTGTGTGAATCTCAGTGGTGTCAAATTGGGTGCAGTTGTTGTAATTGCGTGTTGAAAATCCTACTTTACTTTACTTCACTGAGATCAATGAGAAAAAAAACAGACCTATTGACATTATCGGGAGAACTCAGCGAACTGTCAGTAACGCTTTTGCAAATATTAAAACGGAGGTGACAAATATGGGTCTGGCTCTTAATCAGTACAAAACTAATGTCGTTTTCGATTGGTAATCCAGAACCGTCCGGAAGCAATCCGAACGCTTCTGAAAGCGTTCGATTGGCACTCAATTGACAGTTCTTCTACTGAAAAGAAGAGAAATTTGCTTCTGGATTTGAATTCAGAATCGCTGAGAGTTCTTCCGGACGCTTCTGGATCACCAATCGAAAACGACATAAGTATTGCTGTTATCGAGAAAGGACTCTCTCTCAATATGGGCGACTCGGGCAAAACGTCACAATGGACAGATATAAATTCGCAGTAGTTGAAGTCTTTGTTACCCTAAGCTCTACAATAAACACGCAAAACGACATCGGTGTATATATGTAGTAATCAAGCGAAAAATCACTCTTGCCAATCACTGTTTCTTCGGAATAAGAAGGCATCTAAGAACTAAAGTCCTCTCCCACAGAATCAAGGAAATATTGTACAAGACCTTAATCATTCCGGCCCTGCTATATAAAAAAAAAAAATAAATAAGTGGCGCAACAGGCAGGTAGACACCCTAGGCTTACACACCCAGAAAAAAATTGTAAAGGCTTTACTATCCGAATTTTAAAACCATCTATTTACAATTTAAATAGCAAATTTGGTTAACTTACTATTTTAATTGCAATTTTTTTACTTTTACTTTTTTAGTTTTTTTTTTTTTAATTTGTGTTTTTATGTTTTTTATCGTGCTGGGGAATCGCGAGGGTATTTCCTGATATCAGAATCGAAGCTTTCCAGACAAAAGAAGTCGGGATACAGTTTAAAATATTGAAATTCTTCTCAAAATGGATACAACCAAGTTGGCGTTGAGGGGCCTATCCATCGGCCAGGCGATACAAACAGATTTACCGCCGAGTCATACAACTTCAGGAAATATGGCCTCCCACAACAGATAGTAAAACAAAATTCAAAAAAAATTTTACAATTGAAAATAGTAAAAAATAAGTGATGACTAGACTATAGCTAGTTCCAATTAAAATTGTAAATTTTATGCAGAAAATTGTAAATACATATTACAATTTTTTTCTGTGAGTGTAGCTTCTCGCAACCATTCGTTTGTATGAGTTTCTATTTTTGGGACGAATGGAAGGGACCTATAATTTTATGCCGCGTCCGAAGCCCAACGGCTGAATTGAGAAGCTTTTTCAGGACAGTCATTCTTTCGGATGTTTGTCAGACGTTCGCGAAAGGTGGCGCAGTAGAAAAAACCTTAAGATATAATTTGTGTTTTTCCTGGGATCGAACCTGGAATACCTCGCATAATCTTGGCACGATTTGAGAGAAAGATGTGATTTTCTGTCCAGTTTGTATCGATGGAGTGTGGAGGAGGAGATTCAGTAATGAACTTTAAGCACCAGCCCGACGAGTCTTTGACTCCATCCCTGATGGTCAACGAAGTATATGTATACCTCACATCAGGTGGACGTGGAGCGCAGAACTTGGTGCGCATAACTGGAGGGAGCTAGCTAGGGACCGAGTTGACTGGAGGGGTTTGTTGGTTGAGGCCGTGGTCCACTCCGGACTGTCAGTGCCACCTAAAGCAAAAAAACCTAAAAGTGATTATTATTCACAACTAAATTGAAGCAAATAATGTTTTTTGATTGAAACGGTCATATTTGACAAAAACTTAAATTCGAACCTTCGCCTCTGCTTTGTCATTTGCATCTAATTTGCACCTAAGGTCTTTTTACATATTTGACAGTCAAATATCTTCAGTTGCGTGCGCTAATGAACATTTTACAGAGTTATGATTCAACACATATAATGAAATGCATTTCAGAATTATTTTTAGATTAATAATAATTTAAACAAATAGTGTTTTACCTTTTCCATTGAAGAACATGGACATTATCAGCAGATGGCTTAAAAAAGTTTCCCTCCATTTCCGCTGACATCCGTAAGTAAACAATGCGACACCATCGCTGAAAGCCATCCCATTCCCATTAAACAAAAATGATTTGCCAACTTACATTCTTTTTAAGGACACTGACCAAGGAGCACAAATAAAATTCCCCTCCTTTAATGGGGCGCCATAGAGATACTATATATGAAAAATTCCGAGAGCTTGCAACATTTTGTAAGGACATTAAAATATGTTACAACTCGACATTAAAGGAGAGAGAATCATGGGAAATTTAGCTTTCCATTTTTACTGCATCCGGCGATGTGGATGTACGAAACGAAAGTAACAATAAACGCGTGGTTTCCTTGGAATTTTAGTCGGGAAGATGAGGATGACTACGGATGCAAATTCAACTAGAAGAACGGACGGAGCGGTCCTGTTGAATATCATTTGCTTATTCAGTGCAATCCACTGGAAGCAAGAATACTGGCGACGAGCATTCGAGGACGACTTTCTATTGCAGCAATGAATATTTTTATTTTCATTTCATTTGCTATGATGGTCGTAATGGTTTCTCTGACTATCAGTATCAAATTTTGATCCGGAGGGTACGAAGAGTGAAGAGGTTTTCGAATGAAATTGATCTGATTAAACATCCTTGAATTTGAAAGGAGACAAAGAGAATTAAGAATTTACGGACTCAAAATACCGAATTATAAAATGCTCTTTAAGAGGATGTTGGAATGTTTGCTTAATTTATTTAATCATATTCCATTCATCTACTGACCGTTCTTAGCTATACTTATAAGGACATTTTTAACAGGGTAGAGTGCGAGTGTGCAAGCCAAGCAAGCTAAAATAGCATTTGTTGGTGGAAAAACTGCAGAAATGCCTGGAACCGAAGCTGCGGTTAAAGCACTTGCTAGCTGTGGGTTGACTGTGACTTCAATTGCAGATAAAACCGCATTTCCTCATAATGGTGGAAGGGGTAGCAGATATTTTTTAAGCTTGTATGAGATTCTCGTTCGACTATTCGTTCCATATTATGTGGGATAGTCCAACAAATTGTGGGCGCAGTAGCGCAGTGGTTAGTGTGCTGGACTGCTGTGCGAGGGATCCCAGGTTCGATCCCCGGAAAAACACAAATTACATCTTAGTGTTTTTTCTACTGCGCCACCTCTCGCGAACGTCTGACAAACATCCGAGAGTATAACTGTCTTGAAAAAGCTTCTCAATTCAGCCGTTCGGAATCGGCATAAAATTGTAGGTCCCTTCCATTCGTTCCAAAAATAGAAACTCACACAAAACGAATGGTTGCGAGAAGCGAGGCCTAGGGTGTCTACCGCCTGTTGCGCCACCTATTTTTTTTTTTTTTAGTCCAACAAAATCGTCCCACAAACTTTCACATAAACCCAGATTTTTTTCAACCGTTTTTTATTTAACTATTGAAATAATTGGACTGAACATTTAAAAATGAAGAATCATTTACAATCCAATTAATAGCAATTATAAGGGAGAATCTGATAATCAGAACCTGATAATTATGATTTATACTAAACTTTGTGAAAAAATAGGATATGTTGCTCATTTTAAGCGTTCATCTCTACCTCGAATTGTGACCTATTTCTGTGGAAACAACCTCCGCGTGCTTGAATCTTCTTTTCCGACGATGTTTGATTCCGGCTGGTGTTATAACTTTCGCAACTTACAGCTTCAAATTATGGATCTGCCTGTGGAGTTCTGGATTCCGTGCCTGAAGCCAACCGTATGCTAGAATTGTTGCACCTGCACCAGGAGTTTCTAGGTCTGACTCTCCTCCTTCGTCATTCTACATGATACATCATACCCAAAATGGTATTTTTTGACATGAAAGCTTTCTTGGACCATTTTGCTTTTAATCCGATCAATTTTCGTAATTCCTGCTATTATGTGAAGCATCTTCATATCAGCTTCCATTAATTTGCTCTCAAACTTTCGGTATAATTATTATCCAGCAGGCCTTACGAACTAAGTCCCAAATACATTTACTCCCAACCTCCAAATCCAACAGTGAAGTGACCCCCCATATCTACATATACCACTGTGCCTACGGAAATCGATCTCCCATTAGGACCACTGGAATATGTATGGGCGGGCATACTGCCCCTGCAACCCCCCTGCTGGGGGTCACTGTTGGATTTGTATTAAGTGCGCGGTTGGGTGTATGTAAGAATTTTTTTTTTCGTCGAAACAATTTAAATGAACTAACTCCCACTTTTCTCAAATTGGGACTTCATTCATTGGGAATTTGTTCATAATGAATTACAAACTATCTCCCAAACTTATGAACTAAATCCCACTGCATATTTGGTGGGACTTAGTTCATTTTGGCTAGTAGGAGTTAGCATTGTGAACCGATTATATCTGCTGCACGAACAACTACAGTGTTATTGTAGAGACTTCCTTTTAGCTTAGGGATTATTTTTCAGTCACAGAAGATGGCGGCCGGCGGTTTCTTGCACCTTCATTCACAACTAAGCTTACGCGATGGATGATTTCGTCATCACAAGTTGCATCTCCCTTGATCATACATACAGTGAGTGTCGAAAGTGAATCTACAATAATGTTGTTTTTATTTGTCTTTGGAGTTTAGAAACAATTTTTTTTTTTAATAAAATCTATAAAACATTTTCAGCTGTCAAAAGGAAATACGTTTTGTTATTGTTATTTCGGTATTAAATTTATGATTGTTAGTTTTTTAGACCTATTTCAAGACCCTAAATGCAAGTTAAAAGAACATTGGGGTTCACTTACTTTTGAGGCTCACTGTAGATCAAATACATTTGAGCTTTCGCACTTGGGAACCACTGTTCTATTCGAATAAATGACCTGAATAGGCTTGTGGACAATCTTTTTTGCTCTTTTTCGGTACTCATAACGTCCACCCACCCAAGGATATGGGATGTGTGGAGTCATTCATTATAAATTCAAGCAGAAGGTCAAGGACCGTATTTATAAAAATACACGTTTAGAAATAAGTTTGGTGAACTGAAGCACGATTTTCGAAATTAATTTATACAATTGGTAAGCATTGTTCTGGGCATAAATAAAAGGTGTTGTTTTTAGAGGCGGAGAACTTTAAATTGAAATAAAACACAAAAAAAAAAAACTATACATTTCCTTGGCACGGGCAAAACCAGGCGGGTACAGCTCGTTAATGCTAATTTTGTATTAATATCCGCACCTCACCACGGATCATATTTGTACAAAACTAAAATGGTGTTCAATTTGAAACAATCCCCTCAAAATCGAATGTGGCTGTGAGTATTAATTATAGTTCTCAACCCACTCAAAGCAACCATCATTTAAACCAATCTAACTGTTGGTATGTAACCCTATACCATGGCTAATTAATCAAACGGGAAAGGACGCAAAATAAATCCACTTCCGTGGCATGTCCAAATACAATCTACAACATAAATCATAATCACGCAATTCGAAATCACAGATAAGATTAACTACTTGGTTTATACAGGCAAAATATCCTGCAAATTGGGGTCACCTCAACATCACCATCACCACTTTGCCAGCAACCAATATTGTGTTAAATTATATGTACCTATTTATTATTATTGTTGAGATAATTTGATAGATAAGGATGTTAAGAATTCCCGATTGTTTTTCGTTATCATCCCTCATCGATAACTTTTTAGCCATAAATATGAGTATAATACTGCCCCCTAAGGGTTATAACTTGAGACGGAAAATAGACACGATTGCAACGAATCGTTAAGTCTTGGCGACACGCCATTCAAACGATTGATGGTAGTCCTGTATGTATTTGAGTACCAGAATTATTCTACTTAACGTTTTAATTTTATCGAAATCAGAGGCATGATGTATTATAAACTCACGAATTTCACAGGCGCAATAACATTGATTTGGCATTTTTCGTACTTTTTATTGATTTTATCAAACAAAGTAAAGTTAGTACACAGTGCAGTTGAATAAATATATAATGTACATTATATCTATCGTCAACAGTTTGACCTGGACCTTCGACGTTTATTGTTACAAATAAGTCATTCGAGGAACTTGCAATTTTTCCTCAGACAAGGTTGGAAATTCGATACCAACGTTTTTCAAATTGGAGGGAGTCGGGTCAAATTAATGCTCAGTGAACTTTCACAAGCGTCCGTCAACGTCAATACAAACTAGGAAATACAGTGTCGAAATAAAAATAAAAAATAAATATCCTCCTGAGTGGCGACATTTTTTGTGTCCTTCCTTTATTGGTTTGTGTTTCCTATTGTTAGTTAAGGGTGGGCTAATGATGACAGAATTTTGTCGTTGGAAAAGTAGTGTGCAAATATTTACATGTTTCTGTATATGAGTATAGACAAAGCATTTCTATTGACAAATAAATAGCTTTAGCGACAATGTACAAGTACAGTATCGCAAGCACGCGATGCTCGCAAGATACATTTATGTGTGTATTTCACATGCTAACTCTAATGAACAACGCGAATTCATACATGTAATTCAATTAAAGTTATAAAAATAAAGCTGTGTTTACAATATTGGCACGAGTATGATAACTAAGGCGCCAAAAATTGATAACGGTTTTTTGTAGAGGAGTTAAATATAAGCATTTTTTACTATGGGAGGAGGGGTCTATCTGGCTTCGTTTAGGCGGCAGGGGTAATTAAAAAAAAAAAATGAAACATAAAATGAAAATAAAATATTAAAAAACAATGGCAACACTTACAATAAAGGACTTTAGGATTTTTGAAAGCCAAGAGTCGGTTCTTTCAAATTATTTTTGAGTCAAGTTATTTTTATTACCAGTTTTTGAAAAAAAATGCTTTCAAACTTGAAATTTAAGGAAAAAAATTAAAAAAAAAAAAATGTTGTATGCTGATTTTTTCAATATTGAGAATATAGATACTTAATTTGTTTGTATTTTGTACTGCCTAAATCAATTCTTAATCGAACACTGAAAACTAGATTGATTTATGTCTTCTAATTTTTGAGAAAATGGAAAATTACTTTTATATGTCACAACGCTTAGAGTACAAATTGTTACCCTTGCACATTGAAATGAATATGGGGGGGGGGGTTATTAAAAATAATATTCCAGAACAGATTCCAGGCTTTCAAAAATGATATAGTCTTTTATTATAAGTGTTGCCAATGTTTTTTAATAATTTTTTTTTTTCATTTTAAGTATAATTTTTTTTTAAATTTCCCCTCCCGCCTAAACGAAGCAAGATAGACGCCCCCCTCCCATAGTAAAAATTCTTATATTTAACCCCTCTACAAAAAACCGTTATCAATTTTTGGCGCCTAAGTTATCGTACTCTCCGAACAATATTCTATACCTACTGAAATCAAAACATAGCACATTTTGAGTAAAATTTCACAATGTGATCCGATAATTCGTAAAAAAAAACTACAAATATGTATGTAGTATTTACTTATTGATTATTGCCTCAATATAAGAGCCGACTAAATAGTCGTCACGAATTTGTTTTTCTCCAGTTACAACTCTTTACGATCTTCGAGATTCGAATTTCCCAAAGTGTACTCCAAGGGCTCGTGCTTCTGAAACTTCATGAAAATTTAGTTGTGTTGTTTTGGCCAAAGAAGAAAAAGAAGAGATGTTTTGGCCATTATAGCTTTACAAAAAAAAAACTATTATCGGAGTATAGATCTTTCTTCATAAAAGCTTGGCAGCTATTCATCACAGAATCACAGAAATTCGTAAGATTCTGAAAAATCACAAGAAAAACAAACAAATTTATAAATATAGAAAATGCACGGAAATGCCAAATGCTTTGATTTATTTTTTTGTTTAATGAATTGTGTGATGTCATATGTCATTTATGACAGAATCGATAGCATTTTTCCATAACATTTAAGGCAATGATAGTGGTGCCATGAATTAAAGCCTTATGCAAAAAAGTCCAAACCTCATTTTGGAAAGTGCAATAAAGTCCAAATCGAAGTGGAAATAAAATCCAAACAAAATGAGCAGTAGAATATGTATGGAGGGCATGGTGCCCCCCAGCAACCGCCCTGCTTTCTTTTCTTATAAATAGCTGAGTGCAATAATGTCCAAAAACTTTATTGCACTCTTGCAATATTGCAATAAAGTCCAAAACGCGTTTTAGTCGCATAGTTTTTTTCGGGGTTCGGGGCTAAGGAATAAGCCCCGATAATTATCCGGTCTAACGAAATCTATATAGAAATGAATTTGTATGATATTATTTTTCTAAACTTATATAGAATAGCCAAAAAACACACCTTTTGTCAATTTGGTCGCAGCAATCGAATAACCGGTTTCTAAGAAGACCGGAAGAGAACCTCAAAAGAAAGGTGATTGGACGCAAAACTACTCCTAAGGAAGACACCCAGATTTCCCGGACAAGTAATTTTTGATCTCCATAAAAATTAGGTAGATTGTTGCATCTAAAATACATAAAAAACTTTCGGCCAATGCTATTAGGCACCGTCTTGTAGAAAAAAATGTTCGTGGGTGTATACTCCTCCGTAAAAAACACATTATTGTCAAGAAAGAACCTAAGGATGGGGCGGGATTTCGCGAAACTGCACTTACAGAAATTATTGCAATTTTGAAAAAAAAAAAAAAAAAAAAAAAAGGAGTAACGATTATTTGAATCTGAAGGAAAAATGTAAATATAAGGCGTCCTCCAAACAAAGAATTACAACCAAAAGTACACCCTTAAGACCATAAAGCATGGAGGGAGGTCGTATTCGTAGGCGATGCATTCTCTTGTGGGCCGAATTTAAAAGTTAAAAATCAAGAAATACTGAAGAGCTTTTCAAAAATAAATTAAGCAGGTCTGGATCATCACCATTAAGATGCCGTATTTTAGTGGAAAATCTGCGAAAAAGATTGACTCCCATTTAAAAAAAAAAATAAAGGCTAGATATTCCTCTAAATGTTGGTAAGTTTTCGAAACTAAATCCCTAAAATTTTTGTTATTCTGTGACTAACTCGAAAATGAGTTAAACATTTTTTCGAATTATTTTTTTTTTTTTTAAATCTACAAAATTTAAATGTATCACATACATGTTACTTATTTCTTCAGTTCAATAAAATTAAAAAAATATATTCGAAAATAGTTAGCTATTGCGTTCTCCGTAATTGCGAAAAATTGAATATTCTAACATTAAATGGCAACGGTCCTTGTCAAAAACGCTGAGAGCCAGAAATGCTTATACGCGAAGAAAATATCGAAACATTCACAAAGATTACTTTGACTTCAGATGACTAACAGATTTAAATCAGGCTAAAGGCGGATACTTCTTTTATAAAACTGGAAACAATGTTATCAAAGATGCTTGCATTTGTATATGAATCGAAAAAATTGTACCGAAAATCGAAATGGGGTTTTCTTGTGGAACTATTCGGCTGGTTTTAAAAAATTCTTTCAGCGTTGTAATGGTAACAGTCCCTGCATCAATATTATGTTATTTAAGAAGTGGGAGGGGGATTTAAAGGTAGGCAGTTTTCAAATGTTTTTTCAGCGTTGTACTACATAAAATGCAAAGTTTGTTGGTTTTGTTCCTACATAATTCAAGAACCATTTATCCGATTTTTGAAGTTATAACATATATTTGCCTCATGCGGTCATGCCCGAGTTCGAAAAGTTGACACCGTAACGCCAAAGATAAGAAATATGCGAGTGAGACGAATACTATCTACTTCCATAAAATAATGTTTCCACGACATGGGGGGGCATTGAGCTCGCCCTTGAGCTCTTGCAGTTCAAAGGTCTTATTTCTCATAAATAATTATTATGTTCATAGATATACTCGTACCAGTGGCGTCTCGTCAGGGTGTGCAAGGTGTGCATTGCACACCCTGATCTAACGAAAAAAAATCCCTCATCGAACACTGTGTAATATTAATAAATTAATAACACACACAAACACGCACATCACAATTACAACCCATAAAACCTCCATCACACAGCCTACACCCTAAGCCATATTCATATTTATGCTTCCTAATTTGTCTTTCAAAATTCATCGTTCAGAACTCGCACGAAATCTCGCTGTGCACATGTTCTGTTGATTTCAACAAATAAATTCATCCAACCTCAAACTATGTACCTAAATATACCTACAAGATTTCCGCAGTATTCATCCCCATCGATCGTCACCCGCATACTCATAAAATCGCTTTACTTTGATGAACTTGTAGCAAACTCGTGCGACGGTTTTCTGTGCACGGGCTGTATTCTTGTTTTCTTTTCTTTTGTATCTGTTCTGTTCTGTTTCCATAAATCGTCATAAGTCAAATATACAGTGCATTACGTCGATACTCGTGCGAAAAAAAGCAGTGCACCGTGCACTACAGCTGCGATGTTTTGTTTTCTGTTGCGTAGGTACAATACACCAACAACAAGTTTCATAAGACAAATGTGAATTATGGATGAATGAACTTCGGTTTTCGTTAAGGTATTATTTTTGAAGTAGTTACAGTTTCGTGCGGTGCTTTTAATTTTGTATGCCAAAGGGTTTTTAAATTTAATTTGTTTGAAGAAAATAATATATCAATAACATCAGAACAATGAGTGAAAGTGAGGTCGAAGATCGTGTGAATAACTTATTAGAAAAAGCGTTTAGGTCTCACACGTATGACGAAAAAAAAACAATCATTGATGCCGGTAGACCTACTTACACCGAATTTAGAAAATTTAAAATCGACGTTCAAAAAAAGTGGAAAGGAGTAGATATACGAGAAAGTTTAATTTTGATTTGTATAAACAACATGATTGGCCTTAAATAAAGACAATTTTAAAGACTTATGTGAATATACAGCTAAATACAATGAAGTATTTAAACAATTCTTGGAAACTTCCACAGTTTTTAAGGGAACTTCTGCAACTATTCAAAATGATTTAATTGAAGCAGTAAGTAATGAATTGATAAGAGAGATTAAAAGAGAGATTCAGGAAACCCAGTTTGTCGCAGTGCAATTTGACGAAACTACAGACATCTCTCGAAAAGCACAACTTTCGTCAATAGTTCGTTACGTTAAGGAAAACGGAGAGTGTGAAGAACGTTTTTATAAATTTTTTGATATAAGTGCTGATGCAATTACAAAAGTGGTTTTACAAGTAATTGACGAACTTGATATTGGTGCAAAACTTGTTGCTCAGACCTATGATGGTGCACCTGTAATGTCTGGTCCAATCAATGGAGTGCAGGCTCAGATAAAAAAGTATATAGCCAAGCTCTATTTATCCACTGCAATGCTCATGTGTTAAATCTAGTGCTATCTAAATCAGTTCAAAGTGTTAAAGAAACAAAGCAGTTTTTTGCAACTTTAAGTAGTTTAGCTTAATTTTTTTCAACGTCAGCAAAGAGAGATACTTTATTAAAAGAAACGCTAAACAAAAAAATTCCATCCGTTTGTAATGTAAAGTGGTCCTTTAACTCACGGTTACTCAATTTAGTTGAAAAAGTAAGATTGAACTTAATTTCTGTGTTCGAATACATAATTGATGATACAGTACAAAGTTGGGGAGATAATACATCTGTTACTGCTCGCGGTTACTTACAGTTCTTAAGCGAGTTTAAAACTATTTTTTTTTTAATTTATTTTCATCTATATTCGCACAAACTGACGTGTTATATAATTTGCTTCAACAGAAATCCTTGGATATTGAGAAGTGTATAAAAGAAATTGCGAATTGTACCGAATTCATAAAAAAAATCAGTGGAAATGAGGACTTCGAAATAAATTTTCAGAAAGCTGTCGATTTATCCGGAAGTTTGCCAGTCAAACGTTCTGAAAACAAGGACTTCTTCAAGCAAATCTACAGTAATATATTCGAAAAAATTTTGTTTGAAATAAGTGCGCGGTACAAAGATTTGAGAAACATAAAGTTTGTACAGTTATTAAATAATGACAAATTTTCAGCCTACGATGCTAAGTTCCCTAACGAACTCTTGCTTTCTCTTAAGGAAAACTATTCAAATTTTCTAAAAATTAATTATTTAAAGTTGGAAAATGAATTAAAAGTGCTATATCGTTCTGAATGCTATAAGCAAAACAATTTTGATTGAGAAAACAATAAATGGGAAGTATTTTCAGGCAGTGTATTGCCACAATTGCAATTATTTATATTTTTAAAAAATATATAAATTTCAATAAATCGCACAGTGCACACCTATCTAAATAATTCACGCGACGCCACTGACTCGTACCTATGTAACGGCTTTTACTCATTAATTCACAGCTATGATGAAAAGTAAAAACGCAATCACTATATTCGAAACACCAATTATTGTATACCTACCTTATCGATATTTTTAGACATACATACTATGTAATGTAGGTATGCCCTGCTCGGGCTGTTGGTCTATCCATTATCTATCTGCAATAAAATAATCCATCAAACATACAAAAATATGTAGGTATGCATAGAAAGGCTATAGACATGGGAGGGAGTATTATTATTTTAGCACCCACAGCAATACATACATACATCACATTATTGATATATGCATTGTGAAGGCAATGCGGCTAATTAAGAACGCTTTTTCATTGCGCT
This sequence comes from Cheilosia scutellata, assembly GCA_955612985.1. NCBI lineage: Eukaryota > Metazoa > Arthropoda > Insecta > Diptera > Syrphidae > Cheilosia > Cheilosia scutellata. The sequence continues at coordinate 49,909,083 of OY015313.1, read as the reverse complement.
CGGAAATGTATGTAAACAAAACCGATACACGCGAACGTTAAGTGTATCTATAAGAGCCAAAGGCAATTACGTAGCAAATATGAATCTTGTACCGGAGGTACAATGTATATTTTTACCGTATATGTGCTGCATATATACTTCTAGTATATTATTATGTAGGTAGCTATAGAAGAACAATGACTGCTGACTTGTTGATTTTCGCTTGACATAATCCACAATGAATTGATTTACTATCAAATACCCGAACAATGCCAACTTCACAAATACCTAGATTATTTTATGCGAAAATTCCATTCAATTATCTGTTTTGTGAGGACGAGTAGTAGATACAAAAAGGTACATTTGTCCTTAATAAAAGAAATTATGTATCTATGGTCAAAAGTGATTCACAAAGTAATTCGGACAGGAGTAAAATTTAAAGGCTGGTTCTGCCATATTTATTATTATGAATTAGTCCTTAACTTGATAAAAACTCACCTATATTATGAGCTTTCGTTTCATTACCTACCTCGTTTTTCTCTTTCAGTCTAGTTCAGTATAAATAAAAATTGGCGCGTTAGACAGGATCTCTACTCTCTATATATGGTTTCGAAAGCAAATCATATTCCAAAATCCAAATAGCTTTTTGTCCCTCTTTTGAATCAGTACTCTGTAGATAACACTTTCTAAATGCAAAAAAAAAAACACCTAATACTTTGTCGACTTAAGGATATTTGTCGAGTCTTACCTAATTAATTTCTTTTGAAATCTGTCAAATCAATAAACCTATTTAAGCCATCATTATCGCATTTCCATTTGTTGTAGTCCTCAGCAATGTCCCTCTAAACTACAAGTATTAACCTTTTACATCCTCTATTTTTGGATCTTTTAATCCTTCTGTGTATACACTGACTTTATACAGAACACTGATCGTGGAGCTTGTTGAGTTTTATATACAGGGTGGGCCATCTAGTGGTTTCCTCTTAAATCATAGGTTATTTTGACACCGACACCGAAATTGCAGACATGGATTTGGACGACCTCTGGTTCTTGCGTATTGGCACGTCATGCCACACAGCCCATGCCACAATCGATCTTTTGCGCATACCAAATTCCCAAATCGTATGTTATCAGCCATCTTGGATCTTGGCAATGTTAATTGGCTGCGATTCGACCCTTTTGGACTTCATTTGTGGGGAACTGTGAAGGACTTATGTTATGCCAACAATCCGGAAACGATTAAAGCACTTAAGGCCAATATTATCCAAGCAATCCGTGAGCTACAGCCTGAAACCATCAACAAGGTCTTGGAAAATTGGAGTGACAGAATGCGCTACCTACTGCGAAGCCAGCCAAGGTAGCCACTTGAACGACGTTGTGTTCCATAATTAATGGAAATGTTTGCTCTTACTAATAAAGCCATAATACATGAACAAAATTTAATTTTGTTTATTTTATTGCATTTTCAAAAAGAATCTTGTATTTTGCCCACCCTTTATACGTTGATTCAAAATAATATTTGAACTGAACTACAGGCTATAACAGTTTACAGTCCTTATTGTGACGTCTTTCTGTGGAACCAACGAGACGAGACGTATACTCAGTGGATTCTAGTTCTAGGTTATGATAAAATGCTAACGTATATTCATTGAATTGTAAGAGGATTAAACAAAATATGTACAAAGCTTGAAGGCCACCTGGTAAGGTTATAAATTTTCGCTTTTGAGTACCTACAAATACTTTGTAGTGCTGAATCACACTTTTATTTTGAACACTTTTAAAATACCAGCAGGCTGCTTATTTAGCAACCAATATAAATTTGAAAATGTTTACAATTACATTAAATAAAAACAAAAAGAAACAAACAACTGAACATCAATGGAGATGGTATGTGTATCTACATTGAGAAAACAAATATTTATTGTGTCCATTTTCTTATATCTATGCTAACGTAATTGGTATTTAGAATCTTTTTAATGCTTCTTGTAATTTATTATTGCACAGATCGCGTATTCAAATGCCTATCACTATCACATGTATTTCAAAGATTCCCTTCTGATTTAGATACTCGGTATGTGGGGAGCGGGTGCGGGACTGTATATGGACGACGGACTACAGCCATACAGATTACCAACCTATACCGATACCGAGCCTCATACAAACTTCGACCCCCTTTTTACCCCTTTAAGAGTTGAATTTCTAAAATCGAATAAAATAGTTTTCTTTATTTTTCATAGAGAGTACATAAACCGAGTTTGAAGTCAATCGGATGAAAAATACAAATTTTCCCATACATGAAGTGCCCCAATATCTTAAAATCATTTTCATATAATGTGTCCTCCATGGTAAAAATTTCATGCTTTCATCACAAAGTGCACAATTGTTATTTAATTTTATACTATGCCGCCTCACTAAGATAGTTAATATGTAAATAAAAATGGTGTGAAAAATTTATAGTAAATCAACAATTGAGAACGGCTGGACCGATTTGGCTGAAATTTTTTTCAGTTGTTCGTAATTGCCGCCAGGAGAAAAGAAAATTTTGGGCAAACCCTGGGGAAAACTTGGGAAATTGGAAAATAGAATATTGATTTTTTGTATGGAATTTTGTGTGCAATTGTTTCGGAATGGCTTTTCGAATGGAAAAATAGAAAATTCCGTAAAAACGAGAAAAATTAATTTTTTTTCCGACGAAATTTTGCATTTTATCGCATGATTTGATGATTTTATACCATGTAAAGGTGGAAAATTCGTTGTGAAGCTTGAATAATTTCGGATAATTGCGAGGATAATTGTGAAATTCATTGTTATAGAAGACGTTTTGCGTGTATTTTGGGTGGAGAAGTTAACGACATAAATAATAGTTGGCGCCAGGTGTCCTTTTCGCATAATCATTTTCTATTGAGCAAATGTGATATTTTTCTTGCTGCAATTGATTCGATTTTTGCGTATTATTACACTGATTCCGGACAGTCGTATATCGCGCATCACATCCGCAGACCGTACAAGCGTTACGATCAAATTCAATGCGATAATTATTATCAATTCGATTATTTTTTCAAAAAATAAGTTTGCGTGTAAAAAGTGAGGTTATCCAATTATGTTGGGGGCGTTCAAACTCGCTTGATATAACACGAAATCCACCGCATAATTTACAGCTGAAGGTAGGATCGATCATAATCATGTTGCGGAATCTGAATCATCCGGTGGTAAGCTCGTAATATGCCATTTTGTTTTTCCTTTACATGTTCAATTAAAAAATATAGTTGTGAAACGGGGCATTAAAGTCAAATTCGGAAATTAAACAAAGTTTATGAATACAAATTGCCAAAGGGAAAAATAAGTGCGGATATAATTGCAATAAATGACAATATAACAAATAAATGCCTTTGCTCTACAATGTTTTAAAAATTAGCTTTTCTTCAGAATTAATTTTAAGCAAATCACTTTTTGTTTGCTTGTCATTTATTGCAATAATTTCCGCACTTATTTTCTCATTTTTGGCAATTTCTATTCACTTGTTTGTGTAATTTCCGAGAAAGCCGACAAATAAGTTGGATAAGATAAGTTGGGCCCGCTAAAGTACCAACTCATCCCGAATTAAAGAGCCACTTAAGAAATAAAAACAAAAAATACTACAAAAACGTTCCATAAACGTTTACATGCCCACATACTTTTGTATGACTTTAAAGTTAACGTTAATTGTTTAAATTAATAATTAACTAACCGTCTTTGTTTTCCCTTTTCATATGGAAACCATGAATGCATGAATATTAAAGCATAAGCCGCCCGTAAGAAAGTTATTACATACCGATTATTTATTCAGATGAATTTGTCTTACGAATGTGATGCGCGGTGCTCCGTGTAAGGATCCTCAACCAAATAACCAACAAGCAAAAAAAAAATTCAGCGTTTAGCAACCACGCTAATTATACCTACATCGAATGCTTTTCAACCTCTGCTTTTGTATATTATATACAATTTCATATTCTTATCTTTCGGGAATTCCTTTGGGAATGAAATGCCAAAAATATTCCTAAAAGCATGCTAACCCCATTTTCAAGAGGTAGACACGAGGAGTTGGCAATTTGTGCGTTAATCCTTCCAACTTGAAAACATCTACTTTCTTCCTCAACAGTCGACCAGGTAGATATCAATTTCTAATATTCAACCTTAAGACAGTGTGTTCCTGTGCTTGCGCACTGACTGGATAAATATTAATGAGTTTCTCTTCGAAGTTTACTGTTTGCTTTGAGCTTGTCCGGACTCCGGATCCTCTTATACTACCCCCCCATTTACTTGTAATTCCCTTTTTTTTTCTCAGATTGAAGTGATTTGTTTCAATATGTTTCCCCATCCTTTCGTCGACCCGGTCGGTGTGGTGGATAAATTGTGTGTCCTTTGTGGATCAAGATGGTGTGATGTTGTCATTTTATCCACTGAAAGGGTGCCAAGAAGTGCCTATAGTGGATTAGATTTCGTTATTCTTGTGCGTATGTTTTCTTTTTTGTGGGATTACATATTTAATTACTAAATGCATATTCTATTTTGGGGATGAAAAGTCGAAGGATACTTCTTTGTATTTGGGGGCTAGCAATTATGTTGCCTTTTTTCTATATAAACATTAATGAGGTGTATTACAAGAAGAAAAATTCTAAGCGGGAAATCTTCTGTACACCTTACCTACCTATACGAGTTGAGAATTAGCTACAACCAAAATAAAAAGATTTCAGTTTGTCGTGAGATACAATTTCTATGATAAATTAGTCTGCCGTTAGAAGATGCCCTATTTCCTGATATGCAATATATCGCATGTGGAGAGATGTTTGTCCAAATTGACGAACAAAATGGAACAAAATCATGGAAGTTCGTACCCAAAATGCTAAGAGGGCATTCATATCGAGGCTCATTCATTATCGCAACATTCGTATCTAAGCCAAATTCACACCTCGACTATTCAACATGAAAACAAATGCAAAGTCTCACCAAACTAAAGCTAACTGATATTCGTTCAATAGCTACAAGAGCCATAATATTGAGTATTGATGCATAATTTCAGATTTGCTGAAACTGGCAGTCACTGAAAGAGTTTAGTTTTAGTTAGTTTAAATTAGATTTTATTCATTAGATTTTAGTCACTCAAAGATTACACAGTATCCACAGCTATTTCAAATATACACCCGACATTCACCGCAATATGCGTTGGAATGCATCTTCAATATCATGGTAGAACAAGCGTTTACTCGCGACATTCGTCAGCGCAGAAATATAGGTATAGGTGCATAAAGGAGGCATCACGATAAATGAAGCTGGCGTGCTATGTACAAAAAATATGAAGTTTTAGTCATCTGTTAAGATCGCGGATACAAGCTGCCGAAATGAGATTCCTCCGTTGCTGTATAGCCGGTGTCGTATAAGAAACACCAGAACACGTGAGGAACTCTATGTCGAGCAGCTACTTCTCTGAACGGAGCGGTTCATGCTTCGGTGGTATCATCAGGCAGGCCCAAATGAGATGGTTAGATTAAGTCAATAATCTCTCCTCTACCCCTATGGGAATTACCCTTGATAATTTAGATTCGGTGGGTGGCGGAAAATCGATAGTTATTGAGGGTCTACTTGAGCAATCTACACCCTCGACCCACTTAATGGCCATTTAAAAATTAATGAATAGTCATATACCTATTTAGCAAATTCTCCTGGCTTCACTCGAGTGCTTCCCACACTAAGTAAATCTATCCTTCATTGAACTGATATTTTTTTCGCAAAAAATACAGATAGCGGAAAGATGAATGAAACCTTAATTACTCGGAGGAGTTTATAAATATAATTAACTAGCGTAGCCCGTGCACACTTCGTAGTGCAAAATGTTTAAATAGATAAACAGTTTTTATTGTAATGCTCTGTAGTACACAACATTTTTTGTTCTTCCAGAAATGGTATTGCCTAGATAATATTCTTGACTTTCAGGTTTCAGGATAATGCATTATTCATATCAATGTTACAAATTTTAGAAACTTTGGCTTCCAATTCCAATACTGTCGAAGAACCGTACCCGTACCCGTTTTTTTGTTTAGGTCTTAGATAATAAATGCGAGAAATGAAAATAAATCGATTTGTTGGAATTTTCTTTCTGCAAAAACCTGAAATACAGCAATAGGAACAAAACAAAAAAAGAATAATGACAATCGGCCCAGCGGTTATCGAGATATAATGTCATTGAGTTTCACCCCATAGAAGATGTTTTTTGTAAAGCAGGTATAAGATTTTGAATGTTTTTTGTATGTGAAGTGTCGCGCCCCTTTGTCCAATTTTGACCAAACTTCACAAAAATCATATATGGACCAATACCAAAGATGTGTGAATGTTTGGTTAAAATCGGTGAATGCGTTAAGGCGTGAATCGACGACAAACATTTTAAGGCTCAATTTTTATATAGGGTCCGCCAAATAACTTTTTTTTTTTTAAATGCTATAAAAAAAAACTACTGACTATTTTCTCAAATTTCTTTTTTTATTTGAAAGTACAATCCTTCCGGTTAATAATGGAAAATCATTTCATTCAAATGGCTGCCTCGGCTGGCCATGCAGTAGCCTACACGATCGGTCCAATTTTTAAGCACATTATCGATTGTGTGCAGCTGTATTTCACCAATGGCTTCACGAATATTGTCCTCTAAAGCGTCAATTGTCTCTGGCATGTCGGCGTAACACTTATCTTTTACGGCACCCCACAAATAATAGTCCAACTGTGTCAAATCGCAGCTCCGCGGTGGCCAAACGACATCAGCTCTGCGGCTGATAATGCGATCTTCAAAAACAGGGCGCAAAACATCGAGTGTAGCTTCGGCTGTGTGGCACGTAGCGCCGTCCTGTTGAAACCAAATGTTGCCAATATCCTCCTCTTCAATTTTTGTGAACAAAAATTCGTTCAACATGGCCCGATAACGATCGCCATTGACTGTAACGGCCACTCCTTGCTAATTTTCGAAGAAAAATGGCCCAATTATGCCTCTGGACCAAAATCCGCACCAAACAGTGACTTTTTTTTGGGTATACGCACTGTTTTTTGGCTTTTCACGCTTTGGTTTATCGATGAGGATGCCAGTTTCTTTCACTTTTTTCACAAGATAACGAACATACGGAGCTGACGGTGCTTCTCTTCTTCCAAAATCCGTACGCAATTTTCGCACACATTCTGCAACATTACCATGATTTTCAAAGTAATGTCGCAATATTTCCCAGCGTTGTTCAAGCGTATACACAACCATATTCGTTCAGCGGAAGGATAAAACTAATTATCTGTCAAATCAGACATGAGCTAAGTGTTACCATTCGCGAAATAAGCACTAGTTGAAAAAAAAAAAAAACGTTAGATGGCGGACCCTTTATTTTGTTTTTAGCCGCTTGTTCATTTTGAAGAAATCGGAAAACATATGCAGCGCTTCGCAACAATCGTTTCCAATTCGAGAACCGTTCTAGATGCTTTTATGTCGGGCAAATTATGAACGCAGATGAATTGCGCCTTTAGTTCTTCGTTTGCATAGGATATTGAAGGTTCTTCTTTAGGTCAAAACTCGGGTGAGGATTTGAGAAATGACGGTCCAGGAAACCACTCGCTTGAGGAACTGAAATTTGGATGTTGTTGCCATTTTGTTCCTTTATCGGCTATGTTTAGTTTAGTGGGTACCCATACCCAATTTCACTTACACGAAATGCCACAAATTGACGATAGCGCCGATGATCGGATCGAAACCAGCTTAGGACTGTCTGGGAATCAGTCCAAAAAAAATTCTCTTGAAATCGTATAGAGTGGCTTTCAATTATGCTTTGGGCAAGTCGTGCGCCAAGAACTGCTGCTTGCAATTCTAATCTTGTTATAGAAAGAGCTTTTAGTGGTGACACCCTAGTTTTTGCTGCTATTAAAGTGCACCACACAAACGAGAGGTAACTTGTGAATTTCTTGCATTACTGCTGCCGAATTTTCCAAATTGTTGGTTCAAATTTTCCAACTATTTCGAAAACCAGAAGACAACGGAAGAAAAGATGTGACAAAGTAGTAGAGAGAGAAAACAAATATCCAGAAGAAAGTGTGACGGAGTAATTAGCTGCATGACTTTGGGTTTGTGTCCTCAATCCTAATGTGGAGTGTAGTTTACTGTATTGATTTGTGGTTGTTTTGACATATTGTTTCATATACGCTTTATACAGGAATGTATTCACTTTGACATTCAAGTATTCGCAACACTCCCCCCTGGTATGTCCACTTGTGGGCCTACATCTTTCTTGATAACGTCCAAGACTGCAAGTTTAACAACAGGTCTCTCATAGACTCCGGTTTGAGTTGAAACTGTAGCACTGCGTACCTGACCATCCTGAGATAGTTTTCTGGCAATGATCCTTCTTTTGGCCAATAATTTCGGGGATTATTTGGATCCACAATGACTACAATATCATCCACATTTAAAGGCTTAACTGTCGAAAACCATTTTGAGCGACGATTAATGGTTGGTAGGTATTCCTTAACCCAACGTTTCCATAATTGTTCCGCATATTGCTGAGATGTTAACCAGTTCTTCCAGTTCTGCTTTATGGACTGTATTACAATACAAGCGCTCTTAATATGGTGTGCTAAAAATATTCCCGAAAAATTTATCAACTTAAACAAAAATGTAATTAAAATAAAAAAAAAATAAGAGAAAACTCAAAAAGTTTGACAAGAAAAAATCAAAGCAAAAAAAACTAAATAAAATAAGACAGCAAAGTAAATGAAATTAAACAGTGAAATTCTTTAAAGCTACGCTACTTGGTTTATTTAATTTGACATCTCCTGTATAATGGCGCATATTTTGAAGTTCTAGAATGTTTTACAAGTCGATGTTTGAGTTCGAAATAGTATATATCGCCGAAAGAGGGTAACCATCGAACACCGCTCTACCCGGAAGAAAAAGTGAATTCAATGAGCGGTGGTCATGGTTTAGTCTTTAGTGGTTTCCGAAATTGGTCGGAATGCTCCAGGGTTTGGAATTTCTTTTAAAAAAAATCTATACAAATGCACGAATTGTAAATATCGCACTAGGCAAGATTTCATTTTTCGTAGCACCATCGGAAAAAAAATAAATACATACCCGTTTCCTACCTTATAGTACGTTTACACCGCACAAATTCATCATTTCGACTAAATGCAGCATTTCAGGCCAAATGTTCAGCATTTCGCCATACATTTTCCAGCATTTCGAAATGTTGAATTTCAGCGAAATGTTGAATTTCATCGCTGCATTTGCAAGTATGTCAAATCGAACAAACCTCATTTTGATGACTTTTGGGTTCACTGACAACAAAAAAACCGCTGTAAAAAAATCCGAGGAGGAATTTTTTGTTGTATTTAATATTATTTATTTAAAATTGTATTTGATATGTCTGAATTATCACTTATATTCATGTTTAGATTAATATAATTATAAAATTAATTCTTTAGGTACAAACCACTTCTGATTTCGAAACATAAAAAACATCAGTGAGAATCAATTCTGGTACCAGCTGTCATTTGAAATGTTGAAGTTTCAATGGGAACGCAAAATTGGATTTCGAAATGTTGTCTGCTGAAATGTTGAATTTAGGTGCGGTGTAAATGTACTATTATAGTACTATTATATGTACTATTATATTATTAGTACTATTATATGTACTATTATAGTACATTTACACCGCACCTAAATTCAACATTTCAGCAGACAACATTTCGAAATCCAATTTTGCGTTTTGTTGTACTATTATAGTACATTTACACCGCACCTAAATTCAACATTTCAGCAGACAAAATTTCGAAAACCAATTTTGCGTTCCCACTGAAAATTCAACATTTCAAATGACAGCTAGTATCAGAATTTATTACTCACTGATGTTTTTTATGTTTCGAAATCAGAAGTGGTTTGTACCTAAAGAACTCATTTTTTAATTATATTAATCTAAACATGAATATAAGTGATAATTCAGACATATTAAATACAATCTTTAATAAATAATATTAAAAACAACAAAAAATTCCTCATCGATTTTTTTTACAGCGGTTTTTTTGTTGTCAGTGAGCCCAAAAGTCATCAAAATGAGGTTTGTTCGATTTGACATACTTGCAAATGCAGCGATGAAATTCAACATATCGAAATGCTGGAAAATATATGGCGAAATGTTGAACATTTGGCATGAAATGATGAATTTAGTCGAAATGATGAATTTATGTGCGGTGTAAACGTCCTATTACCTACCTCTCTTCATTATTTAAAAAAAAAATCTTTATCGAGTAAATTACTTAGGAAATTATTTACCTTAGCCTCGTAGGATTCGGTTTAGATATATTCAATTATAACCTTTCCAAAAGCTTACCAAACCATTCTCCCTGGATAATGGATGTTTACCAATCACTTTTTTTAACTTAAAATTTTAGAAAGTAGCCAGACTTTTGCACTTTAACCCACTCAACGCAAAAAAAAAATCAGAAGTGAGAACCCAACAGTGAGATCCTCCTAATGGAATAAACAACTTTTTTGGCCTTTAAGAGTCACCGCAATAAGCAGCTTATAGTAGGTAGGTACCAAAACCTGAAGTAGGCAGGTACCAAAACCTGAAGTAAATAATAATCTGGAACTGTACATAGTCTTCAACGCTCCCCGTTGCGAGTATTGTATAGGTTGTAGATGTACTTAAGCTCTGGGAATAAAATGATAGCGTTTTTATCGTCCATATGCCACGTGCTTTAAGTTTTTTATATACGTATAAGTCGTTTCGAATGTGTGCAAAAAGTTAGACGGAAACAAAACAAGAACACGACATTTAAGTTGTCTTTGAATATTTTGTTTGCATACACGTATCTACGTATCTATACTAAGTAAAATGATTTAACAGTTCAGAGGAGCTCTGTAAAATTTAAATAATTTTTTTTTTATCATACTGAATTTTCATTTATTCATGTGTTTTATTTTTTTGCTTTTCTTTCTTTCAGTATTGCGTTTTTTGGTTGCTTTCCTAGTCGTGCTTGACCTTTCATTTAGGTATAAAATACAGGTGGAGTTTTTTCATATTTTCGTTTTCTTTTGAAAGTAGGTTGCGGAAAGGCCATGGGTTTTTATACGGCGAGGCTTTTGTTTTTTTTTGTGAAATTTTTTACCATCGTTGTTAGATGGTCATGGTCCTGGTTATATTTTCACCTTTTTCAGCATTTAGAAATGTGATGGTAAAAAAATTGTGAAAGATTTGTTTTTTCTGCTGCTTTAGAAATTTGGTCTTATAACAAAAAGTCACAATTTAAAAGGAAATGTAGAGAGTGTCAGTTTAACAGTCGTCGTATTCTAAGTATGTAAACCGCAAAATGTAGCAGATGTCATTACGACTATGAACGATGTGCAACTACCTACACATAAATATTTTAGTTTTCTTTGTTTTTTATTTTATTTCTATGACCATCATCGTGGAGTCATAATATGGTAGAAATTTCCCTGTTTTTAGGGAATTTCAGTCTTGAAAAGAGAAAAATGGGACTGCGTCGCACGAAACTTTGCTAACCGCTACGGCCACCACGGGTTCTTTAGTGAAATTTTCTGCTAGAAAGCAACAACATACATAATCATATCTGTTAATCGTTGCTAATATGCAGTATGTTAAAAAAAAACTGTCAACAAATTTTCGAGTTATATACAAATTAAAAATATAATTCAGACCTTTTTTGCTCCAAAGGGTTTGACCGCCATTATCGGAAAGCCTTGTTTTTGCTGCGGTAATTCGCTTGCATTATTTGTTAAACCAGGTTTTATTTGAAGCTAGTTTTTAAGATTCCGTTTCCATGTGGAGGAACCTTATTGCTTTCGCTACGATGCGATGTCTGTCCGAATAAAATAAGAAAATGTTGTACCTAGGTCTATCTCAAGAACTAATTGACGTAGAAGGCTGGAATTTGCACACAGTATCAGGTATAACCTCTAGTTAATCGACAAATACCAATATTAACAATACATTGGCTGGTTTGGGAGTTATTCTTAATTTCGTCATTCGCACAAAAAACTGTTTATTTTTAGTTTTACAAAAAATACATTTACTTCTTTCTTGTAGATCATCTTCGTAGCTATATATGTGCTGAAGACTGTTATATCAAAAAGTTAATATTTTAGAAGATATTTACAAAAAAAACTCAATGACCACATAAAATACACCACAATTGGAACTTCCACTCCAATCCCAATGCATACCCATCTCATACACCATTGTTGTGCATCTCGGTCCTCAGTCGATGACATTCATGGTCATGGAGGATGGAGGGTTGTGCTCTGGCCTCTCTAACCACGATCATCGCATTGTTTCATATTCGTTGTATAGTGTATGCATTTTTGTTGCACGTGTGCTCTCTCTGTTCATTTGTATTATTACGAGTTGGGTGGGGCCGATGATTTTGCAATTACCACCACATAGTTAGTTTTCGAAGATCAAAGTAGGCATAGGTCGAGTGAAGACGACAGACCGACGCGACGATAGGGAACAATACCTTAACTATGTATGCATATTATTATGAACTAACGTACGGAACCTTCGGTGCGCGAGTGACACTTGCACTTGGCCGGTTTTTTAATGCAATGTGGAATATAAAGTTCCATACCGAGTAAAATCATTTCGGTTACGGCTTTTGCGCACATATTGGCATCTAAAGCACATTATCAGCCCATGGCAACGAAGCGAAGAAATTACGCAGCTCGTCCCAGTTAGATTTACTATAATTCCAAATCGAACGATGGCGATCCTGGTTCGCTCCTATTGGTGTCGGTATAGAGAGGATAGCAGATATTAGAGCATGATCCGAATTCCCTAAGGGAGCAGATATTTTTATTTTATAATTATCTGGCTCTGTTGTGAGAAACAGATCGAGAGTGTTCCCGTAATTTGATGGATTGTCTGGAATTCGCGTGGGCTCATCAACGAGTTGAGTGAGATTGCAGCAAATGGCGAAGTTTTCAGCTTGTTTCCCTGCCTCTTCCGTTCTATTAGAATATCGTAGCCAATCCATGTTATGGGCATTAAAGACACCAAGTATAATAACTTCAGCTTCGGAACGATACGTTTGTCTTTAACCCGTATTCACAGAAGCCCGGAAATGCAAACACAGCATTTCGAAGTTGACCGTAAAATAAAAGCCTGTAATACATAAGCCCGTAAATGGAATTTTCATTTTTCTGGGGAACATTTTGTAAATAATATGAAAAAATTAGAAATATTGTTGGCGAAAATTCGTTTTGCATATAAACTAAACCTCTCACTCATTCCAAGTCCAACAGTCACCACAGGCGGGTAGGTACAATTAGATACGGTCTTTTGAACTCTCAATTACATCTACAAATGTCAACTGTTTGGCATCATTTCTCTTTCTTCGAAAATATAGATAGAGATAGGTAACATTGATTCGGTTCTATATTTTTTTTGTCAGTATTTTTAATGGATATGAATGGAAATAGTATTTAATAATTAAAAAACAAAAACAGAGCTTAGATAGGTACATATTCAGGGAAAGGATTTTGTTGATGTAAAAAATCAAAAAAAGGCATAAAAGCTTTTTATTAAAAATAAAAAAGGTTTAAGACTTATAATAACATTCACCCCTATTCCCGTTTGTCATTAACGACTCGTATTTCACTTCGTTTTTAGTCTGTGTTTTTAACGATTTTGAGACAAATGAATTGAAATGAAAGGAAAAGGAAATAAACTTGTTAACAAAATTTAAAAAAAATAGATCTGAACACGTTTTACAACGACACGAAACATGAGTCGTATACGATAAACGCCAACGGGAATAGGGGTGACTGTACCACCATAAACATTTTAGAATTTGTTGGCATCAAACGCCTGTGATTGTCCCTCAGGAAATCTTTTGAAAGAGCTAAACAGAGGACATCATGGGCAGAGACAAGTGGAGCCTAGTTAAAAGATGTCTTGTCATCGACTGCAATATTTGGAGGCAATTTGAAGTTTTCTGTGCCATTTACTATACATTATTTATTTCTTTGAAGGTATTGATTATTTCATTTGCAGAAAAGACGGCGCGCTCTTTCACCACAACTTCAGCAGCTCGTCATTTTGCTTTACAATTTCTTATGGGTCCCATTCAAAATATTTAAAACATCTCCAATAAATTGCACGCATGACAGACAAAAAGATAAATAAATAGGCCTAGCTTCTCACAACCAGGGCTGTCAGGTTTTAAAAACCAGAATCGCCAAACGTAAAATATAAAACGCAAAAAAATCGCCAAATTTAAAATTTTTCCACTCTCTAAATTCAAAAACCATAAAAACCAAATGAAAAAAAAACGTAATGCAAATTCCCCAAGCTCGTGGAACTCTGGCTGTCCTAAGGCATTTGTCATTTTGTATCTACACCTTCTTCCAAAACTTCAAAACGTCTTCTCCGAGTAATGCTGGGTTTCCACTTGTCGATTTGAAATTGACAAGTGACGTATGCCAATTAAAAAATTGGCAAGTGGAAATAGCGAAAAATTGCTTGCCAATGAATTTACTAACAGCGTTTGTCAATAACTGACAAAGAAACCACTGGACAAGTGGAAATAGCTGAATTGTCAAACAAAATGTCAGTTTGTCTATAATTGGCAGTGAAAATTAATTGGCATCGAGTTCATAAGTTGGTCAATCAACTGACAAACGATTTTTTGCCAATAATTGACATAAGTGGAAATGAACTGACGGCGGTTTCGTTCAATGACATAAACGCGAGAGCTGTCAAACTTTGTCAATCAACCGACATGTGGAAACCCACCTTAAGACTTTCTAGATAAAATTCATTTGACCAATTGACAGAAATAAATTTTTCCCACTGAGCCTCAGTAAGTTGTAAGCTTTTGGGTGGAATCAAGCTTTAAAACAGGGTTGAATCTGGCTTAAACAGACGCCTGGTGAAAAATATCCCAAAGAAACAAAAGGTGTGTTGCAGTCAGAAAATCGTTTTCGCATTTCTCTTAGTAAAACAAGATTTAAATCGTTAATTTGCTTCTTAACTTCATTCGCATGCTCTATGATACCATTTTTTCAAAATTTGACCCTCAATCAATATCTTTCCAAGCTTTAAAGTAGTTGTCTTCATTTGATACTAATTTTAATAATTCGTCACAGTCATCACAGATGTAAGGTTTGAGTTGAAATAATTATAAAAAAAGAAAAAATATGAGGATTTTGGTTAAAAAATTTATATCGCCAAAATCTTAAAATATCGCCTTTTTGGGGTGCATCGCCAAACGGATTTTCGTGTCGCCAAATGAAATTTCAAATCGCCACATCTGACAACCCTGCTCACAACTATTCGATTGTGTGAGTTTTTATTTTTGTACCGAACGGAAGGGACCTACAATTTTTATGTCGAGTGCGAACGGCTGAATTGAGAAGCTTTTTCAGTTAGGCTACGGACAGAGTAAACGCGAGAAGCGAAGCGAAAGCTAAAGCTAAAGATTCTAAGCTATAAGCAAAGCGAATGGTGTCCATAATGAACGCTAACATCAACGCTTCGGAAGTGCATCAAAATTAACAACATCCTTGAATTATGGAAATGGATTCGTTAGAAGAAGAGGACTTTCCATTGAATATTTTATTTTTCAGCCATTCATTGTTTGGAAAAAGACAGTCCGTTCAATATATAAAAAATTACGATATAAATATGACGAATTTTATCATCTTTACAAAGATTTACGAAGACATCCGAAAATATCCCGACAAAAATTGCTGAATGCTTTTGAATGTCATTAAAAGTATTCGATTATATACCCAAATCTATTGACAGCTTCGTTTTAGCTTAAATTTCTTGCTAAAAAACTGAGCTGAAGAGTTTATTCGCTTTTAGCGCCAAGTTTCGCTTAGCATGTATCTTAGCATCGAATCTACTATGACCAGTGTAATTAAAATATATGGGCGCAGTTTATTAGCTTTGACCTGTCAAACCTTAGCTTTAGCTTTCGCTTAGCTTTTCGCATGCACTCTGTCCGTAGCCTATACTCTCGGATGTTTGTCAGACCTTCGCAAACAAAGTGTTCAAGTAAAGCTTCGGCGATATTATCAATTGTACCTACAGTTAAGAAGAAAGTGCACAAAATACAAGGTCAACAAAATCCGTTCTTTGCATATTACACTTCATTAAATTAGCAAAAAAAGAACAAAGACCACCAATGATCTCTATATGGAATACCGCAGAGTTTGCAGAAAATCTTATTTGTAGTTCAAAAATCGCAAATTCCAAGGACGTACCTACTGCACCAGTTGGTTCTTTAAGACTGGACTTAAAACTGTTTTTCTGCCAAGTGGCCTTCATTAGAACGCGAATTAGAAAGTCTGAAGAGTGTAGTATACCTATTTTAAGGTACGATGAACATTAAAAAGTTGTGTTGATTTCTTGAAGCTATTTCTTTTGATTTGACGGCTGCGATAGCTTTAACCGTATTAGATTTGTCCCACCTATTACGCTTTTTCTAGCGTCACCTGAAGAGAAAAAAAACTAGGTAAATTTACTACGCACTTAACCAATAAAATTGTTTTTACAAATGGCTGACGTCTGCAGAATTCCCCGTACACAGGGGTCTTAACAGTAAATATGCGCATTAAAGAAACCCTTTTCGTGAAATTTATGGACACGTTACGTTGGTTCTGAGATATTTCACTATTCCATATTAAGAGCGTATTCCATAATCGGTACACTTCCTCAATATATGTATACCTAATAGCTGACCCGGCAAATATTGTTCTGCCGAAAATAGTTATTTTGAATATTTCAAGATTTATTTTTGTATTTTTGTTCAATTTGTTCAATTTTTTTTTTAATAGGAATGAATTATAGCTTCAGTGGTTCAGCGGCCATTATCGGACTTACATATGCACCAACGTTTTTATATAATACTAGCGGACCCGGCAAACGTTGTTTTGCCTGCTCGAACATTTATATTTCATTTTTATTTAACCGATGTGTCCAGACTGATTCTGTACTCCGTGTGCTTAGACCGATATTTCCTCGGTCGTGTGCCCACGAATTGTATTGTCTAGACAAATTTCTCCCCATGACTGTCGAAGAATAACGTTTGAAATGTATTTTTTTGTTATGAGAGGTGTGACGCTCTTTTGTCCAGTCCCGCCAGGTTTTGTAAAATGCTTCAATCAGGCAATGTTCAGATATCGTGATTTAAATAACTTTGTTGTAAGGGTGGTTCCATGGCCCGTTTTCCAATCCCACCCACTTTAGCTCCCATGGGTGTCGACAAATAGGATTTAAAATGTATATTTTTTTATACGGTAGGTACCACGCTCCTTTGTCCAATTTTGATCAAACTTTCACAGAAACACCTTCTTCTTCATCTTCTTCTTCTATCTTCTTAGATAATAATGTTCCTTCGTAAAATGCGAAAAATGAGAATCGACTTTCTGGAATTTTCTTTCTGTGTAAACCTGAAATACAGCAATACGAAGAAAACAAAAAAAAAGAATCATGAAAATCGTCTCAGCGGTTATCGAGTTATAACGTCATCGAGTTTCACTAAAATTGTCTGTAAGTTTCAACTCAATCGATTCGGTGGTTTTCAAGATATTTTTTGTTTAGGCGGTGCCACGCCCCTTTGTCCAATTTTGATCAATCTTCACTGGAATACTCCTGGGCCGATACCTAAGATTGTATGTAAATTTGAACTGAATCGATTCAGTGGTTTTCGAGATATAAGATTTCTAATGTTTTTTTTTTGTATGGGCAGTGCCACGCCCCTTTTCCCAATTTTGACCAATCTTCACAGCAACACACCTGGGCCAATACCTAAGATTGTCTGTAAATTTAAACTCAATCGATTCGGCGGTTTTCGAGATATACGATTATGAATGTTTTTTTTGTATGGGAGGTGTCACGCCCCTTTGTCCAATTTTGACCAAGATGATATCTAAATTTGAACTCAATCGATTCAGTGGTTTTCGAGATATAAGATTTTGAATGTTATGGGAGGTGCCACGCCCCTTTGTCCAATTTTTCACCTTTTAAACCTTCCCTGGACTTCCACAAATAATTCAAGACCAAAATTAGCCAAATCAATCCAGCCGTTCTCGAGTTTTAGTGAGACTAACGAACAGCAATTCATTTTTATTTATATAGAAGATATTGCTTAGGTCTTAGATAATAATGTTCTTTAGTAAAATGCGAAAAATGAGAATAAATCGATTTTATGGAATTTTATTTATGCGTAAACCTGAAATACAGCAATACGAATAAAACTAAAAAAAGAATCATGGGAATTGGCCCAGTGTTTATCGAGTTATAACATCATCGAGTTTCATCCCATAGAAGATGTTTTTTTTGTCCAATTTTGACCAATCTTAACGGGAACGCTCCCAGACCATATGTACATTTTGACTCAATCGATTTCTCGCTTTTCGAGGTATAAGATTTTGAATGCTTTTTTTTGACTGGGCGGTGCCTCGCCCCTTTGTCCACTTTTGACCAATCTTCACAGGTGCACTTCTGGAATAATACCTAAGATTATCTGTAAATTTGAGCTCAATCGAGTCGGTGATTTTCAAGTTATATACAAGAACACTAATCAGGATCCATTTTTATTTTATATAAGATTTTTAACAAAACAAGGCCTAAATAAAATATAGCATCTAAATTTGGCCTGCACGCTGCATTTGACGAACAGCATGTACCATTTGGAAACATATTTAAAACGCAGTTAATGTCACCCACTGCATTGACAGTTTAATTCGAACAAACAATTTGAAAAATATTCTTCTTAAACGGACAGAAGTCAATTAGTTTGAATTCAACATATTTTAACATCGTCACTCTCATAAATAACCCAAAATCACATACAAATCTCAATGAAGATCATTATTCATGCCCGAAAGCATTTAAAAAATAATCACATCCATCGGCCGCAAATAGCTATAGGCTAACAAATTACTCACACCTTTCGTACAGTAGGTATGTTTAGCTTGATTTAGAATCTGTTGATATTATTTTTATAGGCGTACCGATCCGAAGAATTTCGTATTTAAATTTATGATTTGTTTCGAAAATAAATCTCGATACTACCACAATTTTTGTGAAACCAATCGCATGTCACCAGACTTTTGGTTGAGGATGTGCGCCTATCAGAAGGCGCCTCTTTTGCACTCATCAGAAATCAGGGTAAACAAGATTCTCGTTGACTTAAGATAATGAATGTGAAGCGATACTAAAGGAAATGGAAATACGTTGAAAAAAAAAAAATTAAATTGCTGAACTTATTCATCCATCATTCTGATGGCAATGAATCATTGTAATCTCACTTGGTGTCGGATATATCCGCGTGGAGCGATGTCGGTTGGCCTGTCAGTATCGGCGGCGTCGATTATAGCTCCGCAAAAAAATGGGGGGGGATTGAAACTGATTGTTAATGGGGGTGGCCTGGCCACCGACAGAAAACGACTTAATGCGGCTCAATTGATGCCCATCTATTACATAGATAATAAATCAAATTTTGGGTAACTTATTGTGGTAGACGGGGTTTTATATTATTTTGAATTTTCTTTCCAATACAACATTTCAAATCGAATTTGCCGCGGCTTACTGGAGATGCTGGAAAAAAGTTTATTCATTAAAAGTTAGTCCGATTAAATTGTCACTGGCATTTGGCGCAGTGAAAAAAAAACAGCGGAGCAGGAAAAAGTCGTTCAAATATTTTTTATTTTTTATTTTTTTAAAACTGAAATCCATTGGGAAATAAATTTCCATTAGAAACTGAAATATCTCCAAAGTACTTAATCTTAGCCATGTACATTGTATATATATATATTACAGCTCGTATATTTCGTCATTAAATCTGCTCCTACAAGGCTCGTCAACACAAACGGGACCGAACACTTTAAGAAGAATCTTTCTCTTGAAGGAGGATATCTTCATCCACTTAGATGGAATCTAGCGTCATAAAGTAAGACTACGATGATCAAGATACTATATAGAGAATCTTCTGAGTTATTCGGATTGTAGACAAAGTCCCTTAGCACATGTTATAACAACTGTCGATTGTGTCGTTCTTTTCTATCCAGTGACGGTGATAGGTCGCTTTGTTCTACTAAAGCCTGTACGTTTCGCTCAATTCTTTCAAGTAAGATAAACAAGAAGTTACATTAAAGGTCTTAGTGAGATTGTTTCCAACCTTGTTTCTATAAATGTTGTCATAAAGCCATACAATAGATTGGGCGTATAGATATGAATATTTAGACGGTTTTAGACTTACATTGCAGTAAGTATTAAGGCGGTCAAGACAAAACAATCAGATCTGGCCTATGGTCATTCAAACTTAATGGACATGGGAGAACAAAGTAGCTATATAAGATGACCGTTCTAAGATTGACTCAGCAAAACTCTTAGTTTGTGAGATCTCTGCTACACAGCCTCAATGGTTCAAATGTCTACGCTTAGGTATACGTGGATGCCATACATTCTATAGACAGTGCACGATGGGGAATCTACTCATTCGGATTCCACTCAACACTGCGCTCCACAACTGCAATAACTTCGACTGTTCCCACTGTTTGTCGTCTTTGGGGATGCGTATTACCCACTAGAGTGTACGTGGTGCGAAAACGATTCATCGTGGTCCAAATAACTTGCTCAGATAAACGATTATGTCGACCGTAAATTGGACGTAGCGCACGATAAGTTTGGCGAACCGAACCATGGTTTTCGAAATAAGTTTGCACAATTTGCACGCGTTGTTCTGGCGTTAATCTATTCATCGTAAAATGGAATGCGTATTAACCACAAATCAACAATCAACTGTCTAAAATAATACCCTTTATAATGGACCAGCGCAATTTCATTATATTTCAGACAAGAGGCCATAAAAGTAATAAAATTGTTCGTGGTATAAAGTCAAGGGCAATGAACGAAATACAGTGGATTCCGCTTATTTGGGACACTTCGGGCTTTACTGTTTTGTCCCAATTAACCGGCTGTCCCAATAATACGAAGTCATGATGAAGTAGGAAAAAAACACAACAAAAAATTATTTGACTTATAATGTCGATTATTTCACATTTACTTGTCGATGTACTTCTCTCGGCAACTTACTGAAACGAAATCGAGAATGGAACTAATAGCAAGCCACGTTGACAAAACAACAACAAACCGCTTTGCACACACTTTGACACTTCTAGAACTGCACAAAGGCAAAAAGGTGCGCAACACCACGAGAAAATGGCGTTACTAATTGTTGGGAGATATCGAGCAACCTTAGAATTTTCATGTAAAAACATTATTGTTTTTTCATTTAGTTTTTAATAAACATTTAATGTTACTAGTTAATGTTACTAGTTATAAAGGCTATCTTTCATTGATTAACCACTCCAAGACGTAACATTATTGGCGACGAGGATTGAAAAAATATCAATCAAGTTGATCTAATCATTCACGGCGTTCATTCAAGAAAATCAAATCATCATGGATGAAGCCCCAAGACAACTTATTCAAGGATTTCAAGCTGCTTTGGAAAATCAAAACAGGATAATGGCACAACTACTTCAAGAGCGCGGCTCAACATCGCAGACTACTGTCAAGACATCTGAGGATAGCATATGCAGCATATCAAGTCAAATAAATGAATTCATATACGAGCCTGATTCGGATATTTTCTTCGAAACATGGTACAAGAGATATGAAGGACTCTTCGTCGAGGACGCTCAAGGACTTGATGACCCATCAAAGGTGAGATTGCTTCTACGTAAAATTGACACCTTATGCCATGAGAAGTATGTTAACTTGATTCTTCCAAAAAAACCTTCGGATTTCAATTTCACCGAAACTGTAAGAAAACTCAAAGAGATCTTTGGTCCAAAAAAGACTCTCTTCCATCGACGCTTCGAATGTCTACAGTTGAGTAAAGAAGACAATGAGGATTTCGTTTCGTACGCTGGGAAAATCAATAAGCATTGTGAGGACTTCAACCTCAATGACATCACAGCCGATGACTTCAAGTGTTTACTTTTCGTCAGTGGATTGAAATCACATTCACTTGCAGACTGTAGAACGCGACTTCTATCAAGCATTTCAAATGATACGGAGCACAAGCTGACGTTGGAGAAAATTCTTCTTGATTGCCAGGGCATGCTGAACTTGAAACACGACACTCAAATGATTGAGAAGCACAATCAAGTTCATGCTCTAGCTATTAGCAAGTCAAACACAGGTACCAAGAAGAAAATCAACAAGCCGACTGAAACCAGTGGAAAACAACATCTACACAAAAATTCCAGTACATCGGAAAAGGAGAAACAGCCCAAATCACCATGCTGGGGATGTGGATTGATGCATTTCTACAAGGTATGTTCTTTTCTCAATCACACTTGTTCAGACTGTAATCGAAAAGGGCATAAGGAGGGTTTCTGCCATTGCTTCAAAAAGAAATCGTCAAAGAATCAGTCACCCAAGATCCAGAGTATTTTTTCTGTAATGCAGCTAGCCAATCTCAATCATAGAAAGTTTGTTGTACCTAACATCAACAACACACCAGTCAGACTTCAGTTGGATACAGCCTCAGATCTAACAATCATTTCTGAAACTACCTGGGAATTATTAGGCAAACCAAAACTTTCTGCAACAAAGCAATCTGCAACAGACGCTTCAGGAAACTCATTTCCCATCACAGCAGAACTTGCTTGCAACGTGACTCTCAATAACATCAGTAAACAGTGTGTATGCTACATATCAAAGGTAGAAATCAACTTACTGGGCGCTGATTGGATGGAAGCTTTTAATCTATGGGACGTACCTATCAGATCCTTATGCTGTAAAATAACTACACCATCCAGAGTTACAAACGTAAATGATCTTCGTAAAATGTTTCCAGACATTTTCTCAGAGAAATTGGGCAGATGCACAAAAATAACAGTCACTTTATTTCCAAAACCAAATGCTCAACCTGTTTTCAAGCTCAAACGTCCAGTAGCTTATGCAGTGGCCAACTTGGTAGAGACTGAATTAAAGAGACTCCAAGATTTGGGCATCATCACACCTGTGGATTATTCCGAATGGGCAGCACCAATCGTCGTTGTAAGGAAACCAAATGGTAAGATACGCATCTGTGCTGATTACTCGACTGGACTCAACGACGCTTTGGAACCAAATCAAAATCCAATTCCTTTACCAGAAGACATTTTCACAAAAATATCAGGGTGCAAAATTTTCAGTCAAATTGACCTTGCAGACGCATACTTACAAGTTGAAGTGGACGAAGAATCCAAGAAGATGTTAACCATCAACACACATTTGGGATTGTTCACATACAACAGATTGCCGTTTGGAGTCAAGGTAGCACCTGGAGCCTTTCAACAGATAATGCAAGCAATGATAAGCGGTCTACCATTCACTCAAGCTTATCTAGATGACATTGTCGTTGGTGGTCGTACTGAAGAAGAACACAATCAAAACCTTTTCAATCTTCTGCAAAGAGTTCGAGAGTATGGATTTTGCTTGAGATTCGAAAAATGCAAGTTCTTCGTCAAATGTATCAAGTATCTGGGACACATCATCGATTCAGCTGGTATTCGTCCTGATCCATCAAAAATCTCAGCCATTATCGACATGCCTGCACCTAGTAACGTAAGTACCCTTCAGTCATTCCTTGGGGCTATTAATTACTACGGTAAATTTGTCAAACAAATGTCGCGGTTGAGAAAACCATTTGATGAACTTCTAAAAAAAGATTCGAAGTGGAACTGGTCAACACAATGTCAGAACTCTTTTGAAAAATTCAAAAAAATTTTACAATCAGATCTTTTGCTTACTCATTACAATCCAGAACTTCCAATAATTGTAGCTGCAGACGCGTCAAATGCCGGTATAGGAGCTTGTATTTCACATCAATTTCCAGACGGTTCAATAAAAGCGATTTCACACGCATCACGCACATTGACGAAGACTGAGCAGAACTACAGTCAAATTGAAAAGGAAGGGTTAGCACTAGTATTTGGAGTTATAAAATTTCACAAATTCATTTTCGGAAGAAGGTTCAAACTCTTGACAGACCATAAACCTCTCATTTCAATTTTCGGTTCAAGAAAGGGCATTCCAACGTATTCAGCTAATCGTCTACAAAGGTGGGCTTTAACATTGCTATCATACGACTTCGAGATTCAGCATGTTTCCACAAAAGAATTTGGTCAGGCAGATGTATTATCTCGTCTGATTAATAATCATCCAAAGCCTGAAGAAGAAGCTGTGATTGCACGTATTCAAGTCGACGACGATTTAGCAGACATCCAACAGGAAATTTGCTCGAAATTACCATTAACATTCAATATGGTGAAATCCGCAACAAAGAAGTGCAAAATTCTCCAACAATTGAAGAAATTCATTCAAAGTTCTTGGCCTGAAGAGAAAAAACTGAATAATGAAGAACTCAAATCACTTCATAGAAGGAAATCATCTCTTTCAGTTGTTCAAGATTGCATCATGTTTGGAGAACGACTGTTGATTCCAAAAGTCTTCAGAGGCAGAATATTGAAATTACTTCACAAAGGTCATCACGGTGGAGAGAAGATGAAGGCTCTTGCCAGAAGTTATGTCTATTGGCCTCATATAGATGAACAAATCGAGAACTTAGTCAAGCATTGCAGTCCCTGTGCCGAAAATCGAAAATCACCAACTAAACACTGCTTGGAATCATGGCCTGTACCAAATGAACCGTGGGAAAGACTTCACATCGACTATGCAGGACCATTCATGGACAGATATTTCCTCGTAATTGTCGATGCTCTATCCAAATGGCCAGAGATTTTCGAAACCAAATCTACAACAGCTTTCAAGACTATTAAACTTATCAACGATTGTTTTGCAAGATTTGGTCTACCAAAACAAATTGTATCGGACAACGGTACACAATTTGTATCAAACGAATTTCAAGAATTCTGTGAAAAGAACGGCTTGCAACACATCAGATCTCCTCCTTACCACCCTCAGTCAAATGGTCAAGCTGAGAGATTTGTGGACACACTCAAGCGGGCCTTGAAGAAAATCAAATGTGGTACACTTGATGAGTCACTTCAAACATTCTTATCTGTGTATCTTTCAACTCCAAATAAAAATGCTCCTGATGGCAAGTCACCTGCAGAAGTCATGTTTGGAAGAAACCACAGAACACATCTCGATTTTCTCAAACCGAACGAATTCATCAAAAATGTTTACCCAAATGTTGAAGAACTCAAACACAAACAAGAAGTTCAGTTCAACAGGAGAAACAACGCCAAACCAAAAGCATTCAAAAATGGTGATTTAGTCAGCTTGAAATGTCATCATCAAAACGGTTTCAAATGGGAATCAGGTGAAATAATTAACAAAGTAGGAAAGGTTAATTATAATGTTTGGATGGAACATAAGAACAAGCTTGTTCGAGCACACATCAATCAAATGCTACCAAGATTCGTCGAAGAAACAAAATCAAGCTCATCACTTCCACTAGATATGCTACTCAATGAGTTCGAAATGAGCTATTCTACACCAGAACCTCAAATAATCAACAATGATGTTCCTATTGGTCAAGAAACTGAGGATTTCATAGAAGTTAATAATGTTCAAGAGCCAACAGAACCGCAGAGACCTGTTGAAGTACATTCAGCGATTCAAGAAGCTTCAACAAGTCAGAGAAGATTCATTCCGCGAACTTTGGGCCAAACAGCACCGCAGAGACCTGTTGAAGTACATTCAGCGATTCAAGAAGCTTCAACAAGTCAGAGAAGATTCATTCCACGAACTTTGGACCAACTTGAGTCTGAAGTTGTAACACCAAGACGATCATCAAGGACTCGGAAGCAGACCTCATTTTTCCAAATTTTCAACCGTTAGGGGAGATGTTGGGAGATATCGAGCAACCTTAGAATTTTCATGTAAAAACATTATTGTTTTTTCATTTAGTTTTTAATAAACATTTAATGTTACTAGTTAATGTTACTAGTTATAAAGGCTATCTTTCATTGATTAACCACTCCAAGACGTAACACTAATGTCGTTTTCGGTTGGTCGTCTGATTCGGCACTCAACTGACAGTTCTTCTACTGAAAAGAAGAGAAATTTACTTCTGGAGTTGAATTCAGAATCGCGGAGAGTTCTTCCGGATGGTTCTGGATGACCAACCGAAAACGACATTAAATTGCATTGGGTCAATATGCTTTCTCATCTTCGGTGATAGACAGACAAACAATGTGGCGATATTTTTTATGTCAAAATGTGTTAAGATGTGTGATGAATATGTCCCGAATAAGCGGCTGCTGTCCACAATAAGCGAAACAAATTCAATCTAAAATATGCATTCGTTTCCGTTCTTTAGCATTTGTCCCAGTATAGCGGCTGTCCCGATTATCCGGTGTTCCAATAAAGCGGAATCCACTGTATTTGAACGAAAAATCATTATGCTACCCTATGGTGGGTGCTGGACTGACACTTTCGGCCCTTAAATATGCAGGAAACAGGAACTCTCCTGTGGTCGCTTGCAAGGAAGATCGATATTAAATCCATGAGTAGAATAAACCTACGCATTACCAGTCTCGATAAATGCATCAGCCCCATAAAAGGACTATGTAGAAGTGAGGGGGAAAATATCTAGATTTAGCCGCAAAGACAGTCGCATAGTTACGAAACTCATTCCTGGGCACTGCCTAATGACTAGACCAGGGGTTCCCAAACTTTTTCATACTGCGACTCCCTAGAGAGGTTGAAACATTTTTGCGACGCCCTTCTAAAAGCACAGATACGTGAATAGAAGCTGATCTTACTGATAATTATCACTAAAGGGGTTTTCAATAACGACGAGTCGACGACGTTGAAATATCGTCGTCCCATATTTATGGAAATTTTGTGTCTACCCGGATTCAACTAAAAATGCGCCTCGTCACTAAAGACAATTTTTCGGTCAAAATTAGGGTCCTCTTCCATACTCTCCGAAGCCCAGTCAGCGAGCTTTGTCTATGGTCATTAACGTTGAGATCCTGGATTAGTTATGGATATTGTATGGGCGTAAGCACAAGCCCCGATGCAAAATTCGCATAGTTGGAATCTGCGAAAGGCCGATTTCTTGTGCACGGCGAGGAAGTGCAGTTAGGGAATTCCTGGACTAGACTATTGCAGAAGCAGTAAGGAGCTCAAAGAAATAGAATTTGTTCGTCACATTTTTCGCGAATGTCCAATAGTCACCTACATACTTTAAAAACAACAGATTGATGATTCCCAATAGTTAATTCTCTGATGAACTGGAGCTTCTCGAGAAAGTGGATCTTTAAGGACCCCGAGATTCATACTCTGGGTGCCTCTAATAGATCGAGGACACTTCATCTATACTCTCTACTTTGGTATTGACTGAAGGGTCTGTGTATAACAAAGTTTTACAAACTCCTGAGACTCATGCACAAAATCTATGTGGTTTATAAAGGGAAAGCTGTAAAAAATCTGCTTAATTTTGCTTCCAACTGGTATTTAACGAACACGAAGAAAATATGCACATGCACACACAAAATTTTCAAAAAAAAATCTAACTTATTGACTATTAATCGATTACCAAAATCTGTCTATTCGTTGCTGGGATATTGTTCACAATGAACATGAATAATTATTATTATTATTGCTATACAACCATTCAAAATTATGTAAATGTTACAAAGAGGTCCACAAGTGAATTTCAGAAAAAAATGTCTGTTACAAATTGCAATTCAATGCCATTTACATCCATTTAAGTGGTTTAATAAACTTTTCACTGACGATTTTGATGAACAATTTAGATTGGCGCTAACTTTTGGCAATTCAAATATACTCTTTTTTTATTAAGAACAGTGCCAATAATTAAAGCAGCTAGGTACTAACTACCTTTCCCTTGTAATACCATGTACCCAGCAACGTGATTAAGCTGAAGTGATTTGTTAATCACGGAAGCCGTTTCCACCGAACTTTACGTGTTTTATTTTGACATTTCTGTTAATTTCTGAAATTCTTCTTTTCAAAGTTCCAAAAGGAAGAACTAATCTTTTTCGGACCAAATTTCCCTTTATTTTTACTTGCTTCTGCTTTGGAAATATATATGACAATATGAACTAGAACACTTTTTAATTATGTGTAGAGTACATAATAAAAATATCACAAACTCTGCGACACAAGTGGAAGATTTAAAAAAAATGAGTTTATTTTTATGGAAATTTTGTTTTTTCTGAATAAAGAGTTGAATTAGAAAGGTGTGTACCATTTTATTTAGGAAATATTCGCGTTGACAATACGTACATAATAAAAAAACAAGTAAAAGTGTTATCATCGGCCTGGCCGATGCTTTGATACCCTCCACTGCATAAAAGTCATGCAAAATGTTTGCCATGCCATATTGGTTTGGTATAGGAGGTACCAGAACTACTTGACCGACATAGACAATTTTCAATACAAACCTGACGACGGTAAAAAGAAGTCCTCTCACAAAATTTCATTCACCTAGGTTGATTCGTTTGGACGCTATCGTGTTTTCAACAGAGAGACAAACGAACAGACAGACGGACAGACAGACAGACAGACGGACATGGCTAAATCGATTCAGAATGTGATCCTGATTCAGAATATATATACTTTATAGGGTCTCCGGTGAATCCTTCTTGGCGTTACAAATGTAATGACAAAGTGAATATACCTTCCTGTGGAGGGTATAATAAAACATAATCAATTACGTAATCATGAAAATATAGAAAAAATTAAAAATACTTCATTAATGAGTCATTTATAAATCAAGTGAATTCAGCTAAATGAAAATATGGTTTAAGAAAACATTTTAACTGATAACTAGAAATTCTCAAAGTTCTGCCAAATGACTCTCGATATTAAAATCTCGAAAATATTACTCTCAAATGGACAGCCACCCGAGACCCGAGACTAACTCTCGAGAGTTTACTAGCGAAAGTACTCTCAAATGGACAGGCACCTTTAATTTAGCGGAGGTCAAGTACAATTTATTTGACAGCGAATTTAGGTACATATAGTATAATGCGGGGATTCCCTAACTGTGCGTGGAGCTATCCTAGGGGCGTCGCAAGACGGTTCGCACAGGTCGCCTGCACACGACGTTCCATCAGCTTTGAGCTCGATTTGAAAAAGCATTTTGAAACATTTGAAAATATTCGGGTCGATGTTGGCCCTTGTGTTTTGCCGTGTACAAGAAGTCTACATTTTGCAGACTTCAACTTGGTGAATTTTGCGTCAGGACTTGGGTCTTTATCTGTTCAAAATGCAACCTACCCAGGAGCTCATAGTTAATGATAATGACCATAGAAAAATTATCTACAGCGACGAGGCGCATTTTTGGATCAATTGCTATGTTAACAAGCCAAATTGCCGTATATGCGGGATGACGCCAAACCACCCAAGGTGGCAAAATGCATCCATAAAAAGCTGTTCGGTGCCGATTTTAGACCGGCGGGCGCGCGCCGCGTCATTGCTACGTACTTTTTCTTGAAAATGTTGTTGCTAAGGCTATTACCATCAACGGAGAGCCCTACAAATTGAACGAAATGGAGGTAGATGACAATGGTTCCAGAAAGACGTGGCTACGTGTCACACAGTAGACGCCACGATGGTCATTCTGCATGAACGATTTGAGGGTATGGTTCTCTCTAGCAGAGGTACCTAACGTGATTTGGCCACAAAGATCGTGCGATTTAATTCCCCTAGATTTTTTTTT
Organism: Cheilosia scutellata; assembly: GCA_955612985.1. Taxonomy (NCBI): domain Eukaryota; kingdom Metazoa; phylum Arthropoda; class Insecta; order Diptera; family Syrphidae; genus Cheilosia; species Cheilosia scutellata. The sequence continues at coordinate 49,879,362 of OY015313.1, read as the reverse complement.
TTTTAGGGGTTGCCTGAAATCGCAGCTCAATGCGAATAAACCGCAATCGACCGCTGTCCTTAAACCCAACATAACCAATGCCATCGCTCAAATTTAGTCGGATCTATGCGGCAGACCACTCGGATCCGTAACAACGTGAGAAGCTGCGGCGGCCATTTAAAAAAAAAAAAAAAAAGATAAAAGATTTTGTTAATACCTTGCACACAGCTTGTTTTATTCCATTTCAACATCGACCCATCCTTATTGAAAAACCATTTAGTGAATCTTCAGTAAGCTTCTAGTCACATACCTGTTTTTATTCCGTTGAGAATAAGAAGGGCGTCGCAAAAATATTATAACCTTTATATATAGGGAGTCGCAGTATTGAAAAGGTTGCGAACCCCTAGTACCTAATGAATTTAAATTGTCTAGGACCCTTGAAAGTTCTATCAAACAATTACCTACCTACATACAGAATATTTTCAGACTACAAACCAGTAAATCAATAAATCATATGACGATGACGCACATTTTAATACCACCCTACCTAACTCATGTCCGAATTAGCACAACTCGTGCCATTCTACCAAAATTGCCCTCTTTACTACAAATAAAGAACTACCTACGCAATTGTGAAAACAACCATTTAAATTGGCAGAAGAAATGTCCTTCCAGTCGGATGTCTTATATTCAATAGAATAACTTTTTCAAATCTACAATTTCAGTCTGTAAAAACAAAACACCCTCTCTACTACTGTAGACCCTCAAAAATTTTGAAGGGTTTCGAATAAGCATCAAATTCATGCTCCAATACTCATGAAATTGCCCTAAAAGTACAATAATTGAAAGGAAAACTTTTCAGCAAACGAAAATAATTGTTTCCGGCTATTTACGGAGGACGAACTTATATACCGACCGACATAAAATCATTTTCGTTTCTTCATTTTATTTGCACTTGACAAGTTCCACAAAATTACAAATTAATAAACTGAAACAAGAAAAGCCCGCCTGAAGATTCCCACAGCGCCCAATACTTTTCAATACAATACAATAACAATTCAAACAAAAGCACATACACACACTCATACAAAATACACAGCAAATCTAACAATAATTCTATTTTGGAATTTCTTTTGCTCCTGCCTGATGCTATTGTTTCTGTTTACATTATTGGAAAAGCAAGAGCAAACATATATTTTACTCTGCCAGTAGTGGTATAGTTGTTTTAATCAAATCTTAGATAGGTATATTGTATATCTATCTATAAATGTGAAGGTATTTCTTTGTACTTTCTTTACAATAAATTCGTTTTATTGTGCAACTTTTACGAGTGGCTGTATATACATTTTTAAATTATCGCATGGTCTCATCATTAGTGGAATCACTGAATGGAATGAAGTCATTATAGGGTAGGATATTGCTAAAACTAAACAATAGATAGTCACGTCTATCACAGAATCCGTCGTACTCGGAATTTTGCTACGAACCCCGAAAGAACTATCACAGAATCCGTCGTAGTGGAAATTTTTGCTACGAATTTCGAAATTCGTAGAAAGTGGTATCACTGAATCCGAATGAATAGGAATTTTGACATTTAAATCTACGAACTATTTGATTGTTCGTAGTGCGCAGATAAAAAGGATTCAAAATGCAAAAATCGTAAGTTTGTTATACAGAATTATGGAAAAATAATCATTTTTTGTTCATTAAAGGTCGAAAATTTCAACAAATAAATTGCAGTATCAGATAATGGTGGAGCTTCTTTTGCAGAATCCTGGAATTGCTCAAGGATTTACAAAGATCCCAAAAGAAGATGTAAACGCTTTCTGGGAACAACTCAAGACTGATCTCAACAGCCTCGGACCTCCTTCAAAAGACTTCAGTAGTTGGAAAAAAGTAAGTTAGATAATGATACTGTTCTGTATTGGGGTTTCAAGATCGCAAGTATCGTTGAAAACCGAATACAAAAATATTTCACAAAATGATATGGATTATTAAATAATTACATTCCATTATACACTATAGGTTTGGTTGGATTGGAAGGCCTGCATAAAAAGAAAACTGTCGGAAAACAAAAAAGAATGCAAAGGTATACCGGAGGTGGCCCTTTTAGAATGCATTCTTTTTCCAGCCTTGAAGAATCCGTCATAAAATTGACAGGCTTAGAAACCTCCACAGCCGGAATCGAAGGAACTTCCACATTTGGACTCCAAACCTCATCCACAGTTATGGACCCTATAGAAGACCCTGCGCTGGGTGAAAACTCAGAGGAAGCTAATCAACCGGATGTCTCCATGAGTTCCAATCGAGGGATTAGTATGCGGCGGAATTCCCCTCCAACGACACAGCGATTAGATACTCCTAGCCTTTTGAAGGAGCAAATTAAACTCCAGAAAGATTTTTACACCAAAACTGAGGCATTCCGTGAAAATGTAAGAATAAATCATGAGGAAGTCTCTACCAGCTTAAGACGGATAAATAGGGGCGTAGAAAAGCTGTGTGAACTGAAAAAAAAAATGTATCGAGGAAACTCGACGACACAACAGAATTCAAGAGGAATTATTGCAGCGCAAAGTTGAAATCAAACTAAAAATGCTGGAACTCGAAGAGACAAGGCTCAGCCAATGAAAACAAACAAACCTGTATGTTGTTAAGTTTTCTTACTTTTTTTATAATTATGCAATACATGAAGTATATTTTAAGTTTGTTTTAAACGGTGCTCATTTTGTTTTCAAATAAACTGGAAAAAAGTTTCAAGTAGAGTTCATTTTATTTTAAATGCTTATGTTAATGTACCTACTCAATATATTGTCTCTTATTTGAGATGCTACATTACGGTAATTAGATGTAGTGATAGTGACTATGGAGTTCTCATCGGCTTCTTCTTCTGCTTCTTCTTCAATTTCAGCTTGAGAAATGTTATTATCAACCCGAAAATGTAAGCATATGTTATGCAAAGCACACGCCACATTGATAATTTGTGCAGCCCTACGGGGTGAATAATGCAGTTGACGTGCACCCAATATGCACCTGAATCGGTTTTTCAAAACACCGATAGTCCTCTCTACAATATTGCGAGTTCTGCTGTGGCCTTTGTTGAACTCACTTTGTTGACTACCACTTGCCGGCAAACGATATGGAGTAATAAGCCATGGCTCCAGAGGATATCCGGAAACACCTAGAAAAACATTCTGTGATTCTTGATTTACCATCAAATTGAGACACGGCAGTATTGTCGCATGCCGTTTTATATACATCGTATGTACAGTACATACCTAAAATCCAAGTGTTTCTTTCTCCTTCGCGGTATTTGTTCTCAAAAAAAGTCCTTGCACTACTCAAATTCCATACATGAGAATCGTGGTTTGATCCGGGATACCGTGCATCGATGAAGCGTATACGCATTTTGCTATCGCAAATCTAAGCATAATTGATTTAGGAGCATTTAAAAGAAGTGCTTAGCTAAATATACCTACCAATACCAACATAGAATTTATACTATAATATCCTTTTCTGTTGTAGTACAAATATTTTTCTTCGGCCGGTGGGATAATTTTGATATGAGTTCCATCGATGCACATAACGATACCCGAAAATCTGGCCTTTGAGTAGAAGTCTAATTTTGCCTGTCTTTTGCCCGCATCGTTCATGTCTAAATTTATCCAGACTGGACACAGCCTTCTTTCCAAAATATTCAGCAGCATTTTTAACGTGCCTGAAAATGTAGACTGTGCCATTCCAACTGAGTGGTCTTTACCAACGCCGTGTTGGTATCCGCCTTCACCCATAAACCTTAATACGGCTACAAGCCGACTTAAAGGAGTGGCTGAAGAGGATAAAAAAGTAGGACCAAGTTCCTGTTGTAGTTCCTCCAATACATACTTGAATGCTTGTTTGTTGAGGCGAACATTTTGTTTAAATCTGTTAACTTTAATTTAGGTACTTTGGAATATAACAAAATGTTCTGCAACAACTTACACTTGATCCTCAAGGTCAAACGGATTAGATACATCCCTCAGTATCTTACGATGCATTTTTAATTCTTTTTTGCGTCTAACATTCTCCTCCTCACTAGCAACAATTGCAAATGCAACAAAATCCATTTCTAACAATTTTTTGTTCAAAATGCACATAAAACAACGATTATAATTTATTTATTTCTTCAATCTGCCATTACTTTGACGTTAAGCAGCTGATTTCGAAATTACGAATATTATTGTTAAGTGCGGCAATGCTTTTTGCGGTTACATTCGGATTCTATGATACACATTTTTTCGTATTCGTATCATAGATCCGAATTCGTAACTTTATTACGAGGGATTCTGTGATAGACGTGAGTATTTCTATCGAATCTGTTCGAAAACATAATGCAGGTCTGGACGCATGGTTTAGAATGAATTGAATAATCAAGTTTCTACCAACGTAAACAAAACATTAGACTTCTTCAAAAGTCATCAAATCTTGGGGTAGCAAACAACAACTTTGCATAGATAAACTATCTTCCAGGATACAGAAGAATATAAGGTTTGTTAAAATGACGAACAACATCAGTTTTGTGGTATATGGTTTCAGAGCTTATTTCAAAGCAGGTGATTCTATCAGTCTCTTTAAAATTTATACAGACAGCAATTCGGTGTTTTTTATAGTGAAAAGTTCTTGGTTCCAATAAAAATTGAAACAATTATTTTGTGCGGTAGCCAAAATTGCTTTCAGCTTCAGAAATATTTTAAAAATTCAACAAAAAGAACTTCGCATACAAAGCGTATTGAATTGATCGCTACCAACTGATACAATAAATTATCGATCACAGCGGTCAATCGAAGGCATTCAATTTGTTAGAAGAATTAACTAGCTACACACATTTCAAGAAACGAATAATAATTTCAATGTGCGTCTGTTAAAGATTGAATTTATGTATTCAGAAAAAGTATTTATTAATTTTGTGTAAATAACTGATCTAGTACTTTTCTAAACAAATTAAAATTACATTTTGGCAGCATTGTATTAATTATTCTGTCATTGTCACATGCAAATGTCAATTATGGAAGCAGACTTTTGGCGGAAGTTTTTGGATTGTTCGAATCGCCAAGTATGGAGCTGATGCAGTACTGAAGGTCACCGTTTCGAGACGATATGCTAGGATTTGCTGCTGCTGATCGTCCCTCCAAAAGATGAGCTGGTATCTGGAATCGTTCGAAGTGACGCTTTACTGACGGTACATCTTCTCCATGTCAGCGGTGAAGGTATAACGATATTTTCTCCATCCAATAATTACATCTAATATGTTGGATTGTATTTTAGGTCCCTGACTTTATACGATTAAAGTTGCATTTTTACCCTTTTTTCTTTCTATCCCCAATGAGACCACTTTTCCAAAATTGTCCATATTTTCCCCTTTTCTGTATTTCGTTGATAGTTTTTCCCATTTTGAAAAAAAGCACGTTTTTGTATGAAACACGAAATGTTACATAATATTGTCCAGTACAGCTATTGTCCAATTGTCATAAGTTTAGCCTTTAGCCATAACTTCCATGTTCAATGCAGCAATAAGATAGAACGAGATGAGAACATGCGTAAACCATTTTAACTTTAGTGAATTTAACTCGTTTTGCATTTTTTTTTTTTGTGCCATTAGTATTGCCCCTTTTTGTATGCAAATCCCCTTTTTTTGCGACTTTTTCAAAATCTTCTAAGCCTGCCCTGATTGAGGGAAGAACCAAAAGATGTCTTGAAAGTTGCGTCGAAAACTACTCTCAACTTAGTCGTGGAACTGGATTATGACCGCATGATGAGGGATAAAATATTGGTAAGGTGTTGAACGTTGAAGTGACTTCAAACAAATTCTTTACCTCCGTCATGTGACCAAAGGTAATGTATTCGTCCATGCATTTTTTGTAAACCTCATAGTAAGCACGCTTGAGTGCTCTTTGCTGACTAAATCCTAAAGCAGGATAATGTTTTTCTTTAAAGGGAGGCCTAACCTCAAAACGCCCATTCGGCAACCGTTTTGCATTTTCAAGATAGTGTAGCTCGCACTGTTTGTCTTCCTCCTTCTCAAACCTTTCAAAGGGTTCTTCTTCGATTTCCCACAATTTTCGAAATTGGTTGTCGAGGTCGAAAAGCTGAAGATGGTTTCGCATTATTTGCGGAGCTTCTATTGGAGCTTTTTCTAACAAAATCCAACCAAGGAGCGTATTTTGAGCAATCGGTGCAGTAAACCGATCATCTCTTTGTTAATTTTTTTTTTGTATTTGTAAGTGTAATTTTACTTTTATTATTATTACTTATTTTTGATATTTTAATTGTGAGAAAGTTGCTTAGAGTAAGAAACCGTTCGCGGGAAATCCAAAGTGGGTTAAAATCTTAAGACTTAGCTGTAGCTCGTATATTTCCGGATGACCACTCGGATGTAGGTAATAACGGATACTTAATGTATTGATTTAATTGCTTTGAAATATATTTTGTTATACGGTGCGAGTATAGCATGCAGTATCTTATGGATATTCTTATTTGCTCAGAATGTCTCGTAGACAGTATCCTTTGTACCAAAAATACTGCACTTAGCTTGGGTTTAAAGGCAAATTTTGACCATAAGTAGTGAAAATAGTAGTCAGGCGGCCAATTACATGAAATCTGTATAGAAGCTTTGTGATCAAAATCTCAGAGAAATTACTACATACATAGAAGAAATGAAACTAATGCATGTATTTTCCTTTAGATAAATATATAGAAGCTTAGATGTTTCTATAACATATTAGATGAACCGCCCAGGAATTTCATTGCTTAAATATGTTATTTTTCATATCGTGAATAAATTCCGATTGAAATATTTCCCTTGTCGGCAATGTAAATCAAATTGCTGAATGGGAAACATTTCGGGGGAAATATTATTCGCGATATGGGTGATTAGTTTCCTTTCTTCAAACTATCTATACCGCAAAAGATATTAAGTGTACCCACTACCTACTACAATTCATGAACAAAGCCGGAGGTATAGTGTAGAACAGATACGTCCTTCACCAGCGCACTGGAATCAGTTAAAATGTCAATGTTTTTAAGCATATCTGCTTTCCCAAATTCTGGATCAAGGACTGTTTTTCCATTACTATTAGTAGCAAATCAAAGGGCGTTTCATAATTTATGTCGATCTGATACAACTTCGTGAAGTCAATGGTGAAAGATGATTATCTTACCATAGGTTCTCCTTCTTGTACACATCACAATTTGCGAATATTTAAGCAGTTCTTACGTACGGACCTGAATCAATGTTATCTTCTCCTGAAGTTTCTTCATAAATTTAAAATTTTGGCTTCATATGTAAATTACAAGACAACAACGAAGAAGTTGTCGGTGGCTTAGTGTGTCTTTAAAAAAAAGTTTGCCTGTCAATTTACAATTTTACAGTGGGTGGTTCGATATAGTGATATTGAACAGTCCAAATCCAGTGCTATACTGAATATACATACACCCCTATTGTTGTTGTCGTCTTTCGCAAACGACCGGCGACATTTGTCGTGTCGAGTCATTTGGAATTTGGTATCGCGTAACTGAAACGACTCGACTCTCTGAACTCTTCCATATATATTCAACAAACTATGACACATGTGGTTTGACATTTCAGTCGACGAATTTTTATTTGGTCTGTTGTTTTGTTTGTGACTTGGTGCTAAATAAGCAATGCTAAGTAATGCATAAAACAAATCAAAATTGAATAGCATTGAGATGTTTTTTGAAAGCAGTGACGAGGAAGAAAACAAGAAAAAAGAGCTGATAAAGATAAGGAAGGAAATTCGAACAAAATCAAATCCAATTGATTTGCCCGACATTAAGTGAGTGGTAGAAATACTTTAAATTGCAAACATTGTTTTAATAACAATAATGATTTTAAGATTTAAAATATAATTTCAGACTATCGAAGTCGAAAGTGGTCCAAAAGACAATTCAGAGATAAGGCTATATGTTGTCCTATTGCCGATTAACATGACTTTTGTTATGTTAAGTGAATGAATTTTCGAAAGGAACATTTTTCTCCATTTCGTTAACTAAATGTTGAAATTGCCTTTAATTTGTTATCTTTATTCTGAAGGATAACTATAAGTGACTTTTCATTTATTAAAAATGAAATACACATAATTTTCTATAACACTTGATCATACAGTCATCCGTAAAAAAACGTCGTCATAAAACGCCTCACGCAATACCGACAATCGTCGTCGAAAAATACAATCCACATTTTTTGACATTTAAGGCGACATTTGTCGATCGTCGCCGCGACAAAAGTCGTTTATTTTAAGATGCCAATACCAAACAGTCGTGTCGTTTTTTTTAGATTCGTAAACGACAACGACAATAAGGACCGGTTTGTTCATCTTTGGTTAACTCTCATCAACGGTTATTCCAACTGATAACCATAGAATCTGTTTGTTCAGTCAAATTTTAACCAGAGAATCCATGATTTGGTTAGTTAACCAGAGATATCGATAACCAGCCGATTTTGGTCGGTTAACGGCATTTAACCAAGGAAATTCTGGAATTTTGTTTGTTCAAAACATTGACATAGAAGTCAAAAACAAAACAACTTTCTTTCAAAAATACAAATGATTTCAATCTTCTATATATATAAAAATGAATTGCTGTTCGTTATTCTCACTAAAACTCGAGAACGGCTGGACCGATTTGGCTAATTTTGGTCTTGAATTATTTGTTGAAGTCCAGGGAAGGTTTAAAAGGTGAGAAATTAGACAAAAGGGCGTGGCACCTCCCATCATAACAATCAAAATCTTATATCTCGAAAACCACTGAATCGGTTGAGGTATCGGCCCAGAAGTATTCCTGTGAAGATTGGTCAAAATTGGACAAAGGAGCGTGGCACCGCCCATACAAAAAAACATTACAAATCTTATATCTCGAAAACAGCCGAATCGATTGAGTTGAAACTTACAGACAATCTTAGGTATTGGCCGAGGAGTGTTGCTATGAAGATTGGTAAAAATTGGACAAAGGGGCGTGGCACCGCCTAAAAAAAAATATCTTGAAAATCGCCGAATCAATTGAGTTGAAACTTATGTACAGACAATTTGAGGTATTGGCTTAGGAGTGTTCGTGTAAGATTGGTCAAAATTGGACAATAGGGCGTGGCACCTCCCATACAAAAAACATCTTCTATTTGGTGAAACTCGATGACGTTATAACTCGATAACCGCCGAGCCGATTTTCATGATTCTTTTTTTGTTTTGTTCGTATTGCTGTATTTCAGGTTTACGCAGAAAGAAAATTCCAGAAAATCGATTTTTCTCATTTTTCGCATTTTACAAAAGAACATTATTATCTAAGAACTATAAGCAATACAATTTCTGTCAAAGTCGGGCGGGTACAGCTATCTTATTTAATTTTTCTGTACGTGTGTTGTAATCGAACTCCTCCTAAACGGCTGGACCAATTTTAATGAAATTTTGTGTGTGTGTTTGAGTGGGTCCAAGTATGAATCTAAACCATCCATTTGGTGAACATTGGACAAAAGGGCATGGCACCTCCCATACGAAAAAAAAAAACAGATATATCTAGACAATACAATTCGTGGGCACACGTCCGAGGAAATATCGGTCGAAGCACACGGAGTACATAATCAGTCTGGACACATCGCTTAAATAAAAATGAAATGAAAATGTAAGAGCAGGCAAAACAACGTTTGCCGGGTCCGCTAGTAAATAATAAACGCAAAATAGTGTATTGCTTCGTATCTGCTATTTCGACGCATTTTCAATAACTGGCAGATGAATACAGTGCAAGACAGTGAGGAAAAGATTGCATGCATTACTGCGGGTGTGACAATTATTTTAACCATAGATTTAATCGTGCAACTGAATTGACAAATAAACTGGAAAGCTGGACCGATTTGTCGCAAATCTATGGTTTGGTGACCAAAGTGAAAAATAAGTGAACAAACGCTTTTTGGTTACCATAGATTGTATATATAATCATGGGTTAAACTAAATCTATGGTAACCTAACCGTAGATTTAACCAGCTCTGAACAAACCGGCCCTAAGGGTGATAAACTATAATAACGATTAGTACCGCGCTGAACTTTTACGAACTCAACATGATTAAAGATTCCGTATAAAATTAGTCCTAAAGTGCAAACAATCTCTATGCTATTTTTATTTATTTTCCTAGCTTGTGTTTTAAACCAACTGTACTTAGTAGTTAGTTAGAAGTTAGGTCCAAAACCTAATTGCAAAAAATTATAAGGGAATTTTTCACCCTGAGTATAATATAAGGTGGCGCAAAAGACGTTCTTTGGCTATAGTTTTTTTAAGAATCCGATTTGATTTATGGCATTTTCCATAACTCTTTTCAGACTTTCGGGTAATAGGTTCTCCCATACTTGACAGATATTCTCTTTAAGGGCTTCAAGAGTCTTGGGCATAGACTCGCGACTTAAAAATACCCATATTCTCAAATAAGGTCGTGTCCGTGTGTCAATTGCAATAAATAATTATACTCGGACTCGGCATATTGAATGACATTTGTGAAAGTGTTGAAAAGAGGAGGAGTCCACCAAACTCCAATCTTAAAACAGATATTTATTTAATTTAAAATTCAGTGTTTTATTTCCTCTTCAATATTCTAGGAAAACTCAAGCAAAGGAAAACGTAAACAAACTATTCTGTTTGAATTCTACTTTGACATTTGTAAAGTATCTATACACAGATACAAAATACACGACAACAAGAAGATCTGTAGTATTTTAATAAGTATTCCGCAACTTGCATTCAAAATCGGTTCTGTCATTAAATTCATCCAATGATTTTGTAATATAAAAATCTAACAAGTTGCAATAATCAGCATGGGAATATTAAGATTATTCCCATGACGGTTTCTAGATTCTAGCACAATCAATGTTTTTTTTTGTCTCCTTCCCAATATTCATAGTCATAAACTCATAAACATAATAATGACATCATTCAATTCAACGTGAATTCGCTTTTGGTTGCTGTTTTAAAATAGATTTTGCAAATTGAATATTGTTTGATCTTAAGATAATATCTAACTATAACAGATTTTCTCGTAGTAACCAAATTAAGTCAAGATCAACTATTTCCATTTCAAGTGGATAATGAAAAATTTTGCAATAATAAATGGCTTTGCGTTAAAAGCTTAGGTAAATATGTACAATTAAAATTTATTTTTCTTCTGCAATCAAAGGCATAGGTATGATTTTAAATATTTTACTGGCTATATAATTTGAATTAGCTCAGTCACACCCCACACCATACTTTTCATTTTTTCAGCTTCTATTAATCGTAGTTGTTTTTACACAATTCATAGAGAATTCTGTCAGCTATAAACGTTTTAGTAAAACACACAAATTTTAACTTTGAAATATAATGTGGCTTGATTAAAATATAAACAATTAAATGTATACGCTGTATTATTGTCATTAACAGGGTCCTTGGATTTTGTATGTATATATTTTTTTTTATTTAGTTAATAAAATAAATTTTTACAATATTCAGTTTAAAAACCTATTTTTGGTGCGTGAAATAACTAGATAATGCAAAATAATATCTTCATCTGCGCTATTAAAAATTGGGTCTCCAAAATATATTGTGTTGTTTAAGAAGGAGTATCCAATCCTAGACCACCAGCTCCGCCCAAAAATGAGAGATCCATAGAGCCAGTTTCAAAAAGTTATTAGGTGGTTAAGTATGTGTGCCATCCTAAAGTATAAATGGAGGGCGAATTGGTCACGCATACACTGGCACCTAATAACATTTACAGTTATTTCTGTGGTACAACACGTACTCACAGATAGAAAAAGAGGCGGCGCTACTCATTTCAAAACTGGCTCTATGGAATTATCTTTTTTGCCCGAAGCTGGTGGTCTATTCTCTCTGGTTTCGGTTTGTGATCCAATCCGTTGACATCCATAAGTCATAACTGGGGAGCCGTGTAACAAACGCGCTTTTAGTAACCCTCAAGAAAAATATAGGCATTTAAATAAAATTTGGTCTTGTTGTAGTATAATAAGAATTAAGAACTTTTATATCACCGATTCTAAATCTAATATTTTCACCTGTGAGAGTGACATGCGTGACGGAATTTGTTCTTTTTTCGTGTGTTAAATTGACATAAATACGTGAGTTTGCAGCTCCATAACCCATACGGCAATTGGTGGCAACACAGTGCAGTTGATGAGTGATTTTTCATGTTCTTGTAGAGCACATTCAGGTCGAATTGAAATAGCCAAAAATAACTGAGAAAAGGACAGCTCTCTCCCTTAAAAAAAAACTTCACTTAGGAGAATTCCATTACAACAACTTAGGTGATCTGAAAAACGCACACATCGAAAGCATCTTGCTCTTTCTAATAAGCTCAAAATGGTTCAACGAACGAGTGGGCCTTTGCTGGGCTAAGTGTGTTGGCGTTTCCTAGCGGGCAGCAACTTTCAACCAAACAAAACCATGAGGACAGAATCAGTGTGAGTTTCAAAGTATTACAAAGACATGGACTTCCGACTCTTTATCTACTATTAGACATGTCAAAAATTGTGCAAAAAAAAAATCTGTAAACAAAATCTGACGTCATTTCATGTCATAGGGTCAATGTTTGTATGGTTCTGCAGTGTAATAGTAGAACTACAACTTAATAGATTTCTATAAAAAAAAATAATAATTAAATACAAATAAAAATCATGGGCTGGACAACTAATAAACATTTTTAATGTACAGTTTCAGTTTTACGAAATTATGTACTACCGGCCTTTAATTTTCAAAGTTTAATTTTGTTCTTGACAAAATGTTAGTTTTTTTAATATTTTCTTCTAACTACATTATTTTTGGTAGTACCTATTACTTTTGGTGGTATCAAACTACAACTTTACTCTAATGTTAGACCTTCCAGATTTACTACAATAATTATGTAACTATTCATACAAAATTATATAATGCAACCTAAAATATATTATAAATAAATGAATTTAAGGCTAAAAATGGTTATTAATTAAGCCCCATCATTTTATTGAAAACTTATAAAGCGGGTACGGTGGTTTCTGCAGATCTAAGAAGAGTAAAATTGTGCGATTAATCTTTGAGGAAATATGGCCCAATGATTCCACCTACCCATAAAGCACACAGTGCCTCAACAAAGGCTTCAGATTTTTTTTCACACCAAATCAAGCAATTCGGCTCATTTACGTAGCCGTTCAAATAAAAATGAGCACTATCGTTGCGCAAAATTCGTTTTTGCCAATGCAAAGAACATAAAAGATAACGCGGCTTCATTTCTATTCTTCTTAAACTAAGAACCTGGCGTATACCGGTATACATTAAAATCTGTTTTTACATTATTATGTTTTGGTGTGATTTCACAACTTTTTGCGAAATTTTTTATTAGATTTCACAAACAACGTTAAAACTTCATTCCTTTTTAATATGTCAACGGAATAGACGGTCACTTTGGCTTTTTTTTGTAAACTTTTCATTAAAATTTCATTCACAAGGTACATAAAATGTTTGCTTCTATTCATAATTTAAGTGACCAGATTCAAAGCCCCCCTACATGAGAAATTTTTAATCTTGGATTTTTTGTTGTACAATTAAATTTCAACACTTTACGAAAAACGCTAGTGGTCCAAATATTTAATAACCTATTTTAAAAAGTCGGAGGATATTATAATTTTGGTTTTGTTTTTTGTTTTTCTTTCTATACACTGCAAGTCCTGCCGCTCTACCAAATGAGCTAGCTTACCTTCTTCTTAGGTACTTCATCGGGTTCCATTATACAGCCAAAGCCAAAGCCGTGAGATGCTATACAAAACACTCGTCATCCCCAGTCCCCCATATGGTGAATGAGCATGGACCCTTATCCAGTCGGATGAAGGCTCCCTCGCTGTATTCGAGCTGTAAGTCCTACGAACCAGGTAGAATGAGACCTCCGCCTGCTTGGAGTGCGAAATTGGAGAAGGCAGGCTAAAGATCGAGCCGGCTGGAGGGGCATAATAAGTAAGGCCCAGGACCACCACGCTTTGTAGCGCCATCAAATAAAATAGAAAACAGATAGAAATTTCAAATACACATGAGAAAAGTTTAACCGAAGTTTAACTAAACGTTGGTTCGAATTTCACTGTAATACACTCACGGTTTACGTACTTCGTTTAAACTTGCCTGAGAGTTTAACTAAACCTGAGTTTAAACTTGCACTGTAAAACCCGCTATTAGTGTATGCACCACAGGGTCTGCCATTGCGTGAGTGAGTCAGTCAGTTACGGTTTTGTGATTTTTGAAGCCCTATATCTTGAGAACCACTAGTGCTACGGGGCTTAAATTTTGTAAGGTCAACCATTTAAATGTGTTTAAGCCCCTACATAGCCCTTAAGGGCCACTTGCACCAAGCTCATTTGACAGCAGTATTTACTCGTTTATTCACTGTTTAGCTCTATTCCGCTGATTAGGTAACAATTGTGTTGCAGGTGTACACTTATAATAGGCGGCGCGACAGGCGGTAGACACCCAAGGCCTAGCTTCTCGCAACCATTCGTTTTGTGTGAGTTTATATTTTTGGAACGAATGGAAGGGACCTACAATTTTATGCCGAGTCCGAAGCTTTTTCAGGACAGTCATACTCTCGGATGTTTGTCAGACGTTCGCGAGAGGGGGCGCAGTAGAAAAAACCTTAAGATGTAATTTGTGTTTTTCCGGGGATCGAACCTGGAATCCCTCGCACAGTAGTCCAACACACTAACCACTGCGCTACTGCGCCTTACACTTATTTATCTATCCACGTATAAATTCATAAAATATTTATCCAGTCTCGAAAGGCTGGATAGTCGTGCCCAAACGTCAAATAGTCAAATAGCAAAACAAAGTTTTTTATAATCGAGGAATACTCGATACATACCTACTCTGGGAGATGGGGATTTTATTCGAAGATTTCTATTAACAAAATACATTAATTGGAGTTTCATTGTTTTCCTTTATTGTTGCTCCATCGGTTTTTTTTTTTTTATTTTCTATGACGTTATTGTATGTATGTTTTAACTATGGAAGAAATACATTTTCAGCAGTGCGTCGTAAATTTGGATCCATAGAGCGCCTATTGGAATATGTATTATATATTATTAACTTCATCCATTTCATGTGTTTATTTACCTAGGTCTGTAGCTTTTATTTGACAGTTACATGTATTTTTTGCGTTTCTAATATTGGTAGTATTGTCAAATTTAAAATAATCAAAGGTTACTTATCCAGGCATAATTTTGCAATGGTGCAACACAAAGACGGGAAGTAACTATTTATTGGTTTATCTTTGGTTAGCTATTCAGAAGTTTATTTGGATATCCAATGATTTGGTACAAGTGGCGCTAAGACATACATATATTTAATCTATATTTGCATACCTCTCAACGCATTTAACTTCAACGAATAACTGACAAGATAAGAATACTAACACACCTAATAGTACCAGTAAAGCTTTAATAAGTACGTTGTATATAAAACTAGCTGAACCCCCGCCGGCTTCGCCAGGCCTTTTTTTGCTTTTTTAAATTTTATTTATTATTTTTTTTTTCTATTTTTTTTGGCCTATCAATTGATTACCGTAATTACCGACATAATAAAATCAAATAAATTGGTTGAAAATTACGGGCGACAGAGGGAAACATACAGTTTTTTCCACTTTGTTTTATATATAGGTACATATATAGAGATGTATCTACCTATACTTTCTTTACAATTAAAATATTGTTGCGTCGGCAAAAACTATAATTTAATTCCCGCAAAAACTATTTATTAATTTCACTCCTAAAAATTTCATCATATCATCGTAATGATAGTCAACTATAGTAGGTATTAAAATCCTAGTTAAAAGTGTTCTCCTATTTGATTGCAAATAATTTTCAAAGTCCGTTGAATTAAAAAAAAATGTATCACTTTCACTAAGCTAAGATATGATATTGCAGTTGCAGCCGATAAAACGTTAAAGGTTTTAGCTTGGAAATTAAAGCTCATGTCATCAAATTATTGTGATTATTTACCTACACTATGGACTGTCCAATAATGTTAAGTTATTTATTTTTATTTAATGCATATTGCATATACATAGCTACTTTTTCCTAAAAGACTGAATTCAATAAAAGTTCATCATCCTTTTTACTTCCAAAAGCAACTAAGTAGGTACCTATACTCAACTTTCAATTTTGAAATACATATTTAACATAACGCGTAAAATTAGTAGATATGTATTAGTTGATAAATTTATAATAAAATCGAAATTTCTTGAGGTGTACCTACCTAAAAGTATATTGATAAAAATTGATATCATGATTTTCTCCAAATTATCTTTGGGTCCAATAGCTACCATGATCCTCAATTTAGCAAGTCCTCTTTATTATACTCATTAGTACGACAACATAAACAAAAAATAATAATAATACAAATAAATAAAGCGCATTTTCCATTGAGTGATGGGTTATGACCTACATGTCTATAATATATTTACACAGATTCATTAAAGCATCACAACCACGGGAATGCAATATCTCCCAATACGCGATGTTGAATTACATCTCAAAAGCCACATGCTAAACAGAAGAGCAGAGTAAGATATAAATATCGCATCTTACCTTTTCTTCACCTCTTCTATTGAAGATTAGCTGTTTCCTTCCTTCCTTTAACACCGCTGAATGTATCGTCCAAAAATATCCACACCATCCACAACTAAGACTAAACACAACACTAGCACGAATACCGAAATGATTTTTTCCAAATGCCACCGCACACTATATAAATTAAAGGCAAACACAAAAAAAAAAAAGGAATTTCCAGCAGCAAAAAAAACCCGACTCTATACGAAAACAAACCATCAAATATTATCATCACTATTTTGCACTCGTATCTATATATTCAAATAAACTTCTATACACTATGGCCACATTTCTTTTATATCATGTACCGAATTAAAAACACCAGCAGATACAAAGATAGCGAATCGTGTTTCAGGAGGAATGGCGATCTGTGATTTTTCGTCTTCACATACAAATTGCGAGGAAAATTTTTCTGGTTTTTCTTTTTTTGCTCAAATACAAAATTCAAATATTCCGTAGAATCTGAAACTGAACACAAATTCCAAGCAACGGCAAATCACCAGCTCACCAAATAATATACACGAAAAACGCAAATTTCAAAACGAAAAACGGTAAACACACACCAAACGGATCCGAAAGATTTACTATCTCAATGAAGAAGATATTTTCTTTTTGTTCGTTCTATTTTCTAATGCACGAATAATTTCAATTTATATCTAGATACTATTGCATCTGTGCGAATACAGAGAATGCATATACAGTTTGTCGAATTATATAGTTTCTGCAGCATTAATTTTTTTGCTTCCCTCTTTTTAGTTCACTAAATTAACATTTGCCATTCACTACAATAGTTTTAGCTATGCATCTAGTTAAATTAATTTTTTTCTGACTTTCCACTCAAAAAGATATCCTTGGTGTAGAAGTTAAAATAACACGGGCCGAACAAAAAACGGGAGAGAACACATTCTCGCGTCCAACATCCACCCGTAGCTGGAGTAGTAGCACTAATTAAAATTTGCACAGGTGAAAAAATATGCACTACACACGTTGATGGTGTTTTGTTTTTTCTACCTCAAGTTTCTGGAGAACATTATCCAGGTACCCAAGATACATAAAGTATCTGAAGCAGTGGCAGAATCAGAACATATGAGGCTGTGTAGTTTTTTTTTGTTTCTGTTTTTTTTTTAGTGGTGGGGTTTTTTATTTGTCGAAAATACAATATATGCTGCGATATAAACAATTTAACGCCTTGGGGAGAAGAATATTTTTGTTGGTTTTCTTGTTGCCCCGCTAACACTTGCAACTGAATATTTAAACACAATTTTTCAGAGAAAAACTAATAAATTTTGTATCTGGATACACATATTTTTGGTAAATGTTCACTTATTCACTGAAAACAAATCAGCAATAATTTTCTTCAAGTTTAACGGTTAACCGCAGTTTAATCGACGTTTTTAATGCGTTGGTTAGTACCCTGAATCTATCTGTAGGCTAACATTGATTCGTGGAGATTTTTTTTTTCCGCTCGGCTATTGAATATTTTATAACGGTCAAGTTAAACGAATAGTACTCTACTCACTTCTAAATATTTGATCTACTATTTATACTCGTATTATATTTTGACACATTTTTGGGAAAGATTTTTTTTTATTTAAATTTAATTTAAATTTGATGAAAAATCTTCAGCAAATAAATATATGTATTTTTTTTTTTAGTTTGAACAAAAATTGCAAAACAAATCCGAAGGATATATTTTTAAGGAAAACTTTTGTTATCCGCTCGGAGGCTGAGAGCCTACTGGATTTGAAGAAGTTATTTTCTCTTGGACGTATGGCATACGTAGGCCTTGGCCAAAGATGTAGATACATTGGCTGTGGAATGGGTACAGGTGAATTTTCCATAGAATTTTGAATGAGACTTTTACTAGGGGAAATCGAAACCTGCTCAAAGGAACTTATGCGACGACGCGAGCTCTCACATTGGAATTTCCACAGAAAGAGCAAGAGTAGTGAGTGTGTGGCTGTATGTGACGGGAGAGATTTGTTTATTTCAAAAGGAAAACAATTGGAGCAACAGATGAAAATTCCATGCGCTTTTCATTGGGCCATTGTGGTGGCCGTGGGGTGGAAAACATGGAAACATATGAACGAGAGATCGAGAGAGATGAGTGAATGTATTTGAATTTGAAGCAGGAGCAGGGGTAGGGACCAACCAGGTGAGTTATCTTTATGGCTTGTGACGAGAGAGCTTGGAAATTTAGGAAAACCATTCAACTGGAATCTACCTATATTTGTGTTTAGTCACCGTCATAGCACAGGGGCAGGAAACATTTAGTTGTCGTGTTGGAAAACGGATTCGATTATAGCTTTTAGTTTGGTCAACAGATTAGCGTGCATGAGATGAGCAAACCAACACAAATTGAAGAATTAAAAAAGTTGAATAGCTATTTGGTCTCAGACCTTAGGCATAATTTTATGACAGCCATTTTTGTTTATTGGAGATTTGTTTTGTGCACTAATGAAAGTTGTCTGCAATTTTATGTCTTATCCAAACTTCTAAATTGAGTAGCTCTAAGTAAAGCCATACTTTCGAATGTAAGTCAGACGTTCGCGAAAAATGTCGCCGTAGAAAAGGCAATATTAGCTTTGGTATTTGCCTTTTTAATAACCATTTCTAACCTTCAGGCTTCAGCTTAAGTTAAGCTAGTATTAGACGATATGTTGAATCATCATACGTATGCTGACTATCATTTGCTAACAATTCTAAGCATATATGCATATTTTCGTCAGGCGTATGATGCCCTATTACACGATATGTTGAATTACTCCGAAAGCAGCAAATTGTTTGTTGTCAGAATATGCTAACATACGGTTTGCTATCATATTTTTTCAGGACGTATGATGCCATATTAGACGATAAGTGGAATTCGGTATGCTTAAAAATTTGAAGACTCGTATGATTATATACTGATAAATTAACAAATCGGGATTTTAGCATACGGGCGCGTTTTATTTATCGATTTTCTGCGATTCTGGTGAAATGTACGCGTTCAACGTACAACGAAATGAAACTCCTATAGGGTTTTGGGCATAAGCTGTAAAGGGGTCGTCGGTCGGGGGTGCTTGTTATAACCTCTACAGTGTACAAGAAGGTATATTCACTTTGCCATTACATTTTTAACGCCAAGAAGGAGACATCGGAGACCCCATATATTCTGAATCAGGATCAAATTCTGAATCTATTTAGCTATGTCCATCTGGCTGTCTGTCTGTTGAAAACACGATAGCGTACACTCAGAGAAAAAAATAGTTACTTTTGTAACTATTGCCATAGTCACTCTATGAAATCCAATAAAATTTGTCGAATGACTATTTTTGCACAAAAATAAATTGAAAATAGTTACAAAATAGTTAAAAAATAGTTAAAAATCAATCATTTTATTTAGTGACTATACAAGATAGTTAATTGTGACTATTTTGATATTAAAGCATAGTTATTGAACAGTTTCTTCAAAATAAGAATTAACAATCAATTCTGACTATTCTATAATAACTTCCTACTATGAAATAGTAGTATTTATTTAATTTAATTCACAACGACTACCACATAGTTAAAAATAACTATGTGTAGTAACAACATTAGTTGCAAATGACTATGTCGAAGTAGTTTCGCTTGCGCGTGGAGTTCTTTGTTACATGACGATCATTCTGTGCTGAGTGTCCTTTTGGAAAAGTTGTTTGCAAAAAATAAGTGGTAAATAATTTACAAAAAACAAATGGAATAACGAAAACGATTCTAATTATATTTGTGAAACTTTAAATCTAGAAGTGCTCGACGCCTGTGGAGAAAAAGTTCAAGTTCAATTTGTCGACAGTGAAGGACATGAAATACGTTTAAAAAACCAAAGTGAAAATATTTTCCAGACAAATGATAGGTACCTGTGAGACAATCGAGGACGGCAAGCTGTATTCTATTTTACAGAATTGGGATCTGGAAATTCTCTATTAACATTTTTTTGGTAAGTTTTTATCATAGTTAGCTCATACATTTTTGTGTGGGACAGAAGTAAAGCTTTGCCACCATTTTGTATAAGGCAATACCGAAATATTTTTTCAATTGTAGTCGTTTTTTTCTAATACAAAATGGCCAATGAACTTAACTTTTCAATGTGAAGCTAGCTTTGGCTTTATTTCACGCCGCCGAAGCGATTGTGTTTTTATGTTGTTCTAAAACAATATTTTTTTTAAAGATCTGGGCCTCGATTTTAATATTTTAAAATTTTTAGACAACGACGATCTAAGATAAATTGTGGGAAGTGACAAGAAATCGTACGGATTGTACGTCCGATTGCGGGGAAATTTGTTAATCTGAAAAAATCTGAGGTAACTCTGTTAACTTAATTTATGTTACATTTGTTTTACTTTAGGGATTTCTAGTGCATTCGGCAGCTAGCGCTACTACAGTGGAGGGAAACATAAGAAGTGGTTCTTCCGCAAACATAAGGCCATCATCGCCCTCAAGTTCCTGAAGTTTGAGCTCAACATGTGCCACAGATTGTGTAAGTAAATGTTTTTTTGGTTTTGTATCAAATAAGATAAATTTAACTTGGGGCTAACCTTTAATTTTTAAGAAATTAATTCCCCACCACTTCACCTTAATTTTGTAACGAACAAAAAGTTAATAAGACTTAAATATATCTAATTGTTTGTTTATATTATTTGTAAATTTTTGTTTTAAATTCTTATATAAGGTATAATAAAATGTCAATTGCAATTTTTTGAGAAAAATTTTGTTGTTGTTGATTTTTTGAAGAATTTTCAGGAAACTAATTATTCTTCTTGTATGCGCGGCAAGTAAAAAACTATCAGGTAAGCATTTCCAAAACGTGAGACAGGTACCTACTGAAGATGGCCATATTAATAGTCATTCAACGACTATTCGATAAAGTGAAATTTAACTATGCACAATAGGTATATGTTGCTGCTTAAATAGTTATAGTGATTATTAAAAAGTTGATTCTGAAAAAAATATCAAATGAAAATCAAAATAGTCACAAATTACTATTATTATTAATAACATTGACTATTGAATAGTTGATTTTACTATTGAATAGCTAAATTTGACTATTGAATAGTTAGTTTTGAAAAAAAACATCAACTGACAATAATATAGTTAAAAATAACTATTGTAACTAGTAATATTAACCATTAAGAAGTTAATTTTACAAAAATTATTAAATGACAATGAAAATAGTCATAAATAACTATTTTTTAACTATTTAAAATAGTGTTCCCGATTTTTACTATGAAAATAGTTAAAAAATAGTCAAAAATAACTATTTTTTTCTCTGAGTGTAGAAACGAATCGACCTAGGCGAATGAAGCTTTGTGAGAGGACTTGTTTTTAGCCTCGTCGGGTTAGTTTGGAAAATGAGGTATATCGGTAAAGTAGTTATGGTACCTCCCATACAAAACCAATATTAGAATACAATATTAGAACCATGTGTTGTGTACGTACTCAAATGCCTCCACTCACTTGGAGTGGAGAGCGTTACCAGATTATTTTTTCCAGAAATGCTAAAGCCTGGGCGGAAAACTGCAAAAACTGCTAAACAAAACCGTAAAAAATGCTTAAGAAACTGCGATCGATTTCTCCACGAAAAATATTTGAATTTTTTACTTATTAATGTAATTCTTGTGAATCATTTTACATTTACAAAAAAATCATATTATTGTGTACGTCAAACTTCCATAACTCGAACTTCTTGAGGTCCAATTTTTCTTTTACTCGAAGTTTTATTGAAGTTTTATTGAGAACTCTACGTTTTCAACTCGAATTTATTTTCTTTCATTTTGAGAGTTGGACTTATGGAAGTTCCACTACTTTTGTTTTGCGTTGCAGTGCAGTGCGATCAAGTGCGTTTTTGACTGATATTTTTGACAGCTTCATACGAATTTATTCCGATAGAAAGAAATTGGTTGCGGAATTTGTGTACGATTTTCACTTTTGCAGTTAAGTATTGATGAATGAAAGCAATAAAGAAAAAAAAACATTTTAGCAAATTAGTCTTTTGTATTTTTGTTGCTTAAATTTGTATTTCCAGGGCAAAAGCAAACAAAAAAACAGGCACCTAATAGGAAAACCCCGATGTAGGACGAAACAACATCATGTCATATCAATACGTCGTCGCATTTAAATTTTTGCGAGTTTTACCAATCTTTTATATAGCCAATGTATGAAATGGTGCTAAATGTTGATTAAAAGTGCTTTTTTCAAAATGTTTTTTGAACATTTTTAAAAACTGCTAAAAACTGCTGAAATTTACAAAAATGCTAAAAAATCTGCTGCTGTGAAATTTACGATCAAATCCTGCTAAAATCGCAGGAAACTGCTAAATCTGGTAACGCTGAGTGGCGGGTATGAAAGCATCGGCCAGGCCGATAATAATACTTGCTTTCTCTTGTATTTGTACCATATTAAAAATGACCACGACGACAAGAAGAAGGAAAAAGAAACGAATGATTTTTTTTTATTATTAACTTTTTATTGAAGAAAATGATAATATGCACGAGACAATTTACGTTTCGCAAATATCATTTATGCGGCTCGAAGGCTCCGCTATTCACCTGCAATGTAATGCTGCATTTCCGGTTCACCCAAGTCATTCAAAATTGACTTGTCACTAACCGCGGATGGCTAAAAAATCCACAACAAAACCAGCCTATAAGCTGCAAACAGAACAACTCAGCCATTTTTTCTTTTAAGAGTAAAAATCAAGGCAATATAAATACAAAAAACATGTCCGGCGCGTTCAAAATGTATCGAAACTTCAAAAATAACAAAACCGTATGCTGAAAAATGTGGTGTATGCTGGTGAGCCTACTTTAGCTCATCAGCATATATCATACGAGTCATTATACACCGAAAATTTGTCCGAACGTTAGCATACGGTCCCAAAAGGGGTATTACACGATATGTTTAGTTCGACAACATACGTATGCTGACTAGCCAACAAATTTGTCAACAAACGCCTCTCAGCATACATATAATGACAGAAATTTGCCTATTACACGATATGTTGCGATTCGGAATCAATTTTCAGCATACGTATGCTGATTCAACATATCGTCTAATACTAGCTTTAGTTGTAGATCACAATAGATAATTTTTAAAAATCGCTATTGTGAGGCTGAAAAAAATCTACTTCAATGATGCAGTAAATTACAGAGAAATATCTGTAATATTCAAAATAAGATGTGTATAGTCCTTGGCCTAAATCGATCACCATACAACGGCAGTTTTGTCGAGTTTTATACCTTACATAATTTGAGAGCAAAAGAAGACTGCTTCCACTTCATGAGTATTATGACTCATTTTTGTGCCTACCCTACAGAAAAGCAATATATGGAAAGGAAACTATGACACTACAAGAAACAATCACAGTGCTAAACGAATTCGATTGGAAAAAACTCTATTCTTTTTTGAAAACCATTTATATATATAGGATGAAATCGTTAGAAATAGCCAAGGAAGAAGGCGAATACGTCGACGAGACTTCTTACTTTCGGTGGCTTGCTTGATTTTAGAACCACTATTACTTTCGCGACTTCCATTAATTCCGAATACGTTTTAATCTAATTGTGGCGTTGAAATATGAAGAGGCTCAGTTAATGCTTTCGGTAGTAACATTTTTAAAAGTTCACCTATAATCAGGCGACAGAACATGTAAAATTAAAACGATAGGAAGATATCGTTTTCACTAAAACTATCTCTATCACCAACGCATAAGACTTTAGGCCAATAAGCATCTCCTCCTTCATTCTGAAAACTTTAGAAATACTGATTGACATACACATTCGTAGCAAGCTACTTCCGGAAGATCTATCAAAGGGAAAAAGTGTGGGTACCACGCTACATTATGTTGTCGGCACTATAGAGTGGGATCATGACAAAAATCTCGAAGGCTAAAAATCTCGAAAAGTTTTTTTTTTAATCTCGAATGCAAAAATTTCGAATGTACAAAAATCTCGAAAGACTATATCTCGAAAATAAAAAGTAAATTCGAGATTTATTTTTTGCACCCACCCCATATCCAAACAGTAAGTCCAAGCAGGGGTGGTTGGCATGGGGGCAGCATGCCCCCCCCCCATACGTATGTCACTTTTTAACACCATTTTTAATATTAATTCGAGATTTTTTTTTTTCAAAATTTTTGTTATTCGAGATTATGCTTTCTAGATTTTTTTTTCGAGATTTTTACATTCGAGATTTTTTTTTTTTTTCGAGATATCGTGGTAGACGCCTATAGAGTAAACATTAATAGAAGAGTGTACTCTAGCGAGATTCTTAGACATTCAATGAGCGTTGACAATGATTATACTGATGATGCCGTACGTAGAACGCTAAGTAAGCTTAACCATTGACGGTATTATTGTCAACTGTATAATCAGCACCCTTGAAGATCGACACATTATAGCCGAACTTGGAGGCTCTAAGCTAGAATCTTCCGCCTTTAGAGGAACCCCTCAGGGCGAGGTAATCACCCCACTATTGTGGGTCATTATTCTTGAAGCACTCACGAAGCTTAGGAACAATGTTATCACGGCTATAGTAAGACCAATATACTGACCAAGAAAGCCACTTACCTAAAAGCGTTAATGAAGGTTCAAAGACTAGCGTGCAACTGCAGGACTTGAGGCTATCCTCAACCTGCAATGCAATGAAAATGCAGCCAATCAGTAAGCTGGAAATTGAACGAAATATTTTGGCCGTGTACCAGCCAGAATACATCATGCCTTACCTAGAGTTCACAAGACCCTTCTCTAGCGCCTATCCCAGCAGGGAAGAATGTAGAGACGGACTCGTAACTGGCATGCCCGTATTTACAGACAGATCTAAAATGGACACTATGGTGGGGTCAGATGTCTTCTCCGAATCGCTGAGTATATCAAAATCGATACGTCTCCCCGATTTAATATAACCATAGCAGCGTCTTCCAAGCTGAGGTCCTAAAAGTGACAACAGCATCTCGTGAGCCTGAGGTAAGGGCAATACCACCTGGAAGTATTACCTTCTCTATCCACAGCCATTCAGCAATAAAAGCCATAACTGCACCAGAAATAAAATCGAAGCTTGTGAAGTACTGTCGCGAAGAACTCAAGGCTCTTGGTACACAGCACAAGGTATCGCTCTGCTGGGTTCGGGGACATGAAGGCATTCCAGGTTAGGCAGATGAATTAGCAAGACAAGGTTTGACAGCTGTTTCAGAACAAGCTGATCCCTCGGTGATAGGCCACCTAAAATACTTGTACTTAATACCACAAGGATGTTATGGCCGTCCTTCAACGAAACGAAAACCGAGAATATAATATCCCTGTATACCTCACCCTCATAGGTATCATAATGAGGCACAATACTCTGCGGTAGCACATGAAGAAAATGGGCTTAACGAAAGAAGAACTTTGTAGAGGCTGCGGTAATGAAGGATACAACCCACTTCCTGTCACTGCCCAGGTCTCCAACTCAGCAGGTATAAATCCCTAGGGAGTCACTTCTTCAACGACCTAGACGAGCTTTCCAGCACATCAATAGTAGGTACTTTTTTCGGGTTGATGATGAAATCTCCTTTTCCAAAATCCCCTGTGCTGAAATCCTTTAGTCCAAAAGACCCTAAGAGAAAATCTCAACGGGACAAAATCCCCCATTTTTAGATTTGGTGTTATTAATTCTGTCGCCGCGACACCTAAAAATTGTGTTAAAAAGTGAGATACGTATGGGGTGCAGGTGCATGCTGCCCTCCCTGAAACCCCCCTGCTTGTGCTTACTGTAGGTTTTGGAGTAGGTATAAGGTTGGATATATGCAAAGTTTAGTTTGCTTGTGGGAGATTTTGGCATAGGGCATTTCGTCAAGAGAGTTTTTGAAAAAAAAATGAGAGATTATGTCCAATAATGGGTTTTGGAAAAGGGGATAACGTAGGGCTCCCACTTTTTTCAAATGATTTCTGGCTTTCCTATACGTGGATTCCACTCAGATTTTTGAACGATATCGCCGAAATATTTATCTCCGATGTCCATGACATATTTTTTGCTTCCTTCCCAGTCAATTGTACCGTTTACTAGTCTATTTGGATTTTTATAAATTTTTCTTTCGCTTCCTTCAACCCTGGAATAAATCAGACGAATTTTGTGTGTTAGGTTAGGTTAGGTTACGTTAGGTTTGGAGGTATTATATAATAAAACATAAATCATTTTATGTTGCTACAATTTATTAAGGCTCGTCGTCTCTTCTAAATTATATACATAAACATAGATGATAAAAATAGTTCTTTTTTCTCTAAAGAATAGGAAAAAGACAACAACCACAGTTGAAAAATCCCTTGAGACCTATCGATAGAATAAGCAAAAATCAGTGTTCTATTCTCCAAAGTCTCAACTCATCAAAATAAGCTATTTTTGTAACATTACCGCACGATAATCATTCGCAATGGCTGTTAACCGCCCATAAAATACAAATAAACACATCTTAAATAGACATAATGGCTTTGCCAGCACACTCAACAATCCTAGCAATCCTCGTGGGAACTTTATTGGATCAATAAAGAGGAAAATGATAGAAAAAGGAAGATAAAATCCTTTGGACAGCAATATGCCACAGCAAGTGCTTCCTCTATGAAATATTTCTTTGATTACAGTTGGGTCACTTGGTCAATAAGTTAAAAGTTTGCAAAATTGATAATTTAATTTTTAAGGATGTCGGCTTAATGATGAATACAAATTTTGTAGTACCTACGTATACTCTCTCTAAAAATGGCTATTATCCATTTGAAAGTAATGTTTTCGAAATGTTACAAGTTTCTAGAGTTCTTAACTAGAATCCTGGAAGCAAATTTGCTGATAATACTCTTTTTTGAAATACTTTTTAAGCGAAGGACGACTCTATATTGCAAAGAGCACTGTGGATGCGTTCTTATACAATGGGGCCAAGCCATGGATGGATCGTATTATATTAATTCGATGGGTTTACCAGAAAGAGAGCTTTAAATAATTGAAGGTGCACAAAAATTCAAAAAATCAATAGATAGTAAAGTCAAGTTAAGGGCCACGATCCGGTAAAGCGGAGGCTCCTAAAGTTTTTGATTTAATTTATTTGTTTAGGTAGGTATAAGTATTTCCTTCTTATTCGTTGGTCATAATTGACCCAATTTTTATTTGGGTTAGTTATAAAAAACACAGGAGCACCATTTTAAGATCACAGCTTACGAAACCTGTAAAAAGGAAAATATAGAAATGAAATCCAAAACCAACTTGTGGAGTTGAGGACGTCAATGATAATGCTAAAATCTTGAGTTTTTCGAGAGGTCATCAAAGACCAGGTACCATTGTGCGCGATGTTCAGTTTTAGCTATACTTATCTACAGCCATCTGCAATGAAAATTAAATAATGTTCCATTCTTATTAGCGTCCTCGAAGTTTCAGCAGTCGGCATTATTCGGGATGCCAAGCTTGGATAGGCGCGTACCTTTTGTCGAATTGCCCATATGAGCGTCAGTCTAGAGACATTTGTATACGTATTCTAAAAATGAGGATTATTGTTTTCAGGGCTTTTTGACTCATTTTTGAGGCGCTTTAAATGGCGTTTTTTAGAACCCCTTTTGGGACTATTTCGAGGCTGTTTTTTCGTGTTTTGGGGCGTGTTTTAAGGTATTTTGCTGCTGTTTTTCGGTTTCTTTTTGGACAGTTTTTGAGGTGTTTTTTTGGTATTTTTGAAGTGTTTATTGGTGCATTTTTGGAGTGGTTTTATAAGCGTTTTTTTGGAACTCTTTTTGGGGGTTTTCGAGTTTAAAAGTTCTAAGCATAAACTTATCCTTCGTTTGTCCAATACCACCAGTTAATGGGTATATAATAACTGTGATTCCTATACAGTTTTAGGCAGGTCAGCGCCTAATTTTTACACCAGTTAGCTACGGGAAGAGTTGTCTAAAGACGATAAGATTTAGATCTGCATTTAGAATAATGCATATGCTTCTCCATAGTCGGTCCTATATGCAGTTGCATTCAGTACGTATTTTAATAGCTCTGCGGAATCACTCACTGGAATCTTATTAACTCAAAAATACTATTCATAAATGTTAAAATTATAAAAAGCCCGGAAATGCTGTTCATTCAAAATCACCTTACATTTGCTTGTGCCCTCTTGAGCATTTTGCGTTTTCAACGGCATTTTCAAATGGCATATTAACATAAACCCGCATCAAAATTATTTTAAACAAAACCAAACCTCAGGCAATTCCCCAACGTATTTATAAATTACCTCACCCTGAAGTGTGCTGCTATCCTATTAATTAACTGTCGTTTTTAATTTGCTGAATTTGCCGATTCATGTGAACTGACCCCTGTCGTACTTTACCACCCTCATTCCACTCGCCCCCAGCGACCGTTATCCTTGATTCCAGGATATGGTTAACTGAAATTGAATACACGAGTATACGAGTATAGAAGCTGCTGCTGATGAAAGGCAGAAGGTGAAAGACTAAAGCAAACACCTCTATGGAGATGGGGAGTTTGTCTGCCGTTAATTATTGAAGGGGCACCGCTGTAGCTTTTTGTCGTTACCTAGTTACCCATTCCACAGAATTAAGGTTTGGTGGTGGCAACAATCGGTGACGTAGTCAGCCCAGAACGGAATTATACTCGTACTGTTGCGGGCGAGTATCTTTTTTTTTATTCGACATACTATTTCGTACACATTGCATGGTAAAAGGTGTGGTGACACTCTGAACAAAATAATGATGATTGATTGAACAATCAGCTTTTAACTAAATACCTATTCCCGGATCTCGTCCACTTTCAGCCTGTGTTGGCTTTTGGAATTTTCACTCTCAAGTCAGTGATAGTTTAAAAACTTTTGAAATAAAGGTAATGATCGTTCTAAGCCTGGCTACAAACTAATTTGTCGGCAATGTTGCACTTACGATTTTCCTTGGTCGTATAGGTATAATGAGTAATGTTTGAGCGAGGGATCTCGAGTTCGACCCTCGAAAAAAAAATACATCTTAAGGTTTTTTACTGCGCCACTTAAAGGAATCTGAGTATGAATGAATGGTGTAGTTCGAAGTAGCTATAATTCTAACCGAAGATTTTGTTAACAAAAATTGGTTGTGCTGTAAAATAACACCTAAATGATAAATTCGACAAAAATTCCTCAAATCAAATTATAACCACAATCACATCGCAGGTCACCCTAGTGGAGATCCGGCGAAGAATTACCCTACATGTCCTAGCCATCTTAGACGATTGACTCGCAGTTTTTTGACCAAGTCGATGTCGCTGTACATCTCGTATAGATTGTCGATGAATCTTCTTCTCCAAAGCCCATCAACGCAAATCTTTCTCTCGAAGCGACCGAGGATACCTATCATCATCCGCTTTAGATAGAGTCCAAGTTTCAGCGCCATAAAGCAGGAATGAAATCGGAATGATCAAGGTTTTATACAGTATCTTAGTTGTTCGGGATAGGGCTCTACTACTCAATTGCTTTATCAGCCCAAAGAAACAGCGGTTGGCAAGAGTTATTCTTCGTTTAATTTCTTCTGAGATGTTATTGTCAGAATTTATAGCGGAGCCGAGGTAGAAATCCCGAACTACCTCAAAGTTATAGCTGGCTATCATGACGTTCTGTCCGATTCGTCGATGTTGTGTGTCCCTTCTTGTTGACAGCATATATTTTGTTTTGGCCTCATTCACCACTATAAATCGGTATGGGTATCTATTTGGACTTTTTGGATTTTTTCCAGGATCTGCCTAAGTGTTAAAATTTGATCGAGCACCAGCACATATTGATCACTTCGACTTAAAATACTGTGAATCTACCTAGAGTCCTAGAGGCATGGTCCTTTTTAGAAATATTTGCACTAAGATGCGCCTTTCTGTTACCACGACTCGTGTCCATGTAACATGGTTTACTATGACTGATGAGTGGTGAGGATACAGTCGGTATCTATATTCAACCTGAAGAATTTAGAAAACGGATAAGATCTTGTACCCATTTACCGGAGATGTCGCTAAGGTCGTCGAGGAATGTTGATTCAGTGCACCCTCGCTAGTGCCGGACATTTGGAGACTAAATGGAAGGGAGTAGGTATCTCGCTCATTACTGGATATACAGACTAATAGTTTTAATTACCCACAATCTTCTAAGTATGACAGATCAACACATCAGTCATCAGCTCACATTTGACACTTTTCACCAGCCTGTCCCACCCCAGAAGTAAGTGCAGAAAAGCGTGTCATAGAAGCTAGATAGTACAGCACAGTTTCTTGAAACTAAATTTAGAACTGATTCGGAGAGGATTTTTCCCATGAAACCTTTTCTGTGCTAAGGAGACCTTATTCTATCCTCTTTTGAACTGTTTCCCTTTTTTGCCTGATGATGCCTACTCATTAACATTCGTACTCAGGGAGATACATTAAGGGCTTACTAAACTTTTATTTGCAAATTTTTTTAACTACGTTAAGAATTTCGAAATATTTTTTTTGTTTGAAACCCATGTTATAAAGGAAAATTTTAGTAAATTTGAAAAGTATTTTAGTGGGTTTAAACTTATGTGGGGTGAAGCAATTAAGACTTCTTTCAAAGGGCGCGCCAGTGGAGACAGTCTTTATGGGATACGAACATCACTATTAAATAAGTATCTACGTGTTTGACGAATACGAAGGAACAACAATTGTAAATTGTCCGAAAGAGATGAATATGTGTATTGTACCGTACTATATAAATTGTAACAAATGGGTTAATGATTTTGAAAAATTATATAATACAATGCAACTCCTAGCTAACAAGAGCGTTTTACTGATTGGTGACTGGAACGCAAGAATTGGCAATTCACAAACTACAATTTCACAAAATATATCAAACCCTGCGATTTCTTACGACAGAAATTCAACAGACACCATTTGCAATAAAAACGGATTGGATTTGCTACAGTTGCTTCAAATGTATGATTGCATAATTCTGAATGGATGTACGGAAGGAGATAAGGAAGGACTATACACCTTCGTCGGAGGTCAGGGAAATTCCGTCATCGACTTTTGTGCTGGTAATAACGTCTGGATTGACCGGATCAATAAATTTGAAGTTGAATGTATGACCTTCTCAGATCACATGCCTATTGTTGTGGAACTCTCATGCGAACCTTCATCCACAGAATTAAACCTCCAACTGCTACCTCGTCTTTGCTGGAGAAACGAACGAAAAGTTTCTTACCAACGTGATTTGGACGATTTCTTATTAAAAAAACGACTTGATAACAGAATCCACAGAAGCTCTATCTGAACAGCTCACAAATTGTATTCGTAATTCTGCATCAAACAAAATTACAAGTCAAAACTCATCTTACAAACAAAAGTGGTTTGATAAGGATTGCTTGAAAGCACGTACAAAATCTTTTGCTCTTCTGCGAGCAATGCGAACTGCAAATAATCATCATCTAAGGATTTGGTATATCGAGGCTAACAAACATTACAAAAAGCTGTGTCTCCAGAAGAAAACTGAATATGAAAACCAACAAGCATTAAGATTAGGACAAACTAAAAGCTCGAAGGAGTTCTGGAAGAGCGCAAGGGAGATCAATGGAATAAATTATAAGATCGGATTAGGCATATCTGCGGAAGACCTTTCAGTACACTTTAGACGCCTTCTTTCCAACGAATTTAATGTAATGTTCTCCTATGCCGAACCGTTAGCTGTTGATGAAACATTGGATGCTGATATATCAAATGAGGAAATACAAGCCGTGATTTTAAACGCGAAAAATGGAAAGGCTCCAGGCGAAGACGGTATCCCTTACGAGTTTTTTAAAAATGCAACACCTACTTTTACCAACAACCTGCAAACTCTGTTCAATAAAGTTTTTGTCACTGCGGACATCCCCTCCTCATTCAAGAAGTCGGTAATTTTTCCTATACACGAAAAAGGACCTTTAGACGTTGTGGAAAATTACAGAGGAATTTCCTTTATGAATGTCATATAGCAAAAATATTCTGCGGTGTTCTTGTAGGGAGACTGGAAAAGTGGGTTGAACGGAAAAATATTCTGTCTGACTTTCAAGCTGGATTTAGAAGGAATTATTCCACGATCGATCAGATATTTACTCTCTCATCCATTGTCAAAGCTTTTCATGCCAGGAACAAAAAAGTGTATTCATTTTTTGTAGATTTTAAAGCGGCCTTTGACCTGGTTAACAGAAATGCTCTCTTCTACAAGCTCTCACAACTTGGCATATCATCCAAATTTATTAGAGTGATCAAAGAAATGTACACGGATACAAAAGCAGCAGTTTGGGATGGTACAACATATTCAGAATGGTTTGGAACAAATACTGGTGTGAAACAAGGTTGTCTGCTCAGTGCATTGTTGTTTTCTTTGTTTATAAACGACATAGTTGATGTTCTTCCCGGAGGAGTAAGAATTGCAAATTCTACCATTAATGTTTTGTTGTACGCTGATGACCTCGTCATACTCTCCGAATCACCGGAACATATGCAATTAATGATTAATCGCTTATCATGTTACTGCAAGAAATGGGGGTTGATAATTAATACAGAGAAGTCGAAAATGATGGTCTTTGCGCGATCACCAAGAGTTCATATTGAAAGGCAATGGAAATACGATGGACATCTTCTAGAAACAGCTAAAGAGGTTAAATATTTAGGAGTGAAACTGAATTCATCTTTAAATTTCAACAAACACCTAACCGAAAAGGCCAAAAACTCTCAAAGCTTGCTTAACTTTACATGGAAAAATGTGTTCTCAAACAAAAAAAATAGTTTATCGGCAAAATATAAGGTATTTAATTCAGTTGTTAAATCAACTCTTTGCTATGCTTCTCAAGTTTGGGGGGCATACGAACATGAAGAAATCGAAAAATTCCATAGGAATTTTATAAAAAAACTCTTCAATCTACCCCAAAATACGCCTAGTTACGCTATATACTTGGAAACTGGACTACCGAAGTTCCTGACGAACACACTTAAGTCACAAGCTTCACAAGACTTCATAATCAAGATATGCAACTATTATGAAGATTCCAGACTCGCGAAAAAATTTCTATTGTATGAGCTGAGGAATAAGGACTGGTGGTATGAAAGATGGCAAACTATTGGTAACGCGTGTGGAGAATCGTTACATATTGATATGAATAACCTACGTAATTTGAAAGACCAACTTTACCGCATTATTGAGAGAAATGAAGACTCTATTCGAGATGAGTTCATCATAAAGGCTCGTGAATCCGAAAGCAGGCTTTTATATAGATAACTTAACTTTAATTTAAACAGTAGAAACTACTTCAACGACTCACTAAGTTATGATGAAATATCCTTAATATTCAAAGCAAGGTGTGAGCTTCTTCCCTTGAATGGTAACCCTTATAATGGAAGCTTCGATCAATTCTGTACGCTCTGTAACCTGAAATCCAAAGAAGATTGTTTCCACCATTGACTTATTATATATGGACTGCTAGTGAAATGTCAGTTCATACAAATTTTGCCCAGAAAATGACGCCAACATAAACTAGCGCTCTTGGTTCGGAGCGAAAAATAAGTGAAACAAAATGACGAACCATCTTGGATTTCTCCATAGAATGCTAGAGGCACCTATTGGGCGTGAGAGAATTTGTGAGCTAAGATATTTAAAATTCAAATTGTTGCATCACTGTTTAAAGTAGATGGCATTGGAAAACGAAGCCAATGATCACAACCATCTTTCATTTCTCCATAGAATGCTAGAGACACCTATTGGGCGTTAGTGGATTTGGCAAGTAAAACTGTGGAAATTCAAATTGTTGCGTCATTGTTAACAATAGATGCCACTACAAAAAAGTGTGAATTTCCAAATTATTCCGCTCCGAACCAAGAGGGCTAGTGGTTATGTTGGAACCAACGTGAGACGTCGACTAGCAGTCCATATATAATAAGTCAATGGTTTCCACATCATAAGTATATGCCCAATATTTAGATCACAAGGGCTTATTCTCCTCGGAAAACAGACATTAACTATGCAGGAAACTATCCAAGTTCTAAACGAGTTCGACTGGAAAACCCTAAGCAATTTTTTAAAATCAGTTTATAAGTATAGAATGTTACTAATATCAGAATACGTTTGAATCTTTAGCTTTTTCTTTTATCTGTCGAAAATTAAATTTAATTTATATTTTTTTTATATTTTAATATGATATTTATAAATTTGCCAACCAGGCTGACGGCTTAGCCATAGCTCTTAAATTCATTTTTGTACACTATGTTTATGTTGAAATGTAAATAAATGAATCACTTACTTACTTACTTACTTACTTACTTACTTACTTACTTACTTACTTACTTACATTAAGGGCTTACATTGAACCGTCTGCCACAG
The DNA here is from genome assembly GCA_955612985.1 of Cheilosia scutellata. Classification (NCBI taxonomy): domain Eukaryota; kingdom Metazoa; phylum Arthropoda; class Insecta; order Diptera; family Syrphidae; genus Cheilosia; species Cheilosia scutellata. Next base: position 49,844,388 of record OY015313.1, on the reverse strand, counting down.
TTCGAAGGGATCGTCTTTTTTTATACCCGGTACCACACTGTGGTGAGGGTATATTCACTTTATCATTCCATTTGTAACGCCCATAAGGAGGCGTTGTAGGTATGACAAACTATATATATTATTGATCAGCATCACTTTCTTAGTCGATCTAGCGATGTCCGTCTGTCTGTCCGTCTGTTTGTCTGTCTGTCTGCCTGTCCGCACGATTACGGCCGTAATTGACTTGAAATTTGGTACGTAAGCTTTTATCCACCAAACTGAGGCTAAGTTCGAAGATGAGCAAGATCGGATGAAAACTACTACTACCTCCCATACAAAAATATCAGATTTATATAGCTTTTTGTGTTAAAAATTAAATTTAAATAGCTACAGTAAAGATAGCAAGTTTAAACTTTGCACATATTGTTTTAATATTATTTAAAAATTTTTGACAAAAAATGAGCTTGGTCGAATAAAAACTACCCATACCTCCCATACAAATTATATAATTTTTTAATACTAAAATATTTTTTTTTTTTTTACAATAATATAGTACCGGGTATTTGAGCTTCGGCATAGTCGAAGATAATTGTCTTACTGGTTATAGTTGCTCATATCATTAATCGCATACAAATGCTGTGACGAAAATTTCTCTAAATTAATATTCAGCTAATCAGATACCAATATTAAAAAAAATCAATACTGTTTTCTAAAACAAAACAGTGCACAACTATAGCAGACATCGCATGATCATAGAAAGCCGTAAATTAAAATAAATGCTTGCCAAATTTATTGTGCCTACAGAACTAGACATAAAATGACTACAATGTAGGTACCTAGCTGATGTATTTATTGCACACCAGAAGCAAATACATTTTTGGGAAACGACGCCGCTGGCTGCCGGCTATATAGTGCTTATCAATAATGGCATTATTTTTGGATTTCATTCGATAAATAGTTTAAGTGATGTACTTTGGAAGGAACCCAATTAACATGAACTACAGTAAACATCACGTACACGTGATAAAGTGGTAAGTCTGACCGTATATTGACCCATGCTATGGTTCCGCTTGTCAATTCATAAGCTAAAAAATGCCTTCAACAGAAATAGATTTTTATGATATTATTAAACAAAATATGAAATAGTTAACGCTGTATTTATGGTAACGTCTTGAGGAAAGTCCTCTCTCTGTTTATGCCACCCGGACCCGAGGGTATGCCTTATTGTGTGTTGTTATCTCTATTTAAAAACCTGGTTGTATTCAGGAATTTTTGGGACTTTTAGGACTAAAAGTCCGGTTTATTATTAGATCTGTCTGCGTAGTTTCAGGCTTTTCAGAACAGCTACCCTGTTACTATCTATGACTAATTGATTCAAATCAACTCAGTATCTGTGATATTATTTTTGTTTTGCAGAATCACTATCATTTCTATCACTCTAACCAAAAGCAAATAAATCTATTTCGCAATAGTGGCGTCAATGTACGTTTATATTTAACTACTAGATTAATTCTGTTGGCCATAAATTTTATCGCTCATTTTTAGTGATAAAAATGGCGTTAATCGACTACTCTTTTTGACAAAACATCCATTAAAAAGAAAACTTTTTTTTTGTGCGTTTTTTGTCGCGTTTATTGGGACTTTTTTTTAGCGTTTTTAAGGAATTTTTTTCGGGCATTTTTTGAGATTTATCCGTTTTTTTGGCGCGTTTTAATGCGTTTTAAGCTCGTATTTTTTTGCATCGTTCTTTGGGCATTTTGTTAGCTCCTTTTTACGGCGTTTTTGGCTTTTGGTCGTTTTGGCGCATTTTTCCCACGACTGTTTCTTGGCTAGTTTTTTGGCCGTTTTTAGAATATATTGGTATGCGTTCTGACATACCTTACATTACATTTTGCATGACTTGTTAGCACTGGAGGTTATCAAAGCATCGGTCAGGCCGATGATGACACTTTTACTTTCTTTTATTTAGCTTTATACATTTTAGCATTTTTTTTTTTTTTTTGCGATCTATAGCATTTTGCCCATTGGCAACACTGTCCATTTCACCATGCGGAGGGAAATTTAAGAGAAAAATTTAAAAAATTAATTGACTGAGGAGGGTCTCAGTCTCCAGTTTACCATGCCTCTACCTAATGTAATAGACGTTACATCCTTGTTATATAAAAGTACAAGTAAAATGAACATGACGCATGTCAGATATATGCACAATTTATGAATTAATTAAAATTGAAAACAAAATTATTAATTTACAATATAGACAGTTCAAAAGCGCATGCATGCCCTCTGATTTCAACCGAATATACGAGCATTGCTGCCTCACTTCTTTGGACTTTTATGTTATCGTTTCGTCAGAGAAAGCCTTATCGCTAAGTTATTTGAGAAAACTATAGTTGAGAACAAAGCACGTTGTTTATTACTGCCTGTTGATTTAAACTTGCACCGATTATTGTGTGTAGTTCTTCAGTAGATATTCTTCACTCAAACTGTCAACATGTTCGCTAAACAATTAATTGCATTGTTGATCGTCAGTTCACTCACCTCATCATGGCAGGTCTGTCAATTTAAAAAAATATAACTGAAGTGATTAAAATCAATTGATTTCAAAAAAAATTAATCGTGAACTTAAAATGTATCTATATATTTTGCCGTACATTTCACAATGTATTTTATCAAGTGGAAATTCTGTCAAATTGTGACTTAAGTAGGTACCTATACAGTTCGCTATTGTGATAAATGCAAGCCATATTATTTGGCAAATCAGCATAACTTGTTTCTAAGGTGTTGTTAATTGTTATAGGTATATACAGTCGAGTCCGCATATCTGAAATACGCTTAACTAAAAAATTCGGTTATTTGAAACACAAAATTTGTCACACAGCATTTTTTCACAACTTTCATACAAACTACTTCGCTTAACTGAAACCCGCTTAATTGAAAGATTCGGTTAAATGAAAAAATAATTACGGGAAAAATCATTCATTTATGCTGATACTGCTCCGCATAACTGAAATAAAAATGCTGAATACCCCCACCACTTATGAGGTTTTCCATTGGGCAAAAATATCAATTTTTTTTTTTTTGATCCGGATCACTTTTTGCAGATCTCGATAATTTTTGAGATTTACACATATACTCTTACTAATCCTAATATGTATACCCTGCACAGCTGTTTTACGTCATTCAGAATTTGTTTTCAAAACAAAATTACCAAAAACCTCTTGAAAAGCAGTTATTCAAAACAAAACGTAAATAATAGACATGGACATGCGATTCAATTGACGACCTTGAAGACAAAATATCTTTAACCAATATCCGGAACCATAAGCAAATGCAGATATGCGACATTTATAATCCGTCTAAGTAAACGGTTGGTGCAATAAATCCATTTTTAAGTACATACTGAAATACATATTAAAAACTGAGCTGTGATTTACCATTTAATTTTTTTTCTTTATTTATAGCGTAACGGGTACAGTAGTTTAGTTGACACCCATAACGATATTTTGACTTTAAACGTAGATTTGTTATTTTAAATGCGATTTCAAAATATTATACATTTATATTATATTCCTTAAGGAATTTTCTTTTTACTAAAAATTTAATATTTGAGTTTATAGGGTTTCAATTTGTAATTAAATGGATTATAAAAAATGCCTCTCAAAACCTACAGTAGTTGGTACCCAAAAATTATGATAGAATAATATCTACCGATTTATTAAAATGCATTTAGTGTTCCTTTATTTGAAATTAATAAAAAATGCGGCACTTTGATAACTTATTATTAAAAATATAAAAAAATAAGTAAATGCATTTCTCCGTCTATTCCGACCGGGTTTCTTAAAAATAGCACAAGTCGATATTGAATAGCTGATTTTAGTATGCTGCAAACTTCCGAAGCTCCCTTCTTTGAAATCGGTATTTTTTTTTTGCAGAAAGTGCTAGTTGATACCAATCCGCATCATAAGTTTTCTTCTCTTTAGGCATTTTCAAAATTGTTATTGGCACCCCTCTTATTTAATATATTAGCAAATAATATGAATATTTAAACTTAAATTAATAATATTTAATATATTGTCATTTAGCTAACGTTTTTGTACTTATTTTAAGGATTTAAGAAAAAATCTGTACCTACCTACCAAATTAGAAGTCCTACCTACTTGGATTCTAGCTTCTATGTTGGATTGGTGAAATTGTATTTTAGTTATCTAAACTCCGGTAAAGTGTTTTTTTTTCAGTTATTCGAAGATCGCTTAAGTGAAAATACCGCTTAACTGAAAAAAAAAAGTTATGGCAAATTGGTGTTTCAGTTAAGCGGACTCGACTGTAGTTTGCCGATAGATTAAACCATTGTTCACAACTTTATTATCGTGCTGGCTCATTTACAAGTGTAAAATGTGCATGGCCATACACGCCTTCCAATGAAAGTCGTTTTCTGGGAGGCAGGTAGATTTTGAGTGAGTAGAAAAAAGAAAGATAGATTGCACAGAAAATTCACTTTCAGAAATAATTCTCGCTTGGGCATGAATGAAAATTGCTAAAAATGACTATTTTAGCACTTTTTCCTCCTTTTCTTACAAAATTTTTCTGAGATCATCATCCCATTCAAAAAATCATAAAATATATTAGAGAAAGAGTTTTTTGAAAAAGTTTGCAGTCACTATTAGAATTGTTTGGAGAAACTTTTAGCATCAAAAAATTTTTTTGTTTGAGCCCGAGGAAAAAAGTCAAAAGTCTACTTTTTTCACAAAAATCCTAAATTTTCTGTTTGTAAACATAAATATGAAACTCACTTGTTAATAAATGACTAGTTTATTTTGAATTTTTCATCAAAAAAATTTATTAATTTTAAGCCAGCTTTTATAAAGACTTTTGCTAGTCAGTGTACATTATGTAATTTGTTTGTGTTTTCGATTTCACTATTCATTTACCTCGCAAATTTCTTTGCAATGACGCCTTATTTTTATGTGTAGCCAAGTCGTTCATGGGAATGAATGTCATGCCCATAATTGTGTGTCCATGCAGAAAGTGAATAATAAAACATAATCGCGTATAAGTGGTATTGCCAATTTAAACAAAAAAAAATTAAAAATAAATTGGAAAACAGCGGCAACACTCACAATAAAGTATCTAGGTAATTTAACAGTTTTAAAACCGCAGATCTTTCATATTATTTTTAAATCAATATATTTCTATCCATAAATTTCGAAAAAAAAAATGTTTTCAAATCAAAATTAAAAAAATTCATACCGATGCAATTTTTTGCCATTCACTGCCACTCTAATTGGTAATCAAAAACTAAAAGCTAGATGGTTTTATTTCTTCCAGTTTTTGAGAAAGTAAAGAATAACGAAAAGAAAAATTATTACAATAAAAAAACTAAAAAATGTAATTAAAAAACAGCGGCAACACCTACAATGAAGTATGTACTATACCAGTTTAGAAAGCCCCTGGGGGCGATAAAAAATGTTTAGATTTTGAAAGAGTATAATGCGGAGTGTTGGAAAGAGTATAATGCGGAGTGGGCGCAGTAGCGCAGTGGTTATAGGGCCCATACACGACACAGACACGTCGCTGCAGACCAATATATTTTGTTGTTGTGCACATGTCTGCGCAGACCGTCTGTGTCGTGTATATCCATGTTGACTGTTTACAGCGACGCACGGTCTGCGTGAATTCAAATTTTTTTTAATTTTTCTTGGTCTGCAACGACATGTCTGTGTCGTGTATGGTGAATTTTGCACAGACGAGCGAGAAAACTCAGTGTGTAAACATAATGGAAAGCCTCTCGCTTGGGGAAATCGGTTTCCTCATTAAAGTTTTTTGTTTAGTTATTAATGGACTTATTTTTAGTAGCACATTCATTAAATTTCTTTCATCGATTCGGAAAATATGAAGAAAGTCGACAGGAAGTATCTGCCATTTTTCCGATCCGATGACCACGACGAATCGATACAAACTAATGTCTGTGCAGATTGTCTGCACCGTGTGTGGCGAAGGCATGTTTGCACAGACTTAAGGTCTGCAGCGACGTGTCTGTGTCGTGTATGGGCCCTATTAGTGTGCTGGACTACCGTGCGAGGGATCCCAGGTTCGATCCCCGGAAAAACACAAATTACATCTTAAGGTTTTTTCTACTGCGCCACCTCTCGCGAACGTCTGACAAACATCCGAGAGTATGACTGTCCTGAAAAAACTTCTCCATTCAGCCGTTCGGACTCGACATACAATTGTAGGTCCCTTCCATTCGTCCCAAAAATAGAAACTCACACAAAACGAATGGTTGCGAGAAGCTAGGCCTTGGGTGTCTACCTGCCTTGTTGCGCCACCTATTTATTTATTTATTTTATAATGCGGAGTGTTATCGTGCTTTAAAGCGTTAAGGGAGAATGAAACTGAGGGTTTTTTTCAGCCATTCGATCTCTTTACAAAAACTGTGTGTTCGAATTAAACAACCTACGACTACGAGTATATAAGGACAAGACATTAGCTCTTCCCTGATAACTCGGTCAACTTCCAAGACTGTTTTATCAGACTTGAATCCAAAGGTTTCTTGCCATCCATGCGGAACCTGTAATGAAGGTGAATGTGAAAACCACTGGTTATTGTGTCACTTGTGTGCCATTATCCCGTCTCGACCTTTTTTCAATAAGAAGTTGTAATACAAATCTCTATTTTAAGACATTCATTTGATAAAATGTAGTTTATTGGTACGATAAAAAAATACGTTATCTATTTACAGTCATCAACCCCAACATCTCCGTACTACACAGCAGGTGTAGTTGAGTTTAAACAAGCATCTGGCACCTTAACTCCTGAACAGCGAGTAAGTAATAACTTGGCCGCATATCTTGAGATAATTGCCTCAGAAGAAGCCTCCGAAACCGACATCATTGTCTTTCCCGAAAGTACTCTCAACAATGCATTAGCATTAACAAACATCCCTCACCCATCAGACAAAATTGCTCCCTGCAATCAACCTGAATACGCCGATTTTCTCCAAAAACTATCGTGCCAAGCGAAGAACTCTCAGAAATACATTGTCATCAACCTGTCGGAAAAAGAAACATGCACAAACGAAAGCCAAGCTGCCAAGAAAGACCCAAGACCTTGCGCGTTGAATGGTCTAAGCATATACAACAGTAACATTGTATTTGACCGAAATGGGGTTGTTATATCGCGTTATCGAAAACATAATCTTTATTTTGAACCAGTAAATGTAACTTACACTCCGGAATTTGGTCATTTTGACACAGATTTTGGTGTGCGGTTTGGACACTTTATCTGCTTCGACATGCTCTTCTATACCCCAACTACAGAGCTAGTGAAAATGGGTATAACGGACTTTATATTTCCCGCAATGTGGTTTTCGGAACTACCCTTTCTAACAGGTATGTGCACTGTCATCATATATCATGACAGATAAGCATGGCTGTTATAATAAAGCCCTAACAGATGTCTGAGCTTATCTTTATTACCCTATGCGATATCGATGATGTTTACTTATATATTTTGAAATACTTTCAGCTGTTCAGACCCAACAGTCATGGGCATACTCTTACGATGTAAACCTACTGGCTTCTGGTGCGAGTAATCCACCATCGGGTAACACTGGTTCTGGAATTTATGCAGGCAAGCAAGGAGCTTTAGTATCGGTAATGAGTAGCAGCCCTGAAAGGAAGCTCTATGTGGCCAAAGTACCCAAAAAAGGATTTTCTCAAACATACTCGAAGCCGATTCAACAGCTACAGATTCGCAAAAAACGTGCCACCACAAGTTACATGAAAGGGCTTCTTGTCAAAAGGGACTCCCGCATTGATGCATTTACTACGGCTCCCTTGGATCCGTCCGTGGATCATAGTCATCTTTGTCACAAAGATTTATGCTGTCATTTTACTTACAAAACATCGAAGCTAACACCTGCGGCCAATTCAGTAGCCTATCAGTATCGGTTGGTGGCTTTCGATGGCAATCGCTTATATCCTGGAATCGAACCTTTAGGCTGGTCTGTATGTTCAATAATGGCTTGCATCAATAACACAATGCAAGGCTGTGCATTGGCGTTCGATGAGGATGTTACTGTGGACCCACAGTTTAGGTTCGATGATGTCTTGATTGAGGCCGATTTTGTCGACTCTGAAAACATACTGCTGATGCCGAATAGTGTTGATGATCAACTCATGCCGCTGATGGTGGATAGCTTTCAATTCAATGTGACTCACAAAGGGTATGTGTTTTCTTTTTGTTCTAATGATTCAATTTTAAATCTGAATCTACCTTGCAGGAATAAAAAAAACGCCCGCATTCAATTATTAACACCCAAGGATGATCTGATCAGTTTTGGAATTTATGTCAACTATTTTCAAGACAGATCATTGGCGACTTCTGTGTTTTTATCAAGGCTTCTGGCCGTTTCGTCGTCCATATTTACTTTTATAATTTATTACAGAATATAAAGCCTTTCGGGAAACCATTGGATATTGTTTTTTTCTTACGCTTACTAGCATAATAACCAATTTAAGTTTCAACTTTAAATATTAAGGAGTTTGCAATGGGTTATAAATTTTCCAATTTCGATATTCCGTAAATTTAAAGTCGAGACTAGAATTTACTATTAATAAGGCAGTTTATTTATTTGTTTGGCAACTGGAATGTGTCACATCAGCTATACACAAAAGCCTAAGCTAAAATGCAAGATACAGATAGCTACCTATCGGATTAAAAAGAATATATACGAGTAAGTTAATTGCTTCATGTCTGTCGATCAAAATGCTAAAGAACGATAACGAATTTTTCGAAGCTATAGGTACATTTGTGTTACTGTCAACAATTTCATACACCGTATATACTGTTGACAATTCCTTATCAATATTTTGTATAGTTAATTCCATTTAATCGCAAAGTAAACTGGGTAATCACGGGGCTTACATTGAAAGCATGCTAAAGTTCCAGGTAACTATGTAGGTGCTTCAGTTCTGATGTGAAATAGACAGGCTGTAGTAGATCGTCGAAGTACCTAATACATTTTGCAACACTTCGGTAATGATCGAAATTCCCATAAATACTTTGACATACAGAGTATGGAGCCTCGCCATTATAATGCAAATTGTAAAATTTATTTCAATTTAGCTATCATTCAAAAAGCCTATTTTATCTTCTACGTATTACGAGTCTAGGCGTAGGCACCTTCTTTTGAACATATTAGCTACTAGCTGTACCCGCCCAGCTTTGCCCGTGCACAGGAATTGTATTGCTTACGTCTTAGATAATAATGTTCCTTTGTAAAATGCGAAAAATAAGAATAAATCTATTTTCTGGAATTTGTTTTCTGCCTAAACCTGAAATATACAGCAATAAGAAAAAAAAACAAAAAAAGAATCATGAAAATCATATAAGATGTTTTTTTTTTGTATGGGAGGCATCACCCCCGTTTGTCCAATTTTGGCGTGGCGATATCGATAATGGATGTAAGTATTGGATATATAATGTGCACCCTCTGCATCGCCCTCCCTCTCCATGATCTTGCTACTTGTTTATAATACTGCATTTCCTTTCCTTTCCTTTGTTTCCCTCTGCCTATGGAATCCAAACAACTACCTACCCCAACCCTACACTTATCGAATGAAATTCTGAAATGAAACCTGTTTTGTATTATACGTCTCTCGATCATAATATACATATCTACATACATATATAACTGACCATAGCACTCACTGCCAAAACAAATCAACCCTTTTCGAATGTATAGTAAGTACACCGTATACGTATTGTTTTTGTTTGACGATCGCAAAAGTATAAATGTCCATTTGTAGCAAGGTATATGTGTATGTATATATTTTCACTTCAGAAAATACATTTTGGCTAAAAACTGTTCCTAAGGACGTGGCTATAAACGACATAGCCTATAGCAGTCTTACAGTCTTAAGGAACATTTAAAAAAAAGTCTCATGGAAATCTGTCCAGTAGTTTTTGAGTTTTTAGCTGACAAAGAAAAGTCCTACAGTTTTATTATATGTATATAGAAGATGTACCGTCGAACATCAGGGGTTGCTTGGAGGATATTTCAGGTACTATTCGAAAAGTTTTGGAAAAAACATTTAAGCCCTTATATCGTGGCACATTATATCCTGACATCTACAGTTACGAAGTTTGGTACATTGATGCATATTTAGGTACGAACAAATTAAAAACCAGTAAGACAATTATCTTCGACTATGCCGAAGCTCAAATACCCGGTACTATATTATTGTAAAATAAAAAAAATATTTTAGTATTAAAAAATTATATATTTGTATGGGAGGTATGGGTACTTTTTATTCGACCAAGCTCATTTTTTGTCAAAAATTTTTAAATATTATTAAAACAATATGAGCAAATTTTAAACTTGCTATCTTTACTGTAGCTATTTAAATTTAATTTTTAACATAAAAAGCTATATAAATCTGATATTTTTGTATGGGAGGTAGTAGTAGTTTTCATCCGATCTTGCTCATCTTCGAACTTAGCCTCAGTTTGGTGGATAAAAGCTTACATACCAAATTTCAAGTCGATAGCTCTTAAATTACGGCCGTAATCGTGCGGACAGACAGACGGACAGACGGACAGACGGACAGACAGACGGACAGACAGACGGACATCGCTAGATCGACTAAGAAAGTGATGCTGATCAATAATATATATAGTTTGTCATACCTACAACGCCTCCTTATGGGCGTTACAAATGGAATGACAAAGTGAATATACCCTCACCACAGTGTGGTACCGGGTATAAAAATTTGCGTTACATTACAGAACTGTGCGGCACTATAGTGTTGAATGTTAATGTTGAATTATATCATTGTATAAAATCTTACTTTTGTATATGTACAATGATTATACGCATCTGCATATTTTGCCAAATTCTCGAAATTAAGGTCCCAATTTCTGTCAGAAACCAGATCAAGGCATTGACCGAACCATATTATCCCAAATCAGGATCATCTGCAAAAGTATTTCGAACAAAAAGCCTTTTTATATAAATAAGAAAGAGAATCGGGCACCTTTGTATATCCTACATTATAAACCTTCACTTTTTGTGACCTATTTTTAAGGTTGGGTCATCAAAGCAGCAACAGTAGCAATCAATATTTATAGATACTGTTTACGTTCTTTCGCCAGAGAAATATATTTTCTTTCAGATGCTTTAATTATTTATTGTTGGAAAACTCTGCAGCAACAGCAAGTTTCAGCCCTAACAGCGATTTGCAGGATGTAATGGATGTGCTTGCACTTTTATCGGATGATTCAGGATGATTCAACTTCCAGCGGCGAATCAGTGGCAGTGCAGAAAGTCGTAGTATTTCAGCAGCCCCAGTGTCTACTCCCGAGTCCAAATTTTGCGATGCAATCCTTTTTGTCCATATTTTCTTGATTGTCGATGTCGGTTTGTTTTCTTTTGTTTTTTTTTTTCCTATTTTCGTTGAAATCTCTTCTCTATATATATAAAACAAAGTGGCAAAACTTATCTCTGCCGCTCGTAATTTTCAACCACTTCAGTTGATTTTTTTTACAATGTCGGTAATTACGGTGATCGGGCGATAGGCCAAACAAATTAAAAATCGGACAAAGAGGCGTGGCACCGCCCATACAAAAAAAACCTTCAAAATCGTATATCTCGAAAATCACAAAATCGATTGAGCTAGAGTGCTTCCGTGAAGATTGGTCAAAGTTGGACAAAGGGGCGTGGCACCTCATATACCAAAAAAACATTCAAAATCCTATATCTCGAAAACCACCGAATCGATTGAGCTCAAACTTACGTTACAGATAATCTTAGGTATTGGCCGCAGAGTGCTCCTGTGAAGATTGGTCAAGGTTAGACAAAGGGGCGTGGCACATCTTATACAAAAAAACATTCAAAATCGTATACCTCCTAAACAAAAAAAAATCTTCTATGGGGTGAAACTCGATGACGTTATATCCCTATAACCGCTGGGCCGATTTTCATGAGTTTTTTTTTTTGTTTTGTTCGTATTGCTGTATTTCAGGTTTAGGCGGAAAGAAAGTTCTAGTTTATTCTCATTTCTCGCATTTTACGAAAGAACATCTGTGCACGGGCCAAGTCGGGCGGGTACAGCTATCTCTAAGTGGAAAATACTATATGTTTCCCTCTGTCGCCCGTAATTTTGAACCAATTGAGTTGATTTTTTTTTAAATGTCGGTAATTACGATGATCAATTGATAGGCCAAAAAATTGTAAAAAGCAATAAAAGGCCTGGCGAAGCCGGCGGGGGTTCAGCTAGTATTCTATATAGAAAAGAATCGACATCAGTGAATAGAGATGGGAAATGTTCTCTTTAGCCACTATTATATTTATTGCATTTGTCTTTTGATTTCCTGCGACATGAGAAACAAATTGGTAAAAAAAATGGTAGCAGAAGGCGGGAAAATAATGTACATTTTTTCTCTTCATGAACGTTATAGTTCGGTCAGTACAAACTCTTCCACATACTTGGATTTATACTCGCATGCAATTTATGGAAAAACAAAATGCATCTGTCATTTTTCATAGTTACTACAAAAGCGTTTACAAACTTTTTCGTAAATTTTTCTACTTGAGAGAGAATTCATCCCCACCACAGCCATTTTTACAGTATTTTCCATGTTTATTACAAAATTAAAGGAACAGACCTAATATCAGTTGAAACAAAATTACAAAAATTAATGAAACACAAGTCGTCAAATAATAATAATTTACATCAAGCAATTTATTTGCAAGAAAAATAAAAAAGCTGAATACGTGCAAGATGGGGAAATGAAAAATACAATTGACAGCTAAAAACCTTGTAACGAAACCCAGAAGCAACATAATAACGTTTTTGAAAAGTCTATAATGTGTTGAAAAGTTTATAATCCATATCCATCCATACTACTTATAAAATGCAACGTCCGTCTGTTCGTCATAGGGTGGGTGAAAATTGCTCAGAAGTAAAGGGGTCGCGGGGAGTAAGAGGGGTCTCAAGAACCCTTAGCCGTATGAACTTGAAAGTTTGTATATAAATAGATAAGTCAAAATTATTACATGTCTCATTCATCGTTTTCGAAAATTCGTCCTATAAGGGTTGAAAAACTTTTAAAACTAACTTTTCTATTTCGACCTTACTACGCTTAACTTGCTATTATACTCATAAATCTATGTATGTCAAGATATGCTTTTAATTGTTCGGCAATACTTCACCGAGTATTTTGAGCTAACATTCATCTTTCTGGTGCAGCCAGAGGGTGAGATATAATAAATTGAGGTCTTATTTGGTCAATTGCGAAAAAAATTGCTTTCTGGATAGCAGTTGTGCTTAGTAGGGGTAGTTTTATATTGAGATCTAATAATAAAATGATTACTCGCACGACGGGCATTCAGATATCAGATTCAGAATGCATTATTGTAAATGCTCATGAATGGCGTAGTTGAATTTGATGTAGGGAATAGCAATGGATATGCAAAAAACAAACTATGTACATGTACATAGTGCGGGGCGTACATATAATTAGTTTGTGGTGCGTAAATAATAATCGTATATACATTCATACATATTTGAAACGCTTATTTCAGAAACAACATAAGTCAATGAGTACTAACTTTTCAGGAGCAACAAAAAACTGTTTTATATGAAAAAATTCCACTACACTAAAAATTTCGAGTATGCGAAGTTATAATTTGGCTTAAGATGCATTCGAAAACCGCTAAAATGTTTAGCTTTTTTTAAGTCTTAACTGGTTTTTCAGCCTTTAAAGTCGCTTGACTTATGTCATATCTGAAATAAACGAACTTTTTTTTGGTAAAACTTTTGTTTTTATTTTTTTTTTTATTATTTATTATATGTTTTAAACAACAAAAAAATGTTTACGAAAATATAAAAAATACTATTGATCTGTATCGATTGGATTAGAATCCTTTTTATAAGTTGGCCAAGCAAAAATTTAATCATAGTACTCTTGAATGTTAATGTCTTCTGGTAGATACGATTTTAGTTTTTTTTATTTCATTCATCTTCTTAATATTAATTGGCACCTTTCCAGAGGGATAAGGTTTGCGGCAGAGCTACCAGTTAGGTTTCCCTTTGAAGGTTTCCCAGGTTAAATGTTTGACTTTTATAGGAAATACTGTTCGATATTCTTGAACTTTAAAAAAGGTACTAAAGATGACAAAAACATTATCATTGTGTGATTTTTATTTTGACCAACACAGCCATCTGAAAAAATATGCAAGCCATGGCCAAGAGAATTATTCTCGGGAAAAACAAAAATAGGGCAGATCAAAGATGGTCGGATATAGTAGGACAAAGGGTCTCAAAGGCTCTGTGGCCTAAGCTAGATCGGAAAAAATATGTAAAATTATTAAAGCACAGCAGATCAAAGCTACGAATGGCAATAGGGATACTTTCCGGGCACTGTCTTCTAAGGAAGCACGCTATGAGATTAGGTTTAACAGATACGGACACATGCAGGTATTGCGAAGACTTACATGTCGCTGAAGATATAACTCATCTCCTCTGTGAATGTCAAGCTATTGGAAGGAGGTTCGCCTCGCAAACAAAATTTAAAAAATGTTCAGGTTTTGTAGGGAAATTAATTGTTTGGGCGATGGGCGGGCGCCCCGAGGGATGGCGATAGGCCCAATATGGTGCCTAGTCCAATGTGATGAGCTCACACCCTATTCAACCTAACCAACCTAACCTAATGGTCGAATAGAACTTATAGTCCGTCTTAGATGTAGTATTTTTTCAGCAACTGTCATACTCTTTGCCACATCGTTCAAAAAAGTGCTTTTTATCTTTACTTCTAGCTCCTCACACGTACAATATGTATCCAATCCACCTGAGGACGTCCAAAGTAAAAAAGTCTGATATGTATAGTTTCTCTCTAACAGATGAATAACTATATAAAAATAAGAAATTTGCAAAAAAAAAATTGGAAAAAGCTGACTTATGTTGTTTCTGAAATAAGCAATTCATTTGAGATCTGCAGCTATGGAAATTGTTACGATATGATCGCGTAGTATAAAATAATCAAATCATACTGTGACGACATAATAGGTAATGTGAAATATTATGGCATGGTGATACCGCTCGGTAAGTTGGTGACGGGGGAGGGGTGGTAGCGACTAACTCTGGAACTATTTGGCCGATTTTAAAAATTCTTTCAACATTGTACTGGCTACATCCTCCGGATCTCTCACTTAGTGAGAGAATGGGGGAAGGGGAAACGGGGGTATAAGGGTTATTTTCGGAACTACTCAGCAGTGTTGGGACTTGAGGGTAGGCAAAAGGGAAACAAAAAAGTGGTAGATTTTTGAAACATACCATAAATGCGGCTATCATGCTACAATTACCCAAAATAGAATGAATAATTTTTTGCAAACATTCAGAACAAATTTTCTTGAGCTCTTTAAACGTGACTTTCACAAAGCATCACAGGTTTTTTTCCAAAGTCCAGTACCAGTACCAATTTTCCAGTGCACAAAAATCTAAAATTAATCAACCACTCGGTTTCTATTGAGTGGATGATGGAAAATAAGTCTTATAGTGCGTGGGTATTTGTTATTATATGCGTTATTGTTCCATTTTTTCCCCATCTGAAAAAGTGGTATATTTGGATTGGTAGAATTTTGGGTTGAGCAAAAAGTGGTAGAAATACCACTTAAGTGGTAGAAGTCCCATCACTGCTACTCAGCCATTGCTGGAGTTCGACTCCGAACGCCTTGTTTTTCACGTGGACAGCTTATGTTGCATGTTCGCGTGTGAGCTGCAGTTATTTATTCTTGTTCCCACTAAAAAAATAACGTATATAGTTTACAAAAAGGCATTGCGAAAAAATATTTTCTAAGATTAAAAAAGAGGAAAATACATAATATAAACAAACGTACAATGATAACTCAAATAATGGTATTTTATTTAAACGAAAAGAAACCGGCCGGCCGGCGGGCGGAGCCGCGGGCATTGCTAGTAATGTATAAAATACAGAAAGAAAACATAGGCCAATTCAACTGTTTTGTTTATTAAAAGTTCGTATGTATCTGTAAAACTTGTAAATTATGTTCATCAGAATCAAAAGCAACGTACATATTCCACTTTTACTAGTTTTGAGATATTCGAAAAAAAAAACGTGTCTTAAGACCTAGCCTTCAAAATAATAACAACTATTCCGTTTTTTTTTTTATCTTATCATAGGTTTTTAAACTTTACTAAATGCAATTTATTGTAAAACCTCAAAAGGTCTTAGAAATATTTAGCAATGCATTTTGGAATAGAGTTGTTTTGAAAATGAAAGTTCCGCAATCTCTACATGCGTAGATCGTTCATGAAAATACAACTTTTTTTATGGTTTTATTTTTTCAAGTCATCGTTTAACATAAACTCATAAATAAATAAACTACAAACTCCAACAAAGAAAAGAAACAAAATAAAAAGTTTGACAGTTTTGCGGATTTTCCCGCCTTTTTTGGAATACATTTACATAAATTTGTATTTTGATTCTTACAGTAAACAAAATTGAATTTAGTATTGGAATAGAGCTATTTTAATTGTAACTAGGAACAGATTCGTTTTGCTTTGGGAATACCTACATCGGTTTTGATTCTAACCCACAAATTCAAATCAAAATAACTCTGGAATTAGTTGGCTTTGGAAACAATCAAAAGCAGCAATAGATAGATCTCAAGAGGAAGAATTAAAATGTTTCGTAAATTCGATTTTTTCAAAAAGTGGAATAGCTGGCTGGCAGCTGGCTAAATTCAATTCACAATGAACAAACAGGTGGCGCTGAAAGCAACAAGTGGCTTTTAGAATTTCCGTAAAATTTGCTTAAATCATATGGCGTTCTTATCTCATGCACACAACATTCAAGAGAAAAATGTCAGAATTTATCATATATTTCTATTCTACCAATTCATTCGGCTGGCTTCATCTTGCAGACAACTGTCCAAATGAACGGCTGGCTGGCGAGCTTTCAAAAAAACATGCCTATTATAAGATATGTACTGTACAAGTACAATGAAGCCGGCTTAGTATATTATGGAACGCATAAATTCATAAGTCGCGATAATTGTTCTGATCTATCACTTTAAGGCTTTGCGTTTTTATAAATGGGAAGAACAGCGCACTTGTTTTCATTTATATTCTTACTGTGTCTATGTTATAAAATTATTATTCTACATTATTATGGACAATTTTAAAAACCAATGCCATGAAAAATGATCCCAGTAAAATTGTGATTACAGAGAATGGTAGTTTGCTTGCTGCTGACTTTTCATCATAGTAGTTGGCGTATATTCCAAAGGTCAGCAAGTTATCAGACTCAGTAAGTAGCTTATGCCTCACATTTTGACTTTTTCTAAAAAATAAAAAAAAATTAAACAATTTTGCCCCTAGATTTCGTCATAAAATTCACACTCACTCGTTATCCGTTACATTAAATTCAAACTTATCGACTGACAGTGGATTTAAGTCCTTGTCTAATGTACTTGGCATTATTAGAACTTTCTCGTCTTTTGGAAAGTCACCCTCAATTGAAATACTCTCGAAAGCAAAATCAGAACTTTGCATAACGATGTCGTTGAAAACTTTTCCGCAAGACTCCAACGATTCATCCAAACAAGCGCAAACGGCGCAAAGCCTGTATTTAGTGTACCCGTTGCCATTACTATACACACGGTCTCCGTTAAAGGCTACCAGGTGATATTGGTAGGATGTCGTGCCATGTGGAGGAGACAGCTTTTTCAGCTTCAGACTGAAGTTACAACAGAACGAATCATGGCATATTTGCTTCTCAACTTCAGCCCCAAGGGACAGCTTCAAGTGATGGGAAGTAAAGTTAACTATACGGTACTCCTGCATTAGTTTGAGACCATTTAGACTTCGTTTTGTTAATCCTGTCTCTTTTCTATTGGTTTCTGGTTTAGTAGTTCCCCAGTTCGAAGATTTAGTCACATTAGCCACATACAGCCTTCGTTCAGGACTTCTCGCCATCACCGATACCAATTGACCCTGTTTCCCGGCATAAATACCCGAACCTGTGCTCCCCACAGAGGGATAACTAGCACCAGCGGATAACAGATTAACTTCATTGGTATAAGCCCACGACTGTTGAATTTGAGTGGCTGTCAAAAATGGCAACTCCGAATACCAAAAGGAAGTATAAATCAAGTCTTTCACACCTAGTTTAACCAAATCAATGGCTGGCGAATAGAAATTGATATCGAAACAAATTATTAAGCCGAACTTAACCCCAAAATCAGCTTCAAACGTTGATATCTCTGCTGTGTATGTGACGTTTCTTGGCTCTCCATAGATGTTGTATTTTCGATAACGGGACACTACCACCCCTTCGCGATTGAGCACAACGTTGGTGTTGAAAGTGCTCAAACCATTCAGAGCACAAGGCCTTGGATCATTTTTCTGTGCCTGTGACTCAGTGGTGCAGTTTTCCTTTTCTATTAAATTGATGACAATATATTTGTTCGCATTCTTAGCAGCACATGAGAGCTCTTGCAGGAATGGCTGATATTCCTGGTTGCTGCATGGGGGGATTTTGTCCACAGGATCCGGAACGTATGTCATATGGAACTCATTATTTAGGGTTAGTTCAGGGAAGACAATTATATCTGTTGCCGCGGCTTCTGCAGAGAATAGAATGTCCAAATAGCCGCGGACATTGTCGTTGACTTGATCGAGCGACGGTTGATTGGCTGCGGCTGGTCTGAATTCAACAACTCCTGCTACGTAGAAGGAATCCTCTGGAGTAGATGCCTGTTGTAAAAAATTAAACCTTGTTATTTTACACTGTTATACCTACTTAAAGCTGAATTTTATTAATACTAATAAGGTATGACAGAGTTTGTAAATAATTGTAGCTTAATACCAATCAGTCTTATTATAATCTTAGGTTAGGTTAGGTTAGGTTAAATAGGGGTATGAGAGAGATATCTCATACGGCACTAGGCACCAAAAGGGCCCATCGCGATCCCTAGAGGGAACCAATTGCAGTGACCTACAATGGAAAAACACCTAAACACTTGCCCTTGAGAAAACCCCAATTTCCCTGCAAAAACCAAGTAGCCCCTTGTAGTTGGTATTGTCTATCTCCTCTAGATGTTGGAAGAAGTACCTGCCCAGAAATTTCCTTCTACTACGACATATTGCCTCACATTCACAAAGTATATGTGTTATGTCCTCTTCGGCTTGCAGGTCATCGCAGAATCTACAATTGTCCGAGTCTGCCAGCCTGAGCCTTTTGGCATGTTTTCTAAGAAGACAATGCCCTGATAATATGCCAATCAGTGTCCTGAGCTGTTCCCTGCCTAGTTTGAGGATTACCCTAGATCTTTTACGGTCGTATTGCGGCCAAAGTGCCTTAGATACTGCGTGACCGGTGAGGCCCTCCCACCTCCGGTCGGCTTCCTTAGTTATTTTATTCCTAATATCACTTTTTATGATGCAGGGAGGTGGTTTAATATCCACATCTCCTCCATCTAACATTTCCCCGCCTTTTCTCGCAAGCTCATCAGCCTGCTCATTTCCAGCTATACCGCAGTGTCCTGGTACCCAGCAGAGTCTCCCTCGGTTCTGACTGCATAATGCCTTGAGCATTGTGCGACAGTTCCTGACTAATTCAGAATTGATGATGATGATATTATAATCTTAAGCGTTTAAGAACCTGGAACCTGGCACAAAAGTTGTATAATCTAGTCTAAAATCCACTTTGCGCCAGTAGAATAGGTTCAGCGCGTTCAGAAAAGCTTTAGGAGAACATTTTTGAATGCCATCAAAACCGCGAGTTTTCCTAGAGAGCCGAATGAAATTTGGAAGCACCATAAAGGCTCCACTTGTTGGCCTTTTTACTTTTTAGTAATGAAAATTAATCTAGCCTGTGGTGAAAGAGCTACAGAAATGTAAAAGAGAAAATGATGAAGTTCATAATAAAAACAGAGCGGATGCAACGTATGAATGAAGGAGAGATCATCAAAAGCTATAAGATGGATTAAACAACTCTGGAGAAAGTGCACATGACTGAACCGCGTGTCTTGTCTATGACTTTCGATGGTCATATCAACTGCTATAATATCCACAGACATTTTCATTTTAGAGCTTGAGTCTTTAGCTTTCGGCACGTAAGTGTGTAACGACGGCCCCATAAAAAGAAAGAAGCCCATGTCAACAAAGATTTTTGTCTACAAACTCCTCGAGAAAGCCTACTAGCAATGCCCAAGATGTGACGTTTAATTCCTCCTTAGAGATCGAAATGAAGAGCTTCTTTTGTATAGGACAATCGGAAGGCATAGTCTGTAAGACTCGACCCCCTTTCAGGTTACCAAAGAACTGTTAACCAAATTAATCAAACCAATGGGATACCTACACTCCTCCAGTGTATTGAATGTTCGATGGTATTGATCTGCTAACATTCACATGGACAGCATAGGTATAGAGGTATGCGATAAACAATTTTTTAGCGATTTTTGTTTGTAGCCCCAATCTTTATATTATATAAAAATGCAGCCTTCGAATGTTTGTCCTCGCAAAACTTGAAAAACATGTCATAGGAGCTTGGCACTTTCAAATTTTCCATACAAAAACAAACATTGGAAACGCTTTTCCTCGACACTTCAAAAAGTTGTTGGTCGATTAAGCTGAAACTTAAACAATATAAAGGGTGTTTTTTAGAGGAATAAAACTTTGAAATGGAATAAAACAAAGATGATTTTTTTTTAAATTGACATGAAATTTACTTTATTCGAAAGATAATCTTCTGGCATTATAATTTAAATATGATTTCTGGCAACTTCCACGGTTGGCTCGGACGTAGTCTAATCTGGAGGTCCAATTTTCGATTACTTTTTCCAACATTTGTGGCCGTATATCATAACGCGGTGAATGTTGTCCTCCAAGTGGTCAATCGTTTCGGGCATCCTCTACGCTGGGATCTACAGCAGCAATGACTACTTCTGTACGCACTGTACGACGTCTCTGTGGATGCGTATTATCATTTAGAGTAAACGTGGTGCGAAAACGTTTCATAGTTAATCGAAATATGTAATTACTCTGATGGACGATTATGTTGACCGTAAAATGGACGTAGTGCGCGATACGCATTTCGAACAGAACCATGATTTTCAAAATAAATTTGCACAATTTGGAAGCGTTGTTCAGGCGTCAGTCTATTCATGTTGAAATGCCAAACGAAACGGAAAATAAATCACTTGACAGCTGACAAAATGGCCGCCAGTTAAAATAGTGTAGCCAACTTAAAGTTCTATACCTCTCGAAATAACACCCTTTATTTGCAAGACAGCCAAAAGTGCAGTGACTCAAAAGTCTTCAAGTTTTCCGATAGATGTCGCTGAATACCTAAATATGTACTCTCCAAATTACACCATATTTTGATATTTATGACAGCCTTAACCTTTAAATTTGGTAAACAGTTGTTTAGTATTACATATATTAAAAGCATTTAATAAAATTTGGGCGAGATCAGACAAAGGGAATTCACATTTCCCATACATCAAAAATTAAAACGGCAAATGCTATTTCTCGACACTCTGGGGAATTTGATTTGTAAAATTTGCTTGGAACACTGATGTGCATTGTCCTGATAGACTAGACAAAAACGTTATCTAAACAATACAATTCTTGGACACAGACACAGTCAAAGCCGGGCGCGTACAGCTAGTTCTAAATAAATACAGAGAAACAAAATAGGAAAAACAAAGGAATGTAATAACTTTTTTTTCACTAAACGCAATAAAGATAAACTATATCTGTTACTTAATATACAACTCACAAGATTAGTGTTCTCCGACTACAATTAAAACATGTAAATAGATAAAACACTTGTCAACAACTAAACCGAATGGCTATAGGCTATACTGCAAGGTGAATATTTTAGATTATTTAATAGATATCATTGTTGTTGATATACTACAATCCACAACCATAATATTTAATTTAGGTTCTACAAGTATGTTTGTTTGATCTATTCGTCCCATAAATTCACAACGAATGGTTTTGAGAAGCTAGTCCTAAAGGGAACTGTTGCGCCAACTATTTATTCATTTTATATCAGTTTACGAAATTCATTCATTAATCAATAAACTGCATTATTTGATAGCAAACACAAACAAAGCAAAACCTTACCTGAACTGTCAAACTGATGAATCCAATAATTAGAAACAACACCAAATATAACCCCTCAGTAAACATATTAACGCGCTAAACTCTTTCCGCTTACTAAGAGCTCAAGCGGATTGAAGTTTATTTTATGGAAACCAAAACCATACGCAAAAACCAGCGGAAATTATAATGTTCGTAAAATCCCATATAAAACGAGGATTAATGATTGAATGAGAAATAAAGAGAAGCACTTGCATTGCAGCGGCTATAAAATGCGACAGGTACGAGCGGAGCGAAGCGACAGATTAACCTATTGTGTTGCTATCCATAAAGAAAGTAGCACATTCTAAGGTCACGCGCACACGGCTCGTATCGTCATTGCCACTTAGTGCATGTGGAGTGCAGCTTCGGTAATCATACGGCTTTTGAACCGCAATTGAATGACGCAATTTTCAATTGTCAAAATGAAAAGCGTAAAGATTTCGAGTGATGAAGATGCATTTTTTTAGGTTATCTTCATCTCAAAAAAAAAAAAAAAAAAAAAACTATTAAGTGCACAATAAATACATTCAAAAAAAATGCAAGCAGACGATTATTTGTTGCTTCATAGGACCCAGATGGGATTTTATCAGAACACGATTTAAAATTTCACACATTTTACAGAATGTCGAAACATTTAAAATTTAAATTTACTATTAATTGAACGAATTTCATAATTTTGTCTTACACGTGTAAGCAGATTGAAAAATGTAAACAAACTCCAAACGTATAAGTCGTACACCACGATAAGCGCCTGACATTGTTCGACTACAGTCATCATGCAGCATACATAAATTAAATGTGTGTGGTGATTGGTGAAGTATGATAGAATTGGCATTTCTAATTGAGTATAATTTACTGTACCGCGACTTTAACTAATCTTGGCGATATGATCAGTGATTGGGTGATAGCGAAGCGATCAGTGTACAACTATTGTAAAACACTCCGCTGCATTTTATTGAGGTCGGTTAAAATGGATATGTATAAAAATACGTTATATTGTGTTAGTATATAGCCCGTCCCAACTTAAGTGAAAATTTCTTGCGCAGGTCTCTTCACATTAGGGATTTTATTCTCTTAGCGACAACAAAACAACTTTTTCAACCAGAACTACAGCTAAAAACAATATGTGCGCATTTCAAACAACAAACATACTCCTGCTCCTGCTTGCGCAGACATCTCGCTCGATCTACGATCGAGCCATGACTGTGACTGATTGTCAACACATACACAGCATCGTCGCTCGTTGGCTTATGCAAAAGATACACATTTAACCACCCCAAAAAAGAGGGAAATTTTTTAGTAATGAAAGCCAGAGTGTTGAGTAACTTTATTATATCAGCGTAAACCACTATTAAAAGGGTTGAAATGGAATTTTCGTTATACTTTGTGATAAAGTAGAGAAAAGCATTAACAATTTCATGCGATCAAAAATACCTTAAAAGGGAAAAATTTCCCTTAAATAAAGTGCTACTGCGCATGTTCTTCATGGGATCTTTCTTTTGCTTTGGGACGGACTATAATTGATGTTTTCTGCAAGACCCCTTTTACACGCACCGAGTTTTCACTCACGATACTTCTTAATTCTCTTTTGGGAACTTATGGTGCATTTATACGTCCAGTGTTTTCACTTTAGTGACTTGGTTGTCAAATTTTCTTTTTTCCCTTTGTTTCTCATTCGTCGTTCGCGGTGGTAGCTGCATTTTCGAAGATCAGACCGCACACAGTTCGAAAATAGAGCAAATACAGACGTCTATTGCGACTGAGTACGGTTTGAGAATAAAGCAACGCTGAAAATAACGAAAGAGAGTGAAAGAGAACACAAGAATCGGATGGGAATTCGCGGCGCATCCGTGTTCGGCTATCCCCTGCACTTTTCATCCCCTTTACCATCACATTCTCGACACTAAAGTGAAAAACCGGTGCGTGTAAAATGGGTCCAATGCGTGAACCGATTTTGTTTCTGGAAATTTCCCATGAAGATTTTTATGTAAATACGACCTTTGCATGTGTATTGCTTCAGGGATCATTACGTAATCTTGAATGACAAAAATCTCGAGGGTTAAAAAGTTTTTTTTTTAATCTCGAATGCAAAAATTTCGAATGTACAAAAATCTCGAAAGACTATAATCTCGAAAAAATCACAAAAATAAAAAGTAAATTCGAAATTTTTTTTGGATCCCATATTATAAACTTTGTATATACCCAACCTTACACCTACTCCAAATCCTACAGTGACCACAAGCAGGGGGGTTGCATAAGTATCTCACCATTTTTAGATTTGGTGTTAATAATTCTGTCTCGCGCAAATTGCTACCATTGTCTCAAAAATTAATATTAATTCGAGATTTTTGTTATTCGACATTATGCTTTCTAGATTTTTTTGATTCGAGATTTTTTTCCAGATTTTTACATTCGAGATTTTTGCTTTCGAAATTTTTTTTTTCGACATATCGTGGTAAACCCATCACTGGGATCATGACGTTAACTAGAACGACTAAAATCTAGAATGGTCAAAATCTCGAAAATGAATTTGATAAATCTCGAATGCAAAAATCTCGAATGGGTCAAAATCTAAAGAGACTCTATCTCGAAAAAAATCTCGAAAGTAAAAAGTAAATTCGAGATTTTTTTTTGCACCCACCCTATATCCAAACAGTAAACCGAAGCAGGGGGGCAGTATGCCCCCCCATACGTACCGAGATTTTTTTTTTTTTCGAGATTATGCTTTCTAGATTTTTTTTTTTTTTCGAGATTTTTACATTCGAGATTTTTGCTTTCGAGATTTTTTTTCGATATATCGGGGTAGACCCTACATCACTACATCAACCAAAAGTTACACCCAACATTGACTAATCCAATAAAAAATCGGAAGCGACAGTTATAACTTTGAGGTTGTAAGGGACTTTGTCGTTACCTTGGCTTTTCTATAAACTATGACAATAACATCTCAGAAGAAATTGAACGAAAAATAACTCTTGCCAACCATTTGGGTGGCCGCAGTAGCGCAGTGGTTAGTGTGCTGAAGGGATCCAGGTTCGATGCCCGGAAAAACACAAAAATTACATCTTAAGGTTTTTTCTACTGCGCCACCTCTCGCGAACGTCTGACAAACATCCGAGAGTATGACTGTCCTGAAAAAAGCTTCTCAATTCAGCCGTTCGGACTCGGCATAAAATTGTAGGTCCCTTCCATTCGTCCCAAAAATAGAAACTCACACAAAACGAAGAAGCTAGGCCAAGGGTGTCTACCGCCTGTTACACCACCTATTTATTTATTTTAACCATTTGTTTATTTGGGCTGAAAAGGCATATGGGTAGAACCATTTTCCGACCAACTAAAGTGAGTCTATAAAAGAGCTTGATCATCCAACCCTGATTTATGATGCTGAAGATTGGACTTCTTTGAAGCGGATAAAGATATCCTCGGTCGCTTCAAGAGAAGGATTCTTCATAAAATGTTTGTTCTCGTTTGCATTGATGGGCTTTGGAGGAGGGAACATCGAGCTGTTTAAGATGACTAGGATATGTAGATGGAAACAAATGTTTCGACCAGTAGTTTCTTTGAATCTAACCCGGAGGTACTACGCAGAAGAGCAAGACCCCGCCTTAAGTTGCACGTACAAGTGGGGCAACTTCAATAGACTTGGAGTATGCAGCTAGAGGTGGGTAGCTTAGGACCGGGCTTAGGTTAGGTTTGGTTAAGAGAAACCTGTACGTGCAACGCTTAGTCAATGTAGAACCGTTATGACCCCCACATACTGGAAACCTAGGACCGGGCTTAATGGAAAGGATTGTATAAGTTGGTCTTGGTTCACGCCGAACTGTAGAGTCGCATATTTATTAGTATAGATCTTTTTTTTGCGCATACCGAACAGTTCATAACAAAGAATCCCAGTTATTTCACCTTCACACGTCGAACTTTCAGACTCTGGTAAAAAGGGATAGGCGGGGAGTCAGACTGTTTCGGTCACCCTTCGTCGTTCTCTCCTCTCACAGTCTTCTGATATGATCTGTATGTACCAGCCACCTTTCTTACTAACGGACTGTCAGAGGCAACGGACGATGGGGGGTTAGACTGCTCCGGTCACCCCTTTGCCCTCCCCGAAGACTAGCCGCCAACTGGAGGAGCTGACTACATCAATCAATATCGGATAAACCACAACAAAAGAGACCGCTTTAAAATGTCTGGCCTAAAATATCTTGTGCAGGCGAATAGTACCCTCAATAAAATACTCTGGTATAAACCAGGCGTTTAGGTGGACGTTTAGGCGTTTAGAATACCATTTAAACCGTTCATATTATATACATTTCAAGAAAGAAGTTATTATGTCACTACTCAAGTAACTGTATATTCCTATTGAATCTTCCAAATCGTCCCTATAACCCTAGAAATAAACCGATTTCTTCAATTTAAAACTACGATCTATACAGCCCAACTCACCGTGCGTCGTATACCCAGAAAAATTGCAATTTAAATCGCTTACCTCCCGAGGCAACTGGTCCGAATCACCTCAGTTGTGTGTGAAAACTCGAAACTCACTTAAGAGTGTACGAACCCCTTCAACAAGTAACAGCACAACCTAAGCCCATGCATATAAATAGATTTCAAAACAAAATAGGAACTAAATTCAATTGTCCCCCATGGGGATGAATCTGCCCAAGGCAACAGCTAAACAAAAAAAAAACTGAAAAGCGATTAGATCTTCCATTTTTGAATCCTTCCCCTTTATTCAGAGAAGAGGAATTAAATAAAAGGACTCCAAATGGGATACTCGGACTCAATTTTATTCAAAGCACTTACGTACATAATTTACTCTGCACCCGCATAGAAAATAAAGGATTCCAATGACTTTTACATAAATAGCTGGCTGCCATTATACATACTCACAAAGGAATACGACACGTTCAATGCATAAACCAACGACAATACGAATTCTTCGTTTGGTGTAGGTGTAGCAAGTTGGTAACAGAAAAGGAAATGAGAGTTCTATGATCAAATCTGGTCGTCCACTCTAAAAGGTAGACGGAAAAAGTTATATCACAGGAGAGTAAAAGTCTTGCCGGATGCGCTGTATTAAGTCTAATCGCTTAGAATGATTTCAAAAGACAAAAAAAAAAGGGCAGGTATACTGCCGGGGGTCAACTGAATTGGTGGCAAAAATAAAGAGAAACATTAAGACCGAAACAAAACGGAAAGACAGAAACGTGAAAAGAAGTGAAGCCGGAAATTGGACTTCTTTTTCTATTAAATAGGTTAGAAGGCTGTCGCCATACAGACGGGGAGTGAAAGGGTTAAATGGGATTTGAACAGATTCTGAAGGATGCTTGGGCTGGTATGATTATACCTTACACATCAGCACGTTAGCCAAATGTTGCCATTGATTTTTATGCATATTTCGTGACAAAATTCTCATTTTGCCTTGCTAAATGGAACCTTGAATGTAATTGCTTTTACAGACAGAAGGTATTTGGTAAAAAATATTTAAATTAGTCTGTCTGCTGGTATCAGACTTGAGAAGTAAGGAGGTGCTTATGACCATTTAAAGATTTTTATACCCATTATGCAGATATTTGTGGTTGTAGTTTTGAGGCATGGAAGGCATTTCTATATAGATTTTAAAAAAGGGCGAAGACAACCGAAACTTTGGAAGACCAAGCCAAAACAATCTGGACTATGAAAGATAATGTTTCAGTTTCAGTCCACCCGCCCAAAATTAAGTGAGGATGGCAATAACTAAACTCAAGTTAACAAGGCTACTAGACAAACGGGCTGCGAGACCATTTGGTGAAAAGCAAAGGTCAGTTCATATTCAAGATTTGGTCGGAAGAAACTATAAGTATGCGATGCCTGATGAATTTAACCTCAACATCGGTTGCCCGAAGAAGAAAAGAGAGCCTCTAAGTTGCGCTAGGCTAGATCTGTGGGCTGGCAAGACAAGAGGAACCTGTACGAGCCACACTTAGATCAATGTAGACCCATTGTGATGCCCTAGGGACTAATGACTCCCATTCATTGGTTAACACTAACCCTATAGCACATTAAAATGGTTCTCACCTCTATTTTGAAGTCATAGCCAACTTAAGATTCTATTTTTAGACATAAGTACACAATAGAACAATAGATACTCAATACAGCCTTAACAATTGCATCGAGAACTTTTTATTTAGAAAAAAAAAATGATTTTGTTCGCCGGCGAGTTCTTTTGAGAATCCCAAGCGATACATAATCGTATGAAATGCTTTAAGACGGCAAGAATTTTTAGCGAATGAAACAAAAAACATGAGAAAATGCGAACACATAGAGAAATGCGAATTGGGAAACGATGTGTATTTTTTAACAGGGCTATATCAACGTGTTCTTATAGTTTGTACAGATTTGAGATCTGTTTGCTAACGGAAACCAACTCTTCTGCCAATATTGTTGCTAATGAGACTTGCTTTTTTTTCTGTTACCATTTTCCAATTTTGGGAAATTCCCTAGTTATGTTTTCCATTTTTCTCAGTTAAGTTTTATTAATATGCGTAACATTAAATAATTTCGAAAAAATATTTATATAAAGTCAAAAACTCTCGATTTCCAGCTGCAAAGCTTGCTCGTTATTGAGAAAAATTTGCAGTATGGGAATTCGTTATAGCAGGAGCTCCCTAAAGAACCATTCACATGGGAGCGAACGAACGAATTGATGAAATGCGAACAAACCACTTTTTATGGATTTATAAACAGAAAATTGCACATTTTATTATTCCAAGAGGAGAATAATTAATTATCCCATCAAACTGTATTAAGAAAACAAGTTTATAAATAGTTTAAATAACGAAATTTCGAATTCCAAACTTTTTGCCGCGAACGAAAACACCCTGGCGCGAATTGTCAGTCTATTCGCAATCCACATCATTTAAATCGCGTTCCACAAAGTAACGAATAAAAACTTCGTTCGAACTTAACCTTATTCCAAGAGGAGAATATCTTGGAATAATAAAATGTGCAATTTTCTGTTTATAATTGCATAAAAAGTGGTTTGTCCGCATTTCATCAATTCGTTCGTTCGCTCCCATGTGAATGGTCCTTAACTGTGGTGCTATTCTATGGGCGTCGCAAAACCGTACAGGCCAGAAAGTTACATCAACTTTGAGCTTGCTCTGAAATGAAATTTAATTTTCCAAACAAAAGAAACGTTTAATACATACAGCATGTCGAATGCCAAGAGCGAGGTCGAAGCCAAATCCAACCATTATAATCATATAGCCACATTGCACTCAAATCAAAAGCGCGTTTGTGTTTCCCGCATTATTCAGCCAAACTCTTTGAAACAATTCTCAATTCTCAATATTTTTTATTGAATGAAAAATAAAACAACCAAACAAAAACACGACAAAATTAAAAGCTTAAACTAAAAACTAATATTTAACAAGAACGAGTTGCTTCAAAATGAAATAAGTGTTTATCAAGGGTCGATGTTGGCAGCCTGTGGCGGCCATGTTTTTTTGATGGCGTCTTTCTAATCTAGTCAGCGTTACCAGATTTAGCAGTTTCCTGCGATTTTAGCAGGATTTGATCGTAAATTTCACATGCAGCAGATTTTTTTAGCATTTTTGTAAATTTCAGCAGTTTTTAGCAGTTTTTAAAAATGTTCAAAAAACATTTTGAAAAAAGCACTTTTAATCAACATTTAGCAACATTTCATACATTGGCTATATAAAAAATTGGTAAAACTCGCAAAAATTTAAATGCGACGACGTATTGATATGTCATGATGTGTTTCGTCCTACATCGGGGTTTTCCTATTAGGTGCTTGTTTTTTTGTTTGCTTTTGCCCTGGAAATACAAATTTAAGCAACAAAAAATATAAAAGACTAATTTGCTAAAATGTTTTGTTTTTTTCTTTATTGCTTTCATTTTTGTGAAACTGTCAAAAACATTAGTCAAAAACCCACTTGATTGCACTGCACTGCAACGCAAAACAAAAGTAGTGGAACTTCCATAACAGACTAAGAGCTAGCAATGTTTTTTTTTTTTTTTTTTTTTTTTCAAGTCATTTTAGCAAGGCTGTAACTTTGTGAGCTTAGTTCGTGGTAATTACTGAACACGAAAATATATTTCTGGCAGCGCTGCGTTGGTTTATATAGGAATGGCATAACCTCAAAAGTGCAAGAAATTTACCACATTTTATAGCCAAGTTAAGATTTTGGTATAGGTTAATTTACGACTGATAAGTCCAACTCTCAAAATGAAAGAAAATAAATTCGAGTTATTGAAACTTCGAGTTATGAAGGCCAAAAGTTGAAAACGTAGAGTTCTCAATAAAACTTTGAGTAAAAGAAAAATTGGACCTCAAGAAGTTCGAGTTATGGAAGTTTGACGTACACAATAATATGATTTTTTTATAAATGTAAAATTATTCACAAGAATTACATTAATAAGTAAAAAATTCAAACAATTTTCGTGGAGAAATCTATCGCAGTTTCTTTAGCATTTTTTACGGTTTTGTTTAGCAGTTTTTGCAGTTTTCCGCCCCGGCTTTAGCATTTTTGAAAAAAATAATCTGGTAACGCTGAATCTAGTGTTTCTTATTCAGTCACTGATGCCAAATCACCATGACACGTTACACGATGAAGCAGCACGTGCAAATGTTAAAACTTTATTACCAAAATGTGTGCTCGTTACGTTAGTGCAAACATTAGGTACGGCAGACGCTGCGGTCCTTCAAAGTAGACTCTCCAAAGTTTGGTGGCCAAATTCGAGGCAACCGGTTCGGTATACCTAAGCTATCAGCTATAACACCCGTACGTCAAAGGAACGCCAGATCGGCCAAGAACATTGTCGCGGTTTGTGAACTTTGTGCATTTTGGATCGGGACTTGCGATTACAACCGTACAAGATCCAAATGATCCAGTTAATGACCAAAGACAAGGCTTTTTGTTCGCTGACTGGAGTTCGGAGCGTTTTGAAGAGCAATTTTGGCTGAAAATCATCTTTAGTGACGAGGCTAATTTTTTTTATAAATGGCTATGTTAACAAGCAAAATTACCATATATGGAACGACACCATTTTAACATCGACCCGTCCTTATTGAAAACCCCTTTTTTGAATCTTCAGGAAGAACTGCTTCTATATGCAGATATTTGTACTTTTAGAAGGGCGTAGGAAAAATAGTTGAACCCGTATAGGGAGTCGGAGATTCGGAGTATGAAAAAGATTGGGAACCCCGGCGGTTATAAGATAGTTCGACTATATTAGTAAAGTGAGTGGGTATTTGTAGGTAGCCCTTTCAATGCAATGTAATTCATTAGTTCTGTTTTTATTATATTCCAAAAGGTCCTGGGTGCTTCATAAAGGGTGCGTATATCTCATCATTTCATTTTTATTTCAATGATGTTGACCTATGTATTTGAATACAAGAATATATTGAGATAATCTGAAAGTTGCACAATGGAGTCATTGGGGTTATGGTCAACCGTCAACATCTTGTTTTGAATTAGATTCAAGGTTCGTAGGAACGTTTCGAAGTTTCCTTCCTACCACCGACCGTACGAAACACTTGCGTTTTTCACGTCTTGAATATAATTCCAAAACTGTAGGTATATAATAATCGAAATCGATGCAAAAACTTTACCTCAAAAAGGGCAACACATTTCTGCCGTCTTGGAAGATACCTTAATGCTTTGTCAGCAAAATTTGCAGAATGATTTTCAGTTGATGAATATACCGCTCGCAGCATTTCGTTGGAATCCATTAAAAAAAGCTTTCGTTTCATATAAATACGAAATCAAAAAATATAGATTACCGCACCTTGAAGAGCGTAACAAGCGCCGTAAAAGCCAAGAATTATTAACATGGGTAATAAAAATCTAAACCAAAAATGTGGGGAACAATTTTGGAAATTGTATTTGGGTATTAGGTTCGAGAGTCTTAAACGTTTATGACTTTCAGCGACATTTGCCAATAATATATGTACCCATCTACCTAAAGATGGAACGCAATAAATCCTCTTGTGTCCTTTTCTCATAAAATGTAGCACTACACCCACGGCCCACTTATGTTTATCGCTTCTTCAGATGAGCAAACTTTTTTTTATAGCTCAGGATTAGAGTCTTGCAACACACCAGACAGTACTTAATTAAAAACCAACTGACACTCTTTATGCGTTTGCGAACTCCATATAGGTACCTGTGAGTGCTTGAAGAACACCTTTACGTTTGGCGAAATGAGCGGAATAAATTAGCTTAAGTTTTGGTGAAATTTATCACTGTTCATCTTGTGGAACACCGTGCGTCGGAGGTACCTATGGCTGAAGAACTCTTATAAATGCTGATCACTTCGTTCGTGGTTTGGATACCCTTTCTGTGGTTTGCAGTCGGATTGCGGTTCTAATGGAAATCTACATAAGGACTCAAGATGAATATCCTCGAATCGCTGGCTTAGACAAATTTCACCTTTATGCTTTGTAAACGTTATACATAATATGCACCGGAGCGGGAAGTCATTTCATAAAGTACACACAAATACACGCATACGACTGGTCGGAAAAGAAAAGACGGTGTCTCCTTAATGACTTAACATCCTCCCAAGTGTGTAATAATACGCAGCTGTCGCACGTGTATATAATACAAAGAAGAGGAAGTCGAACATCACCAGAAATCAGCCACCAAGTATCTAAGCACTACAAAATGGAGACAAAGTAGGATTTTAGCTTATTTATTCGAAACGAACATACAACTTGGTGTCGTACTTCAGGATGACAACGCAATCAGTGGTAAGCCTTAATCTTCTATCTGAATACGTACCATATCCTTGCTGTGTATGAAGGTACAGAGATTTATTGTAAAGGATGAGCTTTTAAACGAACTACGGACCCCCTCAAGGTTGCAAATATGAACAGAACAAAATTTATACACGCACGGGACAACAATTACTTAACGTTTCGTTTGCTCTAACAGGCTTAGATCGTATTCCAGTACTGAAAGAAATATGCTTTATGATCCGATTAGTGGGTGCTTAAGGACACCTAAGCTAGTGAATCGTTTCTTTTGCATTGTTGCTTTTATTTTTTCTGTGCTCACTTAATGATGTCACTTAAGGTTTCAGGGTAGAGTCAGTCGAGAGGAAAAACCGTTTAGAATTAATATAGCTCCGTGGTGAGGTTGGTTTTTTTTATGGGTGGTAATATATATACAAAGCTTTATGTCGAGATCTATTATAGGCTGTGACTGTAAAGTTCCATCGAAATGTATTTTAAAAGTTGTGTTTGATATGACGAAAAATAGTTCCATTAACATGATAGATATTTGTTTGCTTTATGAAGTGTTGAGTATTTTATTTTAGATGCGGTTAGAAGGAAAAAGGGTAGAAATGTTTGGTATCATCAGCACTGGGGACATTCCTCCATTCCTCCAACGACCTTGATTCCATGGATATGTCATCTGATGCAACACCGCAACCTCTGCTGCTGTACAAATTTGTAGTCGAATTTCCTTGCGTTCAGGACTAGCTTCAGGCAAAGTCGGAGCATGGGTTGGGATGTAGTGGAATTTTCAGGGATGGCTCCAAAAGTATTCAAGAGACCGGTGCTGGTGTCTTTCTGGAAACCAAAAATACCAGGGTCCAGATTACGTAAAATGAAAACCGCAGAACGATATCGTTTTCGTTAGAGACAGGTTTAGTGAAAACTAAAGCGGTTATCGATTCGTATTTTATAGAATCCCACCCCAGATTTCACTACTCTTTAGGCAAGCATATGCCTCTGGTTTTCAAGCGAAGATCTTTGCTATCCTAATGGCTGCCGAATATATTGTTAGGAATAGGTGGCGGAATGGAAGATTTCTTTGAATTCGATCACAAGGCTGAACTCTATGAGTCTTGCCTGGGTTCCAGGATATACTAGTATAGCGTGAAATGAGACCGCTAATGAGATTAGTAAGTGAGGCTTAGAGGATGGTTTCTCGGGGCTTGAACATAATTACCATTAGTGCAGGCAGGTGGTCTGTGGTCATCTGTTAATCTCTCCGGTTTTTGCCTTCCTTGAGTCCAATTGCAGAGTTACTTGCAGATTCCTGACGATGTCAAGACGGAGACGTTTAATCACGATATGTAAGGCTACCGCGGCTTTAGAGATTCTAATTTCACCTTTGTATATATGAAAGGAAAAACTCAATACGTTTAAGTTTATTATTAGTAATTAGGATAAACTCAATGCGTTTAGGTATATTTGAGTAATAATAATTTTATAATCTATGAAAAAATGTCCACAAGTCTGTGGCGCATTCCGCGACGGCTCCGAATCAACTAACTTATTGAGCTCACACAGATATGTCTGGCCAGCGATGCCACTTCTGCAAAAATTTCTGGAGTAGAATTGCCTAAAAAAGTGGAGTAGATGGGAAAAAACGGGTGTAGATTTTCAAAAAGCATCAACGTACATACCTTTTTCGAGGTAGAACGCCGAAATGTTTGCATTTAGCGAATATAATGATAATGGCATGGCTCGGGAGTAAGTCCCCAAAGGATTCTATTCTCTAACTAAAATCAATATTTGATACATGGTTAGGTTTGGTTGAAATGGTTTCCGACAAAAGGCCGATACACTTAAAACATTATAAGGTCCCGTCTTCTGATACGACATGAATCTAGAAGGAGTTTCGTCCTACTGGTTGAACCAGTTTCAGCTTCTAATGAAGCATAGGAAATTTAGGAAATTACGAATGTCTAGGCTTGTTAGATTGCTCCCAAATGGAGTTTTCGTTTTCGGGAGAGAGCCAGAAAAGCTCAGAGAAAGTGATGAACGGTCTCCTCCTCCGCCTCTTCGTCCAAACAACTTCTACAAAAACCGTTAGAAAATTGTGAAATCTTTTTTATTAAACAAAATAAAGAAATGGATAACAAATTTGAAATTGGAGTAGATAATGGGAAATTAGAAATAAGTGAAGTAGGGAGTAGATTTCTGAAATTTGTGAAAAAGTGAAGTAGATCTACTCCAATCGGAGTAAAGTGTCATCGCTAATGTCTCACATTCTATTAGTATTTCGTTCGCTATACTTCCGTTACTAGGGGATACCAAGAAGATCCTCTAAAATACATCACAATGACAGTGAGGTATATCAATCAAATCAGTGTACTCTACGGTTGCCAGATGTCACGCATTTGGCGGGACAGTCCCGCTTTTGAAGCTTTCTCCCGCCAAGTGTCCTGCTTAAGGAAATGTCCCGCCAATGTCCCGCTTTTTCGACATTTTCATTTTTATTTCCATATAGTTGTTTATTTCTGCCTGTTGCGCCACCTATTTATTTATTTTAGTTGTTTATTTCATTTTTTATATTTTGAAATTTCGCCGCAATTGTTGGACACTCCGTTCTTGAAATGTTGGTACTTTTTCATATGGTATTTTTGAAACTTTGGGGCGTGCCACGCCCAAACTGTGAAAGACCGTCAATTTTTTTTTTCCAGATTTGTGTTTAGGGCACTGAAATTAATCGGACTGTGCAAAGAAACCGTTATTTTCGAATGGGCAGTAAAGTAAAATCTTGCCCAAAAATTGAAGCTGAATGCTATCGAGATTACTTAGATGGACAAGTTTAACCTCTTACGCTTTATAAAGAGCTCAAAATGGTTCAACTAGTAGGGAGATATTAGATCCTTCTTCGTGACATCACAATGGACCTATACTGGTCTAAGTGTGTTGGCGTTTTTAGCTGACAGCCACTTTCAACCAACCAACCATATTACATATGTACCTATCTTAAAAGTTACATTGCTGACTGAGAAACATACAAATAAACTGTTTTTACAAAAAAAAATTATCAAAATTTTGTTATTTTGTCTTTAATTTACAAATATTTTTAAAATGTCCCGCCATGTCCCGCTTTTTGAGAAAATTGTCCCGCGTTTTCACATTTCTTTTATGGCAACCATAGTGTACTCTAACATATAATATACACATGCTAAGCGCTGATGCTTTTCCA
This sequence comes from Cheilosia scutellata, assembly GCA_955612985.1. Taxonomy (NCBI): domain Eukaryota; kingdom Metazoa; phylum Arthropoda; class Insecta; order Diptera; family Syrphidae; genus Cheilosia; species Cheilosia scutellata. Next base: position 49,808,276 of record OY015313.1, on the reverse strand, counting down.
GAGCCTTAAGTTAGATACAGTGCTGATGGCAACCACAGAGGGTTTCAGTCTTATTTTCACCTTATCCTTATCCTTCACGGTATACATGCTTTTTATACCGTACAAGCTTTCTATAATCAGTCTCAGTTCCATAGATATTTGAAGGAGGTCGTGTAACGCTGGTTAATACAACTACCTTTGTTTTCGTAGACTGACATTAAGTAACCGGTCCAAGAGACTAATTTATGGAAACCGGTTAGCAAATTATCAGAAATGGGTTGAAAATACCAGCGTGCTCCATGGAGTTTAAAAATATCTAAGCTATGATCCGCCATTCTGTATGCCCATGTTCAATATTAAGCCTGTGCAAACATTTGATAATCGATATTGTAAAGATGCTATGTAAACATCCTCTATGTCAATGAATGACAGGCTTATACTTCGAAAATGTACTTATTAAAATTTGTAGTGTCAGAGTGGCACTCTGAAGTCGCTCGGAGAGGTTTTTCATTGGATTCTGTCGCATTGTAGAGTTCATGGCTTCCCACTCGAACTTCTCATACAAATTGACGATGGGGTGGGAAAGAACTGATTATTTTCCATCACGCTTTTATATACAAAATATGTTAAAAAAATAATAAGAATCATACTCATTTTCGATTCCGTAGTAGAAATCGAGTCACCCTCTGTATACACGTCAAAAAAAAACCCGCAATAATCCCCCGATATCACTTATGAAGCGATAAAACTGTATCCACAATTTTATTACGGTAATAGTTCATCCGTAAAAACACTCGTATCTCAACGCCTAGCCGTTACCGCAGTAATTAATAATAAATAAAACTATCATTTCATTACTCTCCCGCATTTATTGCTACAAGCTTAACCAAATCATTAACACCAACCCCTATTGAATGCATAATGCAACGGGGTTGTGAGTGTAAATGTATTCTTGTCAATATGGCGTTGTGATTAATTGGGACCCGAACTAATTTGCAACGCCCACCCAACCGCTGACCGTTCTCACTATTATTCAACCCCCCCAGGGATTAATTTACGACCCCCATGGTGTACTCGTGGATATATCGTTAAAGCAAATCCTAAACAGTTATATACCAAAAATCAGTCAACAATCATCAACAGGCAGTGTGCGCTAACGACGAGTGCGATGCGAATGCGAGTGTGTTTGCTCTTTAATTTATGACAACCAGCCGTAAGTCCCCTGGGCCAAGTGCGAATAATTATTACAATTTTTCACTTTCACTTCTACTTTTTATACGACTTTCTATGGCTACACCACACAGTCACATATACATACACGTAGGTATAGTCAAAATCACGAGCCCTCATCATCCTATTTTGTATGAATTTTCCACAAAATTGTTTCCCAACTGCCTTCTGGTCTTTATAATACTTGGTAACAAAATGGCTCCCTAGGGGTAATGAACCTTCTGGAAATAAAGACACTGAATTCGTATTTAATGCAGTCGTTAGGAGGAGTCGTATCAGATTCGTTAAAGAATGTTTTACGTGATTTTAATAGGACCGTGATTTATGGCAGTAAAAAAGAAATTCCGTTGAAAAGAATCTATAACAGCCCGTGGAGCAAAGAATAGTACAAGTTATAAATGGTATTCAAGATCCAGTACAACTGGTTTAGTATCATTGCGAAAAATGTGCATTTGTGTTTTTGACAGCTCGTCAATGACATTAGAAAAGGTACGTTTACGATCTGCAAATACGGAATACGAGTACAAGGCCCGAACTCCCTCTGTCCGATTCGTATGTTTTGTCCTCATTCACCACTAAACCCATTTTTGCCGCCTCTGTACTGATACTTGCAAACGCACCAGTGCGTGGCAGCTCGCTGTGTTCTGCCAATGATGTTGATGTCGTCAGCGTATGCAAGTAGTTGCACAGACTTTTGAAAAATTATGTCTCTGTATAGCTCGTCTCTATAAATGCTGTCATATGCGGCTTTAAAATCGATAAAAAGGCGGTGGGCAGCGTTGCCCCCCTACTACAATTGTAGCGTTTTCACTACATTTTTCGCCCTCAAAAAGTCACTACGAAAATTCGTAAAATATTCACAAAACACTACAATTTCAAAATTTCAGAAAAAAAAAATCTTAAAGAAAAATTACAACTTATATGGAATATTGTGTTTGACCCTTAAGAACTTGCGAAGCACTTTTGATTTTCATGCAAACGCAGAACATTCTATTTCCACAGTAATATTATAATGAAGATATTGTGCAATTTTGGGTAAATTTGAAAAGCGCCAGGAATTTCGAAGGAAAGCCAGCATTTACAAACTTATGTAATAATATGCTAACGTTATGTAGTTTGCCTCATAGTAGTGCAACTGCAGAACGATGCTTTTCAAACTTAAATATAATAAAAGATGACTTACGAAATAATTTAGATATTTCTACTGTGGATGGAAAAATGCAAACGAAGGAATTATTAAGGCATGTAGAAGGAGTTTTTGACCCACCCTCAAAATTAATAACCTACGCTAATGCCCAAAACACACATGCTGAATTCACTGCGCAGCAGGATTAGAATACACATGTTCTTATGTGGTGAAACAAATGTAAATTCTCCAGCCACCGCAGCACTGCAACATGTCTCTATTTCTAAATCCACTGCATAGCAACGCAGTGAATCAAATTAAATAGACTTGGCAGCATCGAATTTTTAAATTCAGCTACTGATGCATACGAGGAAAAGAGAGACGGGAATTATTTGTCGTCTGTGTTTCACTCACGTATTTTTCCCGCATTGACAGCAACCTCTGCAAATTGAATTCTGCACATCTGTTTCATCTGCAGTAGTGCTTGCAGTGAACCATTCAGAATTTCTGCACATGTGTTTAGGGCATAATACTTTTTTTTTACCATAATGCAACACATTATAGAAATAACTAGCTGTACCCGCCCAGCTTTGCCCGTGCACAGGAATTGTATTGCTTAGGTCTTAGATAATAATGTTCTTTTGTAAAATGCGAAAAATGAGAATAAATCTATTTTCTGGAATTTTCTTTCTGCCTAAACCTGAAATATACAGCAATACGAAAAAAAAAGAAGAATCATGAAAATCATAGATGATTTTTTTATGGGAGGCGTCACCCCCGTTTGTCCAATTTTGGCGTGGCGATATCGATAATGGATGATATCCCTCTCCTTGATCTTGCTACTTGTTTGTAATGCTGTATTTCCTTTCCTTTGTTTCCCTCTTCCTATGGAATCCGAACAACTACCTAATACTATACACCCCATGCCATACTGCCGCACGCACCCCATCCAATACATCCCATCCCATACATACCTACATATGCAACTGACCACTTCGAAAACAAATAGTGTTGTTTTGTTTGTCCTGTCGCATCGCACGATCGTAAAAGTACAAACATCCATTTGTAGCAAGGTATATGTGTATGTATATATTTTCACTTCAAAAAATACATACGGCATATCAGAATGAAATTCCTACTGCGTTGCGTGGCGATATGCGATAATGGATGTATGCCCCTATTATGTAAGACAACTCAACTTAGTTGAGTTGAGTTGTCTTCAATTCAACTCAACTTTCACACAACACAAACTAACTAACAACTTATAGACAACCACTATCATCTTTGTTGTGTTTTGACAGACAACTTTTCTATCAAGGTTGTGTATTACAATACGGACAATACCGAATTTTCAATTAAATAAAACCAAGTGACAACTCAACTTTAGTTGTAGTTGTCTTACATAATAGGGGCAGTAATGTATTGGATACATAATGTGCACCCTCTGCATCGCCCTCCCTCTCCTTGATCTTGCTACTTGTTTATAATACTGCATTTCCTTTCCTTTCCTTTGCTTCCCTCTTACTACGGAATCCAAACAACTACCTACCCCAACCCTACACTTATCGAATGAAATTCTGAAATGAAACCTGTTTTGTATTATACGTCTCTCGATCATAATATACATATCTACATACATATATAACTGACCATAGCACTCACTGCCAAAACAAATCAACCCTTTTCGAATGTATAGTATACCGTATATGTATTGTTTTTGTTTGACGATCGCAAAAGTATAAACGTCCATTTGTAGCAAGGTATATGTGTATGTATATATTTTCACTTCAGAATATACATTTTGGATAAAAACTGTTCCTAAGGACGTAACTATAAACGACATAGCCTATAGCAGTCGTACAGTCTTAAGGAACATTTTAAAAAAAGTTTCATGGAAATCTGTCCAGTAGTTTTTGAGTTTTTAGCTGACAAAGAAAAGTCCTACAGTTTTATTATATGTATAGATATGTAAATATTAGTTCATAAGATATTGTATTCTATACTATTCTATAAATTATTTATTTTTCTTAATAATCTTCTTTAATTAAAAGTTTAAATTATCGTTGAATAATTGTTTTTTGTTTTTCTTATGTAAACAATTGCTTCCACAAGAAGTGTTTTTCCGCGTTTTCAAGTAAATTATATTAACCGTGTTTTATTGGACATCTATATCTCAGCAAGTAAAGTAGAATCTTCAATACGCAATCAGATCGTTGACAAATGGTTATAGGCATTCACAAAGTACGGCAGACAGGATCTTGTAAGCGATGTTAAGTACACTGATGCCTCTTTAGTTGGCGCAGTTTAGAGGGTCTCCTTTCTATTGGATCGGTCAAACAAAGTCTCCATTCATCAGGCATACTTTCCTCTGACCAAATCATTGAGACGAGTTGGTGTATGCTCTCTACCATACCATCTCCCGCTACCTTGAAAAGCTCGGCAGTTAAGTCGTTAAGGAACGAAATTGAGTAAAAATTCATGAGATTGAAAAGTAAAGGAACAGACCTATTGATACACGTCGGTTTGACTTATTTTTGCCTGCAGGGTGGAGTGGAGAGCAGGTGGACAGTGCGTTTGTTTATAGCCTAATATAGGAACACTACACTTAGCAAAGAAGAAATTAGAAATTCACTCCGCGCCACTTCAATAGCACACCCCGTCCGTTGGTTTTCTATCGCCCAATGGTCCCAAAGCAAGCATGCTAAAGACTTAATTTTTTTTAAGTTAAAGCTCATTTAATTATTGTGATTTGACAACAAGGAAGATCTAAAACTAAAGCTTTAAGTATTAACAAAATTTATCAACTAATAACCAGCAAAATATGGGGTCCTACACTTAAACGAAAAAAACATTTTAGAGAATTCTGCTTCTTTTTAACACAAACATTACTTAAATTTAAGGTAATTGAAGTATAGTAAATATATAGTATAGTATAGATTTAATTATTTAAATATGGTTTGAATACATAGTAGTTGAGCCCCCTTTCTGCTTTAAAACTTCACACATCCGGTTTGAAAGGGATGCATACCCATTAACCAAATAATTTAGCGAAATCAAGCTCCAAGCTAATTCGATAGCTTGGGTTAGTTTAGATATACTCAACAGACAATATTGTCCTGATTCCTATAAAGGGTGACCCAAAATAATTCACGCAAAATGTAATTTTGATAGAAAATACAAATTTTTAATCAGAAAGCTTAAATTTTTTATTGATTCACTAGCTGTACCCGCCCAGCTTTGCCCGTGCACAGGAATTGTATTGCTTAGGTCTTAGATAATAATGTTCTTTTGTAAAATGCGAAAAATGAGAATAAATCTGGAATTTTCTTTCTGCCTCAACCTGAAATATACAGCAATACGAAAAAAAAACAAAAAAAGAATCATGAAAATCATATAAGATGTTTTTTGTGTGGGAGGCGTCACCCCCGTTTGTCCAATTTTAGCGTGGCGATATCGATAATGGATGTAATGTATTGGATATATAATGTGCACCCGCTCTTCATCGCCCTCCCTCTCCTTGATCATGCTATTTGTTTGTAATGCTGTATTTCCTTTCCTTTGTTTCCCTCTTCCTATGGAATCCGAACAACTACCTACCCCAACCCTACACTGTTACCATACACCATATCGAATGAAATTCTGAAATGAAACCTGTTTTGCATTATATGTACGTCTCTTCTCATATGAAGATTATTAATACTATACATACCCCATGCCATACTGCCGCACGCACCCCATCCCATACATCCCATCCCATACATACCTACATATACAACTGACCACTGCGAAAACAAATAGTGTTGTTTTGTTTGTCCTGTTCCTGTCGCATCGCACGATCGTAAAAGTACAAACATCCATTTGTAGCAAGGTATATGTGTATGTACATATATATTTTCACTTCAAAAAATAGATACGACATATCAGAATGAAATTCCTACTGCGTTGCGTGGAGATATGCGATAATGGATGTAATATATTGGATACATAATGTGCACCCTCTGCATCGCCCTCCCTCTCCTTGATCTTGCTACTTGTTTATAATACTGCATTTCCTTTCCTTTGTTTCTCTCTTCCTCTGGAATCCAAACAACTACCTAGACCTACCCCAACCCTACACTGTTACCATACTACTTATCGAATGAAATCCTGAAATGAAACCTGTTTTGTATTATACGTCTCTCGATCATAATATACATACCTACATATATAACTGACCATAGCACTCACTGCGAAAACAAATCAACGTATTGTTTTTGTTTGACGATCGCAAAAGTATAAACATTCATTTGTAGAAAGGTGTATGTATATATTTTCACTTCAGAAAATACATTTTGGCTAAAAACTGTTCCTAAGGACGTGGCTATAAACGACAGTTTCACAGTTTCACAGTCTTAAGGAACATTTTAAAAAAAGTTTCATCGAAATCTGTCCAGTAGTTTTTGAGTTTTTAGCTGACAAAGAAAAGTCCTACAGTTTTATTATATGTATAGATAGAGTATATAGATTGGGGTTATGTATGGAATAGCACATCGGATAAATGGCCGCCACGGCTTTGCTGGCAAGTACCTACTTTTTTATTGAAATTTTCTATGACCGTTTCACATAAATGTGGCTGAATTTCATTAATACACCTCCCAATTTCCTCTTTCGCATTGGCGGTCGTGGGCTTGTTTATAGACCTTTGACTTAAAAAAAAAACCCAACGAAAAAAATCCAATGGCGTTAAATCGCAAGATCTGGATGGCCAATTCTGATCGCAAAAACGTCCGATTACACGATTAGGAAATGTCTCATGTAGTAATTGAATTGTTTCTTTGGCTGTATGGCATGTTGGTCACATTCAAATCTTGAAATTTAGGCACTAAAAACTGGGTTATCATGTCACGATAACGAGCATAGCTTGATTCAGTTTGCTATTTTTCCATTCGATCTTAGAGATGATTTTGTAAGCCACAATTGCTGAGATGATGATGAGAACAGTTTGTGATCCATCTTATGTTCCACTTGTACCTCTTATGGACACTTTAACAGCATCTTTTGTGATGCTCGCTGCAGTTGAAAATTGCATCAATCCCTTGTTTGTACATAGTTTTAATCTTAGATCCTGTTTGGAGGATTTCGGTTTCTTTCATTATCTCGCTCGCCAATAATTTCCGTTGACGTTTTTTCTGAGCTCTAATCATAGCTTTGTATGACGCGCTCCTCAGGTTTTCGTATCGGGCCTTCTGAGTATTCCTCTCTTTTTGCAGGACTCGTCATTTCATTTCTTCTATATCGTTTCACTGTTTAGAATTTGTTGCCAATTTGTTTCTATTTCATTTTCGAAGAAAAAATTAAACAAAAAGAAAATCATCAAATCAATTTAATAAATACTTAAATAGTTATTAATATTTGCCAGCCCCTTTAGTATACCTACTGAAGATAGTCACAAAAGTAGGACGAATTAGAGAAGAGCCAAGTTGGCAGAACAGTGCAAAGTTCGAACTGTTGGTGAACGATCAAGATGTAACCATTATAAAATTACAGATTCAAGAAGAGTGCATTTTTATCAAATATCTGTACGAAGCTACTGAAAAGGTAATTTAGTTAGACATGTTTATTTTAAGTTTAGAAATTCAACCGAAAATGTGTAACATCGTCACATCGGTTCGCGAACGCCTCGGCTTCAAGATTATTTCGCCAAAACAATGGGAATCAGATCCACGACAATTGGGTTACACCTGGGTGCCACCAGGTAATAACATCGTCAAAGGTCCAGCGTTACTTTGATAAGATCCCTCAGGAGAATGTTCCAAAACTCAGTTCAAACGGTAATATGTAAGAACCTTGAATATTTACGTCTCTGTAATTATTCAATCAGCTTATTTACGGGTTTAGTTTTCCATTTGTATTGGCGATATTCTACGATACCAGAAGGCCCACAGCTTAGCATCAATGAGGGCCGAGGCCTGTGCTAATGTCTCTAATACATACATACATACAATTTGTTTCTATTTCATTTTCATTATTTAAGAATTGTTTTATGAGTCCTGGCTAGTTTTCGCGGTGGATATTATCATTTCTTGTATTGATATGAAACGTTTTGTCATTCGCTTTCATAAAGTTTCTATCTGTGTTTTTTTTTTTACATGCATTTCCAAACAAAATACACCAAGTATCTGTAACCATTTCTACTCTGAAAGCAGGTGAAAACACGTACGACCAACTCATAATATGTATTTATTTCAATCCATTCACCTACTCTATATGCGCAATTTTGAAACATAGACTGGCGTAAAATTTACATTCAAAATGTCGAGAACTGTCTAAAATATTTACGGGTGAAATGGCCCTCATAAATCAAAATATATATGTACCATACTTCATCTACTACCAATATCCACCTACGAGTCCTAAAGGGGAGAAAAAAACAAAATACAAATCCCATAAACCCGCAAAAAATAGAATCCCAGCAAGGAGCTACCGAAATCCTTTGCTCCCACACTTACAGGTGAATGGAGAGTAGATTCAATTGAATCCTCATCCGAAGGACACTACACTCAATGGTAAATATAAATGAAAAATGGTGAGAAAAACAAAACCATATATAATAAATAGCACAGGATGTTTGTGACTGTGAGTGAGATCGATATATCGAATGAGTTCGGTAATGTGGATTTCTATATTCTATATGCAATGGATGCAAGGACAACGTTTATTGAATTACAAGGAAGATACGTTCCAGTAAATTGACAACTATTATTCTGTCTATTGTGAGGGCGATTTTTTTTTCGAATAGGGGAAACACGACAAGGATATTGACTTTGATGTCACACGAAGTAAATAAATAATAAATGTGATTACGGAATTGATTTGTAGGTTAAATAGAATTGCGGGAGTGAGTGGTATCTGCCTGACCTGCACTGTTTTGGATGCATTGTAGACATAAACTGTGCATATGCAGTGAGTAAAATATGCGGGGCTCTTACATTGCTTTTTGATATCGTTAGACCTAGTCCTCAACCAATTTGGCTGTCGAAGGGTTTGCGTCTTTCGTTGACCACATATATAGTATCTCCTCTACCGTGGTATCCCTCTGGGCTCACGTAGAGCTGACAATTCTCTAGGCCGGAGCATTGATGTCTATACTGTAATCGACCATGCAGTCCGACAGGGTATTCGTTCCTTGTCGCAGTTGTAATGACACCACTGAAAAGAAATTTCCATTCACTGTATTTGCGACTACTGGTCCTATACAGTCCCTTGAGGAAGTCTCGAAGAACAGCATTAAACAATAATAACCGCCATGGATTCCAGAAATGAATTGTGGTAAGCATGGGCGTAGCAAGGGGGGGCTTACAGGGACGCTATTCAGGAGTCGGATCAAGGGAGCTACATTTATTTACTTGAGCAACTAAAAAAAAATCGGAAAAAAAGAGCAATTTTCAAAAAATTAGCTCGGAACAGAATGTTAAAAAATAAAAAGTGAGTTTGGATTTTCATTAGGTTTTCAAACTTGTAAATGTATACAAGTCGTCATTTTTAAACGTTCCACCTTTCGGAGATGTGAATATTTATATTTGTTTATTTTTATGTACCTTCTCCGAGTTTGGATTTTAAGAAGGACGGTAGGCATCGGTGAATTTGCCGACTGAAATCCTTCAAATTTAGCGAGTTTTAATTCAATTTTAAAAAGGAAGCTCGAAATCGGTGAGTTTGCCGACTGAAATCCTTCAAATTTAGCGAGTTTTAATTCGATTTTAAAAAGCACGGTCGCCATTTCTAATTTAAGGTTAAATTTGAACGAATGTTTTATTCGTTAAGGCTGTGGATGTGGATTTCTAATAAACTTTCATTTCGTTTCTTTTCTTTGTTTCACTTAGTGACTTCGCACTGCAAACCCTGTCGCCTTTGAAAATACATTATGGGAAAATGTACACAATCTCAACTCAATTCAACTTTTAATTACTTTTAAAATTAAAAGTTTAAATTCAAAATCTTATATCACGAAGACCACCGATTCGACTGAGATCAAATTTACAGGTGGTTTTAAGTATTGGCCCAGGAGTGTTCATGTTAAGATTAGTCAAAATCGGACAAAGGGCGTGGAACCTCCCATACAAAAAACATCTTCTATGGGGTGAAATTCGATGACGTTATAACTCGATAACCGCTGGACCGATTTTAATTATTATTTTTATACATTCGGCAACCACCAAGTTCCTAAAATAAGTCGGCATTTTAATGAAAGTCGAACCCTCGCTACGCCCCTGGTGGTAATAAACCACCGTGCTACTTCTATTCGGTTTTTCACCGCAACACCTACCTAAAAGTTGAAAAAATATAGGACGGTGTCAAATAAACATTCAGTTCATGTTTAGCATACATATTAAAATTTTGCAAATTTACGAAAAGAGAAATATTATCATCTGCTAGACAGAGACGCTATTCTAATCTACATTAATTTTGAGGCATATAATGGGGACACAAACATTTCAAAAAGAGGCAGTAGCACACTGGCAAAATGTTAGCCGCTAAGTCAATATAAATTCCAAAGTTGGTCCATAAAGCTATTACATATTAAAATCCTCAAGCCTAACAAGTGCAACGATTCTTCTTTTAGCTCGAAATCTATTCAAGTAACTCAATTTGGAATCCCCTCCCTGCGACAGTGGCCAAATAATTAAATTGAATTTCAAAAGCCAAAATGGAAAACAGGTGTCAATCTACTTATATCATTAGTAGCTGTATCAGTGCCACATACAGACACTCTACACTCGCAGTTCCAATGTGCCACTTAAAAAAACAGAAAACATTCGTCGAAATTATTAAAAATAACAACGTTTCCATTTGCTTATGGATGTACAGACGCGCCGCCAAAACATAATAGGTATATAAAGTCCCCGGTTCCAATTCCCAATGAGCGCAAGAAATCCATCTTCAAACAAGGTTGTCATGACAATGTCCTTCAGCCATTCAACACAGGATGAATGTCATTTGAATAAATAAATACCAATTCACAAAATGTACACAGAAACGTACAAACCAATTGCTGCTATACCATCCGCATCCGGGGGAGCAACACGAAAAAAACATTCAAAAACTGACGCGGCACTATACGAAGTGGGAGTACATATTGCAAGGACGAAAATAAAACGAATAAGAACAGGAAACAAGCAAAAGAACTCAAGAGATACCTAATTTAATAATCCTGACAACGAGATGCATTACATTAAATCGGCAAAATGAACGCGAATATTCTGTGAAGAGGAAACGAATTTAAAGATACAGAGAAGTACGGATATATTCTCTATCCGGACCGCGTTATGGTAAATGTGTAACGATGACGAGGTGGTATTGTAGATGAGCAGATGGAAACTTTAACAGCGTGGAAGTTCGACTTGAAATTTTTCTTCTCCGGGGACAGCATCAATTTATTATCCTTATCGTAACTATGATAAACGAATTAAAGTAGAATGTCGGTAATTTCAATATAGCCAATAAAAAAGGGTTACAGTCAATAAAGTGTAAGTGGCTAATAGATATTAAATAAATAAATAGTTGACGCAACAGTTCGGTCTGTATAGGCTAGGCACCCTATATACTTAGCTTCTCACAACCATTTGTGAGTTTTTATTTTTGAGACGAATGGAAGGGAGTTGAGAGGGGCTGAACTGTCAGCTGATCAACTGTTGTGCAAATTGTATCTCAACGATCAAATACATATCCTGCCAAGGCGTAAACCAAGGATCGTTACGCGCATACGGTGGGAGAGGCGACAGAACGATGAGATACGGGAGGAATTTGCACGGCAGGTATTTGAAAGGTTTGAAAAATTCCAAATGAGGAGGACATATTGTGCAGATGAAGTGAGCCCTTTTCTGAATTGCTCAATCCAATCCAAGGCATTGGGGATGACAATCTATCACCTTAAGCAGGGCGGAAAATAGTTCCACGGTAGATGAAGTCACTTTTGCAATCAAATTGCTAAAAGCTGCAAATCATTAAAGTGGCCTATGCGAAACTCCAGCGATTGGCACATTGGGGTGATTCTCCCAATTTCCAAGAAAGGGGATAAAAGGAATTGCTCAAATTACACAGGGGTATATAACTTTTAAGTCTTCCCGGAAAAGTTTTTGCCAAGGTGCTGGAAACGCGTTGCACAGCTGTTCTCGAGTCAGGATTAGGAGATGAGCTGTGCGGTTTTCATCCGGACAGATGTACAACCGACCAACTATTCACTCTCAGAATGGTACTTGAGAAGGCTTGGGAGTGCTACTCCAGTTTACGCATGCTTCGTAAATTTGGAGATAACATATAACCGTAGTCCCTCGAGGTAAACTCTTGCGTGTATTACAGGAGTATGGAATTGACGGTTATCTCTTGAGAGCCATTCAATCTCTCTAGACAATTTTCATTACTTATATGGACTTGATATTACATCGCAGTCTTGGCGAAGAACGTTTCGAATTGGGAGATCTGAGGATAAGTCATTTGCCCTTCGCTGATGACTTGGTCATCTTTGGGTCCTCTCAGACTGAACTTCAGCGCGCACTCGATCGGTTTGTAGCCGTTTGTGTTGAAGCTGTGATGAAGGTTAACGTGAACAAATCTGAAGTGGTGCAATGCACTCTGCATGTTAGTTGAGTCCCATTGAAACAGGTGGAGAAGTTCAAGTATCTCGGGGTTTGATGGAAGGAGCAATGCTGAGTTTTCCTGTAGGATTGGTCATGGTCAGGCTGGATCAATTTTGAGACAGCTTGGTCATTCTGTTATTAGGAGGACTGAACTTGGTGTCAAATCTAAGCTGTCAGTCTTCAATTCGGTGATTCTTCAAACTCGTAATTATGGTCATGAAGGATTGGGTAATGACCGAAAGAATAAGATTCAAGCTGCTGAAAGTATGCGTTGTATATTGAAGTATCGGATATGTAAAAATGACTGAGTCCATTTCCAAAGGCGAACTCGTGCAAGCTATTCTTTCCTACTAAACCAAGGATGCGCCCTTTCTAACTCGGACTTTAATGTTGCCGATAACAATTGCGACGTCGTACTTTGGGTATTTGTCAAAAGTATTCATAAGAAGATCGTAGGCAATTATAACACTCAAGCGAATAATATCCAAATCAATTTGAAAATAACGCCCTTAAAAAATGCTTAGCGCCCAAAAATAAACAACAAGATGGAATTGAAGCCCAAAAATAATTTGCAGTTAAATACGTATATATATGGGGGGCATGGTAGCCCTTGCTACCCCTTGCTTGGGGTCACTATTGGATTTGGATTATGTGCTAAATTAATATGCATATGCAAGGTTTCTATGCGGTACAAATTCGCAAATTCCAAATAAGCGTTATTGTCTAATGCCGTTAAGCACTGCTTTGGCTGCGTTCATTAATCTCATCTGTGGGACAAATGCACTTAAGACCTTGCCTAGGTAGGTAGGTAGGTAGGTAGTTGGGTGCTCTATTGGCGGCTGCCACAGCTTCACGTAGACCATCAATTGGGTCCATTGTGTCCAGTCACGGTAACCTTCCATTTCATACCTGTTGGGGACAAAGAATATACCGCTTTTATTGAGTCACCTAGATTTGGTATTCACAGGTATTCACAAGCTCTTGTATCCAGATTTCCAGCTTGTCCTAGGAGCAACCGAAGTTATGTTGAGTTTGTTGAACTATTGGAACCACCCCGATTTGAGTATGAATCTCAGGAGTTCCTTTAGATCGACATCCACCAGATCCTCTAGTTCATCGAAGAACAAGCTGTTGAGAATCTTCTGTCTACTGTTTTTAAGGGCTGGGCATTCGCAAAGCAGATGACGAACAGATTCTATTTCTTCAACGTCTCTGCAGCTTCTGCAAAAGTCATTATGCAGTATGCCCAGCCTTTCCGCGTGTACCCCTATCGCACAGTGTCCAGTAATTACCCCCGTGAGTATGCGGATATCTTTGCGGCTAAGTCCGATCATGAATTTGGATCTCTTTTTGCTCACTTCTGGCCATAATTCTTTTGCATGCCTGCAGGTATTGAGATTGGTCCAGCGTAGATTTGTTCTACTCAAGGATTCAATGTCAATCTTCCTAGCAAGCGTGCTTAGCGGAGTTTTTACAGATTTTAGGGACATTCATGCATGCATCTTCGACCCGTTCCTTGCAGTCTCGTCCGCCTCTTCATTTCCCGGAATATCCATATGCCCCGGTACCCAGCATAGGGTCACCGTGTTGGCTTGCGATAGTTCGTCCAGGTATTTCTTGCAATGACTTACTGCCCTCGACTTCACCACGACTGACTCCATGGCTTTTATGGCCGCTTGGCTGTCAGAGTATATAGTGACCTTGCCTAAGTCTTAAGATAATTGCAAATATGCATCCAAGTAGGTAGATGCTTCTTGTAGCACTCTCCGTTATAAACTAACTCTATACATAACACTATACATATTTTTCACTTGGGATTTTCCCATTTAATTCGGACTTCTTAGATATGACAGCTGATATAACAGCAACAACTTTGTATTGTATATGTAGCCAGGATCTCTACTATTTTCTTGGCAGCAAACGATATATTTAAGGTCCACGAGCAGAATCGAAGATCGTTGTCTTTATTTCGTTTTCTATAGGATCGGCAACATTTAGATCATTCGAGGCTTGCCGTTGCTTTGTAACACCTAATTTCCGTGAAGAGAAGTAACCCCATCGATAGACTCTTTCCATGTAAGGAATTCATATATTTTTCAACACCTAATAACCTCCAAATAAGTCGGAGCAGCTTATGAAATCCGCAGGTCTTGATGAAATTCATCCCTTATTTATTAAAACTATACTTCCTTTTATTCTCCCAGTGCTAACACACATATTTAATACTGTTTTAATGACTTCCGGCGTTCCTAGCGCTTGGAAAATCGCTAAAATAATACATCTTCTAAAGACAAAAGGAACTTCACAAACACCACCTGAATTTCGTCCGATCTCAATTTTACCGTTTCTGTCCAAAGTGTTTGAGAAAATTATTCATAAACAAATATCTTCTCATCTGCACCGCAATGCCTTACTTTGCCAATACCAATCAGATTTTCGAAAACAGCACAGCTGTACTTCTGCCCTGATAAAGGTAACGGATGATTTAAGAATCTCGTTGCAAAAAGACCATATCTCGCTGTTAGTGCTTCTAGATTTTTCGAAAGCTTTTGATACGGTAAATCATTCAAAACTTGTAACAAAACTATTGACACAATTTCATTTTTCGTCTTCAGCAGCTGAATTAATAAACTCCTACTTATCCGGTAGAAAACAGGCAATTGTGGCCGGCAATTCCATGTCGAATTTTAAATGTACATTTACTGGTGTCCCACAAGGATCTATTTTGGGTCCGCTGCTATTATCAATGTTTATAAATGATCTTCCCGAAAGTATTCTATTTTCTTCTGTTCATATGTATGCTGACGTTGTTCAGATGTATTTTTAGTAGAATATGACTAATTGAGGATGCCATTTTTAAGATAGATAATGACCTTGAAAGTATATTTCAACGGTCAAAGAAAAACGAACTATGCCTGAACCCCAAAAAATCACAATGTTTATTAATATCCAAAAACGACTTAGATTCGACTGATTTCCCGAATATTTATCTAGGAACTGAACGGATAGAGTTCGTTGATAGGGCCAAAAATCTTGGCATTTGGTTTGATACAAATTTAAGATGGGATCTTCATGTTCGTATAGTTGTAGGAAAAATGTATGGATGTCTACGTAATCTGTATATGTCACAGTACTATACCCCTGTAAAAACTAGATTAATGTTAGTTAAATCCCTTATTGTTCCAATTTTGTCATTTGGATCCGAAGTGACAATGTACTGTAATGCCGAATCTAGAAGAAAACTTAATGTCGCCTTTAATAATGTTACTCGTTATGTGTACGGTCTAAAGTACCAAGATCACATAACCGCATATAAATGTATGATTCTGGGTCTACCACTGGATAAATACATGAACTATTGTGCGATCAAATACCTACATAAAATCATAATGTCACGGAATCCAGAATACCTATATCAGAAACTAACTTTTTCAAATTCATCTCGTACTCTTACGATAATTCCACCGCAAGCTACCACAATCACAACCGAAAGACAATTTTGTGTTCACGCCATTCGCTTATGGAACTCTCTTCCTCTTGGCATAAGAAGACTCTGTTTTAGTGATAATTTTAGTGTTTCTCTGTTCTCATACTTGGCTGGCAATTATAGGTGTTAGGGCTTTTCAATTTCAATTTTTGATCTTTTAATTAATTTATTTATCTTTTTGTTAAATGTTGTATTTCATTCATTTTCTTTCTTCTTTTATTTCTTTTATCTTTTCTTTGTAATAATTTGACTAGTCAATTTAAATTTAATTTTATTAAATAAGCATAATTGTAATAATAAATAAATATATACTTAGCTATATGAATTATCATGATCACATTTACGTCATTATAGATACACATTGGCCGCGTTCCATTGACCGATAGATGACTAGCGGCATGCAAAACTCCATATAAAAAAAACTGACATTTCACCATTTGCTCTAGACATCTAGCACATTTTGTGAAATATCCTTTTCTGGGAAATTTTTCAATCTAGCGCAAAATGAACTGCTAGATTGAAAAAAATAACGAAATGTCAAAATAAAAGTGAAAGTGCAGAAGTCAAATATTTCCAATTTGGACCAATCTATGTAGGAGGAGTGACTAAAGAAGCAGCTACAATTTATGTATACAACATCTGCATGGTCACTTTGAAAACCATATGCAACAATTTCTCACCTTCATTAATTTTTTCCGCAAAATTTACCTCATAGCTATGCGCTCTGCTCCGCCTCCGAACTCCGAGTGAAGTTTTTCTTTCAACAAGATTCGATGCAAACATGGATACCCACCTACATAAATAAAAATGAAACATTTTTTTAAAATATCCAGCAACATAATTCTTTTCTGAGATTTATGTTCATCAGAGCGGCAGCATCCGTCACACTTGCACGATATTACACTACACTTGATTTTCTTTCTGAGTTTCCGCTGCTCACCAGCGAAAGGGAAGAGAAAAATGAATGAAAACTCCGCCAAATGGATATGCAATAAAATATAATTTTCAGTCTTATTCTTTTATTTATTGACAAGTTTTTCCTTCGGATTATGTTGAAACACTACTTCAATTCTCAATCTCGCAGAAAGGCAGGCGAGATAAAAAATGCAAAACAAAAAAAAAAAGAAACGTCAGCCTCGCCTGTCATCCACCATGATGAATCCTCCGATGCGGCAAGTGATTACACGAATAATCCATCCTTGGGAGGAGAGTAAAAAAAAAAGGGAAAGTTGAAACTACTTCCTATACAGCGAGCATGAAGTGCGGTTCCTTTTCCAAGTAAATATAGTGGCAGCCTTGAGCTTGAAGGGCTTCTCCATCCAGTTAATCCACTGCTCAACGACTGTTACTACATCTATCCCAATCCCTATACAAACCACCCGTCTCCAACAGAAATAAATCGTAGTGAACAAAGTCTCTAACTGATTATTATCGCTTCGGTTTTTATAAGGAACAAGGGTAGCCGGACAATCTGTTGTTTTTCAACTGCGACCACGACCACGACCACGACCAAGTAGTAGTAATATAGCCATATTGTTACCTCGTTCTCGTGTGTTCATGACCGAGAGGAATAGGGCCAGCGAAAGTGCTATTATTATTCAATTGAAGTCATTGAGATTTATTAGTTGGGGGTTGGTTAAGGTACCATTGTCGGACTCTTTGGCTGCGGAAAAAGGTCGTCGGGTTAAGTGGGGCAGCGGTTCCGGAAGAATTGCTCATCGAAAACATATGAGTAGAGTACCGTAGAGAAGTATTCTGGTAAAATATTGTTCATCCCTTGGAGAATTGTCGCTGAAGTGGAAGGCGGATTTATGATTGTTATTAACATCATCATCGACTTCAGTAATAACATATGGCCTTAACGGATGTTGGTGGCTTTGGTCGCAGGGCAATAATAAAATCGATCCCATTCGGTGTACCACATGGCCTTGATTTATTTTGACCTATATGGCGCGACCTTAGAAACTATTGGAGTAGGAGTTCTTTTCGCATGTTCAATTCAAGCTGAAAATAAAACGGTATAGATCATCGTGAAGTTTATTTTGAAATTTGTATCAATATTGCCAGACCTGGTAACGATAGTCTGCTTCCATAAATGGATTAGGTATAGGTACGAGTCTTTAGTAAGATTTATTCACGGAACCTTCATGTAACTCTCGCGGTACTACCTACTATATAAAATGCAGGGTTGGGTACGAAATCTCCCAAATTAAAATCCCCAAGTCAATATCCCCAAACCCAAAATCCCCAAATCCAAAATCCACAAAAACCAAAATAGGTACCCAAAAAGATTTCGAGTGTATTCACAATGCATTAACAGTAAATTTGGATTAGGCGCAAAATGGATTTGGAGTAGGCGCAAGGTTAGGTAGACGAAAATTTCTTTAAATATTTTGAATTAACATTTTGAGGATTTTTGATTTGGTGGATTTTGAATTTGGGATTTTTGTCTTTGGGGATAATCAATTTGAGGATTTTTCAAAAAGTGGGGATTTTGGGGTTTGGGGATTTTGCACTTGTGTATTATGTAGGTATCCCTAAAATGCAACGTCCGTCCATAACTCGAGAACCATTCGTCCGATTTTCATGATTTCTTTTTATTTATAGATGTGTGGCCAAATTAGGCCGTAGGGTAGGTGAGAATTGGTGAGGAGTAAAGGCGTCGCGGGGAGTAAGGGGGGTCTCACCAACCGTTAGCCGTATGAACTTGAATGTTTGTGCATTGATAAATAAGTTAAAATTATTACATGTCTAATTAATCGTTTTCCAAATTCGTCCTTTAAGGGTTGAAAAAAGGGGGGTGAAAACATTTCTAATTCGACCTTACTACGCTCAACATGCCATTATACTCATAAATCTATGTAGGTAAATTTAAAAAACATTTTTGATTGTTTTAAATGTGTAACGCGTAGTATACCTAAATATTCAAATCATACCTGTCACTAGTTTTCATTTATGTGAAATATTATGGATTTAGGACTATAACATATTTTATTTTTCTCATTTATAGATTTGATGCCCATTTAGGTTTTAGTGTAGTGATAAAAGAGTATGGAGTATGGATAAAAGGATATGGAGTGGGTGGTAAAATGTATACATATCTGGAAATAATCGGCCGACTTTAAAAATGCTTTCAACATCGTACTGGCTACATCCTCCAGATCAGTACGGTTTACTTAGATAGGGGGGTGGGGGAAGAGGATACGGGGGTATGGGCTATCTTTGGAACTACTCGGCGTTCGCCATCATAGTTGACCCTCGCAAGCCATGTTTTTCACATGGATAACCATATGTTGCATGTTCGCGTGTGAGCAGCGATAATTTGTTTGTATGTACTTGCGCCCACTAAGAAAACAACATTTATTCAGTTTACAAAAAGGCTCCCTAGACGAAAACCAACAGAAGTCCTCCGATAAAAATAGAACTCCTTATAGACGATATATCTGAGAATATTTTACAACCGAATTTACCCAAATTGTTAGCAAACTCTAGGAGAGTACTGCTTTGAGGAGCGTGCTGATATTGCCGAAACGGATATCAGTAAAATACGGAAATTTCTCCAAAATTCGAAATGGTTCCAAGAGTAGCGGAAATAACCGACTCTGCTTGTGGTATCACAATGGACCTTACTTGGTCTAAGTGAATTACTCCGTATTAACGGATAATTGCCACCTAACCTAACCTAACCTACCCAAATTGTTTCTAAATGCTCACGTCGGACGTAAAAAGAAATTTGTTTCAAAATACTGTATAGAAGTAAGACTGTTGTAAACAACTATCTTGGGAATCCCCAAAACAATAATGAAAACAAAACCAGCCAAGTGCGAGTATCACTCGCGCACCGAAAATTCCGTACTTGGCCAGAGTTGGTTTCTTGATCTTGAAAACGTTAGTGTGTAGACCTAGGTAAAAATTAAACAGTTAAACATATAGTTTTCTGTATTAAGGAAAATATTTTTGTCACCAAATTACTAATTACATTTCCAAAGATGAATAAGATTTAGACCTCTTGGATTTCCAAGAAGATACTTTGTTCCCCCATTTACAATTATAGGGTTGCCAAAAGCGTGAGTTCAGTCTGAAAATTTAGAACTTTTGCCATCACCAGACTTAGAAAAACATCATCGAAAATGTTTGCGGATATCTATCTCGAAAAGCTCATAAAGGAGGTACGGTATACAATTAGTGGTCTACAAAGTGGCGCACCTTTTTATACCCTTCCTCAGTATCTAGTTCATTATTTGATTTTATAGGAAATTTTGAATTTACTGAATTAAAATCTGCTATCTACTGTCCCAATTGCAAGCTCAATTGGTTCACTATAAAAAAAAACAATCTATGATTTTTTCGCTGACGTATTTAGATATTTCTCCAATTAAGTTTTCAGTTGAAAGATTGACTTTAATTGTGTCCTCCTTTGGTTTTCTTCTTTTAAATTTATACAAACTTCTTTAATTATTTTGTCGTACTTCTTCAATTTTAATTATTTTTCATGACAATTAAATTGTTTTCTTTTCTCGGCTGTTGGGTGTGATTGTTTCTCAACCATTTTACAAACGGTAGGTTTGATGGCGACTTCAGGGTTGATGTTGATGTTTTATTATTTAAATTTTGGGGAAGAAAACATCATCATTAGTTCTGGAAATTAATGGACACACCTTTTATTGTCTTTCTTGGTGTTGCATCCATTTATCTGACTGGAGTGAGTTTATATTTGCTCTCACTTGTTGCTTGTTTTATTTATTCGATTGAAATGAATCTATAGGCTAGGAATAGCTTTACTGCTTTCTATTATATCATTTGTTAATTTATAAAAATAGTTATTAAATGTTGCATTGGATTTTATTGATAAGGATTTGAAAAATAATTATTGTTTACTATCTTTTTTTAATTATTAAGGTTTAATTTTTGTTTTAATATCTATAATGCTATAATCAATGTGTATGCACAACTACAGCTCTCCGATATAACTTCCGGTCCATTGAACTATCAAAGAGCGACATTCCCTTTACTCTAAAACTCCTTTGTTTTTCGAATTAATTTAAAATGTATTTTAGTAATTTGAAAGATGTATTTTTGTAAAAAAAAAACTGTAAGCATAATAACCATTTACAATCCACTCGTTTCTTCACTATGGTTCTCGAATACAATTCAAAAACAAACCTACAAATGTTCCCACCGACTTGATTAATACCTTATTCACACCAAGCCGAAAACCGAGTTTTCGTCAAAAAAGTTTACAGCTGTGGAGCAAGAGTCAGCTCAAATACTGAGCGAGCAGGAGATTTAATAAATGTGGGGTTTTTTAACTCACTTTTCCCCACAATAAAATCGAACCTGTTTCATTTAAATCAGTATCTTGGACAAAACTCGTGGATGCATTCACACCGAACACCAAATCGTTTTCGTTTGACGTTTTAATTAGCTGTGAAATCTATATATATAAAAATTGAGCCTTAAAATGTTTGTCGTCGATTCACGCCTTAACGCATTTACCGATTTTAACCAAACTTTCACACATCTTTTGCATTGGTCCATATAAGATTTCTGTGAAGTTTGGTCAAAATTGGACAAAGTGGTGTGGCACCGCCCATACAAAAAAAACATTCAAAATCGTATATCTCGAAAACCACCAAATCGATTGAGTTGAAACTTATGGAGAATCCGAGGTATTGGCCACAAACCAGAGAGAATAGACCACCAGCTCCGCCCAAAAATGAGAGATCCATAGAGCCAGTTTCAAAAAGTTATTAGGTGGTTAAGTATGTGTGCCATGCTAAAGTAAATGGAGGGCGAATTGGTCACGCATACACTGGCACCTAATAACATTTACAGTTATTTCTGTGGTACAACACGTATTCACAGATAGAAAAAGAGGCGGCGCTACTCATTTCAAAACTGTCTCTATGGAATTCTCTTTTTTGACCGAAGCTGGTGGTCTATTCTCTCTGGTTTGTGGTATTGGCCCACGAGTGTTTCTGTGTAGATTGGTCAAAATTGGACAAAGGGGCGTGTCACCACCCTACAAAAAAAAAAACATTCAAAATCTTATACCTCCTATACGAAAACATGCTTCTATAGGGTGAATATCTATCACGTTATATCTCGGTAACCGCTGAGCCGATTTTCATTATTCTTTTTTGGTTTTGTCTGTATTGTTGTATTTCAGGTTTATGCAGAAAGAAAATGCCGGCAAATAGATTTATTCTCATTTCTCGCATTTATTATCTAAGGCATAAACAATACAATTCCTGTGCACGGGCAAAGCCGGGCGGGTACAGCTTCTTCGACAGTCTTTGAATTGGAAGCCAAAGTTTTTAAAATTTGTAACATTGATAGGAATAATGCATGGTCCTGAAAGTCAAGAAGTGTGCACGGGCTACGCTAGTTAGCTATGAAATTTTTGTGGCGACTAAACTTTTATTTTAGTTACTAAACTTCGCTCGTATTGACATAATATACAAACAAAATTATTTAAGCTACTTGATAATCGTTAAATTATGGTTAAATTCATAAAATAATTAACATAAGCAACAATAAAAATCAAAATATCTGAAAATACCATTTAGTTGTGGCAGGTAGTGCTGCCGTTCTAAAATGATAGAAAAAATTGAATAATTTGCTCTTTATGGTGCAAATATAACAAGAGATTCCACATTTGTAAGCAAAAAGCTAGAAGAAACGACAGCACTGAGAGAGAGAGCTATCCTGTCAGCAGTTTTGCTGAGCTCGCTGACTGTTGCAAAAGGTGTGTCTAGTGTCTGCTTCAACAACCCAACGATTGTACTCGTTTTCGTGGCGTTTTCATGGAAAATGACCTCAAACAACCCGTTTTGAAAACTGCAATATGTATGGGAAAACTTATGTTTTCAATTAAGTTTTCGACTGTTTTCGCGAAAACCCAGTTTTCGGCTTGGTGTGAAGAGGGTATAAGGTATAAATCCACCTGTTTTAGCTTAATCATGTCATTAGCTACGTATTTTACCATACATTTTCATACTGCTAGTTACGTGATTTATACGTTTTTGTTTTTTTAATTTTAATTACGTCGCTCTCATCTCAAAATGAAATAGAACATACCCATTCAAATGCAGCTCTTTATTCAGCCCTTTATTCAGCAACGTCAAAACACAAACTGTCAAACAAAAAATTTCCATGGAACTAAAATATTTTTTTTTGTTTTTCCACGTTTTTCGATTTGTTTGTGATATTTTTTAAGTAGGTTGGTAGGTACATGTAAAAAGTGTTCTATAAAAGGGTACGGTAATGCCCCAGCCAAGTTCTCTAGTAAAGTAAATTCTTAATACAGCACACGTACAAATGTATCGTATATAAACTTTTTAAATTATTAATCAAACATTTTATTTGTTTAAAAAAATGAATTTCCATAGATATAACTAAGGCTTATCGCTTACTATTCAACATAAAAGTCACAATTACACATTTTGAATGACGGTTCGCACACGACACAATAAATGTATGCAGCATGTCTACGACATGTTCCCGCTATAGTTCAAATAAGGTTTTTACAAAAGAAAAATTTGAAAATTCGAGAAAAGCGGAAAGTGTTTTTATTTTGGTATAAACTCGCGACTTGAACGGTGGATTTGCGTTCACAAAACGATCATAAACAAATTTATTTAAATTTAGACAGGGCAAATATCGAGTCAACTAGTAAAGATTAATAATTATGAAGCATGTGCATGTATCCTGTTTTGTTTTAAAACTACTTCGTGAATACCGATAGCTTCCTTTGAGATTTAAAAATTAAGCTAAGTAAAATTAAGGTACATTTGGGTGGGGCTTAATTTTAGTGCGTACCTACCAGACTTAAAAGAAAATCGATTTTAGGGCCTTGTACTGGGTTATTCCCAAATACGCACAGGCTAAGTTTATAAGTAGGGAAGGGGATCGCATAGAAAGACAGTTTTATAGTTGGGTTGCACCGGGTGCGGAGCATTTGTCGTGGACATGTGTGCAACATGTTTTGTGCCTTTTGTGTTGTTTTTACATCATGAAAGAATTGAGTTTATAGATTATGTCTTAAATAAATATTAATTTATGGTTAAGAGGTATATTTTATTATTTTGTTAAAGAAATGGCATCTGGCAGACGGTTTTAAAACCAAGGTCATAATTTAATTTTTAAATATAAAATTGTTTTGAAATTACTTATGATTTGAAAATAAAACTATTCTATTCTATGCTATTCTATTTTATTCTATTCTATTCTATTCTATTCTATTCTATTCTATTCTATTCTATTCTATTCTATTCTATTCTATTCTATTCTATTCTATTCTATTCTATTCTATTCTATTCTATTCTATTCTATTCTATTCTATTCTATTCTATTCTATTCTATTCTATTCTATTCTATTCTATTCTATTCTATTCTATTCTATTCTATTCTATTCTATTCTATTCTATTCTATTCTATTCTATTCTATTCTATTCTATTCTATTCTATTCTATTCTATTCTATTCTATTCTATTCTATTCTATTCTATTCTATTCTATTCTATTCTATTCTATTCTATTCTATTCTATTCTATTCTATTCTATTCTATTCTATTCTATTCTATTCTATTCTATTCTATTCTATTCTATTCTATTCTATTCTATTCTATTCTATTCTATTCTATTCTATTCTATTCTATTCTATTCTATTCTATTAATTTATGGATTAATCCAATACAAAAATTTCATTTTTTTTTTTCTATTTTCTTGCTATATTATAATTTTATCCCGGGTTTGGCTACTAAAAATATGGCCACCGTAACCATAACCCATGTAACTGGTGAGTCTGTTTCCGAAAGTAAACCGATATTTATCTAATTTTAGGAGAATGAACTCCCAGCAAGAGCTCAAGGTAAGATATACATTTTTTGAGTAAAGCCAGTTCAAATGCGCTTACCTCTCAATATGTTTATGAAAATTCCTGTAAACCACTTTAAACTTTCGTATTACAATATTTTTTTTTTTTTTTTTTTTTTTTTTTTTTTTTTTTTTTTATAGAGAGATCTGTGTGTTTCAGTGTTTTTAGTTCATTTATTTACATTTCAATAATAACGTGAGTACAAAATTTATAACATAATACATATAACAAACATACATACATAACATTCTTTTATTTCATTCTCTTCTTCTTTTGATCTAGTTTATGGTTTGGCTTAAAGCCGTCTACCAGATTGACATTTGTATATAAAACACTTTCAATTTAATTATTTAATTATAACCTTATTCATTATTTTAAAAATCTTCTTCTACAATTTGTTTTCTATACTTTAGTGCATTTACAGTGAAATTATATAGTAAATTCCAGCCTCTCCTTCCATTCAAAATGTTTAACATTTCTTCTAACTCTAGCACGCTGACTCCAAAATACCGAATGCGTAATTCCTTCAAGATGGGACATACTGAAAAGAAGTGGTAAACATCCTCCCGCTCTCTTAGGTTACAAAGACTACACAAAATTGGAAGATCTGGGCGGTGCGGAACATAATTTAGAAGCGTTAACTCTCCTCTTATTTTGAAAATTAGACTTATCATATCCGTTGAGTTGCTGGCCAAGAAGTATGTCTTTTCATTTAAAAAATGGTTCAATTTGCTGTAGTATGCTCTGTATTCCGATGACTGGGAAGTTGTCATACATCATGCGTCCTGCTTTTTCCAACAAGTTTTGAAATGTTAGTTTCAGTGAAGTGGGTTGTTCATTTGGTGTAAGCGATAGATCAAAGCCACATTCATATGCTAGATTTTCCCACTCTTCAACACACCCCTTCCTAGTGCGTAGCATATGTAAAAGTACTATCTTAGGTAGTCTTTCTTCTCTCATTGCCATAACTCTAACTATATAGTTAAAGTGAAGCTTTAGAGTATCAATGAAGAGAGGGGCTATTCCAGTCTCTAGATGTAGCATATAATTGGGGGAGCTACTCGGCAGTCTAAAAGCTCTCTTGATAAAATACCGCAGAAACTTTTCCACGTTTTCGTAAGAACGGTATCCCCACACCTGTGCCCCATATAGGAGAATGGACTTCGCCGTCGCATTAAATACCTTTTGTTTTGAGTCATGCCCTATATGTTTATTGTTGATACAGGTACCCCAGACTGATCCAATTGCTCGCTTAGCCTCAGACAGTTTAAGTTGTAGATGCTTTTTAATGCATAGGTTGGATGAAATTACAACTCCCAAGTACTTGTATTCACGCACGATTTCTATATATTCTCCCTTAAGCTTCCATTTTTCTCTTCCAGAGTAACTTCCTCCTCCATTTCTAATTATCATTATTTTTGATTTTGACAAATTTACCTCCAAGTTCCAGGTAGTGCAATATTTTTCTAGCCTGTTAATCATAAGCTGCATGCTTTCTATGGATTCTGATAACAACACAATATCGTCGCGAAAAGTAGAGCTGGTATGTGTTTACGCCTAAACTCGATTCCTCCCTTGATGGTATCCGTTATATCGTTAATATATAATATAAATAGTAATGTGCTTAGAACGCATCCTTGTTTCGTATTACAATAGTCCCTCGTTTTTTTGATACGAAAAGATCCCATTCTACTTCAAAATTTATTTAGAAAAGTTTCTTTGAAATTTGGTGCTTATCAAGATTTAGAGGGTTTTTTTTTATTAAGGGCTCGTGGGACTTTCATCCCAGCAGATTGGCCAAATTTCATTTTTAAAGGTTAAAGAAAGTTTTTTTTCGAATAGCTATCTGACACATATGGCTTATCCAACAGATAAATGTTTCTGATATTTTTTTCTAACTATTAACTATTAAAAAAATGTATCAGCCACTAATGATAAAGGCAATAGGAAATACATATATTATGTAAATGTTAAATATTGCGGTCATTGGAAATAATAAAATTGTATATACCCTTATTTGATATTCAATACCTACTTACAAGTCAATGTAAGAATATTTATTACATCTATTTTGGTTAGCTGGAATCGAATTCTAAAATCCTCATCGCCGAGTTTTAAAAAGTAAATTTTCTTGGGCAAAATACCCAGTTCCAGGCTGTGTATTAATCATCAAATTCGTCTTCTAAAAATTCAAATAAGTTCATGTTATGACACTCGTGCCTGCAACATATGCTCGTCAACGAAAAAATACTTTGAAGCTATTTTTTTCCAGTCACTTGAAATAAATATTTTGCTTCTCTTCCAGATAAAGGCTTTAGCCCTTGAACCGGCTGATAGGCTATCAGAGACTTTATCTGTCAGATATCACTATCCAATACCTTTGAAACCAAAAAAGTTTAAAAGTTTTAGAACTTTGAAATTTTCCTATTGTGATTGTGATTGTTTATGTACATATAACTTTTTATAATAAGTTTTGGCTTTTCATAAAACAAAGGAGATAATTATTAAAAATATTTTGGCGCCGATTTGTTTAGCACCCTTCTATTCGCTCTAAACATTCTCACTAATACCTATAACACGAACAAACACTTTCGATCCATTTAGCTGCATAGCAATTTATTTTGTATACATTTTAATTAAGTTGCTAACGTAACCATATCTTGGATTGAATGACTTGACTATGGTGTTGGTAATAATGCTGTTGGGTGTGAAACGTCTGAAAACCATAAACTAATTTATTATACGCTAAAACTAGGAGTGAATTGCGGCAGTGTACCAGCAACACGGTGAACATGTACTTTTGACGTAATTTATAATTCTGCAAGGATTTGACTCTCGCACAAGTACTGTTGTTGTTAGTGCAGTGGTTTTAGCCAGAGTATGTTGTGGAATCTGAGGAATAGTTGGTTTGCACAATTGTCTATGTTGCAGTCGTTATTGAGTTTAATGCTCAAGATGCGGTTGTTATGGGAATTTGCAAGAGAGTGCGTTATATTATTATCTTGTATGTTGGGATTCTATAAAGAGGGATTATATCCTGCAGAGTAAATGTAAGAACCTAAGGATGTAGAAAAAAATAGCAAATCAGAGATATTATTAAGACGATTTTGTTACGCTACAACTTTCCTTCTACATCTACATTTTACATATAGAAGGAAAGTGGTTAGTCTGTTAACGTGTCCGTGTGTAACACAAATCAAAATCACGGATACATTTCTTTAGGTTTCTCCTGAATAGCTATAGAAGTGTCCGATTGCAATAGACTAAGGCTAGGTACACACATGAGAATTCAATCGCGCGACTGTTTAGTCGCAACAAATTAAAAACACACATTTCAATGGGATTGAGCGCACATAATGTTAGATGTTACGCCGACCGACCAAATTGATTTTATCTATAGCCATAGCCTAAATAAATGGTAGCTTTCAACCACATTCAAAGGATGAAATGAGTGAACATTGGAAAATACTGAAAACTTATTTCAAAAGTAAGTGCTGCGTAGCCCAAACAGAGCGTTTTTGAAAAGAAGTTTTGGCCGAAATGAAGTACCCACTGCGCCTGCTGTACGCAAGTTTGTGCAAAAAGTTCGTGAGACTGGTATGCTAGTGGACAACACTCATGATCCCCGCCGTCTCGTCGTACGGGTACGGTGCGCACAGACAAGAATGTGGCTACAGTAGGCGGGAGTGTGAGACTCAATTCACGAACATAAACTCGCCATCGATCTTTCACGCGCTAGCCTGAGCTGAATTCTACACAAAGATCTTGGATTATTCGCTTACAATTGACTCAGACATTGATGACGCACGATCATCAGCATCTTTATCGCTTCGCAGTTTGGACCAGTTCCAGCACTCAAATAAGAGCTTGCTTAGGTATTGAAAACAAATTTCCAGGTTATGAAGATTTACCGAATATAACCCGACTTCGGCAAGGAATGCTCTATTTTCTATATTGTCACTTCTTCAGACTCGCTCTGAAACAGGTCGTGCTGAAGGCTGAAAGTTATTAACAAGAAAATGAACATTATGTGCCATATACCAGCTAGGACAAAAGTCGCAGCAGTGGTAGTTAAAGAGTTCATCTATCTAGGAGTAAACATTAACTCCACGAATGACACCCTGATGGATGTTTCGAAGTATAACCTGTATAAGCTATCTGCAAAATGGCAGATAGCGTCGCTACCACTCCACTCTGACACGCGCGTTTACATATAGGCTTTAGCGTTTCCACCTGCCACGCCAATGCCACGCCATGTCACACCATGAGCATCTCTTAGAATTTCAGCAACCAGGCTGGAGAATACAAAGACTGAACCTTTGTTTTAAAACCCAAACCATCGCAAATGCCAGAATTTCAGAATTTCGAATTCGTCTTTTAGGACGCTGGCCGCTTTGAAAAGGTCTTGGACCTTCATATTTCTTATCAGGGATGGATTTTCTATCTTTTAAAGCAAATATTATTTAATTATGTCAAATATTACAGAAAAACGATTTTTTGTGGCTTTTGACACAGTTTGGCACAAGTCATGTCGCCTTATTAAAACGTCTTGGACCTACATATTTGAGATGAAATAATAATACTCTATACCAGGGGCTCCCTAACTGTGTGTCGCGATGCCTTATCACTGCTTTAAGACACCGAACAAAGGAAAAGCATTACGTTTCTCTTTACGAACCGAAATGCAATAGTTACATTTGCAGTCGAAGATTAAGCGCGTTTCTTCTTCCCGCATTTCCAGTCAGACTTGCTTCGTGGTTGGCACTCATATTATTTGCCTGGCACTCAACATTAAATAAAGGGATTTCAATTGGCACAGGTCGTTGCCGGCCAGATTGGTCGGGAGAATTACCGCGATCCATGAGAGTGTACAGGAGAACCCGAGGCAGTCAATTCCTTGTCCTGTAACAGAAGGAGTTTTATAAAATTGATGTCCTCGCGGTTGTCAGGAGTACTGTATGGTCATGAGCATTAGCTGCCTATCTCGTGGGGCGCCCAAAAGTTGCATTTCGAGGGATAATGTCTTTGAGTTCCTCAGAACATCTATCATGGAAGTAAGTATAGGTCAGCGACTTGTCTTCTGTTCACCTACGGTTGTAGATTTTATGTGAGTGTAGAGTCTCCAATAAGTCGAACTGCTCGTCTCTGTATGCTGTCAAGTAGGTTAAGTGAATGTTTAGGGGCCGAGCTCCATATATGGGAACAATATTCCAGGCCTGGTCTAACCTGTGCTTTGTAGAGAAGGAGAAGTTGCTTGGGGCTAAAGTACCTCTTTGCTCTAAATAGGTGGCTCAACTTAGCGGACGCTGATCTTGCGATATGGGATATGTGGTCCTGCCATGTGATTCCTGAATTAACTGTGACTCCTAAAAGGAAAAAAAAAGATTAGGAACCTCTGCTCCATACAATAAAACTAACATTGACTGGTTATATCAATTATCTCAGTTTTAGAAAAACATAAGTTTTAAAAATAGGATTACTAACTAAAGCCACGACCATTAGCTGCAAGCATCAGGATTACGCTTACCCCATCCTTCAACTCATCAATTTTTTTTTTTTTTTTTTTTTTTGTTGTTATATCTCGCTGTGGGCTCTTAGACTAATAAGTAAGGGTAAAGTATTACGAAATTGCACCCGATTTTTGAAATTTTGTTTTGCGCCTGAGTTTTTGGCAATGTTCCCAATGAGGGCTTTTTCATAACTTACGAACAGTTCGTCGTATCAATTTGAAACTTTGCAAAGAAGTAAAAACCAGTAAGACAATTATCTTCGACTATGCCGAAGCTCACCACAGTGTGGTACCGGGTATAAAAATATTTTAGTATTAAAAAATTATATATTTGTATGGGAGGTATGGGTAGTTTTTATTCGACCAAGCTCATTTTTTGTCAACAAATTTTAAATATTATTAAAACAATATGTGCAGAATTTAAACTTGCTATCGTTACTGTAGCTATTTAAATTTAAATTTTAACATCAAAAAGCTATATACATAAATCCGATATTTTTGTATGGGAGGTAGTAGTAGTTTTCATCTGATCTTGCTCATTTTCGAACTTAGCTTCAGTTCGAAAATGAGCAAATTCAAATTTCAAGTCGATAGCTCTTAAATTACGGCCGTAATCGTGCGGACAGACAGACGGACATCGCTAGATCGACTAAGAAAGATGCTGATCAATAATATATTTAGTTTGTCACACCTACAACGCCTCCTTATGTGCGTTACAAATGGAATGTCAAAGTGAATATACCCTCACCACAGTGTGGTACCGGGTATAAATATGAGGTCATAAATCTAAATCAATACAAAAAAAAAACTTGAAACCAATTTTAGGCAATAGCAATACTTCGCTACGTATTTTTAGATCACTGGTCTACTAACTGCTTTTCAGGTACTTTCATAGGAAAGTTTAAATATAAAAGTGGAAACTAACTAACAGAAGACCGACGGGATCCCTACGTTATCCCCTTTTCCAAAATCCCTTATTGGACATAATCTCTCATTTTTTTTGTTCTCTTTTTCCAAAATCTCCCAGGACGTAATCCCCTATGCCAAAATCTCCCACAAGCAAACTACCCAACCTTGCAGCTACTCCAAATCCTACAGTGACCACAAGCAGGGGGGTTGTATGGGGCAGCATGCCCCCGTATCTTTACGTATCTTACGTATCTTACTTTTTAACACCAGTTTTAGGTGTCGCAGCGACAGAATTAATAACACCAAATCTAAAAATGGGGGGTAAAAATGTCCCTGTGGATTTTCTCTTAGGGTCTTTTGGAGTAAGGGATTTCAGCACAGGGGATTTTGGAAAGGGAATTTTGAAAAAGGGATTTTAGAAAATGAGATTTCATCACCAACCCAAGTTCGACATGCGATACCGCCGATAAAAAAGTACTCTTTGTTGAAATCTATAGATTTGTTATTTAATTTAAATCAATCCTATAGTTTCCCAATAGATTCAGCCATTTTGTTTTCGCAAACTATTAGCTGTGAATGTGATAGATAACTTTTGATGTATCATGACAGCATGAAAAGCTGTTTTCCAAAGTTGAAGGTTCAAATTAACATAAACACACAAATTTTGTCTGACTTTCCTCCCGTCAAACTATCAAATAGTTTTTAGCAATTGTTGGAAAAAGACGTGGAGGCCCACATCGTGTGTACTTAGAATTTACTTGTATCCTTTGTACGCGTATATTGATAGTTAACCTATCAAAAATATCGTCAAATGTTAATATTCCATCATTTGAAATAAACACTTCATATGTCAGATGCACTCCCAAGGATATGACTTTAAAACAAAAGCAGAAATCTTGTTTGCTATGAAGGCTAAATGCATTTTATTTTCATCATTGAATGCTTCAAGTTGTCTACTCTATCAAGTATAGAATAGCAACCTTTGGCTACAGGTTTAAATTCCATAAACTCCGCCATAAGGATATGCAACACCGACTCGTGCACCAAGAGCTGGGTATCCCACAGAGGCGTATCCAGGTACAAGAAGGTCTGGCCTAGCCGCAGCCATTGCCACTAGAAGTGCCAAGACCAAGATCAACTGTCAAAGTGAAAAATGTATTTCTTTATAATTTCTGTAGATTGTTACAAACTTTATCAACTTACATATTTCAGCATGATGAAGATGACTTGGAATTTCTTGTTTGAAAACGTTTGAAGATAATCGATCACAAGTGACTGATACCCAACTTCAACTGGCACTGCAGTATTTATACGAATTGGCCGGCAGTATCTCAAGGGTTACCCTCACAATAGATTCGTAATACATCGCGTAAATCACGCTTCACTGCAGGTGATTTACACCATCGACTTTTCATACATTATCCATGACATTCACTGAATGCCATGCAATGAGCTGTAAATTCACCTGATTGAGTGAGTTCGCGAATCATATTTCAGGGGGGTTGTTCTGCAGTCGTTAAAACAGCCACCACCATCACCCCAATCGCCTCGAAAATACATGGACAACTGAAGTTTGCTAAACGCATACCTGATGAAGATGACGATGACGAACAAACAAATTTAGGGATACATGTTCAACGTTAAAATTAAACATCGACCTAGTTAGACTTTCGGGATATAACAGGAGGCATTCGATTTTGCACTCTCAATTTCTAACTCGTTGTCTCTTTGACTCTCGCAGTAACATAAGCGCATGCCTTGGAATTGAGATATGGGGCAAACTTTACGAGCAATCCTCTGGAAAGTCATACATTAGTACCTTAAAGGTGCATCATAAATTATTTAAAATTGTTCGTAAAATATATGTAAGAACATTACAGCAAAAGGGGATATTATGTGTCTTAGGTTATGTACCCACCCTAACCTTAAAGTCTGTTTTGCTTTTACGAGTTTGGATTTGGTTCCGTGACATGAATACTGCCGTTCTGGAACACTTGCTAAAGTGCAACAGTTGAATTAAATTTCCAGACTAGTTGCTATAGATATTAGATACACATGTTACTGTACTATAATGTACTAACGTCTGTGAAATAGGAAGAGAGAGGTTCTTACTTGTTACTTATTTGAACTTTAAAGTGCCTAAGGTTGATAATTATGCAATGATGATGAAAGTAGAACAGACAATTTATTATTATATTCGCATCAATAGTTTGCTTTGTCAGTTTAAGGATCGATTCGTATGAAGAAGAATATATGTATATGTACAGTGCAATATTTGCATTTTCAAAATCAAAATCATTACTCGAGCTATTTCAACCTTTAACCTTTATCAAAAACAGAAGTTTTCCAATAAATAGTTCACTTTTCGAAATTGTTTGTTTTTCTCTTCGAAACCTACATTTGTATAATTCTTGTGAGGTGCAAGGCTCAAACACGAACTCACACAATCGAATGGTTGTAAAAGCTAAGCCTAGCTTTATATATATTTATATTCTATATATTTATTTTCTATATCTTCTATACATTTTACAAAATTGGAGATTTTTTTTTCCACTATCACGTCAGAAGTACTAACCCGATTGGTATGGAAAAGGTAACCCTTAACATTGGGAGTATAATAGGCTTTATTTGGTCAAAACTTTCAGTCATAATTTGACAAAACGGCGTGGCACCGTCCATACAAAAAAACATTTTCTATGGGATAAAAGTCGATGACGTTATAACTCGAATGTTTAGTCATGCACCGCAGCAAGAATTTAGTTCGTACCCCGCCCCGTACCAGATAATCCTTGAAAGCGTGTTCACTTGTACAGTGTTGCCAGATCCTGGGGAATTCCCCTTTTCGTGGGGAATTTCAGTCAAAAATTTTCTGAAAGGGGAAAAGGGGAATCTTCCCTTTTCTAGAACGAAATGTGGGGAAAATAAAAATATAATAAAATGTCAATACTTTACTCTAATATTTCGTTTCAAACGGAACGCAAGTTAATCGCGCATGTGTGCACTCCCACTGATGAGAACCTTGAATAGGATTAAAAGATAAAGGGTGTGAAATATGAAATCACATGTTCATAGATATATGATGAATAATCGTTAAGATGACGTGATCATAATTGGGTCCTCTCAGACTGAACTTCAAGGCGCACTCGATCGGTTTGTAGCCGTTTGTGTTGAAGCTGATGAAAGTAAACGTGAACAGATCTGAAGTGATAGTCGTCTCCAGAACGTCTGTTCAATGCCCTCTGTATGTTAACGGAGTCCCAGGTAGAGAAGTTTAAGTATCTCGGGATCATTCACGAGTGATTGAAAGAGCGATGCGGATTTTTCCTGTAGGATTGTTCAGGCTGGATCAATTTTGAGACAGTTCGGTCATTCTGTTATTAGGAGGACTGAACTTGGTGTGAAAGCTAAGTTATTAGTATTTAATTCGATGTTTGTTCCAACTCTTCCCTGTGGTCATGACATCACTCATGAGATTTGGGTAATGAATAAGATCGCGATATTCCTCCGCTTTATTGGTGGTGTGAACCGTAGAGATCGTATTAGAAACACCAGAATACGTGAAGAACTCAATGTCGAGCAGCTACTTCTGCGGACGGAGAGGTCCATGTTTCGATGGTTTGGTCATATTAAACGCATGTACCTATAACTAGGATCCCAATACGTGTTATCGAATCATCCAGATAGGCGTCCTCTATGTAGACCCAGGATGAGATGGTTAGATCAAATCCATAATCTCTCCTCTACTCGTATGGGCTGGACATTGCCTTTGATGATTTATGGTCAATGGCGAAGAATCCAGAGTGGAGTGTCTACTTGAGCAACCCACACCTGCGATCCATTTAATGGATAAGCGGGCCATTAGAAAACGCCCCAAAATTCCGAAAATACCATATAAAATGGTGCCAACATTTCAGGAATGAAGTGTCAATTTTTTTCAAAATTATTTTTTTGTTGTTTGTTTAATGTCACCGCCAAAACTTAATATTTTGTAATTCTAATTATGTACCTTATACCTATCTCCGTTTTTTTTTTATCCTATTTTGATGAAACTTATTTTATCAATTAACACACACTTAGCTACTTAATATAAAATATCAAGTTAAGAAAAATTGTACACTCCATTCCTGAAATTCTGGTACAATTCCATATAGTGTTTTTTGAAAAGGCATTGCGGGGAATCCGTGGGCGCAGTAGCGCAGTGGTTAGTGTGCTGGACTACTGTGCGAGGGATCCCAGGTTCGATCCCCGGAAAAACACAAATTACATCTTAAGGTTTTTTCTACTGCGCCACCTCTCGCGAACGTCTGACAAACATCCGAGAGTATGACTGTCCTGAAAAAGCTTCTCAATTCAGCCGTTCGGACTCGGCATAAAATTGTAGGTCCCTTCCATTCGTTCCAAAAATAGAAACTCACACAAAACGAATGGTTGCGAGAAGCTAGGCCTTGGGTGTCTACCGCCTGTCGCGCCGCCTATTTATTTTATTTATTATTGCGGGGAATCCATGGGGAAATGGGGAAAAAGGGAAATTTTAAGGCCTGTGATGGGGAATTTCACTTAACGCGGCTGGTAACACTGCTTCGAAGGACCATTTTTGAATAAAATGTGGTAAGCATGTAGTATTGATGCTTTTTCAAAATGTCCATTCGTTCTACAGATGTAGAAAAAAACCACAGTAGCTACCATTGGCGCATTGCAAACCATTTTTACGCTAGATGGTATCCCGAAAGCCATTGTGAGCTACAATTGTGCCACAATTTACTAGCATCGAATGCCAAATCCGCAAACTCGAAAGGCACCAACATTTGGGACAGCCAAATTTCAAATAAATGAAGCTGTTTACGTATGGAATCACTCCAGAGGGCATTCTTTTTATCCTGAATGAAAGGTAGTCTGGTTTAGCAGACTCGTAGAAAGTCAGTTTTGTTTTATTCAATCTGACATGTTATACAATGTTCGCACAGAAAAAACTTCTGACAATTTATCCAGTAGTTCAAGACACTTCAGTCATCTCTGGCTAAATGCGACAGTGGTATCGCATATTGGAAGGATAATGTCTCGATTTCGTACCAAACTCGAGAAATATTGTTCCGGACGAGTACATGTTAGCCAGAGCTCTTCCTATTGCAGCATCTTCGTAAGGTCCTATTGCCGAGAGCATCTCAAAGAACTCGTAAGCAGGTAGTGCACTTTGGTTATGGAAAAAACTAAATTACTTGCATGACCTATGACAACATATTACCCGGAATACAGTTCAATCAATCTCTAGAGCCTATCATTCGAGATTTCTCCTGTCCTGCCAACCCACTAATCTAACCCAATCTAGTCCCAGTAATTCCACAACCGATCAAATATTCACACAGATCCTGATAAAACCCATGAAGTCCAAATCGATGCTCACCATCTATTTATCGATTTTAAGGCCGCATATGACAACATTAATAGAGACGAGCTACACAAACTTATCACTTTGCAAAGTTTTTCAACATCAATCTTGAGAAAATTGAGTTAAACTCGCAAGCCAACACCAGGAGCACAATTTTCCAATAGTCTGTGCAACTACTGGCATACGCTGGCGACATCGACATCATTGGCAGAACACAGCGTTTGCAACTTTCAGTACAGAGGCGGCAAAAAGGGGTCTAGTGGTGAATGAGGGCAAAACAAAATACATGCTGTCAACAGGAAGGGACACACAACATCGACGAATCGAACAGAACGTCATGATAGACAGCTACAACTTTGAGGTGGTTAGGGACTTCGTATTCATCTGCTCCGAAGAATTACACTTACCAACCGCTGTTACTTTGGCCTAAGAAGGCAATTGATTAGTAAGGCCTTGTCGATAAACACCAAGGAGACTCTATATAAAGACTCTCAACATCCCAGTCCTGCTTGGTCGCTTCGAACGCAAAATTCTTCGAGTGATTTTCGGTCCGGTTTGCGTTGACGGGCTTTGGAGGAGGAGATTTAACAGCGAACTCTACGAGCTGTACAGCGACATCGACCTGGACAGAAAAGTACGTAGCAGTCGACTAAGATGGCTAGGACATGTAGAGCGAATGGACACCAACGCTCCGGCCCGAAGAGTTTTCGATTCCAACCCGGAAGGACAAGGAAGTAGAGGAAGACCTCACCTTAGGTGGCGCGCACAAGTGGAAGGGGACCTCAACCAACTTGGAGTGCGCAACTGGAGGCGGTTAGCCAAAGATCGGGCTAACTGGAGAGGCGTGTTGGTTGAGGCCCGGGTCCACCCTGGACTCTAGCGCCAAATAAGTAAGTAAGTAAGCAGTTCAATCTCATCAGTTGTCAAATCATTAATAATCATAAATTCATGACTGTCAAAGTTGTCATTGCAATCTAGCCTCTTTTCATTCTGCCGCGGCTGGGTTCACTCATCTATTCCTCCCTATTAATTAAGGTATTAATTATTTTACATTTATTGTATATAATATCTGAATTAAATAATTAGTTGATATAATTATTCGCGTTTCATATAATCAAAGATAAAAGTAAATTAAATATTTAGAAGATGGTACGATGTTCCTATGTATATTTCCCGCCCTTTATTTCTGTAGCACCGAAAGTGTTCCATTAGGATATCCTATTCAATTTGGGTACTATTTCCGCTGAATTCAATTACCTTCCATTTTGCTTATCAATTTTTATATTGATATTCGAATTTTGTCAATAATGTTGTTGACACAGTGTTCTAACACATATTGGTGCTGCATGGACTTCTCCATTTTCTAAATAATCAAAAATCTGTTTCCATCAGGTAACAAAATCAAAATTTGTTATAAAAAGAATATCACCATCAGTTTCAACAGGCCGGAAATAACAGCCAAATTGAAAAACTAATCGAAAAATGTCTCTTAATCCTTCATCTAAATGGACAGCATCTGTGTATAAATGCCCACCTATCTATCATTGGTGGACATATATCTCCATATCATAACACCATAGCATCCTTTATATCAGTTCATAAACTCATCAGTTTCAACGAAACATAAGAAAATAGAAAAGTCAATAGCCCCACAATAAATGATCCTAGCAAATAACCTTTTATCCTGTAAATTAATTTGATAACGAAGAATAGCCTACGATTGCAGACGAAAAAATATCGACAGCATCAATATTATCCTGGAAATAGACACACAAAAGGCATAAAACAAAGGAAAACTGGACAATAATAAAACAAATAAGAAAGAAAAAACACACATATAGTCGTCACACATATGTTCCGTAATCCGGAAAAAGAACAATGAAAACAAAAAGAAACAATTCTGTTGTCCGGCAGACAGTAACTTTGCCGGTATCTTCTCTTTCGCATCACTGGCAATTAATTGCCAACGTAAGGCCGCCTCATTGCCCGTGAGGATGATATTGAAGCTCCACCACCACAATGGACCTGGACTCGCACGAAAACAACCATCAGTTCGTCTCAATGTCGATATAAATAAGTATGTACTGTATACATCGTTATTGCCCCGTAGTCATGTTGCACAGATGAATGTGTGAAGTGCAAAGTCCTGGTACATCCATGCACGATGTACATCCATGAACGATGTACATCCATGGATTTATTTCCTCCCGCACGCTGCCGCGTCCCCTCAACGCGATGACAATTGATTAGAAATGTCCGTAGTCCGTACAAGAGTTGACGGCCGGCGCGGCGCTATAGCGGGAGGCAGTGGTGTTTCGATTCGTGAAACTTAATTAAACCAGGGAAAACAAATATTTCAATTTTCTCATTCGGATTGTCCCTGTGGGTCATTAGGTTGTTCATTATTGATTTTATTTTTCTAAAATGTATATGCAGATGACGCAGAGAGAATACTGACAATTCATTTGAAAGCGGCCATCTCTGCCTCGAGGGGAATTTTGTCAAACAACCATTATGACTTCAAAAAGTTTGAGGTAATTCAGATTTGATTTCAAATGAAATGTTGTTCAGGAATTTCTCGTATATAGCAAGTCCACAATATCCCATTGTCATCGCCGCCCTCCGTTTCATAATAAAAGCAGGATATTATTATATCTCGCTTGGATCAACTTGTGGCTGTTGTGATGGGGAATGGGGGCGGTCGATGACTTTCTATAGGACATCACCGTCTGTTCTTGGCCACTCAGTCGAATGCTTTCAAAATATGTTCTGATCTTGCTGCCAGCCGATGGTGGGGCCTGAGGCAACTTTAGGCAGGTTGTATCGTAGTATGGTTTAAGGAAATATCCTTCGCCTTGGAAATTATTTTAATGAAAATACGTTTTTGAACTCAACATAATGACGTGGGTACAACATCATCAAATTGCGGTCGACAGATTAGTAGAGGGTGGATTTTGTATTTAAGGATGTAACTGTGTTTCTTTTATATGGGGCTGTACTGTCGACGATTCGATAATAGAAATCTGGCAGGCAAATCATGAATGCGTAAAATGTATCCGAGACTCACAGTGAGACTTTAAAGAGGTAAGGCGATTTTTCTTGAATTGAATTTGCTACTTGTTGCAGCTATTGTTTACTCATTCCCATAGAGTCGAGGTTCAAATTATCTTTGCGACCTTAGGCACAGTCTGTATAGAAGGACCTTTGAGGAGAAGGGATTAACCCAGTCCAGAATTATTCACCCAATATGGCAATAAAATGATTAAGCTAATCAATGCAATTTTCAGCTCTACTCCAAAATCAAAAACAAAAAATCACAGAAAAGTTACGTATACGCCACAGTAACCATGGTATATAACAATTGATGGTTCATTAATTTTGTTGAGATTCCGTTACTAAAAAATACTTAAGAAATAAATAAATAATAGGCGCAATAGGTCTGTATAGGTACCCTAGGCCTAGCTTCTCATAACCATTCGTTTGTGTCAGATTTATTTTACTGTGAAACTCCTTTTATTTGTTGAACTACTGAAGTTTAAACTAAAAGTGCAGTTTAAACTTCCCCTGTGAAACTGGGGGTAAGACGTGATTTGTGTTTTTCCGGGGATTGAACCTGGGAACCCTCGCACAGGAGTCCACGGCGCGTCCACTTAATAATGATTATTATTACTAGTGAAGCAATAACGTTTTTGACGGCTTCTAATAACTGCATGCGGTTTGAAAGGATTTACGAATATTTGTTTTTATTATTTAATATTATTTTTTGTAAATAAAAATCATTGGTAATTTAAAAAAAAATGTCCT
Source organism: Cheilosia scutellata (assembly GCA_955612985.1). NCBI lineage: Eukaryota > Metazoa > Arthropoda > Insecta > Diptera > Syrphidae > Cheilosia > Cheilosia scutellata. The sequence goes on along the minus strand of OY015313.1, from coordinate 49,767,353 downwards.
GAAAAACTTCTTATGTATCAAAAATAAAATAAAATTTTAAAGAATTGTACGGAACTCGCATGCCAAGACCAGAGGTGCAATTTTTGTGCAATTACTAACAGATCCTCGATGCTCATTCCACGAGGCAAGTTAAACTTCATATAAAAAAATGTACATCTAACGCTAGAGCTCTATGCCAACAATTTTCCTTTTAAAAATAATTATTGGCCAACATTTTTAATATTTTCTATAACAATTTCACTCAGATTTAGGGCTCTCCCAAGGCGACGCGATTCCCTCCTAGCGTAAACGAAACTTTGGCCTGTCAAATTGTATAGGTATCAGTATATGAGAGTGCATACACTCTCGCGATTAAATCGGTGCGATGCGATGACAACTAAGTGCAGCGATCTTATTACATACAAAAGCGTTTTTATACCATCCACAGGAAGGTATATTCACTTACATTTATGTATTACATTTATGTTACGCCAAGAAGGATTCACCCTATAAAGTATATATTCTGAATCAGGATCCATTCTGAATCAATCTAGCCATGTCCGTCTGTCTGTCTGTCCGTCTGTCTGTTGAAAACACGAATCGACCTAGGCAAATTAAATTTTGTGAGAGGACTTCTTTTTACTGTCGTCAGGTTGGTATTGAAAATGGGCTATGTCGGTCAAGTAGTTCTGGTACTTCCCATGCCAAACCAATATTAGACCCATGCGTGTACAGTACATAGGTACTAGCTCGCATGGCAAATATTTTGCATGACTTTTATGCAGTGGAGTGTATTAAAGCATCGGCCAGGCCGATGATAATACTTTTACTTGTTTACATTGCTGTAGTCCGTAAAAGCTGACATTTTATCCACTTTCGGCAGCAGGTATGATTCTAGTCGGACATTTTATTTTATTCTTTATGGTGGAGCTCGCTGCCAAACTCTGTGGAATTAATACCAACAATTAAATTCTGCAACTCATTCAGCAGCATAATTATGGACCCACTACAGCCATATTTGACCGACCCAGGATTCTACGAGAAGACAAACGGCAGACATTTCACGGGCTAGACCTCTGTAATAAAACATACTTAATACGATAAAATTGGTTAGCCAAACCAATGACAAAAAATGTGTTTAGAAACTTATAAATGTAATAGATTAAGCAGGCACTAGTATTACTTTGTCAATTTAATAATTTACATCGTTCACCAAAAGGGCCCCTCGAGTTTTACTAATTTATTAGTTTCGAAATTAGTAAAACTCGAGTTACATGAATTTCGACTTTTAATTTTGCCAATACCAATAACCAATTTATTCGAAGGGTTTACTAAACACGAATTTAGTCAAATCTTGTACGAATTTCGCAAAATTGTCAGATTTATTCGATCACAAATCAGCTTTTAAAATGTACAAATGACGTTTTGTGGTTTGGGTAAACATTTCCTACATTTCCGTCCATCCTATCAGGCCAAAAAGACGAAAAATGTTCGGATGGTACCTAATCATAATCACAAACTTCAATTCGAATAACGTCTTGTAATATTAAATTTATAAGAAAGGTTTACTTTCGTGGCATATCATAATAATTATGAAGACAGTTCAAATGCTTGAAAGTTAAAAAACAAATCTGTGCGCAGTAATTTTTTTAATATTATTTTTCCGACCGATTCTATAAATTTAACGAGCCAACTGAACGCAAAAAAAATGTCTCCAGAGTTTAGGCCCTTCCTCAGAGTTTAGTTTCTAAAGTCCAAATATTTCGAAAGTGCTTTTCGGATAGAACTTGAATTAGCACATGTGATGTATGTAGGTACCACTTTCGAAATAAATAAAAGACAAAATCTAATTTCTCACTTTCGGACTTTTGTTTCGATACGAGTAGGGTAGTTGTTCGGATACCAACACAAAATTGGTCAAAACCTTCACACTTCAACAACAACAGCAAAGACTATAAGTTAAGTTGAATTGTAATGCCATCGAAAGTATGTGCCGAAAAACACTTTTATTATGTACACAGAAACACAATTTTCCAAAATTCCTAAATTTCTCTGACTTTACCTTACATTTCTTGACTTTCCAGTTGAGTGGCAACCAAATAATGTATTCCAACGGCTCCATGAAATTATGCCCCAATGAAAAAAGGCCCCAAAATAATGATTGGCAAACAACAACAAAAATTATTATAAAATTTGAAGGTAGTTTCATTGTTTTGGGACCTTTTTACATTTTTTTGGGATCTTTTTGCATTTTATTGATTTTTCATTTAATGAAAATTGTTTAAAACCATTTGGGGCGTTTTTCATTTCCTTATTTTAGTATCAAAACAAAAATCTACTAGAAGAATCGCCAATTATAGCGTTGTTACGAGGGCGGGGCGTTACAGGTTTCAAGGAGTATAAAACTTACTGATAACTGAATTTGTGAGTACACATCGATCAGTTTAGTGACGAAAGTGCGCGAGAATTCTGTTATTTTCTTAAACTTTCGAAAGCTTAAAACCAGTTCAGATTTGAAACTAGCTTTTTATTTTAAATTTAGAAAAGCCAGCTCTGTTTTGAAATAACTTTTCTCAAATTACCTATCTAAAGCAAAAAAGTTATTTCAAAAACTGAGCTGACTTTTCTAAAGCCAAATTTCGCGCGAATTTTTAAATTTTACTTAATTTTCATTTTTTTACATACAATTTTACATTTTCTAAAGCTAAAATTTAAGCTCAACAAACAGTTAAGCTATGAGTACACGACATGCCAAACACGACATACGCATGCCAGTCTGACGTCAATTTGACGTCAGAATATGTCATAAAAGGGTGCATGTCGTGTACTCGGCATATTATTGACGCTGACATATTATGTTGGCATGCCTCTGTCTCCCATATGTCCGACTCAGAATGGCATGTAAATTTGCCACACCTATATCCTACTGAAAAACGTGCATGTCGATGAGAACTTATTTTGTTTTGTTTGCTTTGTTTTTAAATAACTTGGGTGAATTTAATTAATTTTGTTTTTAATTTCAACGTTTCGATTTTGCAAGCTTGAATTATTTTGCTGCCAAAATAGCCACATCGGAATTGATTCGCGACATTTTTTTTAAACACAAAAAAAACTTACGGAAAAATCGTGTGTCAACAAATCAAAAATAATCACATGCCAGTCACCGTCGACATACGAATATGCCAACTTTGAAACAAAACGTGCATGCCGTGTGACATATTCTACAATATGCCGAGTAATATGTCGAGTAATTATCGTGACGTCAGAGTGGCATGCGTATGTCGTGTTTGGCATGTCGTGTACTCATAGCTTTACAAACATTTTGCTTTTTTTTTTACTTTTTCTTAAATATTTGTTGTGATTTGGGGTTTTTAAAAAAAAAAAGTTTGAGGTGATATTTCATTCTTTTGGGGTATTTCTTAAGAAGATCCCAATATTTAGAAGCGATTGTAACATATTTTTGGCGTTTTTCATTGAGTTTGGGGCCATTATTCATTCTTTAGGGGCCTTTTACATTTTGTGTTGTGCCTTTTTTCATTGGGGCCCAGTTTCATGGATCCGTTGCCGTTCCAACAAATTGGTGCAAAATAAGAATTAAAAGAAAAAGATTGTACCGTGATTTAATTTTTTGCAAGTAGTACATTTTCACTTTTGGTTTGTTTTTATATTTAAAAAAAGGAATTGTCGCATAGTCGAAATAGACATCATAGCTGTTCGCTGAGAACGTATCCCACCGATTTGGGATTCCCTTATTATACGGTTTCCAGAACATCTCTTTTTAAGAGGAAATGTCCTCTTTTTTGTCCGCGATCTATTTTACACTTTCTTTTTTCGCTTGGATCTTTTTTTGTCCTCTTTATTTATTGTGTCCTCTTTTTGTTCTCTTTTTTAATACCTTCAGCTTGAACAACGTTTTTTATAAACTTAAGTCCGGTACCTATCGGAAAAGACTTAATTGGAATTGATTGTCCTGTCCATACAGAGCTAAAAACGGATTTGAATCATTTTCAATTGATATCGAAATTATTGTAATAAAAATATGTATTCTTTTTTTCTATACTGTACCTACACCAGAGGTTCCCTAACGTGCGTCGCGACGCCCTGGGTCAATCCAATAGGCAAAGATTAAGCGCGTTTGTGTTTCCCGCATTTCCAGTAAGACTTGCTTCATGGCTGGCACTCGTATATTTGCCTGGCACTCAAAACTAAATAAGGGTTTTTCAATTAGCACGCGTCTTTGCCAGCCAGATTCGTCGGGAGCATTGCCGTGGTCCATGAGAATGACCAGGAGAACTCGAGGCAGTCAATTCATCCACGTGCATAAGAAATCAGCCTTTCGCAGATTCCAACTTGGCGAATTTTGCATCGGGACTTGGGCTTACGCACGTACAAGATCCAACTAATCCAGGAGCTTAAACTTAATGAACATAGACAAAGCCTTTTGTTCGCTGAATTTGCTTCGGAGCGTTTGGAAGAGGACCTCAATTTTGGCCAAAAAATCATCTTTAGCGACGAGGCGCATTTTTAGATGAATGTGGGTATGTGAACAAGCAAAATTGCCATAAATATGAGACGACGATATTTCAACGTCGAACCGTCCTTATTGGAAAACCCTTTAGTGAATCTTCAGTAAGATCAGCTTCACATATATCTCTGCTTTTAGAAGGGCGTCGCAAAAATATTTCAACCTCTCCAGGAAGTCGCTGTAAGAAAAAGATTGGGAACCCATGACCTACAGTATACCTACAGTAAGAACAGAAGGTTTAAAACAATTTTGTATTGCGATGGAATTGGAATTTAAGGACTTGCTCCGGCATTACAGTACCTACTAGGTGGTTCTCATTTTACCCTACTATTAATACAGTTTTACAAGTGTTTCCAGCTCTAACGATATTTTTTATCTAACGAAAACCGTACGGCTGGGGGGTGGTAGTGTTTGTTGATTGTAAATTATGTCCTCTTTTTTCGTTTGAGGAATATGGACACCCTACCTTATTAATACATAAATGAAATAACAGATGCAGTCGCGAAACTTAGCTTTTAACTGATCGTTTAAGTAGTAGCTAGTAGGTATGTACTTACCGCTAAGGAATTTATTTTAATAGAATATAAATTGCCGCAAATCTTTGGTGAAAAATAAATGTTTGATCATCAAATTTGGACATGGGTGGTTGCCCTTTTGCTGATATTGTATCCTACTAATAAAGTTCTCAATAATTGAAGGAGATTTCCATCGTTTTAATTTCGCTAAATGTCGAATATGAAATCAGGCCATTGATGAAAAGAAAATTCAACGATATGTATTTATTTCAATTTAAGTTCAATTTATATTTTATTTAAATTTCCAGGCTACTGAGTCATCAAGATACACAGTTACACGAAAGTGTATCATTTATTGATTACTCCTGTCATCTTGGGATTTTCATATCAAGGTCTTCTTTTCTCACTCTTCTTGATTTGAAAACACTTCGAAAACATTTAATCAACATTAATACAAAAGCTATACAATTGTACAGTTGATGAGAAATGACCTCAATCGAAGTGAAAAGGTAGACATTAAAAAAGTTTTGTGAAATTCACTCCACTTCTAATAAATTGATTTCAATCCCAGACGATATTCCGGACCCGGATCCATACGACACACCGGAAATGAATAACGTCCTTTGACTTAATTGAAATTGGTGATGTGAATGAAATCCAGTTTGACCTTGTTCAACTCACTTCTAGTTGATCTGAGGATAAATGCCAACTTTAGATCGAACATAGATTCACATTTCAGCACTCACACTCGTCCGAAAGCTAAGAGCAGAAGCAATTTCTGAAACTGTAACGTTCCCATATCCTATTAGATAACTGATGACCAACTAATTCGTACGAAGAAGGGCATTCAGACGATGTACTGGTGTTGTCCGACTCCAATTTATCACCTCTAATGGGGATACTTCCTTCAGCCAAATTGGGTATATCTGGCTCACCATCATGGTCGCATAGCACAGATGTGGGTGAATACGAAAATGTTTCCTTGGACGTGTTGATTCTGTCAAGAAGTAAACAAAAAGTTGTTTCCGTCCAAAAAAGGAGAGATACAAAAAAAAATCTTTTCGGCAAATTGCTGTTACGTGTTAGGTATTCATTGACGGATACGCGCATAGAATCTTCATGTTGAGGAAGACAAAAAGTTCTGCTGCGACACGTACATATGTATCTTATTAGCCTGGGCCGATTGTTTATTTTACAAGTGCCTGTTTTTGTACACGTATCTGGTTGAGAAGAAACAATCTCAATATGACGTGTGAGCTTTAGTATTTAACTGTTGAACTTTGAAAGTGTAATGAGGGAACAATTTTAGCAATACCAATGCACCACACCCTTTGTGCACTGAAGTTATTAAGTCTTAGTGTTCTGCATCGATTATATGCAAAAAGGAACGGAACCACCAACCAGAAACGTATTTCTCGCTACTTTTCCCGATAATAATGCTCCATTGAATTGAAACACCCCATTTGGAAAACCGCATCTTTTCGTAAACATATTTCGGGTTCGTGCGAAGGACTTTGTTCAATTAGTTTCCAGCCTCGTTCAAAATCTCTCTGCTAAGTCGCAGTGTCGACACAATTTCCGAAATTTCCCACGCGCTAAATAAACTTTATAGCGAACAAATTGTAGACGGCATTAAGCCTCTGCGGATAGCAATACCTACCTACATTAAATTGGTTGGCATGAAGATGACCATGTTCCTGTTCTACCCCATAGAGCACTAAGTGCATATCAGTTTCAACACTACCAACAATTTGCTTTCGTGTATCCTATATCCAAAGTATTTGCTTATTTGACTTCATTAACATACGAATATACACGACACAGTGTGGAAGAGATGGCAACAATATGTAGATACGTGTGGAAACATGGAAACTTAGAAAATAGCCGAACCATGGGTTTATTGGAATACTTGGCCGATTTATGCAAAGGATTTGTATAGCACGTCACGGACCATTTCGTTTCTTTAATTAGGAGAGCATTGATACAAAGGATAGCTGGTGCAGATTTTCACAGGATGGTTAACCAAATTAAATTACATGAATCGTTCGGGAAGCAATTACTTGGGTACAGTAAGGTTGTCAGTTAGAGAATACTTTTTTACCGCTTCCACGACCTAGCAATGCAATGTATAGTTGACCAGTATACCTATACTAACAAGTGGTGGTGGAAAATTTAGTATAAAGCAAAGATGAGGTGGTTAAAAGATTTGACATCGCAAGGCTACTATCGCAAGAGATCGTCAGAACTGTTCTTGATCGCGTCTCTCATAACCATAACCTCTTATAGCAAATGTATCACCAGCATTAAGTGCAGAAGATTGGTGGTAACACTTTCAAAATGCCATCAAAAATTGCAGACCAAAGTTGCTACGAGAGCTGCGCGACAGCTCTACGAGCAAAAAAGAAGGGAAGGACGTCGACTTCGCACGAGAAGCAAGCGGTTGAAACTAATGAGGGAAGCTTTGCAGGGGAAATGTTCGGAGGTGCTACCATCCTATGGACCATAGGCTAAGAAGATCATCTCAAGGATTCAATGCCCGAACAGAAGCCTGCAGAGATGAATGAGAATGCTGTGGTAGATCCACAATCGATGCTGAGGATTTGGAAAGCACACTTCTGCAGACTGTTAAATGGCGGAAACAACCTACAGTATCGATGAAGTGGGAAGGGGAAGGAGGAGGGTCAACAATTTCAAATACAACAGCTGAAGTCAACATGTCCAGTTGGCCAATTCCATTATAGCGAGCTGCATTCAGTTGGAGTCCCGCAATTTGGTTAAAGTAATTTTGTGCGCTCCAGATCTCCGGTCTAGAAGCGATGACCATGTAGAGGGGAGCGTTTATGCCCATCCGCTCTATATCGTATAGGCTAGGCATTACAAATAAATACATAATGAGCGGTGTTTTTATCGACAACTGTGATTGTCGATTGCGATTGATATTTGTCGATTTGACAGTCGCTTGTAGTCGCTTACAAATAACTAGTCGATGATTTCTCTTGGAAGTGAAAAAAATTTGTGCGTACGAATAGCTAAAATCGATGCAATCGACAATTGTCTTGACGATCACAATCACAATAAGGGCCAATGCATCGCCTTGTCTAAATCATAAATGGTCTTGGTTTTGTCGTTTCCGATTGTATGTATTCTACAGATGTATGAGCGGTATTGGCAGGGATGTTGAAACTAGGAATGGCTCTATAAAACTCGTCTCTACAGATGCCATCATAGACTGCTTTGGAATTCATGGACAGATGGTGGATATCCATTTGTTCGTCTTAACGCGCTCTGTTAAGTGCATGCAGTGCAAATATCCGAACTTCATTGTTATTTTCTCATTTTACTGACTTATGGTATGGTTGCTTCGTAACTATAATCCCTTTTTTTAATTATATTTTCAACACCAATGCTCTGATGAAATAGCTAACTGCATTCCGCATCAGTTCAGCCTTAAGCCTACCTTTGGACGTACTTTAAAATATAGAGATTCTTTTATAACTCTAATCTAACAACACGAATGTGCAATGCTTTGCCTAACGCGGTTTTCCCCTCATTACAACTCACAATTGTTTAAAACCAATGTGCACCAGTACCTCGTCTCTATCCTCCCTATTTACCCTTCCACTCGTGCTGTGTATTAGCATTTTAAGGGAACAAAAACCCCTTGAGCACTAGTGAATTATAAAAAAAATGGTTCATCCGATAACAAATACTTTCCCGACATCGTGACCTGTCAGCTGCATGTGTCGAAGCAGTTCATTGCTACCTACATAGTTCGGCCTGACTGCAACTGTATACTCGTCTGATGCATCGTGGATTAAAAGAAAGTGCATTAGCGAGGAAACACCTCACTGGCTACAACTAGCGGAGATCAGTTCGCGATTTACCTCTCCCATCGCAGTTACTACGGCAAATTGAATAGCAAAGCTATCAAACGAGCAGTTCTTATGTAAGACCATTATGAATGCGATTTTGCTATATCGCACTTTGTTTTGAGTAACATAGGATCTTCGGTCAAGTGAACGAGATAATAGAACTGGACCTTAACTAGGGTGTAGGCGTAAGGTCATCTAAAGTAAAGTAATATAAGCAAGACAAAATGTCTCTGGTGATACTATTGTAACCTCACCATTTGGTCAGCGAGGCTGTCCTTGGTTATGAAAATAGCTACCTGTAAACTAAAATCACGACTGGTTGCAGCCACAAAGCAAACCCTAGATGTGATGTGGGATTACATTATATTCTTTATTTCAGATCTGGAAAATATCAAGGGCTTCACTCAATCGATCGCACACCATTACCATCAATGGTTTCATGACTGGACACTGCATAGGATAACATGCCAGGGCGTTTTATTTTCTAACAATTACTTCTGTGCGAAGTAGAGTAGGAGGTGTAGGAAGAGAGCTTTACTTCGGAGCTGCACCAAGTCCATTACCACTAAAACAACAGAACACAAGCAAATGAATACAACTACACAGAATTCAATTGCAACCATCAGGCGCAAACCTGACCTGGGATCAATTTAATTTTACAAAGATTACACAAGGTAAATAAAATATTTTGTTAGTTCATAAAAAAATGCATTATGGATATAGTTATACTGAATCTATAAACACAACAATCAAGACTTTTCCGAATCCTCTGTGAAATGTTATCCCTCTTCAGGTTTCACCTCAGAAGCGTCCATTTTCGTTTCATCGGCAACTTCTTCGACGTCATCAGCTGCACCTTCACCTCCATCTTCTTTTGCTTCACCAGAATCGCCATCAACTTTCTTGAATTTATTTTTTTCTATAAAAGAATTGATTGTCAAACAAGCCGTTACGTCAATGATAATTTTAAAACTTACCAAATTTCGATAGATCTGCTCCCAACAGCCGCAATATATGCACAGATTCATTTGTGTCTACATATGCTCTAAGGCTTGAAGTACCACGCCAGCCGACAACAAACAATGTAAACCGCTTGTCCACAAACTTCAAGATGCACGAGCCAACACCTAAGGGCGAACGATTTGTTTAGTAATTTTAAATGCAACTTTTTGTGAAAGTACATACCCAATTCCTTTGCTCGTATTTGCGTTTGCTCACATAATTCTGTCGTTGATGGTGGCTTGGTAGGATCTGTGCATTGCAACAACAATATGAGATCCTCCTTACTCACTTCAATACGACGTGTGTCTCCCATAAACGCATTCGATGTTTGTAGGCCTTCTTGTGCCAGACGATATGAGTTGCTTGAGTGACGATTCTCACAACGAACAAAAGTCTTCACACCTGTATTGATGATCTTCACTGAATCCTCGTTGAGAAGTACCAAGTCACGAATTGGATCGGAGCAGTAGTAGATGTTCTTCTTTTTGTCTGCATGACAGCGGGTTAGAAGGCAGCGTTTGTCGAAAGCGGCATCCAAATCGTAGAATTTTTTTATTTCTTCATAGACATCTTCATCGTCTTTGAAAAATACATAAGGATCTTCTTTGTAGCCATGTAAACGACGACGTTTGCGTTGAGGTCCCCAGGGGGCTGTTTTTGGCTCCTCTGTGGGAGTTCCTTCAGCTGCCTCTTCAGTTTTTTCCTTAGGTTTGGGAGCTTCCAAAGCTTCAACATCATTCTTCTCGAAAGGCAGCTTTTTCTTCTTCTCAATTACGGCTACGAAAAATGCACCAGTCTCTTGCAGGTGGGGTAGTATACGCATACTGACGAGAAGAAGGAAAGATTTTATACAAATTTGAAACACATAGTTATATATGTGATAGAGATTAAAATAAACTATCGTATGGATAGATAAACGAACAAATGGTTGTGTTGACTGCAAGGAAAGCTGAACTAATAAATATACTATGTAACTGACAAAAACCTACAAACCATTTAATTGTGGAGGACAGCAAAACTCACTTCTTTTTTGGATCAGCATACTCAAAATTGGTAAATCTAAAGTCTCCTGCAGCCCTTTCTCTCGCTCTTCGCAGACTAAAGGCCAAAGGCCCAACCTGCTGAATCTTCAACCTATGCACAGACAATACTCGTTCTTGACAAACTCCTGGAGATATGGGTTATAAACACTACACCGGACAGATCGGAGTGGACGCAAAGAGATGCCCTATCGGTGGGTCAAAAACACAGGAACGAATCGGTGCTGGTGTCTCCTTCGATCTCCCGAATTATTGCAACGTTTCTTAGGCCAAAAGCAACGTTATTCGATAAGTCCCTGACTAGTTTAGCGGTAAGTACGGTATTACACAAAAATATCGGTACGTATATCGACAGCCAGGCAGCTTTCGAATCCCTCACATTCAGCACAATCAAATCGAAGACAGTATAAGATTGCCGCACATCTACTAACACTAACGCGATTGCCTAACAGTTTCGTTACCATTTGCTGGATTTGAATATAGACACTTTACTTATTTCCAGTAGAATATTATTATTTAGAATAACTTCTAGGATCTATGTTCTTACCATTTTTCCAAGCCGATCTTTTCCATCTCTCCGGGTGGCAATGGGAACATGGTTGGCCTAATAACAGTGTGATACTTGTCTGGAACTTGGTCAAAGCTAGTGAAAATCTCCAAGTCCTTCGACGACAACACCCAGTCGGTCATTCCAGGGTTATACTTCAAGCCAGGCACTAAGTGTGAGCCGTCTACAATCTCCAAAGCTCCATCCGAGTCTTGAATAATCCGCTGCAGGACAGCTTCATTCTCAATGGGATTCATCGAACAAGTGGAGTAGACTAAACGTCCTCCGACTTCCAACATTTCGGCTCCACGTCGTGTGATGCGATACTGAATACTAAAAAAAACAATACCGTCAACAGTCAGTCGAATTTTTCTTTTATTGTATGCCTACCCATGTAAATTATTTCCTTGGGCTGTGTTCCATTTTGTCCAGATGTCCGGATTCTTTCGCATTGTACCATCACCCGAGCATGGAACATCACAGAGGATTTTGTCGAACTTCAGCACCGATTTACTTCCATCTGGATTTGTTTGCTAAAGAGCAAACTTGTCAGAAATCATCCCAATTTATTCGAGTAGACTCTTACCAGCAAATTTGGAAAATGACTGCTATCATGGTTGGTAACCACAAAGCACGGAGAATTTAACCTCTTTGCCTGATGAACCAGCATGTAGCATCTATTGTTGTCCACGTCATTGGCCACAACGAATCCAGGCGGAATTTTATTATCCGACTCAGCGTGTAGAGCCTCAATCAATTGAGCAGTCTTTGAGCCCGGAGCCGCACACATGTCCAATACTTTATCGGTAGGTTTTACGTTCAGCACCAATGGTGGGATCATTGATACAGCCTCTTGGCGACTTATGCTTCCCGCACTTGTCTCCACAATCAAAAAGTTATGCAGCCGAAAAAGTGGCTCCGAACGGCGAATATCTTTGCGAGTAAGATGCAACTGCCAAGCTAGACCCTCCGGATACCAAGGCAGACAGAGCGGACGTTCAACTTTCTCCTTTGGAATTTGGTGCAACTCGGACACACCATCCACATAGGACTCAAAAAGTTGAGTCTTTATCAGCTCTAGCAATGCTTTAGCTTCGTCTTTAAATCCAGTTACACGAAATGTTGTCGGCAGATTGTCCTTGATTGCGGAAAGGAATTTCTGCCACTCACCTTCGTCTTTGCAGATTTTTTGTGCCTAAATTGAAACAGATGAGCAATTTTTACCGGATGATAAGTTTGAGGGTTTTTATTTAACCTTGTAGTATGTGACGAAAGATTCATTTTCTCGGACAATTTCTTGATATGGCTCCGATCGACGGTCTGGTATGATACCCTAGGAGAGGAAGATTATTTGTGGAAAATTGTATGCAGAAACTTGACTTACATTCATCCTTAGCTTCCTTTTTTTAGCTGCAAAGGGATTTTGTTTTCTACCACGAGCCATTTTATTTTATTTAAGAAATATCTGCTATTTGCCGGGAAACTTTTTGTACCTCGTTGCAGCGTTGGATTTTGATTTGATATGTTTAGCCGCAAATGTCAAAAAAGTAAGGAGCACACGTGTTGGTTATGCTTATGAGTACATTACGTTAAGTTTAACGTTCTGTCTCCTAGTCGCAGTGTGCCTGGATCACAATCACGCAAACAAGAACTTTAACAAAGCAGTTTTCTATTCGCATGCTAAATTCTTAATTTCATAGCATAAATGGTTTAAATGTCAGCCGAATTATAACAGTTTTCAGCAGTATTTAATAGATTCCTATGAATGAATGAATGAATTTAATAAATTTCCATAAAATCGAACTAAAGCAAAGCAAAGTCAAGTAGACATAATTGTAAATAAACCACTTCCGAGTGCGATTTGTGATAATGTGGTTTAAACAGTTTTTTTTTTCTATTTGAATACCTCAGCTTTTGGTACCCGCTGAAATAGAATGACACCGAAAGCAATTTACCAGCAGTGTCATGAATCATGTACCAGAAAGAAGGTTTGTTTTATTGAACATCTACCTCAATATGAAATACATAATACTGGCAAGTGACTTCCTCTTATCTTCAATAAAGGATAGTCCATAGTATACACTCCCGCTCAAAAGTACATAGTATATTATGGAATGAAAATTATGTATTATTATTATATTTTTAAAAAGTCAGTAATTATTGTGAATCATAACCGATAACGTAGCTCGCAAATGATGGGTATGTGCTCGCCAATAGATGTCGCTGAAAGCAATCATGAAAAATCCATACCAACCATTCACCATTTGACAGTCATAAGACGTTTGTCAGCTGACCTACCAAAAAATTTTCTTTTTCCTTGCAACGAAGTAAAATTGTTCCTTCTGTGTGAAAAAGAAAATTTGTACAAAAATTCAGCTTCAGAATGTCCGGAAAAGATAGGCTAGCTATTTTCCCATCTCGTGGGTAAGTACAAATTAAAAATGTCCAACAAAAAACAGGAAATATCGAAAAACAAAAGAAGCAACTTCCTCCCAACAGTAAATTTGCTGCCCTCCTTACTGTATATATAATTTTCTTTATGTTTTACCCCAAAAAAGTGCTCAGATGTTGATGAAATCTCGATTGGCTGGTGCACAAAAAGGCCATGGACTGCTCAAGAAGAAAGCCGATGCTTTGCAAATGCGTTTCCGTATGATTTTGGGAAAAATCATTGAAGTAAGTTTAGTATACACATATTGCCAGAACTCGTGACTTATACAAATCCCCGTTCAGACCAAAACCCTGATGGGTGAAGTAATGAAGGAAGCTGCATTTTCACTAGCAGAGGCGAAATTCACCACTGGTGACTTCAATCAGGTCGTCCTCCAGAATGTCACCAAGGCACAGATCAAGATTCGCACAAAGAAGGACAACGTTGCTGGTGTGACTCTGCCCGTGTTTGAGTCTTATCAAGATGGCGTGGATACCTATGAGTTGGCTGGTCTGGCTCGTGGTGGCCAACAGTTGGCTAGGCTAAAGAAGAACTACCAGAGCGCCGTTAAGCTATTGGTAGAATTGGCTTCGCTACAAACATCTTTCGTTACCTTAGATGAGGTCATCAAAATCACCAACAGGAGAGTTAACGCTATCGAACATGGTAAGAGAAAGACAATGCTTTGGTTGTGCAACACCATTACGTTCACGGTTTGTTTTCCTTTCAGTTATCATTCCTCGCATTGAACGCACTTTGGCGTACATCATTTCCGAGCTCGACGAATTGGAACGTGAGGAATTCTATCGCTTAAAAAAGATCCAGGACAAGAAGCGTATTTCTCGTCAAAAGGCCGATGCTAGGAAAGCCGAACTCTTGCAACAAGGGATTGATGTTCGCAACCAGAGCAATATTCTCGACGAGGGTGATGATGACGTTCTGTTCTAGGTCGTGCTCCCTTTACCCCGCTGTTCTATCCTCGTTCTTCTGGTGTGCAAAAGACAAAATATACACATACAAATATACTACTATGTTAGCATTGTAAATACGATTAACAAAATTAAGCAGTATTTTACATTTAACTCTTGGTCGTTGTACTATTGCAGGAATGTCCTATGATTCTGTTTAATCCAAAAGTTTGTTTTTATTTACATAATTTTGTTTTTTTTTCTGTTTTGTCATGTGTTTACTATTTCCTTTTTATTTGTTGTTACTACATTGGGCGATTAATGCTGCAGTACGCCTCTTTGGTTGAATTGTATTACTTTTCATTTTTTCTTTTGATTAAACTATCGAGAAATTGAAAATAAAAAATTGTTTACATATATTCCATAGCTGATAGTTAATGTTTATTACAATAATGAAATGAAACAATAATATAAATGTTGTCTTAAAAATTCGTTCGAAATACAATTACAAATATTTAAAATCCAGTCGAAGTCGGTATCCTTTTGTTGTTTCATTTGATCTCTTGCGGTGAGCAGATAGATGCGAGTTTGAATAGGAAGCTTTAGTAAGGCCATAGCAGCGACTTATTTTTTACTGTCCCCGCTGCAATGATGATGACTGCTAGCATATTTTGCAATTATGTATTAGGTTACTTGGGTCACTTACTGACCATTTCGTACACATTAGTAATTTGAAGTTCGTTGGGGCTTTGGCCCCATTATAGTGGGAAAGTTTAGTTTTTTATTCATCTTTTTAATAGCACAATTTTTTAAGAAGGACGAAAAATGCATCATGCACGGCCAAGAGATTTAAAATTTCTTGGTGTGTGAGACTCCTACCGACTAAAATCCCCTCTTCCTTTGGTTTTCTTCAACAGCCCCCTGGGTATCACTTCGAGGGCCGTTTTTTTTTTCTTCTACCTCATTTCATGTTGTTCTATGAGGGTGCGCTCTGGCTTTCTTTTTTCTTCTTAGATATGAGCAGGGTTTTGATAAAGGATGATAGGTACTCGATTTCAGCTGTATTCACTTGCGATCATCTTCCCTATGATACTTTTGGGGGAAACCAATGACCCCTCTCCAATTCCAAGTGCTGCCTTTCCGCAGTCTACCTGATGCACATGAAGAAAGTATAACAACAGAGTCCACCAGTGAGTCGCCGTACTACTGGCATGTTGCATGGTCTACTTCCGCATCCTATGTATGTGTGCACTAAAATATCCATGTCCGGTTAGAAATTGCGTGGTGTTATAATTTACAATTTATTTAATTCCGAGTTCTCACTCTGTCCATTCAGCAACATCTCTGATCAGCATGGCGGTCTATCTACTTCTTGCGAACCCTTTAACTATTTGTATTTCTATCTTTGTTTTGTGTTACGTTTCGCATAAAATTTGGAGTCTAGGATGGTAACGTAAAACGGGTTCTGGCTTAATTTGGATTAATCTTGCCCACGAGCATAGTTCAATCAGAGCACATTTCATTTGTTCGCTTATAATGGGGGGATATTTTCTTCTGTGCATTTATCTTTAGAGTCTTAAGAATCTCATTGACCACATGAAAGGATATGACGAAAAAACACACAGAAACAAAATATTCTAATGGGAAACGGAAAACCGTCCAATATTCGATTGAAATTGTATGCCGTGACCGTGACCACAGTTTGAAGAACTTCGTTCACATTTTTTGACAATAAATTCAGCCCAAAGAATTCACTCAATTTTAGGCGCAAGCTAAAATTGCGTTCACATTTGGCAATAAATTCAGACCAAAGAATTCACTCAATTTTAGGCGCAAGGGCAAGCTAAAAATAGTGCTCAAGCTTATGATAATACTGCTCAGAAATTTCGTAAAAGAGAGTGGCAACGGGAAGGAGAGGCAGTCACTTGTCCTATTCTGAGAATGTTACGAAATTCTGCACAAAAAAATCCTTTGGGTACCTACGACCTACCCACCCTGTTATTATATTGTAAGAGTCCGTCTTAAATCCCTATGGATGATTTCTATTTGTGAGAAGCTACTCTGATGGGTATCTCGAATGGGATTGAAATTGAAAGTAATAGTAGTAATAACAGCAACATTTTCCGTTGCCCTATTTAGCGTCTTTAAAATTTGTTATTTGAAATGCACTGTAAATACCTAGCTGTTGACTATCAGAAACTTAAATTGCTAATATGTAGAGATAGATTGTCCAAAGCAGATTGTGTCCATGGTTTACCTACATTGTGCATTGGATTGTCCATTGACTGTGCACGCTAAAATTGCAAACCCTACTTTTTTGTTATTTTTGCGAATTCAATTGGAATTTAAATCCAAATTTCGTTTCGACCGAAAAAACGCATATTGCATCAAAACTTCGACCGTTGTTGTTTATCGGACAGTCTTATTTGAAACAGAATAGTATTGTCTCTTTCTTAGAGCAGCCGCCACCGCTGATTTGTTGTGTTGCGAAATTCCTGAAGAAAAAGAAGAAACAAAAAAAACACAAAACCAGTGCCTGTGAAAGTGACAGCCGTTTGGTTTTCATTTTCATTGAAGCCGGCAATCAGCTACAGCTATCACTTGCGTTTATTTGATTGAGTCGCATATTCATTTCTATTTCTGTTATTTGTTTGTGAAGCTCTCAGTTTGTGAAAAAGTGCTAAATTGTATATTTCGTTGTCGTATTTAATAATGGATGCAACTAATTTAAAAACATAATTCATACATTTTCTTGTACTAGGTAAGTTAACTGCATTATTATACGTACATAATTAGTTTTTATTGTCTCATCTATTGATTGCAAGGGTGTAGGATGATTAAGAGGAGCTTCCATAACCCTTAATCTTTCGTCACCTATAGTTTTTCATGTAGCTTTAAATGAATAGATATGTTTGTTAACCACCCAAATTTTGGCCAAGAAAAGCTCACCAAATTCGCATCACTTCCAAATGCCGATATTGGCCGATATATTTTTCTTATTGCGTTGCGTCCTTGTTTTTTATTTTTTTTAATTTGCCGGATCTTAGACAAAGACAGCAGATGTTTTCTATTGAAAACCACTTGTAGAGCAAACAAAAAAAAATTCATAATTGAGAAAGGGGAATAAGGGCTGGTATGGTTCATGAACAGAACACGACATCGACATGTATCTACTTCTACATTCAAGTATGATGTTGCATTTTCTCCAAAGATTTTTTTCCGTGAAAGATGTTCTGTTTTTTCTTTCACATCTAGTACCTACTCATAATCAGCTGTGAAACAGAACCGAATTAGAAGCCAATTATGAAAATGTTTCATAAGTATTGTTACTTACTTACTTCACATTTTATTGGACGAAATTATTTAATACTAGTTGACTCGTGCTCGCATTGCTTCGCCCGCCCGGCACTTGGCAAGGAGACAGTATGATTTGTCAATATGAGAAAAATGCAAATTTTTGTCGATTCTAAGAAAATCAAAATTTTATGAAAAACTGTCTGCCCTTGCAATATGTACTAAGGATGTTCGCCCACCGCCAGCACACCACACGAAACTAGAGAATCAATTGGACACATTCGGTCTATATTTCTTCGAATTTGACATTATCATAAAAAAACCTTTTTTTAAGCACTCTTAAAAATTTAGTTTAAGGGCCGTTTGCTAATACGACTCATAACGATTAAGTTCTATCAAAGAATATATAATTAATTCTATATTCTTTTGTTCTATGTACCTACTTAAATGCTTGTGGGCTACTTTTTCCACATAAGAGTTTATGTTTATTTTTCCCGATATTGAAGATTTAACGAATTTCTTTGTTATATAGAGATGTGAAAAGTTCTTACAGCTCTAATGTTTTATGGCCTGCGGTTATTTTCTTAAGCAATTCCGTTTGTAATGGTCATTGGACCCCGAATCTTAAGGCCTGCATTAATCTGCTTTCTAGTCATTATACGGTTTCATAAAATAATTATTAATGTGCAACAACAGTCCTACATGTTTCTAATATTAAATGTGTTTCTTTTCTTATCTTTGCAGACTCTAACATGATGTTTTTCTATAATATGAAGGAAATCTAAATACCTATATCGGACAGTGTCAAATAATTTTACCATCCACTACTCAGGAATGCCCACCATTGAAAATAAGTTAATAAACGGTCTCAACTTTTGGCGTTCACCCCACTTATATGCAGTCGCATTAAAATAACAAAAAGGAAAAGAAAGTATTAGACGAAAGCTAGGATACTGCTCTATAGTCCATTTGGCGCAAACTAATGATAAAAAATTGTGCTCAAGTAAGAACAAAATATGGACAAATATGTATAACCCAACAGAGATCTATAAGAAGTTATCGGAGTCCAGAAAATATTGAAAATTTGCTAAATCTTTATTAATCTAAGTTAACAAATAATTAAACCATCTACTCTTTAATCATAAGGATCCATCTGATCTGCAACGGCAAATTTAGGACGTTCACTTGCTAATTATGTGAATATATCGTTCTTTTTGGTGTGAAAGTGGAAATTATCAGTTTTGATAATCAGTTTGGATAGAATCGAATAAGATACCATCACAATGAAATCTGATAAGCACAAATTAGAAAAAAAAAAGGAACCCGAATTCAACAAGTGCTTTTCGGGAATTATAACTCATTGAGGTCGTTCAAATTAACAGCAGTATTTCATCAAGAACTAGCTCATTCTGTACAACAAAGAACTATCTTTATGGACGAGCCAAACACGATACATCGTTAGAACGAAAATAGATAAAATCAGACTGGAAACATCAATTTGGAAGCTAATCAGCATACATTTTGAAAAAGGAAGCATAATTCAACAGACAACGTTTCAAGAAAATTACCAGTGCCTATAACGTTAAGCTTTGTATATTTTATATTATGAAAATCTATAAAGATGAAAATTCGGGGTAAGTGGACTCATTTTTGTTTATGTTAGTAATACTTGCCAATTTAAAATACAATAACTAGAAGGTTATTTTTTTACATGCTCGCTAGCCAATTATACAAAAGGAAGAGACATTCTTATTGATCAGCAAACCACAATAGGTACTTGAAATATTGGTAAAACTCAAACGGATGTACATTATTAAAATGCAATCACCAATTCGTAGAATATTTACATTACATTTACAAATCAGAAGTGTGTTTATATGTTATGTATAATTTTGTCTCTGTTAAGTTAAATGACGTGTCATGAGTCATGAGGTAACACTTTATGGTTTATTTTATTGGGCCACGAGATTTTGGTATCCATTTTGGTCCCGATGACCGTATCCACATTACGTATAACAACAAA
This sequence comes from Cheilosia scutellata, assembly GCA_955612985.1. NCBI lineage: Eukaryota > Metazoa > Arthropoda > Insecta > Diptera > Syrphidae > Cheilosia > Cheilosia scutellata. The sequence goes on along the minus strand of OY015313.1, from coordinate 49,747,217 downwards.
ATCGACCTCTTAGTATGAATGCCTTTGAGGGTCTGCTTCGATGAAAAAATGCTCCGAATCAGATGATCGCATATCCTTCAGATTATGTTCCTTATTCACGTCGTTTTTTTTAGGTTTACGTTTTCACCTTTTTGTTCAACTTCCCAAACAAAAGATTACTAGACACTCTTTAGGTTGTATGCTTTATCGTCCCTTGTTGTGACATTTTTACGGAGATAAATTGGACACGTACCATTTCTTATTCTATTTCGTAGTTTAGACCAGCGATGCCGTTTGCGAATTTTCGAGTGAGTTGTTTTCAGAAGAAAATAGGAGTGTTTTGCTCAAAACTAAAGTGTCCTCATAAAAGCTTAACTTTTTATTGTAAAGGACTATAAATACGACAAAAAAATTATTTTTTTTAATCAATCTTTATTATAAGTTCCAATTCATTGGGGGTATTCACGATTCGGTGTATCAGGTCTACTAACATTGTGAAAGTGTAAAAGTGTGAAGTTCTCTTACTTTATAACAACAAATTATACTTGCTACACTTTTACTATAGATATCCCAGATCTGTAGCAACAAAAAAATACAACAGTGTAAAATGTATTAGTTCGCAAATGTCAGTTCGATTTCAAATGTTTTATGTTATTTGCTCCAGTGTTGCTATAGAGATTAGAAAAAGTGTGCTCACGATGTGATAAAAAAATACAATTTCACAATTTTATTAGACTTGAATACACCGAATCGTGAAAACCCCATTTAATTTTCAAAACTATTTGAATTCGTATTGCCAGTTATTACGTAAAACAACAATAAACAAAAACAAACTATTAATCTAAGCTTTATTATATTTCAATACAATACATCTTTTGGCGGTGCCGAATTCTTAAGACCATCTGGAGAAACAATTCCTTCAACAAGCATGAGTAAATTAACAGTGTTAGCTTTTAATTTGTTTCGACATAGACTCTTAATCAATTTAGTTTGGGGAAAAAACCCCTTTCGATTGTTGCACTACTATGGGGAAAGCACAGTAAAGCTCCTACAAAATCTTTTAAATGAGGGTACATAGTTTCCACCAAAGAATTTTTAAGGCGGAAGACTGAATTCCAAAATTCTTCAAGATTTACCTCCTTGGGTAGAAAGGCGTCCAAAATTAGAAGCCTCCATTCGTCTTCTAGGTTTTCTATATTCTCCTCTTTTACTAGATTCGGAAAAATTGTGATTAATTTTAGAAGACTTTCCTCCCAAAGATGAAAGGTTTAAAATCTGGGCAGCGCTTAACACGGGATCTTCAAAATTAATTCTTTTAAGAATTTGCTTACACAGAATAATGTAAAATTCTTGACAATGATGTGTTATAAGTATAACCATAACTTCCGATTCATGCAATTCAACATTGAGTATCACTATTTTAGCTTTTTGGCAAAGGTACACTTCATTCAATACTTTATAAAGCGATTTTTCAGAAAAATCTATTTGATTAAGTGCTTCTAAATTGACTAATTTTAAATCGATAAAATTGTTTAATAGTACTTTACACCGAACCTAAATTAAGCATTTGGGCTAAATTCAGCATTTCAGGTCAAATGTTCATCATTTCGCCATATATTTTCCAACATTTGGAAATGTTGGATTTCAGCGAAATGTTGAATTTCATCGCTGCATTCTTAAAATACAATTTCATAGACCTCAAAATGACGTAAAAGCGTTGGGCCTCGCATTTAAATTCTAAATTATTTGCATTAATTGCATTTAAGGCGTACGCCAAAAAAATGCAGGTAGCACTTGTTGTTTTATTTAACTGACTTGTTATTCCTGTTACTATGTCTTTATTGTGCTCAAAATTTTTAAAAAATGTGTACCAAGGCATTCCACTCCACTGCTGCTTCCAAAGAGAGCCAACGAGTTTTTAACGCTTTTAATATCTTGTGCGCCTTCAGCAGATGAACAAAGGCTAATTGAGTGGCAAACACAACCAATAACATAAATGCGGATTGATGTTTTTAAAAAGAGCATGGACACTTTTTTTTACTTCCCATCATAGTTGCAGCGAGGGGTCCCAGGTTCGATCCCCGAAAAAACACAAATTACATCTTAAGGTTTTTTCTACTGCGCCACCTCTCGCGAACGTCTGACAAACATCCGAGAGTATGACTGTCATGAAAAAGCTTCTCAATTCAGCCGTTCGGACTCGGCATAAAATTGTAGGACCCTTCCATTCGTCCCAAAAATAGAAACTCACACAAAACGAATGGTTGCGAGAAGCTAGGCCTAGGCCTAGGGTGTCTACCTGCCTGTTGCACCACCTATTTATTTATTTTTATTTCATAGTTGCAGCATTGTCGGCCGCAAACCCTATTCAATTTTCAAGAGGTATTTTTACATTTTTAAAAAAATGTTTTGATGGAATTTCTTTAATTTGTGTTTTACCTTTTGAGTCACTTGCTTCAAGTTCTATTAAATTAAGGAACCCATCGCGTATTTTACCACATGAGTTATCAAAATAACGAGACGCTAACGCCAAGCATTTTGATGAACGTATATGTCTGTCGTTTCATCAATAATGAATGAAAGTTAATTTTTTGTTAACATATTGTTTGTTCAGAGCTGGTTAATCTGCTGCATCAGTCAAAAGTCATCAGTGTTTTTATCTATGTCTCCAAGTAAATTAATGGAGTCATCAAAAGCGCGAGCGATGGTAGCATTGTTCGTTTTTTCTAGCTCAACTACATTAAGTAAATATTTCTTTTTACTAACTTCCTCATGTTCATGCAAAATACGAACAATGGCGTTTGAAACATAACGTCTGTTCGGGAATATTACGTCCCAGAAAGAAACCAAAAAATAGAAAACTAACAGAATGTCCAATTTACAAGGTAAGGTACTTTATTGATTCGTAACGTCGCGGAAGACTATCGTCAGAAGACTGTCCCAGATGACTGTCCAGATGACTGTGTCCAGATGACTGTCCCAGATGACTGTGTCGGCCCATTGCCGTCGACTCCCCATCAGAGTCCAAGAACGCAGCCAAGCCACTAAGTTGCTGCGTCAGGCGAAACTCCATACGCCAACAGAGTCCAATACCATGCCCATGCCTTTGAGATCCATTTAGCCACGATGACGATCGTTCCCACGCCAGCCAGCAGCATCAGTAGAGTACGACGATCCATTTCTTATCTGTAGTGCCAAATGTATGTTGATATTATGGCTCCAGTGCCATTGCCATGGTCGTATTTATTCGCCAGTGAATAGATTACGATTTACGAGGTGTCCGAGCCAGTGACGAGGCGATGAGTAGACGACGATTGCAATCCATGCAGCGAATCGTCGTCGGGTCCCATATCAGTGATACGATATGTATGTTATTGCTGCTCCATTAGCAGCGGCGGTGATTAACCCAAAGTTATGTGGGTGTCTGATGGCTGGCTGTGCTTGTGGCCGCCCGATCGTAGGAATGTGGTGATAATAGTGAATGTGGATGTGGGTCATGCAGCTGATGACCGTTAGCCCGATGATGTGCGGGGGAAACGGGGGGTGAAGTGCGCACCAAAGCCAAGATGCTTGATGCGTAGATTCGGTGGATACCGAATATCGAAACCCATAAAAAATTACCTTTTAAATTCATTTTTATCTCATTTACAAGAGAACTATAAATTGTGTCCACATAATTTTTCATAATTGTTGACTCACTTGGCACACTTTGCTTGGTGTATTTTTTAAGAAAATCCCTCACGGAAGGGTTGTTTAATTTATATAAAGGAATATCGGCAGCAAGAAAAGCTTCACATAAATCAAGGCAAAATTTATTATCTACTGGGAAATGCAATCAGCTGTTGAGATGAACCTGAACCCGCAGTGTTTCGTGCACGAAGTTGCGTGTGTTTTTGACTGTTTAAATGTTGATCTACTTGCGATTTTTTTTTTCGTAAGAAACACTTTTGATGCACATTTTACAAAATAAAACTTTTCCGTCTGTTTTAAATACATCTGCATTATCTGAAACATATTTGTGGAAATAACCGGCCACAGAGGTCTTAACTTTTCGCATTTTATCTAACAAAATATTTATTGAAATAAATTCTTACGGTTAGGACAAACAACAACAATTTTTATGTTTCTCATTACAAGTTACAATTTGTTTCGATCAGGTAGAAATAGCAAAGAGCACGGGAAAAACTATCTTATTTGTTTGCTTCTACGTTTATCTAAAAAAAATATGTATTAACATAGAAATCTTAGCCCTGGCTATGATTGGCCTCCATTGCCAGCTTGAAAATTGCGTCAACTGTTAAATCGTGCTCTCCACTGAAATCGTCTGCATCACTCTCCTCATTTTGAATGGGCACTGTATTGGCTTTTGTCTGTCTATATGTTGTAGCTTTAGGAATTATTGGCAGATCCATTGTTTCGTAATCAGAAAACTCGTTTAAACCTTTTTTCTTTGTATGATATGGTTTTTTGGTGGTGTTTTTTTTTAGTAAATGCTGGCTGCAACTTCATCTTTTTCAGGGTGTCTATAAGAATTTTGGGCCCTCCTTTCTTTTTTCCGCGTGCAGTATTCGGTTTTCGGGGTGCAGCCTTTGAAAACGATCGAATTTGATCCAGTTATAAGAAGCCCTTGACAGCTAAGACTATCGGTGGGACGTTAACAGTGGAATTTCCAGTCTCATCAAGATTTTAGATTCTACTCGGATCAAATTTATAACGGAAAATGGAATTAAGGTTTTTTAAAAAAACACTGAGCATTTTTCCTTTTTCATTCATTCATTCATTCATTCATTTTCAATGGTCCGCTTTTCCATTAAGTATGTCGCGGATGTAGGTTGCTCAAGTGAACCCTCCATAGCTCTCGATTCTCCGCCATCGACTCTAAATCATCAAGGGAAATCCCCATACGGGTAGAGGAGAGATTATGAACTTGATCTAACCATCGCATCCTGGGTTTCCCTAGAGGACGCCTGCCTGATGGTACGGCTTCCATAGCACGTCATGGGATCCTGGTTGGGGACATGCGTTTAGCATGACCAAACCACCGAAGCATGAACCGCTCTGTCCCGAGAAGTAGCTGCTCGACATTGAGTTCCTCACGTATTCTGGTATTTCTAATGCGATTTCTACGGGTCACACCAGCAATACAACGCACTATGGAGTAAATGCATGAAAAAACGAGACAAAATTATTTTTTGTCTCTATCTGAAACTATATGTTATGACGACATTTAAAATGAATTTGATCTTTGTCTTAAGTAATAAAACATGTTTTTTTAATTTAAAATAACGTTTATTTGTGAATTTTAAGATTTTTTTTTTAATTGAATTGTTATTTCGAGAGAGATTCTGAACAAGACTCGCTCTCTTCTTCATAATTATTATTATTATCCTCTTCTTCAGAGACATCTAATGGAGATGTAATTGGGTGCTCAGATATAAGCATTTCGATTGCTTCTTTCGAAAAAGATTTTGATTTTTTAACAGGAAGAGGCCTGAGGCTTGTTATAAGGGGGTCAGATGTTAATAATAAGCGATTAAGAATATCTAAATTACAATTTTTCCTCGAATGTTTTCTTGAGTAATTAAGGCGGTAGAGTCTGAAATGCTTGTTTCGAGCTTCTGCTGCTTCTTCAGAAAGCTGTCCAATTGGTAAAATTTCTTTAAAGGAAGCTTATAAGGAAGATGCAAAATGGTTTCAAAAAGACGAATTCGTGCATGTAGAATTGATAAACCGAATCTTAATGTATTTGTTTGAATATCTCTTGATTTTGACAAATCATTAAACTCCTTGGATGTTGCTCCACATATATAGCACTTCATAGTTGACTTTGTATCTGTTGCAGCGTTACAGACCTTGCCATCAATCATAGTAAATGCCAACACATGTTTAACTTCGATGGGCTCAAAACCATCCAGTTTTGTTTTTATTAGGGAATCAATCTGCGATTCTATATAATTTATTTCACTTTGTGTAATATCCGTAGTTTCTTTAGTAAAAATTATTCTTATTGGTCGACAGTACCTTGGTGATGATGGTGTCGGATTTTGCCAAACGATTTTCCCATTTAAAGTGCAGAACAATCGCAAAGGCACAAGAGAACTTTGAAATATATTTGCATCTGAATCGGAATGGTTTTCGAACTTTTGTTTATATTGGGTTTGTTGCGATCCATCGCAACCCCATTTCGAAATAAGCTCTAAAGATTTCATTTCGTCCTCAGTTAAAGTTTGTCGAATACCCAAAAACATTAGTAAGCGCTTAATGGTATGGTCTAGCAAGCTCTGCAAGTTTACCTCAGCCAGAGTTTCCGTAACTGTGAAAGACTCTGGATCAGGATAGCAATCACTTTTTGCTTTTTTAAGTGTACTATAACTCGGAAACAGTTTCTTATCACTCGTTGTTACAATTTCATATTGTTTTCGGGATAAACCTGCTTCAACAAAAATTGAAAGCGCTTTAAGTGTTGATATTTTTTCGCGTTTAGGAATATTCTTCAATGCTTTCTTACAAAGTTTGGCTTTTCCTGGAGAATGTGCTATTTTTTTAAGGACTTTTGCAGATACTGCCTTACCAGATTCCCGCAATTTTATTTGTGTTGCAAAAGTAAGTTCTTCAATTTGATGAGATTCACGAAGTTCTTCAGTCCGTCTGCATTTACTACGAACACTAAGATCATCAAACGATTTAGAGGGACGACCAGGCCTGGATTTATTTGGAATTTCAAAGATTCCGTTTAACCAAGTTTCATTTTTTCTTAAAAAATCCTTTTCAACTCTATTAGACCGAAGCCATCTGCTCTTAAAATCAAATCTATAAAATATGCCAATCAATAAATCAAAGTACATTTCATAATTTTCAAATTCAAATTCAAACCTTAAACGACATATTTTAGATTTAAGTTCTTCGAGTTGACCATCCTCACAACAAGCCTTATCTAGCAAATATTTTTCTAAGTAATCCAATTTAGCTTTAAATTCAACTTCAGAACACGTTTTTATCACATCATATAAATGTTTTTTGGTAAGAACTATTAAGCCGGATGATCCTTCAAATATAACAAAATTTGCGTTTTTTAAGAAAAAGCTTAAAAGTACATAAAACATCACATTTATTAACACCAATAACAACTAAACCTGCAAAAACCTGCACCCAATTTTTTTTCTAACTGAATCTTTATGATTCACTTTATCGTTCTACATAAACAACACAACGGAATTCGACGGAATACAACAAAAAAATGTTTAACGAAGAAAGAACAAAATTGCATTTTAATGGACAATTTTTAATTAAATCACAAAAAATATTAAAACACATCATTTTAACATGAAATTTATTGAATATATGAGAACACACCTGCAACTGAATTATACATGTTAAAAGTTGAATAAAATGTTCCAAAATATTAAAGAAATAATTAATTGAAACTAACAATTTTTTTTCTTTGATGATGCAAACAAATGAATGCTCTCGTTTTCACTGACTTTGAACTAGTGCTGCGGCCAAATTAGTTGGAGTAAAAAAAAAAAGTATACTATTTCTTAATCTATGGGAATTACTCTACCGTTTGGTAGAAACTTTACTTCTTAACTTTGCAATTTTAAAAATCGACTTTTGTCTCGTTTTTGCATGCATTTACTCCATAGTGCAACGGAGGAATCTCATTTCGGCAGCTTGTATTCGCGATCTTATTCTTTCGGTCATTACTCAAACCTCATGACCATAGGTAAGAGTTGAACAAACACCGAATTAAAGACTGACAACCTAGCTTTGACACCAAGTTCAGTCCACCAAGTTTTTCCAATTACTGTTGCAAAATGAAATGCTAACTTATTCGTATCATATTTCGATAGACCGTAATGCAAGTTGGGTGCAGTAGCTAGGTATTCTACTAATAAACGTTTTTCTTTATTAATTAGTAATCGTTTGTGAGCAATTTTAGAATTATAGATAAAAGTCGCATCGTCCGACTTTGAGTGATGTTGAAGATGACGAAATATAGCCATACTTTTAATACTATGGCTTTAAACATACTATGGCTTTAAACAGCTTTGCCGATAGTTTCTTTATTAAATATAACGTCATTTATTGCCCCACTCACTTGCAGCTGTGTTAAAGTATGTCATGTATGCTCCAAATACCGTTCTGTGGAGTGGCTGTGTTTTCTAGGAAGTCTCTTGCAAGGTTGATGAAAGATAAACTGAGCGTAATTCATCCACAATATCATTGTAACTATTCATTTTGTTTACAGCATACGCTAAAGTGCTTTGGGTTATTCTTTTTATTATGTTAATCAACAAAGCCTGTTAGTTCTATGTAATATGTGTCTTTATAATAAATTCTTAATTCTTGAGTTTTATTTTTATAATATTGCATTTTTTCTACTAAGTCACTCACCGATATAACTTTGATATTAGATATTTTGAAAAAAAGTTCCACTGGAAGAATTTCCAGGACTGAATTATCAGGACTGACCAAACCGTGAACTATTTCGTATGTCTTAGCTCACCAAAGCTGCTCTCCATTTTTCGGACGTCGTTATTTCAGTTAGCACCAGAAATTGTTTTATCCGACCTTTATAAATTGTCCAATTTTGAGAATCGTGATTAAAACTAGGGATGCTGAAAACTCCTTGCGGAATATATCGTATTTTCCGTCATAATTAAATGTGCGTTGTAGTTATATAAATTTATGTAAATTTCGTCTTTTTTTGTAAATCTTCGTAGATCTTTAATATTTCGTCGTTCAGTAAGTTCTAAAACACTTCGACGCCAACTTGGTATATGTTCAACCATTAATTTAAGATAAAACACAGTTGAACAAAGCAAATATCGTTTTGTTTGATTGATTTTCTTCGTGAAATTGAATGTAGACAGAAGTATGTGTATTTAGACAATAAATTACAATAATTACATAAATTGAGTGCTCGACTGCTCGCGATGGTGCTTCTAATCTTGCTTCTGTCGAATTCGAATCGTCGTTGTACCGATGCTGATCAGCGGTTGGCCATGGCAAAACGAGAGCGCTGACAAAAGAGAGATTGTGTTACTTTCATTACAGTGCATTTTACTGCAATTTGTAATATACAAGAATGAATGTAACTGGACGACGACGCATTTTGGGAAGATATCGTAAATAGGGTGACACATTGGCTGTATTGTATTAGTAGCACATTTCACGTTCACCCAAATGTGCTATGTTAAACAACAGTTCTTAAAGTTGACTGAATACACTACACAAAGAATATCCCCCAGGCTGGTCTTGGAGGTGAAAAACCCGTTCTTAAAAGCATGATCAGGCTACTGAATGTGCTGTCATCTGATTTTACACCAATACACCATGCATTGGTATATGGCTTTGATAGTATCAGTGCCGCTTATTTTCTCCAGTTCCTTGAATGTTGATATCGCCGCTATGAACTCTTCCAGTTTCGTCACATCCCTTTCTCCTCGGAAGCGTGTAGTACATGCGGTGAATGATTTTGTAGGTGCGTTGCTGCTGGCGGAAGCAAATTTATGTCTTAGTGCAAATGAGAAAAAATGACTTAAGCAACACGAGGCGAGGTTGGTATTTGGTGGAAGAGTGAGGAATTTCCCTTATCTGTTCACCAAACAAACCAACCATTGTATCGAACGACGACCATTAGGATCCTCTCATTAAGAGGAATCGTCCTGTTGATTCATGGATCCGAGCGGGTCCGCATGCCTAGCAATGCTCTGACTAGTTCGCCTAATGGATGGACTCTTGCTTGGTAGCAAATTCGGGCAGTGTGATTTAGATTCTGCGCGGGTTGTAATTCTGTGTTCCAATTGATTTTGGGTAATGCTGAATTGCTCTAGTGTAGTAAGTAGATGTAATTCAAGTAAATTTTGTGAATTCAATTATTTTTGTAATATTATTTGTGATTAAAGATTGGGTTTGTTTGGGTAGGAATAGCGTAAGTGCCTACCTTAAGAATCCATCCATCACTGTCATATTTATTAGAGTCAACCTAGAAATGCTCTTGGAATGAGCTCAGTTATTTCGAGGTCCTCCTTTTTTGGTGATTGTGGCGGTGGCCCACCACCTGTCCGCAAAACTCACGGCGATACTCAGAGCTAGCTTCTTTTGCTCTTTGTTTCATGGCGCGCCACTGAAACCGGAGCTGTTAAATTGTTGTACCTGGAAATAAGAAGTTATATTTTGTGTTCTTATTTTTTTATTTACTCACGAAATCATTATTTGGTCCCATCGATCTCTTTTTAATTTATTAGTATTTGTCTCCACGGTTTTGTCCTCAATTATCTTTATAGCTTCCGCGCAGATGTCTTTCAGCAAAGACTAAAAACAATCTAATTAAAGTTTGACAATGTCCTGAGTGCCTACAAATATGTAAATGTAAATAGGTACCTACATACCTTGTCACTTGAGTCTTAATTTTCAGTCCGCTTTCGCTTCTGTCGTTTTTGCGCGCCTACCATTTCTGTTGAATAAAATAGGATTTAGGAATTATTATCAACTATACCTACTTATGTTTGATTTGTTTAATACCTATAATATGATTTATGCTCCACTATCAAATAATACTTACATTCGTTTAATATGTAATCGTTTTCTTTTGTTTTGTTCAGCTAGTCAGGTACCCACTCTGTTGGATGATGATAGCTAACATGGTTGTAAAAGTTTTCAGTAGAATTTGGGGAAGTGTTGCCATCTCAAACATACGATAATAGGAAAAATATCAATTAGTTAATGCATGGGTTATATTAATAAGAAAATTTAATTGGGCCTTGTTAAACTCCTTCTCGACCGCATCCCATAATTCAACGTGTATTTCGATTTCATCGTCGTTCGCTTTGGAAATCAGCTCGTGACGAGCCACCGAAAATCTGTCAAAATGCGATTGCAGAGAAACCGCATCCTGCCTCATGGTGAATTCATCTTCATTTTAGCCATAACCTGGAGCATTCATTTTGTCAGCCACCCGCTTCAAGGAAATCATTGCTGCCCTTCGTTCATTTATTTCCGCCATGCCAATAAATATATGTATAACAAAGCAAATCGAAAAATTACCTTATCTTCTGGGAATTTATCGTTAACAGAAGCGCGAGAATATGTGTCACACAGTTATTCTTGTAAGCCAAAAAGCCAATAAATTGGTTGCAACAAAGAACGCCAATTCTTCCAGCCAAAAAAATCAACCAAATCACTGCTGCTATCCACTTTGCGCAGTATGGATATTAGTTACCGTACACCAAGAATCGTATTTGTAGGTATTGTAATGCCTGTTGGGTGAGTATGGTGGTGGCGGTGTTATGCCACGATGGTATATTCCCAATGGTTTGCAGCGATCGGCACGCTTGTCGTTGCACGGCTATGCTCTACGGATATGGGGGGGGGGGTTCTTGCTACGCTACTCAGCAAGAAACAAAGAAATTAGATTTTCGTGCCGGGGTACACTAATCCTACTACTATCCTACACTAAAACTAACAAGTAGATCTTCAAGCTCTATTCTGGAAATATTCCCTATGCTAAACATCCCTCATCGACTTTGTGTTATGTCGGTTGGTAGTCTAATAAGACTACTGAGCTGTTCCCTCATCCTTGCTGAAGCTACGATGCTTCACAGCCTTGCAATATCTACGCTCATTTTTGGATATCCCCTCAATGTGTGACGCTCCGCTTACCTTATATTACCCTTACCTTCTCAAAACCCTAATCTCTCATACTAAATATACAAACTAATCAAGTTTATAATCCAATATTATGCTTATTAGCATATTTATTAACCACTTAGATATCTTATAAACTAACAAGAGTTCTTATTCCTAAAACTACTAAAACTAACGATCAGATATTTGTTATGCTTCATGATTAGGTACTTTACCATTTGCTGAAGGCAATTATATCGGAAATAACGATCTGTTAATCAGTATTCTTATTGAAAGAATCTTTATCTTATTTATAAAAGATACCACCTTACACTAGGGGTATTATATTAACACTAAATTCTATAATATGGAAATCTTACTAGGCTAAATGAGTGATATATAAGTATCAAGGAAAATGCCCTTGATGGGTCTTACCAAGTTCTACTTTTATGCAAAATTTAGGTTACGAAAATCAAATCTGATTCGTACTTACTTGACTCCTCGATGTCCGTTGATTGTGCGCACATTCAGCCGGTTGTCGATGTATAGATGTAGTTGTAAAAATAACAAAGGATATTTATTTATTCCAAGTAGATACCATTACAGAAAAGAATTTATTTTAACTTAAAGCAAATTCCGTGACCGCAAAATTCCGTGACCGCCGCCGCTCGTGGTTTAAAAAGAACTCAATGAAAAACAGCTTGCCCGAGACACCGTTACCAGTCACAGCAGTTCCCAGATGTACATCCGACTCAGCAGTCTGTACCACCCCCACGCCTTCGTTGCCCAGCTCACCAGCCATCCGATCCCCAACATTCCAGCTACGAAAACACAGACCAATATTCGCTTCGACATCGTGTGGCTATTCTGCGAATACCACATCTCCGTCTGGTATTTAACCGCACACGAATCAGGTCACCCCTCTTGGCGAACGCAACCCGATCCTTGTGTCATCGCGTTATCGCTACTAGGTGCCAGTGCACTCACTTGATATTCAATATCTAAATATAGGACTCGGTGACGGTGTCTTTACGTTGGGTTGTGCTGTGCTGATATATTATTTCGGAATACGATGCGTCGGCGGTCTGGAAATGCAAATTATTAATAAAAGAAATAAAACATGATAATTCATAACTTAGCTTATCTTATTTGACCTACATAGATGTACCTAAACGTTGATTTTTTTTAGAGATCACTCTGATAGCTTCCACAATAACTAAAATTAGGGATATCGACTGCTTTAAAACGCAGGATATGATTCCAAATGAATTTACCTTAAGGGTATTAAATGCAACAATAACTATTGCGATGCATGGAAGATGCATTCAACAATCTCTTTATTAAAAGTGAAGCACACACTGATCTGTGGTTAGATTCGCCAATGGCGTTTGCAAATTAGAATTTTGCATCACTAAAATTAGAGTCACTGATTTTATGATTCTGGTTCTATTCCTTTTTGCGATGTTTCACATCTTGGGTGTGTTGTGGGGGATGATTCTTTCTCATCTCTGAAGATAAAATTCGTCTCGCGCACGTGCGATGAAATCCAGCACTGCGGAGGGTTGATGCGAGGTGCGCAGGCACTAGGTGCGTAGCCTCGGGTGCTTTGGTTGACGTCGAAGGTCATAGACACTTCGGTTAATAAAAAAAATGACGTGGTATGCGGTCGATTCTGCAGACTCAAGGGACTGACAGAACGCCTCGATTGTGGTGTGGTTTGCCGTGGTCGCGTGGACGCAGTGCTCGCTCAAGGGCAGAGACACAGGCCATATATGGAACGCACTAGCACTGATTCACAATAAAATAGCTATTTAGGTGCGGCGATAATAATCCAGCCGGGTCGATGATTCGCACATCTGGAACTCAACATAAGGTGGTTGGTTACCAGGAAAGCTTGGGACAAAAGTGATGGGCATCCCAATTGGATGCACGTGGACGTCGATGTCTTGGTTCGTATCCATGTGACGACGCAAAAATTGCAGCGTGGAATTAAAAAGTGGTGGGAAAAACCCTATAACAAAAATGAAACTTTTGTTGTAGTTTCTACAACCTAAATGTTACTAATTCACTACATACCTGTACTAAATCAGAGAAATGATTAGAATTCCCACAATTAAAATTTTCCAGCAACTTGGGGTGTGGTAATTGGACTATCGATGGCGGTGGTTAAAAATGAAAAGATCGACAGAGAAACCAATAAGATGGCGTGGCCTCTCGGAAATTCACAGAATGTGTTTCGTTCAGACTGAGCAATGACAATGTTCAGCGTGCAAATTTGAAGTAGCGCTTAAGCGAAGCGCTGAAGTTGACGAAATATTTTTATGAGAGGTAGAGTACAGTGCGAGATTGGTTCTGATGGAATTATAGCAAGATGGATTTGCCATAATCAGACAATCATCACAGTCTTCACCAGCGAATTGATCAGCATTTGGATTTAGGACATTCTGAACCATAGCTTTGGTGCTCTTGTCGTAAAACAATTTGAGTAATTAATTTAATACAAGCGTTCTTTATTTTTATTCAATATAAACAAATTCAATTACAAAAATAGGGTTTAGAATTTCAACTGCGTTATAAAATTTTTAGAAAAGTTAATAAAAGAATTTACTTTAAAGCGTCGTCGTCGTCGTACCGATTCTTACTGACTCCCGCAAAAACATCTGCCGTCGGGCGTCGACTCCAGAAAATAAGAAAGATACAAAAAGAGTTTCATACTCGAATGCACAAAGTTTCAATGTATGTGTAAAAGTAATAGAACAAAATAATGTAAAATGAATGTAAGGGTGAATGCGTTAGATCAAAAATGAATACAAAACCAGGGGCGTAGCGAGGGTTCGAGCCGTGGGGGGGGTGAATTTCATTGAAATGCCGACTTATTTCAGGAACTTGCCGACTATATAGAAATCATGAAAATCGGCCCAGCGCCCATGCTTTTTGTATGGGAGGCGCCACGCTCATTTGTCCAATTTTGACCAATCTTAATAGGAACACCCCTGGGCTAATACCTAAAGGACCATTCACATAAGAGCCTAACTATACCTACGATCGAACGACTATTCGCAAGTTTTGAGAGCCCGTTCACATGAACACTTTTATAGGTCGCGGAAGTTCGCGAATTCCGGCCATCAGTTTCTACAATGTCTAGTTTGAGGCTAAGTTCGAACGAATGTTTTATTCGCTAGTTTGTGGAACGCTAATTAAATGATGTGGATTGCGAATAAACTGTGACAATTCGCACCTAGGGTGTTTTCGTTCGCGGCAAAAAGTTTTGGAATTCGAAATTTCGTTTATAAACTTATTTTCTTAATACATTTTGGTGGGATAATTAATTATCCTCCTCTTGGCCCAAACACACGTTTGTCGCGACTTGTTAAAGTTCGCAATCCACATCAATAAACCGCGAACTAGCGAATAACACATTCCTTCGAATTTAACCTCAAATTAGAAATGCCAACCGTCCTTTTAATTTCAGATTTCATTCGGCAATTTCACCGATGCCGACCGTCTTTTTTAAAATCGAATCTAAACTCGCTAAATTTTAAGGATTTCAGTCGGCAAATTCACCGATGCCGACTGCCCTTTTTAAAATCGAATCTAAGCTCGCTGAATTTTAAGGATTTCTGTCGGCAAATTCACCGATTCACCGATTTTAAGGAGTTCATGTGGAACCTTTTAAAATGCCGACTTTTGTATACGTTTACAAGTTTAAAAACCTATACCTAATGGAAATCCAAACTTAAGACCTAATTTTTGAAAATTTATCGTTGATTTGCCGACTCTTGAAAATCGTGGGGGGGTGCGACACCCCCCCACGCCCCCCCGTCGCTACGCCTCTGTACAAAACAATTCGATAGGTACGACAATTATGCAGAAAAAATAAATTTTGAAAGTAACGAATGGTTGGAATTATTATTAAATACTTAATAAATACGATTTACAATTGAGGATATTAAGGAATCTAATTCCGGTGTTGTTCCAACATCTTGGACTTGACGTGAATCCGCTCTGGATGAAATAGATTGAAACGAGATGTTGTGCTTTATATCGTTTGGGTTTTCGCGTACTATTTGAGGGTTTTCGCGTGCCACTGGGATGGGATTCTCTGGGAGATTTACTAAAGGTTGGGGATTACTACTCGCTCCTGATCTTGTCTCGGGCATTTTTACATTTTTGTTTAACTATTATATAATTTCAATAAAATCTTAGTAAATTGTAACGGGATATTCTTAGGATTAATTTTATCAGTTGGATAAAATTCCAATGTCTATATTTTAGAAACTTTCTTGGGATTTTTTATTATATTTTAAAATGATATCAGTTTGATATAATTTCGGAAACTTTCTTAGAATTTCTTTTTTATAGTATATGTATTAATTTGATAAAATTTTGGAAACTTTCTTAGGATTTCCTTTTTATAGTATAGGTATTAATTTGATATTGTTAATTGTTGTATTGGTTAAGGTATATTTGAATTGTAGAAATAATTATTATTAGAATTTTTTAAAAGCAAATAATGAATTAAAATAAAATGTTTAAATGAAGAAGTAGATTATTGTGAATAGAAAATAAGTCTAGTACTAAGAACAAATAATGTAGAATGAAGATTGGTATAAACGGATTGTTCGGAGAGAGAAATGCCGTAGACAAAGACACCGGACAAAGATAGAGTTAAGTTGGAACAGAATCGTTGAACAGTGAAGTCACTTTGCTTTAAATAAACCCAAAAATTATAACGTTGTTGAATGGGCGCATTTTTATTTCTAAGGTGACTTATCCTATTTTTTGTTGTCGTGTGGATTTCACTAAGAAAATCCCAGCATAAAAATATTTAGTCGAGTTAGTAAAAACTCTTACGAAAAACAGATATAATTTCGAAAACTTTCTTAGGATTTCCTTTTTATAGTAATACGTATTAATTTGATATAATTTTGGAAACTTTCTTAGGATTTCCTTTTTATGGCAGGTATAGGTATTAATTTGATATAATTTTGGAAACTTTCTTAGGATTTCCTTTTTAAATTGAATTTTTCTCATTTTATCTCTAATTGTTCACTTTTCTTAATTATATCTTAACCTAACTTACAGCAAATATGGCAGCAGCATGTCTGATTTCCTTGTGGTGCGGCTGAAGTTACACTTCTCCTTTTCCTCCGCTCCGAGTGTAGCGGCTACTAGGAGGCCCTTTATTTTTTATTTTTTCACCAACTGGACTACGCACTGTTGCTGTTAACCACAACGAGTCTAAAGACCTCCTGTGATATCACTTTTGGACCCGGCACTGGGAGCACTAGTGTTCTTTTAAATGTTCACGTATTTGGTCACTCACGGCGAGCTGTCTGAGGTCGACTTATGCAACTGGACTCTATTCCGCGAACACACTAGTATAGTCACCTTTCGTTATAACGCGGCGAGCTACTTTAGATCGTCTTAAGCGCGTAACTACTTCACAAGTATTTAGACTAATTAAAATCGTATTAAATCGCGACGTGACAACTCTCGTACCGGGTCCCTGCTCGGGCGCCAGTTAAATAAAACGAATTACTTTAAATTTAAAAAAAAAAAATCTTTTCCGGAGGAGAATCGTCTTTATTATCTGAAGTCAAAATTAAAAAACGGAATTACATTTTTCCTTATTCTAATTCTAAACCTAATTTACATCTAAGTGGACGTGACGGAATGTGCCGCATTGGCAAGGTGTCGTATGCAGGTTTAATTGGATGGAGTACTGATGTTGTCATGTGCCGACGAGGTGCATGGCACGTAAAGTGTGGGAACTATTGCTGGGTGTCGTATGCCGGTTGAAGTGTGGGAACTATTGCAGATTTTTGGCCGGATGTTTAATGAAGAATGAAACTTGGGAATGTTATGTTAACTTATATCACTATGTATATGTACTCTTGTATTTACTTCATTGTGCGAATATGTAACACAATGAGACGATATGATTATGTATATATTTATATGTATGAGACAATGCCACGGGAATGTGCAAGGGAATTTTTTGCCAACGCGACGACACGCCACAGAATGTCTGGTTATTTTGAATTTTACTCCGTTTTCTTTGCAACGATGATTGTTTAATTATGCCACGATATAGGTACCTACATTATATCGCCACTATAAAAATATCTTTTAATATAAAATATACTAAAAAATATAGTTTTACTTCCGATCAACATCAGAAGAGCCAAATTAAAACACTGAACAAATTTGGTTTAAATTTTATAAACTTTATTAGGTATGCTCTCGTCTTGAGTGCTCGAATTCAACTGACAAATAGTTTTGTTCGAAGCGTTGCTTCGATATGAGATTATCTGCAAATAGTGCAACATTGATGATGATGCATAAAGATTATCTTCTTCAAAGGAGGCGACGTTTATTGTTTTAAGTAATGCTGACGTTGGCGAATGCAACGTCGGTGGCCACACAGAAGTGTTGATTTCCCAGAAGGCGACTGAATTATAATGAACAAAGTGTCAATTTGCTTAAGGCAAATTGATTCTTAGAAAATACGAACGTTTGGTTCGTTTTCTTTGTATACAGAAGTGGATATGTCACTCTATTGTCACTGATTGCCACTGATTTTTGATTAAAGTTCACTCGCAGTTCCCAAGTTTCGGGCTTCGGCACCAAAAAATGTATATTACTTACGCGATAGAGATAATCAAAAAGCCAACAATTATTAATGATTTAAACTAGTTATTTGAGATTATAGCGGCAATAAAATCTTAGGAGGAATTCTTCAAACAAAAAACTATATATAAATTAAACAAACTAAAAATTAATTCCTTAAAAAAAACTTTATTTCTTGAACTGGCAGCGATTCTGCTTACAATAGAACTGAACAATGTTTACTTGAAATCTACAGCTTAAATATTATTCTAAACCTAACGGCGGCTATGTGTTCCCACAGGTACTCATGCATTACACATTAATAAACGGCTAATAGCCGTTTTTTATTATCAGCGTGATCTGATCCGGATCAGATCATGAAAATAAAACAAACTGGATCATTGATTGAGTTGTGGCAACACACATATAAAATCCAATACCAATTATGACAAATTTCGTATTGCCACCAGCCATCTTGCAGCCACACGGTACAATGTGACGTCACAATGCGATGATTTCTCCATTGCACTTGCTCATATTTGAGTTTGACATTTCGCTTTTTGTGTCGGGGTGTTACCATATGGATACAAATCTGCATACATTTAGCATTGAATATTTTTTTTGGGGAAACTATGTTCAAATGTTATATGCATTATAATTAACCGTATTGTACTGCTAATATTTCCATTTATATTTCTATGCTATATAGCGAAACAAAACATCTCGAAAGTCGGAGTAGTAACTTATTCGAATTTGAAAAAATGATAATTGATTTTTTGTGTTGTTAATTGTGGTTCACATTTTGGTCTGGCAACATTACTGTGTGGCTATAATTTACAGGGACACCAACCTTTAGTGAATGAAATAAACAACGCCACGAATCAACAACGAGAAATAGTTGAATTAATTTTCAGATCATATTTCGTGATCTCGATGAAAAGCAGGATCACATGTTGTTGTTGTAAGTGCATGTAAATCGATGATCTATATGGATCATAGCTGATAATAAAAAACGGCTATTGTCGTACGTGCAGGAATGTGGCTATTGTGCGGTTTCCGATGTCGTCTGTGCTGGAGCAGTTAGCATGTTGCTGTTGACGCTGATGTTGGCCCGTTTGTTTGTAAGTAGGTCATCTCCTAGATTATGATTACGTTGCAAGTGTTTCGCTGTTATTTGCACTTAGACATGTTGATGCTGCTGTGGATCGTCTGCTAGCATGTTGCTGTTGACACTTGCAGTTGTTGGCCCGTTCGGTCGTAAGTAGGTCATCTACTAGAAGTAATGCTAGTCCGTTGTTTGCACTAGATGTTGCTGTTTATTGAGGATGGTTATGGTTACTATGAGTATGTAACTCGTGCAGGTTTCGGGTGTCGGCACCTGGTTCTGCGCTGAATGGAGTATGCTGTCAGTGAACGTAAACTGAGTTAACTTATATAAATTAACTTTTTTTACACTTGGGTTATATAAAAAAAACTTTAAAACTTTATTTAAATTCCCAGTCCAGTAGCGATTCTGCCTTGATTACAACTGAACATATTTTTCTTAAAAACTAGAGCTTAAATACTAATCTTGTGGCCATGATGGAATAAGTAGTAAGTGATAAGGAATAAGGTGGTCTCGTCGGCAAAAAGTAGTCCCTTAACGACACGTTTTTCTCTTTATTCAGCGTAGTAAGTGTACGGTAACGAAGCGCTAAGGGACCAAAAAACGAACGAGTCGGCAGCCGACGAGACCACCTTATACTTATTCCATCATGCTTGTGGCGATGTGTTCCCACAGGTACTCATGGATTACACATGTTGTACGTGCAGGAATGCGGCTATTGTAGAGAGGTTTCCGATGTCGGTCTGTGTTGGATGTTTGTACGGGTTTCTGATGTCTGGATGGTTGATGTGCTGGATGTTGAATGTTGCGCGTGCAAGTTTCGGGTGTCGGCATTCTGATGTCTGGATGGTGCATGAAGTGTTTTTTGTCTTAACTCTTCCCTTTTTAAAAATCAAACGACCTCGTTTGATGGTACTGTTCTTAAGAGATGTGGAATATCATCTATTCCAATCACTATGGATGCTGCATTTCTGGGTGTAGGTGTTGGTTCTGTTATCGGATGTAGTTCATGGATCTCATTGACAATCTTTGTTTGTGGTGCGCTCTTCAGCCAGAAGACCTTGATTGCGATGAGCAGGATAAGTATGGTTACTGTTGTAATTAGTCCTATGTTGGCAAACATGTGGGTTTGATGCTTGGTATTCAGGCGCTTGATAATCTCTGTGTTATTAAGGTGTAATTCTCTCAGCATCTCCATTGAGAGAAGTTCTTCGAAGTTATTTACGTTGGATGATGGTTGTGCAAGGGCTGGCAAAGGTTTGTAAGTTGATGCTATTCTGGACTCGAATGTTCTGTTGTTTATGGTTACTGAGGAGTTCTGAATTTCAACGATGAATGTTCCCGTCAAGTTAAGAAGGTCATCGTTCGCTTGAAGGGTTCCATTAAAGTCGTTTAGAAGTAATATACCGGATAGAATCTCTTCGACATCCGGGATGTGGTGATTGTTTGTCTTAGTGCAGTTCGACGGGATGCTTCGTAATAGGTTAGGCACGCATGATGATTCACTTAAATCTACTAAACTGTTTCTATTGCATATTGATATACTATTATAGGTTTTACAGGCTGGATTTATTCCGTATGTTTTGTCATTACATTTTAATATATTTTCAAACTCTATTTTATTAATATAATTTTTCTTATTTACTGGTTTTACAAGAAGTGTTTCGCATAATTCTGAATTTGTGCTTGGAAGGCTAATAATATAAATAATTGTGCTCTGATTTGCAGCAATTTTTATGTCTGCAAATTCTAGGGCTTCGTCTGGTTTGGTGACTAGGATGTGGTTCGATTTTTACTTGTGGTTTCCCGTTAAATTGTCCGTTTACTTGGTAGTTCTGATGTTGTGGCCTTATCGGATGATTATAATTCTGTTGGTTGGCCATGTTAGTGTATTGGGGGTATTGTGGCTGTATTGGCCCTGGTGGATAACCAAAATTCTGATTTTGGTTAGCTGGGTAGGTAGGATATTGAGGTTGTATCTGTCTGGGCATGGAATTAAGAGGCGTTTGGTTTTGTGGATATTTACCAGGCCAAGACTGGTGTTGAAATAGCTGTCTATTGGGTGCAGCTTGGTTTTGTACACTGTATCTCTGAGGTGGTGTATGAGATGGATACTGTGGCTTTCTCGTTTGATTGTTATTGTCGTGATTAGATCTGAAGTTTTGATTCTCCAACCTTAAACATAAGTTTAAAGCATGAGGTAGGTCGATTGGTTCTTTTATACCAAGGAGTCTTGGTAAGTTTCCTTTAAGACCTCTGATAAACGTGGTCGAGGGCTTTTCCTCGATACGTTTGGGTAAGCACTTTCATAGCTTCGGAGCTAATATCCATGCAGGATACTTTATTTAAGATTAAGGAAATATGAGCGTAAACAGTTTGGTAATATTCTTGAACTGTTTTATTTCCCTGTACTAGGGAGCACATTTGATATTCTAAGGTGTTGGTATCTCGCTTATCTGCGTAGTGCATTACTAAGCATTTTGAGATACAATTCCAATTGAGTGGAGTGCTATATGCCTCCAAGGCAATGTCAGCATCGCCGACAATTTTGTTTCTTATAACATTTAAGATAGCGTAATATTTTGTCGTGCCTTTAATTTGTTCATAAATTCCGAGCACTCTTTCGACACTTTTTCTCCATGAACCAAACTCAGTTGGTTCGCCAGAGAATGTCTTAAGGCAATATACTATGTCAGGGATCCTATCCATTTCGGATATATTTTCCCAAAATTGTGGCTCGATGGTCTGATCTGTTTCCTGGATCTGACCGAAGTTCGGATCGACTACACTTTGGATCATAGCGCGACTTTGGGTTTCTAATGTCGCATATTAACGATTGATGTAATAAGACTATCTAACTCAGGAGTTGTCTGCACCATTGGCGCATTTGCTTGCGAAGTAGATGATCGAAACGATTGGTCAGCGTTTTCTCCGCTTTCGGCTTGAGCAACATTTGGTAACGGGTTAGGTACATCTAAACTGACCGGTGCGTGGTTAGCGTCACCTGCACCGGAGCGGGTAATAGGAGCCATTTTGATAGGTTTTAAATTTAATAAATGTTTAAACGGAAATTTGAAAAGGAAAATTGTAAAGGTTCAAAAAGAAAAATGAAAAAAATAAAAGTAGAAATGTATGTAGGCTTCACTAGATTAACTTTTGATTTGATTTAGCTCTTGGCAATTAATTATTTAAATTTTAGAACTTATAACTAGATTCACTTTTGATTTGATTTAGCTCTTGGCAATTAACTATTTAATGCCCCTATTATGTAAGACAACTACAACTAAAGTTGAGTTGTCACTTGGTTTTTTTTAATTCAAAATTCGGTATTGTCCGTATTGTAATACACAACCTTGATAGAAAAGTTGTCCGTCAAAACACAACAAAGATGGTAGTGGTTGTCTATAAGTTGTTAGTTAATTTGGGTTGTGTGAAAGTTGAGTTGAATTGAAGACAACTCAACTCAACTAAGTTGAGTTGTCTTACATAATAGGGGCATATATTTTAAACTTATTTCCTAATGCAACTAGATAAGTGCATTCAATATTTCTTTGACTTATTTGTATTTTCTTAATTTATACGCTTACAGAGCTATTGTTGCGGCGAACATCCCTGCGCCGGTGAATTCGATAGTTTCCTTTTTGCGTCCGCTCCTCGGGTACCACCTTCACACTCCCTCGCAGTTTCCTTGATCTACAGATCTCCGAAGATGTTCTCCTGGTTTGTGGGGCGGCCCAGATCACGGCACACACTATAATTCGGAATGTCTCAAATACGGCGAGCTACTTCAGGTCGACTTATGTGTGATTGTTTAGTAAACGTTCCCGAACTATTTCGCGTTATAATTTTCCGTGCTGGGCCCCACGTTGGGCGCCAATTAACTTTTTTTTACACTTAGGTTAGGTTAGGTTGAAGTGGCTGCCGACAAAAGGCCGACACACTTCGACCAATTAGGTCCCTTGTGATACCACATCTTTTTTACACTTGGGTTATATAAAAAAAAAACTTTATTTAAATTCCCATTCCAGCAGCGATTCTGCCTTAATTACAACTGAACATGTTTTTCTTAAAAACTAGAGCTTAAATACTAATCTTGGGGCGATGTCTTCCCACAGGTACTCATGGATTACACATGTTGTACGTGCAGGAATGCGGCTATTGTAGAGAGGTTTCCGATATCGGTCTGTGTTGGATGTTTGTACGGGTTTCTGATGTCTGGATGGATGATGTGCTGGATGTTGAATGTTGCGCGTGCAAGTTTCGGGTGTCGGCATTCTGATGTCTGGATGGTGCATGAAGTGTTTTTTTGTCTTAACTTATATTCCAATTCATAGATTTTTATTAGTTTGTTGTTTTAAATAAAACAACGTGAATATCGAATGTAGTAAATATATTATTTATTATTATTATTAGAAACTTGGTTTCTTCGGGATTTTGGTGTTGCTCCTCCAGTCACTGCACGTTTGTAATTTTTTTTTTTCACTTATTGTTCCTTTTTTGTTTTATTTTTTTTTTCTTCGACTTTTGCACTGAATTAATTTTTTATTTTTTTTTGATTTGATTTAAAAAAAATTTTATTTGAACTGCACTACGTATTCTTGCACTCGTTTGTTTATACAAGTGGTCGCAAGAATACGTAACATGTGGTGTTGAATTTACTTGTGACCTTTTCGTTTTTGGGACCCACAGTATCAGCATGTCTGGTTGCACATGTGCTGTTACTGGGTTATTGTAATATTATAATCGGGCACTTGAGTGGGTCAGTGTTGTGTGGTTCCCATGTGTTCAACTGGGTTATTCGGTTTGGATGACAAAGTGTAATTGTGTCATTATGTCACCGAATTGTTCCGTTACACAATATGTGTGGGCACAAGAAGTTTTTAACCTTCAGTTTAGCAGTGCGAAGACGTTAGTTCAACATTTAATTCGGTGTCACAGGATCGTTTAAACCTTGAACAGAGTTCATTCTGTAGTTTAATAGAATACTGTACCTACGTTCTGTAACTCTCGCATGAAACACACGAATCAGAACAAAAATGATGTGAATCGGCACAAAAATAATTTTCTCGCATTCACCTGGGGCCTGTTTCACAGATCATACAACACATACATTGTATGATTTTGAAAATTCTGCTGTATGATTTCTGTTTCACAGAATTGATGTATGATTTGCTGTCATACAACAATTTATGAACGGAGAATTGACTGGAAGTATTGGAATGTTGTATGATCCTGTTTCACAGAAATTTATCATACATTTCATACAGCAGTTAAAACTCAGAATTATCATACAATTCATACAGCACAATAATTTGTTTTAAATGAGGAAAAAGATGACGATTAGAGTACATGTAACACGAAAAGAGAGCCCAAATTTGTTATTTATATAGAATTTATTGATTAAATGCAGTAATGAAATACATTTTACGTTCATACGTTCGTTTTTAATATTATAAATTTGTAAGTTGTACAAACTATAGCCAAATGAAATAATTTAATGAAAACTATTTATACAGTTTCTTAACGCTTGAACTGCTTCTCTTGTGCTTTTATTTGCATTTTCGTTATCATTATTTCCACCGTCTTCGTCGTCCCCACCATAAGAATACGATAAAAAGATATAATTTTCTTGACCCATTCTCAATCTAAAATTATTTTAGGACGTCTTCTGGTACTATAGTAATTTCAAATAAATCCAAGATGTCTTCACCATCAAGTAACTCCATTGTGTATTGTATACAAATTTTCAATTTTATTTTTTAATATTTTTCTTCAATTGACGTATATTTCTTAGAATTTGTATAAATTTAAACTTCACACTTCATAACAACGAAATATCAAATCATACAACAAACAAATTATCATACAACACTTCCAATGAAATCTGAGAAACAGAAAATTGTATGTGATGTATGATGTATGATTAAGTTGTATGTTGTATGAAATGTATGTGATGTATTATCTGAGAAACAGGCCCCTGGTTCTGTAAGTTAAATTTTCTCGAGTTGGAACAACAATTTTGGTTTGAATTAAAAATGGTTTTGGTTACACTTAGACGACTTTAATTGAAACTCAGAGCCGCTTATTTTATAATATTGCTTCGAAGAAAACATTTGTTTCCGATTTCCGAACATTTTTGGAGTGATAATTTTTTTCGGTTTAAAAAGGCACTTTCATTTTCAACAGAACCCATAACTCCCGGAAAACCAGTTTCTTCAAAAAATCTGGAAACAATTATAACTTTATTATGAGTTTTATGGAAAAACGATATTAAATATCTAAATTTGTGATGACAATCGTACACTCCAACAATTTATTCATTTCATAAATATGTTTATGATTTGAAAATAGTTTGATTAAATATTAAATATCACCGGAGTTTTAAGGCTTCCTATTCTTCTATACTTGGGAATTGAACCCATTTTGCCATAAGTTTATTCTGGAGTACGATCGACACCGCCTTTACGCACCTAGAGATCATTGTTCTACTAAGAGCTGCTGTAAAATCCTGGCCGATATCTCTTTGAAATGACCCCGTCGCGTCGCGAAGAAATGTAGCGCGGCACAAACTCTTATGGCGATGGGTACAAAGGTTGATCTAATTCCTTTTCTCATATGAGGACCCATCTCCTCTATTAAGAGTAAGGCACACTGACGTGTAAGACGGTAAACCGCACGGAATTGTTCTTCTGGCATTTCGAAGGGATCATTTATATCCCGAAGACGACGGCTCTCGATTCGCATTGCATTCCGACGGTTATACCGATCGGTTAAGAACTACATTTGATACATTTTTTAAGTAAGTAAGTAAGTAAATTTTGTATGTAGTTTTCGATTGAGCACTTGCAATTTTGATCTGAGATTTCTGATTTTTGGTGCCCAATCAATCGAACATAAAAACTAAGTTTATTTTGTATATCTTCGTATTCGGATACCCGTCAAACATATTTTATTTTCACCTTCACTTAAAATAACAATTTCCGCTTTTCACAAATTTATTCGAAAACAATTCGACACCAATGAATTCAAAAATAGTTTTTCGGTTTGTAACACGAGTGAATTTGAAGCAAAAACTTCCCGATAGCGATAATAAAATTTGCAACGCCAAAATAAGGTCATGTCCACTAGTAATAGCAATCTAGATAAAAAAAGATACATTTTTTTTTTTTAATTTTGATTTGTTTTTGCAAAATCGAAAATGACATTAATTAAAGTTTTCAAATTAACGACACAAAAACAAAACAAACTTCAATTATTCCAGTTTAGTTCCAGCATTCCAATGGAATGCGAAAACAAAATTTTTGTTTCTCACATTGAGTTACAGACACTGTTTATTTTCCCAGGTCGAGAAATGTTGGAATATTTTGTTCCATTTCTCTATGCGAGAAGTTCTCGACCAAGTTACAGAACGTAGGCACAGAATACTGTAGTTCTGTCGTTTAAACCTCAGATCAGTCGATTGTCAAAAACACAAATATTTGACGTTTTTTGCGTGTTATTCGAAAGAAAAAACAAGGAACGATTTTGGAAAAGTCGTATAAAAGCTATAAGTACAGCCAAATTCTATTCGTTAAATTTAGTTTAGTTAAACTGTAGTTCTGATTAGATTGTCAAACCGGACGAGTTGAACTTCATGAGATCAATCACCTTATCTAGCAAGTGAGCAGGATTCGGACTTCAGTTGTAAAATTTCGCAGTAGATCTTAAAAAAAAAAGTGCAGTAGATTCACTTTTTTGGAGTAGATTTTGAATTTAGGAAAAATGCAATAAAAATGATGTTTTCAAATATTTTTTAAAAAATGTGTTAGTATAAAACATAAATGCACATTTCAGTTGAAATAAAATGAAATCACAAATCTTTGATTTTTTAAGCTCTATTGTTAGAGCATATTGCATAATTAAAGATCTCCATTCATCATTCAAAATCTCTACTGAGGTATTGTTAAAAGGGAATGCTCCAACGAGTTGCACTAGAAGGCAACTGACCCTTAATTTTGTTGGGAGAAATATACTGAAACAGAATAATTTTTTGATCATCGAAAGAAAATCGTGTTTTTAGTTGATCGCAAAGTGTAATATAATAGTTCAGAATATATTTTTTAATTACATATAATATTTTTCATCTGACAAATTACATTAATGTTTCTCGAAATCGATTCCACAATAAATCAAAGAAAGAGAAGATTGGAATTCTGCATTTACATAAACAACAACAATGCTTAGAAAATCTTTTTTTATGAACTTGTTTAGTAAAGTTAGAGAGTAAAGAAAATTACTGGGTAAAGAAAATGTATCACAAACTCTTCCGACTGAAAAATTGTGTTTATTTTATTCACTAAATTCAAAGTGTAAGATGAAAAAAGGAGATATATGTACTTTATTAATATCATCTAACCCATCTACAACTGCTTCTATGTTATTTTCTCTTATGTCTTCAAAAGAAAACAGGAAAAAATAACGTTGCAGAGCTACCCATACCCACTGCTCCAATATTTTATCGACAGCTGCCTGTATTGACAGCCAACGAGTAGAACATGAGTTTAAAACCCTGTGTACGTGCAAGTTAAAGTACACCTGGAAAGTTTTGAATTCAGCTTGCCGCTTGGAACTGTGAGAAAAAAAAAGTTGAAAACTGATTTTAATAGGAGTTTCACATCTATTGGGATATTTCTAGCTGCTGCTTTAGCACATAGGTTGAACGAATGGCATGTGCAATGTAAAAAAGGTTCGGATTTATTGACTTCAAATGTTGTTTCACCCCATGTAATTCAATTAAGTTGTCCCCTGGAATTTCTAATTGCATTTGCAATGGTATTTGCAGTCGAATCTTTAATTTCAATCATATCAAAAAAATAGTCCTGCACAGTTATTTCGAAACCTAACCACCAAAACCAAACACTCTTAGAACTAATGTCCGCACTTTCATCGATTTTTGTTACTTTTTTAATGCTGTGAGATTTGATTCAACAAAAAAAAAAAAAAAAAACCCAACCAATTCTGTTGTTTTTTTTTAGCAACGTTTTATTTTACTTTCTTTCTCTTGGATCCGAAAGAGCTTCAATAATGAAGGTGGCTGATAAACCTAAGCTTATGTCCAATTTTTAACAAAACACATTCTGAAATCGATTAAGCCACAGAAAAATTAAACGAAAATCGATTATTAAACCTTATAAAAAGTTGATTGCTAATAACATCAACTCAACAGAGAACAATGTTTCGCGCTTGGTGGTTGCTAGCAAAAAGAGAGCTCTCTCCACGTGTTTCTTATCAGTTTACAATAGATGTCAGTAAGAAGTATTCTAGTAAAAGAGGGATGGAAGAGTAGTCGAACTATGTATTTCGAAATGTGGCACAAGGTGTGACGTAGAAAAAATCAATTTGTAATGTTTTTTTTACTTAACATTTTTATAATATCTATATATATAAAAATTGAGCCTTAACATGTTTGTCGTCGATTCACGCCCTAACGCATTTACCGATTTTAACCAAACTTTCACACATCTTTGGTATTGGTCCATATATGGTTTCTGTGAAGTTTGGTCAAAATTGGACAAAGGGGCACGATACCGCCCATACAAAAAAACATTCAAAATCAAACTTAGCTCAAACTTACAGATAATCTTAGTTATTTGCCCTGGAGTCGTTCTGTGAAGATTGGTCAAAATCGCACAAAGGGGCGCACAGTGGTTCCATTTGTATGGGAAGTGCGGTCAAATCTCTAAATTCAATTTTAACTGATGGAAAATAAATTAAATAATTAAAAAAGTGATTTGTTATAAATATTATTTTATTTTGCAAAGAATTATATCAATAAATTTAAAATTTCTTTGGACAAAGTCGATTTTTGATTTTTTTTTAAATTTCTTTCGTTGGAAAGCAAAGGGTCTGAAGTCAGCAGTAATCTATTTAACAAATCGGTGTTTGTTGATATCCTTGATATTTTTCTCGTGTTTTTTGAACGAACAAATTTGACATCTTTATTTTTAGCTTCAGCTGCCTCCTCCGTAAATTGGCCTATAGGTAGTATGGAATGTTTTACGATTTGTCCTCCATGAATTAGAACCTTGTGTACTGAAGCTGGCAATGGGTACCAAGGGTATTCTGTAACGATTTCTCGGGCTGTTTCTCGTGCGTATTCTTGAAAACTTTCTGCATTAATTGCAAAACAGCTTGCCAAAGTTTTTAAAATAACAGCACATCTTTCGATAATCGATTGCTTTACACCAGTTATTTTGGAAGATACAGATGGGTTTGCAAAAAATCTTCGGGCAGTATTGCCATCATTTGAATTCCCTCCACCTTGTTTCGGCTTGTCAACTATCAACCCAATCTGCTTAAATTCTCCTTGGATACGTTTTTTTTGTGCGTCCGAAAGATGTTTTTCATTGCTTCCTGTGCGCCATTTTTTGAAATCCAACCGATAAGCTAAATGAATGAAGAATTCAAAAAATCTTATCCATGCATGCAGTGGAGATATGCCGAAATCTAAGAAATCTTCATTGATGGTTCTTTCTAAGGAGCTTCGAATGTCATTCATATTACTTGGTTTTGCTCCACAAATATAGCATACTTGTTGTGAAGCCGTATGTGACAAGGCATTGCATATCTTACCGTCAACCATTGTCAATTTAAGTATATGCTTTACGCTGACAAAACGGTCCGATATATTAACAATTGTTTCATTGAGTTCGTTATTTGGCTCTGTATATATTCTTGCTCAGCTCTGCTAAGTCTGCCGTTTCTTTTTTTAATTGAAAACGTATGGGTCGGCAGTATCGAGTTGATCCTGGTCGAGGATTTTGCCATACAATTTTCTTTTCAGATTCAGAGCTCTCTTGCGAAAAAAGTTGTATTGGAACATATGATGTTATAAACATATCCGAATCGCTGAATTCGCTTGATATTCTTTGCTTGTATTCGGACTGTCCACTGCTTCCATCAAAGCCCCATTTGCCAATTAGAGTTAGATTACCTAAATCAAGAGTTCATGTAGCCACAGTGAAATTATATTTTTACAAAAGACAAACACAACATGTGGTTTTATTCAGACGAGCGACACTATTATATTGGCAACTGAACTTATCGGTTGCAACAAACACGAAACACTTTTACTACTAACACAGCTAAAAAATGAAGGGACAAGTTTTACAATATAACACAAAACTTTGTTTTTAATTTTTATTACCGAAATCATAATCCAAATTTTCAAAAATTTCTCGTTGGGATTCTACGATGCGTTCAGCTGTATGATTAACGAGTCCTTGAAGCGAAACTTCAGCTAATGAATCCGATATTTTTATTGTTTGAAGTGCTGGGTAACATTCTTGTTTCGCTTTAAGAACTTTTACATAGCTTGGAAAAACATCGGCTTCAGTTTTTTGGTTTACCAAGTTCCTGATGACTTGGTACTGATGTTTTGACAATTTTGCCTCAACCAAAAGCTTCAAAGCATCATTTGAATCAAGTTGTTTAATTTGAACATTTTCTTTGAACTGACATTTTTTTAAAGCACAAGCGATATCTTCATCGATGACGTCAACGATCTCTGCAATACGTCTCCTCTTCGTTCTAGACGAGCTTTCAAAAAATGGCTTTTTTGGTCTGCCTTGACGTGTTTGCGAATTATTCTCATCTGCTCGGTCTTGTACAGAACTAAAATCTTCCTCGAAATCAAGCCAGGCACTGTTTTTAGATAAAAGTATGTTTTTTTTCTTTGAGCAAGCCTCAACCCTTCTTTGAAAGGATTTACAGAGGTTACTTATCTTCTTTTTTGCTTTTAAATCTTCGATTTTATAAATTTGTTGAAAAATTGTCCATGTTTCGTTAGATCTTGCATAACTGTCACCTTTCTTCACCGAATGCCAAATGTTATAAATATCGATTCGCTTGATCATACTGCTTCAATCTAAAAAAAAGTGGAAATCAGTGTTTTACTTCGGGTCAAAATTTTAAGGTTTGCGCCAATCTGCGCTCAAAAAGCCATACAGAAGAAAAATAGCTCTAAATTTTGATGTATAAATTATAACCGGCATTTATCGGCACTTTATGTGTTTTTCTTTAGAAAAACACGAAAAATTAAAAAAAAACACGGCACGAGTACGATAACTACGGCGCCAAAAATTGATAACGGTATTTTGTAGAGGGGTTAAATACAAGCATATTTTACTATGGAAGGGATTCCTGGCTTTGAAAAATACTATAGTTCTTTGTGGTAAGTGTTGCCATTGTTTTTTAATATTTTATTTTTATTTTATTTATAATTTTTTTTTAATTACCCCTCCCGCCTAACCGGAGCGAGATAGACCTCCCTCCCATAGTAAAAAATGTTTGTATTTAACTCCTCTACATAAATCCGTCATTAGTTTTCATCTCCAAAATTATTTTACTCACCCAATTTTTGTCCTAAAATTTCAAGTTTGAAATTGTTTTTTTCAAAAACTATTTAAGGGAATAATTTAATTTAAAAATAATATGAAAGAACAGATTCTGGGCTTTCTAAAATGTTATAGTCTTTTATTAAAAGTGCTGCCATTGTTTTTTAATGTAATTTTTTTCATTTAAAGTATAATTTTCTTTAAATTACCTCTCGCGCCTAAACGGAGTAAGATAGACCCCCCCTCCCATAGTAAAAAGTGCTTGTATTTAACCCCTCTACAAAATACCGTTATCAATTTTTGGCGCCGTAGTTATCGTACTCTCCCCAAAAACACAAATCATGCCTCAGTTCCAATGGAGGAAAAAAAATCTTCAGAAAACCATTTAAATCCCTTCATTATATATTGTTTTATTATTCGCATCACCTTTTTTCCACAATTAACTTTAAACAATCTACTAAAATTGATTAATGCTAAGTCCTGTTTTCAGATTCTTTTTTAACTGCGAAAAACACTCAACTTTGTGATGAGACTGACAACCAACAACTAATTTTAAATCAGAAATCTTACTGTCACTTAACTGTCCCGTTATCATAGATAATTACTGCATTAAAAAAAACAATTTGATTAACTTTGAAATTTTGACTTTTGGCCAATGGGAGGAACCACTGCGGGGCGTGGTACCTCCTAAACATTCAAAATCTCATATCTCGAAAACCACCAAATCGATTGAGCTCAAACTTACAGATAATCTTAGGTATTGGCCGTGGGGTGCTTCTGTGAAGATTGATCAAAATTGGACAAAAGGCTGTGGCACCTAACATACAAAAAACATCTTCGATGGGGTGAAACTCGATGGCTTTATAACTCGATAACCGCTGGCCCGATTTTCATGATTTCTATGCAGTCGGCAAGTTCCTAAAATAAGTTGGCATTTCAATGAAAGTCACCCTCCACGGCTCGAACCCTCGCCCCTGAATACTATTCCTGTGCACGGGTAAAGCCGGCGGGTATAGCTTCTTCGACAGTCTTGGAATGGGAAGTTTTTAAAATTCGTAACATTGATATGAATAATACATTGTCCTGAAAGTCAAGAATATTATCTAGGCAATACGATGTCTGGAAAAACAAAAAATGTTGTGTACCACAGAGCATTACAATTAAATGTTTATCTATTTAACTATTTTGCACTACGAAGTGTGCACGGGCTACGCTAGTGTCTTATATATTTTGTTGCTACGCTTAGATATTTTTGTTTGTTGATACTTTTTTTGTTATCTTTATTGAACTCTTTTAGAATATAGTAAACTCGTACTCGGGCGTAAAATTTGATAAGAAATACCTATTTTTTTTTTTAATTTTTGCAATAATTATACATAATGAAATTCATTTTTCAAAAAGTTAAAAGAAATAAATTATTGTTCAGATTATCTAACGAGTCTAAAAATGCTTGGTCTTGTTGTTTCTAGCGCCAGGAATCCCGTAAATAATATGCTTTTGTCATCCAAATCGATCGATTTTCATAGCTCGAGCAAACAGTAAAGATATTTTTGCAGAGTTTCTGACGGTTTCTTCTGCCTTGTTCTTAGCCATCGATAGCTTCTTCACGAACTCTCCGATGAGAGCTTACGTTAATGCGCCCCAGCTCCTGACCCCTACTTCCTCTCTAAGGAACAGTTTAGCAGCACCCCTGAGCAGTTGTTTTGCGTAGTTTCTCAATAGAAATATCTGATTTCAGTTCACCTTCAGGAATTATGGAAATATTTTTAATAAAGGATAAAATAAGGCAAGATAAATCATTGAAAACTTTAAAAAAATCAGCGTTATTTCTTTCTTAAACTTTGTTGACTATTTGAACTTCTTTTAAAATAGGTCTTAGGAACAAAAGCTATAGACAATTTATTTTATTTTCATACAAGTCACGAAGTATCTGTGCTTGGCAACATTTTTTCCATTTACAGCAAGTTTAAAGTGAGTTTCCAAATTTACGTACCTATCTACTGTCTACAAATTCTTGATACTGCAACTTCCTTTCAAAGCTAACGAGTTTCGCTTTTTTGAACTATTTTTAGTGGATTTTGGTCATCATTGATAAGACTACACCGACGGTACCAACAAATTTGTCCGCTTATGAGAGTGTTTTTATTTTGTTTGTACAAAGAAATCCAAAATTTTAGTTTGGTGGAAATTTTGGTTATAGGGTAATTGCGGGAGAGATGCCGCGCTTTTATAAAACTCAGTTTTACTTTTTGTTAAAAACAATAGTGAGTTTATTTTTTTTATAAAACATAACAATCTATTCATATTCTACCATAAAAATTAACTAAACTAAAAAAATCTTATTGTTTAAATAAAAATTTACCAAAAACAAATTGTACTGAGTGCGGCGTCTCTCCTAGCCAGTGAGGGAGAGATGCCGCAGTTGCAATACATTGCGTTTTGAGCATAATTTTGTTTGTGCAGCATGATTTTTGCGTTCCTTGAATATATTAATATAGTACTCGGGTTGTTCTTTAGGTTGTTTTCACTAAGTCTTTTTCAAGGATGTCAAAAAATGCATTCACTTATACCCGATTCAAACCCTGCGCACGTGAGAGGGAAAGTCCTTCGGCTTGTCAGACCGTTATATGTATACATATTTATTACGTTCTAAAAACGAAGCCAACCAAGCATAGCTCGCCTCGTCATATTAAATTTATGTTTGGGATCAATTTTTTCTGCCAATTCAAAAGCCCAACTTCGAAGGATAAGGATGGTATCCAAGCAAAACCTACGAATGCTAGCTTTTTAATGTGTTCCGATAGTTTTCTTTCGCCTTCTATTCCCACTACCCCTCATGAACAGTTATAAAAAAAAAAAATAGCAAAATGTCGTAAATAGTCTAGGTAATTATTCCCCATCGGTCCAAGAGATTTTTTTTTGTAAATGTTCTTTCTTTAGGCGTTTTTAAGGGTTCTAGCTAAAACACCATACATTTTCTCTGCTTTTCTCAAGGACATACCGCCTTCAACACTTTCTCGTGCTTCTTCTAAAGCTTCACTGGTCCAACTTCCTCTGGAGGTCTTACTTGTATATTTTCGTGGCATTTTGTAGTATAAAAGTCCTAATAAATAATCAGTTCAAAATGCGGCATCTTACCTTAACAAAAGTGCGGCATCTCTCCCTGGGTTAAGGGAAAGATGCCGCAGCCTACCAAAACGCTTACGAAAAAAAAAAAGTAAAAAAAAATCACGTGAAACACTTTCAACAATACCATTCAATCACATAAAATACTCAGTGGCAACAAAGCAGGCTTTGACTAGTTTTCGCATCGATTTTTAGCATAGTACAGTAAATGACGCTTATAAGAAAAGCACGTTTATAAGAAACCTGAACAAAAGCACCGTGTATGAGCACATTTACACCAATGTAAAAAACATACCTTATAAGAAACACGCTTATAAGGAAAACACTGATATAATGAATTGTTTTTACAACACCGATTCTCAGTTTTCCTCTGAAATATGATGTGTATAAGAAACTTTTGTATGGCACAAAAAAAGGTCCCATTTAAATGTTTCTTAAAATGTGAACGAACACGCCCTTAGGAAATACAGTCTGTCACGAAATTGTTTTTACAAATTTTTGTGTATTTTTTATTACTTTCATAATGTAGTATTTTTTGTTAGTGTTCGTTAGTAGATATATTAATCACCCCTATTCCCATTGGCGTTTGTCGTAGGCGACTCATGTTTCGTGTCTTTGTAAAACGATGTTCAGATTTGTTTTTGAACCTTTGTTAACAATTTTATTTCCTTTTGTGTGTGTTCACCATCATATCAATTCATTTGTCTCAAAAATGTTACAAACAACGACTAAAAAACGAGGTGAAATATGAGTCGTTTACGAGAAACGCCAACGGGAGTAGGGGTGAATAAAAAGAAATGTATTAAAAAAATGAAGTAAAACATCAAAGAAGCTCTTTTGTTTTATAAAGAAACTGTTTAAATTACCAGTTGTTTTCCTTTGTAAAAACAATTCCTTGACAAACTGTATATGCATTTCTGAACTCTCAAATAAAAGCCATAAATGTCAGTTCAGTTGTGTTTGTCACGAAATAATATTTTAATTAAAATGAAACTTATACACTCCGCGCCACTTGAATAGCACACCCACTAAGGTCGGTGTTCTATAGCCCACTGGTCCCAAACCAAGCATGCTAGAGGCTTAATTTTTTTTTAAATTAAAGTTCATTTAATTGTTGTGATTTGACCAGAAAACTGAACCTTTAAGTATTAACAAAAAATTATTAGCTAAAAACTGGAAAAATGTGGGGCCGTAATTTTGAGCCACTTGAATAGAAACTTAAACTTAAACGAAAAAACTTTTTAGAGAATTCTGCTTCTTTTTAACACAAACTTTACCTAAATTTAAGGTAATTGGAGAATTTTAGATTTAAAAAAAATTGTTTGTGTTTTCTGCCACCTTTCTGCTCCAAAATTGGCCAAATAATTTAGCGAAATCGAAAACGGCCCCTACATCATAACACCTTCAATTTTGTTATGCAGCCGGTCCAAATGATTAGTCTCTTTGTGGAGGTTATGGAAATAGTAGCTCGCAATCCGGACCTTCCAAATTAATTTCTTTTTTTCGTATGAGAAGACCAATGCCACTACAAAGTCCAAGTCGCATGTGCGCGACAAAAACGGAGGCGTTGCGCTTTTTGAACCGGGTTAAAGGAAATTCGCATTTGAAATAATACAACGAATGGTTGTGAGACTTGCTTTGATACCACATTTTTCTCTGATTTTTGGAAAAGAGTCGCTGGATTTTGACGCTTTTTTTTAATATAAGACCCTATCCGCATTTGTAAGCATACCTACTGTGTATGAGGCCTTTCATGTTTTTTTTTTCATAGTTAGACTAATTACTTAAAAATCCTCTCGAGTTTCTTAGCTAAATTTTGCAATAAATAAGCGAGCGTCCTTTAAACTTTGATTTGTCCTTTTTCCGCCTCGGTTAGGGATTTTTCTCCACCCATTTTATTTTTTTTTTTTTAAATTCAATAGTCGAAATTAACAAAAAAAAATCTATCAAAGAAAAATATGAGTCCACGTGCCAAAGATAACGGTCAAACTAAATGCATGTTCTATTCAAGTGGCGCAAAAATGTTGCCTATTTTTATTTCAGCGAATTCTAAAATAAAGTGGAAAAAACATATAACGGCTCTTTTCCAGAACTTGCAATTTGTCACAGAGAAATAAAAAGAGTTTCCCAAAAAAAGCGTTCAAAAATACCATTATTTTATCATTCCGCTTTGGAGATATGAGCAATTGTAAAGGAAGTGTTCTATTCATACATACGTACCTAAAATCTGCTTGAGTAACTCCAGTATGTATTTGTACATATTTATTTTGCAATAACTTTGCAAAGCGAATTTATTTTTTGTTGTTTAAAAATTAATGTTTTTTTTTTTCTGAAGAACATTTTTTATAAGAAACTTCTGTTTCTTATATCCGTGTTCTTCTTATAAGAAACTTTTTTCTTATATCCGTGTTTAGGATATAAGAAACACACGCTTATAAGAAACAAAAATTGTTGCATTTTGGAGTTTCTTATAAGCGTCATTTACTGTATTGAAAAACGTCCACACTAAAAAGGAGAGCTTTTAGAATAACAAATTTTTTTTTCTCGCTTTTATGTTTCAATACGTAATGAACAAAATAAAGACCAAACGGACTCCTGCGATTTACTATTAATATGATTTTGAATTGGTGCGGCATCTCTCCCCACGCGGCATCTCTCCCGCAATTACCCTACTACATACTTGTCACTATTTACTATTTTCGAAATGCAACTGTACATCTGTCAACATATCGAATGCTTTTAAATCATTTTTTTTTAAAGAAAAGTACCTTAACTTCTTTATTTCATTGTGGGTCTCTTCGTAAGATTTTAACGGTCTGTCTACAATATAATCGTTATTTGTTTCTTCATCCGAATCAGTTTCATGGATTTCGACTTCATCTAAACCGCCAATGCGAAAAACTTCAAGATGGTTGTCTTCGTTAATAACGCTATCATCCATACTAACATATTCTTGGAAAGATACATTAGCGTCTGCTTTAGCCCTAGACATTATGTTTAAAGTTCCGGAGATTATGCACAAACGCAATTCGTCTTCAGCAAACCAATCGCTGTCTTCAAGTTGTACATTATTTTGCCTAAATCCAGCTTTTCTGAAACAGTTTTGTATCGTTTTAGCACTTACTTGACTCCATGCTCTTTCAATAAAAAAAATTGGC
Organism: Cheilosia scutellata; assembly: GCA_955612985.1. Lineage (NCBI taxonomy): Eukaryota > Metazoa > Arthropoda > Insecta > Diptera > Syrphidae > Cheilosia > Cheilosia scutellata. The sequence continues at coordinate 49,709,235 of OY015313.1, read as the reverse complement.
GATGTATTATAAAACGAACTTTTAAAAACATGCGGAATTTGGGAATTACCCTTCAGAATTCGACTTATTGAAAGTGACGCCAAATAATATCTTTGAGTTATCAAGACATTCGAGTAAAAGAAGTTCGAGTTATCAAATAAAAATTACATGTAAATTTCAATCTTGACGATATCGAAGTTCGACTGTACTTTATTACTGGGTAATCACGATTTAGTCTAATAAATAAAATGTTGTTCCCGCAAGAAACAGTTTGTCCCGTCCGTCAGCAGAGTAGGGACGTCGCGTGTTAGGGAATATGATGCCACTCTCTGGACTCGACACTGCATTTCTATTAAAGCCTTCTTTATATTAGTCCCATTATCTACTATGGCGGCAATTATATTCGACTTCTGAATTGTCCATTCTGAAATAGTTCCTCTATCATAACGCTTATGTATATTGACTAGTATGGGCTTTGTCGAGAGAAATGATTGCAATGTCAATCGATTTTAATTTATTACCACTTAGAAAGTGAACGGTCAATCCTAGAAAACTTAACATTTAAGTCCAAATATCAGTCGCGATACTCAATTTAGTGTCCTTTATTTTACCTTTCATTTCAGTCGACATCATATTATATTTTTCCGTCATTAGATCACTTATAGTTTTTCTTGAAGAAATTTTATAGAATGGAGCAAGATATTTTAGTACTGAAAATCGATGTCGTTTGATTACAGAGATTGGTTGATAGTCCTTGCATATCATTGCAATAATTCTCTTGGTTAACTCCCTGTATTTTGAGCTTTTTTCTAAAATTGATGAATACACTTCTTGTTTACTGTCGTTACATTGTTTCATTTCAGGCCTTCCTAATATCCAAACACACTATCAAACTTCGTGATTGTCTCACCTATACGAACTCCCACTATACGTCCACGATGACCAATAGATATGTCCATTAATTTTTTTTGCGTTGATTGTAAGTTTTCCTTGGTATGCTTTTAAGACAGGAATCGGCACAGTATTAACCTTTTTGAGTCTATAAGCTTCCTGGATAAGACCATCTATATACATTGATGTCTTTACTATACCTTCAGAGTTGTAAACTAAGTGCCTATACTCTGTATAGGTTCTGATCTTTTTTTACAATATCCTTTGAGGTTTTTTTGAAAAAATTGGGCCACCAGTCTTTGAAGTTCAAAACTATGTCATGTTGCAACGATTTCACTTCATACGTAGGAGTACGCTTCTTTGCAGTTCGAATGATCTCTTCGTATTGCAATGGCGAATAGATCCGACTTTGGGGGCGTGCCACGCCCAAACAGTGAGAGACCGCCAAATTTAATTTTTTTTTTTTTTTTTTTTTCAGATTTCTGTTTTATTGGCAAAAAATATATTTCTTTCTGCTCCTAGGTCTTGGAAACCATCTATTAAATCATTTTTTTATATTATATGATATTATATGTAAGGTTTTGACGAATCCTAATCCCATCAAATATAAAAACAACACAACGTTCTCCCTGGTTTAATGAAGCGAACTTTGATTTTAGATACAAATGGGCGTTGTTTCCATATCCTGGTTGTAATCCTTTTACAGGAGCCCATCTATAAAAAGAGGATATGTGATGAAGTCTGAAGCCCAATCAATCGCTCAGAAATTTCGCTTTGCGATCTATAAAAAATATTTTTAGGTTTTTTATTTTAAGTTTATAACTTAACAATTTTTTTTTTAAATTGCATTTTTTTTCTCCTCTTTTGCGCATCTCAACAACTACTCGAAGTTCTTCTTCATTTATTTGGAGGAGAATCTGAATCTAAATCAGAATTTAAATTCAAGGAAGGAACAGCATCCTTCTTAAGGTACTTTCTTCCCACAAACTCGGGACAAAAATGGTCTCCACAAACAAAGTATTTGCCTTCATTTTTGAAACCACTCGCCTGCCTCCACAAATTTTTTAAAATTTATTTTTTTTTCCCTAGAAGGGCATTGAACAATTTTCAAATTAGGGTAATCTCTTTTCGTTTTTCTACAAACGGAACAAGAAACTACAGATAATCTCTTATCACCCATTGCTATTAAAAAAAAAAAAAATAACGCTGAAAAAATAACGCTGACAATAAAATTTGCAAAGAAACATTTCTCAACCATTATAAATTAAAATCCAAATCGTTGATGACCTCGACAGAAGCCATGTCTATGCACACAACCCATCTTCATCGTGACGGTTTCTACTCTGCTTGTGGGAACGGACAATCCAAGCCTTTGTGTCGAGATCAGGATTCTGGGCATGCAAAACGCATACATTCTGTCTGTATGTGGTTTATTTCTATTACCATAGTTTCATTTATATTTCTAAAAGATCCAGAGTCCCGAATATTTTTCCTGTTCCCTGCGTTGTTAGTTCTATGATTTATATGGAGCGAGTTATTTGGATTATAATAACCTAAGCTATTAGGTATCTATATTTTTGAAGTTGTGTGCCGTATTCGGTTGAAAATATTCTGGCCGATTATTTTGAATTTACTGCATTTCTTTGATAAGCTTGTTTGGTATCAAAGTTAGATTTTAAGTCCAATGGGTTGAAATATTATTATTAATTAAAATTAAATTGGCTTGCCTTTAGTTTTCTATTCTTAAATCTTAAATTTTTTTAAGTCCAATGAGTTAGATTATTGTTATTAATTAATATTAAATTGACTTTGCCTTTAATTTTCTGTCTTATTCTTAAATCTAAAAAGCCTCCTGAATTTTCATCTAGAGTTTCTATAAATCTATAAACTTAGTCAACTTTCTTAATAAATAAATCTAATTCTTCAGCTAAACCCGCGAAATCCGTAAGGTCGCTGGCAACTTCTTGCCTTCATTAACTCGATTCTTCTTCTGATGGTCTCGATTAAGGATGAAACGTTGAAAGTAAGAAGTTTTAATAGTATTATTGATTTAAGTCAATTTGGTTGAGTACTTGAGGAGGTCTAGCTAAGACAAACTCTTTTGTTGTAAAGAGTTTGCATTGTCTATGTTGGTTACGAAGGTTTGGACTTTGTGCACAGTTCGTCCTCCATGACTCCAAACAGATCATTTGATAGTTCGAAGAACTGTCTGAGGAAGTTTTTTTTGCCTAACCGGTTGGTGAGATCTTAACTTCTTTTGGAAGTAGGTGGAGTTTGATACCCTTATGTTGGTGAGTCCAAGTTGCCTGCGGCAAAGTTTTTAGTGAGTGTCTTGGCGCTTTCTCTCTTCTTTTGTGCTTCCTTGAGAAAATTGTTTGGGATGCACGAAAGTTTGCAGGATGCTCTTCGCCACAGTTTACGCATTGGGTCCATTGTCCTGGCTTAGGGTTTTTTTTTTTAAATAAATATCATACTTGGAACTAAAATATGGACTCTAATATCTTCTGGTTGCAACTCTTATGTTCCATCAATGTTAAGCCTTTAGTGACTTTTTTTTTGATTTATATTTGTCGGCTGCACTCATCCTCTCTAGGGTCGTCCGGATGAACTTCCTCCAACTTCCAGAACTTCTTGACGACTTCTCCAAGCGTGTACTCCGGGGGTGACTCATCTGGCACTTGGCTGTGAAGTACTCGGATAGAAGATCGAGGCGGGTTCGAGATTCGTGAAGTCGCCCATGAATGGCCTCGTTTTGGCGGCCCCAGACACCAACTCCTAGCAAGATGTCGATGTGATGGTTTGGATCACTAGTGCCTATAGAGTGATCGTGAAGAATGAACGGGTGGACCTAAGTGACAGCGTCACTTGGCCTTCGATCTTAGCCCGAGACAGCACCGTATGCATGAACGAGCGTCGTCGCCATCAGTACGGTAGAGTTGCGGCGGCTCTGTCAATGCATCTCTTCCATGAAGATATCCGAAGAGCCATGAGGACGATCCTGGTAGAACTGCCAGTTGGACGGATTTGTGTGGGTTGGATTAGTCTGTGGCTGAGTTGGGTTGTCCCTGACGGGCTGCTGAAGGCCGGATCCTGTCCGGTTGGCTTCTCATGTAGACCGTAAACTAAATCTAAAAAAATTAAACTAAATCTAAATTAAATTAAATCTAAGATACTAGGCGGGTTTTTTTTAAGAGTTCCCCAAAAGGCCTAATCTCTTTTAACGTAAAAACATATTACAGAAAAAGAAACGTAAAAACAATTCACAGAAAAAAAAAAAAAAAAATAAATAAAAAAAAAAAAAACACTTCATCACTCCGACGAGTAGTTGCTGCTACTACTCTCTTCACTTAAGTTTATAACTAAACTTTCCACTGCTCCTTCAGTAAAAGCATCCATTTCCCACAAGTACCCGAGGTACCGATGTACTTCATGTCCTGCAGCTTTGGCCATTTCATCCATCACGTAAGCTTCATACTGGGGTTTGTACCGTTTCACGATACCTAACAACTCAGGTTTCACCATATCGTCTTCATAGCTGATACCATTAGAACTCAGCCACTCTTCGATTTCGTTCTTTTTGGTGGAAGTTGTGGGAGCCTTGTTTAGTTTCCGAGAGTGATACGAAGCATTATCAAGAACTATAACGGAGTTTGGTTCCAGGCGTGTAAAAAAGTCTGCAAACCACTTTTTATAAACTTCGGCATCGGCATTCATGTCTTCATGATAATCTCCACTTTTTCCAGAAACGAAGCATAGGAGTCCTTCGTCTACGAATCCTGTAGAGCTTCCTATGTGGAAAATTATTAGCCTCCTGCCTTTTCCGGATGGTGAACGCGGTCCTGTCGGCAGTCCTTCATTCAATGCTTGCTTTGGTGTTTTTATGGCTGTATCATTCCAAACTTTTTCACGGGTGTGTCCTTCGTTGAGCCACGTCTCATCTAAATAAAATTTTTAACTTTCTCGTATAGGTAGTTTTCTTTTTTGCTCTCTCATTTTGTTTTATCTGACGTGTGTCCTTCTTCTCTAATTATGTCAGTTCTTTCCAAAATTACGCTATTTCGCTGACGTTTGCCGAACTTAAAGCTTAGATCTTTTTTTAACATTTTATAAAGTGATGTACGGCTTATTTGTGTTAAATGTTCGTTGAGTTTAACCTCAACCAAAATGTTGTCCAGCATTGGAAGTTAATTATTTGAAAAAAACTGATGAACGATTTGTCTCGCACCTATCAAAATCGTCGACTTTGCTCTTACCAATTTTTTTTTTCTTTTTTGGTGGTGAGTTATGGCCTTTGATTTTATTTTCCTTCAAACAATTGAAAACAGTTAGTTCTGTTAAAGAAAATATATCCACAGCTTTCTTAACAGCTTCCGTCTTATTTTTTACAAGATCGTAAAATTTGTTGGTTGCGTCAACGATTACATGGGTCTTCTGTGCACTTGTGTCCTTCGAAGAACTTGAAGCCATTTTAAATGTAAACAAGCATTAAAACAAGCTTGAATATGAATCCGATTCGCGTAGTAATCACTATTAACTTATCACAATATCACTGCAAAGCACTTATCACTAAGTTTTATTACCATCCGGCTAATGAAGATGTTACCACAGAGTGGTGGATTCGGTGGCGAACCGAACAATAGTATAAAAAGAAATTTTGATTGAGGTAACGAAAGAAAAATAAAAACACCAATTTTAATTTTAACTTAAAAAGATTTTATTTATTTACTACAGCAATTCGTGCTGTTACTTCCGTGATAGTAATAACCTACTGAGGCTTGTTGCCTTCTCTATTTATACTGTTTCGCAGAACAGATTAAAATAGATCTATAACCAATGAGCGATCGACACAATATAGATTGCTGCATGGTTATCTGTGTGTTTGGTTGTTATCTCTTTTAGGGGTTGTTGGTGGTCTGATATAACACCTCCCCCCATAGAGTCTTCTAAGGGTTGAAATGAGACCGTTATAAGATTTATTTTTACATTATTATTGTTGGTCTACGTCTACCATTTGAAACATACAATGATTATTACAATTATTATTATAGTTGTTTATGAAAAGTATATTATTTTAGTATGGTTCAGATGTAATTTCTTGTGTTTTGAGTGTATTTCTATAATTTGTTCAGTATTTTTTATATGTTCATAATATAATTTTTTCTTCTAGAGTTAGGTTTTTTCTTATATTTAGGATGATTAATTTAGTTGAATATTCTTTTTATTGAATATATTGTTATTTAAATAAATTTTACAATTCTCGATTTTTATTAATTTTTATTGATTGTTAAGTTCAAATTGTTACAAATTTGATTTAATGTTATTCTATTTGTGTTTAAAAGAGCTAAATAATTGTTTCCAATTTCAATTATTTTGTTTTCATTTGTATCGTTTTCATAATTTAATTACAAATCATTTTATCCTTAAAACTATTTCGAATACATTTATCTTTTATTTTAATTGAATAATTTAGTATTTCTACGACAAATAAGTGATCATTAATATTATTATTAGTAGAGTTGTCTTTGTCAGGGATTTAGTTGTCTGTAATTATAAATTTTTTCTTTTTCCTAAATTGGTCCTTATGTAAAATTCTGTTTGGAATTTTTCTATACCTATTTCCTTCTTGGAGTATATATTTTTTATTATTGTTATTAATTACCATTACTTCAGTGTGTCTGGGAGTCATTTTGTTCTTTATTTTCTCTGGAGCTGTGATTTTCGCGAATCTTTCGTCTATGTTTTCGTCTTTTCTATTTTTGTTTATTTTTTCTAAAGTTTTTAATTTCGTATCTTCTATACGTTTAAAAATCACATTATTATCGACTTTCCCTAAGTGGATATCGATTGGTCTTTCTTTCGTTGTTAGGTGTATAGTTTTGTTATAAACCTCTATTGCTTTGATCACTAGATCGACTGGACGTTTTGTATCAGCGAGTAATCTTATATGTTCGTTCAGCGTACTGTGGACTCTTTCTATATCTGAGTTCCCTGTATGTCTATTTGCTGTACAATAATGTAGTTGTATACCTAAATTCTCTAAATGGTTTTTCAGAGTTTCTGAGACAAAGGCATTCTCGTTATCAAGTGTGATTTCTTCGGGAATGTTCATATAGGAAAATATTTTCGTTAAAGCATTTATCTTTTAACAACACCTATTTAAGATCGTATGACATGCGTTCGTTCGTATCTATATCTAAGAATCTACAACTTAACTTAACTTGTTGTTTGCATATTTTTTTTCTTTTATGTTCATTTAATTGACAATACTCTATTTATCTTATCTAACGCACCCAGCGTAAAACGCAGTTAAAGTGCTAAAAAAATTAATAAATAGCATGCAAATTAACTACTACCTACTTCTTCCTGCACCTGTGCAGCAGGAAACTAAGTTCCGCTAATCTCTTCTGAAGTTCCTGTTCCTGGGATAAACCAAGACCTTTTTCTTTTAGAATCTGTATACGATTACCGCCCGTTCTCGCTGCTTTCTGGCTCTGGTTCCTCCACGTGTCGTTTCGGTTTCGGCGTTCTCTTTGGGATTTCCATGAGTCGCTCGTTTCTCGCCTAAATTTTGTTCGTTTACCCTTACTCATGTTGCTTGTCGGGCCCTGTACTCATCTATTGTTATTGGCTGTGGGCCACACTGGTATTTTGTTTGTAGTGCAGAAATTTGCTTATATGTACTTACGGTGTTGTTTTTATTTACATTTTTAACATTAATCCACTACTACACTACTGCCTTAAGAGAAGCTGGACAACAAATTTTCTACCTTTAGGGTTTAGGCACATGGTACAGGTAGGGTAAGGTCGGGAGGTTTTGACACGTTAACGAACATTTGGAAATACATACCTTAAAATCCAAATACAATTTCAAATTTTCAAAATTTACATAAGTTACAATATAATTTTAACAATATAAAAGCATTAATGATTAATCGATATAAATATTTTTAACAGAGTTGTAAGGTTTTGGGAAAAACCTTTTCCTCCTACCATGAAGGAGGATTTTATATGTATTTTTATATTTTTATATAAAACAACATACGTATTGCTTTTTTGATCAATAAATAATTTTTTTTTTTTAATTTCAACGCATATTATGTTGAAATGTTTTCTGGGTTAAATGCTCGCTTAAACGGTTGGTTTGTGAGATATGCCACATTCCTCAATGTGCCTGGCAGGGAAATACCTAAATGATAATGATTCAAGCAAAAAATTGTCAATTTTCAATTCATTATTGACCGAAAAATCCGTGAAAAGTTCATTGCTGCTAGCAGTTTTATGAATGATTCTAATTTCAGGACCTAAAGGTGTATACTAGATAGTGTAACACTCTTTCCTTGAAGTCACTTATCATATCACAGTCACTCGGAACACTAGCGCGGTTTTTTTTTTTACAGTTATTGAAGTGTGGGAAAATTAAATGTGCAGTACAAGTTTTTGTTCCCTGCAGTTCCAAAAAGGCCTTTGTAATGGGTGGTGGTGGTGGTGGGCGTGGTGATGTAACTCCCCTTGATCTTAGGAGGTCCCAAATATTCGTGCCGGTCGATATATAAAAAAAAACACACAAAAAAAATTACAATTTTACGTTGAGATGGTAGCATAGTAACCCGTGAACCTGTCCCACACCCTTCCGTACGTTAGCTGTTGATCGTACATAAATCGCGATCTATTTGATCACGTGGCAGTCCCACTTCCTGGAGGACACCTCAGTGCCCCTCTCCGCGCTGCCCTGTGCCGATATTAGGCGCAGCCCCCAAGTCGTATATTATTATATAACTTCAATTCACAACGTCACTTCCATCCTCACCTCGCCCTTCTCCGGATCTATCTTACCAACACATTGTATAGGTACTTAGAACTTAACGAATTACGCGTTCAAAATGTTTAAGAATCGAATCGCGGGGGGGTGGGGCAACCAAAAAAAACAAAAAAAAACTTTCGTCGGTCTCTTTTGACCGGAACAACCAAATACAATATGAATAATCAACACATATTACTCACCGCCAGCCAGCCGATGTGCGCACATTTGAACCTTCCTGGTCGAGTTTCCTTTTAGATGATTTGCAGTATTACAATAGTTATTTTGGTTTCCTTTTATTTTTTTTTTGTTGTTGCCACACTTTGGAAGTTAATTCCTTTTTCTTTACAAATTGTTTTTTTTTTTTGTTTTACCGAACGGAGAGAGGTTAGTAAAGGACTTTTGTCCTGTCAATTCTAAAAAAATGTAAATACCGTAAATCGTGCGCCACGGGGATTATCTTAAATCAAACGACTAATAACGTTATAAATTATGTGAGCTTTATTCTGCTAACCAATTCGAACTGATTACAATTATTATTTTACCTAACACCTAAACTTCGCTTGGCTTTGGTTCCCACGCAGGCCCATCGTCGTACACTCGCACCTGGAGCGTGTAATGTGATCTCAATAATTATGCGGCACATAACGGATGCGCGAAATATAGCCGTGGGACACGGGGAGTGTAAAAAAAACCAACCTTTCAATCTTAGGACAACTTTATTACTGATAGATAAAATTAAATTTTCTTCTGTTTACAATATTGCTGACTTAACTTTTGCTTTTTCTTTGGAATTCAGCTTCGTGCTGATTTATTTATTTATTGCAAATACATTATCTTATTCTCGGAATTCAATTTTTATGCTTATTAATTATTTTATTGCAATTACATTATTTTCTTGGAATTAAGCTTTATGCTGATCAATTAAAAGGCAATTATTTGTATTATGTTGATAGCCGGATGTTACTCGTGGGTTTTGCAACTTGATCTATATTATGTTGATGGCCGGATGTTGAGGCGATGTACTTGTGGGGTTTGTAACTCCTCCCCCCTTAGTGTGAAGCGATGGCCAAAGATACGGCAACGTAGGTTGGGCTGGAGCGAACTCGTACTGTATGCTATAGGATGATAATCTTCTGAAAGTATAGATTGCAAATGATATTAGTAAAACTCCAATAATTATGATACTGCCGAATGTATAGCTATCTATTTGTCTGGTTTCATATCGTAGGGTTTCAATTGAGTTTCTATTGATGTAATTGTATCCGTTCAATTTCTGGAGGCTTAGCTTCTCTCTGGTCTGATTGGAACTGACTTCATGGTGTATTGTGGGTAAAAGGTGAATTTCTTCCCAAAATATGTTCGGGTTATTTTTGTAGATTAATCCGTTGATGAAAATGTCGCAGTTCTCATAGTGTATAAGGACTGTACCATATAACGTTTGTGAATTATAGCCACATGTTGAGTTTATATTTGTTTCAGGTGCGTTTATTAGTAGAATATAGTTTGGTTCTGGTTGCAGGATTGCTGTAATCGGTCCAATCTCGTTTAGGTTACAATGGGCTGGTTGGTTAGTGATCAATTTCCCTAGGCATGATGATTGGTTGGTTTGTTCTTGATGAATCGATTCCTTACAGTAGTATATACCTTCTACTTTGGGGCATGGTTCATTTAGATATTGTATATTTTGGAGGTTAAATAGGATGTAGGGTGGGGTATCAATTTCTTTGGTAATGTTAATGGGTAGTGGGATAACATGGAATAAAGAGTATTCTTCGGAGGAGAGCATGGGTATACGGACATTAAATATTATTTTTGTATCATTATAGTATGCTTGTAGTTCTAGCATTTCATAAATATGTTCGCTAGAGATGGTCTTTATTGATTGTTCGTTAAATATATTTTGAATTTCGTCAAGTTCATCTTGTCTAAGGATGAATTTCGGGATAATGTTAAGCTTTGCCATTACTATTGATTCGGCAATGTTTGTAATGTGGTTATTTAGGAGGTCAATGTTATAATTTATCTGGCTTAGGTATTGTGTTCTAAGAAGTAGTTCTTCATTTACATGAAGTCTATTGCTATTTTGGTCTTGGAACTTTTGAAAGAAATTTTCGATTTTACTCTGTTGTTCGTTAATATGATTAGTTATATTTTCGAGTCTTTGTGTCAATTTTACGTTAATTCTAATTTCGTTCTTTAATTTATTTTGGGCTTGCGACTCTTTAAGGTATAGTTTTTCAATCTGATTATTTAAGTATTTTGCATCGTCCGCGTCCATATTACCAGTGATAAATTTAACTGCTGTGCCTAAACCGTTAATTAAACCTCTTCGATTTCTTATCTTCGGGGTCAATGAGTCGAGTTTAAATTTAACTTCTTTTAATTTTTGTTTTGTTACTTCAATAGAGTCTTTCAGATTATAAAATTTGTCAGTTGTTGTTATTGCGTCAGAGATTTTGTTAATATTGACTTTGTAGATGTCTAGATCAACGATATGTAGCAGGTTGTTAAAAGTTTTTATTGTTCTTGCGTTTCCTAGTTTAAGGGGAAGTATTATTTGTCTGTTGGTCAGTACCTGTGTCTCCATTTTTTGCGCTGTTGCACTTATTAAGATGCATCTGAAACGGAATATTGTTTTTGTTTGTAGTTTTATTTATTTATTAATTTTTTTTTTTCGTTTTAGTCTACATTTATGTATTTTTTTATCATCAGCTGTTTGAATTGTTATTCTTTTGTTTATTTTAACTCTATGCTTTGAAAATCGGGGTGTTAATTTATTCCTTCGAGATTCTTTCCTATAAACTAAATCATTAGTGTCTAATATTTCGGGTTCTTCCCTTGTTTTATTGAGTTTATCTATATTATTATTTCTTATATATTCTAATCTTTCTTTAATAGTTGGGTAAAGTATGGTTTGATATTCATTAAGTTTTTTTAAATAGTCATGTTCGTTGTTAAATTGTATTTCATTGTTAAACTTATATGTTCTGCCATAGAAGACTTCGTAGGGTGTTAGTTTAGTTGAGGAGTGGATTGCATTGTTGTATGTTATTAAGGTTTCATTTAGGATTTCTTCGTGTTCTAAGTCTAAGTTATTTTCTTTTCTTTTTAACATAATGATTCTATAGATTTCTGTTAAGTTTGAATGAAGACGTTCTACTGGTGAGTTACTAGAGGTTTGTTGGAAGGAAGTGATATGTAACTCTATGTCATATTGTTTGCAAAAATCTTTGAATATATTGCTTGTGAATTCTGGCCCTTGGTCGCAAATTAGTTTTGTTGGAATGCCGTGTAGGCTTATATAGTGTTTTATGCATTTTAGCATCGAAATGCTTGTACGTGAGGGAAGTGTATATGCTGAAGCGAATTTCGAGAATTTATCAATGAGCGTTAATATGCTTTTATGGTTAATGGAGTATATGTCTATATGAATTATATCGAGTGGTTTAGTGGGAGTTTCTGACTTTTCAAATTTTAATTTCGGGTGATTTCTATCATATTTAAGTGTTTGGCATGTGTTACAATTGTTGATTGTCTGCGTTATTTTTGTTTTCATATAGGGGAAATAATGAGTTCTTTTGAGGTGCAGTAGGGTTTCGTTAACCCCTCTGTGATTATTATTTTCGTGGTACTCGTTTATAAGTCTGTCCTGTTCGTCATTTGGTATTACGTCTGTTAGTATTTCTGTGCATCTTACGAGTCGGTAAAGTTTGCTATTAGAGAAATATTTAGAATAAACAGATTGTATTATTCGAAAGGTCTCGTCGTCTGAAAAGATTGCAGATAGTTTGTTAGGGGGTATGAATTTCTTAAAAATGTCAATTATTGCTTGTTCATTAAATTCCGTATTTTGTATTTGTCGTCGTTGTTTGTTTTTGAAAGGTACTGTTAGGGTCATACCAGGCTGTGTTTCGGATTTCCGTATGATAAGTTGTAAGTTGAATTCGTTTAATGGCCTTTCTGATATCGGAATGCCATCGTCAAGGTTTTCTTCTGCGGAGTGGATTGTAGTTCCAGATGTTCCTTGCACTGTTGTTGTTGTATCGTTAATGTTTATGTCTTCTTGTTTTGATATGGTTGGGTTATTGATTTTTATACGGCTAAGTGCGTCGGCGTTGGTGTTTAATTTTCCTTTTTTGTAAGTTATAGTGTAATCATATTCTTCTAGTCTAAGTCGCCATCTAACGAGCTTGGAATTGGGCTGGCCCATACTATGGCCAAAAGTTCTTTTTCAATTGTGGAGTAATTTAATTCTGTGTCTGTCAGTGTAATGTAATATAAGGTAATTTTTTATGTCGTTCCAGACTAATGGAGTCCCGTACATATTCAAGACTTCATTTGCCTTTCCTTCTATTTTGTTGCGAATTGCACGCAGTAGAATGACTGAATATGGTGTACCGTTTGCATTAGAAACTAAACCTAATATTTCTTCTACGTTATTAATAAATTCGTGAAGTAATCTAGGGTTACCGTCGAATTTCGGCAAATCCTTTATTACGTCAGGAATTCGAAGCGAGTTAAATATATCGTTAAGGGGTATTCTCATTGGACTGGGACCTGCATTTATATTTGCATTCGCGTTTGCACCCGCGTTTGCGTTTACATTTACATTTGGTATAATTGGGTTCGACATTGTATCAAATTCCGCGTTAATCAAAGGTGAACTTGTACTTAATATTCTTGAGAACACTAAACCTTCGCTAGATTCCTCCTCTTCTGATCTTTCTGTGATAGAATTAAGACTTAATGTCCGTAAGGGTTTTTGTAAGGGAAAAATGATTTTAACTTTCTATGCATGTGGAGTGGGATAAAGAGCGAGAGAAAGGAAAATATATCAATATACTGAACTTACATGTATCCCAATAGTTTAGGTATCATACTGTGCTGATTTAATTCTTAAAGCTGCGTTAAAGATGTGTTAAAGATGTCTTGAAGATGTTGAATTTTTAAAGTTGTATTAAAGATGAATTAAGGATGTCTTAAAGATGTATTAAAGATGTATATTGTTCTTATTCGTCTATGTGATTGAGTAAATATTGTTGCTTGTCCTTGACTGCACTGATTTAAGTTATTATTTTTCCACTTTGTAGTTCTTTTTGGTGATTAAAGGATAAAAATCCTACTTATTTTTGGGTCACTATCTATCGATGTTCCTTCGATATTGACGTAGAGTATCGATAATCCTTCGGCACTTTCGTCACAACACCAAAATGTCACTTTAACCTTTTATTATTTTTTTTTGTATATTTCCGATAAACCGCCGGTTAAATACTTTTAAAATATCGTGTTAAAGAAAAGTCACCGGACTACGCGACTGCGCCAAATATAGCCGTGGGACACGGGGAGTGTAAAAAAAACCAACCTTTCAATCTTAGGACAACTTTATTACTGATAGATAAAATTAAATTTTCTTCTGTTTACAATATTGCTGACTTAACTTTTGCTTTTTCTTTGGAATTCAGCTTCGTGCTGATTTATTTATTTATTGCAAATACATTATCTTATTCTCGGAATTCAATTTTTATGCTTATTAATTATTTTATTGCAATTACATTATTTTCTTGGAATTAAGCTTTATGCTGATCAATTAAAAGGCAATTATTTGTATTATGTTGATAGCCGGATGTTACTCGTGGGTTTTGCAACTTGATCTATATTATGTTGATGGCCGGATGTTGAGGCGATGTACTTGTGGGGTTTGTAACTCGCGTGTAGGAATGAATTGCGGCGCTTGCACTTTTATATCGACAGGTGAACAGCCGATCGTGTTAACTAGATTAATTGAGAGATACCGATTTCAAATAAAGTAAAAACTAAGCAAACATATTTCGTTTTTCGTTTCGTTACATTAATCTTCTACACCGCAGTAGTGAAAGAGACTAGAATATGGTGTACGTATCTCGATAATTACATACATACACCGATCGCTAGTAATTAATAACAAGATGCACATGTCACTGATCTGTCGAAACAATCTTGGGATTTATGTTAAGGTTGCTTGGTGAACTGCAGCCTGTTAGACAGTAGAATAGGGGCGTCGTTGGGGTGCACTAATCGTACAGCCGAGGGTTGCGTCAAAAAGATATTTCGGACGTCGCAACTCGAGCATGTATGCGATTGTGATTAACCCTTGAAAATTGCGGTCGGCTGTTGCAGGTAGCGTACAAATCAGCGCCGTTTGTTGGCTATTCGGAACACGTGCGACTGTAAGGTTTGGCGAATTTGTTTGCCCTGATTCCAAGGCCGCGGGAAATATTACTGCAGCTGCTGCGCAGTGTATTATCAATCCTTGTTTCGCTGCTGCGAGCGTACAATGGAGATTTCCTTTGTGAAAAAGGGTGGATTAGAATGTTACATATTTAATCCTAAGATAATACCAACCTTGTGCCAATGAAATATTAATATACTTCGTACGTTTCCGTGGCTGACAAATACCGTGGTATTCTGCGCCGTTTTTACTCAATTCGCACCTAGCTGCGGCGAGAGAAATTAGGATCGAATCCTTTATGGAAAAATGGGGATCAGAAGAGGGTATTATTATACCAAAAATACAAGTACTAACCTTTACGTCAAAAATTACCTTTTTTTATCCTCCGATGCAGAGTCTGCCTAATGTAGGGGTGCGCGATGAAAATCACGGTTTTTACCTTGCGGTGGCGAAAAAATTGGACAAAGGGTGTGGTTCCCTTGTAGGAAGAATTAAAAATTCCTTTTTTGTTTTTTTTTGTATCCTCCACCCGGAGTATGAGTGGTCGCGACCACGCGTTTCCGCCAAATGTAAAAAGAAAAATGGATTACTACCAAAAATGGCGAGTTCAGTCCTGAACGAACTGATATGAAACATGGGCAGGCTTCAGAGCGTGATCGCTCACTTTGTGGTAGGGTTTAATTGGTTCGCTCGTTATTTGCAGAAATTATAGCAAGTCGAAGTGACGACAATTTAGGTGATGGTGAGAAGTTGAAGCAAAACAGAATTCATCACACCTTCTAAAAAAGGATTAAAAAGAGAACAATTTCACTTAAAATATTTATGTCTTTTTGTTGATTCCGATGAAGCTGTTGTTTTGACTGGAGTAGACTAAGCACGTCTTCCCAGTTGTCCTTCATAGATGCACACATGTCATATTTTGATGCCCATCTTGTCACACACACTCTACCTTTAATGAATTTTGCAAGATGCTATATATACCAAACTTTTTAGTATACTTCACTAATTTTTTGCAATTTTCAAATGACCGAAACAACTATATCTTTCTTTGTCCTTCAGTGCTTTTATAATATTTGATCCTCCGTCAGTCACAAAACAAATTAAATGATGGGATATATCATTATCGAAGGAAAAGCCATATTCATTAAACAAATTGGTTAGTTTGCTAAGAATTCTTTCCGCTGTTGATGGTCCTTCTATTTCTTGTACGGCAAGCACTCGTTCAATAAGTTTATCGTTTTTTATATAATGCACTGTTGAAGCTAATTAGTTTCTCATTCTATATATACGCTTTATTATGTTGAAGTTTATTTTTTATTATAGGCACTAAGCTTTCTTTCTATGTTGTTACTTATCGTACTTTGCACCGATTTAAATGCACTCTTTTACAAATTTGTGCATTCTGGACCTTCAGTTATAGAAAAAGGTCTAGTGTCTTCTATGCAAAGTCTTATTGATGCATTCAAAATAGCTTTTTTATCACTTGTTGTTATATTTATTTTATTAATCTCACTAGGTCTTGTTTGGGAAAAACACTTCTGTCTCAAAAGATTAGTTGTAGTTTTCTTTTTATTTTTTAAAACTTTTTTGCACGCCCTACATCCGACAACTTCTGGGATTATTTCACCATTCTCATTTTTTACTTCACCAAATATTTCCCAAAATTTACTCCTAGTATTTCGCTTATCTGCTATGGAATAAATATTGTCTTGCAGTTGTTGTGATATATAATTTTGTTACATTACGTGATACGCATATTTTAGTCCCGAAGCTTAAGTGGCGAATAGATGTTGTTTACTATGTATGCACAAATACCTGGTGTACTTTAGAGCGCTCTTCCTATAAAAAAAAATTGGAAATATCTAATCAATATCGATTTGTAAGTTTGCGGCTGCGTTGTTCTACTTTTTTCTTTTTTGTTTCGAGTTTAAATTTATTTAAATTTGACTTAATTGGGAATTTGTCGGAATACGAGAATTTGTGCTTTTAACGATTTTTTGATGGAGGCAATAAAACGTATACAACACTATAGTAGAAAGTGTAAACAACGATAATAAATATACAAACAACCCGCTGACAATACAATTTTAAGAATCTGTGATTTTGTTTATTTAATCAGTCACCTGAAAATAAAAAAAAAAATTAAAATCAACACAACAACAATATATGTGGGTAATGCAATAGAGTACTGCCCGTGTGATACACTGCCAAACAGCAGACAACTTATAAAAAAAGTTTCATCAAATTCGGATCATAAAACAATCAAGAACCTAGGGTTCTAGGTTGAAAGCAAAACTGACAGATGAGAATATAATGAGAATCGAACACATCATTGAAACGATTGGGTTCCAAATTAGAGAAACGAAAATCAGCTGTTCATTGAAATCGATTTCAATCAGTGAAATAATAAAATTGGATTTAAAGAAAAGTTTTAATCAGAATTAAGTAATTTCTTTTCTAAAAAAAAATACCATATTTGATTAGCTTTATTTTGATACCAATTAAAGCCAATATATTTTGATTAATCGTCTTAAAATCAGAAATCAAAATTTCAATGATGCATTTCAATGATAGCTATAACTGGGGCCTAAGTTAAGTATAATTGGTGATTAATGAATATGTTTTCTAAGAGTTATTAGTTGTCCATCATATTATTTTTATATATATGAATTATCACTTAGAAGTAAAAAATGTAATATTAACATTTAATTATATAAAGATTTTTGCTTGTATTATTAGTATTAAAATTATTGAATTAATATTTTTATACTGATATGTACCAATGTAAATTTTACAGTAAAAATGTTAATGACCCTATTATGTAAGACAACTACAACTAAAGTTGAGTTGTCACTTGGTTTTATTTAATTCAAAATTCGGTATTGTCCGTATTGTAATACACAACCTTGATAGAAAAGTTGTCTGTCAAAACACAACAAAGATGGTAGTGGTTGTCTATAAGTTGTTAGTTAGTTTGGGTTGTGTGAAAGTTGAGTTGAATTGAAGACAACTCAACTCAACTAAGTTGAGTTGTCTTACATAATAGGGGCATAAATTGATATATTTAAATGTATATTTTCTAATATCAATTTGCAGCATTAGAAATATCGAATTGATATTTTCGAACGAATATTTTCACATATCTATTTGATGTCGAAAATATGAAATCAATATTTTTTATTACTTCAAATATCAATTGAAACATAATTTTAATGTTAAATTCACAAATAAAAATGTCCAATGTCAACTAATGATTCCACTGCAGTTGTTAAAATATTATATTTATCACTAATTTTCACATATTTTATTTACCTAGTCAATGTTTGTTAGATAGATAAAGTTATATAAGTACATATTTCTTATTTTTGAGAGTGAATTTAATACGAATTTTTATTTACATACATACATACATTTTCAATGGCCCGCTTATCTATTCCGTGGGTCGCGGGTGTAGGTTGCTCAAGTGGACCCTCCATAGCTCTCGATCCTCCGCCATCGACTCCAAATTATCCAGGGCAATCCCCATACGGGTAGAGGCATTCTTTGTCGAATCGTAATAAATAATAATATTCAACTATACAATTAACTAAAGTCTTTCTCTGCTCCTTCTCTAGTTTATTTTCTTCGATGTTGTAGCAGGCCTTGGCCGGCTTTTGACGATTTTAGTATTTCACGGACATGCTAGACAGAAATAAAAAGGTTTATCACTAATAATAAGAAATTCATTGTTTTCCTATTTAATCCAAAAAATAAAACGCAATAGCCTGTTAGACGTATACTTGAAAAGGGATTCTTGGGGAGAGTACGATAACTACGGCGCCAAAAATTGATAACGGTATTTTGTAGAGGGGTTAAATACAAGCACTTTTTACTATGGGAGGGGGGGGGCGTCTATCTTACTCCGTTTAGGCGGGAGGGGTAATTTAAAGAAAATGATACTTTAAATGGAAAAAAATACATTAAAAAACAGTGGCAACACTTATAATAAGAGACTA
The DNA here is from genome assembly GCA_955612985.1 of Cheilosia scutellata. NCBI lineage: Eukaryota > Metazoa > Arthropoda > Insecta > Diptera > Syrphidae > Cheilosia > Cheilosia scutellata. The sequence goes on along the minus strand of OY015313.1, from coordinate 49,690,361 downwards.
TAACATTTTAGAAAGCCCATAATCTGTTCTTTTATATTATTTTTAAATCAAGTTATTCCCTTAAATAGATTTTGAAAAAAACAAATTCAAACTTGAAATTTTAGGACAAAAATTGGGTGAGTAAAATAATTTTGGCGATGAAAACTAATGACGGATTTATGTAGAGGAGTTAAATACAAACATTTTTTACTATTGGAGGGGGGTCTATTAGAAGATATTAGAAGACATAAATCAATCTGGTTTTGAGTGTTCGATTAAGAATTGATTTAGGCAGTAAAAACTACAAACAAATTAAGTATCTATTTGCTCAACATTGAAAAAAATCAGCATAAAACTTTTTCTTTTAATTTTTTTCCTTAAATTTCAAGTTTGAAAGTATTTTTTTCAAAAACTATTAACAGCTATAACTTGATTTAAAAATAATATCAAAGAACAGATTCCTGGCTTACAAAATTCATAAAGTCCTTTATTGTAAGTGTTGCCATTGTTTCTCAATTTATTTTTTTTTCATTTTAAGTATTATTTTTTTTAAATTGCCCCTCCCGCCTAAACGAAGCCAGATAGACCCCCCCTTTCATAGTAAGAAATGCTTGTATTTAACCCCTCTACAAAATACCGTTATCAATTCTCGGCGCCGTAGTTATCGTACTCGTGCCGGATTTTTTTACATCCAATACAAAAGAGAGAATTCCAAAAAGAAAAGCTTATTTTAAAATAAAAGAAAATACGAATTTTACAATATTTTGTTGAATTTTTGGGTACATCATACACACAAAGTTTTACCAAAATCTATAAAAGCCCTTAAATTATTTTCAAATTAAAGTATTGGAGTATAATTTTTCTAAAAAAAAAAACCACAGAATTGGATAATTGAATAGAAAAATAATATTCTTATAAAATAAAAAATAGTTTTCTTTTTATTTAGTTATTAAGAACAAAGGAGATTAAATATTCTACCTCAAACTATTTTGTATTTATATGTATGTTCTTACTTTGAATCTGGTAAATCCAAAGGATCGGATTTTGACCTGATTCTTCTTAGGTATATGTTTCAGCTCTCTTTTGCAGACTCATCTTCTTCGTCGCTTTGGACATTGCTTTGGAACATTGCAATGCTAGATATTCATGTTTTTTAGTATGTTACCACAATTCGAAATACTTTAGATTTTTGTAGGTATTTATGTTCATTTCAAATAAAACACAAAACATAAATACCTACCTACCTGTCAAATATCACTCAGTTGTTGGTGTGGAACTCATAAGGAATGTAAAGCAAATGAGAGTGGTGGCGTTCAGGAAATAGAATACCGATACTAAAACGACACTAAAGCGACTTGACTCAAAAAACGCCAGCTGTCGTTTAATATAAACGCCACGTATAGAATAAGGGTGATTATTCTTTTTTTCAGTTTCGTTTCTTATTAAAGAATATTATGTAACGGTAAAAATGCTGTTGGAGTGTACCTTCCACCCTGTAGATACAGGAATCCACGATGTTATGATTGGGTGGAAGGGTGTCCGATCGGCGAAGGCAAGGTAGGCATGCTAGCTGGAAGCACGTGCTTAGCTCGTCGATATGGGGTGGGGTCTTTTGCCTGCCTATCGAACTACCGTACGTTTTCATGCCTAGTCAAAATAAAAAAAAAGCTAAAAGAATGGGAAAGGGAAAAGGAACAAAAACTGGATGGGAAAGGTATGAAATGGGATACTGAAAGGGAAAAAAGAAACGTAAGAGATGGACAGAACTAAAATCCTTAGTATGCTGAGTTCAGCCAGCTACAGGCTCAACTGACACATCAAGCCTCCCCTCACTTCTCTCGAAACTTCGGCACCCAAGATGGTATTGGTACCGGTGAGCTACCCTCCCCTTTACCGTACCTAATTGTTAGGTAGGGCACCGTGGCTGCCACTTGCTCAAAATATGTGGCAACCCCTAACTCAAAAAAAACCATGCTTTATTTATGCCACTTGGTTGTCCCGCCTCCCCATGCCTACTCACCTATGATCACCCCTATGGTGTTTTATTTTTTTAATTAGACATCATCGCGTTGACCGTTGTCCTTAAATTTTCAAAACAAAACTGTGCCTTCATATAGCGAGAGAAATCTTAAATTAACTTCCCAGCAAAATAGTGATAAACATAACTGAGAAGACACCATCAAAATTCTCTTCGTAAAGATAACTTACAAAGATTTATTCAAAAAAAAAAGGAAATATATAATAATTACAACCCAATACTTAATGGTAAAAAAAAAAAACAAAATTATTAACAAAAAAAAAAATGAGTAGGTATCCATTGACTAACATTGGCAAAGAAAAAAAAAATGAAGGTATAACTACATACATAAGAATTAGAAATGTAATGAGAAGAAAACTAAAATATATAGGTATATCAAATTAAAAAAAAAATCAAACAAACAAAAGTGCTTTAAATAAAAGCTTTTTGGAACTTATGAAACCAACACTCCGAAGCATGTGGATTCTGTTGAATAAGGCAAAGTTATTTTATAAGTAGGTATGTCTTATAGAAATCTTAAAACGAAATGACACAAGAAGTTATTTTGAACCAAAAAAAAAGAAGATAAAAACAAAGTTGCAAGCAAATTACCTGTTGACTTGCTGGTCCGGTGGTATGCACAACACTGGATCGCTAAAAGTAAAACACAAAGGAGATGGCAGGGATATTCTTAATGATGCGAGGGGTACGATTTGGAATTTGGTTCAACATAAATTTCTCTTTTATATTATTTTTATTTATTTATATCCGTATAATAACTATATTTACTTAAAACGAAAGAAAAGGTAACAAACTAAAATTAATATTAAAATATAACAAAAAACTAGAAATTTTAAATTAAATATGCCAGCTGCCGGAATCGATGCAATGATGGAGGATCGTCACAAAGTTGCCTACTTTTTGGCGGAATGTATCGGGGGAGCAGCGCTGATTTAAACACCTTCCCAAACTGCTCGGGACCGTTTTTGATTTTATGTTTTTTTTTTTTTTTTTTATGTACGAACAATGATCGAATATTTTAAGAAATAATAAGTTCTCTCCTCAGCAGCTGACGTACTGGAGTGAACCTTGTTATTAGATAATTTTTTAAGATAACTATTACCAATAATAATGAAGAAAAAAGTACTGTATCAAAAAATGTTGTATCTTCTTCCGGATAATAATAATCAGAAATAATCTTAGGAAGAACATACTTAAGAAACTCGCTATTAGCATAATTTTTAACGGCGATTCGCATGCGTAGTACGCCTAACACGAGGATGAGCAGGAGTAGACATCTCATCATTCTCGGACAAAAACAAATTTGAAATTAGCCCAAGTAACAGTTTTAATAAGATATAAGAACAGAGCTTTTAGATTTAGAAGTTGTTCTACTAAAAAATAAGTAAGGTAGCAAATAAAAAGGAAAAGAATGATAAAAGATTTAAGAATCATGACCTTTCCTAAGGATTTTTTTTAATAAAACCGAAACTGCCCTCTTAAGAACTGGGGGCTCTGAGTGCATCTAGCAATGTCATCAAATTTGAGACTTGCTCATCTCGACCTACGTGCAGAGAGTCTAGAGTACCTTGATTGGCTGTCCACTTGTTCACATCAAGTCCTAAAATTCTAGCTCCCTTCATCTGATCTTCAGTAAGCTCCCTTACTCTTGCGGTGAACCACTCAGCAGGAGCTGGATGCTTGACGTCATCATCTATTGTAGCAACTGCAGAAAACTTGGGAACCATAATGTTCTTAAAACTCTCTGTACGATTGTGAAATTGACAAAATAGGACTGCCGCTCGAGCCAAGTTAGGAAACTTTTGAGTTGTCAGTTCCGTGTCCATTGCGTCTATGATTCTCAAATAGGGCCACAACTGTCCTAATTGAGCTTTCTTTTTTCCTGCTGCGTCTTGGAATTTCCCTATTTCATCCAGAACCTCAGGAATACAATGTGCTCGACTCTTTTTTTCGGAAGATATAAAGTCCAACATACATTTTATAGTAATCATAGAGGCCTCAGATAATAGAATAATGGCAGCTGAGAACTCAGGCTTGATAAATGACCATTGATGAACCCAATAGAAAATTGCTGTTTTTAACTTGGGTATTTTATTCCAGATATTAGACATGGTTTCTATACCTTTAACATCACAAAAGAAAGAAGACGAGGTTGCACCCATACTGAAATTAACTGCCTTAGTCCTGTTAGTCAGGAACGTTGTGTTTTGTACTGCTCTCTTGGTAGTATCGGAAGAGAATGTTTTTGACATGAGCAACATTAGAAGATGACAAGTTGCTCTAACTGATTCTGCCGTTACCCTGCTAGCTTCTGTCATACCCTCTATTGTTGTAGCAATATCAATAATTTCTATCCCATCATCAGGATCTTGCATGTATTTGTCATATAGTGGCCCAAATTCTTTATAATAAGAGAAAAAACTTATTATATAAGGGAGGTTATTCAATGTCAGCTCAGGTTTGACAAATCCTTCACCTTGAACGATCCCTTTAAAAAACGTCTGCAACAATACAAAGCCCCTGCAAAGTTTCGGTTTTTCTTCAGAAGATATATCCAAATTTTTGTAATTTCCTATAGCAGTTCCTCCCTTTTTAATTTTTATGGCATCGTTGTCAAAAGGATTCATAGTTGTGCCCTTGGTTTCAATAATCAACCCTTCGTAGACAAATTTTTGTACAGTCTCTCTGTTTTCTTTCCATTCTTCTGCACCCACTACTTGGAGATGCCGAAATTGATTTTCCTGTAAGATAGGAAGATTGAAAACAGGGTCTATCTTAATTCCTTTGCTACCTGATGCTTGTGTAGACATTTTCGTTAAAATCTAGTAGTTTTGTAACTGATTGAAAATAAAAAAATCAAAATTTTAAGTAACTTTTTCTATTCACTCTTATATATATTTTATAGTGATTTCTTTTTATAATGATTTCTTTTTATAATTGGGTATGGGGATCAGCAACATAAACTTAGAGCACCATTAGAACCGCACTATCACAATTTTTTTCTTTATTGAAGTTAGGAAAGCGGGGAAGCAATAAACCGCGAGCTTTATGACAATTTTTGTTTGTAGATTAGGTTATTATAACCCTTTTTTTATATACATATAATATATAAATATGAAACTAAGTCTGTCGCTCTTACACTGTCAATTGACTGACAACAAAATTTCGGCACCAACAATTTTATTCGCGATACGATTGTTCGGATTTTAGCGAATTAGTTACGGCAACGTTTCACACGATCGGTATTGAACGGTTTCACTCCCGCGGTTACCAATCTAAAAAAAAACCACCGCTTCATTCTCCATTCCGGAAAAGGCCGCCCACCATTTTTTCCCTTTTTCGTTCAGTTCGGCCAAATTTTCCAGCAGTTGGGAAAAAATATGAACGAAGTTTATTATCACCAAAGTTTCCTGGGACAATGTTACATCAACCCTTTTCTAGCGCTCATTAAATGAAAAAAGTAGTATATTACTGATTTTTTCATTTAATAAGGTCATTGCAAATGGAAAGTCTCAGGAACCCCACCGGTGCCCAGGCTAAAAAAAAAAAATAATCCTAGTAGGAAACTAAGACCTACAATTATGAAGTGTAAGGAGATTTTCTGTAATGTAATTAGAATGCGAAGGGCCAGCAGCATCAATACTACCAATCTTCCCAAGCCAATCACCCACTTTAGAGTTGCAGCTGCAGCTTATTGTACTTAGAATCATTGGGTCGTTAGCAAACTGTATTGCGTTACAAAAAACACGGACTTTAGAAAAAAAATTAATATAGTATTGGATTGGTTTAAACATAATTACATTTTTAAATTTCCATGAAAATAGTTTGTGTCTAAACACGGCTTGAAGGCCTATATTCCCTCTTCCAGGAAAAATTCTTTCTATTTCAGGCCGATCCAAAAATTTTATATTTTCGAAATTTACTCCACTTTCTATAAAAGAATAAGATTCGAATTAATTAATGGTAACTTTTTTACCTAACTTTCGCCATGAGTAAGAGTATGTACTTTTCGTAAGAGTATGTACTTTAGTGTTCCACGGACCACTTTTTGACTAAACTTAGTTAATGATGCAATTAAATATACAGGGTGTTCCAGTTAAGTAGTATAATCCCTTAAGGGAAGATTCCTGAAGTTCTACCGTACAAAAAATGGCGGGTCTATTCTCACCATATTTCCCGTATAGCCAAAGATAGGTGATGAAGTAGGAGGTGCTACCACTTAAATGGCTATAACTTCTAAACTATTATAGGTGCAAAAATTAAGTTGTACGTTTTGAAAAGACAATTTAGTAGCGCATATTTGATGTGGAGTGATTTAATGGCGTGGTATAAATGTGTTATGAATTCAATTTGTTTGAAATAAAACGCAAGTTTATAATATGCGAACCGCTCCGGTTGAGTACTTTATTAGAACTAAAAACTAAATCGTATAAAGAAGTTCTTGAAGGAGAGCTATACATATGCGATACCAATAATCGATACCTTCATCGAATTATGCTTATGTTTACATTTTATATTCGAGATGCCTTCGCATCCTAATTTGAAACGTTTATTTTCGTTCCTTCTCAGGATGTTTATTTTATCGTGGAGTGGTTCGTCGCAACGTTTTTGTAGATCGTTCGCTGGGACTTCAAATGTTTGTTATGATAGCGACTTAGTATATCATCCGCTGGAATGTGGAGCGTTTATTGCACCATCTTTGGTTGGAGATGCCGTGTAAGGGGTACCATTCCTGAAGTCAGTGTTACCGGTGAAAGGAGTGCAGCCAGGAAAATGAGCGTCCATGAGCAAATCCAGTGATTGTTCCTCTGATTCTGTCCATTGGCCACTGGGGTTTTTTAGTACACTCGGTACAGTGGGCGTTTTGGATAGGACCTTACGTAATCTGGAGCCTTCGTTAACGCTGTTAACTTTCTCACAGAAATTACGCCAAGAGCTACGTTGTGCCTTTCGAACTTCTTTTTAAGGTTCCGTTTCCATATGTCTATATGTTTCGCTACGATGTCTGTCCGAATAAAATAAAAAATGTTGTACCTAGGTCTATCTCAAGAACTAATTGACGTAGAAAGCCGGAATTTGCACACAGTATCAGGTATAACCTCTAGTTAATCGACAAATACCAATATTAACAATACATCGGCTGGTTTTGGAGTTATTCTTAATTTCATGGAAAAAATTATGTTCATTCGCACAAAAAACTGTTTATTTTTAGATTTACAAAAAATGCATGTAATCCTTTCGTGTGGAGTAGATCATCTTCGTAGCTATATATGTGCTGAAGACTGTTATGTCGAAAAGTTAATATTTTAGAAGATATTTACAAAAAAACTCAATCAATCGCCACAATTGGAACTTCCATATTCTATTCCAATCCCAATGCATACCCATCTCATACACCATTGTCAATGTCACCACACCCACACGGCCTCACGGCCATACGCATAACACTATATATATTATATACGCGCAAGAAAACCGAGAGAATTACTCCGAAAAGGGTGTGGCTTGTGTGTTTATCGCTCTCGATGCATTATGCGTTGTTGGTTTGAGTTAAAGATGTCCTGCCGAGGACACTGAAAAAAAAAAAACCGAACACCAACCTTTGTGGGTTGGTCCAACTTGTTCGAAATAAATAAAATACCGTTCTACGTTATAATAGATATATTATATTAAAATCAATCGTTACTGTTACACTGCCTACTTAGAACTAACTTATTGTACTGTGCCACAAAAGCAGGTAGACGCCTATGCCATGCCCAATCCGCTGAGTTGCCAAATCAATCCAGCGCGTGTGCGAGTATCCGGTGTTCAGTCGTTGCACCCGAAGTATCGTGAGAAAGTGCTGATACAGTTAGAACTGTTTTATGTATGCTCGTGTCGGATCGTGTTAACTCCTCCCTTCCTGAAAATCTACGTCCCGTAGATCCGCTAACCTATGGCTGGTCAACGACCGGATGTTGGTTGTCGACCGGAAGCGACCCTTGTAGATGAAGGTTCAGTCTTGGGATCTTTGACCCGGCGTTGAAACTCCGTAATGTCCTCCAGGCAAGGATTAGAATAAGGAGGAACATACCCGTGTCTGTAATTAGAGAAATGTTCATTTTATTGGTTAAATTACCTAACCTCGAATGAAGACGTCTAGAGCTCTATTTCGGTAGGTTTCGACTAAAGCCGTCACCGTTTCTTGACTGAAGGTCTCCGTTTTGATCTTGTTGATCATCAGCGACAGTTGGTGGTTAACTGCCGCATAAAATTCATCCAGTTTTAAACTTCCTTGGGCTAGTTGGTTGAGCTGATGCTCCAAGGTTCTCATGTCCCTCTTGTCTGCGTAGTGCAGCGAAAGACATTGCTTGATAGTCTGCCAATCATTGTCGAAGATATTGTATGAGATGAGGGCTGCGTCAGCAGAGCCCCTAATCTTTTGTCTAATGTGCTGAAGTATAGCACGATACAAAGGTTTTGTTTTTACTATTTCATAGTCCCTCAAAATGGCCTCGACGACATGGACCCACGATATATACTGGATCGGGTCGCCTTCGAATGTCTGCAGTTCCTTGACGCAGTCAGGCAGCCGACTAATTTCTTTCAAATCAGATTAATTTTGGGGTCCGCAGAGTTCAACTTGATCGTTGATAGGAATTAATTCTCGCAACTGCCCGTCCTCGAGCTTTTTGAGGCGTGCCTCAAACGCTTTGAGTTGGACAAGGATAGTGTTCACCGCGCCCGTCAACTCAGTCAAGGACCTACTTATAGCATCCATATCTTACAAAAGTACAGGTAATAGTAATAGATAAAATGGAGAAAAATAAATGGTACTTAACTGACTTCCTTGGTTAACTTTCTGGTGCCAATCACTTCCCCTTTTATGCTTTTTATAATTGTAAAGCTCGCAATTTTAATTTTTTGCTCTTTTTCACACTTCTAATGTGTGTAATTAATATTAATTTTAATATTGCTCCTTTATATAGGGCTTATTTTCTTATATCTTATCACTTTCTTTCTTATCACTATTTTTCGCACTTTAGGTTCTTAGTCACTTCTTTCTGCACTCACATTTGGGAGATCATTCTAGCAAAGATAATAAAACACCTAGATGACGCATTCAAATGGCAATTGTTGTCATATGAAATCAAAATTCGATACCCTTAAGAAGCTTTTCGAAAAAGCTTATACTGCTGAGAAAAAATGAAATCGAAGCTGAACAACACTACTACCACTACATTACCACTGCTACGGAACTGAACTGAACTGACTCCATCAGAGTCCAGCCACACACACACCACTTATATTATAAATATAATTGAACATTGCATGCATTTGCAGTTCTTCATTTCATTTAATTATTCGGCATTAGTCCTTCGACGAAGTCGGACGTGCTGCGTTTTATATGCAATTTGACGTCATATCAATGCGTATGCGAATTGCGAATTTGCGATGCGAGTGTATCGTCTAGATGTGCACTTCTGCAGTGCATCGTTAATGACTCTCTTTTTGTTTTCGTTTTATGCTATATTTCGCGTTCTCTATAATGAATGTCCCCTTCCCCTTGGCCATTGATCTTGATAGATTTAAAACCGGTTTGTATTCTTATTATTACATCACTATACTGTCTGCTCTTGTTTTATTTTGTGTGTGTGTATAAGAAGGAAAAAGGAACAAACAGAACAGAAGTCCTCGATGAAAAAAAAATCGTCGATCATTTCTGTTATGTATTATAAATTTGTTCCTTTTTATGACGGCATACCAAACTGAGCCATCGTATTTTTAAAATCTATAGGTACATAATGTAGGTACATAAAACAAATAACATTTTCTTTTTTAAAATCAAATGAACTATTTATTTCAAAAAAGATACATATGAATCGCTGTCGCTTTTTGTGTTTTGTTGGTCAAATCTGAGTTAGCTGTAGACAGAAGACGAACAAAGCCGAAAATTTGCAAAATATTCAAAATACAAAATGCTAAATGCGTATGAAATGAAGAAAACTGACTTCGAATTTATTTTGCGAAGGATTCCAACCATCATTCATCAAAAATAAAGAAATATTCATTTGAAAAAGATTGGATTACCTTCTACAGTCATTGACAAACATGATGTCAATTAAAGACAAAGTGACCTTTTGTTTGGCAATTCAGCTATTTCTACTTCTCCAGTGGTTTCTTTGTCAGTTATTGACAAGCGCTGCAATTCATTGACAAGCTATTTTTCACTGCTTCCACTTGCCAATTTTCAATTGGCACAAAAATACGTCAATTGTCAATTTCAAATCGACAAGTGGAAACAAAGAATTATAAATATGTACAATAAAATTTTGATTTGATTTTAGAACTTTAGTTTTGTTTTAAGAGTTAATTTTAGGACTAAATAAATATAAGACGACTTAGGGCCGGTTTGTTTATCTTTGGTTAACTCTAATCAACGGCTATTTTAGCTGATAACAATATCAGTTTCTTGAGGCAAATTTTAAGCACAGAATCTATGGTTTGGTTAGTTAACCCGAGAAATCGATAACCAGCCCATTTTGGTCGGTTAAAGGTATTTAACCAAATTCGTTCTGGAATTTTGATTGTTCAAGCTTTGACATAGCCGTCAACAACACAACAATAAACGCAAAATATAGTGTGTTGTTTCGTATCAGGTTTGTCCACGCATTTTCAGCTGACACAATTGAATACGATGCACACAGTGTGGATCAAAATTGAATACATTGCTGCGCCTTTGTGCTGAAATCACTCAGGTTTAGTTAAATTAAAAAAAAGACATAAATGAATAAAATACCGAAACGTACACAAAATATAAACAATTTTAACCAAGGATTAATTCTAACAAAACAACTGAATTTACAAATAAACTGGAAAACTGGAACGATTTGTCGCAAATCTACGGTTTGCTGGCCAAAGTGAAGAATAATTGAACAAACGCTTTTTGGTTACCACAGACACAGACATAAGTATACAATCATGGGTTAAACTTAATCTGAACAAACTGGCCCTAAGTAGAGGTTAAAATAAAACTTGGTGAGCAAAGTCTGTAATTACTTTAAATTTCCTGATAAAGGAACTAAAAAACACAAATGGTATTCATCCAACGTCGTAAGTTTACCATTTGCGTAGAATGGTAAGTTTACAACAAACGTTTCATGAACGCCCCAATTTGCTGTTTGTGGTAAATGGTGGTAAACCAATCAGTTGTTTCACATGAGAGGGAACGAACGAATTGATAAAATGCGAACAAACCACTTTTGATACAATTATAAAGAGAAAATTGCACATTTTACTATTCCAAGTGTAGGATATATAGTTAGTCCATCAAATTGTATTAAGAAAACAAGTTTTAAAAGGGTTTAAATAACGAAATTTACAATACCAATCTTTTTGCCGCGGACGAAAACTCCCTTGGTTTGGAATTGGAAATTGCGTTATTTAATCTCTTTTAAAACTTGTTTTCTTAATACAATTTGATGGACTAACTAATTATATTACACTTGGAATAGTAAAATGTGCAATTTCTATTTTTTATAAATGCATTTTATATTAAAAGGAAACAAAACTAACCAAATTCAATTTCAAATTGCTTTTTAAAAATACGATGGCTCAGTTTGGTATGCCGTCATAAAAAGGAACAAATTTATAACGTATCTACATCTTTTGCATGAGCACAGCTAACAATTTGAAATAGCCGACCGATGATTTTCTTTTCATCGAGGAACGAGGATTTCTGTTTTGTTTGTCCCTTTTTCCTTCTTATTCACACACACTAAATACATAAAACAAGAGCAGACAATATAGTGACATAATAATAATACAAACCGATCTATCAAGTGCGGCGACTGTTGTTTTCCTCAAGAGGACATTCATTATGGAGAACGAGAAGCATAGCATAAACGAAAACAGAAAAGCTTCATACCATACTTCATACACGATGCACTTATGCACACACACAAAGGATTACGCGTTGAAAGAAAAGCTTTTATTTTGTTGGACAATGAGAAGAGCTTTTTGTTGCACGATCGTTGTTGCACGATCGCAACCAATGCGGACATCAGCTAACATTACATTGCGCCATCTGTATATTATATTGTCTTTGATTCTAGTTTATAATCGTTTTTTTCCTTTTTTTTATCTTATTAATCGCCGTGATTATTCTTGAGGTTTACTTCTGTCGCGATCTTAAAAAAAACAATTAATCAGGTTAGTCTAAAGCGGCATATACACACGTCAAAATCTCATCAAGCATGTGAGAGTGTGTTTGTAAATTTGTTTTGACGCAGCATATACACACATCAAGCATGAGGCTTCAAGCATTCAGTTTTACCTAAAATTTTGATGTGAAAACATGTGCGGTTTCTTGTGTTCAGTTTTTTTTAGAAAATATAAGTGACACGGATGATTGCTGCTTTGCTGTGGGATTGGCTCTAGCGTTGAAAAAGAGAAATAAAAAGTTTCGGAAAAAACGGACGTGGATGAAAGAATGGCTGAAAAAACGAAAGCAGTCTACACATGAAAATCTTCTTAATGAGCTGAAATTAAGTTCGCCGAATGATTTTAAAAATTTCGTCCGCATGAACGAGGAAACATATAACCAACTTCTGGAAATGATCACACCCAAAATTATAAAAAAAGATACCCAAATGCGAGAAGCTATACCTGTCAGTCAACGTCTTTCAATTACTCTTCGTTTTCTGGATACAGGTAATACGTTGGCGGACTTAAAATTCATCAGTGCTATTTCTGAACATTCTATTGGTCGTATTGTCATGGAAACTTGCGAAGCGATTATCGAGGTTTTAGATGATCAACTTAAAGTAAGTAAAACAATACTTTTCAACTCATATTATGTATTTAAATTACAGGTACTTCATAAAAAAATTAAATTAAAAATTAAAAGTTAAATTATTACATGGTATACACGAAAATCAAGATATAAAAAAGTTTATTTAAATGAAGAAAAATTGCGGGAAACTTGAGTGTCGCTATTTTGGGGAGAAAACGACTCTGTCTGCTCTGATGAGGAATTCCATGCATCAATGGATAATGATGAGCTTCGAATATGCGGAGATGACATTTCTGCGAAAGATGAATTTCCTGGTAATGGTCTTGAAAAATTTGGCAATACGTTTGTGCTGGATATAGGAGTGTTTGCTCTACTGTCCACATTTAGGGTCATTGCATTTCTGTGCAATGTGCCCATTTGCCCTTCAAACAGTATCTCATTAATAAATCTTTCTGCGAAAATGCGTTGGATTTCTTCCATTTTTTTTAATTTCAACGCCCATGACTGCGCAACTCCACTGAATTCATCCCTCGGTTCTGTTAGTCGCTTAGCTGCTAGAGCTATCAGTTCATCACTTGAATCAGTCTTTCTTCGTTTTCTTGGTGTTTCAACTTCCTAAAAAAGATTAAAATGATTTTTTTGTTAGAAATTTGTCTTCGAACTACATAGATAATTTCAATTCAATTAAGTAATTTGAAATACCTATTTTTTATTTTAACAGATGCCTACAACAAAAGAAGAGTGGAAACATATTGCGGACGAGTTTGCTTTTCGTTGGAATTTCCCGAACTGCCTGGGAGCAATAGACGGAAAACATATTGCTATCAGAAAGCCTCCCGACTCTGGCTCCTTTTATTTTAATTATAACAAATTTTTTAGCATTGTGCATTTTTTAGCATCGGCAGAATATCCGATGGAGGTGTTTTAGGTCACACAAAATTTGGAAAATCGTTTTCTGAAAACGCCTTAAATTTGCCAGATTCTTGTCTGCTGCCCACAAGCAACAAAAAGCTACCATACGTTTTCGTTGGCGATGAAGCATTTCAACTCTCTGACCATCTAATGAAACCATATTCACAGACGGGGCTTACAAAACAACAACGAATTTTCAACTACCGATTGAGCCGCTCCCGTCGAATAGTAGATAATGTTTTCGGTATATTGGTTTCACGATTCGGAGTACTTCAAATAACAATCGCACTTGCACCAGAAAAAGTTCAAACTATTGTACTTGCGTGTTGCTATCTACACAACTTCTTGCGAGCAAAAGCTCCAAAGCAGTATTTTCCAACGGGCTCTGTTGATCAAGAGCTGTTGTTTAACGGAACTATAGTTCAAGGAGCGTGGAGAAGTGAATGCAGCTTAACTGCTTTAGAAAAAACTACCAGTCGAAATTCTACGAGCGCCTCAAAAATTATAAAAGACGCATATTGCGACTACTTTAACAATGAAGGTCAGGTTTCTTGGCAAAATAAATTTGTAAATGGTTAAGTATTTTATACTTATGAATTTGGAAAAAAACATGCTTTGAATAAAATTTAAAAAAAGAGCTCACCTGTGTTTCATTATCATCAAGTATGCTGCTTCTGGATGGGCGGGAACTCTCATTATCACGCAAGAAATCCATTGCGTCGAAATAATACAATGTGGGTTCATTTTCGCTGATTCCTGATCCACTTCTTTCAAGTGCCGAAATTCGCTTTAATTCCCTTCGGTAGTTTGTTGGCAGGGTATTAATTTTTTGTGTGACCTCTTTTTTGGTTGCCTCTGGATACTTTTCCTTGTATTTTGTAAGGAGCGTTGCATACTGCTCATTTTTTAAATTGCGGTTGCTGTACTCCTTCGATTTTATATTCCACAATGCTGGGAGAGAACGATAAACCTCTAAAAATTCCAATATAAAATTGTTGTCTTCCATCTTTTAATAAATAAACACCGCACTCTTTAAAAAAAAAAAACCGCGAAACTGATGTCTTTACGCTGGCGTCGTAAAAATGAGCATGAATGCTTGATCAAGCATTCAATCACGAATATAAATTAAATTATTATCATTAGTTTTTCTTAAAAAAAATTATTTTTATTTTCCTTTAACTTAACTCTAGGTACAGATCTTAAGAACTAAATTTCAACGTAATTCTAAAGTGGATTCGAAGCAACTCAACTCGATGTCACCAAAACACTTCTATTTATATTGTGGAGATTATGATTCTGCTTCGGTTCCATTCGCAGCGTCAGCATTGGAATGGGTGGTAGATATTTGATCTGTTGTTATCTTAATGATGCGTCGTTCCAGATACATTGTCGGCTATGGCGTGGTTGAGAGATATTGGGTTTGTTGTTATCTTAATGATGCATCGTTTCAGATACATTGTTAGTTATGGCATGGTTGAAAGATTTTGGGTCTGTGGTTATTGTTATCTTTGTTTATTCGTTATTCGTTATCTTTGTTTATTCGTCCTGATCATGAGAATCTGATCATGACAAATTCGTTTATTAACTCTTCCCATCTTAAGTTTTTTGCGTCCACGCAAACTAATAGAATGGGATGTTGAAGATGCTGGTTTGTTTTTGTTGTGTTATAACTTCCGGGGGATAAGTCTCTATCTTGAGATTTGGTTGTGCTTGCATTTGCATTGGTATGACTTGTGGATTGATGTTGACGTTAGAGTGTCTCTTGTTGTTTAGCTTTAATAGGAACAGTATTGCTAAGATAAAAAATACAACTGCAAAGAGGGAGAAGTTTATGATTTTCAATGACTCCTTTTCACCTTTGATTGACTGGATCACTTTTGTATTATTAACATGCAGCTCTTTCATTAGTTCTAGGGACAGGACTTCTTCGAGTTCGGATGTCTCGGATAAGACATTCAAGAGAGGGGGCGCGGCTTTAATATTGGCTATTTCTTCCGAAATGTATTTTTGGTTATTGATCGTTATGGTTGTGTTTCCGAATTTAACTATGTATGTTCCTTGTAGTTTTTTTGTTGTTCCATTTGTTTCCAGTTGGCCTTTAAAGTTGTTTAAAATATGACACCTGGTGCTATTTCTTCTACTTGTGTAATATGATGACTATTCGTTTTGTTGCATGTTGCATTTAGACTTTTAAGTAATTTTGAAATACAATTATCGTTACTTATATCTAATACATTATTTTTTCTACAAAGAGATAATTCATTTATAGTTTTACATTTCTTCTCTATTCCATATATTAGATCATTTTTCCTTATAATATTTTCATAGTCTATTTTATTAATGACATTATTTCTTTTAATTGATTTGATAATAAATTTCTCAAAAACTGTATCTTCAGTTTTAGGAATGCTTACAATGTATAAAAGTTTATTTGAATTTAATGCTATCTTAACATCAGCAAATTTTAATGCTTCTTCAATATTTTCGTATGGAATATGTGTTTCATTAATTCTATTCATATATAAAGTTATTTCTACTTTTGAAAGTATATGGGAGCTTACAATATTAGACTTTGCTAGTTCTATAGCGTAAATAACGTTTGTCAATTCTTCTTTTAATATTTTAGTTTTATATTGAATACTTAATGCTAGTTCTAATTCAAATGACTTATCGGTTTTCACAACTTTTAGTAGTTCATTCGTTATATTTGTAATCTGGCTAATTTTGTCACTGTACGCTTTATTTATAAATACTTGATTATTATTATTTTCAATTACATCGTTAATTTTGCTCTCCATCATAATAAGATCAGAATGATCCGGATTGCCCGCTATCCACTTCCAAGCGGATCCGATAAAGTCTAGCGATCGTTTTACTTTATGAATTTTTATATTATCAATCAAATTTTTTACTTGTGTGAGTTCATGTTTAAGGAGTGGAAATAAGGAGAGGTGTGTAAAGTCATGCTCATTTAATGCGGATAGTATTTCAGATACGAATGTTTCGTATTGCTCTATTTCTAGGACGTGAATAAGTTTCACATCTCCGTTTTGAATTCTTGCTTTGCCATAACTTGCAATTATTTGTGAGTTAGTGTAGTCAAAAATCTGGATTTCTGCAAAGGCGACGACGACGACGCGGAATAACCTGTGAAGGTGCAGAGAAATGGTTTTAGCTTTTAATATTTGCCTTATGTATTACTTTACCAGATTCTGTTATTACGGTTTTTGATTTGTTTTCTTTCACTACTTCTTGTTTAAAGCGGGGAGATAATTTGGATCCTAATCGTTTGTTTACTTTAGCATAAATAACGTCACCGGGTGAATATTCTTTTATAGAGTGTCTTTTTTCGTTATGATATCTTAGATCACTAATTTGTTTTTGCTGTAATTTTTTAATGTTTTCCTGCCTAGCTTTTTCAAACTGCTGGGGATCGGTGCTGACATTACGTCCAAAAAATACCTCAATAGGTTTTCTTCCTGTCGTTGAGTGAATTGAGCAATTGTACTCATATACGGAGCGATCTAAAAGTTCTAGAAATGATCTATGAGTGCGATCTGTTTTGAGACAGCGCATTATTTCTGAAAGTGTAGAGTGAAATCTCTCTACTTGGCCATTGACTGTACTAGCATATGGAGGTGTCTTAAAAATTTCTATTCCTAATTGATCTTGTAATAAGAAATGTATAGAGGCAGAGTTGAATGATTTTTCATTATCGAAAACAACAACTTTTGGTACTCCAAAAACGAATAGGATTTGTCTTAATGGTTCTCTTATGTCTTCTATTGCTCTTGATTTTAAAATTCTTACCTGAGCGTATTTAGAGAATTTGTCTAATGCGGTAAGGACTAAGTTTTTCTCAGTGGAGTAGATATCTATGTGTAAAGTATGTCCTGGATACGTGGGAATAGGTGTTGCTTTGAGTTCGGGTTTGTGTGGGTGACGATCGTATTTGTGTTCTTGGCAGATACGACATTGCTTAACTAATTTGTTAATTTTTGCATTCATTTGAGGAAAATAATAGATTTGTAGTAGTTGCATTTTATTCTCGCGAGCATTTCGGTGTGCTCTATTATGGATTTTTAATATATGTTCTTCCTGTTCTGCCTGATCAGTTAAATCGGCGACTTTTGTTTGCGTGAAGCGAATTTTATAATTTTTGAAGTGAAGCACATATATTTCCTGTATAACTCCCATGGTTTCTTCTGTTGTCATTAGTCCGTTTATTAAAGTAGGGATAAGGTATCGTTTAAATATGGAAATTAGGTTTTCTTTAGTGTAGAGAGGTTGTGTAAAAGTTATTCTACGGAAATTTGGAAAAGGATATTGTAGTTGGTAGTTATTATCGTCTCCTGTTAGCAAAATAAGTTGGTTTTTAAAAACGTTAATTGGAACCTCTACTGCTGGTATGAGTTCATGCGCTGAGCTTTCAGCGCTATGCTGTGATGCTGTGAGTGAATTAACTTGGGAATCGAGAGGTGGTCTGGAGAGTGCGTCGGCAACTACGTTAGCCTTGCCTGGCTTATATTGTAATTCGTAATTGTATTCTTCTAACGCTGCTTTCCAGCGCTTCATTTTTGAATTATGGTTTTTGTTGCTGAGTGCGTAGGTTAGGGGTTGATGGTCAGTAAATATTTTTACTTTAGCTGAGCCATATAGATAATTCCTAAAGGAATTCAAAGCCCATATTATAGCCAACATTTCTTTTTCGTTTGTGGCATAGGCTTCTTCGGTTTTATTTAGTGTTCTAGAAATAAACATGATGGGTTTGTCATCTTGTGACAATACGGCACCTAGTGCGTAATTTGAGGCATCTGTAGTAAGCTGAAAGTCTTTTTTGAAATTGGGATACGTAAGTATAATGTCTGCGGATGCTAAGGACATTTTAATTTTATTGAAGGCTTCTATGGCTTCTTCATTTAGTTGAATAATTTTTTTACTTGAGACGTGTTTGGACAGACGTCCGTCTTCCCCTTTTAAAAGGGATGTTAAAGGTTTTGCAAGCTTAGCATAGTCTTTAACGAAGCGGCGGTAATAACCTGACAGACCTAAGAAGGATCGTAAGTCCTTGAGAGTCTTAGGATATGGAAAATTAACTACCGCATTAACCTTTTCAGAATTAGTTTTGATACCATCAGATGAAATTATAAATCCGAGAAATTCTACTTCTCGTTTAAAAAATTCACACTTGTCTAACTGCACTTTCATATTGGCAGCTTCCAGTGTGTTAAAGATTGTTTCCATATTCTCTAAATGTGTCTTTTCAGTTTTACTGAATATTATGATGTCGTCTATATAAACGAAGCATATTTTTCCTATATGCTCCCTCAGTATATATCATCGAGGGCTCTCTGAAATATGGAAGGGGCATTTTTCAGCCCAAATGGTAGTCTTGTGAATTCGTATTTCCCATTATTCACCGAGAAAGCCGTTTTCTCTATATCAGAATCTTTTAGTGGGATCTGATGAAACCCGCTCTTTAAGTCGATTACTGTGAAAAATTTCATTTTGTCCTAGCTGTGCGAGCACTTCATTTATTTCCGGAATGGGATACCGGTCAGCAATCGTAATGGTATTTAGTTTTCTGTAATCAATCACCAATCGAAATTTCTTTTCGCCTGAGGCGTCGGACTTCTTAGGAACAATCCACACGGGTGAATTGTACGGTGATCTTGAAGGTCTGATTATACCATCGTCTAAAAGTTTTTGGACTTGACTTTCTACTTCATCTTTTAGTGCCATTGGGTATGGATAATATTTTGTATATATGGGTGAATCTGATGTAGTTCGTATCTCACCCATTACAACAGTCGTATAGGTTAATTTTTCATCTGGTTCATCAAACAGTTGTGGGTACTTGCTCACAAGTTCCCTTATAGAGTATTTTTGCATTGTTGTCATGTGTTCTGTTCGTAAAGAAATGGTATTTACTGCTTGTGCAGTGAATTGTTTGATTCGGATTTTAATGTGATCATTAATAGTCATGTAGTTATGCTTTGTGTATATGACCGCTGATAGTTCCTTTAAACTATCGTTTCCTAGGATTCCGTGGAAGGATTTTAGGTGTGGCATAAGGAAGAATTTTATTTTCAAATCTCTTAAGCCGAATAGGTTGACAAAGGTGTGGTGAGTAATTTGTATGTTTCCTCCAATGGAGTTCGCATAAAAAGTTTTTTCATTTGGTTTAGGATTTTTTACTAGAGAAGTCTGAATATAGTTTTTATTTGATCCGGTATCAATTAAAATTTTTAATACTTCGCCGCACTCTGTTTTTACTTCAAAGTATGGCAGCGAAGAGCACGCTAATCTAAAAAATGTATGTCGCTTAATTCAGAAATTTCTTCTGCGACATTGTCTACTCTTTGTTCGTCATAGTGTTGATTATTTGAATCAAGAACAGCATAATATTGTTCTAATTCTTGGCCTTCAGGTGGAGTGTTTCCCTGAGGCAATGAGTTATCTTCGGATGTGGATAAGTGGAAATTTCTTTGTATTTTATTTGGATAGTTGGGTTGTTGGGGTATATTACTAGGTCTTTTTGGTGCAGGTGGCCAATTTCCTTGAGGTCTGTTTACGTAGTTTACTCTTGCAGTTCCGATGGTGGAGGTTTCCATTGGTTCCACTCCTGGTTGCTGTCTTGGCGGTAATTGCCGAGTATTATTTCCGTAACCTTGATTATGATTATTAAAGTGGGGCTGTCTAGGTATATTGTTAAATGGGGCTGGCCTTAGATTAAAGTTATTATTTAACGGAGGTGGTCTTTGATTGTAATTCATATTGGGTTGAGGAAAGTATGCGAGTTGTGGGTAAAATGGAATTCCATTGTTGGGTAAGTTATTTTGATAGGGTCTTCTTGGTGGGGGTAATGGTGCTACAGGAGGAGCACTTTTTCTTAAAATTCCTTGATTATTCATGGCATAATTAGCTCTAAAATTCTGATTCTCCAGCTTCAAGCATAGATATAAGGCTTGGGGGAGATCAACTGGTTCACGGATTCCGAGAAGTCGGGGCAAATCGCCTTTAAGGCCTCGGATAAATGTATCCAATGCCTTTTCTCTATAAGTTTTGGTCAATAAGGAGAGAGCTTCCTGACCAACTTCCATGCAACTAATTTTATTGAGAATAAGGGATAAATGAGTGTACACGGCTTGATAGAATCCTTGGATTGTATCATTGCCCTGTACGAGAGCAGTCATTTGATATTCTAAAGTTCCTAAATCTCGTTTGTCTGCATAATGCAGAGCCAAACAACGTGATATACAGTCCCAATTAAGGGGAGTATTATACGATTCTAATGCGATATCCGCATTTCCTACAATTTTGTTTCGAATGACACTGAGTATAGCGAAGTATTTTGGGGTTCCTCTTAGCGGGGCGTATAAGCCGAGTATCCTATCAACACGTACAGATCTTAAGAACTAAATTTCAACGTAATTCTAAAGTGGATTCTAAGCAACTCAACTCGATGTCACCAAAACGCTTCTATTTATATTGTGGAGATTATGATTCTGCTTCGGTTCCATTCGCAGCGTCAGCATTGGAATGGGTGGTAGATATTTGATCTGTTGTTATCTTAATGATGCGTCGTTCCAGATACATTGTCGGCTATGGCGTGGTTGAGAGATATTGGGTTTGTTGTTATCTTAATGATGCATCGTTTCAGATACATTGTTAGTTATGGCATGGTTGAAAGATTTTGGGTCTGTGGTTATTGTTATCTTTGTTTATTCGTTATTCGTTATCTTTGTTTATTCGTCCTGATCATGAGAATCTGATCATGACAAATTCGTTTATTAACTTATACACTACGTCAAGCATTGACGCCTGATTGAACATTGAATAAAAATCAAAACATTTAGATTTTTCATCAAGCATGCACACAACGTATAGGTGTTTCGTTTTCACTCATACACTCTCGCATGCTTGAAGAGATTTTGACGTGTGTATATGCCGCTTAAGGAACCGACTTCGGAAGGATCGTGTTTTTCCCGTTTAGTCGCGAGCGTTTATGCTTGCAAGCGACCTACTAATGGCACGATTAGCTTCACAATCCCATCCTTTTATCCTCTAGTGATCTTCGTCATGTTCCCATGGGTATGACAAATGTTGTAGCGGTTAAGATTACAATAGTTACTGTGTTCCCATGGGTACAGCAATTTGCGCTCGATAGAACGTAGTAATCTATAGTCCTGTATCAAAGGATACTACTATCACACAGATTAAGGATGAGATTTTTTGAAGCCGGTCCCTGCTCGGGCGCCAGTTAAAGAAGTCCTGCCGAGGACACTGAAAAAAACCGAACACCAACCTTTGTGGGTTGGTCCAACTTGTTCGAAATAAATAAAATGCCGTTCTACGTTATAATAGATATATTATATCTATATATATTAAATCAATCGTTACTGTTACACTGCCTACTTAGAACTAACTTATTGTACGGCGCCACAAAAGCAGGTAGGCGCCTATGCCATGCCCAATCCGCTGAGTTGCCAAATCAATCCAGCGCGTGTGCGAGTATCCGGTGTCCAGTCGTTGCACCCGAAGTATCGTGAGAAAGTGCTGATACAGTTAGAACTGTTTTATGTATGCGCGTGTCGGATCGTGTTAACTGATTGCATGGGGAGATTTCGTGTTGGATATGAGTGGAATCTGGAATGTCGTGGGCGTGGCTGGCAGTGGTGTGGTGGTTGCTGTGGAGAAAATTATTTTTGTTGGATAGGAGGCGGATCTTAAGTGAGAGACATAATTCATACCTAGGATTTTTGCATATGAGATGATTTTTGCATGAAGATGAGTGACAACAATACCTTAACTATGCATGCATATTATTATGAACTGACGTACGGAACCTTCGGTGCGCGAGTGACACTTGCACTTGGCCGGTTTTTTAAAAAGCCTCAGACTATTTTTGTAGATCTCCCAGTCTGTGTCTAGCTTCGAGGTTTTGGCTTTGTTGAATGCCTTTCTGCTCTCGCAGCGAAGTTTAATTAGTTGCTTATTCCACCACGGTAATTTCTTGCCCTCCCTTACTTTGGTGAGGGGACAGGATCTACTGAATGCCCCGTTCAGGGCAGAAGTGAGCACGTTGTTAAGCGAGTCGAGCTCTCTCTGGTCGCCGGGTGGCGAGTGTCTACAGTGAGCTAGATTCGCAGATAGCATAGTGTTATGTTTAACCCAGTCTGTTTTTCGCCGGTTGCGATAAATTGATTTCTGGGGGGTGAAGCTACAGTTTAAAGTGAAGGATATATACCGGTGGTCTGAAAATGAAGGACTATCCGATACTATCCAGTCTGGGTAAAGATATTGGGAGGCGAGAGTAACATCAGTTACTTCCTACCTGTTTTTGACAATAAAAGTAGGACTATTTCCTCTGTTACACACTACTAGGTTAGTTCCTACTAAATATTCAAATAAAGACTCACCTCGAGGGTTAGTGTCTGTACTGCCCCATAGATCGTTGTTGCGCCACGGCAACTTGCTAAAGTTCAAACAGAATTGAGCGGAAAATCTTCAATGAAAGAAAACACTACAATTTTTGTAGTTACGTTATAATTGCTTTAATTTTATTTATCAGAAAAGTTGAATACAATCTTAGATTTGTTGCTAAGTCAATGGATAAAAGTGGACTGTGCTGCTCTGTTTCTGCTTCTGCCTTTTATACGTCTTCCTCTTATCGCCAGTCACCACCAGTCCCATACGTCCCATAGTTTAGTGGTATTGAGCACTTTGTACCACGTTATCGCCTTCCATATTTCGTTGATTATGAATGCGCCGCCGCCAATAGCGCCGACGATAGCAATTATCGAATACAAACTTGCCATATTTGTATCTAATTCTTTTCTGTCGCATGCCTTGTGTGTTTGGCCCTTTTAACTGAAATAATCGTGTCAAGTGGGTGACACATCAATTATTTAATTGTTGTTTGTTTGGACGCTGCATATTGTCCCCCAAAGTGATGGCAGTGGGCCACGATGTAATTCGATCCTTTCTTCCGATTATGACATGCGCTGGCAGTGGATCGGTCTGCAACTTAGTTTCATGTTGATTTGGGTGAGTGGCAGTGGGTCAGAACTGCAACTTAATCTTGTGTTGATTTGTGTTAATGGCAGTGGGTCGGAACTGCAGCTGTGATTTTGGGTTGGTGTGTCAAAGCTATAACATAATAGTTTGTTGTTTATTGTGGTGATATGAGACGGTGGCTGGTGGCGTCGTATGGCGATGACTTTGTTGTTTGATGTTCTTTTGCAACATCGCAACTTTGTTATTTGATGTGTGTTTGGTCATGTTGCTAGTCGCAACAATCGTGGTGTGCATTAGTGTCACACCCTAACACAATTCCGGCCTTCTTTTCCTCCGCTTCTCGGACAGCCCGTTGTAGTCCAGCTGATGGCGGGTCATCTTCCTCATACGGTAACTTGACGCCAGCCAAACCGGATTGCCGCTCGATGGAGTTAGCTGCGCTGCTGCTAGGTCGCCTGTGCTATGTTGGGGGATCAGAGTTAATTTTAACGATGTTTTAGCGAGAATACAAGCTCTGATTTTAGCTTTACCTTCCACGTAGTAAGGGCCAGGAGCCCCAAGTCCAGTGACGTTGTCATGGTTCCTGGATTAGGGCGATGTCCAGTCCGTCCTCGATGAGGCGGACCAGCAGGTTAGCAGATGCTAATTTTGAATGGTGGAGATTAATCATAATCAGTTTTAGCGGCATTGCTATCTGATCCAGATTTCTCCACAAGGGTAGCGTCGAGATCCTCTGTTTGCGAGACGGTGTCTGCCGAGGATGACGCAGTGGAGCCGGCCCGTTTGGCTTCTGCGGTTTGTAGGTCATCTTTCTTAAACAGCTTCATCTCAACTTCCTTTAGGCCGTAATTGATGAGGAAGTTCCTATCACGAAGCATAGGAAGAGTTTTTTTTAGGTTCCTCGTTGGGACGATTGGGGTTTTCCACGATCTTCCAGTCTTTGACTGGGAGACCCGGATTTTGAAAGCTCATTAGTGTGAGCACCTTAGCAGGATCACGCGGTTCGAGTGAAACCCAGACCCTCGCTCTCGGTCTGTGGGGGATCGAGCTCCGATCCATGACTCGAGCTTGGATGGCTGCCTTGATGAAATCGGCCGACCGTTGGTCATCACAGGCGATCAGTTTTACTGACCCCTGGTGCCATCCTGCATCCTTGAATGTGAGCGGTTGCTGGTTGGTGAGGAGGTACTCACAGAGACGGTTCATCAATAGGTTCTCGATGATCCCCCATCTGTCGTAAGAGATTCTACCTTCCTCATCTGAGAGGTCCACTACTGCGACTATGAGGTTGTCCTTGACCGCATCTGCTTTGAGCTCTTGGACTTCTTAGAAGCGTTGGACACCTCATCCAGGGATCTGCGCCTTTTTGGCACCGCTCCAGTCGCCGCCGTGGGCCTACCCCCTGTAACGCTCGATGAGCTGTTAACTAGGGGCGACTCTTCCGAGTTAGTTTGTCCCTTACGAGCGGTCTCTTTTTACCCATCGGTGGGGCAGAAGATTTCGCTGGAATGGAGACCTTTGAAGTAGAGTGAAGGGAGTCCCGGTTCCTTTCATGGTCCAATACCAAGGGCGTTGCCCATGAGTAGAACTCCCTGTCTGTCTCGCTCCAGTTCTTGTCCGCCTTCGAGTGAAGACGGGTCAGAATGCGGAGAGCAGCCTTGGTCTCTCGACCAAGCGACCTGTTCTTGATGTCCGCCCGAGTTGGTGTGGGGGGGACGTGGGTAGCTGCACACTGCAGCAGTCGTTGTTGGTTTGTCAGTGATTTCATCCGAAAGTGTCGAACAATCACTGATAATTTCCTTTGTTACTCTAATTGCTTCTTAGTAATGCTCGGCATCTTTGCTATCTAAGGTTCCGAACAACATTTTAAAACCTGAGCCAACTACATTTATGAGACCTCTTTTATAATTGCAATTCCTGTACATAATCGCTACAAGTTGTTATTCTTAAACTCGATTCTGATGGTACATTTGCTTTTCTTCCAAACATTACTTCATGTGGAGTAAATCCAGTGCTATTATGAACTGTTGTATTGTGACAAAACGCAGCATACCCAAATAATTTGGCATATTCGGGCTTTGATTTATCTTTTATCATTAATCTTAAATATTCTCCCAACCTAGCATGTAATTTTTCAGCAGACCCATTTGCTTGAGGATAAGCATTGCTGGTTCTTAAATGTTTGATTCGGAATATCTTACATAATTCCTTCATTAAATCGTTTACGAATTCTCCTCCGTTATCAGTTAAAATAAATTTCGGAATACAAAAATAAAGTATCCAATTTTCTGTTAAGGCTCTTGCCACTGTTTCGCATTTTTTATCATTAATAGGGATATATTTTATGTACTTACTCAAGTCATCCTGGATAGTAAGACTGTATATCGTTTTCCTTTCCTTATAAGGACCTGTGAGATCCATTGATACCTTCTATAAACTATGATCTACACTCGATACAATTTTCATTGGATTTTTCCCCATATGTCTATTTATTTTCTGCTTTTGACATTCTGGACATTTGTTAACAAAATCTATTACGTCTCTATTTAGTCCTTTCCAATAATATTTTTCTCTAATTCTAGAAATCGTTACCTTTTATTGCTTTGTTGCAATAATTTTGTTGTTGCTGTTCATCTTTATTATTTATGACTTCAATATCAGTTTCGCTTTAATTTTCTGAAACTTCTTCGATTTCGCCTTCATTTCTAGTCGTGTTTGGTAAATTGCTACATTCTTCTTCATAGATCTTTCTCAACAGAGCTATATTCTCTTCTTCATCATAGAAATCACTACCAAATATATCTTTTATATTTCTTTGAACTTCTGTGTCGACATTGTGTGCTTCTATAGGATATACGTTCCTTCTTAATTCGTCAGCTACTACGTCTTCTACACCTTTCTTATATTTTATCTCATACTCATACTCTTCTAATTGCAATCGCCATCTAATCAGACGATCTTTAACATTGAATAACCATATCAATGGTCTGCGATCAGTTTTTATAATAAATTTCTGTCCATATAAATAAGATCTAAGTTGTTGTATTGCCCATACAATAGCCATGCATTCTTTTTCCGTTGTACTGTAATTAATTTCTGCTTTATTTAATGTTCTACTTACGAAGTGTATTGGTAATTCTTTACCTAAATGTTCCTGTGATAAAACTCGGTATTTTTCTTTAGTAGCTTAAATAAAGGTGATGCAATTATGCTGAAATTTCGTATAAATTTCCTATAATAACCTATGTTTTAGTATAAAACATCAAAAAGACACAATTAAACAATTTCCTTTGATTTCACATTAATAGTTTTAGCAGTGGACTGTATTGATTAGATTGTAAACTCAAAGTGAGTTGCTGTCATCGCACAAGTAATAAAGAAAGGCAATATAACAAAGAGTAGGTATATGTACATAAGAAAAGAAGAACAGCAATGTTCCCGTTGTCAAGTATTCAAGGTTAATACATGTTGCAGATGTTAGGTAGACAAATTACGGTTTGGTTTTTGCATAGCGTGATGCGCTTTCAATACTTAATGTGTGTGTATGTATATTACATGGTATATAATAAAGCAATTATGATATTAACAGAGTTGTCGTCTTTAAGCAATGAACAATAAAAATGATACGTATAAAATGAAGCGAATGCAATTACGTTAATATAGTTAGTTGAATTAGTGTATAGATAATACATATAGTTTATAAACAACCTTTCATACCCAAAAAACTTGTTATTTCCTTTGGATTTTTAGGCTCTTGTAACTTGTCAATTGATTTGACCTTTTCTACATTAGGGAGTAAACCTTTACTTGTAATGAGATGACCTAGATACTCTTGCATTGAGAATGACTTTCTCAATCATGAATAGTTGCCCTTCGAACAAACTATTACTTTCATTATTCAAGTATATATCTTGAATCCTGCGTCTTTGTAAGGTTTCAACCTTCTGAATGTATTGTAAAACGGTTTCTGTTTTACCTTGCTGAAGACGGGTCATTTCCAGATGCAATTGCATTGGAGAATATTTTTCTTTGAACATTCTGTTCAATTCCGCCTTTAATTCTATCCATAAAATATAAAATAACTTACATGAAACTTATAACAAAATACATGTCCATTGTTGTTTCTTCTTCCGGTTTGTTGTCTGCCTTGTTTGTCTGGTCAATGATGAACGTTTTATTCACTTTATTGATGTTTATTGAATAGTCTATTGTACTCTTTATGCTGTTCCGTTTTGATTGTTTGGCGTATTTTTCGTATTTTACTAGCGAGGTGTTTTTGCTCTTTTGTGAGCGGAACTGCTACTTTTTTTTCGGCGTCACTTTTCTCACTCTTTTCTAATTCTATCACATTCGCACTTTCACTTCCTATGCATTTAAACTTCCTAAGTAAATCCTGTTCCTTGAACTTAAATTCGGATATTTCTGACGCGGTTGCCATTTTTTTTTTATGTTCTTTAGATACAATTTGAATTTTAGATACAGAATAAAATATAAAATAACTTACATGAAACTTATAACAAAATACATGTCCATTGTTGTTTCTTCTTCCGGTTCTGTTGTCTGCCTTGTTTGTCTGGTCAATGATGAACGTTTTATTCACTTTATTGATGTTTATTGAATAGTCTATTGTACTCTTTATGCTGTTCCGTTTTGATTGTTTGGCGTATTTTTCGTATTTTACTAGCGAGGTGTTTTTGCTCTTTTGTGAGCGGAACTGCTACTTTTTTTTCGGCGTCACTTTTCTCACTCTTTTCTAATTCTATCACATTCGCACTTTCACTTCCTATGCATTTAAACTTCCTAAGTAAATCCTGTTCCTTGAACTTAAATTCGGATATTTCTGACGCGGTTGCCATTTTTTTTTTATGTTCTTTAGATACAATTTGAATTTTAGATACAGAATAAAATATAAAATAACTTACATGAAACTTATAACAAAATACATGTCCATTGTTGTTTCTTCTTCCGGTTCTGTTGTCTGCCTTGTTTGTCTAGTCAATGATGAACGTTTTATTCACTTTATTGATGTTTATTGAATAGTCTATTGTACTCTTTATCCTGTTCCGTTTTGATTGTTTGGCGTATTTTTCGTATTTTACTAGCGAGGTGTTTTTGCTCTTTTGTGAGCGGCACTGCTACTTTTTTTTCGGCGTCACTTTTCTCACTCTTTTCTAATTCTATCACATTCGCACTTTCACTTCCTATGCATTTAAACTTCCTAAGCAAATCCTGTTCCTTGAACTTAAATTCGGATATTTCTGACGCGGTTGCCATTTTTTTTTATGTTCTTTAGATACAATTTGAATTTTAGATACAGAATAAAATATAAAATAACTTACATGAAACTTATAACAAAATACATGTCCATTGTTGTTTCTTCTTCCGGTTCTGTTGTCTGCCTTGTTTGTCTGGTCAATGATGAACGTTTTATTCACTTTATTGATGTTTATTGAATAGTCTATTGTACTCTTTATCCTGTTCCGTTTTGATTGTTTGGCGTATTTTTCGTATTTTATTAGCGAGGTGTTTTTGCTCTTTTGTGAGCGGCACTGCTACTTTTTTTTCGGCGTCACTTTTCTCACTCTTTTCTAATTCTATCACATTCGCACTTTCACTTCCTATGCATTTAAACTTCCTAAGCAAATCCTGTTCCTTGAACTTAAATTCGGATATTTCTGACGTGGTTGCCATTTTTTTTTTATGTTCTTTAGATACAATTTGAATTTTAGATACAGAATAAAATATAAAATAACTTACATGAAACTTATAACAAAATACATGTCCATTGTTGTTTCTTCTTCCGGTTCTGTTGTCTGCCTTGTTTGTCTAGTCAATGATGAACGTTTTATTCACTTTATTGATGTTTATTGAATAGTCTATTGTACTCTTTATCCTGTTCCGTTTTGATTGTTTGGCGTATTTTTCGTATTTTATTAGCGAGGTGTTTTTGCTCTTTTGTGAGCGGCACTGCTACTTTTTTTTCGGCGTCACTTTTCTCACTCTTTTCTAATTCTATCACATTCGCACTTTCACTTCCTATGCATTTAAACTTCCTAAGCAAATCCTGTTCCTTGAACTTAAATTCGGATATTTCTGACGTGGTTGCCATTTTTTTTTTATGTTCTTTAGATACAATTTGAATTTTAGATACAGAATAAAATATAAAATAACTTACATGAAACTTATAACAAAATACATGTCCATTGTTGTTTCTTCTTCCGGTTCTGTTGTCTGCCTTGTTTGTCTAGTCAATGATGAACGTTTTATTCACTTTATTGATGTTTATTGAATAGTCTATTGTACTCTTTATCCTGTTCCGTTTTGATTGTTTGGCGTATTTTTCGTATTTTACTAGCGAGGTGTTTTTGCTCTTTTGTGAGCGGCACTGCTACTTTTTTTTCGGCGTCACTTTTCTCACTCTTTTCTAATTCTATCACATTCGCACTTTCACTTCCTATGCATTTAAACTTCCTAAGCAAATCCTGTTCCTTGAACTTAAATTCGGATATTTCTGACGCGGTTGCCATTTTTTTTTATGTTCTTTAGATACAATTTGAATTTTAGATACAGAATAAAATATAAAATAACTTACATGAAACTTATAACAAAATACATGTCCATTGTTGTTTCTTCTTCCGGTTCTGTTGTCTGCCTTGTTTGTCTGGTCAATGATGAACGTTTTATTCACTTTATTGATGTTTATTGAATAGTCTATTGTACTCTTTATCCTGTTCCGTTTTGATTGTTTGGCGTATTTTTCGTATTTTATTAGCGAGGTGTTTTTGCTCTTTTGTGAGCGGCACTGCTACTTTTTTTTCGGCGTCACTTTTCTCACTCTTTTCTAATTCTATCACATTCGCACTTTCACTTCCTATGCATTTAAACTTCCTAAGCAAATCCTGTTCCTTGAACTTAAATTCGGATATTTCTGACGTGGTTGCCATTTTTTTTTTATGTTCTTTAGATACAATTTGAATTTTAGATACAGAATAAAATATAAAATAACTTACATGAAACTTATAACAAAATACATGTCCATTGTTGTTTCTTCTTCCGGTTCTGTTGTCTGCCTTGTTTGTCTAGTCAATGATGAACGTTTTATTCACTTTATTGATGTTTATTGAATAGTCTATTGTACTCTTTATCCTGTTCCGTTTTGATTGTTTGGCGTATTTTTCGTATTTTACTAGCGAGGTGTTTTTGCTCTTTTGTGAGCGGCACTGCTACTTTTTTTTCGGCGTCACTTTTCTCACTCTTTTCTAATTCTATCACATTCGCACTTTCACTTCCTATGCATTTAAACTTCCTAAGCAAATCCTGTTCCTTGAACTTAAATTCGGATATTTCTGACGCGGTTGCCATTTTTTTTTATGTTCTTTAGATACAATTTGAATTTTAGATACAGAATAAAATATAAAATAACTTACATGAAACTTATAACAAAATACATGTCCATTGTTGTTTCTTCTTCCGGTTCTGTTGTCTGCCTTGTTTGTCTGGTCAATGATGAACGTTTTATTCACTTTATTGATGTTTATTGAATAGTCTATTGTACTCTTTATCCTGTTCCGTTTTGATTGTTTGGCGTATTTTTCGTATTTTACTAGCGAGGTGTTTTTGCTCTTTTGTGAGCGGCACTGCTACTTTTTTTTCGGCGTCACTTTTCTCACTCTTTTCTAATTCTATCACATTCGCACTTTCACTTCCTATGCATTTAAACTTCCTAAGCAAATCCTGTTCCTTGAACTTAAATTCGGATATTTCTGACGCGGTTGCCATTTT
The DNA here is from genome assembly GCA_955612985.1 of Cheilosia scutellata. NCBI lineage: Eukaryota > Metazoa > Arthropoda > Insecta > Diptera > Syrphidae > Cheilosia > Cheilosia scutellata. The sequence continues at coordinate 49,658,856 of OY015313.1, read as the reverse complement.
TTTTTTATGTTCTTTAGATACAATTTGAATTTTAGATACAGAATAAAATATAAAATAACTTACATGAAACTTATAACAAAATACATGTCCATTGTTGTTTCTTCTTCCGGTTCTGTTGTCTGCCTTGTTTGTCTAGTCAATGATGAACGTTTTATTCACTTTATTGATGTTTATTGAATAGTCTATTGTACTCTTTATCCTGTTCCGTTTTGATTGTTTGGCGTATTTTTCGTATTTTATTAGCGAGGTGTTTTTGCTCTTTTGTGAGCGGCACTGCTACTTTTTTTTCGGCGTCACTTTTCTCACTGGTTTCGTTGTCGTTTATCATAATATTTGTTTTAAACCGGGTATATTTTTTTTGTATTATGTCACATTTTTGCGTCCGCGATTCTTTGTTTTAAACCGGGTATATTATTTTTTGTGATTTGCGTTCGTTTAATTTATTCTTGTCGTTTTCCTATATTTGAGTTCGTGACTCACCCAGAAAAATTTTGGATTGTGTCTCAAAAATTAAAAAAAAAAAAAAAAAAACGCGATCCACGATTTCACCGCTGCCACCAAAAATGTTATGAATTCAATTTGTTTGAAATAAAACGCAAGTTTATAATATGCGAACCGCTCCGGTTGAGTACTTTATTAGAACTAAAAACTAAACTTATAAAGAAGTTCTTGAAGGAGAGCTATACATATGCGATACCAATAATCGATACCTTCATCGAATTATGCTTATGTTTACATTTTATATTCGAGATGCCTTCGCATCGTAATTTGAGGATGTTTATTTTATCGTGGTAAGACATTTTTCCACGCATTTGAAATGTCTGCTTTCCTAAAACTCGAACCTTTAAACTTCCCAAAAAGCAAATCTTTTTGATTCAGCATTTCTTGGAGTACAATAATTATTTGTTGCTCCTTAGTTCTCCTTATAGTGCTCCTCATAAATAATATTCACGTTTATGAAAATTCATTTCAATGCAGTTTACAACATTTTGATGTGCTGTATGAAATATATGAACAATTTTAAGTTAAAGTGCTGTATGAAGTGTATGAGAAATGTCTGGGGGATCAAACAACATTCCAATATTTCCAGTCGAATGCCCTGTCATTAATTGTTGTATGACGGCGGATCATCCAGCAAATCTGAGAAACAGTAATCATACAGCAAAACTGTATAATCTGAGATACAGGCCCCATATGTTTGAATCCTTCGCCAAATAATTTGCCCAACATGAAACAAACATCCCCTGCTTTGCCTTCAGCTTTCACACTTGCTTTTTTCGAAATCGGAAAGGATGTACATGTTTTCGACTAAGGTAGGTACTATTTTTGTAATTTCAGAAAAAAATCCCGAATAACATTTTAGGCTCTTAGAATCTTAAAGGACATGAGTACAACAACGGAACTATTTGACCGTCAACTTGTCCATGTATTGAAAATAGTTGACGAAAAAAAGTAGGCATTACCTCAAAGGTACCATTGATGAGCCATAACACACAACTATTTAGATAGCTGAAGAATATTATCCAGAGTTCGCAAAATAATAATTTTGTCATTGTCAAATGCCTTCTCGGCAAGTACGAAAACCTTCCCATCTAGCAGCTTCAAATCATTGAGAATAGCAAATTGCAGAGGTGATAGTAGATTTTGAGACTCAACGAATTCAAAAAGCTGACTAAACATACATTTTTCCAAGCCCTTTGAAAGAAATGGTAGAATACTAATGGGTCGATAATTCGAAACATCATTACATCCCGCCTTTTTTTTGTTTGAGGAGGAATGATTTAGAATTTTCCAGGAGTTTGGAAATATCAATTTAGTCAAACAGCCATTGTAAAGATTGGCAATGCTGGGAAGGATGTTCATGTCCATATACTCCATACATTGCCAACACTCGATACCGCTTTTGTTGAGACCGAAATTTGGCTCATTGTACATTTTCTTACAACCAAATCCGTTGTAAATAGATATCGGGCAATAGCTATATTGGAAAATATTACAATAGGTGTTTTTTTTTCTATTCTATTTCCATAGATATAGCTTTACAAAAAACCGATTATCGGGGATTAATTATTTCTAAAAATCTTATCAGCACTCATATCAAACAAATTCGTAAAATGTCACTCACAAAAAAACAACAGCATAAGAAAAAATTCTGAAAAGTCACAAAGCCAAACAAATCCACAAACACTAATATACGCGAATCAAAATAATTCATAAACATGGAAAATTCAGAGGAAAATAAAAATTCGATAATTTATAGACATATTTTTGACAAAATATTCGATTTATTTTTATTTAAATTAATTTTGTGATGTCAAATGTTATTTATGACTGAATCGATAGAACTTTTCGATAATATTTAAAGCAATGATAGTTTGGTTGCACAGTTTTTATCGGGGCTAAGGAATAAGCCCCGATAATTATCTGTATCCAGGCTAACGAAATTTATATAGAATCAATTGAGTTTGTATGGAATTATTTGGCTAATCCTATAGAGAATAGCAAAAAAAACACACCTAATTTAGCCTATATTATTTTAATAATATTAAATTCAATAATTGAATCCCTATTTAGGGGAAAGTGTTTACCCTTCGTACACTTTTTGCATTTTTGTTATTTATTTAACAATTAACTCACTTCAGTAACTGGTTAATGCACTTACGTGCAATAAATATATCGTAGTTTATTACAAAAAAGTCTGAAACTAGTATGTAAAACGGTTACAGAGTTATAGAAATTTGTTTAGGATTAGATATATGTACGAATGTACCCCATCTGTGGGGTACGAACGAACTTCTACCTTTATGGTAGACGTTCCCCTCAAAATGAACCTTCTCCACAACACCGCTCGTCGGCATTGGTCCGGTTTGCGAGAGGGGGACATGTAAGGTGGCAGGCGGTTGGCACGTCTTGCGTATAGCGCGGCTTAGCTCGCCGACGGGGTGGGTTTTTTGCCTGTCCTTAACACGCCGCCCAATTATACGTGCCACGAAAAAAAAAAAAAATAAAAAAATAAAGATAAGAAATGAGAATAAAAAGACAAGACAATGAAAGAGGATAGGTTAAAAGAAAGAAGTTGGGATTCTTTGATGTTGTGAATCCTTGGCCATATTGTCCCTCCCTTGTGAACCCAGCTCGTCCACTCCTGTGGTTATCTGCGGCCATTGAAATTTTATAACCCCCTAAGTATAACGACACTTCCTTACCGACTTCCCATCACTACTTAAACGTCACACCATTCCCCCCCCCCCACTCTCTTAGGAATGGATTTAAACAATCATTTTAAATTCATTATTCAGATTGAACATATATCAGTATTTATTGTCATAAAAAAAAGCTTTAATAATAATTAAAGAAATACGATTATAACTACTTTCATTTAATAATAATCTTACAATAGGACAACACAACAAGAGACTCATACCCTTCTTCAAATCGTAGAATAGCGCCTTTATGCGCTCCGATGGTCTTAAACGGCTCCTCCAGCGTGCACGGTGGGTGGGTTAACGCGATTGCTATATTTACCCGAGGGATCAGAAAAATGGTTATGACAAAAATCTACTTCTACTATATCTATGTATTATAAATGAAAATTTAAAGTTCAACAATTGTTGATCGCAAGTATAATTCGTATTAATATATTTTACAAATTCACGAAATAAGCTTTGTTAAGCTCAAAATTAAATATCAACTACAAATTTACTTTATGCATGTAGTGTAGGTATTCTACACATATTTTATGTATTCAGTAAAAGAAGTTTTAAAGAAATTTGTAAACTTTCAGTTTTTTTTTATTATTATTTTTTTTTTTTTTTTTTAACAATAGCGATCGTAGGGAATTCCAGGTGCTTCTTAACAACGACGTTTCTTCCTTCGGACCAGGCTTGAAGTATCCAGGTGATGACTTGACGCAAACGTTGAAAATTTGACTTTGGCCTCAACAATTTTGGAGGGCAGCGTTTTCGAGGATGTGCGTTAATTGTTTATTAATACCGCATTTGGTGGAATCAATGTAATGTATATTGATTTATTTCTTTTATACAGGAAGTTTTTGGACAACGTGGTTATTTTGGCGTATTATTTTTGCTGAGTAACTTCACTTCACTTTTAGTCTTATTAGACGAGACAGCAGTTTTATCACACGATAATGTTTGCTTTAATGAAAGATATACTTATATTCGCAATTAAATTTAACGAAATATATTATTTTAGTTAATTTGCCGAAAACTTTTAGCGGCTGTACTTTTGTTACAGTATGAATCGCGCCACCACGCACTTTCTAAGGAAAACAACTTCCACGCTACTCGGTATCTGCCACGCTACTTGTCCTCGAAAACGCTCGCGCCTCTATTTCATACGTCGCCCACGCTACCAACACCAACGCACTATTTCCATCCGCTCTATATCCATAGAAGGGGAAAAATAAAAAAAAAACACATAATACTCTTTGAAATTCCCTTCATTCGATAACTTAGCGAAAAAAAGGATATTTTGATTGACAGTGCTGCCAATCATCATGGGTTAGTCTTATACTGGGGTCTTATACAAGAGTGATAAAAAATGTTCTATACGTGAACATTACATGGCTTAGAAAATCCACTTGTTATATTCTTCGCTGTAAAAGATTCTAAATAGGCAAGTTTAACAGTTTCGGAATATTATAAATGCTGACTGTTTTTCCTGGATTCACCATATGCCAATTATTAAACGCTGTTTTTAACTTCGACTTAAACGGCCCAAAAACTCCAACATCTAAGGGTTGCAAGCTTTGGCTTGTGTGTGGGGGAAAAGACAAAAAAGTTATTCCATTATCTCGAGCAAACGTAATGGCTTGTAAGCTGATGTGGCTTTCATGATTGTCACATAATAACAAAATCCGATGATCTTTAGATGACAATGTGTACTTTTGGATATGTTTTAATACTGACACGAATATATCAGTGTTTATCCAGCCACTCCTATTTGCAGCCCCAATGCTTCCTTCAGGTGCACCTTCAAGGAAATGGTCTTTGTAGTGCACACGTGGAAACACAAATAGCGGTGGGATTGTATTTCCGCTTGCAGAAATAATAGCACCAAAAGTAACAAGTTCGCCTCTCTCAGCAGAAACGATTTGCCCTACTTGTTTCTGTGACTTAGGAGCCAAAACTTTAGGAGTGTCTAAAACAGTTGAAACACCTGACTCATCAAAGTTCAATATTCTGTCGGCAGTGAAGTTATGTCTCTGCAAGACTTCGGACAAATTATTATAAAACTCTGTAACTGCAGTTTTATTAAAAGCGAATGATCGTGCAGCACTCGTGTTTTCTGGCTTTCGCAAACTGAGATTTGTATTTCGTTCCCTGTATTTACGCATCCACTCTAAGCCAGCCATTTGATTCTCGTCCCATTTCGCTGGATACTTTAAATCCAATGCTTTTGCGTATTCATAAGCAAGCTTTCTAATTTGTACCGTCGTTAGCCCATAATGCATTTTGCAGCAATTAATTATGTTAAATTTAAATTCTTCTTCGGGCTAGGAAGGCACTTAAGAAGTAAAGCCCTCTCTCATAGAATCAAGGAGATATTATATAAGACCTTAATCATCCCGGTCCTGCTGTATGGTGCAGAAGCATGGACCCTGTCAAAAGCGGATGAAAACCTTCTCGGATGCTTTGAGAGAAAGATTCTTCGAGTGATATTCGGTCCAGTTTGTGACGATGGAGTGTGGAGAAGAAGATTCAATGACGAACTATACGGGCTATACAGCGACGCTGCCCTGGTCAAAAAGCTAAAAATTCAACGGCTGAGATGGCTGGGACACGTGGAGCGTATGGACAACAACGCACCAGCCCGACGAGTCTTCGAATCCACCCCTGAGGGACAACGCAGCAGAGGAAGACCCCACCTTAGGTGGCGCACACAATTGGAGAACGACCTCAACCAACTTGGTGTGCGCAACTGGAGGCAGCTAGCGAGGGACCGAGCTAGCTGGAGGGGCTTGTTGGTTGAGGCCGTGGTCCACCCCGGACTGTAAGCGCCACCAAAAGTAAGTAAGTAAGTAAATTTAAATTATCATTTAAACGCTCCTGTTCTTCCAAGGAGAAGACTTTAAAACAGGTAAATTTCGAATGGAAGGTACGTGTCGGTCGATCTTTATTAATGCCATCTCTGAATTTCTTCACTCTGCTTTGCAAAGTGGATGCTTTAATGTTGTATTTCAACGCGGCTTTTCGATAAGACAACCCTCCTTGCATTACCTCTTCAACTGCGGAATTAACAGATTCTTCATTAACGTCATGGGTTCGTGTACCCTTTTTTTTATATTTCCGCACCATGATTCTGAAAGGTAATATTTATATAAAAAAAATACCCCAATTATAGAATGCGTAAAACAAATTCTAATGGGTTATATTTTATTTCAATAAAATCTATATTTGATGTTTTGATTGTAATTTTCATAAACAAGATTTAAAGGGGAGCATTCGTACGCGTACGATTGTGCCCCTTGTATTGCTGTCCGAATGTACCCCAGGCTATGCACAAAATAAAAAATTAAAATTTTTTATAAATTATAATTCAGTATTGAAATATTAGTAATTCAATCATAAAATAAACACTGTTAACATGAATTTGTCACAATCACAATTTTGCTAAAAACATGAAATATTTACTCACAATGCGATCGTAAACTTCTGTAAAAAAATTACTCCCAGCGCTCGGAAACACGTTACGTCTTGTCAGCTCTCACACCGTTGCACAACTGGCTCGAAGTTCGTTGAGCAAAATGGCACCTGATATGTCTATGCACACAAGCAAACACGTGTGTGTGCGCTGTTTAGTTTTTCGTTCATACTTACTGCACGAATGTGCCTCGTGTACGAAGGGTGACCACTCTCCCCTACTCTATCTTTTCTCCACTTTTTTAACCCAGCTTGAAATTTGATCCTGTCGCCAAAGTAGCCTGAGCTGTCTATATTGCTAAAAAACTTATCGACGTCTTCAATTTCCATTTTTTTCTAAAACATCGATTGAATTAAGTCCATACATTTTAAGTAACATGGACACCGAACTACTTAAACCCCAGGAACTGTAAATGGCTTGGCTTCCAAGTCTTTAAATTTTTTTATGTTAAACACGGTACACTAATAATTTCTCTGTTTTCACCTAACACTTATAAATTCACTCCATATATTTTGATTTTTATTTGCCGAATTGATGGAATTTTCCATGATTATTCAGTAATTTATTTATAGTAAATCAGTGCAATAAGGCAGGCAATCTTATTGAAAGTAATCTTTTTTTGCTCTTTTGTACTATCGAGACATCTGATGAATTCAAATAATTCATTGTCGTATACATTTTCGATACTCAGTAGTGACTGCGACAAACTGTCGAAAGGGCAAGTGTAATTTCATGTCAGCTGAACACATGAATCCATTTTTCAACAGGGGCAGTTTTTTCTTTTGTAGAGGACGTTTACGACAACTTAGAAAGTCAGTGCATGGCGTCAAATAATGTCCCCTCCTCTTCGCATCTTTACTCAATTTTCCCATCCAGTCGTCCACTGCATTCAGAGCCTGTTGGCGATCGTCTTCAGTTATTTTTGACTTCTTAGTAGTCGGAGATTGTTCCTGGTTAGATATGTATTCAGAAACCGACGATGAAGAGTTTGAGATGTTTTGACTCTCTCGCTCGGTTTTCTGAGGATTTGACTGTGTGAGTCCGTCGGATGATGCTCTGATTTCTTCTGAGTTGATTTTCTAGGGGTGGATAGATTGAATTATGATTTCTGAGTGAAAAATGATCTTGTTTGAATCTAAAGAATCACGAGGATTTGTGCGTTCATTCTCCTTATCACTTTCAGTACCACTAGATACACCCTCACTGGAAAAACTACCATCTCTTACGGTGAAGCCACGATAACGACAAGTACATAGTTGATATTACTCTAACTTGTCGGTTTTTTTGTAGCTCTTGATGATTTCCATCCGATTTAGTCATAAGATCGTGATCATTCGTGCCTTCTGTCTCTTCATGGATATGATTGATCCAGATGAGTATCCAAAATGGCAATGTTTCGAACTTTTTTTTATCTCGCTCTTACCTTTCTTTTTCTGTTCTTTATTCAATTCAACTTGTTTGGAAAGGGTCAATCCAATAAAGTCTCAGGAACACCCAGGCTGGAAAAAAATGAAAGAAAAGAAAAAAAATCCAATTTTGTTTTGTCCACCAATGCAGCCTTTTTATTCACACTTGTCCAAGCTGATGTAGTCATCCTATTCCATAATAGTCAGATCGAAAGGTGTCTTGCTGTTTGCGTCCTTAATAACTTTATGCCAACCTTGGGGCGAGTAAATTTAGTTGGCATATTTTCGTTGGCGCTTCTCTATTAATACAAAGTCTCTGTCGGATGGCAAAAGTGTGTGTGTGTCCACTTACTAAAAAGTGATGAGTAACTCTTTTTAGCTTTTTTCCCCTGACTTGATGATGCCAAAACGACATCAAAAGCCAATTTTTGTTTTTTCAGTAAATAAATGTGTAGTTTTCAGTAAATATGACTAGCTCCTCAATAAATATCCTGTTTATTTTTATGAAACTTTATCAAGACAGAAGCTACCTCATCTGCACTTTCTTTTACCGGCTCAATATTTTGATCGTAACTCTGATACTTCGGAATTAAATTAATTCCTTAATTCGCTGCTAAGGATTATAGTATCATCTGCATATAATATTGACCCAGGATCCTAGGTGGTGGAAGTAAATAGTGCAGAGATTAAATAGCCGATGGCCACGTTGCAGTTCTTGTTCTGAATTATCTTATTAGCAAGGAGATTGGTCGGAAATCTTTAAGTTCCTTTGAATTGCCTTTTTTAAGAATTGGGAGTAATTTAGCCTCCTTCCAAGATGAAGGGAAATAACTAATGTTAATGCAGTGGTTAAATAGGATTTGAGGACATTTATTTAAGATAAAATTGGGGATCTCATCAAAACCCGCCGATTTTTTATTATTAGTGTTAGATCTGAACCGATTCAGCTCAGAAGAGTTCCTTTTAAAAGGAGCGCTGGGTGGTTAAAGTGCAGATAAACTAGGAGAAAGACAACAAAGTCAACCTCGAATTTTCTTAAACGACGAATATTTTCGCTAGAAAGTGAGTTTTTACACTTTTAACTTTTTCACTACCATCCACGATAGTATTTTTGATTAAAGAAGTCTTTTTATAATTAAAGTTAGAGTTATTCGCACTTTTATAATTATTTTTTGTCGTTTTGTATCTTTTCATTAAGCGCGGTAAAAGAAAGCACGCCTATACACGAAGACAGATCAAACCAAACTTTTGCAAATTGAAATGTAAAGCAGAAATTAAAAAAAAATTTTTTTTTTAAATATGCACGAAGAATATGAGTTTATTGTTAAAATATGTTAAAAAAACCAAAATATTAATTTATAGCAAAATATGCGCCAACGATTAAATGATTCATTTAAATATGAAGAACCTTCAAATATGAATTCATTTATGATTCAATTTCAATCCAATTGAGAAATGGGCCTTCATTTATGAATCTTTTAAATTCATAAATGATTAGAGAAACGTATGGGCTTATTATTTTCTTTTTTTCGTAGGGCAACTGCGGTTGTAAGTGCCCGTGCAGATCTTTTGGTTTGAGTACCCCTCCAAGAAAATTTTTTGGCCACTTTATCATCAAAAATGTTTTCTAAAAAGGTTTTTTATATGTAAATTTTTTCGGTTCTATGTTTTGGCCGAATTGCATAAAATCAGTTTCCTGAAAAAATAAACATTTATATCGTTAAATAAACTAGAATCTGTTAAGACGAATAAGTTGTATTCTTACCAGTTGGCTGCATTTTTCTGTTGAATCCTGCAACATTCGATCAAATTCAAGGAAGTCTTTTACGGTTTCAATAACATCTTCAATTTTGTAGATATTGTCGGATGCAAGATAAAAATTGTCTGGATGTTTGACTGAGAATTTAACATTTTTATACGTGACACTTTCAAAAGATCGGTTGTTCTTTAACGATTTTCTAAAATTTGGCAAAGTTTCGGTTGTAAACTTGAGTAACTGCGTTATTTGCTTTTTTAACTTTTTTTTTTTAAGATGATGTAGATAAACAATTTTCGTACTGCAAATTGTTGTTGAATCCTCTTATTTTGAAAAATAATTTTTCAGTCACTATCTCTTTTAATTTATTTAATTTTTAATTTTTTTTTTTCAGTCACTATCTGTTTAAAACTTATTTTTGTAATTTTTTTTTTTCAGTCACTGTTTTAATTTCAAAATTTAAGAATTTACCACCGTTCGTTGCAAAAAGTGAAGTGACAAAACGGAACCTTATTGTTTTCGCTACGATATCTGTCCGAACCCACTAATTTTGTTCCTAGTTTATTTATACTAGTTTGTATTTTATTATTTTCCTCCATTAAAGCAATTTTCTTTTCCTCCAGCTTCATTTTCTTTTCTTACATTTTTCTATATTCAGCCAAGGCGTCGTCAGTGGCGTTATTTAATGTACGCCTTGGCCGTTATAGACGGTTGCATCTAGAAGTGGACGTTGAAGGAATTGGGTCACTTTTATTTTCAGCTGAAGGATACAGAACTTCTTCGATAAGTTCCGGGTCAATTATTTCTTCTTCACGTTGGATCTGAAAAAAAAAAAATTAATAATAATAATATGTATTTTAATTTAATTGACTCAAGTTTTAAGTGCAGCACTAAACTTACGATTATTGGCTCAAATCCGATCTTGCTCACAATTGCTGAGGCCCCTTCCACAGCTTCTATATTAAGCCTAATCTATATTAACCTTAGTTCCTTCCACTCATTATCGCGGGTATGGGAATCACACGCCATGTCATTCGCATTCGAAGCCAGAGTATTATATTCCGTATACTATTCATGCAAAATGAACCGTCTGGGAAATTCTAGTTGTAAATTAAATTGTAAGATAAGCATTATTTTAGTATATAAGATAGTTTGAAAAATAAAGACTGCGAGTTATTCTAGAAACTTCACCGAGTGTACTCATTATTTATGTTGACTTCCCCCCACCAGAGGTAAAGGGTCAATTAAGAATTTTAAGTTCCTGCATGGTCCTTCGAGCCGGATATTGAGATATTTGGGTCACTTGTCTTAGATAGCATGCATACACTACCATCTCAATGCTGTCCGTTCTGTAAAATATTCTCTTGCGGGTCGCATCTAAGAGGGAAGCTCTGAATAGTCCATCAACTAGTCCTCGGAGATAAGATGTTCCTTCCATTTTGTCTCTGATGCCGATAGGGAACAATCCTTTAAGTACATTGGAGTCCATATAGCTATGGTTCAGATGACCGAACATGAGACCGTGTAAGATTCCAATTTCTTGTATCTTACAGCCTGGATCCACCAAATCCCAGCGTCCTTCTGGAATGGATACCGATAGGGGTTCTTTCATCTATTCTGTGTCAGCGGTCTTCCATTTGTCGAGTTTCAAACTCATGTTGGGGAATTCAAATTCGATCTTAGAATCTAGCATAGGCTCTTCAATAGACCTGAGGCACCCAAGGCAGGAAATATGCGAGTGGTAAGTAAAAGGTTCCGGTGATTCTTCTTGTATCTCTCCTGCAGTCTGTTGCGTGTATAAAATCAGTGATTGGTACATGAAATCATAGTTAGTATCTCCTAGTAACTGGAAGTTATCCGTTGAGATGATCATTCTTGATCCATGCATGGAATTGTTTGCAATGTACCCTCCAGCCGACACCCTACTGCATCCGTATCTATGAAGGGCGGATCCTGTCCTTTTGAATCCGGTAATTGTATCACCGGCAGAGACGCCTGTGAGACTTTCCAGGTTGTTCCGGATGAAGCGTCCGAGTGGGCTGCCAGGATCTACGAACCAATTGTAGGCTTTTCGCATATTAGATGCTTTTTTAATAAACGTGATATCAGTATCTTTCTCCCAAGACTAAGGACCCCTCGTATCTTCTGGGTCTTGGATTCCTGCTGGAATAATCGCAGTGATGTGTAGACAGGGAGGGATTGGGTCCTTGCAGAACCTGCGTGATATCCCATCTCTCGATACATGAGATATCATCTCCGCCGGGTGGGGTACTGTAGTTCCGATTATCACCCGGTTCCAAGATTGTTTCCGTAGTCGGTCTGCTTGATTCGCGGAGCAGGTCCACAGACTAGCCGCTCTCTCTCTGGAACTTTTAATAAGGGATTCCAAGGAACTCAGTTCACATCGAACAATGGCTTCATCCACTTTGGACCGGAATTTTTTCTTAAACAAGTTCCGAATGGTTTTAGAGTTTTGAAAAAGCCCGAATATCTGATCGGTCAATCCAAAAAATGTAGAAGACCGAAACTCGCTAAGAAACCTAGGGAAACAAGGATGAACATGCAGTAAGACGCTCGTAAATCGGTCTTCTGTCCCTTTCACATAGATAACGGCATCTCTAATTATCTCATTTTTTTATTTCCTGAGGATTCTCTAACATAGCCTTTTTAATCTCATCCTTAATTAAATTAGGGGCACTCATTCCCTTAGATAGATTCAGAGAGCATGGATCCTCCAATAATTTTGTGAAATGTTTCTCTTGAAAGGCTAAGATCTTTGGGTTCCCGAACCCGATCGCCAGGTTTCGCAATTTTACGTTTCGAGTGGTCTTAGCAATAATCCTCCAGGACAATCCCTCAGTGACTGGATCCGGGAACATTCGAAGATGAAATCTTGTAAGGGACATTCCTGATATTCCCCCTAGGGATGGATCTAGGTAAATCGCTCCTATTCTGAATGCAGACGATCCAAACTGTTGAGTATCACTGATCAAATTGACTGGTGCAGTTCTAAGTGCAGGGTTATGCTTCGCCAATATTCCAATGACCAAATTCGCCAACCAATTGTAGTGGATCATGGCGTTTAATGGACTTTTAGAGTAATGGGCCACTGTCAGACAATTAGTAGATTCCGTCGCTAAAATATTTCCTAAGGAGGGTAGCTGATCATTTGTGGTACAAGTGATTCTAGAGTAACGTTTTTCCTCTAGACAAGTAATATTTCCTCGAAACAGTATAGACTTTCCGTATATAAGGAGGTCCGCCGATTGTAAGGTCTCATCCTCATTGATCTTGAGGCCGATTTTTGCTGCTGCATCTCGAATCGATCGAATGATTACTAAATTGTTAGACATGATGCCCTCAATATTGTTCTTAAAATCTGCAGCGTTCTTATATGGATTCAGTTTATAAAAGGTACACACCACTTGATTATCGCCTTGGGCGAGTATTTTAACCTCCGTGTTTCTGATTTTTGACTCTCGTTCTATTGCTAGAAAATTCACCACACTCCATCCTTTCTGTCGCAACCCCTCCAGCCCTCCTTTTTGTCCTTCCCAGCAAACTCGCTGATCTGGGTACCTATTGACTATTTCTCCGTTCTCCACCTTCATCAGATCAGGTCTTCCTTTATAATATATTAGCGATTTTTCAAAGAATTCATGAGTCCTTGCAAAAAGCATTGGCATACCATGAAATTGTCCTATTACTTTAAAAACCGGGCTTGTCGATTCGGATCTTTGGAAATTGTTCCACTTTTCATAGTCAAAATGATTTACTATTGTTACCCGGTCGTATCCTTTGTTTCCTTGTCCGCTTGAATTCTCTAGCATCTTCTGTATAAGTGTGGTCTGGTCATCAGCCATTGTGAGACCTTTGAACAAGGGTAGGACGTTCTTTTTAATCAAGTACTCTGTGGCAACAAAATACTCTCTTAACCTCCAGCTCATCAATGAGTAAAATCGGCCTCTCCACTTAATTTCTCTCTCCTTTTCTCGTAACCCGATAATTAGATCTTCTTTCGGTAGTCCGAAGTTGTTTACTGTCTGCAAGAATAATTTCCAGTTGGTGGTCGGTATCCGCAAAAGAGTTTCAAGGACCTTTTTCGATGGGATTGGGCCATACGGCTTCTCTTTTATGCATTTAATCAAAGGGTCAATTAAGAATTTTAAGTTCCTGCATGGTCCTTCGAGCCGGATATTGAGATATTTGGGTCACTTGTCTTAGATAGCATGCATACACTACCATCTCAATGCTGTCCGTTCTGTAAAATATTCTCTTGCGGGTCGCATCTAAGAGGGAAGCTCTGAATAGTCCATCAACTAGTCCTCGGAGATAAGATGTTCCTTCCATTTTGTCTCTGATGCCGATAGGGAACAATCCTTTAAGTACATTGGAGTCCATATAGCTATGGTTCAGATGACCGAACATGAGACCGTGTAAGATTCCAATTTCTTGTATCTTACAGCCTGGATTCACCACATCCCAGCGTCCTTCTGGAATGGATACCGATAGGGGTTCTTTCATCCATTCTGTGTCAGCGGGCTTCCATTTGTCGAGTTTCAAACTCATGTTGGGGAATTCAAATTCGATCTTAGAATCTAGCATAGGCTCTTCAATAGACCTGAGGCACCCAAGGCAGGAAATATGCGAGTGGTAAGTAAAAGGTTCCGGTGATTCTTCTTGTATCTCTCCTGCAGTCTGTTGCGTGTATAAAATCAGTGATTGGTACATGAAATCATAGTTAGTATCTCCTAGTAACTGGAAGTTATCCGTTGAGATGATCATTCTTGATCCATGCATGGAATTGGTTGCAATGTACCCTCCAGCCGACACCCTACTGCATCCGTATCTATGAAGGGCGGATCCTGTCCTTTTGAATCCGGTAATTGTATCACCGGCAGAGACGCCTGTGAGACTTTCCAGGTTGTTCCGGATGAAGCGTCCGAGTGGGCTGCCAGGATCTACGAACCAATTGTAGGCTTTTCGCATATTAGATGCTTTTTTAATAAACGTGATATCAGTATCTTTCTCCCAAGACTGGATTAAACTAGTATTTTCGTTGGTCGAAGAGCCTGAATAAGGCATATAAGGACCCCTCGTATCTTCTGGGTCTTGGATTCCTGCTGGAATAATCGCAGTGATGTGTAGACAGGGAGGGATTGGGTCCTTGCAGAACCTGCGTGATATCCCATCTCTCGATACATGAGATATCATCTCCGCCGGGTGGGGTACTGTAGTTCCGATTATCACCCGGTTCCAAGATTGTTTCCGTAGTCGGTCTGCTTGATTCGCGGAGCAGGTCCACAGACTAGCCGCTCTCTCTCTGGAACTTTTAATAAGGGATTCCAAGGAACTCAGTTCACATCGAACAATGGCTTCATCCACTTTGGACCGGAATTTTTTCTTAAACAAGTTCCGAATGGTTTTAGAGTTTTGAAAAAGCCCGAATATCTGATCGGTCAATCCAAAAAATGTAGAAGACCGAAACTCGCTAAGAAACCTAGGGAAACAAGGATGAACATGCAGTAAGACGCTCGTAAATCGGTCTTCTGTCCCTTTCACATAGATAACGGCATCTCTAATTATCTCATTTTTTTATTTCCTGAGGATTCTCTAACATAGCCTTTCTAATCTCATCCTTAATTAAATTAGGGGCACTCATTCCCTTAGGTAGATTCAGAGAGCATGGATCCTCCAATAATTTTGTGAAATGTTTCTCTTGAAAGGCTAAGATCTTTGGGTTCCCGAACCCGATCGCCAGGTTTCGCAATTTTACGTTTCGAGTGGTCTTAGCAATAATCCTCCAGGACAATCCCTCAGTGACTGGATCCGGGAACATTCGAAGATGAAATCTTGTAAGGGACATTCCTGATATTCCCCCTAGGGATGGATCTAGGTAAATCGCTCCTATTCTGAATGCAGACGATCCAAACTGTTGAGTATCACTGATCAAATTGACTGGTGCAGTTCTAAGTGCAGGGTTATGCTTCGCCAATATTCCAATGACCAAATTCGCCAACCAATTGTAGTGGATCATGGCGTTTAATGGACTTTTAGAGTAATGGGCCACTGTCAGACAATTAGTAGATTCCGTCGCTAAAATATTTCCTAAGGAGGGTAGCTGATCATTTGTGGTACAAGTGATTCTAGAGTAACGTTTTTCCTCTAGACAAGTAATATTTCCTCGAAACAGTATAGACTTTCCGTATATAAGGAGGTCCGCCGATTGTAAGGTCTCATCCTCATTGATCTTGAGGCCGATTTTTGCTGCTGCATCTCGAATCGATCGAATGATTACTAAATTGTTAGACATGATGCCCTCAATATTGTTCTTAAAATCTGCAGCGTTCTTATATGGATTCAGTTTATAAAAGGTACACACCACTTGATTATCGCCTTGGGCGAGTATTTTAACCTCCGTGTTTCTGATTTTTGACTCTCGTTCTATTGCTAGAAAATTCACCACACTCCATCCTTTCTGTCGCAACCCCTCCAGCCCTCCTTTTTGTCCTTCCCAGCAAACTCGCTGATCTGGGTACCTATTGACTATTTCTCCGTTCTCCACCTTCATCAGATCAGGTCTTCCTTTATAATATATTAGCGATTTTTCAAAGAATTCATGAGTCCTTGCAAAAAGCATTGGCATACCATGAAATTGTCCTATTACTTTAAAAACCGGGCTTGTCGATTCGGATCTTTGGAAATTGTTCCACTTTTCATAGTCAAAATGATTTACTATTGTTACCCGGTCGTATCCTTTGTTTCCTTGTCCGCTTGAATTCTCTAGCATCTTCTGTATAAGTGTGGTCTGGTCATCAGCCATTGTGAGACCTTTGAACAAGGGTAGGACGTTCTTTTTAATCAAGTACTCTGTGGCAACAAAATACTCTCTTAACCTCCAGCTCATCAATGAGTAAAATCGGCCTCTCCACTTAATTTCTCTCTCCTTTTCTCGTAACCCGATAATTAGATCTTCTTTCGGTAGTCCGAAGTTGTTTACTGTCTGCAAGAATAATTTCCAGTTGGTGGTCGGTATCCGCAAAAGAGTTTCAAGGACCTTTTTCGATGGGATTGGGCCATACGGCTTCTCTTTTATGCATTTAATCAAAGGGTCAATTAAGAATTTTAAGTTCCTGCATGGTCCTTCGAGCCGGATATTGAGATATTTGGGTCACTTGTCTTAGATAGCATGCATACACTACCATCTCAATGCTGTCCGTTCTGTAAAATATTCTCTTGCGGGTCGCATCTAAGAGGGAAGCTCTGAATAGTCCATCAACTAGTCCTCGGAGATAAGATGTTCCTTCCATTTTGTCTCTGATGCCGATAGGGAACAATCCTTTAAGTACATTGGAGTCCATATAGCTATGGTTCAGATGACCGAACATGAGACCGTGTAAGATTCCAATTTCTTGTATCTTACAGCCTGGATTCACCACATCCCAGCGTCCTTCTGGAATGGATACCGATAGGGGTTCTTTCATCCATTCTGTGTCAGCGGGCTTCCATTTGTCGAGTTTCAAACTCATGTTGGGGAATTCAAATTCGATCTTAGAATCTAGCATAGGCTCTTCAATAGACCTGAGGCACCCAAGGCAGGAAATATGCGAGTGGTAAGTAAAAGGTTCCGGTGATTCTTCTTGTATCTCTCCTGCAGTCTGTTGCGTGTATAAAATCAGTGATTGGTACATGAAATCATAGTTAGTATCTCCTAGTAACTGGAAGTTATCCGTTGAGATGATCATTCTTGATCCATGCATGGAATTGGTTGCAATGTACCCTCCAGCCGACACCCTACTGCATCCGTATCTATGAAGGGCGGATCCTGTCCTTTTGAATCCGGTAATTGTATCACCGGCAGAGACGCCTGTGAGACTTTCCAGGTTGTTCCGGATGAAGCGTCCGAGTGGGCTGCCAGGATCTACGAACCAATTGTAGGCTTTTCGCATATTAGATGCTTTTTTAATAAACGTGATATCAGTATCTTTCTCCCAAGACTGGATTAAACTAGTATTTTCGTTGGTCGAAGAGCCTGAATAAGGCATATAAGGACCCCTCGTATCTTCTGGGTCTTGGATTCCTGCTGGAATAATCGCAGTGATGTGTAGACAGGGAGGGATTGGGTCCTTGCAGAACCTGCGTGATATCCCATCTCTCGATACATGAGATATCATCTCCGCCGGGTGGGGTACTGTAGTTCCGATTATCACCCGGTTCCAAGATTGTTTCCGTAGTCGGTCTGCTTGATTCGCGGAGCAGGTCCACAGACTAGCCGCTCTCTCTCTGGAACTTTTAATAAGGGATTCCAAGGAACTCAGTTCACATCGAACAATGGCTTCATCCACTTTGGACCGGAATTTTTTCTTAAACAAGTTCCGAATGGTTTTAGAGTTTTGAAACAGCCCGAATATCTGATCGGTCAATCCAAAAAATGTAGAAGACCGAAACTCGCTAAGAAACCTAGGGAAACAAGGATGAACATGCAGTAAGACGCTCGTAAATCGGTCTTCTGTCCCTTTCACATAGATAACGGCATCTCTAATTATCTCATTTTTTTATTTCCTGAGGATTCTCTAACATAGCCTTTTTAATCTCATCCTTAATTAAATTAGGGGCACTCATTCCCTTAGATAGATTCAGAGAGCATGGATCCTCCAATAATTTTGTGAAATGTTTCTCTTGAAAGGCTAAGATCTTTGGGTTCCCGAACCCGATCGCCAGGTTTCGCAATTTTACGTTTCGAGTGGTCTTAGCAATAATCCTCCAGGACAATCCCTCAGTGACTGGATCCGGGAACATTCGAAGATGAAATCTTGTAAGGGACATTCCTGATATTCCCCCTAGGGATGGATCTAGGTAAATCGCTCCTATTCTGAATGCAGACGATCCAAACTGTTGAGTATCACTGATCAAATTGACTGGTGCAGTTCTAAGTGCAGGGTTATGCTTCGCCAATATTCCAATGACCAAATTCGCCAACCAATTGTAGTGGATCATGGCGTTTAATGGACTTTTAGAGTAATGGGCCACTGTCAGACAATTAGTAGATTCCGTCGCTAAAATATTTCCTAAGGAGGGTAGCTGATCATTTGTGGTACAAGTGATTCTAGAGTAACGTTTTTCCTCTAGACAAGTAATATTTCCTCGAAACAGTATAGACTTTCCGTATATAAGGAGGTCCGCCGATTGTAAGGTCTCATCCTCATTGATCTTGAGGCCGATTTTTGCTGCTGCATCTCGAATCGATCGAATGATTACTAAATTGTTAGACATGATGCCCTCAATATTGGTCTTAAAATCTGCAGCGTTCTTATATGGATTCAGTTTATAAAAGGTACACACCACTTGATTATCGCCTTGGGCGAGTATTTTAACCTCCGTGTTTCTGATTTTTGACTCTCGTTCTATTGCTAGAAAATTCACCACACTCCATCCTTTCTGTCGCAACCCCTCCAGCCCTCCTTTTTGTCCTTCCCAGCAAACTCGCTGATCTGGGTACCTATTGACTATTTCTCCGTTCTCCACCTTCATCAGATCAGGTCTTCCTTTATAATATATTAGCGATTTTTCAAAGAATTCATGAGTCCTTGCAAAAAGCATTGGCATACCATGAAATTGTCCTATTACTTTAAAAACCGGGCTTGTCGATTCGGATCTTTGGAAATTGTTCCACTTTTCATAGTCAAAATGATTTACTATTGTTACCCGGTCGTATCCTTTGTTTCCTTGTCCGCTTGAATTCTCTAGCATCTTCTGTATAAGTGTGGTCTGGTCATCAGCCATTGTGAGACCTTTGAACAAGGGTAGGACGTTCTTTTTAATCAAGTACTCTGTGGCAACAAAATACTCTCTTAACCTCCAGCTCATCAATGAGTAAAATCGGCCTCTCCACTTAATTTCTCTCTCCTTTTCTCGTAACCCGATAATTAGATCTTCTTTCGGTAGTCCGAAGTTGTTTACTGTCTGCAAGAATAATTTCCAGTTGGTGGTCGGTATCCGCAAAAGAGTTTCAAGGACCTTTTTCGATGGGATTGGGCCATACGGCTTCTCTTTTATGCATTTAATCAAAGGGTCAATTAAGAATTTTAAGTTCCTGCATGGTCCTTCGAGCCGGATATTGAGATATTTGGGTCACTTGTCTTAGATAGCATGCATACACTACCATCTCAATGCTGTCCGTTCTGTAAAATATTCTCTTGCGGGTCGCATCTAAGAGGGAAGCTCTGAATAGTCCATCAACTAGTCCTCGGAGATAAGATGTTCCTTCCATTTTGTCTCTGATGCCGATAGGGAACAATCCTTTAAGTACATTGGAGTCCATATAGCTATGGTTCAGATGACCGAACATGAGACCGTGTAAGATTCCAATTTCTTGTATCTTACAGCCTGGATTCACCACATCCCAGCGTCCTTCTGGAATGGATACCGATAGGGGTTCTTTCATCCATTCTGTGTCAGCGGGCTTCCATTTGTCGAGTTTCAAACTCATGTTGGGGAATTCAAATTCGATCTTAGAATCTAGCATAGGCTCTTCAATAGACCTGAGGCACCCAAGGCAGGAAATATGCGAGTGGTAAGTAAAAGGTTCCGGTGATTCTTCTTGTATCTCTCCTGCAGTCTGTTGCGTGTATAAAATCAGTGATTGGTACATGAAATCATAGTTAGTATCTCCTAGTAACTGGAAGTTATCCGTTGAGATGATCATTCTTGATCCATGCATGGAATTGGTTGCAATGTACCCTCCAGCCGACACCCTACTGCATCCGTATCTATGAAGGGCGGATCCTGTCCTTTTGAATCCGGTAATTGTA
This sequence comes from Cheilosia scutellata, assembly GCA_955612985.1. NCBI lineage: Eukaryota > Metazoa > Arthropoda > Insecta > Diptera > Syrphidae > Cheilosia > Cheilosia scutellata. The sequence continues at coordinate 49,638,220 of OY015313.1, read as the reverse complement.
TCACCGGCAGAGACGCCTGTGAGACTTTCCAGGTTGTTCCGGATGAAGCGTCCGAGTGGGCTGCCAGGATCTACGAACCAATTGTAGGCTTTTCGCATATTAGATGCTTTTTTAATAAACGTGATATCAGTATCTTTCTCCCAAGACTGGATTAAACTAGTATTTTCGTTGGTCGAAGAGCCTGAATAAGGCATATAAGGACCCCTCGTATCTTCTGGGTCTTGGATTCCTGCTGGAATAATCGCAGTGATGTGTAGACAGGGAGGGATTGGGTCCTTGCAGAACCTGCGTGATATCCCATCTCTCGATACATGAGATATCATCTCCGCCGGGTGGGGTACTGTAGTTCCGATTATCACCCGGTTCCAAGATTGTTTCCGTAGTCGGTCTGCTTGATTCGCGGAGCAGGTCCACAGACTAGCCGCTCTCTCTCTGGAACTTTTAATAAGGGATTCCAAGGAACTCAGTTCACATCGAACAATGGCTTCATCCACTTTGGACCGGAATTTTTTCTTAAACAAGTTCCGAATGGTTTTAGAGTTTTGAAACAGCCCGAATATCTGATCGGTCAATCCAAAAAATGTAGAAGACCGAAACTCGCTAAGAAACCTAGGGAAACAAGGATGAACATGCAGTAAGACGCTCGTAAATCGGTCTTCTGTCCCTTTCACATAGATAACGGCATCTCTAATTATCTCATTTTTTTATTTCCTGAGGATTCTCTAACATAGCCTTTTTAATCTCATCCTTAATTAAATTAGGGGCACTCATTCCCTTAGATAGATTCAGAGAGCATGGATCCTCCAATAATTTTGTGAAATGTTTCTCTTGAAAGGCTAAGATCTTTGGGTTCCCGAACCCGATCGCCAGGTTTCGCAATTTTACGTTTCGAGTGGTCTTAGCAATAATCCTCCAGGACAATCCCTCAGTGACTGGATCCGGGAACATTCGAAGATGAAATCTTGTAAGGGACATTCCTGATATTCCCCCTAGGGATGGATCTAGGTAAATCGCTCCTATTCTGAATGCAGACGATCCAAACTGTTGAGTATCACTGATCAAATTGACTGGTGCAGTTCTAAGTGCAGGGTTATGCTTCGCCAATATTCCAATGACCAAATTCGCCAACCAATTGTAGTGGATCATGGCGTTTAATGGACTTTTAGAGTAATGGGCCACTGTCAGACAATTAGTAGATTCCGTCGCTAAAATATTTCCTAAGGAGGGTAGCTGATCATTTGTGGTACAAGTGATTCTAGAGTAACGTTTTTCCTCTAGACAAGTAATATTTCCTCGAAACAGTATAGACTTTCCGTATATAAGGAGGTCCGCCGATTGTAAGGTCTCATCCTCATTGATCTTGAGGCCGATTTTTGCTGCTGCATCTCGAATCGATCGAATGATTACTAAATTGTTAGACATGATGCCCTCAATATTGGTCTTAAAATCTGCAGCGTTCTTATATGGATTCAGTTTATAAAAGGTACACACCACTTGATTATCGCCTTGGGCGAGTATTTTAACCTCCGTGTTTCTGATTTTTGACTCTCGTTCTATTGCTAGAAAATTCACCACACTCCATCCTTTCTGTCGCAACCCCTCCAGCCCTCCTTTTTGTCCTTCCCAGCAAACTCGCTGATCTGGGTACCTATTGACTATTTCTCCGTTCTCCACCTTCATCAGATCAGGTCTTCCTTTATAATATATTAGCGATTTTTCAAAGAATTCATGAGTCCTTGCAAAAAGCATTGGCATACCATGAAATTGTCCTATTACTTTAAAAACCGGGCTTGTCGATTCGGATCTTTGGAAATTGTTCCACTTTTCATAGTCAAAATGATTTACTATTGTTACCCGGTCGTATCCTTTGTTTCCTTGTCCGCTTGAATTCTCTAGCATCTTCTGTATAAGTGTGGTCTGGTCATCAGCCATTGTGAGACCTTTGAACAAGGGTAGGACGTTCTTTTTAATCAAGTACTCTGTGGCAACAAAATACTCTCTTAACCTCCAGCTCATCAATGAGTAAAATCGGCCTCTCCACTTAATTTCTCTCTCCTTTTCTCGTAACCCGATAATTAGATCTTCTTTCGGTAGTCCGAAGTTGTTTACTGTCTGCAAGAATAATTTCCAGTTGGTGGTCGGTATCCGCAAAAGAGTTTCAAGGACCTTTTTCGATGGGATTGGGCCATACGGCTTCTCTTTTATGCATTTAATCAAAGGGTCAATTAAGAATTTTAAGTTCCTGCATGGTCCTTCGAGCCGGATATTGAGATATTTGGGTCACTTGTCTTAGATAGCATGCATACACTACCATCTCAATGCTGTCCGTTCTGTAAAATATTCTCTTGCGGGTCGCATCTAAGAGGGAAGCTCTGAATAGTCCATCAACTAGTCCTCGGAGATAAGATGTTCCTTCCATTTTGTCTCTGATGCCGATAGGGAACAATCCTTTAAGTACATTGGAGTCCATATAGCTATGGTTCAGATGACCGAACATGAGACCGTGTAAGATTCCAATTTCTTGTATCTTACAGCCTGGATTCACCACATCCCAGCGTCCTTCTGGAATGGATACCGATAGGGGTTCTTTCATCCATTCTGTGTCAGCGGGCTTCCATTTGTCGAGTTTCAAACTCATGTTGGGGAATTCAAATTCGATCTTAGAATCTAGCATAGGCTCTTCAATAGACCTGAGGCACCCAAGGCAGGAAATATGCGAGTGGTAAGTAAAAGGTTCCGGTGATTCTTCTTGTATCTCTCCTGCAGTCTGTTGCGTGTATAAAATCAGTGATTGGTACATGAAATCATAGTTAGTATCTCCTAGTAACTGGAAGTTATCCGTTGAGATGATCATTCTTGATCCATGCATGGAATTGGTTGCAATGTACCCTCCAGCCGACACCCTACTGCATCCGTATCTATGAAGGGCGGATCCTGTCCTTTTGAATCCGGTAATTGTATCACCGGCAGAGACGCCTGTGAGACTTTCCAGGTTGTTCCGGATGAAGCGTCCGAGTGGGCTGCCAGGATCTACGAACCAATTGTAGGCTTTTCGCATATTAGATGCTTTTTTAATAAACGTGATATCAGTATCTTTCTCCCAAGACTGGATTAAACTAGTATTTTCGTTGGTCGAAGAGCCTGAATAAGGCATATAAGGACCCCTCGTATCTTCTGGGTCTTGGATTCCTGCTGGAATAATCGCAGTGATGTGTAGACAGGGAGGGATTGGGTCCTTGCAGAACCTGCGTGATATCCCATCTCTCGATACATGAGATATCATCTCCGCCGGGTGGGGTACTGTAGTTCCGATTATCACCCGGTTCCAAGATTGTTTCCGTAGTCGGTCTGCTTGATTCGCGGAGCAGGTCCACAGACTAGCCGCTCTCTCTCTGGAACTTTTAATAAGGGATTCCAAGGAACTCAGTTCACATCGAACAATGGCTTCATCCACTTTGGACCGGAATTTTTTCTTAAACAAGTTCCGAATGGTTTTAGAGTTTTGAAACAGCCCGAATATCTGATCGGTCAATCCAAAAAATGTAGAAGACCGAAACTCGCTAAGAAACCTAGGGAAACAAGGATGAACATGCAGTAAGACGCTCGTAAATCGGTCTTCTGTCCCTTTCACATAGATAACGGCATCTCTAATTATCTCATTTTTTTATTTCCTGAGGATTCTCTAACATAGCCTTTTTAATCTCATCCTTAATTAAATTAGGGGCACTCATTCCCTTAGGTAGATTCAGAGAGCATGGATCCTCCAATAATTTTGTGAAATGTTTCTCTTGAAAGGCTAAGATCTTTGGGTTCCCGAACCCGATCGCCAGGTTTCGCAATTTTACGTTTCGAGTGGTCTTAGCAATAATCCTCCAGGACAATCCCTCAGTGACTGGATCCGGGAACATTCGAAGATGAAATCTTGTAAGGGACATTCCTGATATTCCCCCTAGGGATGGATCTAGGTAAATCGCTCCTATTCTGAATGCAGACGATCCAAACTGTTGAGTATCACTGATCAAATTGACTGGTGCAGTTCTAAGTGCAGGGTTATGCTTCGCCAATATTCCAATGACCAAATTCGCCAACCAATTGTAGTGGATCATGGCGTTTAATGGACTTTTAGAGTAATGGGCCACTGTCAGACAATTAGTAGATTCCGTCGCTAAAATATTTCCTAAGGAGGGTAGCTGATCATTTGTGGTACAAGTGATTCTAGAGTAACGTTTTTCCTCTAGACAAGTAATATTTCCTCGAAACAGTATAGACTTTCCGTATATAAGGAGGTCCGCCGATTGTAAGGTCTCATCCTCATTGATCTTGAGGCCGATTTTTGCTGCTGCATCTCGAATCGATCGAATGATTACTAAATTGTTAGACATGATGCCCTCAATATTGGTCTTAAAATCTGCAGCGTTCTTATATGGATTCAGTTTATAAAAGGTACACACCACTTGATTATCGCCTTGGGCGAGTATTTTAACCTCCGTGTTTCTGATTTTTGACTCTCGTTCTATTGCTAGAAAATTCACCACACTCCATCCTTTCTGTCGCAACCCCTCCAGCCCTCCTTTTTGTCCTTCCCAGCAAACTCGCTGATCTGGGTACCTATTGACTATTTCTCCGTTCTCCACCTTCATCAGATCAGGTCTTCCTTTATAATATATTAGCGATTTTTCAAAGAATTCATGAGTCCTTGCAAAAAGCATTGGCATACCATGAAATTGTCCTATTACTTTAAAAACCGGGCTTGTCGATTCGGATCTTTGGAAATTGTTCCACTTTTCATAGTCAAAATGATTTACTATTGTTACCCGGTCGTATCCTTTGTTTCCTTGTCCGCTTGAATTCTCTAGCATCTTCTGTATAAGTGTGGTCTGGTCATCAGCCATTGTGAGACCTTTGAACAAGGGTAGGACGTTCTTTTTAATCAAGTACTCTGTGGCAACAAAATACTCTCTTAACCTCCAGCTCATCAATGAGTAAAATCGGCCTCTCCACTTAATTTCTCTCTCCTTTTCTCGTAACCCGATAATTAGATCTTCTTTCGGTAGTCCGAAGTTGTTTACTGTCTGCAAGAATAATTTCCAGTTGGTGGTCGGTATCCGCAAAAGAGTTTCAAGGACCTTTTTCGATGGGATTGGGCCATACGGCTTCTCTTTTATGCATTTAATCAAAGGGTCAATTAAGAATTTTAAGTTCCTGCATGGTCCTTCGAGCCGGATATTGAGATATTTGGGTCACTTGTCTTAGATAGCATGCATACACTACCATCTCAATGCTGTCCGTTCTGTAAAATATTCTCTTGCGGGTCGCATCTAAGAGGGAAGCTCTGAATAGTCCATCAACTAGTCCTCGGAGATAAGATGTTCCTTCCATTTTGTCTCTGATGCCGATAGGGAACAATCCTTTAAGTACATTGGAGTCCATATAGCTATGGTTCAGATGACCGAACATGAGACCGTGTAAGATTCCAATTTCTTGTATCTTACAGCCTGGATTCACCACATCCCAGCGTCCTTCTGGAATGGATACCGATAGGGGTTCTTTCATCCATTCTGTGTCAGCGGGCTTCCATTTGTCGAGTTTCAAACTCATGTTGGGGAATTCAAATTCGATCTTAGAATCTAGCATAGGCTCTTCAATAGACCTGAGGCACCCAAGGCAGGAAATATGCGAGTGGTAAGTAAAAGGTTCCGGTGATTCTTCTTGTATCTCTCCTGCAGTCTGTTGCGTGTATAAAATCAGTGATTGGTACATGAAATCATAGTTAGTATCTCCTAGTAACTGGAAGTTATCCGTTGAGATGATCATTCTTGATCCATGCATGGAATTGGTTGCAATGTACCCTCCAGCCGACACCCTACTGCATCCGTATCTATGAAGGGCGGATCCTGTCCTTTTGAATCCGGTAATTGTATCACCGGCAGAGACGCCTGTGAGACTTTCCAGGTTGTTCCGGATGAAGCGTCCGAGTGGGCTGCCAGGATCTACGAACCAATTGTAGGCTTTTCGCATATTAGATGCTTTTTTAATAAACGTGATATCAGTATCTTTCTCCCAAGACTGGATTAAACTAGTATTTTCGTTGGTCGAAGAGCCTGAATAAGGCATATAAGGACCCCTCGTATCTTCTGGGTCTTGGATTCCTGCTGGAATAATCGCAGTGATGTGTAGACAGGGAGGGATTGGGTCCTTGCAGAACCTGCGTGATATCCCATCTCTCGATACATGAGATATCATCTCCGCCGGGTGGGGTACTGTAGTTCCGATTATCACCCGGTTCCAAGATTGTTTCCGTAGTCGGTCTGCTTGATTCGCGGAGCAGGTCCACAGACTAGCCGCTCTCTCTCTGGAACTTTTAATAAGGGATTCCAAGGAACTCAGTTCACATCGAACAATGGCTTCATCCACTTTGGACCGGAATTTTTTCTTAAACAAGTTCCGAATGGTTTTAGAGTTTTGAAACAGCCCGAATATCTGATCGGTCAATCCAAAAAATGTAGAAGACCGAAACTCGCTAAGAAACCTAGGGAAACAAGGATGAACATGCAGTAAGACGCTCGTAAATCGGTCTTCTGTCCCTTTCACATAGATAACGGCATCTCTAATTATCTCATTTTTTTATTTCCTGAGGATTCTCTAACATAGCCTTTTTAATCTCATCCTTAATTAAATTAGGGGCACTCATTCCCTTAGGTAGATTCAGAGAGCATGGATCCTCCAATAATTTTGTGAAATGTTTCTCTTGAAAGGCTAAGATCTTTGGGTTCCCGAACCCGATCGCCAGGTTTCGCAATTTTACGTTTCGAGTGGTCTTAGCAATAATCCTCCAGGACAATCCCTCAGTGACTGGATCCGGGAACATTCGAAGATGAAATCTTGTAAGGGACATTCCTGATATTCCCCCTAGGGATGGATCTAGGTAAATCGCTCCTATTCTGAATGCAGACGATCCAAACTGTTGAGTATCACTGATCAAATTGACTGGTGCAGTTCTAAGTGCAGGGTTATGCTTCGCCAATATTCCAATGACCAAATTCGCCAACCAATTGTAGTGGATCATGGCGTTTAATGGACTTTTAGAGTAATGGGCCACTGTCAGACAATTAGTAGATTCCGTCGCTAAAATATTTCCTAAGGAGGGTAGCTGATCATTTGTGGTACAAGTGATTCTAGAGTAACGTTTTTCCTCTAGACAAGTAATATTTCCTCGAAACAGTATAGACTTTCCGTATATAAGGAGGTCCGCCGATTGTAAGGTCTCATCCTCATTGATCTTGAGGCCGATTTTTGCTGCTGCATCTCGAATCGATCGAATGATTACTAAATTGTTAGACATGATGCCCTCAATATTGGTCTTAAAATCTGCAGCGTTCTTATATGGATTCAGTTTATAAAAGGTACACACCACTTGATTATCGCCTTGGGCGAGTATTTTAACCTCCGTGTTTCTGATTTTTGACTCTCGTTCTATTGCTAGAAAATTCACCACACTCCATCCTTTCTGTCGCAACCCCTCCAGCCCTCCTTTTTGTCCTTCCCAGCAAACTCGCTGATCTGGGTACCTATTGACTATTTCTCCGTTCTCCACCTTCATCAGATCAGGTCTTCCTTTATAATATATTAGCGATTTTTCAAAGAATTCATGAGTCCTTGCAAAAAGCATTGGCATACCATGAAATTGTCCTATTACTTTAAAAACCGGGCTTGTCGATTCGGATCTTTGGAAATTGTTCCACTTTTCATAGTCAAAATGATTTACTATTGTTACCCGGTCGTATCCTTTGTTTCCTTGTCCGCTTGAATTCTCTAGCATCTTCTGTATAAGTGTGGTCTGGTCATCAGCCATTGTGAGACCTTTGAACAAGGGTAGGACGTTCTTTTTAATCAAGTACTCTGTGGCAACAAAATACTCTCTTAACCTCCAGCTCATCAATGAGTAAAATCGGCCTCTCCACTTAATTTCTCTCTCCTTTTCTCGTAACCCGATAATTAGATCTTCTTTCGGTAGTCCGAAGTTGTTTACTGTCTGCAAGAATAATTTCCAGTTGGTGGTCGGTATCCGCAAAAGAGTTTCAAGGACCTTTTTCGATGGGATTGGGCCATACGGCTTCTCTTTTATGCATTTAATCAAAGGGTCAATTAAGAATTTTAAGTTCCTGCATGGTCCTTCGAGCCGGATATTGAGATATTTGGGTCACTTGTCTTAGATAGCATGCATACACTACCATCTCAATGCTGTCCGTTCTGTAAAATATTCTCTTGCGGGTCGCATCTAAGAGGGAAGCTCTGAATAGTCCATCAACTAGTCCTCGGAGATAAGATGTTCCTTCCATTTTGTCTCTGATGCCGATAGGGAACAATCCTTTAAGTACATTGGAGTCCATATAGCTATGGTTCAGATGACCGAACATGAGACCGTGTAAGATTCCAATTTCTTGTATCTTACAGCCTGGATTCACCACATCCCAGCGTCCTTCTGGAATGGATACCGATAGGGGTTCTTTCATCCATTCTGTGTCAGCGGGCTTCCATTTGTCGAGTTTCAAACTCATGTTGGGGAATTCAAATTCGATCTTAGAATCTAGCATAGGCTCTTCAATAGACCTGAGGCACCCAAGGCAGGAAATATGCGAGTGGTAAGTAAAAGGTTCCGGTGATTCTTCTTGTATCTCTCCTGCAGTCTGTTGCGTGTATAAAATCAGTGATTGGTACATGAAATCATAGTTAGTATCTCCTAGTAACTGGAAGTTATCCGTTGAGATGATCATTCTTGATCCATGCATGGAATTGGTTGCAATGTACCCTCCAGCCGACACCCTACTGCATCCGTATCTATGAAGGGCGGATCCTGTCCTTTTGAATCCGGTAATTGTATCACCGGCAGAGACGCCTGTGAGACTTTCCAGGTTGTTCCGGATGAAGCGTCCGAGTGGGCTGCCAGGATCTACGAACCAATTGTAGGCTTTTCGCATATTAGATGCTTTTTTAATAAACGTGATATCAGTATCTTTCTCCCAAGACTGGATTAAACTAGTATTTTCGTTGGTCGAAGAGCCTGAATAAGGCATATAAGGACCCCTCGTATCTTCTGGGTCTTGGATTCCTGCTGGAATAATCGCAGTGATGTGTAGACAGGGAGGGATTGGGTCCTTGCAGAACCTGCGTGATATCCCATCTCTCGATACATGAGATATCATCTCCGCCGGGTGGGGTACTGTAGTTCCGATTATCACCCGGTTCCAAGATTGTTTCCGTAGTCGGTCTGCTTGATTCGCGGAGCAGGTCCACAGACTAGCCGCTCTCTCTCTGGAACTTTTAATAAGGGATTCCAAGGAACTCAGTTCACATCGAACAATGGCTTCATCCACTTTGGACCGGAATTTTTTCTTAAACAAGTTCCGAATGGTTTTAGAGTTTTGAAACAGCCCGAATATCTGATCGGTCAATCCAAAAAATGTAGAAGACCGAAACTCGCTAAGAAACCTAGGGAAACAAGGATGAACATGCAGTAAGACGCTCGTAAATCGGTCTTCTGTCCCTTTCACATAGATAACGGCATCTCTAATTATCTCATTTTTTTATTTCCTGAGGATTCTCTAACATAGCCTTTTTAATCTCATCCTTAATTAAATTAGGGGCACTCATTCCCTTAGATAGATTCAGAGAGCATGGATCCTCCAATAATTTTGTGAAATGTTTCTCTTGAAAGGCTAAGATCTTTGGGTTCCCGAACCCGATCGCCAGGTTTCGCAATTTTACGTTTCGAGTGGTCTTAGCAATAATCCTCCAGGACAATCCCTCAGTGACTGGATCCGGGAACATTCGAAGATGAAATCTTGTAAGGGACATTCCTGATATTCCCCCTAGGGATGGATCTAGGTAAATCGCTCCTATTCTGAATGCAGACGATCCAAACTGTTGAGTATCACTGATCAAATTGACTGGTGCAGTTCTAAGTGCAGGGTTATGCTTCGCCAATATTCCAATGACCAAATTCGCCAACCAATTGTAGTGGATCATGGCGTTTAATGGACTTTTAGAGTAATGGGCCACTGTCAGACAATTAGTAGATTCCGTCGCTAAAATATTTCCTAAGGAGGGTAGCTGATCATTTGTGGTACAAGTGATTCTAGAGTAACGTTTTTCCTCTAGACAAGTAATATTTCCTCGAAACAGTATAGACTTTCCGTATATAAGGAGGTCCGCCGATTGTAAGGTCTCATCCTCATTGATCTTGAGGCCGATTTTTGCTGCTGCATCTCGAATCGATCGAATGATTACTAAATTGTTAGACATGATGCCCTCAATATTGGTCTTAAAATCTGCAGCGTTCTTATATGGATTCAGTTTATAAAAGGTACACACCACTTGATTATCGCCTTGGGCGAGTATTTTAACCTCCGTGTTTCTGATTTTTGACTCTCGTTCTATTGCTAGAAAATTCACCACACTCCATCCTTTCTGTCGCAACCCCTCCAGCCCTCCTTTTTGTCCTTCCCAGCAAACTCGCTGATCTGGGTACCTATTGACTATTTCTCCGTTCTCCACCTTCATCAGATCAGGTCTTCCTTTATAATATATTAGCGATTTTTCAAAGAATTCATGAGTCCTTGCAAAAAGCATTGGCATACCATGAAATTGTCCTATTACTTTAAAAACCGGGCTTGTCGATTCGGATCTTTGGAAATTGTTCCACTTTTCATAGTCAAAATGATTTACTATTGTTACCCGGTCGTATCCTTTGTTTCCTTGTCCGCTTGAATTCTCTAGCATCTTCTGTATAAGTGTGGTCTGGTCATCAGCCATTGTGAGACCTTTGAACAAGGGTAGGACGTTCTTTTTAATCAAGTACTCTGTGGCAACAAAATACTCTCTTAACCTCCAGCTCATCAATGAGTAAAATCGGCCTCTCCACTTAATTTCTCTCTCCTTTTCTCGTAACCCGATAATTAGATCTTCTTTCGGTAGTCCGAAGTTGTTTACTGTCTGCAAGAATAATTTCCAGTTGGTGGTCGGTATCCGCAAAAGAGTTTCAAGGACCTTTTTCGATGGGATTGGGCCATACGGCTTCTCTTTTATGCATTTAATCAAAGGGTCAATTAAGAATTTTAAGTTCCTGCATGGTCCTTCGAGCCGGATATTGAGATATTTGGGTCACTTGTCTTAGATAGCATGCATACACTACCATCTCAATGCTGTCCGTTCTGTAAAATATTCTCTTGCGGGTCGCATCTAAGAGGGAAGCTCTGAATAGTCCATCAACTAGTCCTCGGAGATAAGATGTTCCTTCCATTTTGTCTCTGATGCCGATAGGGAACAATCCTTTAAGTACATTGGAGTCCATATAGCTATGGTTCAGATGACCGAACATGAGACCGTGTAAGATTCCAATTTCTTGTATCTTACAGCCTGGATTCACCACATCCCAGCGTCCTTCTGGAATGGATACCGATAGGGGTTCTTTCATCCATTCTGTGTCAGCGGGCTTCCATTTGTCGAGTTTCAAACTCATGTTGGGGAATTCAAATTCGATCTTAGAATCTAGCATAGGCTCTTCAATAGACCTGAGGCACCCAAGGCAGGAAATATGCGAGTGGTAAGTAAAAGGTTCCGGTGATTCTTCTTGTATCTCTCCTGCAGTCTGTTGCGTGTATAAAATCAGTGATTGGTACATGAAATCATAGTTAGTATCTCCTAGTAACTGGAAGTTATCCGTTGAGATGATCATTCTTGATCCATGCATGGAATTGGTTGCAATGTACCCTCCAGCCGACACCCTACTGCATCCGTATCTATGAAGGGCGGATCCTGTCCTTTTGAATCCGGTAATTGTATCACCGGCAGAGACGCCTGTGAGACTTTCCAGGTTGTTCCGGATGAAGCGTCCGAGTGGGCTGCCAGGATCTACGAACCAATTGTAGGCTTTTCGCATATTAGATGCTTTTTTAATAAACGTGATATCAGTATCTTTCTCCCAAGACTGGATTAAACTAGTATTTTCGTTGGTCGAAGAGCCTGAATAAGGCATATAAGGACCCCTCGTATCTTCTGGGTCTTGGATTCCTGCTGGAATAATCGCAGTGATGTGTAGACAGGGAGGGATTGGGTCCTTGCAGAACCTGCGTGATATCCCATCTCTCGATACATGAGATATCATCTCCGCCGGGTGGGGTACTGTAGTTCCGATTATCACCCGGTTCCAAGATTGTTTCCGTAGTCGGTCTGCTTGATTCGCGGAGCAGGTCCACAGACTAGCCGCTCTCTCTCTGGAACTTTTAATAAGGGATTCCAAGGAACTCAGTTCACATCGAACAATGGCTTCATCCACTTTGGACCGGAATTTTTTCTTAAACAAGTTCCGAATGGTTTTAGAGTTTTGAAAAAGCCCGAATATCTGATCGGTCAATCCAAAAAATGTAGAAGACCGAAACTCGCTAAGAAACCTAGGGAAACAAGGATGAACATGCAGTAAGACGCTCGTAAATCGGTCTTCTGTCCCTTTCACATAGATAACGGCATCTCTAATTATCTCATTTTTTTATTTCCTGAGGATTCTCTAACATAGCCTTTTTAATCTCATCCTTAATTAAATTAGGGGCACTCATTCCCTTAGGTAGATTCAGAGAGCATGGATCCTCCAATAATTTTGTGAAATGTTTCTCTTGAAAGGCTAAGATCTTTGGGTTCCCGAACCCGATCGCCAGGTTTCGCAATTTTACGTTTCGAGTGGTCTTAGCAATAATCCTCCAGGACAATCCCTCAGTGACTGGATCCGGGAACATTCGAAGATGAAATCTTGTAAGGGACATTCCTGATATTCCCCCTAGGGATGGATCTAGGTAAATCGCTCCTATTCTGAATGCAGACGATCCAAACTGTTGAGTATCACTGATCAAATTGACTGGTGCAGTTCTAAGTGCAGGGTTATGCTTCGCCAATATTCCAATGACCAAATTCGCCAACCAATTGTAGTGGATCATGGCGTTTAATGGACTTTTAGAGTAATGGGCCACTGTCAGACAATTAGTAGATTCCGTCGCTAAAATATTTCCTAAGGAGGGTAGCTGATCATTTGTGGTACAAGTGATTCTAGAGTAACGTTTTTCCTCTAGACAAGTAATATTTCCTCGAAACAGTATAGACTTTCCGTATATAAGGAGGTCCGCCGATTGTAAGGTCTCATCCTCATTGATCTTGAGGCCGATTTTTGCTGCTGCATCTCGAATCGATCGAATGATTACTAAATTGTTAGACATGATGCCCTCAATATTGTTCTTAAAATCTGCAGCGTTCTTATATGGATTCAGTTTATAAAAGGTACACACCACTTGATTATCGCCTTGGGCGAGTATTTTAACCTCCGTGTTTCTGATTTTTGACTCTCGTTCTATTGCTAGAAAATTCACCACACTCCATCCTTTCTGTCGCAACCCCTCCAGCCCTCCTTTTTGTCCTTCCCAGCAAACTCGCTGATCTGGGTACCTATTGACTATTTCTCCGTTCTCCACCTTCATCAGATCAGGTCTTCCTTTATAATATATTAGCGATTTTTCAAAGAATTCATGAGTCCTTGCAAAAAGCATTGGCATACCATGAAATTGTCCTATTACTTTAAAAACCGGGCTTGTCGATTCGGATCTTTGGAAATTGTTCCACTTTTCATAGTCAAAATGATTTACTATTGTTACCCGGTCGTATCCTTTGTTTCCTTGTCCGCTTGAATTCTCTAGCATCTTCTGTATAAGTGTGGTCTGGTCATCAGCCATTGTGAGACCTTTGAACAAGGGTAGGACGTTCTTTTTAATCAAGTACTCTGTGGCAACAAAATACTCTCTTAACCTCCAGCTCATCAATGAGTAAAATCGGCCTCTCCACTTAATTTCTCTCTCCTTTTCTCGTAACCCGATAATTAGATCTTCTTTCGGTAGTCCGAAGTTGTTTACTGTCTGCAAGAATAATTTCCAGTTGGTGGTCGGTATCCGCAAAAGAGTTTCAAGGACCTTTTTCGATGGGATTGGGCCATACGGCTTCTCTTTTATGCATTTAATCAAAGGGTCAATTAAGAATTTTAAGTTCCTGCATGGTCCTTCGAGCCGGATATTGAGATATTTGGGTCACTTGTCTTAGATAGCATGCATACACTACCATCTCAATGCTGTCCGTTCTGTAAAATATTCTCTTGCGGGTCGCATCTAAGAGGGAAGCTCTGAATAGTCCATCAACTAGTCCTCGGAGATAAGATGTTCCTTCCATTTTGTCTCTGATGCCGATAGGGAACAATCCTTTAAGTACATTGGAGTCCATATAGCTATGGTTCAGATGACCGAACATGAGACCGTGTAAGATTCCAATTTCTTGTATCTTACAGCCTGGATTCACCACATCCCAGCGTCCTTCTGGAATGGATACCGATAGGGGTTCTTTCATCCATTCTGTGTCAGCGGGCTTCCATTTGTCGAGTTTCAAACTCATGTTGGGGAATTCAAATTCGATCTTAGAATCTAGCATAGGCTCTTCAATAGACCTGAGGCACCCAAGGCAGGAAATATGCGAGTGGTAAGTAAAAGGTTCCGGTGATTCTTCTTGTATCTCTCCTGCAGTCTGTTGCGTGTATAAAATCAGTGATTGGTACATGAAATCATAGTTAGTATCTCCTAGTAACTGGAAGTTATCCGTTGAGATGATCATTCTTGATCCATGCATGGAATTGGTTGCAATGTACCCTCCAGCCGACACCCTACTGCATCCGTATCTATGAAGGGCGGATCCTGTCCTTTTGAATCCGGTAATTGTATCACCGGCAGAGACGCCTGTGAGACTTTCCAGGTTGTTCCGGATGAAGCGTCCGAGTGGGCTGCCAGGATCTACGAACCAATTGTAGGCTTTTCGCATATTAGATGCTTTTTTAATAAACGTGATATCAGTATCTTTCTCCCAAGACTGGATTAAACTAGTATTTTCGTTGGTCGAAGAGCCTGAATAAGGCATATAAGGACCCCTCGTATCTTCTGGGTCTTGGATTCCTGCTGGAATAATCGCAGTGATGTGTAGACAGGGAGGGATTGGGTCCTTGCAGAACCTGCGTGATATCCCATCTCTCGATACATGAGATATCATCTCCGCCGGGTGGGGTACTGTAGTTCCGATTATCACCCGGTTCCAAGATTGTTTCCGTAGTCGGTCTGCTTGATTCGCGGAGCAGGTCCACAGACTAGCCGCTCTCTCTCTGGAACTTTTAATAAGGGATTCCAAGGAACTCAGTTCACATCGAACAATGGCTTCATCCACTTTGGACCGGAATTTTTTCTTAAACAAGTTCCGAATGGTTTTAGAGTTTTGAAACAGCCCGAATATCTGATCGGTCAATCCAAAAAATGTAGAAGACCGAAACTCGCTAAGAAACCTAGGGAAACAAGGATGAACATGCAGTAAGACGCTCGTAAATCGGTCTTCTGTCCCTTTCACATAGATAACGGCATCTCTAATTATCTCATTTTTTTATTTCCTGAGGATTCTCTAACATAGCCTTTTTAATCTCATCCTTAATTAAATTAGGGGCACTCATTCCCTTAGATAGATTCAGAGAGCATGGATCCTCCAATAATTTTGTGAAATGTTTCTCTTGAAAGGCTAAGATCTTTGGGTTCCCGAACCCGATCGCCAGGTTTCGCAATTTTACGTTTCGAGTGGTCTTAGCAATAATCCTCCAGGACAATCCCTCAGTGACTGGATCCGGGAACATTCGAAGATGAAATCTTGTAAGGGACATTCCTGATATTCCCCCTAGGGATGGATCTAGGTAAATCGCTCCTATTCTGAATGCAGACGATCCAAACTGTTGAGTATCACTGATCAAATTGACTGGTGCAGTTCTAAGTGCAGGGTTATGCTTCGCCAATATTCCAATGACCAAATTCGCCAACCAATTGTAGTGGATCATGGCGTTTAATGGACTTTTAGAGTAATGGGCCACTGTCAGACAATTAGTAGATTCCGTCGCTAAAATATTTCCTAAGGAGGGTAGCTGATCATTTGTGGTACAAGTGATTCTAGAGTAACGTTTTTCCTCTAGACAAGTAATATTTCCTCGAAACAGTATAGACTTTCCGTATATAAGGAGGTCCGCCGATTGTAAGGTCTCATCCTCATTGATCTTGAGGCCGATTTTTGCTGCTGCATCTCGAATCGATCGAATGATTACTAAATTGTTAGACATGATGCCCTCAATATTGGTCTTAAAATCTGCAGCGTTCTTATATGGATTCAGTTTATAAAAGGTACACACCACTTGATTATCGCCTTGGGCGAGTATTTTAACCTCCGTGTTTCTGATTTTTGACTCTCGTTCTATTGCTAGAAAATTCACCACACTCCATCCTTTCTGTCGCAACCCCTCCAGCCCTCCTTTTTGTCCTTCCCAGCAAACTCGCTGATCTGGGTACCTATTGACTATTTCTCCGTTCTCCACCTTCATCAGATCAGGTCTTCCTTTATAATATATTAGCGATTTTTCAAAGAATTCATGAGTCCTTGCAAAAAGCATTGGCATACCATGAAATTGTCCTATTACTTTAAAAACCGGGCTTGTCGATTCGGATCTTTGGAAATTGTTCCACTTTTCATAGTCAAAATGATTTACTATTGTTACCCGGTCGTATCCTTTGTTTCCTTGTCCGCTTGAATTCTCTAGCATCTTCTGTATAAGTGTGGTCTGGTCATCAGCCATTGTGAGACCTTTGAACAAGGGTAGGACGTTCTTTTTAATCAAGTACTCTGTGGCAACAAAATACTCTCTTAACCTCCAGCTCATCAATGAGTAAAATCGGCCTCTCCACTTAATTTCTCTCTCCTTTTCTCGTAACCCGATAATTAGATCTTCTTTCGGTAGTCCGAAGTTGTTTACTGTCTGCAAGAATAATTTCCAGTTGGTGGTCGGTATCCGCAAAAGAGTTTCAAGGACCTTTTTCGATGGGATTGGGCCATACGGCTTCTCTTTTATGCATTTAATCAAAGGGTCAATTAAGAATTTTAAGTTCCTGCATGGTCCTTCGAGCCGGATATTGAGATATTTGGGTCACTTGTCTTAGATAGCATGCATACACTACCATCTCAATGCTGTCCGTTCTGTAAAATATTCTCTTGCGGGTCGCATCTAAGAGGGAAGCTCTGAATAGTCCATCAACTAGTCCTCGGAGATAAGATGTTCCTTCCATTTTGTCTCTGATGCCGATAGGGAACAATCCTTTAAGTACATTGGAGTCCATATAGCTATGGTTCAGATGACCGAACATGAGACCGTGTAAGATTCCAATTTCTTGTATCTTACAGCCTGGATTCACCACATCCCAGCGTCCTTCTGGAATGGATACCGATAGGGGTTCTTTCATCCATTCTGTGTCAGCGGGCTTCCATTTGTCGAGTTTCAAACTCATGTTGGGGAATTCAAATTCGATCTTAGAATCTAGCATAGGCTCTTCAATAGACCTGAGGCACCCAAGGCAGGAAATATGCGAGTGGTAAGTAAAAGGTTCCGGTGATTCTTCTTGTATCTCTCCTGCAGTCTGTTGCGTGTATAAAATCAGTGATTGGTACATGAAATCATAGTTAGTATCTCCTAGTAACTGGAAGTTATCCGTTGAGATGATCATTCTTGATCCATGCATGGAATTGGTTGCAATGTACCCTCCAGCCGACACCCTACTGCATCCGTATCTATGAAGGGCGGATCCTGTCCTTTTGAATCCGGTAATTGTATCACCGGCAGAGACGCCTGTGAGACTTTCCAGGTTGTTCCGGATGAAGCGTCCGAGTGGGCTGCCAGGATCTACGAACCAATTGTAGGCTTTTCGCATATTAGATGCTTTTTTAATAAACGTGATATCAGTATCTTTCTCCCAAGACTGGATTAAACTAGTATTTTCGTTGGTCGAAGAGCCTGAATAAGGCATATAAGGACCCCTCGTATCTTCTGGGTCTTGGATTCCTGCTGGAATAATCGCAGTGATGTGTAGACAGGGAGGGATTGGGTCCTTGCAGAACCTGCGTGATATCCCATCTCTCGATACATGAGATATCATCTCCGCCGGGTGGGGTACTGTAGTTCCGATTATCACCCGGTTCCAAGATTGTTTCCGTAGTCGGTCTGCTTGATTCGCGGAGCAGGTCCACAGACTAGCCGCTCTCTCTCTGGAACTTTTAATAAGGGATTCCAAGGAACTCAGTTCACATCGAACAATGGCTTCATCCACTTTGGACCGGAATTTTTTCTTAAACAAGTTCCGAATGGTTTTAGAGTTTTGAAACAGCCCGAATATCTGATCGGTCAATCCAAAAAATTTAGAAGACCGAAACTCGCTAAGAAACCTAGGGAAACAAGGATGAACATGCAGTAAGACGCTCGTAAATCGGTCTTCTGTCCCTTTCACATAGATAACGGCATCTCTAATTATCTCATTTTTTTATTTCCTGAGGATTCTCTAACATAGCCTTTTTAATCTCATCCTTAATTAAATTAGGGGCACTCATTCCCTTAGGTAGATTCAGAGAGCATGGATCCTCCAATAATTTTGTGAAATGTTTCTCTTGAAAGGCTAAGATCTTTGGGTTCCCGAACCCGATCGCCAGGTTTCGCAATTTTACGTTTCGAGTGGTCTTAGCAATAATCCTCCAGGACAATCCCTCAGTGACTGGATCCGGGAACATTCGAAGATGAAATCTTGTAAGGGACATTCCTGATATTCCCCCTAGGGATGGATCTAGGTAAATCGCTCCTATTCTGAATGCAGACGATCCAAACTGTTGAGTATCACTGATCAAATTGACTGGTGCAGTTCTAAGTGCAGGGTTATGCTTCGCCAATATTCCAATGACCAAATTCGCCAACCAATTGTAGTGGATCATGGCGTTTAATGGACTTTTAGAGTAATGGGCCACTGTCAGACAATTAGTAGATTCCGTCGCTAAAATATTTCCTAAGGAGGGTAGCTGATCATTTGTGGTACAAGTGATTCTAGAGTAACGTTTTTCCTCTAGACAAGTAATATTTCCTCGAAACAGTATAGACTTTCCGTATATAAGGAGGTCCGCCGATTGTAAGGTCTCATCCTCATTGATCTTGAGGCCGATTTTTGCTGCTGCATCTCGAATCGATCGAATGATTACTAAATTGTTAGACATGATGCCCTCAATATTGGTCTTAAAATCTGCAGCGTTCTTATATGGATTCAGTTTATAAAAGGTACACACCACTTGATTATCGCCTTGGGCGAGTATTTTAACCTCCGTGTTTCTGATTTTTGACTCTCGTTCTATTGCTAGAAAATTCACCACACTCCATCCTTTCTGTCGCAACCCCTCCAGCCCTCCTTTTTGTCCTTCCCAGCAAACTCGCTGATCTGGGTACCTATTGACTATTTCTCCGTTCTCCACCTTCATCAGATCAGGTCTTCCTTTATAATATATTAGCGATTTTTCAAAGAATTCATGAGTCCTTGCAAAAAGCATTGGCATACCATGAAATTGTCCTATTACTTTAAAAACCGGGCTTGTCGATTCGGATCTTTGGAAATTGTTCCACTTTTCATAGTCAAAATGATTTACTATTGTTACCCGGTCGTATCCTTTGTTTCCTTGTCCGCTTGAATTCTCTAGCATCTTCTGTATAAGTGTGGTCTGGTCATCAGCCATTGTGAGACCTTTGAACAAGGGTAGGACGTTCTTTTTAATCAAGTACTCTGTGGCAACAAAATACTCTCTTAACCTCCAGCTCATCAATGAGTAAAATCGGCCTCTCCACTTAATTTCTCTCTCCTTTTCTCGTAACCCGATAATTAGATCTTCTTTCGGTAGTCCGAAGTTGTTTACTGTCTGCAAGAATAATTTCCAGTTGGTGGTCGGTATCCGCAAAAGAGTTTCAAGGACCTTTTTCGATGGGATTGGGCCATACGGCTTCTCTTTTATGCATTTAATCAAAGGGTCAATTAAGAATTTTAAGTTCCTGCATGGTCCTTCGAGCCGGATATTGAGATATTTGGGTCACTTGTCTTAGATAGCATGCATACACTACCATCTCAATGCTGTCCGTTCTGTAAAATATTCTCTTGCGGGTCGCATCTAAGAGGGAAGCTCTGAATAGTCCATCAACTAGTCCTCGGAGATAAGATGTTCCTTCCATTTTGTCTCTGATGCCGATAGGGAACAATCCTTTAAGTACATTGGAGTCCATATAGCTATGGTTCAGATGACCGAACATGAGACCGTGTAAGATTCCAATTTCTTGTATCTTACAGCCTGGATTCACCACATCCCAGCGTCCTTCTGGAATGGATACCGATAGGGGTTCTTTCATCCATTCTGTGTCAGCGGGCTTCCATTTGTCGAGTTTCAAACTCATGTTGGGGAATTCAAATTCGATCTTAGAATCTAGCATAGGCTCTTCAATAGACCTGAGGCACCCAAGGCAGGAAATATGCGAGTGGTAAGTAAAAGGTTCCGGTGATTCTTCTTGTATCTCTCCTGCAGTCTGTTGCGTGTATAAAATCAGTGATTGGTACATGAAATCATAGTTAGTATCTCCTAGTAACTGGAAGTTATCCGTTGAGATGATCATTCTTGATCCATGCATGGAATTGGTTGCAATGTACCCTCCAGCCGACACCCTACTGCATCCGTATCTATGAAGGGCGGATCCTGTCCTTTTGAATCCGGTAATTGTATCACCGGCAGAGACGCCTGTGAGACTTTCCAGGTTGTTCCGGATGAAGCGTCCGAGTGGGCTGCCAGGATCTACGAACCAATTGTAGGCTTTTCGCATATTAGATGCTTTTTTAATAAACGTGATATCAGTATCTTTCTCCCAAGACTGGATTAAACTAGTATTTTCGTTGGTCGAAGAGCCTGAATAAGGCATATAAGGACCCCTCGTATCTTCTGGGTCTTGGATTCCTGCTGGAATAATCGCAGTGATGTGTAGACAGGGAGGGATTGGGTCCTTGCAGAACCTGCGTGATATCCCATCTCTCGATACATGAGATATCATCTCCGCCGGGTGGGGTACTGTAGTTCCGATTATCACCCGGTTCCAAGATTGTTTCCGTAGTCGGTCTGCTTGATTCGCGGAGCAGGTCCACAGACTAGCCGCTCTCTCTCTGGAACTTTTAATAAGGGATTCCAAGGAACTCAGTTCACATCGAACAATGGCTTCATCCACTTTGGACCGGAATTTTTTCTTAAACAAGTTCCGAATGGTTTTAGAGTTTTGAAACAGCCCGAATATCTGATCGGTCAATCCAAAAAATGTAGAAGACCGAAACTCGCTAAGAAACCTAGGGAAACAAGGATGAACATGCAGTAAGACGCTCGTAAATCGGTCTTCTGTCCCTTTCACATAGATAACGGCATCTCTAATTATCTCATTTTTTTATTTCCTGAGGATTCTCTAACATAGCCTTTTTAATCTCATCCTTAATTAAATTAGGGGCACTCATTCCCTTAGGTAGATTCAGAGAGCATGGATCCTCCAATAATTTTGTGAAATGTTTCTCTTGAAAGGCTAAGATCTTTGGGTTCCCGAACCCGATCGCCAGGTTTCGCAATTTTACGTTTCGAGTGGTCTTAGCAATAATCCTCCAGGACAATCCCTCAGTGACTGGATCCGGGAACATTCGAAGATGAAATCTTGTAAGGGACATTCCTGATATTCCCCCTAGGGATGGATCTAGGTAAATCGCTCCTATTCTGAATGCAGACGATCCAAACTGTTGAGTATCACTGATCAAATTGACTGGTGCAGTTCTAAGTGCAGGGTTATGCTTCGCCAATATTCCAATGACCAAATTCGCCAACCAATTGTAGTGGATCATGGCGTTTAATGGACTTTTAGAGTAATGGGCCACTGTCAGACAATTAGTAGATTCCGTCGCTAAAATATTTCCTAAGGAGGGTAGCTGATCATTTGTGGTACAAGTGATTCTAGAGTAACGTTTTTCCTCTAGACAAGTAATATTTCCTCGAAACAGTATAGACTTTCCGTATATAAGGAGGTCCGCCGATTGTAAGGTCTCATCCTCATTGATCTTGAGGCCGATTTTTGCTGCTGCATCTCGAATCGATCGAATGATTACTAAATTGTTAGACATGATGCCCTCAATATTGGTCTTAAAATCTGCAGCGTTCTTATATGGATTCAGTTTATAAAAGGTACACACCACTTGATTATCGCCTTGGGCGAGTATTTTAACCTCCGTGTTTCTGATTTTTGACTCTCGTTCTATTGCTAGAAAATTCACCACACTCCATCCTTTCTGTCGCAACCCCTCCAGCCCTCCTTTTTGTCCTTCCCAGCAAACTCGCTGATCTGGGTACCTATTGACTATTTCTCCGTTCTCCACCTTCATCAGATCAGGTCTTCCTTTATAATATATTAGCGATTTTTCAAAGAATTCATGAGTCCTTGCAAAAAGCATTGGCATACCATGAAATTGTCCTATTACTTTAAAAACCGGGCTTGTCGATTCGGATCTTTGGAAATTGTTCCACTTTTCATAGTCAAAATGATTTACTATTGTTACCCGGTCGTATCCTTTGTTTCCTTGTCCGCTTGAATTCTCTAGCATCTTCTGTATAAGTGTGGTCTGGTCATCAGCCATTGTGAGACCTTTGAACAAGGGTAGGACGTTCTTTTTAATCAAGTACTCTGTGGCAACAAAATACTCTCTTAACCTCCAGCTCATCAATGAGTAAAATCGGCCTCTCCACTTAATTTCTCTCTCCTTTTCTCGTAACCCGATAATTAGATCTTCTTTCGGTAGTCCGAAGTTGTTTACTGTCTGCAAGAATAATTTCCAGTTGGTGGTCGGTATCCGCAAAAGAGTTTCAAGGACCTTTTTCGATGGGATTGGGCCATACGGCTTCTCTTTTATGCATTTAATCAAAGGGTCAATTAAGAATTTTAAGTTCCTGCATGGTCCTTCGAGCCGGATATTGAGATATTTGGGTCACTTGTCTTAGATAGCATGCATACACTACCATCTCAATGCTGTCCGTTCTGTAAAATATTCTCTTGCGGGTCGCATCTAAGAGGGAAGCTCTGAATAGTCCATCAACTAGTCCTCGGAGATAAGATGTTCCTTCCATTTTGTCTCTGATGCCGATAGGGAACAATCCTTTAAGTACATTGGAGTCCATATAGCTATGGTTCAGATGACCGAACATGAGACCGTGTAAGATTCCAATTTCTTGTATCTTACAGCCTGGATTCACCACATCCCAGCGTCCTTCTGGAATGGATACCGATAGGGGTTCTTTCATCCATTCTGTGTCAGCGGGCTTCCATTTGTCGAGTTTCAAACTCATGTTGGGGAATTCAAATTCGATCTTAGAATCTAGCATAGGCTCTTCAATAGACCTGAGGCACCCAAGGCAGGAAATATGCGAGTGGTAAGTAAAAGGTTCCGGTGATTCTTCTTGTATCTCTCCTGCAGTCTGTTGCGTGTATAAAATCAGTGATTGGTACATGAAATCATAGTTAGTATCTCCTAGTAACTGGAAGTTATCCGTTGAGATGATCATTCTTGATCCATGCATGGAATTGGTTGCAATGTACCCTCCAGCCGACACCCTACTGCATCCGTATCTATGAAGGGCGGATCCTGTCCTTTTGAATCCGGTAATTGTATCACCGGCAGAGACGCCTGTGAGACTTTCCAGGTTGTTCCGGATGAAGCGTCCGAGTGGGCTGCCATGATCTTCGAACCAATTGTAGGCTTTTCGCATATTAGATGCTTTTTTAATAAACGTGATATCAGTATCTTTCTCCCAAGACTGGATTAAACTAGTATTTTCGTTGGTCGAAGAGCCTGAATAAGGCATATAAGGACCCCTCGTATCTTCTGGGTCTTGGATTCCTGCTGGAATAATCGCAGTGATGTGTAGACAGGGAGGGATTGGGTCCTTGCAGAACCTGCGTGATATCCCATCTCTCGATACATGAGATATCATCTCCGCCGGGTGGGGTACTGTAGTTCCGATTATCACCCGGTTCCAAGATTGTTTCCGTAGTCGGTCTGCTTGATTCGCGGAGCAGGTCCACAGACTAGCCGCTCTCTCTCTGGAACTTTTAATAAGGGATTCCAAGGAACTCAGTTCACATCGAACAATGGCTTCATCCACTTTGGACCGGAATTTTTTCTTAAACAAGTTCCGAATGGTTTTAGAGTTTTGAAACAGCCCGAATATCTGATCGGTCAATCCAAAAAATGTAGAAGACCGAAACTCGCTAAGAAACCTAGGGAAACAAGGATGAACATGCAGTAAGACGCTCGTAAATCGGTCTTCTGTCCCTTTCACATAGATAACGGCATCTCTAATTATCTCATTTTTTTATTTCCTGAGGATTCTCTAACATAGCCTTTTTAATCTCATCCTTAATTAAATTAGGGGCACTCATTCCCTTAGATAGATTCAGAGAGCATGGATCCTCCAATAATTTTGTGAAATGTTTCTCTTGAAAGGCTAAGATCTTTGGGTTCCCGAACCCGATCGCCAGGTTTCGCAATTTTACGTTTCGAGTGGTCTTAGCAATAATCCTCCAGGACAATCCCTCAGTGACTGGATCCGGGAACATTCGAAGATGAAATCTTGTAAGGGACATTCCTGATATTCCCCCTAGGGATGGATCTAGGTAAATCGCTCCTATTCTGAATGCAGACGATCCAAACTGTTGAGTATCACTGATCAAATTGACTGGTGCAGTTCTAAGTGCAGGGTTATGCTTCGCCAATATTCCAATGACCAAATTCGCCAACCAATTGTAGTGGATCATGGCGTTTAATGGACTTTTAGAGTAATGGGCCACTGTCAGACAATTAGTAGATTCCGTCGCTAAAATATTTCCTAAGGAGGGTAGCTGATCATTTGTGGTACAAGTGATTCTAGAGTAACGTTTTTCCTCTAGACAAGTAATATTTCCTCGAAACAGTATAGACTTTCCGTATATAAGGAGGTCCGCCGATTGTAAGGTCTCATCCTCATTGATCTTGAGGCCGATTTTTGCTGCTGCATCTCGAATCGATCGAATGATTACTAAATTGTTAGACATGATGCCCTCAATATTGGTCTTAAAATCTGCAGCGTTCTTATATGGATTCAGTTTATAAAAGGTACACACCACTTGATTATCGCCTTGGGCGAGTATTTTAACCTCCGTGTTTCTGATTTTTGACTCTCGTTCTATTGCTAGAAAATTCACCACACTCCATCCTTTCTGTCGCAACCCCTCCAGCCCTCCTTTTTGTCCTTCCCAGCAAACTCGCTGATCTGGGTACCTATTGACTATTTCTCCGTTCTCCACCTTCATCAGATCAGGTCTTCCTTTATAATATATTAGCGATTTTTCAAAGAATTCATGAGTCCTTGCAAAAAGCATTGGCATACCATGAAATTGTCCTATTACTTTAAAAACCGGGCTTGTCGATTCGGATCTTTGGAAATTGTTCCACTTTTCATAGTCAAAATGATTTACTATTGTTACCCGGTCGTATCCTTTGTTTCCTTGTCCGCTTGAATTCTCTAGCATCTTCTGTATAAGTGTGGTCTGGTCATCAGCCATTGTGAGACCTTTGAACAAGGGTAGGACGTTCTTTTTAATCAAGTACTCTGTGGCAACAAAATACTCTCTTAACCTCCAGCTCATCAATGAGTAAAATCGGCCTCTCCACTTAATTTCTCTCTCCTTTTCTCGTAACCCGATAATTAGATCTTCTTTCGGTAGTCCGAAGTTGTTTACTGTCTGCAAGAATAATTTCCAGTTGGTGGTCGGTATCCGCAAAAGAGTTTCAAGGACCTTTTTCGATGGGATTGGGCCATACGGCTTCTCTTTTATGCATTTAATCAAAGGGTCAATTAAGAATTTTAAGTTCCTGCATGGTCCTTCGAGCCGGATATTGAGATATTTGGGTCACTTGTCTTAGATAGCATGCATACACTACCATCTCAATGCTGTCCGTTCTGTAAAATATTCTCTTGCGGGTCGCATCTAAGAGGGAAGCTCTGAATAGTCCATCAACTAGTCCTCGGAGATAAGATGTTCCTTCCATTTTGTCTCTGATGCCGATAGGGAACAATCCTTTAAGTACATTGGAGTCCATATAGCTATGGTTCAGATGACCGAACATGAGACCGTGTAAGATTCCAATTTCTTGTATCTTACAGCCTGGATTCACCACATCCCAGCGTCCTTCTGGAATGGATACCGATAGGGGTTCTTTCATCCATTCTGTGTCAGCGGGCTTCCATTTGTCGAGTTTCAAACTCATGTTGGGGAATTCAAATTCGATCTTAGAATCTAGCATAGGCTCTTCAATAGACCTGAGGCACCCAAGGCAGGAAATATGCGAGTGGTAAGTAAAAGGTTCCGGTGATTCTTCTTGTATCTCTCCTGCAGTCTGTTGCGTGTATAAAATCAGTGATTGGTACATGAAATCATAGTTAGTATCTCCTAGTAACTGGAAGTTATCCGTTGAGATGATCATTCTTGATCCATGCATGGAATTGGTTGCAATGTACCCTCCAGCCGACACCCTACTGCATCCGTATCTATGAAGGGCGGATCCTGTCCTTTTGAATCCGGTAATTGTATCACCGGCAGAGACGCCTGTGAGACTTTCCAGGTTGTTCCGGATGAAGCGTCCGAGTGGGCTGCCAGGATCTACGAACCAATTGTAGGCTTTTCGCATATTAGATGCTTTTTTAATAAACGTGATATCAGTATCTTTCTCCCAAGACTGGATTAAACTAGTATTTTCGTTGGTCGAAGAGCCTGAATAAGGCATATAAGGACCCCTCGTATCTTCTGGGTCTTGGATTCCTGCTGGAATAATCGCAGTGATGTGTAGACAGGGAGGGATTGGGTCCTTGCAGAACCTGCGTGATATCCCATCTCTCGATACATGAGATATCATCTCCGCCGGGTGGGGTACTGTAGTTCCGATTATCACCCGGTTCCAAGATTGTTTCCGTAGTCGGTCTGCTTGATTCGCGGAGCAGGTCCACAGACTAGCCGCTCTCTCTCTGGAACTTTTAATAAGGGATTCCAAGGAACTCAGTTCACATCGAACAATGGCTTCATCCACTTTGGACCGGAATTTTTTCTTAAACAAGTTCCGAATGGTTTTAGAGTTTTGAAACAGCCCGAATATCTGATCGGTCAATCCAAAAAATGTAGAAGACCGAAACTCGCTAAGAAACCTAGGGAAACAAGGATGAACATGCAGTAAGACGCTCGTAAATCGGTCTTCTGTCCCTTTCACATAGATAACGGCATCTCTAATTATCTCATTTTTTTATTTCCTGAGGATTCTCTAACATAGCCTTTTTAATCTCATCCTTAATTAAATTAGGGGCACTCATTCCCTTAGATAGATTCAGAGAGCATGGATCCTCCAATAATTTTGTGAAATGTTTCTCTTGAAAGGCTAAGATCTTTGGGTTCCCGAACCCGATCGCCAGGTTTCGCAATTTTACGTTTCGAGTGGTCTTAGCAATAATCCTCCAGGACAATCCCTCAGTGACTGGATCCGGGAACATTCGAAGATGAAATCTTGTAAGGGACATTCCTGATATTCCCCCTAGGGATGGATCTAGGTAAATCGCTCCTATTCTGAATGCAGACGATCCAAACTGTTGAGTATCACTGATCAAATTGACTGGTGCAGTTCTAAGTGCAGGGTTATGCTTCGCCAATATTCCAATGACCAAATTCGCCAACCAATTGTAGTGGATCATGGCGTTTAATGGACTTTTAGAGTAATGGGCCACTGTCAGACAATTAGTAGATTCCGTCGCTAAAATATTTCCTAAGGAGGGTAGCTGATCATTTGTGGTACAAGTGATTCTAGAGTAACGTTTTTCCTCTAGACAAGTAATATTTCCTCGAAACAGTATAGACTTTCCGTATATAAGGAGGTCCGCCGATTGTAAGGTCTCATCCTCATTGATCTTGAGGCCGATTTTTGCTGCTGCATCTCGAATCGATCGAATGATTACTAAATTGTTAGACATGATGCCCTCAATATTGGTCTTAAAATCTGCAGCGTTCTTATATGGATTCAGTTTATAAAAGGTACACACCACTTGATTATCGCCTTGGGCGAGTATTTTAACCTCCGTGTTTCTGATTTTTGACTCTCGTTCTATTGCTAGAAAATTCACCACACTCCATCCTTTCTGTCGCAACCCCTCCAGCCCTCCTTTTTGTCCTTCCCAGCAAACTCGCTGATCTGGGTACCTATTGACTATTTCTCCGTTCTCCACCTTCATCAGATCAGGTCTTCCTTTATAATATATTAGCGATTTTTCAAAGAATTCATGAGTCCTTGCAAAAAGCATTGGCATACCATGAAATTGTCCTATTACTTTAAAAACCGGGCTTGTCGATTCGGATCTTTGGAAATTGTTCCACTTTTCATAGTCAAAATGATTTACTATTGTTACCCGGTCGTATCCTTTGTTTCCTTGTCCGCTTGAATTCTCTAGCATCTTCTGTATAAGTGTGGTCTGGTCATCAGCCATTGTGAGACCTTTGAACAAGGGTAGGACGTTCTTTTTAATCAAGTACTCTGTGGCAACAAAATACTCTCTTAACCTCCAGCTCATCAATGAGTAAAATCGGCCTCTCCACTTAATTTCTCTCTCCTTTTCTCGTAACCCGATAATTAGATCTTCTTTCGGTAGTCCGAAGTTGTTTACTGTCTGCAAGAATAATTTCCAGTTGGTGGTCGGTATCCGCAAAAGAGTTTCAAGGACCTTTTTCGATGGGATTGGGCCATACGGCTTCTCTTTTATGCATTTAATCAAAGGGTCAATTAAGAATTTTAAGTTCCTGCATGGTCCTTCGAGCCGGATATTGAGATATTTGGGTCACTTGTCTTAGATAGCATGCATACACTACCATCTCAATGCTGTCCGTTCTGTAAAATATTCTCTTGCGGGTCGCATCTAAGAGGGAAGCTCTGAATAGTCCATCAACTAGTCCTCGGAGATAAGATGTTCCTTCCATTTTGTCTCTGATGCCGATAGGGAACAATCCTTTAAGTACATTGGAGTCCATATAGCTATGGTTCAGATGACCGAACATGAGACCGTGTAAGATTCCAATTTCTTGTATCTTACAGCCTGGATTCACCACATCCCAGCGTCCTTCTGGAATGGATACCGATAGGGGTTCTTTCATCCATTCTGTGTCAGCGGGCTTCCATTTGTCGAGTTTCAAACTCATGTTGGGGAATTCAAATTCGATCTTAGAATCTAGCATAGGCTCTTCAATAGACCTGAGGCACCCAAGGCAGGAAATATGCGAGTGGTAAGTAAAAGGTTCCGGTGATTCTTCTTGTATCTCTCCTGCAGTCTGTTGCGTGTATAAAATCAGTGATTGGTACATGAAATCATAGTTAGTATCTCCTAGTAACTGGAAGTTATCCGTTGAGATGATCATTCTTGATCCATGCATGGAATTGGTTGCAATGTACCCTCCAGCCGACACCCTACTGCATCCGTATCTATGAAGGGCGGATCCTGTCCTTTTGAATCCGGTAATTGTATCACCGGCAGAGACGCCTGTGAGACTTTCCAGGTTGTTCCGGATGAAGCGTCCGAGTGGGCTGCCAGGATCTACGAACCAATTGTAGGCTTTTCGCATATTAGATGCTTTTTTAATAAACGTGATATCAGTATCTTTCTCCCAAGACTGGATTAAACTAGTATTTTCGTTGGTCGAAGAGCCTGAATAAGGCATATAAGGACCCCTCGTATCTTCTGGGTCTTGGATTCCTGCTGGAATAATCGCAGTGATGTGTAGACAGGGAGGGATTGGGTCCTTGCAGAACCTGCGTGATATCCCATCTCTCGATACATGAGATATCATCTCCGCCGGGTGGGGTACTGTAGTTCCGATTATCACCCGGTTCCAAGATTGTTTCCGTAGTCGGTCTGCTTGATTCGCGGAGCAGGTCCACAGACTAGCCGCTCTCTCTCTGGAACTTTTAATAAGGGATTCCAAGGAACTCAGTTCACATCGAACAATGGCTTCATCCACTTTGGACCGGAATTTTTTCTTAAACAAGTTCCGAATGGTTTTAGAGTTTTGAAACAGCCCGAATATCTGATCGGTCAATCCAAAAAATGTAGAAGACCGAAACTCGCTAAGAAACCTAGGGAAACAAGGATGAACATGCAGTAAGACGCTCGTAAATCGGTCTTCTGTCCCTTTCACATAGATAACGGCATCTCTAATTATCTCATTTTTTTATTTCCTGAGGATTCTCTAACATAGCCTTTTTAATCTCATCCTTAATTAAATTAGGGGCACTCATTCCCTTAGATAGATTCAGAGAGCATGGATCCTCCAATAATTTTGTGAAATGTTTCTCTTGAAAGGCTAAGATCTTTGGGTTCCCGAACCCGATCGCCAGGTTTCGCAATTTTACGTTTCGAGTGGTCTTAGCAATAATCCTCCAGGACAATCCCTCAGTGACTGGATCCGGGAACATTCGAAGATGAAATCTTGTAAGGGACATTCCTGATATTCCCCCTAGGGATGGATCTAGGTAAATCGCTCCTATTCTGAATGCAGACGATCCAAACTGTTGAGTATCACTGATCAAATTGACTGGTGCAGTTCTAAGTGCAGGGTTATGCTTCGCCAATATTCCAATGACCAAATTCGCCAACCAATTGTAGTGGATCATGGCGTTTAATGGACTTTTAGAGTAATGGGCCACTGTCAGACAATTAGTAGATTCCGTCGCTAAAATATTTCCTAAGGAGGGTAGCTGATCATTTGTGGTACAAGTGATTCTAGAGTAACGTTTTTCCTCTAGACAAGTAATATTTCCTCGAAACAGTATAGACTTTCCGTATATAAGGAGGTCCGCCGATTGTAAGGTCTCATCCTCATTGATCTTGAGGCCGATTTTTGCTGCTGCATCTCGAATCGATCGAATGATTACTAAATTGTTAGACATGATGCCCTCAATATTGGTCTTAAAATCTGCAGCGTTCTTATATGGATTCAGTTTATAAAAGGTACACACCACTTGATTATCGCCTTGGGCGAGTATTTTAACCTCCGTGTTTCTGATTTTTGACTCTCGTTCTATTGCTAGAAAATTCACCACACTCCATCCTTTCTGTCGCAACCCCTCCAGCCCTCCTTTTTGTCCTTCCCAGCAAACTCGGTGATCTGGGTACCTATTGACTATTTCTCCGTTCTCCACCTTCATCAGATCAGGTCTTCCTTTATAATATATTAGCGATTTTTCAAAGAATTCATGAGTCCTTGCAAAAAGCATTGGCATACCATGAAATTGTCCTATTACTTTAAAAACCGGGCTTGTCGATTCGGATCTTTGGAAATTGTTCCACTTTTCATAGTCAAAATGATTTACTATTGTTACCCGGTCGTATCCTTTGTTTCCTTGTCCGCTTGAATTCTCTAGCATCTTCTGTATAAGTGTGGTCTGGTCATCAGCCATTGTGAGACCTTTGAACAAGGGTAGGACGTTCTTTTTAATCAAGTACTCTGTGGCAACAAAATACTCTCTTAACCTCCAGCTCATCAATGAGTAAAATCGGCCTCTCCACTTAATTTCTCTCTCCTTTTCTCGTAACCCGATAATTAGATCTTCTTTCGGTAGTCCGAAGTTGTTTACTGTCTGCAAGAATAATTTCCAGTTGGTGGTCGGTATCCGCAAAAGAGTTTCAAGGACCTTTTTCGATGGGATTGGGCCATACGGCTTCTCTTTTATGCATTTAATCAAAGGGTCAATTAAGAATTTTAAGTTCCTGCATGGTCCTTCGAGCCGGATATTGAGATATTTGGGTCACTTGTCTTAGATAGCATGCATACACTACCATCTCAATGCTGTCCGTTCTGTAAAATATTCTCTTGCGGGTCGCATCTAAGAGGGAAGCTCTGAATAGTCCATCAACTAGTCCTCGGAGATAAGATGTTCCTTCCATTTTGTCTCTGATGCCGATAGGGAACAATCCTTTAAGTACATTGGAGTCCATATAGCTATGGTTCAGATGACCGAACATGAGACCGTGTAAGATTCCAATTTCTTGTATCTTACAGCCTGGATTCACCACATCCCAGCGTCCTTCTGGAATGGATACCGATAGGGGTTCTTTCATCCATTCTGTGTCAGCGGGCTTCCATTTGTCGAGTTTCAAACTCATGTTGGGGAATTCAAATTCGATCTTAGAATCTAGCATAGGCTCTTCAATAGACCTGAGGCACCCAAGGCAGGAAATATGCGAGTGGTAAGTAAAAGGTTCCGGTGATTCTTCTTGTATCTCTCCTGCAGTCTGTTGCGTGTATAAAATCAGTGATTGGTACATGAAATCATAGTTAGTATCTCCTAGTAACTGGAAGTTATCCGTTGAGATGATCATTCTTGATCCATGCATGGAATTGGTTGCAATGTACCCTCCAGCCGACACCCTACTGCATCCGTATCTATGAAGGGCGGATCCTGTCCTTTTGAATCCGGTAATTGTATCACCGGCAGAGACGCCTGTGAGACTTTCCAGGTTGTTCCGGATGAAGCGTCCGAGTGGGCTGCCAGGATCTACGAACCAATTGTAGGCTTTTCGCATATTAGATGCTTTTTTAATAAACGTGATATCAGTATCTTTCTCCCAAGACTGGATTAAACTAGTATTTTCGTTGGTCGAAGAGCCTGAATAAGGCATATAAGGACCCCTCGTATCTTCTGGGTCTTGGATTCCTGCTGGAATAATCGCAGTGATGTGTAGACAGGGAGGGATTGGGTCCTTGCAGAACCTGCGTGATATCCCATCTCTCGATACATGAGATATCATCTCCGCCGGGTGGGGTACTGTAGTTCCGATTATCACCCGGTTCCAAGATTGTTTCCGTAGTCGGTCTGCTTGATTCGCGGAGCAGGTCCACAGACTAGCCGCTCTCTCTCTGGAACTTTTAATAAGGGATTCCAAGGAACTCAGTTCACATCGAACAATGGCTTCATCCACTTTGGACCGGAATTTTTTCTTAAACAAGTTCCGAATGGTTTTAGAGTTTTGAAACAGCCCGAATATCTGATCGGTCAATCCAAAAAATGTAGAAGACCGAAACTCGCTAAGAAACCTAGGGAAACAAGGATGAACATGCAGTAAGACGCTCGTAAATCGGTCTTCTGTCCCTTTCACATAGATAACGGCATCTCTAATTATCTCATTTTTTTATTTCCTGAGGATTCTCTAACATAGCCTTTTTAATCTCATCCTTAATTAAATTAGGGGCACTCATTCCCTTAGGTAGATTCAGAGAGCATGGATCCTCCAATAATTTTGTGAAATGTTTCTCTTGAAAGGCTAAGATCTTTGGGTTCCCGAACCCGATCGCCAGGTTTCGCAATTTTACGTTTCGAGTGGTCTTAGCAATAATCCTCCAGGACAATCCCTCAGTGACTGGATCCGGGAACATTCGAAGATGAAATCTTGTAAGGGACATTCCTGATATTCCCCCTAGGGATGGATCTAGGTAAATCGCTCCTATTCTGAATGCAGACGATCCAAACTGTTGAGTATCACTGATCAAATTGACTGGTGCAGTTCTAAGTGCAGGGTTATGCTTCGCCAATATTCCAATGACCAAATTCGCCAACCAATTGTAGTGGATCATGGCGTTTAATGGACTTTTAGAGTAATGGGCCACTGTCAGACAATTAGTAGATTCCGTCGCTAAAATATTTCCTAAGGAGGGTAGCTGATCATTTGTGGTACAAGTGATTCTAGAGTAACGTTTTTCCTCTAGACAAGTAATATTTCCTCGAAACAGTATAGACTTTCCGTATATAAGGAGGTCCGCCGATTGTAAGGTCTCATCCTCATTGATCTTGAGGCCGATTTTTGCTGCTGCATCTCGAATCGATCGAATGATTACTAAATTGTTAGACATGATGCCCTCAATATTGGTCTTAAAATCTGCAGCGTTCTTATATGGATTCAGTTTATAAAAAGTACACACCACTTGATTATCGCCTTGGGCGAGTATTTTAACCTCCGTGTTTCTGATTTTTGACTCTCGTTCTATTGCTAGAAAATTCACCACACTCCATCCTTTCTGTCGCAACCCCTCCAGCCCTCCTTTTTGTCCTTCCCAGCAAACTCGCTGATCTGGGTACCTATTGACTATTTCTCCGTTCTCCACCTTCATCAGATCAGGTCTTCCTTTATAATATATTAGCGATTTTTCAAAGAATTCATGAGTCCTTGCAAAAAGCATTGGCATACCATGAAATTGTCCTATTACTTTAAAAACCGGGCTTGTCGATTCGGATCTTTGGAAATTGTTCCACTTTTCATAGTCAAAATGATTTACTATTGTTACCCGGTCGTATCCTTTGTTTCCTTGTCCGCTTGAATTCTCTAGCATCTTCTGTATAAGTGTGGTCTGGTCATCAGCCATTGTGAGACCTTTGAACAAGGGTAGGACGTTCTTTTTAATCAAGTACTCTGTGGCAACAAAATACTCTCTTAACCTCCAGCTCATCAATGAGTAAAATCGGCCTCTCCACTTAATTTCTCTCTCCTTTTCTCGTAACCCGATAATTAGATCTTCTTTCGGTAGTCCGAAGTTGTTTACTGTCTGCAAGAATAATTTCCAGTTGGTGGTCGGTATCCGCAAAAGAGTTTCAAGGACCTTTTTCGATGGGATTGGGCCATACGGCTTCTCTTTTATGCATTTAATCAAAGGGTCAATTAAGAATTTTAAGTTCCTGCATGGTCCTTCGAGCCGGATATTGAGATATTTGGGTCACTTGTCTTAGATAGCATGCATACACTACCATCTCAATGCTGTCCGTTCTGTAAAATATTCTCTTGCGGGTCGCATCTAAGAGGGAAGCTCTGAATAGTCCATCAACTAGTCCTCGGAGATAAGATGTTCCTTCCATTTTGTCTCTGATGCCGATAGGGAACAATCCTTTAAGTACATTGGAGTCCATATAGCTATGGTTCAGATGACCGAACATGAGACCGTGTAAGATTCCAATTTCTTGTATCTTACAGCCTGGATTCACCACATCCCAGCGTCCTTCTGGAATGGATACCGATAGGGGTTCTTTCATCCATTCTGTGTCAGCGGGCTTCCATTTGTCGAGTTTCAAACTCATGTTGGGGAATTCAAATTCGATCTTAGAATCTAGCATAGGCTCTTCAATAGACCTGAGGCACCCAAGGCAGGAAATATGCGAGTGGTAAGTAAAAGGTTCCGGTGATTCTTCTTGTATCTCTCCTGCAGTCTGTTGCGTGTATAAAATCAGTGATTGGTACATGAAATCATAGTTAGTATCTCCTAGTAACTGGAAGTTATCCGTTGAGATGATCATTCTTGATCCATGCATGGAATTGGTTGCAATGTACCCTCCAGCCGACACCCTACTGCATCCGTATCTATGAAGGGCGGATCCTGTCCTTTTGAATCCGGTAATTGTATCACCGGCAGAGACGCCTGTGAGACTTTCCAGGTTGTTCCGGATGAAGCGTCCGAGTGGGCTGCCAGGATCTACGAACCAATTGTAGGCTTTTCGCATATTAGATGCTTTTTTAATAAACGTGATATCAGTATCTTTCTCCCAAGACTGGATTAAACTAGTATTTTCGTTGGTCGAAGAGCCTGAATAAGGCATATAAGGACCCCTCGTATCTTCTGGGTCTTGGATTCCTGCTGGAATAATCGCAGTGATGTGTAGACAGGGAGGGATTGGGTCCTTGCAGAACCTGCGTGATATCCCATCTCTCGATACATGAGATATCATCTCCGCCGGGTGGGGTACTGTAGTTCCGATTATCACCCGGTTCCAAGATTGTTTCCGTAGTCGGTCTGCTTGATTCGCGGAGCAGGTCCACAGACTAGCCGCTCTCTCTCTGGAACTTTTAATAAGGGATTCCAAGGAACTCAGTTCACATCGAACAATGGCTTCATCCACTTTGGACCGGAATTTTTTCTTAAACAAGTTCCGAATGGTTTTAGAGTTTTGAAACAGCCCGAATATCTTATCGGTCAATCCAAAAAATGTAGAAGACCGAAACTCGCTAAGAAACCTAGGGAAACAAGGATGAACATGCAGTAAGACGCTCGTAAATCGGTCTTCTGTCCCTTTCACATAGATAACGGCATCTCTAATTATCTAATTTTTTTATTTCCTGAGGATTCTCTAACATAGCCTTTTTAATCTCATCCTTAATTAAATTAGGGGCACTCATTCCCTTAGATAGATTCAGAGAGCATGGATCCTCCAATAATTTTGTGAAATGTTTCTCTTGAAAGGCTAAGATCTTTGGGTTCCCGAACCCGATCGCCAGGTTTCGCAATTTTACGTTTCGAGTGGTCTTAGCAATAATCCTCCAGGACAATCCCTCAGTGACTGGATCCGGGAACATTCGAAGATGAAATCTTGTAAGGGACATTCCTGATATTCCCCCTAGGGATGGATCTAGGTAAATCGCTCCTATTCTGAATGCAGACGATCCAAACTGTTGAGTATCACTGATCAAATTGACTGGTGCAGTTCTAAGTGCAGGGTTATGCTTCGCCAATATTCCAATGACCAAATTCGCCAACCAATTGTAGTGGATCATGGCGTTTAATGGACTTTTAGAGTAATGGGCCACTGTCAGACAATTAGTAGATTTCGTCGCTAAAATATTTCCTAAGGAGGGTAGCTGATCATTTGTGGTACAAGTGATTCTAGAGTAACGTTTTTCCTCTAGACAAGTAATATTTCCTCGAAACAGTATAGACTTTCCGTATATAAGGAGGTCCGCCGATTGTAAGGTCTCATCCTCATTGATCTTGAGGCCGATTTTTGCTGCTGCATCTCGAATCGATCGAATGATTACTAAATTGTTAGACATGATGCCCTCAATATTGGTCTTAAAATCTGCAGCGTTCTTATATGGATTCAGTTTATAAAAGGTACACACCACTTGATTATCGCCTTGGGCGAGTATTTTAACCTCCGTGTTTCTGATTTTTGACTCTCGTTCTATTGCTAGAAAATTCACCACACTCCATCCTTTCTGTCGCAACCCCTCCAGCCCTCCTTTTTGTCCTTCCCAGCAAACTCGCTGATCTGGGTACCTATTGACTATTTCTCCGTTCTCCACCTTCATCAGATCAGGTCTTCCTTTATAATATATTAGCGATTTTTCAAAGAATTCATGAGTCCTTGCAAAAAGCATTGGCATACCATGAAATTGTCCTATTACTTTAAAAACCGGGCTTGTCGATTCGGATCTTTGGAAATTGTTCCACTTTTCATAGTCAAAATGATTTACTATTGTTACCCGGTCGTATCCTTTGTTTCCTTGTCCGCTTGAATTCTCTAGCATCTTCTGTATAAGTGTGGTCTGGTCATCAGCCATTGTGAGACCTTTGAACAAGGGTAGGACGTTCTTTTTAATCAAGTACTCTGTGGCAACAAAATACTCTCTTAACCTCCAGCTCATCAATGAGTAAAATCGGCCTCTCCACTTAATTTCTCTCTCCTTTTCTCGTAACCCGATAATTAGATCTTCTTTCGGTAGTCCGAAGTTGTTTACTGTCTGCAAGAATAATTTCCAGTTGGTGGTCGGTATCCGCAAAAGAGTTTCAAGGACCTTTTTCGATGGGATTGGGCCATACGGCTTCTCTTTTATGCATTTAATCAAAGGGTCAATTAAGAATTTTAAGTTCCTGCATGGTCCTTCGAGCCGGATATTGAGATATTTGGGTCACTTGTCTTAGATAGCATGCATACACTACCATCTCAATGCTGTCCGTTCTGTAAAATATTCTCTTGCGGGTCGCATCTAAGAGGGAAGCTCTGAATAGTCCATCAACTAGTCCTCGGAGATAAGATGTTCCTTCCATTTTGTCTCTGATGCCGATAGGGAACAATCCTTTAAGTACATTGGAGTCCATATAGCTATGGTTCAGATGACCGAACATGAGACCGTGTAAGATTCCAATTTCTTGTATCTTACAGCCTGGATTCACCACATCCCAGCGTCCTTCTGGAATGGATACCGATAGGGGTTCTTTCATCCATTCTGTGTCAGCGGGCTTCCATTTGTCGAGTTTCAAACTCATGTTGGGGAATTCAAATTCGATCTTAGAATCTAGCATAGGCTCTTCAATAGACCTGAGGCACCCAAGGCAGGAAATATGCGAGTGGTAAGTAAAAGGTTCCGGTGATTCTTCTTGTATCTCTCCTGCAGTCTGTTGCGTGTATAAAATCAGTGATTGGTACATGAAATCATAGTTAGTATCTCCTAGTAACTGGAAGTTATCCGTTGAGATGATCATTCTTGATCCATGCATGGAATTGGTTGCAATGTACCCTCCAGCCGAC
This sequence comes from Cheilosia scutellata, assembly GCA_955612985.1. NCBI lineage: Eukaryota > Metazoa > Arthropoda > Insecta > Diptera > Syrphidae > Cheilosia > Cheilosia scutellata. The sequence goes on along the minus strand of OY015313.1, from coordinate 49,599,800 downwards.
ACCCTACTGCATCCGTATCTATGAAGGGCGGATCCTGTCCTTTTGAATCCGGTAATTGTATCACCGGCAGAGACGCCTGTGAGACTTTCCAGGTTGTTCCGGATGAAGCGTCCGAGTGGGCTGCCAGGATCTACGAACCAATTGTAGGCTTTTCGCATATTAGATGCTTTTTTAATAAACGTGATATCAGTATCTTTCTCCCAAGACTGGATTAAACTAGTATTTTCGTTGGTCGAAGAGCCTGAATAAGGCATATAAGGACCCCTCGTATCTTCTGGGTCTTGGATTCCTGCTGGAATAATCGCAGTGATGTGTAGACAGGGAGGGATTGGGTCCTTGCAGAACCTGCGTGATATCCCATCTCTCGATACATGAGATATCATCTCCGCCGGGTGGGGTACTGTAGTTCCGATTATCACCCGGTTCCAAGATTGTTTCCGTAGTCGGTCTGCTTGATTCGCGGAGCAGGTCCACAGACTAGCCGCTCTCTCTCTGGAACTTTTAATAAGGGATTCCAAGGAACTCAGTTCACATCGAACAATGGCTTCATCCACTTTGGACCGGAATTTTTTCTTAAACAAGTTCCGAATGGTTTTAGAGTTTTGAAACAGCCCGAATATCTTATCGGTCAATCCAAAAAATGTAGAAGACCGAAACTCGCTAAGAAACCTAGGGAAACAAGGATGAACATGCAGTAAGACGCTCGTAAATCGGTCTTCTGTCCCTTTCACATAGATAACGGCATCTCTAATTATCTCATTTTTTTATTTCCTGAGGATTCTCTAACATAGCCTTTTTAATCTCATCCTTAATTAAATTAGGGGCACTCATTCCCTTAGATAGATTCAGAGAGCATGGATCCTCCAATAATTTTGTGAAATGTTTCTCTTGAAAGGCTAAGATCTTTGGGTTCCCGAACCCGATCGCCAGGTTTCGCAATTTTACGTTTCGAGTGGTCTTAGCAATAATCCTCCAGGACAATCCCTCAGTGACTGGATCCGGGAACATTCGAAGATGAAATCTTGTAAGGGACATTCCTGATATTCCCCCTAGGGATGGATCTAGGTAAATCGCTCCTATTCTGAATGCAGACGATCCAAACTGTTGAGTATCACTGATCAAATTGACTGGTGCAGTTCTAAGTGCAGGGTTATGCTTCGCCAATATTCCAATGACCAAATTCGCCAACCAATTGTAGTGGATCATGGCGTTTAATGGACTTTTAGAGTAATGGGCCACTGTCAGACAATTAGTAGATTTCGTCGCTAAAATATTTCCTAAGGAGGGTAGCTGATCATTTGTGGTACAAGTGATTCTAGAGTAACGTTTTTCCTCTAGACAAGTAATATTTCCTCGAAACAGTATAGACTTTCCGTATATAAGGAGGTCCGCCGATTGTAAGGTCTCATCCTCATTGATCTTGAGGCCGATTTTTGCTGCTGCATCTCGAATCGATCGAATGATTACTAAATTGTTAGACATGATGCCCTCAATATTGGTCTTAAAATCTGCAGCGTTCTTATATGGATTCAGTTTATAAAAGGTACACACCACTTGATTATCGCCTTGGGCGAGTATTTTAACCTCCGTGTTTCTGATTTTTGACTCTCGTTCTATTGCTAGAAAATTCACCACACTCCATCCTTTCTGTCGCAACCCCTCCAGCCCTCCTTTTTGTCCTTCCCAGCAAACTCGCTGATCTGGGTACCTATTGACTATTTCTCCGTTCTCCACCTTCATCAGATCAGGTCTTCCTTTATAATATATTAGCGATTTTTCAAAGAATTCATGAGTCCTTGCAAAAAGCATTGGCATACCATGAAATTGTCCTATTACTTTAAAAACCGGGCTTGTCGATTCGGATCTTTGGAAATTGTTCCACTTTTCATAGTCAAAATGATTTACTATTGTTACCCGGTCGTATCCTTTGTTTCCTTGTCCGCTTGAATTCTCTAGCATCTTCTGTATAAGTGTGGTCTGGTCATCAGCCATTGTGAGACCTTTGAACAAGGGTAGGACGTTCTTTTTAATCAAGTACTCTGTGGCAACAAAATACTCTCTTAACCTCCAGCTCATCAATGAGTAAAATCGGCCTCTCCACTTAATTTCTCTCTCCTTTTCTCGTAACCCGATAATTAGATCTTCTTTCGGTAGTCCGAAGTTGTTTACTGTCTGCAAGAATAATTTCCAGTTGGTGGTCGGTATCCGCAAAAGAGTTTCAAGGACCTTTTTCGATGGGATTGGGCCATACGGCTTCTCTTTTATGCATTTAATCAAAGGGTCAATTAAGAATTTTAAGTTCCTGCATGGTCCTTCGAGCCGGATATTGAGATATTTGGGTCACTTGTCTTAGATAGCATGCATACACTACCATCTCAATGCTGTCCGTTCTGTAAAATATTCTCTTGCGGGTCGCATCTAAGAGGGAAGCTCTGAATAGTCCATCAACTAGTCCTCGGAGATAAGATGTTCCTTCCATTTTGTCTCTGATGCCGATAGGGAACAATCCTTTAAGTACATTGGAGTCCATATAGCTATGGTTCAGATGACCGAACATGAGACCGTGTAAGATTCCAATTTCTTGTATCTTACAGCCTGGATTCACCACATCCCAGCGTCCTTCTGGAATGGATACCGATAGGGGTTCTTTCATCCATTCTGTGTCAGCGGGCTTCCATTTGTCGAGTTTCAAACTCATGTTGGGGAATTCAAATTCGATCTTAGAATCTAGCATAGGCTCTTCAATAGACCTGAGGCACCCAAGGCAGGAAATATGCGAGTGGTAAGTAAAAGGTTCCGGTGATTCTTCTTGTATCTCTCCTGCAGTCTGTTGCGTGTATAAAATCAGTGATTGGTACATGAAATCATAGTTAGTATCTCCTAGTAACTGGAAGTTATCCGTTGAGATGATCATTCTTGATCCATGCATGGAATTGGTTGCAATGTACCCTCCAGCCGACACCCTACTGCATCCGTATCTATGAAGGGCGGATCCTGTCCTTTTGAATCCGGTAATTGTATCACCGGCAGAGACGCCTGTGAGACTTTCCAGGTTGTTCCGGATGAAGCGTCCGAGTGGGCTGCCAGGATCTACGAACCAATTGTAGGCTTTTCGCATATTAGATGCTTTTTTAATAAACGTGATATCAGTATCTTTCTCCCAAGACTGGATTAAACTAGTATTTTCGTTGGTCGAAGAGCCTGAATAAGGCATATAAGGACCCCTCGTATCTTCTGGGTCTTGGATTCCTGCTGGAATAATCGCAGTGATGTGTAGACAGGGAGGGATTGGGTCCTTGCAGAACCTGCGTGATATCCCATCTCTCGATACATGAGATATCATCTCCGCCGGGTGGGGTACTGTAGTTCCGATTATCACCCGGTTCCAAGATTGTTTCCGTAGTCGGTCTGCTTGATTCGCGGAGCAGGTCCACAGACTAGCCGCTCTCTCTGGAACTTTTAATAAGGGATTCCAAGGAACTCAGTTCACATCGAACAATGGCTTCATCCACTTTGGACCGGAATTTTTTCTTAAACAAGTTCCGAATGGTTTTAGAGTTTTGAAACAGCCCGAATATCTGATCGGTCAATCCAAAAAATGTAGAAGACCGAAACTCGCTAAGAAACCTAGGGAAACAAGGATGAACATGCAGTAAGACGCTCGTAAATCGGTCTTCTGTCCCTTTCACATAGATAACGGCATCTCTAATTATCTCATTTTTTTATTTCCTGAGGATTCTCTAACATAGCCTTTTTAATCTCATCCTTAATTAAATTAGGGGCACTCATTCCCTTAGGTAGATTCAGAGAGCATGGATCCTCCAATAATTTTGTGAAATGTTTCTCTTGAAAGGCTAAGATCTTTGGGTTCCCGAACCCGATCGCCAGGTTTCGCAATTTTACGTTTCGAGTGGTCTTAGCAATAATCCTCCAGGACAATCCCTCAGTGACTGGATCCGGGAACATTCGAAGATGAAATCTTGTAAGGGACATTCCTGATATTCCCCCTACACGGTTAAAAATCTTGGCGTTAAATTTAATATTATCGTGGTTGTATATATGACAACACCGAAAAAATATTAAAATTTAATAATTCGCATATATTCAATTTAAAAAATCAATAATAGATTTATTGAAATTAAAAACTGTCGGCTAATAAAAAATATGTCCAAAATATTTAGTTTTAATATAGATTAAGATTGATTTTTATTCCAAAAGTATTTAAATTAAACCCTTATATATTACATTTTTTTTTTGGATTTTAATACATTTTTATTAGAAATAAATAAAGTGCATATTGAAATTCAATATTTTTTTTGGTTTTTTATAAACCCATAGAATATTAAAATGGAATGTAATCTTATTATAATTTAATACTAAATAATATTTTATTTAAATAAAAATGGGTTATAATTTATCACCAGAAATATTATATTTTAATATAATTTTGTACTATTTTTTAGTAAAGGTAGGTTGTTTTGTAATACAAAAAATATTACATTTTATCCCAAAATTATATTAATATCAAGTATTAAAATATTATTTAGCAATACAATGTGTATTATATTTTAATACAATGTTAAATTAGTTATTAGTATATAAATATTATTATATAATACAAAACGTATTACATTTCAAAATAAAAATGTATTAATTTTAAATATGATATATATTACTCAATATAGTACAAAATGTATTACAATTAAATATAATATTGTATTCTATTTGAGTATATAAATTATACTACCTATTTAAAAAGTTGTTAGTATATCTTTCTGAAGGCATAATAACTTACCAAGATATTACCTATCTTTCCTTTATACGTCCACCTATATAAAAAGTCAAGTTTCCGAAATAAAAAGTCGTGCGTTTGCTTGTTAAATATATTAACACATTTTATTTATATTAAAGGCTTAAGCTAAAAACAAAACAATTCTTTAGTTAATTAACATTATACACAAAAAAGTTTATAATTCATTAATATAAGGCTGCAATATGTATATTTTGTTTTTTATCTCATAGTGCTCAAATGGTTTTTTGAAAATAAGGTTATCATATTTTAAGAAAACTTTGAAGCCATTTGTTATAACATTAAACATTTGAATTTGGTTGTCAAAGCCTTCTTGTTCATATTTAATGCATAAAAAATATATATTATTTTCAATTTTAAAAATTTTTTCAATTTTTATAAAATGACCTCGCTCAAAATAAAGAAAACAATTAATTTTGTAGTGAAATCCATTGGCAAATTCAACATACTCTGTGACAAAAAATTCTTTAGTTTTAAGACTATCCAACATGACTTTGGAAGTAATTTCCAAGTTAACTGCCTCAAAGAAGTCTAATAATTTTAATTTCCCAAACTTTGCTGTTTCCGAAAAATCTTTATCACTCCAATTTTGAAAAATATATTGTTGATGCCGTAATGCTAATGTCTTACAAATATTTATATAATTATTAGTATTGTTATTGATCTTTGTGAAAAAACGGTGTTTTGATTCGTACCTACATGTAGACATATTAAGAAGTGGACCCATCATTTTAATAATTCTAGGATAGTGAGTCAAGAAGTGATGCTTAGGTAAAAGATTAAGCTCAAATTCTGTCGAAATACATTGAAGGTGTTTTTCAATAGTAACAGAGAGTCGTTCTATTAAAGGATTTGTTATTTTCGGGGCGAAAACAATGTTTATTATTTCGATCATTGTTAAAATTCCTAACCAGAGTTTTGGAAATGCATCAGAGAATTCATAAAAAATAAAGGGAAAATGTAAAATTAAACAATGGTTTTGGCTAGCTGTTAAACCCAAGTTAGTCGGACTTTTTTCCAAGCTAATTATTGATGGTAAGCTTTTTCGGAATAAATAGCCAAAATGAAAAGATTGAATTTTTTGGTTTAAAGTTTCGACTGTTAACAAATTACTGCCCACGAGGCTTTTTAAGAAAGCTCTCATGATAAAGGGTGCAGTTCCTTCAAGTATATCATGCATTATATCTACACTAGGATTGTTGATGCTATCAAAATAAGCAAGGTCATTTAAAATGCAATATCTCTTTATTCCTTTAGAATAAATAAAGTCATCAAATGTTCTTGTCTTATCATCTTTAAATAAATTTGTGTATTCAGCATTTGTTCGAACTAAAGTTTTATTTTCCTTACAAGCTGTTTGAGTTTCTGACCGATTCATATTGCATATGCGACAAAAGTGCATTGCCCTAAACGATTCAACAAAACCCAACACGCAGTTTGCTCCTAAATTATCATGACTCATACTTACTAAAGTACCTTTTAGGACCACGTTATTGACAGTAATACCACTTTTTTCAAGAGTTTCAAGATCTTTTACAATTGGTCTTAAGACTGTATTGAAATCACACTTATCAACAAGGTCACTTGTCATTGAAAGAATTTTTGTAACGTTTTTTTGTGGAATATTCATTGATAATAAATGGTTTGAAAATTGATTAACTGCTTCCAGAAAGTTGAATGTTTTTTCTGATTCAATTATGTTGCTTAAGGACTGATCGTTTTTGAGAAATAAATTGTTATATAAAAGCACTGGTCTATTGTAAATAAAAACATTTGGCGGTATTTCATCTTGTGGTGGGTTTGTCGTGCACTTGATAACATGCCGTCGTAAACCACTAAATGTGCAGAACTCTCTATTGCAATTAATATTTGAAATACATTTAAGCGTTATTTTTCTTTCATTATTAAAAAAATGATCCGATCGCAAATGAAAAATTGCGAAAGAAGCCGTTAAAAACTTTCTATGACACAAAAAGCAAAAAAAAGACATAATTTTTAATCATTTTCCGAAAATTTGCTTTGGAATTTTGATTGAATTTCAATCAGTCTATTTGTTTTAGGATTTTCCTCTATTTGATATACACAGATAGCAAAAAAATCTAAAAAGGTTTTTAGACTGAAATCGAATTGAATGTTGAAAACATAAAAAATTTTAAAAAAGAGATCGAACGTCTCACAAAAGCTAAAATTAATTGGGCAGCAAATAATTCTTTTATCAACAACAACATAATACTGCGATATTGCCTGTCTATTCGGTCCAACAGCAATTATATGCGGCTGTTCTTCGGATAGATCATAGTTTTCCCTGGGTGTATTTAGCTAATATAAGTATGTGTTAATTCCTCGAAGGTTGAAAGCAAAAAGTAATGTTTTTTATGTTCTGTACCTGTTCAAATTTAACGAGTTTGGGAATCGAGTTCTCGAAATTGCACCTTCTCTTTTCCTTCGATTTCGGCCCTTGGGAGGTTGATGGAAGCATCCGCAGCAATAACAGGAATGATGAGATCTCTTGATTCCAATCTAAAAATTATTTATGAATTCAGTTGAAGTTGAAGAAAAAAATAAAATAATGAAAATTGACACAAACCTGCGATTTCCTTTATTCGTGTTTCTCCGAATAGCTCGAGAAAAATGTCTTTCGCGACATTACCATAATTTTTCCATTTAGCTAAGAAGCTTTGTTCTCTTCCAGGGAAGCGAATTTCAAAGTCATACAAGATCTAAATTAAAATATATTTGTTTAGCGTACTAGAATGTAAACAAAATTCAGGAAAAAAAATACCAAATTGGTGTTGAAAATAAAAAAATTAAACTGATTGTATATATCAATTGGTTTCTCTAATATACGTTTTCTTGTCTCCAACGTTTTGAGAAGGCGTTCTTTTATTGCTGGTTCTTGTTCTATTGCCAGGCAGTTTTCGAAAAATTCTTTATCTTCTTGTTCTAAAATGATGCTCTCTGTATTCGAAGTAACATCAAGGGATGGACTTAATTTTCGCGTCTTGGTGTAGCCATAAGTGCCATCACACTTATGGCGTTTAATGTTGATATTTTTTATCTTGCTGACTAAATAGCCAGTATTTGCAGTTGCATTATAAAATAGTTCCTACAATATGGTGTAAAAAAAGAGTCCAAGGTATTAAAGTAGATGATAGGGCAAACAAGGCAGTTCATTAATGCAATTTACTAATTGTCAGCGATAACTATTGATACATAATTATGTTATGTGAAAAAAATACAATTCGTCGTCGAATAGTCAAAACCTCGTATCTGTATTTTTGCCGGTTTTGAGTTAAGACTACCATAAATATGAGATTTACATTCTGCATCCAAAGAAAATACTCTTATCTGAATTAGATTAAAAACAAAAGCGTGACAAGCAAATAAAAAAACTTCGTAACATAATATGTCATTTGACATAATGTAAAACCTCGTATCTCAATAAGTTTGTTCGACGTGGTAGCCCTAGTGAGCATTCAAATTAACAGTAACAAATTAAAAAAATCAGAGCTCGAAAGGAATAGAGCACAACCTCTGTAAATGAAGCGGAGGTATAATGTAACGTAGAGCCCGGAAAAGGTTACTGAACCATGTACCTAGCTAAAAAAGTGTGAACTCTAAGCATAAGGATCAATGCCAATTAGAGATACGAATTTTTGACCGTTCAGCGACGAAATCTCGAATAAGGTCGAACAAACACAACAAAAATATTTAGTGGTGGTACGGATATGCAATCATATTGAAAGAAAATTATTTTTGTTCAACCAAAATTATCCTTTTTATATACTTTAAGTTATAAAAAATAAAGAACACATTAAATACTGAAATAAAGATGTACTTACATATCCTCCAATTTTGCTATCTTGGATTTTATAGCATGGGAAAATTGAAATAATAGCTTTTGCGCAAGCTATCTTTGCCTCTTTCGAAGGATAATTTCCAAACACTGATCTTAGGTAGTCGGTTGCCGTTGTCACTAGTGCCCTTCGAGACGAATCCTTCAGCGTATTAGTGCGGGAGTACTCCTCCAAAATATACACGGCTGAGCTCCCTTTTATATATGCTTCCAAACCCTAATAACGGAAAAAACATGTATACCTATATTATATTATTTAACCAGTTACTTACTTCTTTGTATACAATGAGACTACTTCCAATCGCTGCATCTTGCCTCTGTAAGTTGCCAATTGCAGGATCAACCGGCTCTTGCACAATGGAGGCAATATTAATTGTAAAACAGGCACAGTTTGAGTATTGCCTCACTATGTCACAGAGACTATAAACTGGAATCTCAACACTGTCCCGGTCTTTTAAAATGAATCCACTTTCAGAAATTTCTTCGTCTTCCAAAACTTCAAATAAAAATCACCAAATAATTAGGATCGGCTTATAAAAGTTATCTACAATTTGAGCTTTATTTACTCTTCATGAAAGAAAAATTTGCCACTAAAAGACAATATTCCTCAAAAAACACTTCAAAATTTATAATAATTAATACTCACTTGTTAGGAGAATATCTTCATTTGATATTAAAATTTCGTTGTTGTCGTTATATTTTTTTATTTTTTTAAATTTAATGGATTTTGTTTGCACATTTTTCACCTTTAAATACACTCCGACTAGACTATCCATCACAAGCTCCATTGTAAGTTTGACAATGACGCGCTCAAACTAACTGGAGATGGAAAACCAAGCTACGAAATAATATCTTTGGGTTAAAAATTAATACCGAAATATTCCGATTTAATACTGGAGGGTTTAAAAGTAATTCTGCAGTATTAAAAAGCAATACTGGAGGATTAATATTTAGTATTAAAGGGTTTGAAATACTTTTTTTTGTATTAGAATGTAATACTGTCGTATGTTAAGATATATAGGGTAACGCGCAGTAAAATAAAGTAATACCAAAATGTTAAAATGTAATACACAAGGGCTAAAAAGTAATTTTGAAGTATTTGAAAGTAATATTGAAGTTTAGAAAAGTTGTACTAAAACCTTGAAAATCGGTTTTTGAATATTATAATTCAATATTTATGTATTAAAAATAAGTCCTAGTGTATATTAGAATGTTGGTATAGGGTGTCCCGTGGGGAATTTAGTGAATAAAAGAAAAATGTGAAACCCATTATCTTATTTCATTCGATTGTTATGTAACTTTCGTGAGTTGTTCGGCCGTGAAGGTTTCTGATTGAGTAAAATGGTAAAATGTCTTTTCCAAAGATTTTAATGACTTTGGTAAAAATCCAATTTACAAGGACTTTTTGGTAATAAATTCTTTAAAACAGCAAAAGGTTTTTGTTTGTTTTGAAAGACATTTCTGGAGGATTTTTTGTTTTTGTTTTTTAATTCTTTTTTTTTAAAGAAAATGTTGAATACTTTTAAGGGCCTTTTAGTAAAAATTAAATATTCCTTACATTTTATTCATCGATTTTCTCTGCAATTTTCTGAAAAAGTAGGACTTGATGATTCCGTTCGTCGTAATAAGGTGTACCGCACACTTACTTTTGGGGCGATTTAAGGTCGGTTGGTGTCTTAGACGTGGATTATGTGTTTCTGGAGCATTATGGCAGTTTTGTTTATTAACATTCCCATTTATGTAGGTGGAAATGGGCTTCGTAGCTTCAGAAGATGCAATTCATTGTGCAAAATCTCCCCAACATTGTTTCACAAAAGTTTTTGGAAAATAAAGTAGGTATTTGTCATTTTGTTATTGCACCGCAAATGAATTTTAAGATGGTGAAGTTTCAGGTACTTAAAAATATCATTAACCATATTAGGGAGGGACAAAGCGGGTGCTTTGACTGAAACTCTTACAGGTTTCCGCACAAGCTTTGTTCAACAATCCTAATGATTTTGGTGGCACTTGATGGTCTTAGGCACCCACAATTGAATTACATTTTCTTTCGCCTACACGATAACTGGGTCATTGTACCTGAAAAATTCGAATTCAAGGTGATTCAGTTACCATCAAACTCTGTTTATTGAGTTTTTATTTATTGATAATATATTCCCATTTTAAAGCATAAATCGACCACCCTGTATAATATACTTATAAATGTTCCAAGATAATATTTATTCAAATAAAGGTACTACCGAAATGTTAAAATCTAAAGTATAATTCTTAAATATTTTAATGTAATACCACAAAAGTTATGTAAATATCGTTTAAAATACTTTAAGATTAGAATGTTTATTGTGTATTATGACGAATTAAAATGTAACACTGAAATATTGAAAAATAATACTTGTATCCTGCCTGTACAATTTTAAATTGTAATATTCCGGTCTTATCAAAAACTAATACAGCTGAAGGTTATGCGCTTAATGCACACTATATTTAAATAGTTTACCAAATATTAAATTTAAATATAATTTGTATTACCGTCACTTTGCCCCAGATATTGTATTGAAATTAAATACAAAATATTGTCATTAAAGGCATTGTAATAAGTTGGTATTAAAATGTAATCAGTATGTGTGTTATAAAATAAGTCAACCATAATTGAATTGTAATAAGTTCTTGGTTAAAATATAATTGTAGTATAGACGGGGTTAATTTGTATAACTAAATTATTAATCTTTAATCTTTATAGATTAAAATTTAGAAAACCGTATTAAAAAAGGAATTTTAATAAAAGAAATATTAAACTTCAACACAAAATTATTACAGAAAAAAAGTAATAAATTGGAAATATTAAAAACAAATTTTTCTAGTATTGCATATACCTGTAATACTTCGGTTGTATTAAAAAACATCCCCAGATTTTTAACCGTGTAGGGATGGATCTAGGTAAATCGCTCCTATTCTGAATGCAGACGATCCAAACTGTTGAGTATCACTGATCAAATTGACTGGTGCAGTTCTAAGTGCAGGGTTATGCTTCGCCAATATTCCAATGACCAAATTCGCCAACCAATTGTAGTGGATCATGGCGTTTAATGGACTTTTAGAGTAATGGGCCACTGTCAGACAATTAGTAGATTCCGTCGCTAAAATATTTCCTAAGGAGGGTAGCTGATCATTTGTGGTACAAGTGATTCTAGAGTAACGTTTTTCCTCTAGACAAGTAATATTTCCTCGAAACAGTATAGACTTTCCGTATATAAGGAGGTCCGCCGATTGTAAGGTCTCATCCTCATTGATCTTGAGGCCGATTTTTGCTGCTGCATCTCGAATCGATCGAATGATTACTAAATTGTTAGACATGATGCCCTCAATATTGGTCTTAAAATCTGCAGCGTTCTTATATGGATTCAGTTTATAAAAGGTACACACCACTTGATTATCGCCTTGGGCGAGTATTTTAACCTCCGTGTTTCTGATTTTTGACTCTCGTTCTATTGCTAGAAAATTCACCACACTCCATCCTTTCTGTCGCAACCCCTCCAGCCCTCCTTTTTGTCCTTCCCAGCAAACTCGCTGATCTGGGTACCTATTGTCTATTTCTCCGTTCTCCACCTTCATCAGATCAGGTCTTCCTTTATAATATATTAGCGATTTTTCAAAGAATTCATGAGTCCTTGCAAAAAGCATTGGCATACCATGAAATTGTCCTATTACTTTAAAAACCGGGCTTGTCGATTCGGATCTTTGGAAATTGTTCCACTTTTCATAGTCAAAATGATTTACTATTGTTACCCGGTCGTATCCTTTGTTTCCTTGTCCGCTTGAATTCTCTAGCATCTTCTGTATAAGTGTGGTCTGGTCATCAGCCATTGTGAGACCTTTGAACAAGGGTAGGACGTTCTTTTTAATCAAGTACTCTGTGGCAACAAAATACTCTCTTAACCTCCAGCTCATCAATGAGTAAAATCGGCCTCTCCACTTAATTTCTCTCTCCTTTTCTCGTAACCCGATAATTAGATCTTCTTTCGGTAGTCCGAAGTTGTTTACTGTCTGCAAGAATAATTTCCAGTTGGTGGTCGGTATCCGCAAAAGAGTTTCAAGGACCTTTTTCGATGGGATTGGGCCATACGGCTTCTCTTTTATGCATTTAATCAAAGGGTCAATTAAGAATTTTAAGTTCCTGCATGGTCCTTCGAGCCGGATATTGAGATATTTGGGTCACTTGTCTTAGATAGCATGCATACACTACCATCTCAATGCTGTCCGTTCTGTAAAATATTCTCTTGCGGGTCGCATCTAAGAGGGAAGCTCTGAATAGTCCATCAACTAGTCCTCGGAGATAAGATGTTCCTTCCATTTTGTCTCTGATGCCGATAGGGAACAATCCTTTAAGTACATTGGAGTCCATATAGCTATGGTTCAGATGACCGAACATGAGACCGTGTAAGATTCCAATTTCTTGTATCTTACAGCCTGGATTCACCACATCCCAGCGTCCTTCTGGAATGGATACCGATAGGGGTTCTTTCATCCATTCTGTGTCAGCGGGCTTCCATTTGTCGAGTTTCAAACTCATGTTGGGGAATTCAAATTCGATCTTAGAATCTAGCATAGGCTCTTCAATAGACCTGAGGCACCCAAGGCAGGAAATATGCGAGTGGTAAGTAAAAGGTTCCGGTGATTCTTCTTGTATCTCTCCTGCAGTCTGTTGCGTGTATAAAATCAGTGATTGGTACATGAAATCATAGTTAGTATCTCCTAGTAACTGGAAGTTATCCGTTGAGATGATCATTCTTGATCCATGCATGGAATTGGTTGCAATGTACCCTCCAGCCGACACCCTACTGCATCCGTATCTATGAAGGGCGGATCCTGTCCTTTTGAATCCGGTAATTGTATCACCGGCAGAGACGCCTGTGAGACTTTCCAGGTTGTTCCGGATGAAGCGTCCGAGTGGGCTGCCAGGATCTACGAACCAATTGTAGGCTTTTCGCATATTAGATGCTTTTTTAATAAACGTGATATCAGTATCTTTCTCCCAAGACTGGATTAAACTAGTATTTTCGTTGGTCGAAGAGCCTGAATAAGGCATATAAGGACCCCTCGTATCTTCTGGGTCTTGGATTCCTGCTGGAATAATCGCAGTGATGTGTAGACAGGGAGGGATTGGGTCCTTGCAGAACCTGCGTGATATCCCATCTCTCGATACATGAGATATCATCTCCGCCGGGTGGGGTACTGTAGTTCCGATTATCACCCGGTTCCAAGATTGTTTCCGTAGTCGGTCTGCTTGATTCGCGGAGCAGGTCCACAGACTAGCCGCTCTCTCTCTGGAACTTTTAATAAGGGATTCCAAGGAACTCAGTTCACATCGAACAATGGCTTCATCCACTTTGGACCGGAATTTTTTCTTAAACAAGTTCCGAATGGTTTTAGAGTTTTGAAACAGCCCGAATATCTGATCGGTCAATCCAAAAAATGTAGAAGACCGAAACTCGCTAAGAAACCTAGGGAAACAAGGATGAACATGCAGTAAGACGCTCGTAAATCGGTCTTCTGTCCCTTTCACATAGATAACGGCATCTCTAATTATCTCATTTTTTTATTTCCTGAGGATTCTCTAACATAGCCTTTTTAATCTCATCCTTAATTAAATTAGGGGCACTCATTCCCTTAGATAGATTCAGAGAGCATGGATCCTCCAATAATTTTGTGAAATGTTTCTCTTGAAAGGCTAAGATCTTTGGGTTCCCGAACCCGATCGCCAGGTTTCGCAATTTTACGTTTCGAGTGGTCTTAGCAATAATCCTCCAGGACAATCCCTCAGTGACTGGATCCGGGAACATTCGAAGATGAAATCTTGTAAGGGACATTCCTGATATTCCCCCTAGGGATGGATCTAGGTAAATCGCTCCTATTCTGAATGCAGACGATCCAAACTGTTGAGTATCACTGATCAAATTGACTGGTGCAGTTCTAAGTGCAGGGTTATGCTTCGCCAATATTCCAATGACCAAATTCGCCAACCAATTGTAGTGGATCATGGCGTTTAATGGACTTTTAGAGTAATGGGCCACTGTCAGACAATTAGTAGATTCCGTCGCTAAAATATTTCCTAAGGAGGGTAGCTGATCATTTGTGGTACAAGTGATTCTAGAGTAACGTTTTTCCTCTAGACAAGTAATATTTCCTCGAAACAGTATAGACTTTCCGTATATAAGGAGGTCCGCCGATTGTAAGGTCTCATCCTCATTGATCTTGAGGCCGATTTTTGCTGCTGCATCTCGAATCGATCGAATGATTACTAAATTGTTAGACATGATGCCCTCAATATTGGTCTTAAAATCTGCAGCGTTCTTATATGGATTCAGTTTATAAAAGGTACACACCACTTGATTATCGCCTTGGGCGAGTATTTTAACCTCCGTGTTTCTGATTTTTGACTCTCGTTCTATTGCTAGAAAATTCACCACACTCCATCCTTTCTGTCGCAACCCCTCCAGCCCTCCTTTTTGTCCTTCCCAGCAAACTCGCTGATCTGGGTACCTATTGACTATTTCTCCGTTCTCCACCTTCATCAGATCAGGTCTTCCTTTATAATATATTAGCGATTTTTCAAAGAATTCATGAGTCCTTGCAAAAAGCATTGGCATACCATGAAATTGTCCTATTACTTTAAAAACCGGGCTTGTCGATTCGGATCTTTGGAAATTGTTCCACTTTTCATAGTCAAAATGATTTACTATTGTTACCCGGTCGTATCCTTTGTTTCCTTGTCCGCTTGAATTCTCTAGCATCTTCTGTATAAGTGTGGTCTGGTCATCAGCCATTGTGAGACCTTTGAACAAGGGTAGGACGTTCTTTTTAATCAAGTACTCTGTGGCAACAAAATACTCTCTTAACCTCCAGCTCATCAATGAGTAAAATCGGCCTCTCCACTTAATTTCTCTCTCCTTTTCTCGTAACCCGATAATTAGATCTTCTTTCGGTAGTCCGAAGTTGTTTACTGTCTGCAAGAATAATTTCCAGTTGGTGGTCGGTATCCGCAAAAGAGTTTCAAGGACCTTTTTCGATGGGATTGGGCCATACGGCTTCTCTTTTATGCATTTAATCAAAGGGTCAATTAAGAATTTTAAGTTCCTGCATGGTCCTTCGAGCCGGATATTGAGATATTTGGGTCACTTGTCTTAGATAGCATGCATACACTACCATCTCAATGCTGTCCGTTCTGTAAAATATTCTCTTGCGGGTCGCATCTAAGAGGGAAGCTCTGAATAGTCCATCAACTAGTCCTCGGAGATAAGATGTTCCTTCCATTTTGTCTCTGATGCCGATAGGGAACAATCCTTTAAGTACATTGGAGTCCATATAGCTATGGTTCAGATGACCGAACATGAGACCGTGTAAGATTCCAATTTCTTGTATCTTACAGCCTGGATTCACCACATCCCAGCGTCCTTCTGGAATGGATACCGATAGGGGTTCTTTCATCCATTCTGTGTCAGCGGGCTTCCATTTGTCGAGTTTCAAACTCATGTTGGGGAATTCAAATTCGATCTTAGAATCTAGCATAGGCTCTTCAATAGACCTGAGGCACCCAAGGCAGGAAATATGCGAGTGGTAAGTAAAAGGTTCCGGTGATTCTTCTTGTATCTCTCCTGCAGTCTGTTGCGTGTATAAAATCAGTGATTGGTACATGAAATCATAGTTAGTATCTCCTAGTAACTGGAAGTTATCCGTTGAGATGATCATTCTTGATCCATGCATGGAATTGGTTGCAATGTACCCTCCAGCCGACACCCTACTGCATCCGTATCTATGAAGGGCGGATCCTGTCCTTTTGAATCCGGTAATTGTATCACCGGCAGAGACGCCTGTGAGACTTTCCAGGTTGTTCCGGATGAAGCGTCCGAGTGGGCTGCCAGGATCTACGAACCAATTGTAGGCTTTTCGCATATTAGATGCTTTTTTAATAAACGTGATATCAGTATCTTTCTCCCAAGACTGGATTAAACTAGTATTTTCGTTGGTCGAAGAGCCTGAATAAGGCATATAAGGACCCCTCGTATCTTCTGGGTCTTGGATTCCTGCTGGAATAATCGCAGTGATGTGTAGACAGGGAGGGATTGGGTCCTTGCAGAACCTGCGTGATATCCCATCTCTCGATACATGAGATATCATCTCCGCCGGGTGGGGTACTGTAGTTCCGATTATCACCCGGTTCCAAGATTGTTTCCGTAGTCGGTCTGCTTGATTCGCGGAGCAGGTCCACAGACTAGCCGCTCTCTCTCTGGAACTTTTAATAAGGGATTCCAAGGAACTCAGTTCACATCGAACAATGGCTTCATCCACTTTGGACCGGAATTTTTTCTTAAACAAGTTCCGAATGGTTTTAGAGTTTTGAAACAGCCCGAATATCTGATCGGTCAATCCAAAAAATGTAGAAGACCGAAACTCGCTAAGAAACCTAGGGAAACAAGGATGAACATGCAGTAAGACGCTCGTAAATCGGTCTTCTGTCCCTTTCACATAGATAACGGCATCTCTAATTATCTCATTTTTTTATTTCCTGAGGATTCTCTAACATAGCCTTTTTAATCTCATCCTTAATTAAATTAGGGGCACTCATTCCCTTAGGTAGATTCAGAGAGCATGGATCCTCCAATAATTTTGTGAAATGTTTCTCTTGAAAGGCTAAGATCTTTGGGTTCCCGAACCCGATCGCCAGGTTTCGCAATTTTACGTTTCGAGTGGTCTTAGCAATAATCCTCCAGGACAATCCCTCAGTGACTGGATCCGGGAACATTCGAAGATGAAATCTTGTAAGGGACATTCCTGATATTCCCCCTAGGGATGGATCTAGGTAAATCGCTCCTATTCTGAATGCAGACGATCCAAACTGTTGAGTATCACTGATCAAATTGACTGGTGCAGTTCTAAGTGCAGGGTTATGCTTCGCCAATATTCCAATGACCAAATTCGCCAACCAATTGTAGTGGATCATGGCGTTTAATGGACTTTTAGAGTAATGGGCCACTGTCAGACAATTAGTAGATTCCGTCGCTAAAATATTTCCTAAGGAGGGTAGCTGATCATTTGTGGTACAAGTGATTCTAGAGTAACGTTTTTCCTCTAGACAAGTAATATTTCCTCGAAACAGTATAGACTTTCCGTATATAAGGAGGTCCGCCGATTGTAAGGTCTCATCCTCATTGATCTTGAGGCCGATTTTTGCTGCTGCATCTCGAATCGATCGAATGATTACTAAATTGTTAGACATGATGCCCTCAATATTGGTCTTAAAATCTGCAGCGTTCTTATATGGATTCAGTTTATAAAAGGTACACACCACTTGATTATCGCCTTGGGCGAGTATTTTAACCTCCGTGTTTCTGATTTTTGACTCTCGTTCTATTGCTAGAAAATTCACCACACTCCATCCTTTCTGTCGCAACCCCTCCAGCCCTCCTTTTTGTCCTTCCCAGCAAACTCGCTGATCTGGGTACCTATTGTCTATTTCTCCGTTCTCCACCTTCATCAGATCAGGTCTTCCTTTATAATATATTAGCGATTTTTCAAAGAATTCATGAGTCCTTGCAAAAAGCATTGGCATACCATGAAATTGTCCTATTACTTTAAAAACCGGGCTTGTCGATTCGGATCTTTGGAAATTGTTCCACTTTTCATAGTCAAAATGATTTACTATTGTTACCCGGTCGTATCCTTTGTTTCCTTGTCCGCTTGAATTCTCTAGCATCTTCTGTATAAGTGTGGTCTGGTCATCAGCCATTGTGAGACCTTTGAACAAGGGTAGGACGTTCTTTTTAATCAAGTACTCTGTGGCAACAAAATACTCTCTTAACCTCCAGCTCATCAATGAGTAAAATCGGCCTCTCCACTTAATTTCTCTCTCCTTTTCTCGTAACCCGATAATTAGATCTTCTTTCGGTAGTCCGAAGTTGTTTACTGTCTGCAAGAATAATTTCCAGTTGGTGGTCGGTATCCGCAAAAGAGTTTCAAGGACCTTTTTCGATGGGATTGGGCCATACGGCTTCTCTTTTATGCATTTAATCAAAGGGTCAATTAAGAATTTTAAGTTCCTGCATGGTCCTTCGAGCCGGATATTGAGATATTTGGGTCACTTGTCTTAGATAGCATGCATACACTACCATCTCAATGCTGTCCGTTCTGTAAAATATTCTCTTGCGGGTCGCATCTAAGAGGGAAGCTCTGAATAGTCCATCAACTAGTCCTCGGAGATAAGATGTTCCTTCCATTTTGTCTCTGATGCCGATAGGGAACAATCCTTTAAGTACATTGGAGTCCATATAGCTATGGTTCAGATGACCGAACATGAGACCGTGTAAGATTCCAATTTCTTGTATCTTACAGCCTGGATTCACCACATCCCAGCGTCCTTCTGGAATGGATACCGATAGGGGTTCTTTCATCCATTCTGTGTCAGCGGGCTTCCATTTGTCGAGTTTCAAACTCATGTTGGGGAATTCAAATTCGATCTTAGAATCTAGCATAGGCTCTTCAATAGACCTGAGGCACCCAAGGCAGGAAATATGCGAGTGGTAAGTAAAAGGTTCCGGTGATTCTTCTTGTATCTCTCCTGCAGTCTGTTGCGTGTATAAAATCAGTGATTGGTACATGAAATCATAGTTAGTATCTCCTAGTAACTGGAAGTTATCCGTTGAGATGATCATTCTTGATCCATGCATGGAATTGGTTGCAATGTACCCTCCAGCCGACACCCTACTGCATCCGTATCTATGAAGGGCGGATCCTGTCCTTTTGAATCCGGTAATTGTATCACCGGCAGAGACGCCTGTGAGACTTTCCAGGTTGTTCCGGATGAAGCGTCCGAGTGGGCTGCCAGGATCTACGAACCAATTGTAGGCTTTTCGCATATTAGATGCTTTTTTAATAAACGTGATATCAGTATCTTTCTCCCAAGACTGGATTAAACTAGTATTTTCGTTGGTCGAAGAGCCTGAATAAGGCATATAAGGACCCCTCGTATCTTCTGGGTCTTGGATTCCTGCTGGAATAATCGCAGTGATGTGTAGACAGGGAGGGATTGGGTCCTTGCAGAACCTGCGTGATATCCCATCTCTCGATACATGAGATATCATCTCCGCCGGGTGGGGTACTGTAGTTCCGATTATCACCCGGTTCCAAGATTGTTTCCGTAGTCGGTCTGCTTGATTCGCGGAGCAGGTCCACAGACTAGCCGCTCTCTCTCTGGAACTTTTAATAAGGGATTCCAAGGAACTCAGTTCACATCGAACAATGGCTTCATCCACTTTGGACCGGAATTTTTTCTTAAACAAGTTCCGAATGGTTTTAGAGTTTTGAAACAGCCCGAATATCTGATCGGTCAATCCAAAAAATGTAGAAGACCGAAACTCGCTAAGAAACCTAGGGAAACAAGGATGAACATGCAGTAAGACGCTCGTAAATCGGTCTTCTGTCCCTTTCACATAGATAACGGCATCTCTAATTATCTCATTTTTTTATTTCCTGAGGATTCTCTAACATAGCCTTTTTAATCTCATCCTTAATTAAATTAGGGGCACTCATTCCCTTAGATAGATTCAGAGAGCATGGATCCTCCAATAATTTTGTGAAATGTTTCTCTTGAAAGGCTAAGATCTTTGGGTTCCCGAACCCGATCGCCAGGTTTCGCAATTTTACGTTTCGAGTGGTCTTAGCAATAATCCTCCAGGACAATCCCTCAGTGACTGGATCCGGGAACATTCGAAGATGAAATCTTGTAAGGGACATTCCTGATATTCCCCCTAGGGATGGATCTAGGTAAATCGCTCCTATTCTGAATGCAGACGATCCAAACTGTTGAGTATCACTGATCAAATTGACTGGTGCAGTTCTAAGTGCAGGGTTATGCTTCGCCAATATTCCAATGACCAAATTCGCCAACCAATTGTAGTGGATCATGGCGTTTAATGGACTTTTAGAGTAATGGGCCACTGTCAGACAATTAGTAGATTCCGTCGCTAAAATATTTCCTAAGGAGGGTAGCTGATCATTTGTGGTACAAGTGATTCTAGAGTAACGTTTTTCCTCTAGACAAGTAATATTTCCTCGAAACAGTATAGACTTTCCGTATATAAGGAGGTCCGCCGATTGTAAGGTCTCATCCTCATTGATCTTGAGGCCGATTTTTGCTGCTGCATCTCGAATCGATCGAATGATTACTAAATTGTTAGACATGATGCCCTCAATATTGGTCTTAAAATCTGCAGCGTTCTTATATGGATTCAGTTTATAAAAGGTACACACCACTTGATTATCGCCTTGGGCGAGTATTTTAACCTCCGTGTTTCTGATTTTTGACTCTCGTTCTATTGCTAGAAAATTCACCACACTCCATCCTTTCTGTCGCAACCCCTCCAGCCCTCCTTTTTGTCCTTCCCAGCAAACTCGCTGATCTGGGTACCTATTGACTATTTCTCCGTTCTCCACCTTCATCAGATCAGGTCTTCCTTTATAATATATTAGCGATTTTTCAAAGAATTCATGAGTCCTTGCAAAAAGCATTGGCATACCATGAAATTGTCCTATTACTTTAAAAACCGGGCTTGTCGATTCGGATCTTTGGAAATTGTTCCACTTTTCATAGTCAAAATGATTTACTATTGTTACCCGGTCGTATCCTTTGTTTCCTTGTCCGCTTGAATTCTCTAGCATCTTCTGTATAAGTGTGGTCTGGTCATCAGCCATTGTGAGACCTTTGAACAAGGGTAGGACGTTCTTTTTAATCAAGTACTCTGTGGCAACAAAATACTCTCTTAACCTCCAGCTCATCAATGAGTAAAATCGGCCTCTCCACTTAATTTCTCTCTCCTTTTCTCGTAACCCGATAATTAGATCTTCTTTCGGTAGTCCGAAGTTGTTTACTGTCTGCAAGAATAATTTCCAGTTGGTGGTCGGTATCCGCAAAAGAGTTTCAAGGACCTTTTTCGATGGGATTGGGCCATACGGCTTCTCTTTTATGCATTTAATCAAAGGGTCAATTAAGAATTTTAAGTTCCTGCATGGTCCTTCGAGCCGGATATTGAGATATTTGGGTCACTTGTCTTAGATAGCATGCATACACTACCATCTCAATGCTGTCCGTTCTGTAAAATATTCTCTTGCGGGTCGCATCTAAGAGGGAAGCTCTGAATAGTCCATCAACTAGTCCTCGGAGATAAGATGTTCCTTCCATTTTGTCTCTGATGCCGATAGGGAACAATCCTTTAAGTACATTGGAGTCCATATAGCTATGGTTCAGATGACCGAACATGAGACCGTGTAAGATTCCAATTTCTTGTATCTTACAGCCTGGATTCACCACATCCCAGCGTCCTTCTGGAATGGATACCGATAGGGGTTCTTTCATCCATTCTGTGTCAGCGGGCTTCCATTTGTCGAGTTTCAAACTCATGTTGGGGAATTCAAATTCGATCTTAGAATCTAGCATAGGCTCTTCAATAGACCTGAGGCACCCAAGGCAGGAAATATGCGAGTGGTAAGTAAAAGGTTCCGGTGATTCTTCTTGTATCTCTCCTGCAGTCTGTTGCGTGTATAAAATCAGTGATTGGTACATGAAATCATAGTTAGTATCTCCTAGTAACTGGAAGTTATCCGTTGAGATGATCATTCTTGATCCATGCATGGAATTGGTTGCAATGTACCCTCCAGCCGACACCCTACTGCATCCGTATCTATGAAGGGCGGATCCTGTCCTTTTGAATCCGGTAATTGTATCACCGGCAGAGACGCCTGTGAGACTTTCCAGGTTGTTCCGGATGAAGCGTCCGAGTGGGCTGCCAGGATCTACGAACCAATTGTAGGCTTTTCGCATATTAGATGCTTTTTTAATAAACGTGATATCAGTATCTTTCTCCCAAGACTGGATTAAACTAGTATTTTCGTTGGTCGAAGAGCCTGAATAAGGCATATAAGGACCCCTCGTATCTTCTGGGTCTTGGATTCCTGCTGGAATAATCGCAGTGATGTGTAGACAGGGAGGGATTGGGTCCTTGCAGAACCTGCGTGATATCCCATCTCTCGATACATGAGATATCATCTCCGCCGGGTGGGGTACTGTAGTTCCGATTATCACCCGGTTCCAAGATTGTTTCCGTAGTCGGTCTGCTTGATTCGCGGAGCAGGTCCACAGACTAGCCGCTCTCTCTCTGGAACTTTTAATAAGGGATTCCAAGGAACTCAGTTCACATCGAACAATGGCTTCATCCACTTTGGACCGGAATTTTTTCTTAAACAAGTTCCGAATGGTTTTAGAGTTTTGAAACAGCCCGAATATCTGATCGGTCAATCCAAAAAATGTAGAAGACCGAAACTCGCTAAGAAACCTAGGGAAACAAGGATGAACATGCAGTAAGACGCTCGTAAATCGGTCTTCTGTCCCTTTCACATAGATAACGGCATCTCTAATTATCTCATTTTTTTATTTCCTGAGGATTCTCTAACATAGCCTTTTTAATCTCATCCTTAATTAAATTAGGGGCACTCATTCCCTTAGATAGATTCAGAGAGCATGGATCCTCCAATAATTTTGTGAAATGTTTCTCTTGAAAGGCTAAGATCTTTGGGTTCCCGAACCCGATCGCCAGGTTTCGCAATTTTACGTTTCGAGTGGTCTTAGCAATAATCCTCCAGGACAATCCCTCAGTGACTGGATCCGGGAACATTCGAAGATGAAATCTTGTAAGGGACATTCCTGATATTCCCCCTAGGGATGGATCTAGGTAAATCGCTCCTATTCTGAATGCAGACGATCCAAACTGTTGAGTATCACTGATCAAATTGACTGGTGCAGTTCTAAGTGCAGGGTTATGCTTCGCCAATATTCCAATGACCAAATTCGCCAACCAATTGTAGTGGATCATGGCGTTTAATGGACTTTTAGAGTAATGGGCCACTGTCAGACAATTAGTAGATTCCGTCGCTAAAATATTTCCTAAGGAGGGTAGCTGATCATTTGTGGTACAAGTGATTCTAGAGTAACGTTTTTCCTCTAGACAAGTAATATTTCCTCGAAACAGTATAGACTTTCCGTATATAAGGAGGTCCGCCGATTGTAAGGTCTCATCCTCATTGATCTTGAGGCCGATTTTTGCTGCTGCATCTCGAATCGATCGAATGATTACTAAATTGTTAGACATGATGCCCTCAATATTGGTCTTAAAATCTGCAGCGTTCTTATATGGATTCAGTTTATAAAAGGTACACACCACTTGATTATCGCCTTGGGCGAGTATTTTAACCTCCGTGTTTCTGATTTTTGACTGTCGTTCTATTGCTAGAAAATTCACCACACTCCATCCTTTCTGTCGCAACCCCTCCAGCCCTCCTTTTTGTCCTTCCCAGCAAACTCGCTGATCTGGGTACCTATTGACTATTTCTCCGTTCTCCACCTTCATCAGATCAGGTCTTCCTTTATAATATATTAGCGATTTTTCAAAGAATTCATGAGTCCTTGCAAAAAGCATTGGCATACCATGAAATTGTCCTATTACTTTAAAAACCGGGCTTGTCGATTCGGATCTTTGGAAATTGTTCCACTTTTCATAGTCAAAATGATTTACTATTGTTACCCGGTCGTATCCTTTGTTTCCTTGTCCGCTTGAATTCTCTAGCATCTTCTGTATAAGTGTGGTCTGGTCATCAGCCATTGTGAGACCTTTGAACAAGGGTAGGACGTTCTTTTTAATCAAGTACTCTGTGGCAACAAAATACTCTCTTAACCTCCAGCTCATCAATGAGTAAAATCGGCCTCTCCACTTAATTTCTCTCTCCTTTTCTCGTAACCCGATAATTAGATCTTCTTTCGGTAGTCCGAAGTTGTTTACTGTCTGCAAGAATAATTTCCAGTTGGTGGTCGGTATCCGCAAAAGAGTTTCAAGGACCTTTTTCGATGGGATTGGGCCATACGGCTTCTCTTTTATGCATTTAATCAAAGGGTCAATTAAGAATTTTAAGTTCCTGCATGGTCCTTCGAGCCGGATATTGAGATATTTGGGTCACTTGTCTTAGATAGCATGCATACACTACCATCTCAATGCTGTCCGTTCTGTAAAATATTCTCTTGCGGGTCGCATCTAAGAGGGAAGCTCTGAATAGTCCATCAACTAGTCCTCGGAGATAAGATGTTCCTTCCATTTTGTCTCTGATGCCGATAGGGAACAATCCTTTAAGTACATTGGAGTCCATATAGCTATGGTTCAGATGACCGAACATGAGACCGTGTAAGATTCCAATTTCTTGTATCTTACAGCCTGGATTCACCACATCCCAGCGTCCTTCTGGAATGGATACCGATAGGGGTTCTTTCATCCATTCTGTGTCAGCGGGCTTCCATTTGTCGAGTTTCAAACTCATGTTGGGGAATTCAAATTCGATCTTAGAATCTAGCATAGGCTCTTCAATAGACCTGAGGCACCCAAGGCAGGAAATATGCGAGTGGTAAGTAAAAGGTTCCGGTGATTCTTCTTGTATCTCTCCTGCAGTCTGTTGCGTGTATAAAATCAGTGATTGGTACATGAAATCATAGTTAGTATCTCCTAGTAACTGGAAGTTATCCGTTGAGATGATCATTCTTGATCCATGCATGGAATTGGTTGCAATGTACCCTCCAGCCGACACCCTACTGCATCCGTATCTATGAAGGGCGGATCCTGTCCTTTTGAATCCGGTAATTGTATCACCGGCAGAGACGCCTGTGAGACTTTCCAGGTTGTTCCGGATGAAGCGTCCGAGTGGGCTGCCAGGATCTACGAACCAATTGTAGGCTTTTCGCATATTAGATGCTTTTTTAATAAACGTGATATCAGTATCTTTCTCCCAAGACTGGATTAAACTAGTATTTTCGTTGGTCGAAGAGCCTGAATAAGGCATATAAGGACCCCTCGTATCTTCTGGGTCTTGGATTCCTGCTGGAATAATCGCAGTGATGTGTAGACAGGGAGGGATTGGGTCCTTGCAGAACCTGCGTGATATCCCATCTCTCGATACATGAGATATCATCTCCGCCGGGTGGGGTACTGTAGTTCCGATTATCACCCGGTTCCAAGATTGTTTCCGTAGTCGGTCTGCTTGATTCGCGGAGCAGGTCCACAGACTAGCCGCTCTCTCTCTGGAACTTTTAATAAGGGATTCCAAGGAACTCAGTTCACATCGAACAATGGCTTCATCCACTTTGGACCGGAATTTTTTCTTAAACAAGTTCCGAATGGTTTTAGAGTTTTGAAACAGCCCGAATATCTGATCGGTCAATCCAAAAAATGTAGAAGACCGAAACTCGCTAAGAAACCTAGGGAAACAAGGATGAACATGCAGTAAGACGCTCGTAAATCGGTCTTCTGTCCCTTTCACATAGATAACGGCATCTCTAATTATCTCATTTTTTTATTTCCTGAGGATTCTCTAACATAGCCTTTTTAATCTCATCCTTAATTAAATTAGGGGCACTCATTCCCTTAGATAGATTCAGAGAGCATGGATCCTCCAATAATTTTGTGAAATGTTTCTCTTGAAAGGCTAAGATCTTTGGGTTCCCGAACCCGATCGCCAGGTTTCGCAATTTTACGTTTCGAGTGGTCTTAGCAATAATCCTCCAGGACAATCCCTCAGTGACTGGATCCGGGAACATTCGAAGATGAAATCTTGTAAGGGACATTCCTGATATTCCCCCTAGGGATGGATCTAGGTAAATCGCTCCTATTCTGAATGCAGACGATCCAAACTGTTGAGTATCACTGATCAAATTGACTGGTGCAGTTCTAAGTGCAGGGTTAAGCTTCGCCAATATTCCAATGACCAAATTCGCCAACCAATTGTAGTGGATCATGGCGTTTAATGGACTTTTAGAGTAATGGGCCACTGTCAGACAATTAGTAGATTCCGTCGCTAAAATATTTCCTAAGGAGGGTAGCTGATCATTTGTGGTACAAGTGATTCTAGAGTAACGTTTTTCCTCTAGACAAGTAATATTTCCTCGAAACAGTATAGACTTTCCGTATATAAGGAGGTCCGCCGATTGTAAGGTCTCATCCTCATTGATCTTGAGGCCGATTTTTGCTGCTGCATCTCGAATCGATCGAATGATTACTAAATTGTTAGACATGATGCCCTCAATATTGGTCTTAAAATCTGCAGCGTTCTTATATGGATTCAGTTTATAAAAGGTACACACCACTTGATTATCGCCTTGGGCGAGTATTTTAACCTCCGTGTTTCTGATTTTTGACTCTCGTTCTATTGCTAGAAAATTCACCACACTCCATCCTTTCTGTCGCAACCCCTCCAGCCCTCCTTTTTGTCCTTCCCAGCAAACTCGCTGATCTGGGTACCTATTGACTATTTCTCCGTTCTCCACCTTCATCAGATCAGGTCTTCCTTTATAATATATTAGCGATTTTTCAAAGAATTCATGAGTCCTTGCAAAAAGCATTGGCATACCATGAAATTGTCCTATTACTTTAAAAACCGGGCTTGTCGATTCGGATCTTTGGAAATTGTTCCACTTTTCATAGTCAAAATGATTTACTATTGTTACCCGGTCGTATCCTTTGTTTCCTTGTCCGCTTGAATTCTCTAGCATCTTCTGTATAAGTGTGGTCTGGTCATCAGCCATTGTGAGACCTTTGAACAAGGGTAGGACGTTCTTTTTAATCAAGTACTCTGTGGCAACAAAATACTCTCTTAACCTCCAGCTCATCAATGAGTAAAATCGGCCTCTCCACTTAATTTCTCTCTCCTTTTCTCGTAACCCGATAATTAGATCTTCTTTCGGTAGTCCGAAGTTGTTTACTGTCTGCAAGAATAATTTCCAGTTGGTGGTCGGTATCCGCAAAAGAGTTTCAAGGACCTTTTTCGATGGGATTGGGCCATACGGCTTCTCTTTTATGCATTTAATCAAAGGGTCAATTAAGAATTTTAAGTTCCTGCATGGTCCTTCGAGCCGGATATTGAGATATTTGGGTCACTTGTCTTAGATAGCATGCATACACTACCATCTCAATGCTGTCCGTTCTGTAAAATATTCTCTTGCGGGTCGCATCTAAGAGGGAAGCTCTGAATAGTCCATCAACTAGTCCTCGGAGATAAGATGTTCCTTCCATTTTGTCTCTGATGCCGATAGGGAACAATCCTTTAAGTACATTGGAGTCCATATAGCTATGGTTCAGATGACCGAACATGAGACCGTGTAAGATTCCAATTTCTTGTATCTTACAGCCTGGATTCACCACATCCCAGCGTCCTTCTGGAATGGATACCGATAGGGGTTCTTTCATCCATTCTGTGTCAGCGGGCTTCCATTTGTCGAGTTTCAAACTCATGTTGGGGAATTCAAATTCGATCTTAGAATCTAGCATAGGCTCTTCAATAGACCTGAGGCACCCAAGGCAGGAAATATGCGAGTGGTAAGTAAAAGGTTCCGGTGATTCTTCTTGTATCTCTCCTGCAGTCTGTTGCGTGTATAAAATCAGTGATTGGTACATGAAATCATAGTTAGTATCTCCTAGTAACTGGAAGTTATCCGTTGAGATGATCATTCTTGATCCATGCATGGAATTGGTTGCAATGTACCCTCCAGCCGACACCCTACTGCATCCGTATCTATGAAGGGCGGATCCTGTCCTTTTGAATCCGGTAATTGTATCACCGGCAGAGACGCCTGTGAGACTTTCCAGGTTGTTCCGGATGAAGCGTCCGAGTGGGCTGCCAGGATCTACGAACCAATTGTAGGCTTTTCGCATATTAGATGCTTTTTTAATAAACGTGATATCAGTATCTTTCTCCCAAGACTGGATTAAACTAGTATTTTCGTTGGTCGAAGAGCCTGAATAAGGCATATAAGGACCCCTCGTATCTTCTGGGTCTTGGATTCCTGCTGGAATAATCGCAGTGATGTGTAGACAGGGAGGGATTGGGTCCTTGCAGAACCTGCGTGATATCCCATCTCTCGATACATGAGATATCATCTCCGCCGGGTGGGGTACTGTAGTTCCGATTATCACCCGGTTCCAAGATTGTTTCCGTAGTCGGTCTGCTTGATTCGCGGAGCAGGTCCACAGACTAGCCGCTCTCTCTCTGGAACTTTTAATAAGGGATTCCAAGGAACTCAGTTCACATCGAACAATGGCTTCATCCACTTTGGACCGGAATTTTTTCTTAAACAAGTTCCGAATGGTTTTAGAGTTTTGAAACAGCCCGAATATCTGATCGGTCAATCCAAAAAATGTAGAAGACCGAAACTCGCTAAGAAACCTAGGGAAACAAGGATGAACATGCAGTAAGACGCTCGTAAATCGGTCTTCTGTCCCTTTCACATAGATAACGGCATCTCTAATTATCTCATTTTTTTATTTCCTGAGGATTCTCTAACATAGCCTTTTTAATCTCATCCTTAATTAAATTAGGGGCACTCATTCCCTTAGATAGATTCAGAGAGCATGGATCCTCCAATAATTTTGTGAAATGTTTCTCTTGAAAGGCTAAGATCTTTGGGTTCCCGAACCCGATCGCCAGGTTTCGCAATTTTACGTTTCGAGTGGTCTTAGCAATAATCCTCCAGGACAATCCCTCAGTGACTGGATCCGGGAACATTCGAAGATGAAATCTTGTAAGGGACATTCCTGATATTCCCCCTAGGGATGGATCTAGGTAAATCGCTCCTATTCTGAATGCAGACGATCCAAACTGTTGAGTATCACTGATCAAATTGACTGGTGCAGTTCTAAGTGCAGGGTTATGCTTCGCCAATATTCCAATGACCAAATTCGCCAACCAATTGTAGTGGATCATGGCGTTTAATGGACTTTTAGAGTAATGGGCCACTGTCAGACAATTAGTAGATTCCGTCGCTAAAATATTTCCTAAGGAGGGTAGCTGATCATTTGTGGTACAAGTGATTCTAGAGTAACGTTTTTCCTCTAGACAAGTAATATTTCCTCGAAACAGTATAGACTTTCCGTATATAAGGAGGTCCGCCGATTGTAAGGTCTCATCCTCATTGATCTTGAGGCCGATTTTTGCTGCTGCATCTCGAATCGATCGAATGATTACTAAATTGTTAGACATGATGCCCTCAATATTGGTCTTAAAATCTGCAGCGTTCTTATATGGATTCAGTTTATAAAAGGTACACACCACTTGATTATCGCCTTGGGCGAGTATTTTAACCTCCGTGTTTCTGATTTTTGACTCTCGTTCTATTGCTAGAAAATTCACCACACTCCATCCTTTCTGTCGCAACCCCTCCAGCCCTCCTTTTTGTCCTTCCCAGCAAACTCGCTGATCTGGGTACCTATTGACTATTTCTCCGTTCTCCACCTTCATCAGATCAGGTCTTCCTTTATAATATATTAGCGATTTTTCAAAGAATTCATGAGTCCTTGCAAAAAGCATTGGCATACCATGAAATTGTCCTATTACTTTAAAAACCGGGCTTGTCGATTCGGATCTTTGGAAATTGTTCCACTTTTCATAGTCAAAATGATTTACTATTGTTACCCGGTCGTATCCTTTGTTTCCTTGTCCGCTTGAATTCTCTAGCATCTTCTGTATAAGTGTGGTCTGGTCATCAGCCATTGTGAGACCTTTGAACAAGGGTAGGACGTTCTTTTTAATCAAGTACTCTGTGGCAACAAAATACTCTCTTAACCTCCAGCTCATCAATGAGTAAAATCGGCCTCTCCACTTAATTTCTCTCTCCTTTTCTCGTAACCCGATAATTAGATCTTCTTTCGGTAGTCCGAAGTTGTTTACTGTCTGCAAGAATAATTTCCAGTTGGTGGTCGGTATCCGCAAAAGAGTTTCAAGGACCTTTTTCGATGGGATTGGGCCATACGGCTTCTCTTTTATGCATTTAATCAAAGGGTCAATTAAGAATTTTAAGTTCCTGCATGGTCCTTCGAGCCGGATATTGAGATATTTGGGTCACTTGTCTTAGATAGCATGCATACACTACCATCTCAATGCTGTCCGTTCTGTAAAATATTCTCTTGCGGGTCGCATCTAAGAGGGAAGCTCTGAATAGTCCATCAACTAGTCCTCGGAGATAAGATGTTCCTTCCATTTTGTCTCTGATGCCGATAGGGAACAATCCTTTAAGTACATTGGAGTCCATATAGCTATGGTTCAGATGACCGAACATGAGACCGTGTAAGATTCCAATTTCTTGTATCTTACAGCCTGGATTCACCACATCCCAGCGTCCTTCTGGAATGGATACCGATAGGGGTTCTTTCATCCATTCTGTGTCAGCGGGCTTCCATTTGTCGAGTTTCAAACTCATGTTGGGGAATTCAAATTCGATCTTAGAATCTAGCATAGGCTCTTCAATAGACCTGAGGCACCCAAGGCAGGAAATATGCGAGTGGTAAGTAAAAGGTTCCGGTGATTCTTCTTGTATCTCTCCTGCAGTCTGTTGCGTGTATAAAATCAGTGATTGGTACATGAAATCATAGTTAGTATCTCCTAGTAACTGGAAGTTATCCGTTGAGATGATCATTCTTGATCCATGCATGGAATTGGTTGCAATGTACCCTCCAGCCGACACCCTACTGCATCCGTATCTATGAAGGGCGGATCCTGTCCTTTTGAATCCGGTAATTGTATCACCGGCAGAGACGCCTGTGAGACTTTCCAGGTTGTTCCGGATGAAGCGTCCGAGTGGGCTGCCAGGATCTACGAACCAATTGTAGGCTTTTCGCATATTAGATGCTTTTTTAATAAACGTGATATCAGTATCTTTCTCCCAAGACTGGATTAAACTAGTATTTTCGTTGGTCGAAGAGCCTGAATAAGGCATATAAGGACCCCTCGTATCTTCTGGGTCTTGGATTCCTGCTGGAATAATCGCAGTGATGTGTAGACAGGGAGGGATTGGGTCCTTGCAGAACCTGCGTGATATCCCATCTCTCGATACATGAGATATCATCTCCGCCGGGTGGGGTACTGTAGTTCCGATTATCACCCGGTTCCAAGATTGTTTCCGTAGTCGGTCTGCTTGATTCGCGGAGCAGGTCCACAGACTAGCCGCTCTCTCTCTGGAACTTTTAATAAGGGATTCCAAGGAACTCAGTTCACATCGAACAATGGCTTCATCCACTTTGGACCGGAATTTTTTCTTAAACAAGTTCCGAATGGTTTTAGAGTTTTGAAACAGCCCGAATATCTGATCGGTCAATCCAAAAAATGTAGAAGACCGAAACTCGCTAAGAAACCTAGGGAAACAAGGATGAACATGCAGTAAGACGCTCGTAAATCGGTCTTCTGTCCCTTTCACATAGATAACGGCATCTCTAATTATCTCATTTTTTTATTTCCTGAGGATTCTCTAACATAGCCTTTTTAATCTCATCCTTAATTAAATTAGGGGCACTCATTCCCTTAGATAGATTCAGAGAGCATGGATCCTCCAATAATTTTGTGAAATGTTTCTCTTGAAAGGCTAAGATCTTTGGGTTCCCGAACCCGATCGCCAGGTTTCGCAATTTTACGTTTCGAGTGGTCTTAGCAATAATCCTCCAGGACAATCCCTCAGTGACTGGATCCGGGAACATTCGAAGATGAAATCTTGTAAGGGACATTCCTGATATTCCCCCTAGGGATGGATCTAGGTAAATCGCTCCTATTCTGAATGCAGACGATCCAAACTGTTGAGTATCACTGATCAAATTGACTGGTGCAGTTCTAAGTGCAGGGTTATGCTTCGCCAATATTCCAATGACCAAATTCGCCAACCAATTGTAGTGGATCATGGCGTTTAATGGACTTTTAGAGTAATGGGCCACTGTCAGACAATTAGTAGATTCCGTCGCTAAAATATTTCCTAAGGAGGGTAGCTGATCATTTGTGGTACAAGTGATTCTAGAGTAACGTTTTTCCTCTAGACAAGTAATATTTCCTCGAAACAGTATAGACTTTCCGTATATAAGGAGGTCCGCCGATTGTAAGGTCTCATCCTCATTGATCTTGAGGCCGATTTTTGCTGCTGCATCTCGAATCGATCGAATGATTACTAAATTGTTAGACATGATGCCCTCAATATTGGTCTTAAAATCTGCAGCGTTCTTATATGGATTCAGTTTATAAAAGGTACACACCACTTGATTATCGCCTTGGGCGAGTATTTTAACCTCCGTGTTTCTGATTTTTGACTCTCGTTCTATTGCTAGAAAATTCACCACACTCCATCCTTTCTGTCGCAACCCCTCCAGCCCTCCTTTTTGTCCTTCCCAGCAAACTCGCTGATCTGGGTACCTATTGACTATTTCTCCGTTCTCCACCTTCATCAGATCAGGTCTTCCTTTATAATATATTAGCGATTTTTCAAAGAATTCATGAGTCCTTGCAAAAAGCATTGGCATACCATGAAATTGTCCTATTACTTTAAAAACCGGGCTTGTCGATTCGGATCTTTGGAAATTGTTCCACTTTTCATAGTCAAAATGATTTACTATTGTTACCCGGTCGTATCCTTTGTTTCCTTGTCCGCTTGAATTCTCTAGCATCTTCTGTATAAGTGTGGTCTGGTCATCAGCCATTGTGAGACCTTTGAACAAGGGTAGGACGTTCTTTTTAATCAAGTACTCTGTGGCAACAAAATACTCTCTTAACCTCCAGCTCATCAATGAGTAAAATCGGCCTCTCCACTTAATTTCTCTCTCCTTTTCTCGTAACCCGATAATTAGATCTTCTTTCGGTAGTCCGAAGTTGTTTACTGTCTGCAAGAATAATTTCCAGTTGGTGGTCGGTATCCGCAAAAGAGTTTCAAGGACCTTTTTCGATGGGATTGGGCCATACGGCTTCTCTTTTATGCATTTAATCAAAGGGTCAATTAAGAATTTTAAGTTCCTGCATGGTCCTTCGAGCCGGATATTGAGATATTTGGGTCACTTGTCTTAGATAGCATGCATACACTACCATCTCAATGCTGTCCGTTCTGTAAAATATTCTCTTGCGGGTCGCATCTAAGAGGGAAGCTCTGAATAGTCCATCAACTAGTCCTCGGAGATAAGATGTTCCTTCCATTTTGTCTCTGATGCCGATAGGGAACAATCCTTTAAGTACATTGGAGTCCATATAGCTATGGTTCAGATGACCGAACATGAGACCGTGTAAGATTCCAATTTCTTGTATCTTACAGCCTGGATTCACCACATCCCAGCGTCCTTCTGGAATGGATACCGATAGGGGTTCTTTCATCCATTCTGTGTCAGCGGGCTTCCATTTGTCGAGTTTCAAACTCATGTTGGGGAATTCAAATTCGATCTTAGAATCTAGCATAGGCTCTTCAATAGACCTGAGGCACCCAAGGCAGGAAATATGCGAGTGGTAAGTAAAAGGTTCCGGTGATTCTTCTTGTATCTCTCCTGCAGTCTGTTGCGTGTATAAAATCAGTGATTGGTACATGAAATCATAGTTAGTATCTCCTAGTAACTGGAAGTTATCCGTTGAGATGATCATTCTTGATCCATGCATGGAATTGGTTGCAATGTACCCTCCAGCCGACACCCTACTGCATCCGTATCTATGAAGGGCGGATCCTGTCCTTTTGAATCCGGTAATTGTATCACCGGCAGAGACGCCTGTGAGACTTTCCAGGTTGTTCCGGATGAAGCGTCCGAGTGGGCTGCCAGGATCTACGAACCAATTGTAGGCTTTTCGCATATTAGATGCTTTTTTAATAAACGTGATATCAGTATCTTTCTCCCAAGACTGGATTAAACTAGTATTTTCGTTGGTCGAAGAGCCTGAATAAGGCATATAAGGACCCCTCGTATCTTCTGGGTCTTGGATTCCTGCTGGAATAATCGCAGTGATGTGTAGACAGGGAGGGATTGGGTCCTTGCAGAACCTGCGTGATATCCCATCTCTCGATACATGAGATATCATCTCCGCCGGGTGGGGTACTGTAGTTCCGATTATCACCCGGTTCCAAGATTGTTTCCGTAGTCGGTCTGCTTGATTCGCGGAGCAGGTCCACAGACTAGCCGCTCTCTCTCTGGAACTTTTAATAAGGGATTCCAAGGAACTCAGTTCACATCGAACAATGGCTTCATCCACTTTGGACCGGAATTTTTTCTTAAACAAGTTCCGAATGGTTTTAGAGTTTTGAAACAGCCCGAATATCTGATCGGTCAATCCAAAAAATGTAGAAGACCGAAACTCGCTAAGAAACCTAGGGAAACAAGGATGAACATGCAGTAAGACGCTCGTAAATCGGTCTTCTGTCCCTTTCACATAGATAACGGCATCTCTAATTATCTCATTTTTTTATTTCCTGAGGATTCTCTAACATAGCCTTTTTAATCTCATCCTTAATTAAATTAGGGGCACTCATTCCCTTAGATAGATTCAGAGAGCATGGATCCTCCAATAATTTTGTGAAATGTTTCTCTTGAAAGGCTAAGATCTTTGGGTTCCCGAACCCGATCGCCAGGTTTCGCAATTTTACGTTTCGAGTGGTCTTAGCAATAATCCTCCAGGACAATCCCTCAGTGACTGGATCCGGGAACATTCGAAGATGAAATCTTGTAAGGGACATTCCTGATATTCCCCCTAGGGATGGATCTAGGTAAATCGCTCCTATTCTGAATGCAGACGATCCAAACTGTTGAGTATCACTGATCAAATTGACTGGTGCAGTTCTAAGTGCAGGGTTATGCTTCGCCAATATTCCAATGACCAAATTCGCCAACCAATTGTAGTGGATCATGGCGTTTAATGGACTTTTAGAGTAATGGGCCACTGTCAGACAATTAGTAGATTCCGTCGCTAAAATATTTCCTAAGGAGGGTAGCTGATCATTTGTGGTACAAGTGATTCTAGAGTAACGTTTTTCCTCTAGACAAGTAATATTTCCTCGAAACAGTATAGACTTTCCGTATATAAGGAGGTCCGCCGATTGTAAGGTCTCATCCTCATTGATCTTGAGGCCGATTTTTGCTGCTGCATCTCGAATCGATCGAATGATTACTAAATTGTTAGACATGATGCCCTCAATATTGGTCTTAAAATCTGCAGCGTTCTTATATGGATTCAGTTTATAAAAGGTACACACCACTTGATTATCGCCTTGGGCGAGTATTTTAACCTCCGTGTTTCTGATTTTTGACTCTCGTTCTATTGCTAGAAAATTCACCACACTCCATCCTTTCTGTCGCAACCCCTCCAGCCCTCCTTTTTGTCCTTCCCAGCAAACTCGCTGATCTGGGTACCTATTGACTATTTCTCCGTTCTCCACCTTCATCAGATCAGGTCTTCCTTTATAATATATTAGCGATTTTTCAAAGAATTCATGAGTCCTTGCAAAAAGCATTGGCATACCATGAAATTGTCCTATTACTTTAAAAACCGGGCTTGTCGATTCGGATCTTTGGAAATTGTTCCACTTTTCATAGTCAAAATGATTTACTATTGTTACCCGGTCGTATCCTTTGTTTCCTTGTCCGCTTGAATTCTCTAGCATCTTCTGTATAAGTGTGGTCTGGTCATCAGCCATTGTGAGACCTTTGAACAAGGGTAGGACGTTCTTTTTAATCAAGTACTCTGTGGCAACAAAATACTCTCTTAACCTCCAGCTCATCAATGAGTAAAATCGGCCTCTCCACTTAATTTCTCTCTCCTTTTCTCGTAACCCGATAATTAGATCTTCTTTCGCTAGTCCGAAGTTGTTTACTGTCTGCAAGAATAATTTCCAGTTGGTGGTCGGTATCCGCAAAAGAGTTTCAAGGACCTTTTTCGATGGGATTGGGCCATACGGCTTCTCTTTTATGCATTTAATCAAAGGGTCAATTAAGAATTTTAAGTTCCTGCATGGTCCTTCGAGCCGGATATTGAGATATTTGGGTCACTTGTCTTAGATAGCATGCATACACTACCATCTCAATGCTGTCCGTTCTGTAAAATATTCTCTTGCGGGTCGCATCTAAGAGGGAAGCTCTGAATAGTCCATCAACTAGTCCTCGGAGATAAGATGTTCCTTCCATTTTGTCTCTGATGCCGATAGGGAACAATCCTTTAAGTACATTGGAGTCCATATAGCTATGGTTCAGATGACCGAACATGAGACCGTGTAAGATTCCAATTTCTTGTATCTTACAGCCTGGATTCACCACATCCCAGCGTCCTTCTGGAATGGATACCGATAGGGGTTCTTTCATCCATTCTGTGTCAGCGGGCTTCCATTTGTCGAGTTTCAAACTCATGTTGGGGAATTCAAATTCGATCTTAGAATCTAGCATAGGCTCTTCAATAGACCTGAGGCACCCAAGGCAGGAAATATGCGAGTGGTAAGTAAAAGGTTCCGGTGATTCTTCTTGTATCTCTCCTGCAGTCTGTTGCGTGTATAAAATCAGTGATTGGTACATGAAATCATAGTTAGTATCTCCTAGTAACTGGAAGTTATCCGTTGAGATGATCATTCTTGATCCATGCATGGAATTGGTTGCAATGTACCCTCCAGCCGACACCCTACTGCATCCGTATCTATGAAGGGCGGATCCTGTCCTTTTGAATCCGGTAATTGTATCACCGGCAGAGACGCCTGTGAGACTTTCCAGGTTGTTCCGGATGAAGCGTCCGAGTGGGCTGCCAGGATCTACGAACCAATTGTAGGCTTTTCGCATATTAGATGCTTTTTTAATAAACGTGATATCAGTATCTTTCTCCCAAGACTGGATTAAACTAGTATTTTCGTTGGTCGAAGAGCCTGAATAAGGCATATAAGGACCCCTCGTATCTTCTGGGTCTTGGATTCCTGCTGGAATAATCGCAGTGATGTGTAGACAGGGAGGGATTGGGTCCTTGCAGAACCTGCGTGATATCCCATCTCTCGATACATGAGATATCATCTCCGCCGGGTGGGGTACTGTAGTTCCGATTATCACCCGGTTCCAAGATTGTTTCCGTAGTCGGTCTGCTTGATTCGCGGAGCAGGTCCACAGACTAGCCGCTCTCTCTCTGGAACTTTTAATAAGGGATTCCAAGGAACTCAGTTCACATCGAACAATGGCTTCATCCACTTTGGACCGGAATTTTTTCTTAAACAAGTTCCGAATGGTTTTAGAGTTTTGAAACAGCCCGAATATCTGATCGGTCAATCCAAAAAATGTAGAAGACCGAAACTCGCTAAGAAACCTAGGGAAACAAGGATGAACATGCAGTAAGACGCTCGTAAATCGGTCTTCTGTCCCTTTCACATAGATAACGGCATCTCTAATTATCTCATTTTTTTATTTCCTGAGGATTCTCTAACATAGCCTTTTTAATCTCATCCTTAATTAAATTAGGGGCACTCATTCCCTTAGATAGATTCAGAGAGCATGGATCCTCCAATAATTTTGTGAAATGTTTCTCTTGAAAGGCTAAGATCTTTGGGTTCCCGAACCCGATCGCCAGGTTTCGCAATTTTACGTTTCGAGTGGTCTTAGCAATAATCCTCCAGGACAATCCCTCAGTGACTGGATCCGGGAACATTCGAAGATGAAATCTTGTAAGGGACATTCCTGATATTCCCCCTAGGGATGGATCTAGGTAAATCGCTCCTATTCTGAATGCAGACGATCCAAACTGTTGAGTATCACTGATCAAATTGACTGGTGCAGTTCTAAGTGCAGGGTTATGCTTCGCCAATATTCCAATGACCAAATTCGCCAACCAATTGTAGTGGATCATGGCGTTTAATGGACTTTTAGAGTAATGGGCCACTGTCAGACAATTAGTAGATTCCGTCGCTAAAATATTTCCTAAGGAGGGTAGCTGATCATTTGTGGTACAAGTGATTCTAGAGTAACGTTTTTCCTCTAGACAAGTAATATTTCCTCGAAACAGTATAGACTTTCCGTATATAAGGAGGTCCGCCGATTGTAAGGTCTCATCCTCATTGATCTTGAGGCCGATTTTTGCTGCTGCATCTCGAATCGATCGAATGATTACTAAATTGTTAGACATGATGCCCTCAATATTGGTCTTAAAATCTGCAGCGTTCTTATATGGATTCAGTTTATAAAAGGTACACACCACTTGATTATCGCCTTGGGCGAGTATTTTAACCTCCGTGTTTCTGATTTTTGACTCTCGTTCTATTGCTAGAAAATTCACCACACTCCATCCTTTCTGTCGCAACCCCTCCAGCCCTCCTTTTTGTCCTTCCCAGCAAACTCGCTGATCTGGGTACCTATTGACTATTTCTCCGTTCTCCACCTTCATCAGATCAGGTCTTCCTTTATAATATATTAGCGATTTTTCAAAGAATTCATGAGTCCTTGCAAAAAGCATTGGCATACCATGAAATTGTCCTATTACTTTAAAAACCGGGCTTGTCGATTCGGATCTTTGGAAATTGTTCCACTTTTCATAGTCAAAATGATTTACTATTGTTACCCGGTCGTATCCTTTGTTTCCTTGTCCGCTTGAATTCTCTAGCATCTTCTGTATAAGTGTGGTCTGGTCATCAGCCATTGTGAGACCTTTGAACAAGGGTAGGACGTTCTTTTTAATCAAGTACTCTGTGGCAACAAAATACTCTCTTAACCTCCAGCTCATCAATGAGTAAAATCGGCCTCTCCACTTAATTTCTCTCTCCTTTTCTCGTAACCCGATAATTAGATCTTCTTTCGGTAGTCCGAAGTTGTTTACTGTCTGCAAGAATAATTTCCAGTTGGTGGTCGGTATCCGCAAAAGAGTTTCAAGGACCTTTTTCGATGGGATTGGGCCATACGGCTTCTCTTTTATGCATTTAATCAATTCCGATCGTGTGATGGAGTGAGTCTTGTCAGAGTATATCAAGCTTGGATCCATAACTTCTGGTACATCCCAACACTTCGTTAGAGGAAAGAGGTGCCACTCAGGAGGATATGACACTAAAACATCTATAGAAGGCCACGTATTATCTCGGACATGCTCATATAACGGGTTAGACGGGTCAAGTAGGCTGATGTCAACAAACCATTTAAACTTGGTGAAAAACTGCTTCTTCAAAACCTTGAAGGCTAAATATGAAGCCAGTAGGTTTGCATACTTTAGATCTATCTCAGTGTCTGCGGTGACATTTTTGTATAGGGCCTTCAAACCCTCCATAGAGTTAATAAAAGGGTGTCCCCAGTGCCTAAATGAACCGTAGATGGTTAGAAGGGTTCGTTTGTCTTGTACCTTTTCTATGAGGGAGAAAAAGGTCTCGGACTCCGGATTCACTAACATTAATTCAACTATTTTGCCTTGGACGTGTCCTCGGAAATGCGGAAATGAGGGGATCTCGGGCCTATAAGCGGCGGCCATTTCAGCCAGCTTAAGTGAAGATAAAGGCTCCAGTATTCCATAAGCTTCGTAGGCTGATTGCATGTCGTGAACTAGAAGTCGATTTATAGACATAGTTACTTCCATTTATTCTAATGAAAAATTCACTTTCAATATCTAATTCTTCATTTTCTTTATTAGGTATTGAAGTGAGGAAGTATTTATCAAAAAATAAAATTTTATCAGGAACTTGAATTGTAAATATTAAAAAATTTTCATGAAATTCTCCAACTGATAATTTAATTTTCTTCAGTTTATATAGATCAACATCATATTCATCAATTTCTTCAGAAGTTAATAGACTTTCTACCATTATTTGTTATCTACTAACTAGTATTATGTTCTGGATTTTTTCAATAAGTTCTTTTAATGAGTCTAATCTTCTCTGATATTCTAGGAGATTTAATCTTTGTTCAATAAAATTTAATTTTCCTACGTTGACCTCCATTATTAAACTTTGTTTTAATATATTTATATCTTCTTGAAACTGGTTATTGATTTTTATCTGTTTGTTGTTATTATTTTTCAGGTTATGATTTTTTTTTGGCTAATTGTTTCTAATTGCTCTTCTATTTCTTTTTGATCTTCATCGTCCATGGTACCAAACATAAATTTAAAAACTCTTCCGCCAAGGTTAAATAGACCTCTTCTTGATCTTTTATTCTGGTATCCTTTAACACTTTTTAATTCACTTTTAACTAGATTTAGTTCTTTTTGGATTAATGTGAGCGATTTGGATTGCCCATAACTAGATGGTGGTATTGATTTCTTTATCGATATTAATTGTTGAGCTAGTGTATTATATATAGAATCTATCTCGGTAAAATTTATAATGTGTATTATTGAATTAAATTTATTCACTATTTGTATTTTGTCTAATTTAATCATAGCATAGCCATCACTATTATGGGTTTCTTCTACTTGGATCTTACTATGGACTAAACTAATAATCACTAAAATAATTACAATCTTCATTTCTTAACTTGTTCGGTTAGAGTTCACTATTCGACTGATGAAATCTTTTATCTTTTATTCTGAGTCTGAGTTAGGTAGCGTGTTTCTACTTTTTTCGAAGTGAGGGTTTTCAGTGGCTTGTTTTCTGGTTTGAATATACCTTCTACTGGGTTTTGCTGTAATTATATTGTCGCTTTTTTAAATTTTGATTTTCTTTCTTTCTGTATGTTGTTGTGATGTTGGTCTTCCATTTAGATTTTGGTTCTCAGTCCTCTATACTATAATTTTCTTCTATTCCCGAATGACCTGTTTCTGTTTCTATTTCATGTTACAATTTTATTTGCTTAACAGCTTATTCTTCTGTTTGTATATCTTTAGCAATTTATTCGCATTTAAAGAATTTCATTCCTGATCCGAATAATTCTATTAGTTTTTCTTGAAGGATGTTATATTCGGTGTCTGTTAAATCCGTATATATTCCAGTACATATTTTCTTTATTTATTAAGGGGATTAGATGGTTATTAAACTAGCTTTTATTTATTTTATTTATTCCTAAGAATATTCTATTGTTTTGTTTTGCTTTTCTGAGACCATATCCGTCTATCAATATTATCTGCTGTTTAAATATGTTGACTGAACTATTTTTAATGGGAAAATGATCATTCGCATCTTCCTGTTGTGTATCGTAGCTTTTATTGATTCGTTATCCATTTTTTTCTAACATGTTTAGTTTACTTTGTCTTTTATCTCTCGACTCAAAAAATCAGCTACAGTATTACTTGTGCCTTTCAGAAATTCGATTTGCAGGTTATATTCCCCAAGCTGAAGTACCCATCGTTGTAAGCGAAGTGAAATATCCTTACCAAGGTTTTTTAGTTTGAAGCCATTTTAGCGGCTGGTGATCCGTTTTTAGTTCGAAACGTCTACCATATAAATAACGTCGCAGATGTCTTACTGCCCAAACTAATGCGAGTAGTTCTTTCTCAGTCGTACTATAGTTCTTCTCATGTTCGTTGAGTGTTCCACTTATGTACGTTATTGGGTGACCTTTCTGAGATAGTACTGCACCAATTGCATAGTTGGATGCGTCTGTCGTTAATAAAAACGTTTTATTAAAATCAGGATAATGTAAGATTGCAAGTACCTACTGGTTCTGTTTGAAGTGCATTTTTTAGTTCTTGATTTATATAGTTCATATCAGATTGTTCGATCTTTGCATCTTTCTTAAGATCTGTACTTAGTAATGGGTTGTGCAATTTTTGCATAATCTTTTATAAATTTTCTGTAATACCCTGTTATACCGAGGAAAGATTTAATTTCTTTTTGTGTATTAGGTAATGGTATTTTCTCAGCATTTTCCTCTTTTATAAATGTTTTGCTATTTGTAGTTATTAATTTTATAGGTGATTTTAATGTTAGTCGTTTAAATTCTAGTAGTTCTGACTCATCTAAAATACAAGTGGTAGCTCCTGTATCTATTAAGATTAAATGTTTTTTGTTATTTATGGTTATGGGTATTATGGGAAGTGTGTCCCTTTCCCGACTAACATAAAATTTACTTCTTCCGTTTGCTCTTCCTGCTGTATGTTGTTTACATCCATAGGCTCCATATATTGCCCTGGGTAATTTCTCGTTTGAGATTGGAAGTTGTTAGGTTATCTTTGGATGTTTCTATGTTGGTCTAGTCTGTTGTTTGTACTACTTTGACGAGATTCTCTGATATTCGTTATATGTTGTGAAATAATCACAGATGCCTGATTGGCATTTAAATTACTAATAATTGTATTTGTATTTTGTTGCGGATAATTAGCGTTGCATATGCTCTGTTGTCTTCCGAGATGTGGGCATATATGTAGTCCACATATTCCACAAAGGAAATTACGTCTTCGTCCGGTTTTCCGGCAAATGAGGGCAAATTTGGTCCGCTTGTGCCATTTCGTTTATGTAAAACTTTTCACTTTTCACTTTATCAAAATGTTTACACAAATTTAATTTTTATTTATTTGTTTTATTATTTATTTATTTCGCGATTTTTACTTGTGTATATGTATATTCACTCGCGTTGGAATAATAAAAAAAATATATTATATGTACTCCGGTACGTTTCACTGAATTGTTTCTCTCAGGTTATGTGCGTTAACCCTCTTAGAACAATCGCACCGACTGCGCCAATTAAAGTATAAACAAAGTTATTTTATTAAAATGTTGTTTATTAATACATAATATAAATGAGACGATCTGCTCATGTGCGTTGACAGTCGCTTCTTTGCATTCTAAACAAAAAGTTTGCATCCTTATATTTTTCAACGGAAAAAGTACCGTTTCATTTGGTTCAAGTCTTGTGTAGAGCAGCACTTCTATTTCCATGAACGCAACTGTAGGTGTTTTGAGCGGACCCGGGGATCCGGAAACAATGGACAAATGGCAGTTTTTATTGGAAATTCTTACAGACCGTAAGCACAGAAAGATCACTCAATGGGTAGGCACTGAGGGTGAATTCAAACTTCTCAACCGGGAGCGAGTGGCACGCCTTTTTGGGGCGAACAGAAAAGCAAACCGGCCATGAACTAAGAAAAGTTGTCTCGAGCTAAAACTTACCAATGAAAGACAACAATTTAAATAAAAACGCAAAAAGTTTTATTGTAATTCATGTTTATTAAAAAAAACTTCCCATTTTCCAAACTGGAAAAAAAAAAAAAAACTATAACCATAGAGAAAAACTTAAAAGAAATATAAATTTTAAAGTGGAAGAAAAAAATAAAAAAAAACTATAGATAAAGATATAGAGAAAAAAAACGTTTGACTTTGTTTTTCTCATTAGTTTTCGGCATTCTGTTGTCTTTAATCTGTAAATAGGATATTCATTATTTAATTTTATTTAATCAGGATTTTACTCACGACTTCTATTCATGTATTTTTTAATACTATATTGTAGAAAAAAACAAATTAATAAGTTTTCTGGCGTGCCTTCAGTCTGTAAATGAGATATTTGATTTTATTAGGTCAGGTTTTTACTCACGTTGTACATTTACTTCATGCATTTTGGACAAAACCAAGTTGCTTCAGAGGGCGCACGCTTTATCCCTATACAATCAAAGTCGTGCCATAAAACATAACTCTCGCAAAGTATACTCTGATCCTTTAAGGTGTTGTTGCAGGTCTCGCATGTATACGCATATTTTTAGCAAGATTCGGTGTAATACAGCCTTTGTCAGATATCTCGCTACGAGCATTATTTGCACTGATTCGTCGAGAAGCCAGTCCCGACTCCCGAGCTTTT
The DNA here is from genome assembly GCA_955612985.1 of Cheilosia scutellata. Classification (NCBI taxonomy): domain Eukaryota; kingdom Metazoa; phylum Arthropoda; class Insecta; order Diptera; family Syrphidae; genus Cheilosia; species Cheilosia scutellata. Next base: position 49,555,564 of record OY015313.1, on the reverse strand, counting down.
GGATTTAATTCCTCTTCCTGCAGAATTATGTTCTCCGTTCAAAACCGCTTCCAATAAAGCCGCTTTTGCTATCCACGATAAAATAGCCTTGATTTTCAAACAAGGGCTTTTATCTATGAATTTTCTTGGAGCAGAGAATCTTGGTAGACCGCACGCCGTTAATCCACTCCCTGATGGACGCCCTCGAGTATTTGTCTTTTGTACATTGATATCTTCAACTCTCGTTGAGACATCAATGTTTTCCCTATTGTAAATGGTTATAGCGTTTAGGGAATTCATTGATTCGTTTAAAAGGAGATCGGATTTTGTTAGATCCCTATGCCGAAACTCATTGCGAAGAACGTCATACTCGCGCGGGCTCTCATTTTCTAAAAGAAATAAAAGTTTTTTCGACTCAGTATTCAGAAATCATGATGTTTACTTAACTTACCATTATCTTTATCCTTCATTGTTTGGATCGTGTTTTGAGCTGAGAATTGTTTTTATTTGTGTTGTAGTTGCTGTTTGTTGCCATGGTTGTATGAGGTGTCCATAGCTGTCACCACAAGCTTGGTCTTTTTAATGTCGGCTCTTACTTTTATTATAGCTGGGCAGTTCGTTTTATTAGAACTAAAAGAAAGAGGTTAATATTTCAGTATTCGGTTTTTTTTTGTATATAAATTACATCGATTGACGCGAGCCTGTTCCTCTCGATTTAAAAAAGCCGCCTTTAATGCAGCCAAATAGCACTTCCTCGTACAATAAGTGCTCATTTACCCCGGCCTACAATTTTTTGGAATTTTTTCTTGAATATTCCTGTTTTTCCTTTTTCGAGTAAGCCTCTAAACACTTTTTCAGCTCGCTAAATGAGTCAAAAGTTTGACCGATATACATGCTGCTTCCAGATAACTAATTAAGGATATAGATATTATTATATTAGGTATGATTATATGTATTATCAACAGAGCACCCAAAAATATGTCCTAAGTTGCAGGAGACAAGAGGGAAATTGTGGAAAATTCGCAAGAAATTTTCATCCCTGAGCAGAGGGTTGGGACGCTTGTGGTGGTTCGCGGCATTTAGCTCGTCGGAGGGGTGGTGTTCTTTCTGCTTATCGTGATTGTTTGCAAAATAAGTTTCGTGCCAAAGTTAAGAATTGGAATGTCTACCATGGACTTAGTCAACGCCTTCAGGGTTGTCTGAACTCAAAACTGACCGAAATAATAGAAAATACATCCCTAATGGATATTAAGTAAGTTCGGGAAGAGAAAAATAAAAGTAGCACACGATCACTAAGAAAATAGATACGAAAATTTGTCCGATGTTGTGTGTGACAGTGGAGAAGAATGTAGGCTGCTATGAGAACCCTAAATCTCCCCCTCTTTTTTGACTTTTTTGACTTTGTTTTTCTCTTTTGTTTTCGGCATTCTGTTGTCTTTAATCTGTAAATAGGATATTGATTATTTAATTTTATTTGATCAGGTTTTTACTCACGACTTGTATTCATGTATTTTTTTAATACTATATTGTAGAAAAAACAAATTATTACGTTTTCTGGCGTGTATTCAGTCTGTAAATGAGATATTGAGATACATATTTGATTTTATTAAGTCAGGTTTTTACTCACGTTGTACATTTACTTCATGCATTTTGGACAAAACCAAGTTGCTTCAGAGGGCGCACGCTTTATCCCTATACAATCAAAGTCGTGCCATAAAACACAACTCTCGCAAAGTATACTGTGATCTTTTAAGGTGTTGTTGCAGGTCTCGCATGTATACGCACGATTTTTTTAATTTTTTATTTTTAGCAAGATTCGGTGTAATACAGCCTTTGTCAGATATCTCGCTACGAGCATTATTTGCACTGATTCGTCGAGAAGCCAGTCCCGACTCCCGAACTTGTGGATTTAATTCCTCTTCCTGCAGAATTATGTTCTCCGTTCAAAACCGCTTCCAATAAAGCCGCTTTTGCTATCCACGATAAAATAGCCTTGATTTTCAAACAAGGGCTTTTATCTATGAATTTTCTTGGAGCAGAGAATCTTGGTAGACCGCACGCCGTTAATCCACTCCCTGATGGACGCCCTCGAGTATTTGTCTTTTGTACATTGATATCTTCAACTCTAGTTAAGACATCAATGTTTTCGCCATTATAAATGGTTATAGAGTTTAGGGAATTCATTGAATCAACACAAATTACCCATTTATGCTCATTATACTGTATCTTGTTTATGACCAATGCTATTGTATGGTATTCCTCCTTAACTTTAGTTGTATGTGCGATCGGTAAGGAGCCTAGTTTATTTCCGTTGTGCAATAGAACACACTTCAAACTGCGTTTTGACGAATCGATAAACAAACGCCATTCGTTTGCATCATAATTCTGTAAGCCCATAGCAGTCATCAAACCAACAATATCTGTGCAATACACAAAATCATCCTCATCAGCGAAAAAATTAAGTAAATCTTTTTCTCGAGTGCGGTAATACGAAACTTTAGTCTCTTTGGTTAAAAGATTTCTTTCTTTCAACCGGGACGCTAGTAATTCAGAAGAAGATTTCGATAGTCTAAGGTCTCTAATTAAGTCATTAAGTTCGTTTTGATTGAATGGTCCTGGTTCAAAATGGTTTTCTGGAACAAACTCGTCCGTGTAGCTTAGCTCTCGGTTTCTCTCTTCCAATTCATCAGAACTTTCTTTAGATGTAGATGGGAGTGATAAAAAGGGATCATACACAGTCTTTACAGGTCTAATAGCTGATGTTGATGTAGGGTAAATCCATTTAGAACGGTTGTTCTTGTTAATTCCCGATATATTCACAACACAAAAATAGCAGTTATCGGAATGATTTAAAGGTTCACGCCAGATCATTGGAGACTGGAACTTGAATGAGGTTCTCTTCTTAGTGGTCCATAAACGTAATTCCTCAACACAGATTTTGCATACAACACCAGTTCTTGTTTTTTGTTTCCAATGGAAAACCAAAACACTTCATGTATGCTTGTTTAACGAAATCTGAGACACTCAAACGATATTTTTTAAAAATATATTCACCACAGATATTACAAAAACTATTTGGATCGTTACTGCAGACCTTTCTTTTTGATGCCATGATTGAAAATAACAAAGTTTTATTTAAAACGCGATCGTAATAGACTAAAGTTGACTCAATATGTACGTCATAACTGTATCTTAAAAACTAGAGCTGATAGAAAAAAACGGCTGATGGATTCGCAATTAGTAACCTCGAAATAGTAAACAACCGTTAAAATATTCCGTGCAACAGAAAAAAAGTTTAATTTCGTTGTGCTGTGAAATCTCTCAATTAAATTTATGGGTAATCTTAAAGGCCGCAAATCCGGCATAATATGTTGTTAAGGCAGTTTATCGTAGTTTTTTCGAACAGCCTTTAGATATAACTATTTGAGTTTCGTTTTCATTTGGCAGTTCTTCCATTTCATCAACTAAATATTGTTTAAATGCAATTCAACTCAAAATCTTTTTCCAAGATACCAATATTTTAGAATAGTATAGTAAAAACAGATACATATTAAAAAAAAAATCTTTTGTGTGGTTGGCTTCATATTCATATTATTCCACATAACATTACTTTATTATATTTCATAAAAATAAATTGGCAAGTTATTACATTTTTATACAAGTCCACTTTTCAGAAATAAGCTCGATTTTTAAGATTTTATTTTGATTTATGTAATTTTATGACAAATTCATTTGAGTATCGTTAGAGCAGTATTTTTTTTACAATTAATTCAAAAAAAAATTATTTAAAAACAAATTATTAAAAAAAAATTCAGATGCATGATCAGTAAAAAAAAAAAATGTATTTATAGACGAAAGACGTCATTCAAAAATTGCGTGCACAATTATGTGTATTTATTATAATCTTTTAAGTAAATTCATAAAGTGACAGCAACTTTTTAACATATCCGGTAATTTCTAAAGGAAACATTTTTGTTTGTTTTATCACTTTTGACATTTTGTAGCAGTTTTATAAAAAAAATTGTGTTTATGAATTGTAATAATTTTAGTTTGTCTAATTTTAAAAAATTTTAACCACTTATGGTACTTTCATATTAAAAATTTAAAAGTACTTCAATATGTAAAATCAGTACCATTCATACAACTTTCATATTAAAAATATAAAAGTATTTAAAAATATATAAGAACACGACAACTCTGAAAAAGTTTCAACATAACATTATCTTCGTGTTAAAAAAAAGCTTTCGTGCGCAGCAGATATTTAGAACTTCAAAAGCTCTTGCAGTTCACTAGATCAGTTCACAATCACAACTCACTCAGGTTTGGTATTTCACTTTGTTAAGTTTGCACTATCCGAAGGAAAGTACCACACTTGCGTCCTGGTGCCTACGAATTGCTTATTAATTTTACGTTTCCGCCGTCTGCGGAAAAGCAAGAATTTACTGCCTTCGACCATACCACACATTTGTGATTTTTCCAGCGTTGTCTGTTCTTTTAGGTTATTTTGCTTAATATGTACCAAATTGTATTGTAACTCGGCCTTTTCTATTGTCAAACGCATTTTAAAGATTATTATCGTTAAGAAACATTTTTTGGAAATAGAAATTAAGTACATAATCAATTACTTTTGTTAATGTAAATAATTTCATATATAATAAGATATTATATAAAAAAAATATCAATAAATAAATAATTTATAAACAAATTGTGTATCTTTTTTTTACATTTCCCCTTTTGCAATACGGTGAATATTATAAATATTTGCAGGTATTTTTCAAAAACATCTCGTAAGTATTATTGTCGCTAAGGTGTATGTCGAGGTGTATGTACATTCGTGGTTAACCTGATATGAGAAAGTTTTGATACTCTCATTGTTGCTGGCATACTTTGGGGGGCTGTGCACGATGACATGCACCCACAATATCGATGCATACCCCAGGGCGCCCACTAAACTTAAGGCTGGCCATGACCAATGAACCCAGTCACCATCGGCAACACCAACGGTGGTCATAGCAAATGCGAGGCGTTGAGGAACCAGCGACAAACACGAAAAAAGATAAGTTTCGCGCCAGTCAACATGTCAAGTCATCGCATCGACACTCGCTGTGTTTTAATTAGGTTTAACAAAAATATACTCATACCTACTTGCAGGTATTCTGAGGACTTACAGATCGCAGAGTTAGATATACTTATCTTCTCTGTGTCAAACTATTGCACCTTGGAAGGTACTTTTTCGACAATTTGACGGAGGTTGGCCTCAAGGAAACTGAAACCATTCGTATGTTCTGGGAAATTAAGTGTTTAGGCGAATTGGTTTAGTTTTTGATCGTGAAAGTTCCCCAGGGATGGCGATGGGCCCTAGTCTACTGTGATGTACTCACAGCCTAAAATAACCTAATCTATAGTCCGAAATGAGGTTAATTGCAAATATGTACTGTACATGTACATGTACAATAAGTCATTTAAGCTGCAGCTGAATGTACGTATATAGGAAATGAAACAACGACAACAAGTTTTGTAAAATCATTATCGTTATTTTTGGAGCTAGAATAAAATTCATATGCTATAGCTGAGCGTATAGAAATAAGACTGACGGAGTTCCTAAACCTAGAAATCGAAATTTGTTGTCAAATCAATACTTTTGGAGTACCTAAGTAAAAATGTAAACCAAGCACAATAAATGATGCAACTATGACTGACTTTCTGAACATCTGCAGAGCTATCAAAAGGTAAACCACATACAAGCAAAATAGTCCACATACCACTAGTCATAGTCGGAGCCTGCCAGGCACGTAGGCATTATCCATGGAAGATGGAGGCACAAAAAAGGTTTTGTTCATTTCAAATTTGTTTGCTTTTAATTACTGAGAGGACGCCTGCCTGAGTGCCTGCTAGTCATAGGCCAGGATGAGATGGTTAGATCAAGTACATAAACTATCCTCTGCCCATGTGGGGATTACCCTTGATGATTTAGAGTCGATGGCCGAGAATCGAGAGCTATAGAGGGTCCACTTGAGCAACTTGCACGCGCGACCCCCTTATCTAATGGATAAGGAGCGGGCCATAGAAAACTAATGAATGATTAAATGATTTTATTAAGTAAGTCGTAAGTAGCTACCTAAAAGCTATATAATTATTATTATCAATTGTGTCGATAGATTTATTATTGTCAGTTCGGTATTGCATAACAAAATCGACTAGTTGACAGAACGTCACTACTTTATTTGATTTCCATTAAACATTTTTTTCTTCTTCCTCTGTTTAAAAAGATGAAAGCTGAGTCCATACAGTGTTATGTTGAGAATTTAAAATTAATTAAATTTAAATTATATCTAAATCCAAAATACTGTTTTTAATAGGAAAGTAGTGGAGTTATAGCGGTCTCTGGGAGCGGAATGGTGGGAGGAAGAATTATGTGGATGGCATTTTCATGAGACCTAAGAAAGAGAGCTGTGTGGGCGGAACGTGGCACGCTTGATTGGCTCGACTCTGCTCGCTGGAATTGAGAGGATTCTTGTCTTCACACAACAACATTACTTACTACACAGCATATATGTATATATTGCCGATATTGCAATTTCTTATTTTTCATTACGGACACGGACAGATATTTCCACCTTGGGAGCACGCTGAAGATGTTTGCTAGCGCGAATTAAAACACTTGTTTCTTACTTTTAAAATTAAACAATATTTATTTGGAACTATGTCCTTTATTATTGAAATACTTTTTACTAATTCTAAAAGGAGCTTAAGGCTACTATGTAGTTACAATAAGACTATCGATAAATTCATCATACAGTCGTATTTATATATTTTTCTTATCTATCTACAAGGAGACCCAAGCGTACAATCGTCTTGCTTGATAATGAAGAAGAGATAATATTCCAACATTGTATACAAACGATATTATCTCTTGTACATATGTTATCATTGTAGCGTTGTGTGCAAGACTGTACTAGAGGCTAAAGATATCATTGAATACAAATAATGTTATCTTTTTTCTCAATATGTTTTGCTATGGATACTTAACTCCCCCCCTTGTTAAACGAAATCGTCCCGATTTTTCGACGCTATTTTTAACATTTCTCTTTCATAAGTTTTGTTATATGCGTCAATCTTTTTTTGTTTTTGACGATCTGTTATACATTGTATAGTTTTTATCATTACGTACGTAAATGCTAGAATAACAATCAGTGTTACAATTGTGTATATAGTTGATAATATCGGTTTTTCTTCAAAAGGAATAATTAGTTTTTTTAAAGTATCTATGTTATCGAATTTGTACATTGTATCTTCTTTAATTATTTGGTCGATGTAAGACTCTGAATTATGATTTCTTAATATAACTTCTTTAATTTGCTTATGCATGTTTTTGTATATTTTATCGTCTAGATTTATAGTATTTTCATAAGTAACTAAGTTTATACCATTAATTGTTTGATTATTTAACTTATGCTTACCGCTTAATAACATAACACCGGATTCAATTTCTAAGTCGTAATCGTATTCTTGTTTAATGTTGCATTTTGAAGTTATATTCTTTAAAAGTGGAATAAGACAATTTTCTTCTTCAAAGTTAATTTCACAAATGTTTTTACTTAGATGATTTTGACAATTTCTTGTTCTTAAATAAGTTTGGTTACATAAGGCAATTGTTTTATCTGTAATGATTTTTCCATGTTTTGAATTTAAAGGTGTTACTTTATACAATTTACATGATTTAATTAGAACTGGATATTTATATATTGTGATGAAGAATTCATCAGTTCTAGCTAAAAATATTTTAGAGTACTCAAGTATATTTATTATGGGTACTTGAATTATTTCATGTTGAATAATATTTTTAATGTCATCTAAGTCTAGGCTTTCTGATAAATATTCATTATTTTTTGCTGCATTAATTGTTCTGGTCAATAATAATAATTGTTCGTACACTTGTTCTATTACTAAATGTTCTTTAAGGCTCTGACCTTCGAATTGTTGCAAAATTTGTTCAAATCTAGAATTTATAGTTTTTTGTTTATTATTGTTTTCTATGAGATTATTTATACTCGTTTCTATGTTAACTAAGTCATAATGGTCAGGATTACCAAACACATATTTGAAAGCTGTTCCTAAAAAGTTAATTGATCTAGTATGCCTAGTATGTTCTTGTAATTGGTCTGCTAAATTCTTAATTTTACTTAACCAAATTTTTTCTTCCTGTGTAGGTTGATATTTACTAGTTACGATATTTACGTAAGGTTGAAATATCGAAGTCAGGTTGGTGGCATGTAACAAATAAGTTTGTTCTTTGAATAAATACACGTCATCTGTTTGCGTAAGTATAAACTTCTTGTTTAGTAACTCAGTTATTTGAACGTTTCCTTGCCCTTCTTGACTCTGTACAATTCCTAGTAATGTTAGGAATATTAATATTTTCGTCATCTGAAAAATGATAATTCTTTATGTTATCCTTGTGAATTTTTATTCCTTCTTTAGAGATTACCGTGTCTCCTTTATCTTCTTCTACTATTCTTGTTATGTATCTAGCGTTAGATTTCTTTCTAAGACCTGTGATTCTTACCATTATCTTATCTCCTTTTTTATACTCTCTGTGTCGAGTTCCTTTATTTAGACGTTCGATCACTTTTTTGGATGCTGAGTTTAGTTTATTTATTATAATTTCACTATTTCTATATTTATTTTGATTAAAGAAAATGTCTCTAGGTTTCAAACCGGTAACTGAGTGTATAGAATTATTTAATTCACGCACTGTTCTAAATATTTCTTCGATAAGTCTTGTTTTATTCTGAATTGTGAATATTCTAGACAGTTCAGTTATTGTACCGTTTACACGTTCTACCTGACCGTTAGCTGTCGATCTGTATACTGGAGTTTCTACTTTAGTTATGTTGTATTTCAAACACATTTGGTTCACCATTTCTGTTTTGAATCCCTTCTCGTTATCTGTCATGAGTCGTTCACATTTTGGGAAATAATTAGATAAGACCTCTTCCATAACGTCGTACAGTCTGTTTCGAGTTTCGATTTCCCGAAGGATTGTATATTTAGAATACTTATCTACTGTTACAAGGAAAGTATACTTGTCGTTGAAGTATATGTCCATATGAATGTGTGTTCCCACATGTGTTGGTATTTCTGAATTATTCAGAGGTTCTCTGATAGGTTTTCTTTCATATTTTCCAAATAGACATGCTATGCATTTTTTGTTGAAACTCTTTGCTTGTTTATTTAGATCGGGCCAGTAATATTTCTCTGAGATTTCTTGTATATTGTTACGTAACCCTCGGTGTGCTCTTTCATGAGTTACCCTTACAAGTTTTAGTTGTTCCTCCAAATTTGTCACGTCTTGAAGTTTTCTTGGTGTGAATATAAATCTTACTAGTGGGAATTCTTTTTTTATGTTTTCACCATATTTGTATATGTTTTCAAATTTCGTATGCAAAGCTACAATCTTTTGGGGTTGTATAACTTCTTTCATCTGCCTTAGTAAAGAGTCTTTGTCCTTAAACTTTATTATGAGTCTTATTTTGTTACCAAAATAGATTTGTGTTTCGATATTATTTGTTATATCTTCAATAAGTTCGAACTGTGCAGTGTATGCATTAAAAGGCTGATTCACAGTTTTTATTATATCATTAGAAGAACTTTCAGCTGAATGTGCTGTTTCTATGGTAGAAGTATTTATGCGTTGACGTGATAATGCGTCAGCTACAAGATTTAGGTTTCCTGGTTTATAAACTAATTTTGCTCCAAAGTCTTCAATGATTCCCTTCCAACGTTTCAGCTTTGTGTTGGGATTTTTTTCTGATACAGAATATATAAGGCTCTGGTGATCGGTATATATGGTTAAGTCTGCTATACCATATATGTAGTTTCTGAGTTTTTGTAAGGACCATATGATCGCTAATAGCTCTTTCTCGTTTGTGCTATAGTTCTCTTCTGTCTTACTCAGTGTTCTTGACAAGAAGTGTATAGGTTGCTTATTCTGACTTAGTACGGCTCCAATAGCTATGTTGGATGCATCAGTAGTAAGCTCGAATGGTTTACTATAATCCGGTTGAAAAAGTTCGACTTGTTCTTTCAAATAATTTTTTAAAATTCTAATCGCTTCTAATGCTGAATCATTCAGATTTAACTTAATATTTTTACTTTGTTTTTTGTTTACTTTACCGTTATCTCCTCGTAAATATAATGTCAGGGGCTTGGCTATGCTTGCGTATCCCTTTATAAACTTACGATAGTAACCTGTAAGACCTAAAAATCCTCTCAAATCCTTTACCGTTTGTGGGACTGGAAAATTTTCTATAGCTGCTATTTTCTCAGGGTTCGTAGTGATTCTACCATGTCTGATTATGTGACCTAAGTATTCTACTTCTTCTTGAAAAAACTTACTTTTCTCATCAGATATTTTTAATGTGGCTTTATTGAGTACGTCGAATACTTGACTTATGTGCTGTATATGTTCTTCCTCAGATGAAGAATATATCAATACGTCATCAATGTAAACGTGTACGAATTTACCTACAAAGTCTCTCAAAATGTCGTCCACGCATCTCTGAAATATGCTTGGTGCATTTTTGAGCCCGAAAGGCATTCGTTTAAATTGATATTTTGCGCCATTTATAGCAAAAGCTGTTTTTTCTTTATCATCTGTTTTGATTTTAATTTGGTGGAAACCTGACTCCAAATCTAACGTTGTAAAGTACTTGGCTTTACCTAAATTTTGAATTGTCATGTTGACATCCGGAATGGGGTATCTGTCTGTTACAGTGTGAGCGTTAAGTTTTTGGAAATCAACAACCATGCGCCGTTTTGGTTTTCCTTTTTCGTCCAAACCTTTTTTAGGTACTGTCCATATGGGACTGTTATAAGGACTATGGCTTTTTTCTATTATATCGTCATGTAAGAGTTTCTGTATTTCTTTGTTTACGAATTCGTTATCTGCTATGGGATATGGATATTGTTTAACATAAACCGGATTATCATTGGTCGTCCTAATGCTTGCTTCTATAGTATCTGTAAAGGGTAACGGTCCTATGCTGTTATTAATCTTCATCAGTCTATCTATGTCTGCTTTATAAATATTATTTTCCCCAATTATGTAATTAATTTTCTGAATAGATTCGACACTGCTTATGGTAGTTAGAGTCATATTACTGAAATTTATTTCCGCGTTTAGAACTTTAAGTCCTTCATATCCTAATATCATATCAAAAGACTGAATATCCTCTAATTCAAAAAATGTTATATTTTTCTTTAATATCCTAACTACTTTCTTTGTATCTACCATAGAATAACCATGCATTGTTTTTATTTTTATAGGTTTAATTTTAATTTTTTCGCTAGAATCGCATTTTCTATTAATGTAATTATGGGTTGCACCAGTATCAATAAGAATTTTGTAAATTTTCTTATGAATAGTACTAGTTAAATTTAAGCAGGGCAACCCGTCTACTAGTTTAAATGATCTATTCTTATGTTATTATTTACCATACATTCCGTTTCATCTGCTTCTGCATATGTACTGCTGACATCGTCTCTGCGTTGTTGTCGGGAGTTATTTACTCTCTGCTGCTTGAAGTTCTGCTGATAAGATCGTTGCGGTCTGTTGTGTGTGTTGAAACTCCCGCTGTGTTCACGTTTCGCTGGTGGATTATATACATCGGGTTTGCATTGATTCCAATTTTGTCGCTGTGCATGTACAATTTGTCTCGAGTTTATCTCCATCGGCTGTGGTCCTTGATTGTGTTGCTGCATATTATCGTATTGCTTCTGGGGTTGATAATTCGTTGTTTGGCTCGAATAATTTGGTCTTCTTTCGTTTCTGCGTTCATGTGGCATATTTTTGTGGTGCTTATCTTGAGTGAGATGTAAATGCCTGTGCACATTATCATGTTCTATTCTGCGAGCAATTGCGAATGCGTGTTCTAGATCATTTATTGTAGCTGAATATAATGATCCTCTTGTAAAGTTGTCACTCATACCATCAATGAATATACGAACTGCGTCGTCGTTAGCATTTTTAATTAGTCTGTCGATTATATTCGGCGGATCACCTGACATAGTGATTTTTGATATTATTAAATTGAGATTTTTATTTATCTCGTCGTGGTATTCAGACAGTGTGCTTCTTTTTTGCGTGATGGCTTTCATCATGTCTTGTAGCACGTATAGAGGTTCTTGATTAGAGTACGTATAATCTAATCTGTTACGTATCGCCTCAAAATTAAAAATTGTGTTATAATTAGTTAACACATTCGCGGCTGCACCCTGTATTTTACTTTTCACTATAGTCAATGCTGCTGCGTACTTACTGTGTGTTTTGAAGTTTTTAATGCTGTCCATTAATCTGGATGCTTCTTCGCGCCACGACCGATAATTTGATTGATCGCCGTTGAAAATAGGTAGGCTTTTAAATGCGTCTAACTGTATTTCACTACCATCTGTATATGTGGTTCTTATTTCCTCTAGCACAGGTATGTTTGGTACTATGCCTAATCCAGATTTTACTTCATTTAGTTTTGTTTCTAAATTAGTGTTTATTTGATTTTGGTTAGTTATTATTGCTGCTAACCTTGCATTCTCTGTGCGTGTGTGCTCTAGGGTTTGTGTTACTGTGTTGCACCTGGTTTCTAAAGCTTCTAATCTTGCCATTAATACTGCGAGTTGTTCCATTTTGAACTCGTGTCTGTTGTCGTCGAATTTGTGTGTTTTTTTTCTCCACATATACACTTTCACTGAATTGCTTAGCTGCTTCGTATGAAGAAGCTATATTTGTACCTGCTATGCTAGGTAATTCTTGTAACCGGTAACGCGAGTGTTCTGTTTATACTAGATTTCACTACTTGTTCCCGAGGTCCGCTCGATTGAAGTTAAAAAGTATATTTAACCTCCTGGCAGGATCGCCAATTAAAACACTTGTTTCTTACTTTTAAAATTAAACAATATTTATTTGGAACTATGTCCTTTATTATTGAAATACTTTTTACTAATTCTAAAAGGAGCTTAAGGCTACTATGTAGTTACAATAAGACTATCGATAAATTCATCATACAGTCGTATTTATATATTTTTCTTATCTATCTACAAGGAGACCCAAGCGTACAATCGTCTTGCTTGATAATGAAGAAGAGATAATATTCCAACATTGTATACAAACGATATTATCTCTTGTACATATGTTATCATTGTAGCGTTGTGTGCAAGACTGTACTAGAGGCTAAAGATATCATTGAATACAAATAATGTTATCTTTTTTCTCAATATGTTTTGCTATGGATACTTAACTCGCGGCCATTTCCCACCCTGCCTGTAAGTTCGGTGGCCAAGATTGAACTTCCCTAACGACGCTGACGTCTCCACCTTTCAAGCTATTGACGGAAAGCAGCTACTTACAATTCCACACCCTCTGAAATTTTAATTTAGCGACGAGATTTAAACATGTAAAAAAAACTAAATTACAAATATAATATACATATGTACAACAAAATGTGAAACAAACGAATCAAAATTATTTTTAAAATTGAAAAAAAAAAAAAAAAAAAAATCTTTTAAATAAAATAAATGCCCCTATTGTGTAACTACAGTTGAGTTGAGTTGTCTCTTGGTTTTATGTAATTCAAAATTCGGTATTGTCCGTATTGTCATACACAACCTTGGTCTATAAGTTGTTAGTTAGTTTGGGTTGTGTGAAAGTTGAGTTGAATTGAAGACAACTCAACTCAACTAAGTTGAGTTGTGTTCTACAATAGGGGCAACAATATCTGAATTTAGTTTAATTTGGGAGGTATGGAAATTGACAAAAAAGGACAAAACGAACGACGGAAATTGGATGAAAACTAAACACCACATATCTCACGCAACTTAAATTTAAAATATTTACAAACAAAAATCATCAAAATTGGCATGACGTGTTGACGTATAATATGTACATATGTGTGTCTCGGAATAACCGCAAAATGATCAATTAAGAAAATTAAAAATTAAGTACGTAGGTACTTGTTGGGCGATCCTGCAGAGGAGAATGGAGATCAGTTACAAAAATCATAAACGATGAAGAAGGCGAAAAGCCCAAACTCAACAACACAATACAATATTGTTATCGGTCATTATATTCACAGACAACATACAGTTAATGTTTCAGTTTTTACAACCGGCATCCCCTCACTTTGGAGACTTATGGGAGTCAGGTGTTTGATCAGTGAAATTGTACATGAAAAGTCACATGTGACCAATAATCGAAGTTATTCTGCAATTCTGCACCAACCAAATGTATCTCCATCGACTTCTGGACATTCCAAGGTTGACAACAAGTGCAAAGTACTTGCCATTCGCACCAAATTTGGAATATGTACAAGTGCCACCCGTCGTCAAATATAATATACATATCAAATATAATATACATATCAGAGTCTAGGGCAGTAGTAGACTGTTTGATGGATGATATAGAGACGGACCATTGCGTCACTAACCCAATGTCCATTTCGAGCACGAGTGAAGAAGAAATATAAAGCACAATAACACCAGCGTGCGAGGATATAAAATTGCTATTAGCTCGTTGGGCTACGAAGCATCTTATCAGTAATTCTGTGTTGAGTGATCTGCTTGATATTCTTCAAACGAAAATTCCTGGACTTCCAATAGATCCCAGAACCTTAAAGCAAACACCAAAAAATATCCTCGCGATGCCAATGGACAAAGGTAAATACATTCACTATGGTTTGAAGGACTGTTTAACAGATTTCTTGTTTCAGACCAAACATGAAAGTGCAGATTTGCTACTGGATTCTAACATTGACTACCTGTAGCAAAAAGTTCGAGAAGTCAAGTTTGGCCAATATTGTGCAGCGTTGTAGGATCAAAAGAAGTACTTTTAGACGGTGTCTATAGAGGAAATGCAAAGCCATCCAATTCGGATGTTTTTCTTAATCCATTTGTTGATGAACTTAAAACACTCTGTGCTCTATAACAATTCGAGCATAGTTTTTCCTCCAGAAAATAGTCCATTTCGCACGGAACTGTCATTTCGCTTAAGAACTCAGCCTTAGCATCACCATCAAAATGCTCCAATCGCACTTGAGCTTATTAAATGTTGATTGTGTTAAACAATTTCCTTTGGACTATATGCACGTAGTGTGGTTGGGAGTTATGGAAGCAATGTTGTGCCGTGGAGTTGAATTCTGCAGAACTCCGCGTTAACTGAATGAAATTGTCAGATGGAAAGCTACAGAATTCCGTCAATTTCTATTGTATACTTAAAAATATACTCAAACCTTCTTATTACAGTCAATTCCTTAAGTTTAGTATTGCTATGCCTATACTTCTTAATGAAATTGATTGCTTACAAAATAACGCTTGCGTACAAAATCTTTCTTTCTAAAAAGCATTACCCAGCTTTACGATGAAAAGTATTTGAACTTTAATTTTCACTGCTTTCTTCACTTACCTTCGGTATCTTTTTTGTATGGATCCCTTGAAAATATAAACGCTTTTAAGTACGAACATTGTTTACATCATCTTAAAAAAAAAGTTAAAAAAGGAAATAACGTAGTTACTCAAGTTTATAACCGAGTAGTGTAAGAAAGTATGTTTGAGCCAGCAGAATCTTCTGAAACTTTGCCAAATTTTAGAAAATTGTTAAAGAACAACAGATCTTTTGATAGTGTTATCTATAAAAATGTTAAATTCTCAGTCAAACATCCAGACAATTTTTATCTTGCATCCGATAATATCTACAATATTGAAGAAGTTATTAAAACCGACGATAACAACATTTTATTGAAAGGTTTCGCGGTAAAAAAACTTGATATCTCTCTTCTCCACTATTATCCGGAAACTTTTCAATATATACAACACAAAAATTAAAAATTGCAGCTGGTACTTTAACCCACAATTATTTTCATGAAGAAGTTGTTTCAGTTAGAGAAAGTAATGATCTATCTTCCTGTTTTATTCCCTTAATACACATGAAATAAAATATCCTATAATAAAATATCAACAATAGTAAAAAATAGTTGTTTAAACTTGCTCTTAACCATAGAAGGGTAATCTTCGTCGATTCGACGAACATCAATTTATTTTTTTGATTTCCTCTTTGATCTTCAATCCGATCGCATCTTTTATCCGTGTCACACCAGCCATTTCTAGGGTCTTATAGTTTGTGGAATTTCGTAAAAGCATGCTGTGGGTGTCGTTGTTCCGAGGTTTTGAAAGCGATTCAAGTTAGCAACGAATCCAACAAAAGAATGTTTCAGCGGCTTACCGAAGAAGTTGTGAATTTAAGAAAAGAGATTCGGGACACTGCTTGCAAAGAAAATTTTTTCTCTTCATCTGTGATTCCTCGAAAACTATTCGAAACCGTGCAGAGGAATTCCTTGATTTTGATCGAATGTTGCAGGATTCAGCAGAAAAATGCAACCAACTGGTAAGAATACAACTTATTCTTCTTAACAGATTCTAGTTTATTTAACGATATAAATGTAAATTTTTTCAGAAAACTGATTTTATGCAATTCGGCCAAAACATTGATCCGAAAAAATTTGTCAAAAATAATTTAAATAAAATGTTTGATGATAAAGTGGCCAAAGAATTTTCTTGGAGGGGTACTCAGACCAAAAAATCTGCACGGGCTCTTACAACCGTAGTTGCCCTACGAAGTAAGTTAAAAAACGAAACAAATTATACAGCTAGGTTCCAGAAATCGAGTGAAATGAAATCGAAATCGAAATAGCAAATCGAGTGAATTCGTTTTTAGTGTTCTGCATTCCGACCGATTCGGTAACTCCGAAATTTTTTCGAAATCACTTTTCGTGAAATTGCAAACAGCTAACATCTGTCATTTGGGACATCGTAAAAGTGTTTTTATTTTAGAAAATTGTGTTGTTCGTGTGGCTTAAAAGATTATTTTTACTATAATTTTATTATAAACGGATCTTATAATGAGTGCTGATGTGCTAGTTGCTGCACAGGAGAAATAAAAAAATAAGAAGTCGAAGGCTGAGAGATATATCAAATCATTTGGAAATTGCAGATGCTGCGCAAGTTATAAAATCTAAAAACGAAAGTTGAATTTTGTCAATTATTAGTCGTTTAATAGAGGTTAATTTCATACTACCGTCTAAATGTGTATTTCTAATATTGTTAAACCACACCTTCAACAATATTCAATTCCTGCCACTTTGCTGCTAGCCGCAGTTTTTCGTTTTTGTCGCTCCATAAAATGAATAAAATATTCCCTCCTGCGCAGTATTTTCATGTTTACCCCTGTTTTAAATATATTTTTTGTGAAATAAGCCTATCAAGTTTGTTTTAAATTGCATTTTTTACTCACATTTTTGATCACGTCACGAAATCACTTGGAAATCGTCAAAATCGATTTGTGGAACACAACAATTTCACTTTTTCTCAATTCCGAAAATTTCTAAACCGGAATCGAATAAGTGAAATGTAGAACACAAAAACTCATTTTCGATCGATTTCGATTTCATTTCGAGTGAAAGTGAAATGTGGAACCTAGCTGATAATCTCAACTAAATAATTTTTTTTTTTCAAAATTTCAAAAAGATGTATTTCACGCCAACAACAACCTTCCGGAGGTTTTTTTCGGGCCGGGTTTCCATTATGAACACTGAGCAAATTGGTAAGGTATCCTTCCACAGACACATTTCTCATTTATTTGAACTTTTTCCTAAGCTTGTTGCAATGTTTTAAACTAGAGATATAGAAATAATAAAAACATGAATTTGTTTAAAATCCATAGGTAAAAGAAATTGACAACAAAAATTCATCTGTTTGTTTTAATTAAGTATAAAAGTATTTTCGTACAAACTATATAATTCCTATTAACACTTCATTTATATAAACTTATGTAGGTATACGTATTGCATATATTTTCTAAATTAAACCATTACATATAGTCATTAGGAGGTAAAACTTAAATTTAGAATCCACCACCACATATGCGGGAAACTTATACCCGAAGAGTTATCCATTATTTGGAACATCAACATACCTACTTATTTTTATTAAAACTTCCCACAGATATAGCTAAACAGCTAAAAAAAAAGCCCAGCACCATTTAGATTTCTTTCTTAAGTACTAAGTACATCATTGTAAGGAACATGAAGTAAAGGCTTTGCATTTGAATTGCCGTTCGAGTTATTTTTATCGAAGGTAAGTAGTTTAATCTTCTTTCTTTTGATCCAAACTTATTTTGAATCAACGCATTAATTTTGATGAAAGGATTAAAAGGGTTTACATTCCTTTATCAAATTCATGTGAAAGAAGTTGAAATAATAAAACACTTTGTATTAGGTATACATTTCAAAATATCTTTCGCATAAATTCTAAATGCCATATAAATAGAATAAAGGCAAACCCTATGAAAAAGGACGTTATCAGTCTTCAGAGAATCCTTAAAATAATAAGCCTAAGCTCTAATTCTTAAAATTTAAACTAAAAATATATACTCTTGAGCTAATATAGCTTTTTGGTCTGCTGTTTAATAAACGAATTTATGGATACTTTTAGTAAACTCTTCCGTATGGTAATTGGCCCGGCTGATAAGGGATAAATAGCTTGCTCCCGAATCTTGCTGATTGAGCTGATTCGCTGCTGCAAAACAAATGTAAGATAATTATTGTTTATTTTATATATATATAACTATTGCAAACGTTACCATGATGAAAACATGCTTGTTGTAGAGTCCCTATTTATTCTCATTGCAGGATTTCGCCTTCTCGACCGTATAAGGCAGCATATTGCTACCACTATTGCAATAAGGAAGATCATACCGAGAATACAGAATGATATCGCTAATTTCGAAATTGACAAACATAGTGTACCCTCGGACGGGAGGCTTCGAACGCGAGGTGGATGTTCTTCTACTGAAATTAGGGAGTTATGTTTAAAAGTATTTCAAAAATATAAATATTTTTTTTAATCTCACAAAATGAGAGAAAAATAAAAAATAAATTAATCTTTAAAACTAGAACTAGAGAGAAATTTGATGAACGCATTCCTGAAAAATTGAATGCAGATATATATAAATCTCCTTTATCGCATACAAGATCCTATCTAGCATATCGCGTGAACGCCTAAAGCCCTTCGTAAATAACGTGATTTGTCCCTAGCAGTGCGGCTTTAGTCGAAAAAGGTCCACCGTCGATCATATGTTTAAACTGAGGCAGATCTTTGGAAACCCCAAAGAAATCCAAATCGATACTCACCATCTTTTCATTGTATATGACAGCATCTATAGAGACATGCTATATTTTCGATCATGCCAGTTTTGGCTGCTAAAATGGGTTTAGTGTTCAACGAGATCCAAACCAAGTGTATGCTATCATACGCCCAACATTGTTTAATCCGACAGAATGTCACATTCGACAGCTATAACTTTGTGATTGGAAGGCAATTTGTTCACCTTAATTTTGCATTAAATTCTGACAAAGAATAACTCTTACCAATCGCAGTCGCAGAAGAGTCCTATCCCAAACAACGAAGGAAATTCTGTAAAAGACCTTGATTATTCCAGTCCTACTTTATGGCACAAAAAAGAGAAACTTTCTTCGAAAAATGTTTGGTCGCGTTGACAGGCTTTGTAGAAGAAGATTCAAAACGACGAAATATACGAGCTGTATCCACAACAACATCATCATCAACCTGCTAAAAAAAATGTTTCATCAGTATAGTCTAAGTCGGCAAGGACACGCAGAGCGGATGGAAACAAATACATACTCCGGTCCACAGAGTCATCAAGAGGGACAACCTAGTAGAAGAATACCTTGCCTTTATTGACGCCCACAAGTAGAAGGAGGCCTCAACTGACTTGGAACGCGCAAATAGAGGCAGTTAGCTAAGGACCGAGCTAACTGAAGAAACTTGTTAGTTGAGGTCTCGGTTTACCCGAATTGTAGAGCTGCCTAAGTAAGTAAATACATAAACGGAACGATGATTAGAAAAAAATATTCCCTTTCTACTTTTCCTTCAGATCTATATATGAATAGTACGTCTCTTCAACGTCCCTACAGATTCTGCAGCAGGTGTGTTTTATTAGAAATTCTAGTATGTACTACATACTTGAACTATTTTTAAATGTGAAGGTGAAATTTAGGCTGTCTGTGGTTGTCGACTGTTTAGAAAAACTCCAATGTGATTCAATAGAGATACAAATACAATCCATGAATCCATGATCAATTGATCGAAAAAGAAAACCAAAACAAAAATGTAATTTTCTAATTCTTATCCTTAGCAGAAACTGTGTAATGAATATAGTCCTTCGAGCCGGATCTTGAATTCAGTGATTCGAAAGATTTTCGTTTTGTTTTTTCTCTGAGACCCCTATAAATATTTCACGCTATAAAGGCAGTGTCGTCCCGCCTTTCAGAACTTGGATACTGGGAATACTAATTTATTTACTCAACTGGCAGAAAATTCGAAATTTCTTCTTCTTTAGAAAACAATTTTTCCTACGATTTCGGATAAATAAATCAGTTACACTGAAATGATAGAGGACTGTGAGTTGAACTCCAGTGAATTCGGGATCAATCGTGAAATAGCTCAAGGTAGGTAAGCTTTTTTCCATATTATACTTTTAAGAATCTTTCATTTTCGGCGACAAATGCCAATTTAAAAAGTTCAAGGATTTTAAAGCGATTTCTGAGCAGATCGGCAGCGCCTAGTTCAGAAAAAACAAGTTTTCATGTAGAAAAAATAAATAATAAGAAATGTACGAGAAAAAATCCGGAAACATTTGCGCGGTCTGACAATAGGCGTGTTTTTTTGGGAAGTGAGTATAAAAAAAAAACAAAAGTGAGTATAACAGTTTTGCATGTAATAGTTAAAGTGAGCTATAGCTATAGATTCCCAAAATAATACGCCTAATACTGAAATATGGCATCGCAGTACCGTTAAATTTTGATCACATGCTCTTATACTCATTCAACCTTATTTACAAACTTTATACACTCTTTATAATAACTCTAAACGCAAAAATCTTATTTATAAAAATTATACCTAATTGTATAGAGTTGTATGCTGCATATGCTGAAAAATGAATACTTATACACTGCCTAACTACACAGTTATTTAGAAGCATTATAGCGAATTCTAATAAATAAGGCTGATTATAAATAAATAAACAAATTATAAATTATTTTATTTTAAGGCCGCGTGTTAACTGGGATAAATAATATTATCTTTGGATAATTTTCTATCGTGGTCGAAAATGAATTTTCAGCTGTCAACAATTTATCCTGCAAGATAATAAATAGTCCTATAGGCTAATTTTTGTCATTTTCTTTTGTTTGAGTTTTGCTAGAATATTCAAGAGGAAATAAAATACTGAATTTCACAAAATGAATACCGTGGTCCGTTACATTCGATAAATCTCTGTTTTAAGATTTGAGTTTGGTGAACTTTTTTTTCAACACATAATAAGTGTCAGAAAATTAGCCGAATATAATTATTTAGCGCGGCCTAATAAAGTGTAGAAAAGTAGTTTAAAAAAATTTTAAGCATAATCTTAAGCATAAATAATAAAAAAAGGTCTAGTTTTAATTGCTATCCTTAGCTACCTAAATAGGTACCAAACACAGTCCTTTGGTATCAGAAACTAGGTACTGAATATATAACCAAAATCCCAATATTGTAAAAAAAAAAAACAAATAAATAGTTGGCGCAACAGGCATTAAGATAGCCTAGGCCTAGCTTCTCACAATCACAACCATTCGTTTGTGTGAGTTTTATTTTTGGGACGAATGAAAGGACCTACAATTTTATGCCGAGTCCGAACGGCTGAATTGAGAAGTTTTTTCAGGACAGTTATACTCTCGGATGTTTGTCAGACGTTCGCGAGTGGTGGCGCAGTAGAAAAAAACTAAGATGAAATTTGTGAGTTTCGCGGTAATCGAACCTGGGACACTAACCACTGAGCCAGTAAATAACATCTGATTCTACTCTATTAATTAAGGCCAACACATGAGCCCGCGGTTCTTTACACAAATATTAATCAGACACTGAGCCCACCCGGGGGCGCATCGACTTTTCTTGTTTATTTATGTTTAACAGTATATAATTAACTTTATATCCATACTTACTACTCATATTATACCGACGATCATATCTCAATCGATCAACTTCGATTTGTGGCGCCGTTACAGCCAATGAATTGAAAACTTCAATACGCGCCAAATGTTTGTCTGACGGCAGCGCTAATTTCTCTCCTCTCCGACAGTTAACCTGTGAAATACGTGAATCAAAAGAAATGCAAATGTATCATTTAAATGTTTTAACTGTTTTTAAAGAACAATGTACAAAAAAACGAAAGTTCGCTAATTTTCACGCTTCGTTAAATGATGTTTCTCGCAAGCCGCATATTCATATACGAACTTTATGCTTGCAGAAGTGTGCGCAATGGGTGCGTAATAAGCACCAGTGCGCAGGTGCTAACGGGTGTAATTAATTTCAAAATCCGTTGCATGGCCTCAAGTGTTTCACTGACCACCGACCGTCAGCGGGTGGTGCAGATCATCAAAGTTGTGTTCAATTGCTAATAAGTGAAGTTGCACAATACCGATATTACGTCGGTCGATCCGACACAGACAAATATGCGTACGGTATATGATTTTGCGAAATGAGTATAGGAATTTCTTATAGGTACTTAAATACAAATATTTATTATACAGCTCACTCACGTGTGGACACTTTCCTTTGCACAGCTGAACACCACAACTAACATGCAATCGTTCGCGGTCTGGAAACTTGAAAGCGGGAAAGGTAGCAGTGAATAATTTTTCAACGAAATCATCTTCATGTGGCTTAGACCATCCTTCTTCGGCGGGACTAGAACGAGTATGGAGGGCTGGCATTACCTGAAATGAAATCAAAAGTTGTTATTAAAAAGTTTGTAAACCGTCTTGACAAGCCTCAAAATTCCCGGTTTCTGCAAGCGTGCTCATTCCTATAACTTAAAAGTGTAAAGTATTGAAGATGGATCTTAAAATACACTAAACAATAGTCCTACATTGCTGAAATAATGCAATATGTTAATTAGGTAATGAATTTCAAGATTTCTCAAGCATGTTAATTACACAAACAAAAAACCCACACTACCCACATATTTATTAAGTTGAATGAACTTAACAACTAAGAAAAGTTGTGATTTAATAACCATAACTTTAATTACATAGATAGTGAATTAAATAATCAGAGCAACATCTAAATAAGTGTTGCGTACCTGCAATTTCACTGATTCGAAAATTCCCATAACCGGGCAGACGCAGCCGCCACCACGAACAATTGAATTACCACGTCTGACTGCCTAAGCCTAAGGTGATGTGTAATTGCGGTCATAACCAAGTTAATTTTCTTAATCGCAATCAATGTGTGCTCTTCTTTATGCTGGCTTCCATATTACTTTTATTGTTATGCTTGTTACTTAACTGATCTGATTCGTATTCATATAAATTTTCCAAAATGTCCGATTAAACATTTTGCAATTTCATCAAAATGTTTCATGGTCATTAGATCATTTATCAGATACTACACTGAATGATCTTATTTTGACAGTGATCGTAGAGTTACAGGTCATCACATTACACATGTCAAGAATAGTACCTACCTAAGTCGAAGTCGAAAAATATCAAAATGTCGAAGGGAAGATGTAGCTTACAAAACCTTGAGTTAATTGTTTAAAGCCATAAAATCGAAAACTCCAGGAAGAAATTAAATTAATGAAGATATTTTTTCATCTTGATTCAATAGTGCAAAACTTTCATAATTTCGATTTGTTGATTAAATCCAAAAAATAATTGCGTGTAAAGGTTATTTATATCCTGTCTTATAATTATTGTCCTTTATTTCTACATAAAGGTTCTTGAAATGAGTGTTTGAATCGAGCATTCGGTGTTTTTGTGGAGGTTCAGCAAAATCATCTACTTACTCTTTGAAACATTTCTTCAAACGTATTTAGGTACCTACGAAGATCATAGCCAAGACTCAAAACACTTGATTTCTCACTTAGCGACTTGTTTATAAATTTGTTTATTTTTTAAAAGATATTTACAAAATTCACCAAATAACTCGGAAAAAAGCGTGTTATTTTATTGCATAACAAAGCGGCCTTTGAACAGGGATACTCGCCTCAGAAAAACTCAGAAAATCATTAGGTAAAAAAGGGAACTGACTAAGTGACTACATCACAGCCAGCGATGCCAACTAAGGCTTTTTCATGCCTTTTAGGCATTATTTCATTAGCTAAGGCTTTAAGGCTTGTTTTTCTTCAAAAAGGCATCTTTTTTTATTTCAAATATTTTTTTTAATTTTTTTTTTTATTCAGCATACTTAGTTTTTATTTTTTTAAACATTCTTAAAGATCTTTAAGTGGAATTCTGTACACAATGTCGACAAAGACAAAAACTGCTCTGATCTGCAATTCAAAAAAACACACATATCCTTGTTTCAAAAATCAATGTATAACATCAAGGACCAAGGCGATATGAAACTAAAATGTCATGAATTTTGTTCATATTAAGATTTTTTTCTGATAATTTTAAATTTTTTTTTTTTGTTTATTTTTTATATTTGTGTTTAATTTTTAATTTACTTGTTCCCCTTGACATAAAAAAAATATTTTAGGGATTCTTTTATTGAAAAAGGCATATTTTTCTTTAAAGTTAAGCATCTTTTCGTCAAAATTGGTTGGCAACGCTGATCACAGCGCAGCGATAGGAGATACACACACAATTCAAATTCACCAAATATGACGGAGAAAAGCGTGTTATTTTTATTTTCCTGAAATACTCAATTACACCACAGCGCAGCGGTAAAAGATACACACAAAACCCACCAAATAACCCGCTTTTCTTCGGGTAATTTTTTTGAATAAGAAAGCGGGCGTTGAACAGAGAGGACCAAACTCAAATAATCGCAAGTGCACAAAAGGGAAAGGAGACAAATTTGTTCTATCCACTCCACTGAGAGATTTTATAACCCGAAACCCGACCCGGGTTATTTTAGCTTTGGGTTATGCTCAGAGAATGTGGGCAGTTCTAATATTAATGATAAAGAAGGCGAAGGGTGTTTCGCCTTCCGTGTCCCGTGTGTGCTTGAAAATAAAGTTGCTGGCAGTGGTTTCGGGTCAGGGTGTGTAGGTGTAGCTTGCGCAAATGAATAGATACATATTATTAAGTTTATACCGTGGGTTTTATGTTGCTCGTTTTTAAGTAAACATTGTTGTGTTGCTGAAACTGAAACTTTTAAAAGGTAACTCGGTAGGAATCGGGTTATATGGACGCCACGCCACTGATACATACACATATTTACCCATACGTGAAAATTGCAAAATAAAGTTTACACAACCCACGGAGTAGTAATGGCATCCCGGCCGTGTGCGTGGATTAGGTTAGTTACGTATAGACATACCAGTAGCACCTGCTATGCTATCTTAAGAATATTCCCCACCTCCTGGTGCAACCAGAAAACAAAATTCTGGTTACGGAGCAAACTAGTTGAACCACTACTTAATCAGCATTTTGTAATTCAGCACCTATGCTAATCCCATACAGCCCGTCCTATTATTGTTGCCCCTTTTAGATTTTTCAACAAAATATCAATAAAATGAGATGTTTACGTTTATAAAACAGTTTTGTCCTACTGGATTCACCAATCCTCGATAGTATAGTGGTCAGTATCCCCGCCTGTCAGTCGCTCTTCAGCATTCATCGTGAACAGTCGACTTAGTTAGTGGTGCGTGATTAGCAAAGACAATCGTTATACAGTGATTTTGATCAGAAATATTCTGTAAGCCCTTTGGCGCAGTGAATTGAGCCATAGACTCTGACACAAGAGGTGTGTGGTTCGAGTCCCCGTGGGGGAAGTGTTCTTTTTTTTTTTTTTTTTAATTAAATAAATAACAATTAAAAGAAACCAAATACAAACAACAGTAGAAGTGCCGCAAGGCAATCAAGCGATGGACACTGGCCAGCCAAAGGTCCCGAAAGGAGATGCCCCGTTGCCAAAGCGAGTGACAACAAAACCAGTCCAACAGCAGCAATTGGGAGCAGCAGCAACAACAACAACAATTGCACCAGCAACAGCAGCACAAATGAAAATAATACCAGCAACAACAAGTACAGCAGCAATAGCAGTACCAACAACGTCAACAGCAGCAGTACAGCCGCTTGTTTCAACAAAAGTTGAGAAAAAAAGGCGACGACGAATAAAGCAGACGCCGAATTTGACATCAAAAAGAATGGCAAAGTCAGGAGATTCAATACTGACGTCAGAGGCTGAGACAGACAACGATGGCCTCAGCTATTCGTACGAATCTGAGGGGGGAGAGTGCCGGTACGTGGGCGAAGGTAACTCGTTCATAGAGTTACTGGACGCCGAAGATGAACCAGCACAAGAACAACAACAAGAAGATGAGGAAGCAGAGCTCGATCGTCTAATTAAAGAGCTCCTAGAGAAAAGGGAGAAGCTGCGTCAGCAAAAAGCTCAGCAACAACAACAAAAGCTGAAGCAAATCGAGGCGGCGCAGCAAAAACAAAAACAACAACAGCAGCAACAACAAGAGCTGAAAAAGCAGCAACAACAGCAGCTGCAAGGGCAAAGTAAAAGCCAAAAGCAGCAACAACAACGACAACAAAAGCCGCAGCAACCGCAGCAGAAACAAAATAATCAGCAGCTGACACAAAAGCAGCCGCTGCAACAACAACAGCAACAACAGCAGCAGCAGAAGGAGCAACAGCAACCGCAGCAGCAACAGCAACAACAACAACAGCAGCAGCAACAACAGCAGCAGCAGAAAAAAGTAAGAGTCCCACCTATTAATGTAAGTTATTTAGAGATTAGTGATAGCATTAGGTTATGTAGATTAGTAAGTAAAGATTTTTATATTAAAAGGCTAAATGCCGAAAAGCATATCATAATGTGCAATAATATGGAGGAGTATAAAAAGGTACGCACCGCTCTGGAGAAAGCAGAGGCCGAATACTTCACGTATACTCCAAAGGGAGAAAAATTGCAAACGGTGCTGCTTAAGGGTATCGACCCAAACGTTAAAACGGACGAGCTCGAGAAGGAGCTCAAGAATTATGAGTGCGACGACCTTAAGTTCGTGGGGGTCAAGCCGTTTTCCTCGCCTTCGGAGAGGGGTGGTAGCCGCAAATTACCATTCTTTTTGGTGCAACTAACCCCCGACAGCAAAATCGATAGTCTGAAAAGGATCAGATTCCTGTACTATCATGCAGTACGTTGGGAAAAACTAAAAAGGTCAGATCGCGTACTTCAATGTATGCGCTGCCAGAGGTTCGGGCACGCCGCAGCTAACTGCCATATGCAGTTTAGATGCGTTAAGTGCAACAGGGACCACAAGCATGGGGAGTGTCCTTTGGGAAGAGATAGAGTAGAGGATCGGGGCCAGCTCTCGTGTGTACTCTGCAAAAGCTCAGGGCATCCTGCAAATTTCAAGGGATGTCCCAAGTATCAGCAGGTTAAACAGAATGTGTTGGCTCGGAAACAGAGGTCCGAAGAAGAGAAGGGTCGAAAGAGTCGCTCGTTCTCAAATTTTGTTGCACCCAATGTGTCATTTGCCCAAATGGTATCTGGACCGGGTAAGGCAAATACAAAAACCGCACCAAAGGCTCCTACGCCTGAAGCGGATCTGGATTTGAAAGCGATCCTTCTGTCACTGCACGGAAAGATCGACAAATTCCAGAATCAGTTAAATGAGCAAGCGGCTCGAATAGACGTTATCTATTCGACGCTGTTTGCGGAGTCAACCGCGCCATAAATATGATGGGTACGCTGGACGAGGAAAAACTGAAGATCCTTGCGTTGAATGTTAATTCAATGATCAGGATCGAGAGAAGGATCAATGTTTCCAATCTGTTGAAAGCCGAAAAGCCAGATGTACTTTTGGTTAGCGAAACTAAGCTAAATCCGAAGCACAAAGTGGGCTATAGAAATTACAAGGTAGTTAGAAGAGATCGACCCCACTCCACTCAAGGAGGCGGTGTCGGTATCTTAATACGCAGAGGCTTGCGCCATAGGGTCATATATAGCAGGGACGTGCGTAGGTTCCGGGTGTTGGAAGCGTGCATCGTGTGCATTCCCCTCCATAGCCAGAGGCGGGTGTATGTGGTGTCACTTTACGCACCTGACGCACCCCAACCCATTATATTTTTAAATGAGCTCGAGACACTTTTTCGTTGCTTACAGCTCCAATCGGAGGACAATTATTACTTTTTGGGCGGAGACCTTAATGCTAAACATGCGGCATGGGGAAATGATACTCCGAACCCTAGGGGCAACCAGTTTCACGACTGGTGGCGTCATAATATGATTGAGTACAAACTCGAGTTGTACGCGACGGATTTCCCGTCTTTCCCTAGAGAAGGTTCTTTCTTGGACTTAGCGCTAGTTGACGAAAGACTAGAACTGACCGACACAGATCGACGAACGCGGAACTGTTTACGAACGGTCGAGTACGATAGTGACCACTACGGACTCGCCGTTGTAATACGGATCCCGAACGAACAAACGCAGCTGGAGGAGTACGATCAACTGCGCTCCTTCGATTATCGAAGAGCACAATGGTCGCGCTTCTCCAGAGTTTTACAGCGTGATATACGTTCGAGTGAGATCAACCCACCGACAAACAGGAACTTGACAAACGATGAAATCGACAGCCATTTATTGCAAATGAATGCCGTCATCAAACGGACAATGGAGCGGACTATCCCTAAGGTAGGACGTTCCACTGACGAAGAACAAACTGAGAAGTATCGAAACGCGACAATCGATGCTCTATACAGACACAAAAGTAGACTGCTCTCGAGGCTTAAACAGCTGCACAGACAGTTTACTGACAGGAACGATCCCGAGATGAGGACACTGAAGTCGATGATCAAAAACCTGAAACAGTTGATAGTCGAGAATTACAGAAAATCTGTAAGTTTGTATTGGGGCAATAAAATTCGGGCTATAAAATCCAGTAGTCCGAACATGTTCCCACAAATAAATAAACTGTTCAGGCGGAAGGATCATAACGACATTTCATGTGTCCGAATCCCTCGGACGAACGAGAACAGACAGACACTACTGACTGCTGGCATAAGTCCGGAAAGTGCCGACTCGAACGACGGTTTTTACGTGGTCGAAGACCCACAGGAGAGAGTGGATTTGATGGGCGCTTTCTTCGAGACCGTGTATACTGTGAACAACCCAGTTCGCCGTAATCACGATCTTGAAGAGAGGGCCTTTCTGAACCACTTTTATCTTCGCACCGAACTTCATAATTGGCGATCCGAGAACAACGGTTTCACCGTGTTCAATGACGACAACCTTGCAAACGGCATAATCGCCGATGAAAGGACAAATTCCCAGTTGTTCGTGAGCAAAGATGAACTCTTGTGTATCTTTGAGTCACTTAAAAATAAAAAGTCGGCGGGAGTTGACGGTGTCCCAAACGTCGTATTAAGACACCTGCCTCTAGAAGCGATTGAGATCTTCGCCACGCTATTTAACAATGCGCTGAATAATGCATATTATCCAGTGCAGTGGAAAATGGCGGTGGTACACCCTATCCCCAAACGGGATAAAGATAGGACCAACCCGGCTAATCTTCGGTCAATTAGTTTGCTCCCGAATGTTAGCAAGGTATTCGAGAAGGTCGTTAATAGAGCTCTTTTGAAGTGGGCTGAAGAAAATAAGATTATTCCGGACAATCAATTTGGCTTTAGAGCGGGGCATGAAACGATTCATGCCGCGTCGAAATTGGTGTCCGACATTCAGTGGCACAAATGCAAGAACCAATGCACGGGTGCCTGCCTGGTCGACTTTGAGAAGGCCTTCGACACCGTATGGTTGGAGGGGCTCTTCTATAAGCTGACTAGGTTGGGTATGCAAAAACCATTGCTATATATGATTTATGACATGCTTATGGGAAAGAAGTTCGTAGTCAAATCTGGCAACGTGACTTCGAGCAAAGTCTTCGAAATTAAAAACGGCTTACAACAGGGAGCGGTGAATTCTCCGATCTTGTTTAATATTTACACGAGTGATCTGGTGGGTTCCCTCAGACATGCTATAGCGTACGCAGACGATTTAGTGGCGTACAGATCAGGTCCAAAAGTCGAGGTCATCAACATCCTATTGCAGCGTGACTTCGATCAAATTAAGAGGTATTGCGATGATTGGAAATTGAAAATCAATTTCCAAAAATCGGAAACAATCCTATTTAGAACTCCATTGGCTAGGGCCTCTAGGGATACCAGAAAAAACTGGCGAAAATTAGCCATTATTGGACAAAATGGACAACCATTGGCGGTGCGAAGCGTGGTCAGGTATCTTGGCATCTGGCTCGACCAGTATCTATATTTTGACAAACATATAGATGCTTGTCTTGCTGGGGCCAAGAGGGCTTATGCTCTGACAAGAAGACTGTTTCGCAGCAGTCAACTTGATTCCAGAGTAAAGGTCATATGCTACGTGGCCCTTATAAGGCCGATCATCGCTTATGGCTGTCCCATTTGGTTCAATATAGCGCCTTCCTATATGGAAAAGATTCGGGTGTTTGAGAGACAGTGTCTCAGGACCTGCCTAGGGTTGTTTAGAACTCCCGAGTCTGAGTACATAAAATATTATCCCAACAAGACCTTATACGATGGGGCTCGATTGAATAGGATTGACAATTTCCTAATTAAGGTGATTCGAAGGCACGTTGCAAGGGCGATGGCCAACGCTAACAATCTGATCTCGGGTGGTTATTACCCGAATTTAATGTACCACGAGAGTACGCTCCGGTCTGGCTTTGTCCCGCCTGAGGCATTTCTTCATGCAGACATGAAAGGGTTAGTCCAGAATAAAGATGGTGTGCCGGTATTGTACCACAGCCACCGCGGCGCGAGGGATAAGCGGCTCATCCACGACGGGTACGCCGCCAATGCTCAGGAGCTCCTCCGTTTTAATACCGCAATTGCGGATAGGGACATGGTTGATACCTTAAAGCAGTTCACCGAATTTTGGTGGCTTGAGGAAGAGGTGAGGGCAGACACGCTCTCCCGGGTCGGTGCGTTACCTACGTAACATCCTCCTTAGTTTTAGCTAGTTTGTAAGTTAGTTAGGTGTATTTTAGGGGGTCTTTGGGAGGGGCCGGGCTCGTCAACATGAATGAGTGCTACCGAGACTTGACCGACGCTTATGGCCTCGCTCGGGTCCCGGCGGCGCGTGTGCACCATGTTGGTGACTGCCAGGCGACCATCGACGCAATCGGGATGGTGACCAATCGAGAGATTGCTCATCACCCTGATTATATTTAAGTTAGTTTAAGTAGCTTAGGTAGTTTTAAGTAGTTTTAGGTAGTTTTAAGAAAAACCAAATAATAAAGAGTCCAAGTTTTTAGCAAAGTTTCTTGGAAATGAAAAAACAGCAAAAAATACAAAAATTGATAGATTTAAGGCCGAAAGGCAATAATTATAAGAATATAGTTAAGTTTAGAGTGCTCGTTAAGAGCCAGTAAGCTAGAATAAGATAAATGTTAGTTTTAATTTAGATTTAATCATTTTTGTCTAGTATGTAAGTTTAAAAAAGAATTAAATAAAAATGAATTTAAAAGTCAAAGTCAAAAAAAAAGTATCCCCGCCTGTCACGCGGGAGACCGGGGTTCAATTCCCCGTCGGGGAGTACTTTTTTTTTCGTATGTGTAACGCAAATATCACGTAATAAACTCGGTTAAGTTTGGGTTTGTTGTGCACAAATATTAGACAAGGTACGGATATCCACATACATCGTGATGATCCTTCATATAGGCAGCATGCTTTCTTTAATTTGCTTTACTTACTTTTAAATGGCTATAAGCTATAGCTGTCTACAGTAAGGTTACGCGAGCTACCGTTAAGGTGGGGTCTCCGTTCCCTCCGATACATTACATTTTCAGCGATGCAAAGACTCTTCGGCTGGTGCGATGGTCTCCATATACACGCGGGACCCACGTCTCCTTCGCACTTCATCGATATATGTACAAACTAGACGAAATGCCACTGAAAAATCCTTTGTCTCAAAACATCTCCGGTAGGTAAACGCCTTACATGCCATCTTAGACAGAAGAAACAGCAGTAAGTGATTCTTCTCTTGCATGCATTTATCTATTACAAAAAATGTACATTTATTCGCGTCATGATACTACGATTGAGTCGTCTATGTTGAGAGTCCTTTCTCGATAACCTATTGTCATTTTGTCCCCATCAACTGTCCCGTTTTCCCCGCAAGATTCATACTGTGTTGCTTGTGAGTTTCGTACAATTGCTTTAAGAAGAATTTAGAAGAATTTGCATGATAGCCCGTTGTCGCGTTGTCTTAATCCTTTTTCGAAATCAAACGATTATGTGCTCTTTTTTGGACGACTTTAACGGCGTCCTTTGTGGTATAAAAATGATCGGTATTTGCAGCCAAACCAACGTTAACCACACCAAAGCTGCTGCATTTGTCAATATTCCGGCAATGCAAAACCTTAGACTTGTTGCCCACTACATGGCTTTAGCCAAAAAAATTCGCTGTCTATAAGAAAGGATCATATATCACTTTAGGTTAAGTTAGATTAGAGGGACAGTTTGCAAAATATGCAATTTTACCCAGAAGCCATTGAGGCCCATTGTTATCACCCTTTTGTAGTACATGATAGAACATGAATCTAATAAAACCATTCGGATCTGTTGATGAATCCTTTTAAATCTCATAGAGGCATCGTTGCTAGATCTTCCAAACCGTCGAAGAACCGTGCTCCCATACAAGAGTAGCGGCGTTCTTGTAGGCGTGTGCAGTGACACAGGAGATGTTCCACAGATTATATTTCCTCTTCAAATCCGCAACTTCTGCAGAAGTCATTTGTAAAGATACCTACGCTTTTGGCCATGTTTCCAATGATGCAGTGTCCGGTTAAGGTCTTTGGGAGGGGCCGGGCTCGCCAACATGAATGAGTGCTACCGAGACTTGACCGACGCTTTTGGCCTCGCTCGGGTCCCGGCGGCGCGTGTGTACCAAGTTGGCGACTGCCAGGCGCCCATCGACGCAATCGGGATGGTGACCAATCGAGAGATTGCTCATCACCCTGATTATATTTAATATAGGTTAAGTAGCTTAGGTAGTTTTAAGTAGTTTTAGGTAGTGTTAAGAAACACACAACAATAAAGCGTCCAAGTTTTAGCATGTTTTCTTGGAAAATAAAAAACAGTCCAATATAGATAAAATAGATAGATTTAAGGCCGAAAGGCAATAGTTATAAGGATATAGTTCAGTTTAGAGTGCTCGTTAAGAGCCAGTAAGCTAGATTAAGATACATGTTAGTTTTTAATTAAATTTAGTCATTTTTGTCTTTTATGTAAGTTTAAATAATGAATTAATAAAAATGAATTTAAAAGTCGAAGTCAGTGTCCGGTTATTACTCCGACGAGCAGTCGGATTTAGTTTCTATCAAAAGATTAGGATATTTTACCTTTTAGTGTCAATGGCAGGCCACACGCTACGAGCTATAATACCACCGGAAGTGTTGTTCCATCGTTCTTTAAGGTGCTGGTACACGGTATGTAGCACGCCACATATATATGTGGCTCTGACGTCACGGGAGAGTGCACAAAGAGGGCTTGTACACGGCATGTAGCCATTGGCTCCATACGCTGACGTCAAAATTACGTCAGAGCCACGTCAGTGGCGTGCTACATACCGTGTACTAGCACCTTTAGCCAAGTTTAATGTGACATCGTCAATGACGCCCTTAGCTGCGTTGAAAGCTGGTAGTACTTGTCTGTCAGCTAATAGTACGTCCATTTCAGAGCCGTATCTAGCCATTTCATCTGCTGCTTCGTTCCCTTCTACACAAACATGTCCAGGAACCCAGCACTGGTCATACCTCCATTTCTTGTAGTCTGTGAGTGGCATGAGTGATGTGAAGTATGCGTGAGTCGTTATCGTTCGGTCGATTCGGGCTTCCATATTTTGTTCTCTCGTAGTCTGAGAGCACTTTTGGCTACCACGTTCTTAGTGTATAGCTCGATGGGTTGTAGCACAAACCAGAGATAATAGACCACCAGCTCCGCCCAAAAATGAGAGATCCATAGAGCCAGTTTCAAAATGTTATTAGGTGGTTAAGTATGTGTGCCATCCTAAAGTAAATGGAGGGCGAATTGGTCACGCATACACTGGCACCTAATAACATTTACAGTTATTTCTGTGGTACAACACGTATTCACAGATAGAAAAAGAGGCGGCGCTACTCATTTCAAAACTGTGTGGTCTATTCTTAGTGTGTAGCTTGTGTTGTGGGTTGTAGGTTCAGCAACGTTTCTAAGCCTAGTTGTGGTATGGTAGTGTTAATATATCACTTAGTAACGGCGATTTTGCCAGACATAATAGACCGAGAGCCCGCAGTAAATTTAGGACGTGAAAGGCAACCGGATGAATTTTACATAAATACGTTGCTCTGATGCCCAAGATTTCAAATATGCCCGTCTGGCAGCGCTCAATGGCAGCTAAGTCATGCAACTGCGCTATGATTCACAAAAGGAATAAATTGGTGCAACCACTTGAATCTACTACCAAATAATAGAGAATGGTCCCCTCAGTACGAATACATGTCTCCAAGACGTTTTAGGTGTCGCCAAAGCCATGCCAGACGCAGTGGAAATGCATTAAAAATTCCAATTTTGAATAATTAATGCAACCACTTAATTTTTATTTTAGAATTTAGAGAAAAACTCCTTGATAACGAATATATAAGTCCAAGACGTTTCACGTGTCGCCAAGTCCTTGCCAGACGCATCCAAAGGTTAGAGATCCGCTAAAAATGCCCTGTTTATATCTACACTAAAAATCGCAACTGAACATTAAATAATTGACGCAACCACACAAAATTTCTTTTAAGCGTAGACTGAAACACTAGAAACATAACTGCATAAGTACAAGACGTTTCACTTGTCGC
This sequence comes from Cheilosia scutellata, assembly GCA_955612985.1. NCBI lineage: Eukaryota > Metazoa > Arthropoda > Insecta > Diptera > Syrphidae > Cheilosia > Cheilosia scutellata. Next base: position 49,520,604 of record OY015313.1, on the reverse strand, counting down.
CAAGTCCTTGCCAGACGCATCCAAAAGTTAAAAATCCGCTAAAAATGCCCTATTTATATACAAAAACTCACAACTGAACATTAAGTAAATGACGCAACCACACAAAATCTCTCCTAAGCATAGACTGAAACACCAGAAACATATCTGCATAAGTCCGAGACATTTCACTTGTCGCCAGAGAATTTATAGCAGAAACGAGGTAAACAAAGTCTTTACTACCTCAAAGTTATAGCTGTGGATTATCCGATTCGTCAATTTTGGGTATCCCTCCTTGTTGTCAGCTTTACTTGGTTTTTCCTTTCGTTAACCACTAAACTCAGGGCCATCTAAGTACATATAAGTAAAAGTAAGTAAGTAACCTATTTTAGCCACCTCCTCTTCCACTTCTATAATAGAAAAGTCACTAGTGACAGCTCGCTGTGGTCTACCAATGATGTCTATTACACCATCTCATCGGCATGTCCAAGTAAGTAATTGGACGGGCTTTTGAGAGATCATGCATTGGGTGTTGGCCTGTGATTGTTGTGTAATTCTTTCAGTTATAATATTGAAGTTACATGACAGTTTATCACATTGTCTAAATCCTTTTTTGACATTAAAGAATGAGTGTGCATGCTTTCCATCAAGAGACTGCCTCTTAAATAGCTCGGCTGGCAGGTAGTGCCCGTATCTTCACTTCATTTTGGTGGGGTGAACAAAAATATTGACTTTTCTTATCGATTTATAAAAAAAATGAATGCGGCTACATAGAATATTGAAATAATAAACACACAGTAACATTGGTTATTCATTCATTCATTTTCAATGGTCTGCTTGTTCATTGAGTGGGTCGCGGGTGTAGGTTGCTCAAGTGGACCCTCCATAGCTCTCGATCCTCCGCCATCGACTCCAAATCATTAAGGGCGATCCCCATGCGGGTAGAGGAGAGATTATGGACTTGACTAACCATCTCATCCTAGGTCTACCTAGAGGACGCCAGCCCGATGGTACGGATTCCATAGCACGTCGTGGAATCCTGTTGCTGGACATGCGTTTAACCGAAGCATGGACCGCTCCGTCCGGAGAAGTAGCTGCTCGACATTGAGTTCCTCACGTATTCTGGTATTTCTAATGCGATCTCTACGGTTCACACCAGCAATACAACATTGGTAACTAAGAATATCTGTAATGAAAGAGAAACTCAACATTTCTAGCGCTTAAGAACCTGTATTCTTATATTTTCAAACTTAATGTTGGTAGGCCTTAATGGACCGGTCGGTGCCTGATCTAACCATTTATTCTTGTGTATTAAACCATTTACCCACATCAGTGTGACAAGGCATGCAGAATGAAACTTGGTGTACGCGAACTTCACGCGGAACACAAGTTAAGTGGAACAGACAACAACACAAAAAGTGATCGTCTTCTAAGCTCATAGCACCTAAGAATAGCTGTACTGACTCCATCCATTTATAACTCATCTATGAAAGTAGTGAAAACAATTAACCTGGAACAAAGGTGCCCCCTTTAACTCTATGTAGGTCTTCTCCAGAACCTACAAAAGTAAGGGACTGGGATAGGAACTGACTCTCAAAAAGAAAATCAAATCTGAAAATTAATTTTAATTACAAAAACACTTAAGAGGCGTTACCGCCGATGTCGAAAGATCGCCCCCCATTACCGAGATACGCTATTTTGTGCCCCGTAATGTCATTACATATAACAGTTACACTCATTCACTAATTGTTTCTGGATGGTCTGCACAACGGGTAAACAAATTATAGTGAGTACATAGATTCTATCTGTATCTCCGACTCAGTGCGAATACTACGCCGTTTTTCGTTCTCACTTTTGATTTTCCTTCTTCTGTAGATTTTATTACTTGGGCTTGGAGCGACATTAATTATTCAATAGGATTGGGGGAGAGGAAGTCACAAGAACAACAACAACAAAAAAGTGTTTTAAGCTTGACTAACTATAGAGGTCATCGCTATTGGCGAAGAGTGAAACGCTCATAATGAATCAAATTTTAGAAAATGAAATTTTGTTCTTCATAAAATTTAGAATTTTAAGTAGGTAACTGAGGAATTCAGCGATGAAATTTGTTTGCGCATTAAAATTCATTAGATCTTTGTCATTTTAAACAATTATTATAGGAAAGTAGAAACGTAGAAAGGGAAACATTGAATTATGGTAATTTAAAGTTTCTGGGGCATGCCATTTAAAGGTGTATGGGTCTAAAGATGATTCTGTGAAGATAAGTCATTTTATACATAATATTATAAGAACATTCTTATAGATTATATACTTTTAGAGAAAAGAAAAAATTCGCACATTAAAATGATAGCAAACATTTACTGAAACTAATTGGTTGGTTGGTTGGTTGAAAGTGGCTGTCAGCTAAAAACGCCAACGCACTTAGACCAGTATAGGTCCATTGTGATGCCACGAAGAAGGATCTGAGATCTTCCTACTAGTTGAACCATTTTGAGCTCTTTATAAAGCGTAAAAGGCTTCTGATGTCTATGTTTGTCAGATCGCCCAAGTCGTTGTAATGGAAGGCTCCTAAGTGGAGCTTCCTTCTGCGGGAGAGAGCTGGGCAGGAACAAAGAAGGTGAGCGATAGTTTCCTCCTCTTCCTCGTCCATGCAGCTTCTACAAAAGTCGTTTGCAAAAAGGCCCAGCCTTGCGGCATGTTTGCCTATCAGGCAGTGTCCAGTAATGACACCTATTATATTTATAGTGCTGATATGCAATCTGTTGAGAGAGATCAATTTCTTAGAGCGAGTAGCGATTGGTATCCCTAGGGTGCCTTTATCCGGCAGAATGGGTTGAGTTGTTCCTATTCTAGTGAGTTCATCGGCCTTACAATTCCCTGGAATGTCCCTATGCCCCGGCACCCAAAAAAAGGGTACTTTCTCTTACATTGAAGGATAAGGTTTCAAAAGAAGACAATTTTCGAAACGTTATCATTGAAGCAGAGAGCATTCGAGGCGTCTTATATACATTTGAGATTATGACGATCTCTTATTCCCTAAACATTTAATATTGGGCTTCATTACATGTAGCTATGTATAACTTAGAGATAGTTATAAATCTTTGCCTGTATTAAAGGTACAAGTCACAAGAATTATAAAAATTTGTTTGCATATAATAAACATACAACAAATATCAAGCGGAAATATATAGGTTAGGTACATGTACCTATAAATGGTATATGCCTATTCCGAGAAAATTAATTGCCCTCAAGTAAATGTTTTGTTTTTACTTTTCTTTGGCACATTCTTATTTAATATGCACCAACCAAGCATAATCATTTCACACTCGATAAAATTAGAAATCCTCACGACTGCCATTGAATCTTCGACAATTTGCCACTCAAGTTGCCCATGGTATCTTAAGTCACACGTTACCTCACATTGTTTTCATAGGAAAATTACTTCCGACTCTACCGATTGAGGAAAACAATCAAAATGCTTCCACCACTTCCATATGAAGTTATGCGTGGGTGAAAATGAATTCAGTGAAAATGAGTTAACAGAAAAATTAAAACAATTTTCTTCGCATGCAGATTATAATCGAGTGCAATGGCATCACTACGAGTATGCGTTTACAACGTGCAGAATTTCCCAACAAATGTTTTGACGTCGCGGTGTAGATGGCAATCGTTGCAATAAAATGATGTATTAAAAACGGAGGGAATATGATGTGTAGTAAATGAATTGTTTTTATGAAAATGCATATAGTTTGTAATATTATAGTTTGCGCTTCTATCGTTTAAATGCATTTTCTAACCTGGTTCATGAATTTATTCAATCTCTTATGGGGATACAAGTTCAGGATGGGTCTGGATTCTGGATAGTATGTTTTATGGGTCAAAGACATTACTGTTAACCGTCTTACTCGTTTAATTCCATACATTAAAATAATGAAATGCAAAAGGAGTGAAAGCTTACACAGTACAGTACAGCCTCGTTAGTCCGGACACTTCAGTAATCCGTACAGGCGTATACATCTCTACCTATATATCGGACACTTTTAAAATATTACCTCTACAGTCCGGTCAAACCGTTCCGGTTTTACTCATTGCAAGTTTATGAATGTATGTTTTGATGTTCATGGATAGCCTTCTCAGTTGCGTTAAGTTTTCATTATTCGACCCTCCACACTCCACAGGATTGTCATTAGGTATCGTACACGGTAACCTCCACAGTAAGGTATATCAACTTTGTCATTACATTTGTAACGCCAAGAGGGAGTCACCGGAGATCTCATGACATAAAGTACTTATATTATATTCTGAATCAGAATCAAATTCTGAATCGATTTAGCCATGTCCGTCTGTCTGGCTGTCCATCTATCTGTCTACAATTAAAGGACCACAAGGGGATTTACCGATACGTCAACTACGTACATATATGCAACAATTGCGAACAATAACCTTGAGGTTGATCGATCGACTACGAGCGAAAGCGATAGAAGGCTGTGGTTTCCCCTTAGGGTTTCCAATACTATAATAAACGGATTCTTAGTTCAGTGAGAGAGACTATGTTATAGCAGTTATAGATACATACATATTTAGAAGTTTAAATTTTATGGCGAATTCAAATGCACAAATTAATAATGGTGATGGTGTGGTGACTGGTATTAATTGACCGCCAGATTTAAATGTATTTATGGATCTAAATCTAAATAATTCATTCAACAAATAAAAACAAATAATAAAACTGTAGATTTTTTCTTTGTTCCACTATCACTTAGGAACTACTCACCCGATTGGTATGGCATTTTTGGAGAAGGTAGGCCTTAACAATGGGAACCATGCAGGCTTTATTTGGTCAAAATTGGACAAAGGGGCGTGGCACCGCCCATACAAAAAAAAACATTCAAAATCTTATATCTCAAAAACTGCCGAACCGATTGAGCTCAAATTCACAGACAATCTTAGGAAAGAAAATTATTATCTAAGATCTAAGCAATATCATTTCTGGGCACGGGCAAAGCCGGGCGGGTACAGCTACAGCTAGTACAATAATATAATTCTGTAGTTATCAAACTATTAATATTATGGCGATGCTGATGATAACGATAGTGACAATGATTGGGGTTTTGAGAATGATGACTATGCTGAACCAACACCTATGTTTTAGATAAAGCGTATCTAAAAATATGTACAGTAAAACCTGCGTAAGTTGGCCACCTGTGGTGCAGACATTTTAGAGAGGTGGCCACCTTATACAAGGGTAGGTACCTATTTTTTTTTTTTTTAATACTTATAAATAATAAATGGCGCTTTTATCCATTTTATTAGTTTATTAAAACCATTATTAAAAACAAAAAAAAAATCCCCAAAAGAAACAGTTAAAAAAAAAGACAGCACGAAATTACATAATTTATAAAAATTTTGCTGTTTCCTGATTTTCCACGAAAGGCAGAGGAATACAGAAGTTATTCACAAACTGCAGAAATTCAGTCAAATCTATCCCAACAAGAGTTAAGACGAACGAATCGTTCATTACATTGACCGCGTTCAATGTGCTTTGGCGCCTAAATATTCAGGTGACAGTTTATCATAGAACATAGGCAGAAAATCTTGCCTTACACACGAAAATTGCCTAGATTTGCAGGCAAATCGACCAATCACAAGCTCTTGACTAGCTAGGCAAACGCGTATTGAGCGCGGCCATTTTGTTCTGTGCATTTTTAAACACCCAGACGAAAAAGTTCGAACGCCAGGCCAACTTTTGCAGGTTATTTAGTACGAAAGTTGAACTGAAATATATTAATTTGTGGCCAAGTTCCAAGATAGACAGGTGGCCAACATTCGGAGTTATTTGGTCGAATATTTGTATGAAATTTTCTTGGTGCTACTATATACTGGCCAACTTCGGCAGGTGGCCAACTTACAAGGGTGGCCAACTTGACAGGTTTTACTGTATAGGGTCCGCCATCTAACGTTTTTTTTTTCAACTAGTGCTTATTTCGCGAATGGTAACACTTAGCTCATGTCTGATTTGACAGATAATTAGTTTTATCCTTCCGCTGAACGAATATGGTTGTGTATACGCTTGAACAACGCTGGGAAATATTGCGACATTACTTTGAAAATCATGGTAATGTTGCAGAATGTGTGCGAAAATTGCGTACGGATTTTGGAAGAAGAGAAGCACCGTCAGCTCCGTATGTTCGTTATCTTGTGAAAAAAATGAAAGAAACTGGCATCCTCATCGATAAACCAAAGCGTGAAAAGCGAAAAACAGTGCGTAGGTACACCCGAGAAAATTGCTGCTGTGGCAGAAAGTGTGCGTGAAGCGCCATCAACATCAATTCACCGTCGTTCTTAACAATTGAACATTTCGGAGACATCATTGAGACGAATTTTGCATAAAGACCTTGGCCAGCCGAGGCAGCCATTTGAATGAAATTATTTTCCATTATTAACCGGAAGGATTGTGAAAAAAAAAAAAAAATAGGTGGCGCAACAGGCGGTAGACACCCTAGGCCTAGCTTCTCGCAACCATTCGTTTGTGTGAGTTTCTATTTTTGGGACGAATGGAAGGGACCTACAATTTTATGCCGATTCCGAACGGCTGAATTGAGAAGCTTTTTCAGGAGAGTTATACTCTCGGATGTTTGTCAGACGTTCGCGAGAGGTGGCGCAGTAGAAAAAAACCGGAAGGATTGTACATGTACTTTCAAATAAAAAAAGAAATTTAAGAAAATATTCAGTTGCTTTTTTTATAGCATTTTCAAAAAAAAAAGTTATTTGGCGGACCCTTTATATATAAATAGGTATATGCTCTTTAAATATATGTATTTTGAAATGCGCACATTGTGCGTAGGTAGGAGTATGTTACCGGGCAAACTAGTTTGTCCAAGTCCAAACCGGTGCATAAAAGCTCATTCGCTACTTATCTTTCGATTATCATTTAATTTGTTGATGCTGTAATTTACGTCTCTAGGATTTGGATATGTATGCATACCTGTATTAAAACTAAAAACATAGTATGTACGTATGTACATACCTACATACATTATTTTATTATAATATGTACATCCTTTTGCAAACAGAATTCACCAATCCTCGATAGTATAGTGGTCAGTATCCCCGCCTGTCACGCGGGAGACCGGGGTTCAATTCCCCGTCGGGGAGTTACGGATTTTTTTTTCTTTTTTTCTAAGCTGAAGCGCAGCTACGTGGACAGTAGACCTAAGGCTGAACCCACACCAAATAAAGCAGGAACAAACAAAGCAAAAACGACTATTGCTAGCCCACACCAGAAAAGGCAAAACAAAAGCGTTTTTTCTGATTTACCTAATTTGGTGTGGGTTATTGACAGTCAAGATGGTTTCAGACTCGAGCGACCGACGATATGGCTATTGTGGTAGCTAATTTATGTTAAGTGAAAAAGTTAATCAATATTGGGTCCATTCTCTAAACCGAGGAAAGTCAAATGAAAGTTTATTCATTAATATTACTTAACTGTTTGATAGTGTTTTTGACTAACTCGATTTTTTTTTGCCTAAAATGATTTATTGCTTGTTTCGGTGTACGTTACTCCATAAGCACACGTGTAATGTTTGACATACACAACACATAGCCCATAGGATAAAACGATATCCTACTTTGTTTTGTCTTAATCAGTGTGGGCACGCGTATTGTAGGTATTAAACTTTAAAAAAAACAATGAACAGTTTTGTTTGTTTAAGGCGTTTTGTTCCATTCGGTGTGGAAGCACCCTAAGGCTTTCTCTTCGACTCCGAATTTGGAAATTGTAAATGAAATTGCGCGCCATAAGTTTATTTTGGATTTTTGTACACAATCTCTTCAAATTTAACCATTTAACGTTTGCAAAACTTAACAATCACCAAATTTCAATATTGCAGTGTCTTCAATTTGTGTTTCGCACTTTGTTATAAACTTTGCTTCATCAATAAAGTAGGTATAGCTGTCAATTTGTCTTTGTTTTTTTTTTTTTACTTTCTCATTTGACACTGACATTATTGCAAAATTTGCAATGCAATAAAATTTGGCAAGTAAAGGAATAGTGAAATTGAAAACACAAACAAATTCTATGCTAAAGCCCAAGCGGACGCCCATAGCCCATTCTTGACGTCCTCACTCTATCGACACAAAAATCAAATGAAGGTTTGTCACGAAAGCACTATGGTGCGGAAAAGAAAATTCATGATCATGACCATGCGAGCATTATTTCTGAAAGTGGATTTTTGTTGCATTCTACATCATCCCTCTATTCACTCAAAATCTACCTGTCTCGCTGGTCACCACGTTCATGGAAAGGCACCAGTTCACAGTGCAAAGTTGACTATTCTTGTACCTGCCAAATTGTATTTCATTGGAATGACGGTTTGTTTTTGTGTGTAGCCAAATCGTTCATGGGAATAAAAGTCATGTCCATAATCGTGTCCCCATGCACAAAGGAGATCATGTCTACCAACTTGGCGATATAAAAGTTCGGCTGGCTTCAGCTTGCTGGCAATTGTCCAAATGAACTGCTGGCTGGCGAGGTTTCAGAAAAACTGAGTTCTTTGACTCAATTTTTAGCGAAAAACAATTATTAGATAACTAATTAATTAAATACATAACTTAAGCACAGCCAGAACAAACACGAATGTAAAAAAAAAAACACATAAAAGATATTTGCAACAAACGTTAAACTGGTTTGAATTATCGCTATACGGTCCATACAGGCCACATTGTGAAAGTGGGGTCGTTATCCCGAGTGCCAAAATAGTTTAATAACCCGCCCCAATAGCCAGATCATAAGTTAATTAAGTACTTTTGGGATGAGTTAGAAAGAAGAATTCGGAAACAAAATTTAAAAAGCAAAAAAACCCTCCTAGATAAGTTAAAGGATTAATGAGACCAAATAGGGTCCAGGACTACTTTCAACTTGGTGAATTTAATGCATCGACATATGCAGGCAATTAATGAGGCCCAATGCTTCCCTACGAAGTTTTAGGTCGAATATATTCATCATATTTCATTCGATTTTGGCCTATAATAGAATGTGTACGGAGACTTTTTTGAGGTCGATTTTGAAGTTATTTTATGTTTCGTTTTGTTTTTTTGCTTTAATAAATGAATTTATTATTAATTAGTTTAAATGTTTATCTGTTAACACTTCAAGTGTATTTGTACCAAATTTCAGCAATATATATTTATAATTAAAGTATATGTATTTTAATTCGTTTTCCGCAAGTATCAAGTGTACGGAGACTTTTTTGACTGACTGTAATTTTCTGAAACTACTCATTCGGCAGGGGTATTGACGACTATTTAAAATTGTTGGCTTAGTTGTATTGGTTTTTGTTAAATATTAGCCGTTTTTTTTTATCAGCGTGATCTGATCCGGATCATATCATAAAAATATATCAAACTGGATCATTGATTGACTTGTAGCAATAGTTGTTTTTCACATATAAAATCCAATACCAATTATGCCACACGGTACAATGTGACGTCACAATGCGATGATTTCTCCATTGCACTTCCTCATATTTGAGTTTGACAATTTCGCTTGTTGTGTCGGGGTGTTACCATATGAATACAAATCTGCATACATTTAGCAATCAATATTTTTTTTTGGGTAACTATGTTCAAACGTTATGTTCAAATATGCATCATAATTAACCGTATTGTACTGCTAATATTTCCATTTATATTTCCGTGCTATATAGCGAAACAAAACATATCGAAAGTCGGAGTAGTAACTTATTCGAATTTGAAAAAATGCTAATTGATTTTTTGTGTTTCATATTTTGGTCTGGCAAAATTACTGTCTGGCTATAGATAGATAGATAGATATATTTATTTCGTTAATAAATTACAGTTTGCTATCGCACAATTTACATTATATGCACAGAGATATGATTTACAAATGTATATCTTTCTACTGAAAAATTATTTATATATTTTTAAGTGATGCTATAAAATTACAAAATATAACCTGAGGAAACAACGAAGAAAAACCTCAATTTAAAAGAACAGAAAAGAAAAAAAAAAAGAAAAAAAAATTATATTATATAAGTAATAAATAAGTATATAGTTTTGTATTATATACGATTATAACAAGAATAAGCCACTCTAAAGATATGACTAGAATAAGTGTATTAAACAAAGCAAATAAAATTAAATAAATAAGATAAAATGACTAGATAAATAAGAAAAATTAATAAATAAATAAGTAAATAAATAAATAAATAAATAAATAATTAAATAAATAAATAAATAAATAAATAAATAAATAAATAAATAAATAAATAAATAAATAAATAAAAAAGTAAATAAATAAATAAATAATTTAATAATTATGACAGTGTAAATAAATTAACAAAAAAAATAAATAAATTAATAGATAACAGATATATAATTTAACAATAATAATTAGACAAGTAAATAAATAAACAGAAAAACATATAAGATTAACAATTAACAGATAATAGTGGGTAAATATATTTGACATTGCCATGTTAAACTAAGCTATTCTATATTTAATTGATTAATAAGAGGATTATTAGGGATGTCGCATCTGATCCTTAAGGAGTCATTGAGCTTTAATATTCTATTGGAGATCAACTCAATATTTGTTCTAATATGTAGATCTGAAGTAGAATGATGCCAGGGCAGATTAAGCATCATCTTTAGTACTTTGTTTTGAGTTATTTGTAGTTTTTTTAAGTGGCATTCAGCACATTTACCCCACACCTGGCAACCATACAAGAGAATTGATTGAAAGATTTGTTTTGTAAATTATAATCTTATTTTCCTTTGAAAGTAATGAATTTCTATTTATAAATGGATATAACATTTTGATAGCAATATTCGTTTTTTTAAGGGTCCGCATATTGTGTTCTTTAAAAGTCAGTTTTGTGTCAAGATGTATTCCGAGATATTTAACAGAAGGCTCCCATCTAATAGGGTGTCCGTTAATAATTAGCTGGTTAGCCGGAATGAAGCAAGGTTTTCTTTTTCGTGTAAAAAAGATTGCTTGGATCTTTTCGGCATTAAGCTTTATTCTCCACTTTGAGTAGTATTCTTGCAATATTTTAGTCGCATTTTTTAAATTCGTCTCAATATTGAGACCGAATTCATGCGATGAGAGTATTGCCGTGTCATCAGCATATATGGCTGCTGGCTATAATTTACAGGGACACTAACATTTAGTGAATGAAATAAACACGCCACATTTTCAGATCATGTTTCGTGATCTCGATGAAAAGCAGGATCACATGTTGTTGTTGTAAGTGCATGTAAATCGATGATCTATAACTATATGGATCATAGACAGTCATAGCTGATAATAAAAAACGGCTATTATTGTAGCTCCCATTTAAAGTTTTACTTAAAAAAAAAAGATCTTACAATATTTTTCACCAATATTCAACAATCCTCGATAGTATAGTGGTCAGTATCCCCGCCTGTCACGCGGGAGACCGGGGTTCAATTCCCCGTCGGGGAGAAACGATTGTTAAATTTTTTGTAACTTTATATTGAATTTGCTTGTAACAGATAGTGCCCGAAATATTCTTTTATTTATCCTTATTTTGTTTACCGCCACTATCTGCTTCACTAATGCACTTCTCCACGATAAAATCGTTTGCGCGAGATTCTAATATCAATGCAGACGGGGTACGAATACTTACACATCGACTTAGTAGAGGTAAAGTAGAATTAACCTTAAAGGACTGGCCATACACCTTTCCCATCGACTAGGTACCACACAAACTAATACGAAGCGCCGCAATAGAATAAAACCAAAGAAAGCTAGTCTTATGCCGAATTCACAATGTCGCTCTGCCGCGTGCGTGTTTTGACAGATTGAGTAGAAACAACGCGTTCATATTGTACAAGTCAAACCCAAATACAGGTTGAGGCGTTGGATAAACTTTAGATCGTAAATATCGTAAAGTTCAAGGCTACGACCAAGTTGGCCAACTTTCTACTTTTAAGTGCGTTTGACGGCGTTGTCATTTGACTTGCTCGATTTTATTATGTTTAGAACAATAGAGTACGCCTTTCATAGTTGGAATTGCATGGACACTTATGTAATGTTTAACTAGTAATCGTTCGAAATACTTTTTTTGAATACAAATTAATTATTTTAGTGCGTAGAAATGACGAATATAATTTGTCCGGCTTTGCCCGTGCCCAAGAATTGTATTGCTTCGATATATTTTTCTTGTCGCGGCAATACACATGAATGCTCCAAATTATACAATACAACTTTAGCTGTCATTACTTCATGAGTGACCAAAAGTAACGTTTACAATTTGTTCGTCCGATTTTGAACAAACTTCTCGCGCCAATACCGAAGACTGTAAATTTGAGATCAATCGGTTGGAAGGTTTCAGAGTCTATGCCATGGGATATATTATATATACGCTTTTGCATATATGTAATACTTACTACCTGAATTACATTTTCGTTAAAAAAAATTATCTCTTGCGCAGATTTTCCCGGAAACATTAGAAAAAAAAAAACTTTGCGAGTATGTACCTAATTAATACATGACAATGGGCGATCTTGTGAGATCGTAAAATTTAATCTGGACACTAAAAATGATTGTTAAACCGCGCAATGACCCTAATTAGAGGGTGATAAAATCCTTTCCATATTCGTTACCATTACTGGCGACGGATGACCGGATGTGGTAAAAACCCAGAGAGTGACAAGAAGGAAGAAGCAGTACCTCAGTACCTGCGATCGCATTCGTCCGAATATCGACGACCATTTCACTTCGATTTCACATCGCTTGTTGGAGAAAATTGAACATTCCATTTCACTCGAACGGCATACCAGGCCGTTTTTTGAAAAATGGTTCAGGCTTGGTGGCCGAGTTATTAGCGATCACACCATTTAAATGGGCCTTTTTTATAACCTTAATTCATTCAACTTGCCATAATAGTCATAAATCTAAATCAATATACATATAAAAGAGAAAACTAACTGACAGTGAGGAATCACTATGTACCAAATCTTGAGGGCTGCGCGAGCGAAGCCGCGGGCCCAAGCTAATTTGATCATATCCTTCTCAAGACTCTTAAAATCCACGCCAAAAAGATTACTAGGAAGGTTACATATTATTAACAATTATGAATTCGCATTAGCTTCTTCTAGACTTAGAGGTTCGCAGTCGATTCTTCCTCCTTACACCTATCGCCACAGACTCTCAGATGAACTCCCCGGTAAATATTGAGTATAATAAATATATACCTTTAGTTTAAGACCAAAGCTGGTTCTCCTCGAAGAACATGCAAATTTCGTGATGTCAATGCTTTCACTATATGGACTAAGAAGGAATGTAACGATAATAGAATAGTTTCCGAAGAATGCACATTCGATCATTTAGAAAGAAGGAATAATATGTTTATCTGTCAAATAATGTCAGTTTCATATATATACAAGCTGTACCCGCCCGGCTTTGCCCATGCATATAGGAATTGTATTGCTTTGCTTTTAGATAATAATGTGCTTTTGCAACATGCGAGAATAAATCGATTTTCTGAAATTTTCTTTCTGCCTCAATCTAAAATACAGCAATACGAACAAAAAAAAAAAAATCATGAAAATCGGCCCATTATCGAGTTATAACTTCGACTATTTTCACTCCATAGAAGATGTTTTTTTGTATGGGAGGTGCCACGCCCCTTTGTTCAGTTTTGACCAATCTTCACGGGAACGCTCCCGGGCCAATTCCTAAGATTGTCAGTAAATTAGAACTCAGTCGGTTCGCCGGTTTTCGAGATAAAATAATTTGAATGTTTTTTTGTATGGGCGGTGCCTCGCCCCTTTGTCCAATTTTGACCAATATTCTTAGGTGCACTCCTGGGCTTAAGATTATATGTAAATTTGAGTCGGTGGTTTTCAAGTTTTAAGCAGCCGAACATAAATCACGATCCACTTTTATATATAAAGATTAAAAACATTTTTCTATGTCTTAAATTTCTCCGCCTCTAAAAACAACACTCTTTTAACTACCAATTATTGGACCACTGAGTCCGTGTAGTGATTGTTCAATTCGAATATCCCAGCAAAGTTGAAGAGGTTTATCGTTTATGATAATTCTTTGAACTCACCTGCTCATCAATAGGACACCCCCTTTCATCCAATAGCTGTTGAGTAGAATCGCCCAATCCATCCAATGCAGCGCAATCTACAACTCGTACACCCATTGTGCCTGGGACAATGGCACGGACTGTTAGTGTGGTTGCTTGACCAACTTCGACTGCACCAGATCCATCTGGGCCACCCAATTCTAACCAAATGCGTACTCGCGGTGTTGCTGTAGGAGCATCGTCTAGTGGTCTCATTCGACCATTTCTATAAATATATTTATATTACAAGTTTGACATAGTAAAAAGTATGTGCCGAAATAGCTCAGTTGGGAGAGCGTTAGACTCAGTCGCTCTTCAGCAGCCAACGCGAACAGTCGACTTCAGTTAGTGGTGCAGTGTTAGCAAATCGTATAAATAAAGCAATTCTGGACAGAAAATTCCTGTAAGCCAATTGGCGCAGTGGATTAAGTCACAGGCTCAGAAGCAAGCGGAGCCGGTTCAAGTCCCCACGGGGGAAAGTGTCTTTTTTTTTTTTAATTAATTAAAATAAGTAACATTAAAGCAAAACAAAAAGTGAAAGTGGAAGTGCCGCAAGGCAATCAGGCGATGGACACTGGCCAGCCAAAGGTCCCGCAAGGCGATGCCCCGTTGTCCAAGCGAGTTGGAAAACATGTCCAACAGCAGCAACTGGGAGCAGCAGCAACAACAACAACAAGTGCACCAGCAACAGCAGCAAAAGTAATAGCAGCAAATGCAGCACCAACAACAACAAGTGTATCAGCAATAGCAATACCAACAACGTCAACAGCAGCAGTACAGTCGCTGGAATCAACAAAAGTTGAGAAAAAACGCCGTCGACGAATAAAGCAGACGCCGAATTTGTCATCAAAAAGAATGGCAAAGTCAGGAGATTCAATACTGACGTCAGAGGCTGAGACAGACAACGATGGCCTCAGCTATTCGTACGAATCTGAGGGGGGAGAGTGCCGGTACGTGGGCGAAGGTAACTCGTTCATAGAGTTACTGGACGCCGAAGATGAACCAGCACAAGAACAACAACAAGAAGATGAGGAAGCCGAGCTCGATCGTCTAATTAAAGAGCTCCTAGAGAAAAGGGAGAAGCTGCGTCAGCAAAAAGCTCAGCAACAACAACAAAAGCTGAAGCGAATCGAGGCGGCGCAGCAAAAACAAAAACAACAACAGCAGCAACAACAAGAGCTGAAAAAGCAGCAACAACAGCAGCTGCAAGGGCAAAGTAAAAGCCAAAAGCAGCAACAACAACGACAACAAAAGCCGCAGCAACCGCAGCAGAAAGAAAATAATCAGCAGCTGACACAAAAGCAGCCGCTGCAACAACAACAGCAACAACAGCAGCAGCAGAAGGAGCAACAGCAACCGCAGCAGCAACAGCAACAACAAAAACAGCAACAGCAGCAGCAGCAGCAGCAGAAAAAAGTAAGAGTCCCACCTATTAATGTAAGTTATTTAGAGATTAGTGATAGCATTAGGTTATGTAGATTAGTAAGTAAAGATTTTTATATTAAAAGGCTAAACGCCGAAAAGCATATCATAATGTGCAATAATATGGAGGAGTATAAAAAGGTACGCACCGCTCTGGAGAAAGCGGAAGCCGAATACTTCACGTATACTCCAAAGGGAGAAAAATTGCAAACGGTGCTGCTTAAGGGTATCGACCCAAACGTTAAAACGGACGAGCTCGAGAAGGAGCTCAAGAATTATGAGTGCGACGACCTTAAGTTCGTGGGGGTCAAGCCGTTTTCCTCGCCTTCGGACAGGGGTGGTAGCCGCAAATTACCATTCTTTTTGGTGCAACTAACCCCCGACAGCAAAATCGATAGTCTGAAAAGGATCAGATTCCTGTACTATCATGCAGTACGTTGGGAAAAATTAAAACGGTCAGATCGTGTACTTCAGTGTATGCGCTGCCAGAGGTTCGGGCACGCCGCAGCTAATTGCCATATGCAGTTCAGATGCGTTAAGTGCAACAGGGACCACAAGCATGGGGAGTGTCCTTTGGGAAGGGATAGAGTAGAGGATCGGGGCCAGCTCTCGTGTGTACTCTGCAAAAGCTCAGGGCATCCTGCAAATTTCAAGGGATGTCCGAAGTATCAGCAGGTCAAACAGAATGTGTTGGCTCGGAAACAGAGGTCCGAAGAAGAGAAGGGTCGAAAGAGTCGCTCGTTCTCAAATTTTGTTGCACCCAATGTGTCATTTGCCCAAATGGTATCTGGACCGGGTAAGGCAAATACAAAAACCGCACCAAAGGCTCCTACGCCTGAAGCGGATCTGGATTTGAAAGCGATCCTTCTGTCACTGCACGGAAAGATCGACAAATTCCAGAATCAGTTAAATGAGCAAGCGGCTCGAATAGACGTTATCTATTCGACGCTGTTTGCGGAGTCAACCGCGCCATAAATATGATGGGTACGCTGGACGAGGAAAAACTGAAGATCCTTGCGTTGAATGTTAATTCAATGATCAGGATCGAGAGAAGGATCAATGTTTCCAATCTGTTGAAAGCCGAAAAGCCAGATGTACTTTTGGTTAGCGAAACTAAGCTAAATCCGAAGCACAAAGTGGGCTATAGAAATTACAAGGTAGTTAGAAGAGATCGACCCCACTCCACTCAAGGAGGCGGTGTCGGTATCTTAATACGCAGAGGCTTGCGCCATAGGGTCATATATAGCAGGGACGTGCGTAGGTTCCGGGTGTTGGAAGCGTGCATCGTGTGCATTCCCCTCCATAGCCAGAGGCGGGTGTATGTGGTGTCACTTTACGCACCTGACGCACCCCAACCCATTATATTTTTAAATGAGCTCGAGACACTTTTTCGTTGCTTACAGCTCCAATCGGAGGACAATTATTACTTTTTGGGCGGAGACCTTAATGCTAAACATGCGGCATGGGGAAATGATACTCCGAATCCTAGGGGCAACCAGTTTCACGACTGGTGGCGTCATAATATGATTGAGTACAAACTCGAGTTGTACGCGACGGATTTCCCGTCTTTCCCTAGAGAAGGTTCTTTCTTGGACTTAGCGCTAGTTGACGAAAGACTAGAACTGACAGACACAGACCGACGAACGCGGAACTGTTTACGAACGGTCGAGTACGATAGTGACCACTACGGACTCGCCGTCGTAATACGGATCCCGAACGAACAAACGCAGCTGGAGGAGTACGATCAACTGCGCTCCTTCGATTATCGAAGAGCACAATGGTCGCGCTTCTCCAGAGTTTTACAGCGTGATATACGTTCGAGTGAGATCAACCCACCGACAAACAGGAACTTGACAAACGATGAAATCGACAGCCATTTATTGCAAATGAATGCCGTCATCAAACGGACAATGGAGCGGACTATCCCTAAGGTAGGACGTTCCACTGACGAAGAACAAACTGAGAAGTATCGAAACGCGACAATCGATGCTCTATACAGACACAAAAGTAGACTGCTCTCGAGGCTTAAACAGCTGCACAGACAGTTTACTGACAGGAACGATCCCGAGATGAAGACACTGAAGTCGATGATAAAAAACCTGAAACAGTTGATAGTGGAAAATTATAGAAAATCTGTAAGTTTGTATTGGGGCAATAAAATTCGGGCTATAAAATCCAGTAGTCCGAACATGTTCCCACAAATAAATAAACTGTTCAGGCGGAAAGATCATAACGACATTTCATGTGTCCGAATTCCTCGGACGAACGAGAACAGACAGACACTACTGACTGCTGGCATAAGTCCGGAAAGTGCCGACTCGAACGACGGTTTTTACGTGGTCGAAGACCCACAGGAGAGAGTGGATTTGATGGGCGCTTTCTTCGAGACCGTGTATACTGTGAACAACCCAGTTCGCCGTAATCACGATCTTGAAGAGAGGGCCTTTCTGAACCACTTTTATCTTCGCACCGAACTTCAGAATTGGCGATCCGAGAACAACGGTTTTACCGTGTTCAATGACGACAACCTTGCAAACGGCATAATCGCCGATGAAAGAACAAATCCCCAGTTGTTCGTGAGCAAAGATGAACTCTTGTGTATCTTTGAGTCACTTAAAAATAAAAAGTCGGCGGGAGTTGACGGTGTCCCAAACGTCGTATTAAGACACCTGCCTCTAGAAGCGATTGAGATCTTCGCCACGCTATTTAACAATGCGCTGAATAATGCATATTATCCAGTGCAGTGGAAAATGGCGGTGGTACACCCTATCCCCAAACGGGATAAAGATAGGACCAACCCGGCTAATCTTCGGTCAATTAGTTTGCTCCCGAATGTTAGCAAGGTATTCGAGAAGGTCGTTAATAGAGCTCTTTTGAAGTGGGCTGAAGAAAATAAGATTATTCCGGACAATCAGTTTGGCTTTAGAGCGGGGCATGAAACGATTCATGCCGCGTCGAAATTGGTGTCCGACATTCAGTGGCACAAATGCAAGAACCAATGCACGGGTGCCTGCCTGGTCGACTTTGAGAAGGCCTTCGACACCGTATGGTTGGAGGGGCTCTTCTATAAGCTGACTAGGTTGGGTATGCAAAAACCATTGCTATATATGATTTATGACATGCTTATGGGAAAGAAGTTCGTAGTCAAATCTGGCAACGTGACTTCGAGCAAAGTCTTCGAAATTAAAAACGGCTTACAACAGGGAGCGGTGAATTCTCCGATCTTGTTTAATATTTACACGAGTGATCTGGTGGGTTCCCTCAGACATGCTATAGCGTACGCAGACGATTTAGTGGCGTACAGATCAGGTCCAAAAGTCGAGGTCATCAACATCCTATTGCAGCGTGACTTCGATCAAATTAAGAGGTATTGCGATGATTGGAAATTGAAAATCAATTTCCAAAAATCGGAAACAATCCTATTTAGAACTCCATTGGCTAGGGCCTCTAGGGATACCAGAAAAAACTGGCGAAAATTAGCCATTATTGGACAAAATGGACAACCATTGGCGGTGCGAAGCGTGGTCAGGTATCTTGGCATCTGGCTCGACCAGTATCTATATTTTGACAAACATATAGATGCTTGTCTTGCTGGGGCCAAGAGGGCTTATGCTCTGACAAGGAGACTGTTTCGCAGCAGTCAACTTGATTCCAGAGTAAAGGTCATATGCTACGTGGCCCTTATAAGGCCGATCATCGCTTATGGCTGTCCCATTTGGTTCAATATAGCGCCTTCCTATATGGAAAAGATTCGGGTGTTTGAGAGACAGTGTCTCAGGACCTGCCTAGGGTTGTTTAGAACTCCCGAGTCTGAGTACATAAAATATTATCCCAACAAGACCCTATACGATGGGGCTCGATTGAATAGGATTGACAATTTCCTAATTAAGGTGATTCGAAGGCACGTTGCAAGGGCGATGGCCAACGCTAACAATCTGATCTCGGGTGGTTATTATCCGAATTTAATGTACCACGAGAGTACGCTCCGGTCTGGCTTTGTCCCGCCTGAGGCATTTCTCCATGCAGACATGAAAGGGTTAGTCCAAGATAAAGATGGTGTGCCGGTATTGTACCACAGCCACCGCGGCGCGAGGGATAAGCGGCTCATCCACGACGGGTACGCCGCCAATGCTCAGGAGCTCCTCCGTTTTAATACCGCGATTGCGGATCGGGACACGGTCGATACTTTAAAGCAGTTCACCGAATTTTGGTGGCTTGAGGAAGAGGTGAGGGCAGACACGCTCTCCCGGGTCGGTGCGTTACCTACGTAACATCCTCCTTAGTTTTAAGCTAGTTTGTAAGTTAGTTAGGTGTATTTTAGGGGGTCTTTGGGAGGGGCCGGGCTCGCCAACATGAATGAGTGCTACCGAGACTGGACCGACGCTTATGGCCTCGCTCAAGTCCCGGCGGCGCGTGTGCACCATGTTGGCGACTGCCAGGCGCCCATCGACGCGATCGGGATGGTGACCAATCGAGAGATTGCTCATCACCCTGATTATAGGTAATTTAGGTTAAGTAGCTTAGATAGTTTTAAGTAGTTTTAGGTAGTGTTAAGAAACACACAATAATAAAGCGTTCAAGTTTTAGCAAGTTTTCTTGGAAAATAAAAAACAGTGCAATTTAGATAAAATTGATAGATTTAAGGCCGAAAGGCAATAGTTATAAGGATATAGTTAAGTTTAGAGTGCTCGTTAAGAGCCAGTAAGCTAGATTAAGATACATGTTAGTTTTAAATTAGATTTAATCATTTTTGTCTAGTATGTAAGTTAAAAAAAGAATGAATAAAAATGAATTTAAAAGTCTAAAAAAAAAAAAAAGAGCGTTAGACTGAAGATCTAAAGGTCCCCGGTTCGATCCCGGGTTTCGGCATTCTTCTTTTTTTCTGACTTACCTTACACTTTTTATTGATCCATTCGCCACATTCATTCCAACCGCATTCGAGGGCAAAACACACTTTACGCGTTTCAGTATATCCGAACTCTGTCGCAATTTCTCATCTATCTGTAACATAACCTTCACGGACATTTCCAAGCTACCATCGGCTTTTGGTTCCGCCCGAACTCCACAACCAGATGTGGGTAGCTTAAGGGTCACATTCGTTTGCTGCGTCCCTCGCGACCGGCATTCGAAAGGAAAATCTTTTGCATACAACAAACCGCGAAAATTCTTGCTCAAGTCTATACGCATCTCGAATATATCTCGGGTGCAATTCGCTTTAACAGATACAATTTTGTTCTTTGGATTTTTTAATACAGATGAAGATTTATCAGTGGCTCCAGCTGATGAATCAGCATCCGATTTTATTGTTGTTGCATCAAAATCTATAGCTGACCGCTTCTTTTGTTGTTGTTGTTGCTGTTGATAAGGTGCTGGAAATAGGCTCGATGTCAGCAAGGTGGCCTCCGAGAATGAAACTAATGGCGTCAACGGAGGTGATGATGGTGTTGGAGCTGTCGGTCTTAATGCCCAACCAGTGGAACAGAAGAACTGCTGATGGATTAATAAGATTAGAGACAATTTGTGGATAAACATGTTTGTGGTGTTGCTTCAGTTTGTTTGCTTGGTAATTGTTGTTGGTATAATGAAGAGGCCGATGGTGGTGATGGTTGATTGCCTCGTGTCGCTGGCAGTTCTTTGTTGCACATCTGCAATGGTAATGAACGCGAAAAGTAAATACAGTTACTGTTTGTTAAGAAATTAAGTAATAGGTATGTAGAGGCAAAGAATAGAATAATTGAAGGTTATGTAGTTGCTGTAACGGTATGTTGATGATGCACAATTACTTGAGGACAGGTATCTATCCTTTAATAAAGTCAGTGCTGGAACTACTTTGTACAATATGACATTGTGTAACATATATACACCGAAACGAGACTGAAGTTAGATGGATTAAATTTCTCCGAGTGTTTAGTCAATGGGCGCGCTCAAAGTACATATAGGTCATTATGTAGGTACCTCATTTAACCTCGTATGCTATAGGTAGATTCAAGGCACATAGCCGGCGCAATGTCCCTCCACGATTCTAACACAAAGGGTGCGCCGTCAAAAAGATGTTACCAAATGTCTACTTGGTACCTGAACCTGAGGGTGATTTCAAACGTGTCGTGAATGCTGATGCTATTCTGATGCAAACGATAGAACAGTGCAGGAAATATATCTATTGTCTAAATATCTAGGTACATTTTTGTTTAGATATTTAAGTAGGTAGGCACGCACTCTCGACCTACACGATTATTAGTTTTTATTGTCAGTTGCGATATCAGGATCGATATCCATTGGTTTCTTTTGAAAAAGGCTATAAAAGAACACAGTTACATTTTTTAACGATTGTTGCTTTAAATCTTTCCATTAATATTATGCAATACATATTGATATTACATATTTTATTTAAATGACTCCATCAGTCCATACTCTCCAGTCTCCAACCATTTTTTACAATACGTTCCTAATGGTTTTGGCCTCTATTTCACGAATAACTTGACCAATATTGTTCTTGAGTGCCTGAATCATCTTGAATTTTTTACATTTCATCAGTCTTTAATGGCACCCCCCAAAAAAATTCTAACGGCGCGGCGTTAAATCGCAACTTCGTTAAGGCCAAACAACATGAACAAAAAAAGTGTGCATTAAATTATTAATTTTTGGACAGCTTTTTTGGTCCGTAGCCGCATTTTGCCAAAACCATAGCATGCCCAACTACTCTAAATCCTTAATTCCTGCCCATAATAAATCGGTTATCATGCCTTATGTAGCGTTCTCCATTGACTGTAAAGTTTCTTTCTTTGTCGCCTTGAAAGAAAAGTAGGCCTATTAAATCGCCAATCCTAAAATCACACCAAACGGTCACACTTTCAGGATGCTGCTGTATGACTAGACTAGATGTGAATGAGTCCCATATATGGCCCTTTGGCCGAAATGGAAATGTGCCTTATCTGAAGAGATGATTTTTTAAGCAAAATTGTCATCAATTTCGAGATGTTCTAAAGCCCAAAAAGAGCAGTGATAACGAAACGTGTTTGCATGTCCGTGTGCTCATGATCACCTTGTAAGCGAATAATCCGAGAACTTTATGCAAACTTTTTAGTGAGACATCAGTTGCTGAGATCTTTATCTCGTTGAGGTTCTGGGGTTTGAGCGCACACTCTCGCTAACAGCACAATAATTATCTATGAGTAAGTTGTAGCAACTTTGCCTATACCTCGGCTCCGCTATTAACTTTGAAAATGACATCACATCAGAAATCAAGCGAAGAATTACACTTGTCAACCGCTGTTACTTCGGCCTAAGAAAACAATTGATTAGTATGGCCTTATCGAGAAAAATCAAGAAGACTCTATATAAGATCATCACAGTCCTGCTTTAAGGAGCAGAATCATGTGGACGTTATCAAAGGTGGAGGAAGATCTCCTTGGTCCCTTCGAACGCAAAATTCTTCGAGTGATTTTCAGTCCCGTGTGCCTTGACGAGCTATGGAGGAGGAGATTTAATAGCGAACTCTGCAACATGTACTACACTGTACAGCGACATCGACCTGGTCAGAAAAGTACGCATCAATCGTCTAAGATGGATGGGACATGTTATGTATAGACAGAGAGAATGGACATCAAGGCTCCAGCTCGTAAAGTCTTCGATTCTAACCCGGAGGGACAACGCAGTAGAGGAAGACCTCGCCTTAGATGGTGCACGCAAGTGTAAGGGGACTTCAACCAACTTGGAATGCGTAACTGGAGGCAGTTATAGCGAAAGATGGCGCTAACTGCAAAGGCGTACTGGCTGAGAGCCAGGTCCACCCCGGACTGTAGCGCCACCTAAGTAAGTAAGTTGTAGCAACAACTGAGCTGAGCACTGTCAATGACGACAAGTAGATGCTCATCAGCACCGCAAGTGCACAAATTAACTTGAAAGAAAATGCGTCTTAAAAAATATTTATTGGCAGCCCAAACAAATTTCCCTTACATAATATATCCGGTGCTGTGAAGTCAATCACCAGTTTATCATCTTCTAAAAGACCGCGGAGTAGACATCAAAATTTGAATTAATATGAATCAATTTCACACATAAAACAAGCAACAACGATATGATTTGCTGTTCCGTGCGGTCTTCTAACTGTTTATAACTTTATGGACGTTTACTACCTTTAACTCATTTAAGCATTTGAGTTAAAGGTATAGTAAACGACTCTACAAATTCTTCGATTGATTGAAATTTATGCAAATGTTGTGAAAGACTGTAAACGGTCTGTTTATAGATTTTATCATTCACCCGGTAGACGTCCATTTTAAAATATAAAGTACCCACAATGCGAAGCATATAGCAATGGAGCGTATATGATAATAATTCCGTATATGAATATTCGATTAGTGGCTATTCAAGATTATTATATTGCTATATTTATGCATAAAGTGACACATTCATAAGAAAGTATTTGCCGAACAGAAAGACATATAGATGAATTCGGATTTGACCATAAATTAGTAGATATTGAAATAAGTTCCGATAGAAATACATTCATTTTATTAGCATATATCATTTCACTTTTAGTAATACATATTTGTAAAACTATTAATGTGTAATCATTTGTAAATTTGGCCTGTTTGTATACCTTATAGTATCATCTTAAACATAACATGGGACTTAAAAAAGAAATTTTAAAGAGACCGTATACCTATAGAAAAATATCCTTCCCAATCATCGGTCAGCTCGAAAATAAGAATGGTGAACTCCTTTTTTTGTAATCAATCTAATATAATTTATTTCACAAGTAAGTATTCAGTTATTTTAGTAAACTATAAGAAAGATATCGCGATTTTTCAATTGTCGTTCCCGATTCCAGAACGATTCGTCCCGCTGCATACCAAATTTTCTCAACTACTTTTCTTTCTTCCAAAATTGTTTCTCTCCTCTTCTTTTCTATCTCACCTCAGTTTTATTTCTGGAATAATCCGTTTCGACGTTTTTAGATAACTAACTATTTAGATTTTATTTTATCGCAATCGGCCGACTCATAAGAAGAAATATGAAGGATCTGTATAGGGAAATTAAATGTTTGGGGGAATTGATCTAGGATTTGACCTAGGATGGTGATGGACCCAATATGGTATCTACCTAGTCTATAGTGTGATTAACTCACACCCTATACAACCTAACCTAATCTAACCTTGGAGTATTGGAAATTGGGTTAACCCAAAATTTGGTATATACAATTATTCTTTAGTCTAATCATAAAGTTATTTTAGAACATTCTTTACTAATTTTGGTATTCTTTAAATTCACTGAAATATATCAAATATTACACATAGAAATATAATTTCTAAACTCAATACCCAAATCTATGATTGTTTAACAGTGAATTTGGCAAAGCTGTCTTACAAAAACAAAAATGCTAAAAGCACCATCTATATAATGTAGGTCGTTTGAACTATAAACTACATATTTGTCTTAGAACTTTTGTTTTGCGAAAACATTGCTAACAAATTATGATTGTATGTATTGTAACCTCAATAAAAAAAAAGATGTGAAACAGTAAAATTCAATATAAATGTATCTAAGGTGCGGTCTGTAAATTCGTCAGTATATCTTATATCGACAAACTTGAATTGTAAAACCATACAAAATGTTTATTGTTTTATTACATGCGAAATTCCAGTTAATTTGGTTTGATGACCGATCGTTGACCTTTTGGTTGAAGCTGTAAGAATAGGACAACATTTGGCCAATGTCACACGCAACCACCTTAACATATCTTTCAAATAAAACAAATAAATGATTGATGTACACACATCATATCACATGTATCCCCCTTGAGAAAAGGGAAGTTAGACTGGGTGCTACACTTCTTAAATATTTATCAATGGAAACTAAATTTCTTAGTAACTGCAGCATTACCGCGGTAAATCAACTGTTAAACGTCATTATAAAACGTCTGTAGTTATCCTAAGCAATTTACATTTAACGAAATAAAAGTCCTTTTCAATTAATAGTTGGAGCTCGATGATAAAAATAAAAGGAATTCAGTTTTTCTTTACAACCATATAATAATATTACAAATATTTTCTTTTAATGGTAAAATAGATTATAAGTAGACAAAAGCATTAACCATTTCGTTTGATCAAAAATGCGCTAAGAGAGAAAAATACCCCTTAAGGGAAATTATTATGGTCTCCCACAACTGCGTTTGGTTAACTGAAAGATTAGTTTACACTGTGAATTAAACGAAACGGGATGAGTTAAACTAATCGAAAAAAACCTCAGCCAGCTTAATTTAAGCTTCAGCTTAATTTCTCACTGCGAAACTGGACATTAATGTATTTTAACCGACATTTACTATTCGAACTAAATCAGTACAACAACAGCACGAGCTGTTTTTCACTTCGGATGCTCTCTGAAAGACAAGGGTCTTCTCTGGGGGTATGTCAGCAGAATTGCTGGTTTCTTGGTGTCACGACCACATAAGTTCCGATTGGCACGCTGACTTTAGCTAGTGAGTTAGTCTGTTGTTTCGTTGCCAGCTGTAATCCAGTGGAAAAATTCGACTAGCAAATTCGTAGATGGTGATTTTTTGTTACAGATGAGTCAAGAGTTTTGAGAGCTACTTGGTTGTCTGAGAATAGAAATATAGTTTTAACAGAGGCATATCATTTAATCGTTTCAACAATAGCTGTCTCTGTCTATTGACACAGATATAATGACAGAGAGAGCTTTAGTGAAAACGATATCGTTCGATCATTTTCATTTTACGGTGAACTAGCCCCCAGGTGTATTAGAGTTTCTACCAAGGCTGACTGAATGGGTCGCTTGCGGCGAATCTATCTCAATTTTAGATTCAGTCCCTGCCTCCATCTTAGAACCGTCTGTGTACCAGACTAGGTCAAGTCGTGACGGATTGGGATTACATTTTTCCCAGTAACTCCTCGGAGGGACGATGATAGAGAAGTTTTTATGGAAGCCATTTAGCATGTCATCTTAAAGCATGCTGAATGGGCTTTCAGGCTCCCCCAACTAACATTTCAGCTTCGATAAGCTTCAATAGAGGATTACTTTTAGTTTCCAAAAGAATCCTATAAAACTTCGGTAAGGTCCGAAAGGCGAACACTTATCGAAAGTATTTTATCTATAAAGCCTCTAAAACAATTTCTATTAGGACTCTAATAGCTCAATAATCGAAGCTTTATCGAAACTACGAATTTGTAAAATAAAAAAAAGATGTTTCAGATTCCATTCATTTTTTCATTTATTGTAAGTAAGTATTTCTTTGTATGAATGTGGTTGTTATTCTGTATTGTATTTATTCTGTCTCTTTGGTATTCTTTTAGGCCTGGAATGAAACATGAAAAGAGATAACAAATCTATAGAATGAAAGAAAAAAACCCAAACTCCCGCGGGATTCGAACCCAGACTTCGAAGTATCAGAAGTACCTTATTCATCATATGCGCTACCTGTAATATGCATTTTACAAAGTTAAAACTTAACCAGTTGAAACTTTTCTCTATTACACTGGTCAACAAAATTTTTGTAACAAGAAAAGTGCTTAGTAATTTTGAATTACCCGCCTACACTTAGCTTACCGCCATATTTATTTTTTTTCCATCAGGTCTGGTTTTCATGTTACAGCTACTTCCCACAAAACTGAAAAAAAACTGTTTTTGCTTTATTGTCGGCATTCTAAAGTTTTGTTTCATTTGAAGAGCGTAGTGTGTTTTTCTGTTTTCTGTGTTAAGTAATTCTTAAATAATGTCAAGAAAGTGTCAAAATGATCCCGACAAGTTTTGCTGCATTTGTGGCGGCATTACTTTTAAAACTCAGCGAAGGAATTTGACACCATTACACTCACCGAAAAAAATGTTTAAATGCTTTTATTGTAAAACCATCTATTTACAATTTAAATAGCAAATTTGGTTAATTTACTATTTTAATTGCAATTTTTTTAGTTTTACTATTTTATTTTTGTTTTTAATTTGTGTTTTTATGTTTTTTTATCGTGCTGGGGAACCGCGAGGGTATTTCCTGCATTGTGACATCAGAATCGAAGCTTTCCAAACAAAAGAAGTCGGGATACAGTTCTTCACTAAATGGATACGACCAAGTTGGCATTGAGGGACCTATCCATCGGCCAGGCGATACATACCGATTTACCCCCTTGACATAAAACTTCAGGAAATGTGGCCTCCCACAACAGATAGTAAAACAAAATTCAAAATTCAATTTTAGAATTGAAAATAGTAAAAAATAAGCGAAATTTACTATTAAATTGTAATGACTATAGTTACAATTAAAATTGTAAATTTTACGCAGAAAATTGTAAATATTAAAATTTTGTCTGTGAGTGTAGTAACTAAGCTATATAAACAGTATTTCCATCGGACAACAAGACAAAGCAAGGGTTCCACACATCTGTTGTGTTACATATGTGTGTCTTCGTACTGGATGGGCGAGAAGATCTCGATCTATGCCTTTTGAAATACCTATTTGGGCGCCGTTACCGATGAACACGGTGAAGGATTCCACCAAGATATTTATACCATAGAAAAGCGGTACCAGGGCAAGTGGAGTCAACGTATGCTAGCCGATTACTGTTGGATATTAAAACGAGATGTCCCTGAAGCAAAATATAGAAGAAAATCATAAAGCTACATTTATAATTATGTTATACAGTTTAGTGAAATAACTTAGTTTTGGTGCTTAAAACTAGACATTTCTAAAATTCAATAAAATCTAAATTACAAAAAAACTATTCGTATTGAAATCATTCTAATTTTATTTCTATTATCCTTATAACTGTCCTAAACATAACCAGACAAAAGTTTTCATGTTACATGCAAAAAGTGTTTTTTTGTTGACCAGTGTTATCAAAACAAGCTTTGTTAAGAGTTCCATTAGCATTACATATTTACCTTCGGAAGCATTACATAATATATACCTTCGGACCTTTAACCAAACTGAAGAAATGTTCGCCTACGATGTTTTATTCTTCCTTCCTTCATACCTATAAAGCTTCGCTAGTAAAATAATGCAAGCCACAAAGAAGTCTTCCATAAAGTTTCGATTAATAACTCTTGGAAGTTTTATAGAAGTTTACTTATAGAAGCTTGTGTAATAATAATTAATCGAAGCTTTATAGAAACTGTAACTTCCTCTTCTTTCGATAACTACAATAAACGAAGCTATGAATTTAATTGCTCTTTAGAGCTTCATCTTATTTTTCTAAAAGGCCTTAATGAAGTTGTTATAGAAGTCAAGACTTCGGTAAAGAGTTTGCTTCTGCTAGAAGCTTTACAGAAGCTCTAAAGAAGCCTTGACCTGTCGAATCTGAAACATTTGTGCCTTAAGGAAGTTGAAATGTTAGTTGGGCCATTACGTCCAGCAAAGACAGATGACCTCCATGGTAGGAATAGGGGTCAATGTTATTATTGGAACAGTCGATAAATGTTCAGTCTTGCCTCCATTTGAATGTGTATTTGAATAGGTGCAAGACCTAGGATGACATTCAGTTCTGTAGTCGGGGGCGAGAGTAGACAGCCCGTCATAGTTTACAAAGCTATACTTTGGACCCGTTCTAGTTTTTTGACTGTGGTGACTTCGTTATAGTCATCATCCGGAGTCTAAGACCCCATTTGTTACCACAGACTCGGCGGCTGATCCATAGGCACCTGGTAGGCATGTTCATTGTACGATCTATTTGTGTGGGTTCCATGATAATGTACTGTCAATGATAATTCCCATTAACTTTGCTATTTCCGTGAGAATTTAATGGGTATAAGGTAATAAGGAGATCTAGTTTCCACGGTTTGGTAAAAGGGACGGTTCGTCTTTTTTGGATTTACAGCCCTTCTTTGTTACACCAGGTCTAGACAATAGATAGTGCGTATCGCAGTATTACTTCAAGCGTGCTTTCGAATTTGCCACTGCAGAGGCGTGGTAGAGGAAAGGCAACGATTCCGCGATCGATTTTCTAATATATTTTCAACGGGAAGATTTTCTCCGGACAGTGAGACCCATCAACTATGACATCAATCCCTAAACTTACCAAGGACTATGTAGATCGTCAATGACAAGGAACCATAAGAGTGTCTAGAGGACGTACGCTTGAGGACACCCTTGGTTGTTAAATATCCACATGACACTAATGACGCGTTCAAGACTATATACACATATAGGTAGACAGCATTCATTAATCCCTAGTTACCTACTATACATCAAGGTTAAATGCGAATAACCCTTTTTCATATTATTCTTGCAGTCATACGTTAATAAAAATAATCAATGATGCAATGCAAATATTTATTCCAATTCTTCTTTTGAGTCTCGGAATTCCTCCAAAGAGACAAGCATTCACAAAGCTCAAGACTATATTGATTTACTCACTCAAACGTATACCACACTAAGACGCGCATCACTAAACACCCTTTCAATGGCAAATAAAATTTGTCCCTGAAGTATTGCCCAGAAACGAAAGGCGAAAACCATATCGAAGACAAACCTCATCAACCCCCACCGGCCGCCAATTGAATATTCTCAATTTGATCATATTTTTCGCACAAATTTCCATCGAATGTATAGGTAATACAAGATTTGATTTAATAACATTCAAATATTTATTTTTCCCACAAATAAATATGTAACAGCAAATATTACAGAAATAATAATTCTCATACTAGTCGTAGCTAGTCGTTACTTATTCAAATTCGAAATGGTACGCACCCAGCATTCAGCAAACAGCAATACCCATATCCCAACCCAATCGGCAGCTATTTTCAGTGGTTTGGAAAAGAGGTTTAGGTTAGATAAGCATACAAACAAAAATATGTATTTTAATGTGAACACACAATCTTCGTCGAGTTATAAGATAAATTCATTACCAATCACGTTTTGGGACGAACGCGCATCGGTCGCTTGTGTGATGTAACTTGATAAATGACACTGCCGTCATTTGCACATAAAGTTGAATAAACTTGTCAAAATACTGACCAGATAACCTCATTAGATGATCGCAATGCATATTGTTATTCGATTAGCATAATGTTGCAATGTGACCGGCTAGCTCTATTACTCCTTTCATATAAGGCAGAGGTAGAGGTAGGCCACTTTCATTTTTATTTAATTGACATTAATCAATCAGGGTATGGCCGGGCGAGTGTTGTGGACTGTCTATTTCCTATACATATAGGTGATTCGAAGGCAAGGGCTATGGCCAGCGATATAATTAACCTGATCTTTGAAGCTTATTTATTACCCTTCTTAATGTATAATAAGACTACGCTCTTATCTGACTTTATCTCCATTCAGGTACCATAAATGCCCATTGCGTTTCCTGAATCGAATCAGATACAGTAAACCACATATACGATGGAAAATACAGAAGCACTTACCCTTGAAAAACACCCATTTTGCCTGCAGAAACCAAGTAGGCCTCGATAGTTAGTGGCGTGGCGTGAATAATTTGAAATGGTAAGTCGAAGTCGAAAAATATCAAAATGTCAAAGGGAACATGTAGTAGGTATACAAAACCTACAAAACCTTAGTTAATTGTTTAAAGACATAAAATTGAAAACTCCAGGAAGAAATTAAATTAATGAAGATATTTTTTCATCTTGATTCAATAGTGCACAACTTTCATATTTCGATTTGTTTAATAAAACCAAAAAATAATTGCGTGTAAACGTGATTTATATCTTGTCTTATAACATTGTCTTTTATTTCTACATAAAGGTTCTTGAAATGTGTGTTTAAATCGAGCATTCGCGATTTTTGTGGAGGTCCAGCAAAATCATCTACTTAATCTTTGAAACATTTCTTCAAACGTATTTAGGTGCCTACGTAGATCATAGCCAGCCAAGACTCAAAACACTTGATTTCTCACTTAGCGACTTGTTATATACAACCTCTATAATTCTCTTGTAGAATTTGAAAAAGCTGCAGTCAGGATAACTTAACCTAACCTAGGTTGCAAAGGGTGTGAGTTTATCACAGTAGACTAGACACTATATTGGGCCCATCGTTATCCCTGATGGGGAACCTTCACGGTCAAAACCTAAACCAATTCATCCAAACATTTTATTTCCCAACCTCCTCCAAATTGTCGAAAAAGTATACCTTTCAAGTGCTTCCTTCTGTTTCGAGCAAAGGTGTTGACATTCACAAAGAAGATGGGTAATATTCTTTGCGCATGTAGGACGTAGCACGTAGGTCCTCTTGTTTTCTAAGAAGGCAGTGCTCAGAGAGTATCCATATCGTCATTCGTAACTTTGATCTGCTGAGTTTTAAAAGTTCTACAGATTTTTTCCGATCCAGCTCAGGCCACGAGCCTTGTGTGACTATCTGTCTACCCTAGCATTGAGCGACAGCTCTTGACTAGGTCAGATTTGATGTTTTAAGAATTTAGCGCCTTTAGCGCAGCCTGACTATCAATGTAGTTACCGATATTCTTATTGTGGATATTGATTTAATTTCAAGTAGATCCGCAACTTTGAGTACGGCCAGAACCTATGCCTGGAACACACTGCATGTGTCCGGAAGTCCATTTGGCACGTGGCACGCCCAAACTTTCATCCGCTTTATCAGGAATATTATGGGAAAGATTGCTTGAGCAAGGAGCTATGTCCTATCTGTCCGGTTTTGAAGGCCCTAATACGTTAGTTATAGGCAGAGCAGACAATTACCTGCTTGTAATTTTATTTTGTAAGTCCAGTGGTAAGAGATACATAAACTCCTCGAGTGCAGCTGTTTGTATAGTGCGTAAATCACCAGTAATGGCAGTGAAGACCGTTCTTTGAAACCCGTTCAATATAAGCCCCCAAACAAGAGTCTTATAAGTAAGGATGGGTCTGACTACCATGGTGTATAGTATAGCCAATGCAACAATGTTGATTGCAATCCCCACTTTTTTCCCGCAGTACTCTTACAAACGATGAGAACATTATGAGCCTTACGGACTCTTTCCTGAACCTGAAACTACACTCTACACTTTTCACTTCAGTTCAACAATTAATTCGGTTTCAGAGTTTCGTTTAAACCTTGAACAGAGCTAATTCTGTAGTAGGTGGTATCTTGTATTTTGTACTAAAAAGTACTACATAGTTCCGTCCCTTGCGCGTTGACACGTAGTTCACACCATTTTCTGAGCTTGTTAAGGGCCGATTTCATAGTTCCACTTGTGTTCAGGAATTTAAAGCAAAGGAGGGGAGCGCCTCGATTCGATTGCAATGCATCTATGTATCCCACCCTCCAGGCAAATATTTTTTGTAAGCTTCTCCGCAAATGATTTATTATCATATCACTGTGAAGCATTTTAATGAATTTCATTCAATTCTGTGAGAATTTTAATTTAACATTAAATGAAAAACTGCTTGCAGCCAGAATACTGTGCATGCATGCAAATTATCTCATAAGCGACCCAATTTTTTGTTGGCTTATATCGTTTATTGCATGTGCTTAGTGCTAAACTGACTAAAGCGTTTCACTTTCGTACCTACGTGTATATCTGGAGGTTGTATTTAAACTTTTTTTGTCACAATAATTATGGGAAATTATCTCGCAAAGTTGAGGTATGTTTCTTTGTATTCAACCTAAAGGAGGAAATTGAAAATGGATGTGATCAAGAGGTCGTTATTTAAAGTGCGACATAAATAGCATAAGTGAAGTAGGTATACTCTTTGGACAGGACAGAGTACACTTGAAATTGACACAGAAGATGTATTATGTGCTTCAATCTGATATTAGGTGATAGGGTGCTAACTGCTGTATACAAATTGCATAAGTACCTACATAATTATGTTTTCGTAACTGTATGAAAATGTAGTGGATCTGTAAATTAATGGTTGTCTTAAAGCAAATAAAATTATAAAGCCACTCGCTACAATTAAGTAAGTTATATTTTATATAAACAGACATTAAGCTAAGAACAGGAATCATAATTTAATGCCGAAATAGCTGATCTACATATAAATCTATATCTATTAATTCACAATACCTTTTTTTTTAAACAAAAACGGCATCTCCAAAAGAGTTTGTTACGTTTGTATGATGATCTTACGATGGGCTTGTGCTTATGTAATTATTTACCACAGAAAAAAAAATTCCAAAAGGCTTAATACACTCTGATGACAATTTATACGGTGAAAATAATAGTTTACCAAGTTTGACAGATGACTTACGTGATGTGTTTCAGTTTTATTCGGTTTGCATTGGCCGCGTTCCATTGACCGCTAGATGACTAGCATGCCAAACTCCATATAAAAAAAACTGACATTTCACCATTTGCGGTAGAGCTCTAGCACATTTTGTGAAATATCCTTTTCTGGGAAATTTTTCAAGCTAGCGCAAAATGAACTGCTAGATTGAAAAAAATAACGAACTGTCAAAATAAAAGTGAAAAAGCAGAAGTCAAATATTTCCAATTTGGTGTAAGGAAATCAAACTTCTATGTGATGAGTATTTGTTTATTTAAATTAAAGTGTATTAATAAATATGCGGCATGATGGCACAAAATACATTTTTGACTCTTATGAAGATGATATAATACGAATTCAAATTTCCTTCACCAGGGATAATATGTGCTAGACGACTAGCGGTCAATGGAACGAGGCCAATGTCTTGACTGACTACACTCAGTTGACATTTTGATTGCTCACTTGACGTAACTATAGTAGAAGTGACGTTAAGGGGAAATTTAGTTCAAACATTTCCAGTCGACTTAAGATGACTAGACGAAGACGAATGTGTCCAGTATAAAGTTGAACAAAATAGTTCCCCAACTGATCCGTATTTCAGTTTGAGAAGAAAGTTCACACGAATGACATGCTAATTCAAAACATATTTTTATCCTCACGTTCATCCGTGTGACTGTGGCGTGGTTTTTGCAGTGGTGATCTGCGTTACATGTTCTGAAATTTAAAGCAGTAACAATTTCGTTCGTGTGTTTCACAGTAATAAAACGCTCATCACACAAGACCTGCTCTATGGTATAGAAACATAGAACTTTGCGAAGACGGATAAAGATATTCTTGGTGGTTTCAATTGATTTCGATACCGTTTATGCTAGAAAATTGTGCATCTGTTGCCAAAAATGGTCCACGTAGAGCTAATCGAATGGAATACTAACTTTACTTTACTTTTGGGGGCGCTTACAGTCCAGCGTGGACCACACGTCCTCAACAAACAAGCCCCTCCAGCCAGCTCGGTCCCTAGCTAGCTGCCTCCAGATGCGCATACCAAGTTAGTTTAGGTCGCCTTCCAATTGTGTCCGCCACATAAGGTTAGGTCTTCCTATGCTACGTTGGCCCTCAGGGGTGGACTCAAAGATTCGTCGGGCTGGTGCGTTGCCGATTTTAATTGCTCAGCCGTAATCACAAAACTTTGCAAGAGGATTTCCGTCGAAATGAAGATCTCTGGTTTCCGGAAGTAAAGTAAACGGAAAATGGTTTGTTTATTTTGTTGAATTTATTAACGAATGCTTGGTAAAATTTACTGAAACTACTCCTATATGACATATAAATCACTATAATTGACATATTTTTCAAGTAATAGCAGAAATGTTGTTCGCCGGAACTTGTATTTGATTTCATTTTATATATCCATAATTATGGGTTATTCGTCCATTCCACTTTATGGTGATGCTTAGCGATATCATTTGTATGCCTTTCTTATCATTTACTGTTGAAAAAGGATCTAAAGACACAAGTTCGTCGCATATTTCTAAAATATACAACGCATGAGCATTATGTAAATGTCCAGTGCTGCCAGATCGATGCGGATTTATTTGACTTTTATAAAAGTACCCTCTTTCTGTAATCGTTAGGCCAATATCTTCACAACAATCATAATGTTGTTAAACCATTATTGTGAGATTAAGTAATATTTTCACGAATTGTAGGGTCGGAGTGCAAAATGCGGAATTAATAACATAAACTCAGCTGTTTTTTAGGAGCTCTTAAAACATTGCATTGTCGAAAAAACGCTCTTCAATCAAGATCGGACACTTTGGCAGATAAGGTTAAACTAAAATGGTTTGAACAATTGTTTACCAGCGAATTATCGTAAGATTAAGATTCACAATGTCAGCTTAAATAATGGAACGTCATTTGTCAGAAATATAACGTCATTTTTGATATAAAAACAAATAATAGTTTATATTCTAAAAACTATAGTTCTGTTACGCGAATATATTTACGAAATCATACGAATTTTGAATAAAACGTGTACTTGTTCTAAAAATAAAGGACGATACGAAAATTTTGTTGTAATCTCACTAATATCTCTAAATTTGATAGATTCCTCTCAAAAATAAACTCAATGAATTCCTTTTTGTGTTTGGTGTTTTGCTGAAAGGAAAAATCATCGAAAAACATTGCAGAGCTATTACGCGAGGGATGCTTTTGCAATAGTGAGGAACTTTTACCCGATCTAAAAAAACAACTCTCGAGGGGACTGATTTTCGTCATCCCGAATTGGATTGCAACTAGTCGTTCGTCTAATCGGCAATATATTTTTCATTCATTTAAAAAAAATTGAGAAGATAGATCCTCTGTTTGTCAGATTTCTATACTTGTTTGATTGAAAATATTACCTAATTTCTTGGTCTTAGCTAACTCTTCTAGATCAAGAGTTTTTACCCGCCTTAATCTCCTGATTACAGTGCCAGTATTTAAAAGTTCTGTCATTTCTAAGTTAACATGGTTAAGAAGTCTACTTCTGTACCTTTGGGAAACTTTTTTAAATTCTTCTTCCACCATTTCAGTGTTTAGATCTCTATCTCACTCATCTCAGATGAGTGTTGCGTATGTACTAAGTTGCATTAACTATGTTCCTTAGTACTTTATTTTGTAAAACTTGAATTTTTGGCAAATTTGTTTGGCATGTGCATGCCAACAACTGGAGCCCGTAGCTCCACACTGGTTTTAGAACTGGCTTGCATAGCAATAACTTATTGTAATTGGACAGGGATGAATATCTCCCAATAAGCCAATACATTTGACTGTGTCGCATGTAAAATGTACTGTATCGTTGACTCATCGAATGGTTG
This sequence comes from Cheilosia scutellata, assembly GCA_955612985.1. NCBI lineage: Eukaryota > Metazoa > Arthropoda > Insecta > Diptera > Syrphidae > Cheilosia > Cheilosia scutellata. Next base: position 49,484,069 of record OY015313.1, on the reverse strand, counting down.
AGTGAAAGAAGGCATTGCTTTTTAAATATACTTGATGAGCAATTTTTTCATTTTATTCACGAAAAATTATTCAAAATTTCACATAACGATGAGAATATTTTCTTTCACCCTTTCAAATTCGACATTTTATAGATTTTGGTATGAAAAGTTCAGAATAAAGTCACTGCATTTATTTCGAAACCGAGTTTCGTATTCTAAGCCCGGTTTCCTAATATACGTACCACTATACAAAGTAAAAACGAAAATCACTCTGTCTGTCTCTAAAATATAAAACCATTCGCAAAGTCACAGTATTTTGCAGATTATGAAGTTGCAGTGTCGCGAAAAATATTAATGGACCGATTTTGGGTTTTCAAAAAACTTTAACTTTTAAAAGTTTTTTCTTCTTGCTACCCTTTGCATTCAACAGAATCTGAGGAAAAATGGAAGGAATTGCTGGGCTTAAAACTACCATCTAATAGTGTTACTTTCAATGCTGTTAAAGATAATGAAATGGTCATAAATTCCGAAATAATCTAATATAAACATAGAAGCACTCCGATTAGTGAGCGATAGATAATATGGATTTCGAAGCCGCCACTGTACTACAGACCTTTTGAGCAATGTAACCAATTTATAGTCGCAGACAATCCAACTTGGGTATATCGAAACTTTTGAAACGCGTCAATAATTCTGCATTAAATGTAAAGCTTTCTTCTTGGCAGATCAATTCAATTTGTAGATGCGTTTTTTCACGGGCGAAAAAAATAAGACCCTAACCAGAGTTGAGTTGTATGACATTTTGTGGTATATCATTGGTTTTTTTTTTTTTGTTACAATGCAGGAGTGCTCCACTCTATATCTTTTCCATACAAAAAATCGACCTAGGTCGACGAATATATTTATAGCTAGAGTGAATACAAACCCATCACTTAGTCAGATGAAAGTATATTAGATCAAAATCTGGTGAAAATCTTAAAGTGGTGAATGTAATCTTAGAGCTTGGACCTAATTAGCCTACTTGACAGTAGTTCGTCTAATTGGAGAAACACGACTAGGCACACAGAAGACTATAGTCACCGACCTATACATACCAACTGTATAGGCTCTACTACTGCAAATGTTCCGAGTAACTTAACGAAATTATTCCTCGAAATTGGACATATACGAGCGCCCTACTAGGCATCCAAGATGCAACCAATGCACATAACCTACCGCAGTACTATTACCACCGTGAGCACATCACTTTCTCAAAACTTTGTCGGCTACATAGAAAAACAATATAAGTTCAAAAGTAACACCTAAAAAGCATCTCGAGTCGACATTACAGCATGGAGAGAAGGCATTAAAAAAAAGTACATTTATCTTCACTGCAATACGAACTTTCATTCTAGTACAATTCATAAGGATCCCAATGTAAATACCAGTGCCAAATGACTTTACATTTTTACCATTGCTATATTAGCTATCTAAGTTATTGTCAGAAGTAAAACTCTTTCAGTTCTATAATAATCCCGCTCTAAATGAATCAAATTTCCTACCACAGCATATTATGCCACATTAGCGTCATTCCATACTATATCACTACCGAATTGAAATTAGATCCAATCAATAAATATGTAAAGTGAATTCGCGTTTTTCAGTAAAAAAAATATAGAAGTGTAGATTCATTGCCCGACTTTGACAAAAATTAAATGTACCTGATGAATTCAGAACTCCAAGGTATAGCTAAGTTAACACCTGGACCAAATTGTATACTTATTCAATCCAACATCACTCAAACACAATTAATGCTCGTGAATTAAATTTTACCACAGCATATCCTTTTTAACTCTATCAACACTGCAATTCAAAATGAAATTCACACCCGTAGTAGTTTTATTTTTTAACATCAAGGGCAATTTTCCGCAAATCAAAAGGTAAAGAAAAAGAACTACCGCGCAGGTATGAATGAACCGAATACCGAAACACTTCTGCAATGAGATAGATACCGTAGAGCTGGTGCGCGCGCGAAAAGCCTCAACCGTACACGAACAAGTGTTATCAGGTAATAACCTAGCGCTTCGCATGAGGAATCACACAAAGTGTGCGGCAGCGGCAGCCGTGTTGGTGTACCAATGGATCCACGAAGATGAATGGGGCAATGTGTAAAACAAACGAAAAGCTAAACAAAAAAATTCAGAGATGACACCGAATTTCCCCGAGAAAGAAAAACACACAAAACAAAAACAGTAGCACCTCACCGCCACCAACAGCGTCTATAGTTAGTATAGTAATCCAAGTCTGACGCTTACCTTCCTTCCTATTACCAATCTACCACACTTCCGAAAGATGATAGCCCGGGAAGATGGTGGTAACCTCACACAATCAACTATGCCACTCCGGCCAAGTGGTTGGTATGGTAGCAGCAGCTCCAACGTACAATGGCTTTATCACTTCGTGCCTGGGATTATTACCAAGCAGCCAAGCATTTCAAATTCAAGTGGTGGAGATAGATTTTCCCTCAGATGATTCACAACAAATTGCGAATGGCGATGAATGGAAAACAGGTGAAACAAACCCAAAGAAATTGACGGATTACTTGAGGTTTAATAAAACTACTTGCACTGTCCGTTCGGAGATTTATTATACCTATATGTATCTAATAAAATGTAGATTTTGTCGATAATGCTAATTGCTGGGATATTAGTGATAAATAACGGGTGGTGAACTCGCAGCCGATAAACAGATCATTTAATAAATGTGTGAGATCTTAAATTGTCAGAAACATGTTTGCGGAGGCGTATACGCAACCTATTTGCGATAGAATTTAATTTGACTTTGTTTTTGGAGTTTGTTTTGTAACTAAAATAGAAAAGCTATACTTATATGGATAGCATGTAAAGAATCTTTATGACTGGATTGGTCCTCTAAACAGAGGCTCGGTTTTACATAAATGTCCTCTCGAAGATAGACTGAGATAAAAATATCCTGATTCAAAATATACAAACTTTTTTTCTCGTAGACCACTTTCAAAATTAATCTGTTTTCGGTGGATCTCCTGCTGTTACATTTTTACCATATTCCCAAAACTCGTAAAAAAATGTTAATATTAGATCTAACGATGGAAATTTGCGTCGCGGCTGAGTTCCATTCCAACCCTAAATTCGGATTGGTAAAAATAAAAAAAAAATATTTTAGCTTCAACAATGGAAATCGACAATAAAAAAAAGCCATAATTTTGTTGGGAGATATGTAGGTACTTGATGGATTGACAACAAATTATCAATATTTGACTTCAGTTTTGTAAGGAATAACCTCAAATCTCCCCGTTCTGTGATGTTCATTCTGCTCCTATTTTTTTGTTAATTAGTTTGTAACGACACTAAAACTTTTTTCGACAAGGTATGCCGAGGGAAACGCTATCAAAAGTATTCTCGCAATTTCCGACAGCCCAGGATATTTGTCGGGTGTTTCTGACTGCAGCCAAAATGTTTGATAGCCTTTTTTAAATTTCACCTTTAGCTCCTCATTGGTGCTAAGATTGAGTAGCTCCTCTTATAATACTACATTCGACACTTCCGTTTCATCAAATGGATTTATGATCCATGGTGGTATTTCCATCGTGAATATCTTCAAATCTATTTTTGAAGTCATCAACATCATGCATTTAAATGCTGAACGTATGTCTGAATATCCTCATCAAGACATTCTACCTGTGATAAGTTTGGAAACTGGGAGAAATCGCGCCGACTAATATTTTGCTTCATAAATTTCAATTTTCCAAGAAAAGCCGAAGTTTCATCCTTTGTTTGAATTAAATTTAAGCTGTCCCTTTGTAACTGCAAGTTAATGACATTGAATTTTTTGAACAGATCTGTAAAATACGTGATGTCTGCTTTCAATTTGATCAGGATTTCTTTTAAATCTGGATCTTTACTTTCCAGAAACTTTAAAACTGATTCAAAAGGTGAGTAAAATCTCGTTAAACATACACCTTTCGACAACCAGCATACTTCTGTATGTAAGAGCATTCCTTGGAGCAATTGTGCAAATAATCGGGTATTCAACGCATTGCTTCTTATTTTGTTAACTGCATTAATCACAAATTGAAGTGATTGGTGCAATCTATCACTCAAATTTTTCGCTACCAGGTGTTGTTGGTGGATGACACAGTGAATTGCCGTTATTTCTGGTATAATTCTTTTAAGATGGCTTATAAACCCACGATATCGCCCGATCATGGCAGGAGCTCCATCTGCTGCCACCGAAATGATGTTTGTAATAATTGGAATCGATTTTTACTTAAAAAATCACTCAGGACATTAAATATTCATTCGCCCTTAGTGTTCGTCTCCAAAGTTTTCGCGAATAGCAGCAGCAGCAAGGATACTAGCAAAACTGTATTCTTGAACTGAATTCACAAACTATAATGATTCAAATTTACTAAATGCTGTCGGGCCTAGCACAACGATCAAAAGAACAAACAAACGACGGAGAAATCAAAGAAAAAAGACACCAACAACTTGGTTTACTAATGTAGGCACTTTTATTTTACGGCTTTGGTTTAACAATTGTAAATGTCAAATTGGTGTTTTGTACATCCGAAAGAAACCTTGCATCCAGTTGTTCTTGACTCATTTTCCTTTGGTCATTAACTTGGGGTTGCGGATCTTCCCGACTGCTATGCGTTTTGCGTATTGTCAACAAACCAACTTCACCGCTAAGCTGCTCCTGCCCCGCGCATCATGTTGTTCTCTTGTCAGCTGGTCAGCGGGTCTAACCATCACCAAAACATGCACCCACACATTGTTGACCCGTGTTTCTCAGTGGGCGGAGCCAATTAACCAAAATAATGAATTTTGTTTGACATATAGTTTGCTATGTCAACAAACCAACTTCACCGCTAAGCTGCTCCTGCCCCGCGCATCATGTTGTTCTCTTGTCAGCTGGTCAGCGGGTCTAACCATCACCAAAACATGCACCCACACATTGTTGACCCGTGTTTCTCAGTGGGCGGAGCCAATTAACCAAAATAATGAATTTTGTTTGACATATAGTTTGCTATGAGCTATGACGCCTCCTACACAACACCACTGCTTGTTTTTACAAGTAACAGTCGCTGATCTTCTTAAAATACACTCTTCAAAAAAATTGTGGGAAGTTTAAAAAAAATTAATTAATGCTACATAAACATCTGATCCAAATGCCAGCCTAACTGAACAAATTTTTCTTTACTATCGAAACCAGATAAATTTTCGTCACTTACAATTGGTGAACCCCCATTTTTGTTCATGCCAACGTAGACCCCCGTCGAGTCTCCCGTGGACACCTGGGGATCCACCTGGACCACTTTGGGAATCACTGGTTTCGATCGTTGTAATAGAAGTCTCCCAATTGGGTCTTCGTTTTTGGAAGAGTGCAGGACAATTACAGAAAAGTGTGGAATGGTTTGACACCTTGTCAAGCCTTGATGCATGTTTGTCTATGAGACAGTATACCGTGTGTCATCATCATCTATGCATTCTGTCAAAAGAGATCAAATTCTAAATACGTTTTAGATCTGGCTTTGGCCAAATCTGTTCTGTCGCTAAACATGCCACACATAAGATTTGTTCTTTTGATGGCATTCAGCTTTATTATGAGCTACTTCGATACCATAATCTGATAGGATAGGTAGGAATCCTTCACATAAAGATTGGAGAATTCTTTGGACCATCTTTTGAAGAATCCCAGTAATCGCTAATAAGGTAATATTGTTTCAGTGGTCCTGCCATGCGTTATTCCCGAATGGACTGTGACTTCAAGAAGGTGAATGGTCTCATAGGTGTGTAGATATCTTAGGATAAATGTGTTTGTCGTCCATAAAGTCAATGACTTTAGTTCCAAGCCAATTTCCCATGAAGAATCTTCATCGATTATGTTAACTGTAGGTAATAAATATTGCTCCTAATTTTAACTATCATGTCTCCAGGAGCACATCGGATGTAGAGTGCCTGTACAGGCACGTACTCTCAAGTCGTTCGCAATTAAAGGCTTGGGCCGTACGATCATGTAACTTTGTATCCAGCGAGAGGGGTAGATTTAAAGTGAGTAGAAAATAAGAAGAACGTCGATGCAATCTACACCCCTCTTTTCTCAACTAATTCAAAAATCAATCTGTTCGCCCGACACGACTTTCACGCCTAGTATGGTAAAGCCCATCAGGCCAAAGGGATTTATCTTTACTGGCTCCTTGTGTCTCCCCCTAAACAAGGTACTAAAGTCATATCACGTTTTTATTTATATGATACCCACTGATTTATCACAGTCAAATATTGCACATATTTGACAGTCCAATAATAAAATACTATTTATGCAAGTGTCAAAGCAAATGCCTCTAATGAGTTAATTGAATTATACACACATCAAGTCTAATGCGATCCGTTTCACATTAACTTTGTCCAGCAAGCAACTCCCTCACTTAAGACTTTATATACCTATGGATATAGATACAAAGCACAGAAGACCGCTGGCCAGTAGTCGCTTGCATTTCCCCAGTCATCGCAATAGTCCGTATAACGTACCATATAATATGTTCACAGGTAGATGTACTCGAAGAACTTCCCATATCAAACCGCACGCGATACAATCATCCAATCCTCGTTTACCTAGCTCGCCCGCTGTTTCCATTGAAATCTTTTCCGTGCGACTTAACCGAACTGAATCCCACTTGGCTTTGGCACGTGGTGGGACGAGATGCTTTGTGCAATATGATACACAACACAATACACAAACCTTAGGCATTAGCAGCGTTTTCGCTTCTATACTGGGGCTTTACTATCTGTCTAATTAGAACATTAGCCTAAATAAAGCCATTCGGCAAGACTCACTAATTGAAAGGTATTATTAGAGGCACTACATCGCTAGATGGCAATTAAGACAATTAAGGGAACATACATTCTTCGTTGGTCTTCTCTAAATGCTGTATATGGTGAAAAACGGGAACAGGCAACCCTAATAAATGTGTGGCACAGATTCCTAGACTTTGTACAGAAAAATCTATTACGTATGATTGATTAACTGTTGTACAAACATTGAAATTGGGATAACGAATGGCTAAATTGATGGACGGTCGAGTAAACGGATGTTTCCGTACACAGAACCCACTGAAATGTATTTGCGCTTTTAGCTATGGGCTAATGGATTTAAACATTTGGTATATAGTAAGTTGGTGGTCCTAATTTAATTTTCAATTTTAAATGAAATTAGAAAGGAATGATACCTTTACATTGATTAGTTGGTTTAAAGAGGGATTCATTAAGGAAAATAAGCAGAAATATGACCTGTGTTGAGCGAATGACCCTAATTCGTCGGAGTACTGATATTATTAATTTTAGAGAATTCCAATCTCACATTACCTATATTCATCAGGCGTGCGCAGATAGATGCTTTAATTACAGATAGACCTACCAGTCAGTCAAATGATAGCGTGAGCCGGTTATAACATACCTTTTAATACGAAACCGAATGGGACCATAGGTCCGATTGTTGTGTTTTGCACTACATCTGGTGGTCGACAATCGACATAATGTCATATCCATGTATATTACTTACTGGTGATGCTACAGTATGGTGGGACCCTGGCTTCGACCAATAAGTCTCCCCTATTAGCTTTTTTAGCTAGATTCTTCCAGTTTTTCACACCAAGTTGGTGGAGTTCCCATACTGTTGCTTTTGAAGGGTACATAATGGTACATTATGTTCGAAGATTCTCCGGGACGAAGCAATGTTGTATATCCGCTTTAAATGTGACTCAATGTAAAATCGCAAAAATATCAAAATTTTGATTTTGAGCAATTTTGTGTTTCGGCTATTTTAAGGCGGAGTCTGTGTCATCTGTCATATTGACCAATACCATATACACCATTGATATACACCCTTTCAAATCTGAAAACTGTCAAATCGCTCAACATTTTTGGCGGATTTAACACTGACAGATCGACCAACAAAATGAAAATGTCAAATCATAATGAACGCTAGCATTAACGTTTCGGAAGTTCATCAAAATAAACAACATCTTTGAATTATGGAAATGGATTCCTCAGAAAAAGAGGGCTTTGCATTAAATAATTTATTTTTCAGCCATTCATTGTTTGGAAAAAAAGCAGTCCTTTCAAGAGATTAACAAATCACGTAATAAATATGACGAATTTTAACATCTTTTCAAACATCCGAAAACATCCCGACAAAAATGGCTTAATACTTTTGAATGTCATTAAAAGTATTCGATTACAGTGGCCGGCACAAGTATTTTGACGAAACTAAAGTTAATTCTGCTCATAATTTGAAACTTACTTCATGTAAATTTTGGCACCAATGGAAAGGTCATTTAAATTCCGTTTGAAAACTTTCCTTAACCCATTAAGTACCCATTTAAAAATTTTAGAATTTAGAATTTTTATGTATGTCTACTTTTTTGACTTTTTTCCTCGGTATAAAAAAAAATGGTTTGATGCAAAATGATTCTGAAAACAATTCTAATAGTGAAAAAAACAATTTTTCAAAAATCTCTTCGCTAATATTTTTTCTGATTTTTTTTTTCAATGGGTACTTAATGGGTTAAGGAAAATTTTATATCATTCAAACGGAATTTAAATGACCTTTCCATTGGTGCCAAAATTTACACGAAGTAAGTTCAAATTATGAGTTTTGTCAAAATACTTATGCCGGCCACTGTATAATTGTATACCCAAATCTATTGACAGCAGCGTTTTAGTTTGATATTCTTGCAAACTGAGCAGAAAAGTTTGTTCTTAACATCGAATCTACTATGGCCAGTACAATTAAAATGTATGGGCTTTAGGGTATTAGCTTTTATCTGTCAAACGCTTAGCTTTTCGCATGCATTCGTTTCGTACCAACAGAAAAATACAACAGAGTAAAATGTACAAGTTAGCAAATTTCAGTTCGATTTTAAATGTTTTTTTTGTAATTTGCTCCAGTGTTGCTAATATAGATTTATAGAAATTGTCGTGATGTGTTCACGACGTGATACAAAAAATACAATGGCCGCATTCAAGAATCTAGTCATCGTAAGGCCAAGGCCACGCACTGAGCGGCAAGTGGCCATTTATTAAGCGGCAATTCCCATAGAACATATTTTTTGTATAGGAGGTATAAGATATAGAATTTTTTTTTTGTATGGGAGGTGCCACGCCCCTTTGACCGATTTTGACCAAACTTAATAAAATAGCCTTCACTCAGATTGTTGCCGCTCTGCGCTCAGTGCCTTGGCCTAAGTCGTCTTGACTTACTTGAATTGTCGGTATGTCACTTATTGACAATTGTATTTTTTTTTCCGCAGTGGGTCTCACTGGTGCTCTACCTCTAAGTTAGGGCAATCGAAATGTCAAAATGCGCTCTCCCATGCTCTCCGATAAAGCAATAGAAATGTCAAAACTGAGTTCTCCACTTCCAGACACACTGTTGACACAAATAGAATTAAAATATTCACGTGACTAAGTTCAGCCCAATGAAAACTCGGCAACATGAAGTTATTGTTAGAGAGCTGTCAGTCTTACTAAACTAGTTTGTTGAACGCCCTTAATTTCATAATTTTACTTATACAAAACATAAAAATATCATCACATGAATAAAGATGACAAAATGCATAAGCAAATAATTTAATCAACTATAATAATAATAATAAGAAAGACGAAACCTTGACGGAAATCAAACTATTATTCTATCCAATAGACCGAAATTCCGAAAGTACATAATATCCATACCCACTTACCCATTCTCTCCGAATATAAAGGGACGCAAAAATAGTACCAATTGCAAAAAACAAAATCAACGCTTAGCGGTCAGCGACAGCGACAGTCTATGAAATTGAAATCTAACGACAATTCTAGATGGGTATCTTGTATCTACCGCAAGAGGGCTACGATTCTGTCATTGCATTCTCAGAAGTGCTTGGTTTGTTCGTTTAATTGCCCTACACTTATATAATTATGGTGGATCGCGCTAATTGTTGTCACATAACGCACTCAAACGATACCTGTTACCTTAATAGTACGAGTACCGGTCGGTAGTGTGTCTTTGCCGATGTTCTCTTCTAACTGCACAATGTGTGAAAATGTAAAAAAGATTACATAACGTTTCGTCTCAGTCTAGAGACGTTTAAAGTTTAACTCTAAATCATAAACCACGAACAGTGCGCATGGATGTCTAAATTGTGCGAACGTGACGTTTTATGTCCGTTGTAATTAACTTGGCGTTAATGGAGAAGAAGGTTTATTCAAACTCAGCTATGTATGTAATGAAAGTTCATTGCTGCACTTTTGTGCGAGTTTTGTTCGTTTTTCCTTAATCGAATTTTCCATGAGAACATACCTAAGCCTTCTTGTAGCACTTTGGTAAAGGTTAAGAGGACAATGAATGTGTAATTATTATTGTATTTAAATAATAGAAATGGTGCGGTAATATTAGTAGTAGGTACATATATTAAAACTTGAGAGCAAGCAAAATTTATCTAAGGATTGTTTTATTGAACACTTATAAGTAGATAGAGGTACCCTTTTGCTACTGACACTGTGAAAAGTGAAAGGAGACGTGATATTATTCGGGCGCAAGTCGGACATATCGTGCCCGTGCGCCTACTTACTAATATGTAGGTACATATGTAATAAAATAGGACTTTCTTTCTTCTCCTAATTCTCCTAATTCTTCTCCTCTCTCCTGCTAATATGTTTTTAAAGAAAGGTCTCAGAATTAGGTACCTACCTACTTCCCTCTGTTAGCCACTGCCGCATGGGCAGAAACTACTGGCTGCTCATATACATCAACAAATGTTCTTCATCCAAACTGAATCCCCCTTTTCTCGTTGCTAATAACACTGGGCCCCAGCCAAATTTCCAAAATCAGATAAACTGATTTTAGTTATTTCTTCTAATATAGAGTACACAAACCGAGTTTGAAGTCGATCGGATGAAAAATAAGAAACTTTGACATACAAAATTTGGTCCCAACCTTTTTGTATGAGCGGTGCCACGCCCCTTTGTTCAATTTTTACCAATCTTCACAAATCTTCATTGGCGTTTGCATTGTGTGTTAGCCTGTGAGTTCCGCACAATTTTGTCAAGTACGATGTTAAAATAAGTCGCATTATTGATGCATTATCGAGCTTTCTGCAGTATTATTCGACACATACTGACGATGACAAGTATCGCAGAGATTTTTTCCAGATCTGTTTTAGTGTGCAAATTTGATCGACGATTCCTGTCCTAAAACTGCACTAACAGAGGCCAATCCGGTTATTTACGAAGGGTTTTAGGCATTCACGCAATATGACAGATAGGTTCTTGAATGCGCCGTTAAGGAGGCTGAAACTGAAACCAGAAAACGTTGCTTTTATTTAATTTCTAAACAAGTTTTTTCTATAATTATGTAATTTTTTGCTTTTAAACTTAAAATTCTCTGGTGCCAGGTAGAAAGGGGTTAAGTCAACAAATTCATTTTTCGGAATTTTATTGGACTTAAGTCAACTTTCTCTATCGTTTGGTCCTATCGGCATAAGTCTAGCGTACTTTTTTCGTGTAGAAATTAATTTGTACAAAGGGTATATGTCTAGAAGTTTTTAAAATTGCTTGGTATTAAGGGCATAAGAGGACTTGTCTTTCGTATTTATAGACTAATTTCATGTTTTGAAATAATGAAGTTGCTCCAAAGGGCTTAAGTCAATTTATGAAAGTACAGTTGTAGATATTAAGAAAACAAGTTTTAAAAGAGTTTGAATAACGAAAATTACAATAATTACAAACTTTTTGCCAGGCGGGTGTTTTCGTTTGTGGCAAAAAAGTTGGAATTGGAAATTTCGTTTATTCAAACTTTTAAAACTTGTTTTCTTAATACAATGGGATGGATTATGAAATCGGAGAATTTTCCGTTCTGACCGACACGCGACGGATACCTCGGGGGATGATAATGCTGAACTCAAAAAAGTAGCAAATTGTCCGAAAAAACGAAGTAGATTTACAAAAAACCAAGCAGAAATTTGGCGAAATGCTCAAAATGATATAGTTAGGTCTTCAATGGGATAATGGGATTTATAGATGGATGTGTAGTGTGACAGAAGCACATAAATGATATTCTATAGTGCATTAGGTACATGACACATTTCTTTCCTGATATTTATATGTCGTTGATTTTTTCGTCGTTTTTGATGTATTTAGACTCAAATTGATCAATATTGTCTATTTTAAATGATATTTTGAACCATAAATAAACGAAGTAGAAATTAGTTGCTACGTAGCAGATGAACAATAATTTAAAAATAAAGTAGATCTACTACATATGAAGTAAATTATCATCTCTCTCGCTACTCGCTAGGGCAGTTTATTTTTGCTGCCGCTAGCGATACACAGCGCATGTTGAAAAGCAATAAATATTTCTAGTAGCAGTAGCAGCAGTACAGTAGCAATATTTGCGATTAGTGTAGTGCCTATGTAGTGACACGTTCATTCCCTAGACATTTGCACATATATACTACGTTTAATTAATTTTTGAAAAATATGTCGGACGATCCAGTTTTCAATACAAAATTCGTAGAATTTTTCTAAATAGGAAGAAATTTCTGGCAATACTATTGCTTCAATGCGAGAATAAGTTAAAATAAAGTTTCGTATTGCTTATTGACCAGCGATGCCAAACCTAGCTCAATTGTGTAATTCTAGCCCTGTTTCATTCGATCTAGCACTGTAAATTTACCTTTTACAGTGCTGTGTTTAATTTATGTCCTTATTATGTAAGACAACTACAACTAAAGTTGAGTTGTCACTTGGTTTTATTTAATTCAAAATTCGGGTATTGTCCGTATTGTAATATACAACCTTGATAGAAAAGTTGTCTGTTAAAACACAATAAAGATGGTAGTGGTTGTCTATAAGTTTTTAGTTAGTTTGGGTTGTGTGAAAGTTGAGTTGAATTGAAGACAACTCAACTCAACTAAGTTGAGTTGTCTTACATAATAGGGGCTTTATATTTTCAATCAATACGCATTTAATTATTGCTATAAAACTGTTTTTCTGTAAAAATGTAGTTAATTATTTAAAACTAAAATGTTGTTTCCGTATTTTATATGTCAAAAACGTCAAAACAGTGTAGACCTATATACTAAAGTCGTTTGGTCTGGCCCTGAACTAGCCCTGAAATCACATTTCTGGCTCTAAATCACATTTTTGAGTTGGCATCGCTGTTATTGACAATTATTGCTAGTTGCTTATTGCTTGTTGCCTCGATGTGAGAGCCGACTAAAACGCAGATTTTGTGCAAATAAAATAATACAAATCATTATTGAATGCACTAAACTGTCTGATGTTTAATGATCAGCTGATTGGTTAACCATCATTTACGCAAGCAGCTATTTGAGGCGTCCATGAAAAGTGTGTCGTAAACTTACCATTTTACGCAAAAAATGTTAAACTTACGACATTGCATGAATACCTTACCTACTGTAATTAGGAAAACAAATAATTGAGACAGCTAATGTCTTGTTTGCAAAAGATGACCTAATTTAATAAGGTAACACTTTAATATATTATTTATTGGAATTAATTTTGTTTCCAAGTTTTCTTTATGAATAATTAAACTGAGTTATGTTATGTAAACAAATATTTTTTTTTCTTGACTTAAGTCCTTAGAAAAACTTTATTTTAACAGATAACAAAGAGACAATAATGGCTCTAAGGAGTTAAGTCATCAGAAAATCTGGTAAGCAATTATTTTTTTGGTCAACAGCCTATAGTGTTATTACAGACGACCATTTTGATAATTGTTTTGCATTATTGAGGGTAGGTATTCACTTAAACGCGTAAAAGACTCATAAACTGCGTAAACTGCAGAAATTTACCACCCCGTAAATGAACTGCCAGATTTTGTATGGAGAATAGTTTACGCAGACCTCATAACTTTCCGCGACGTTTAGGATCGCAAATTAACCGCAGACAGAAACTTACGCAAATCACAAATGTCAAACTTTGACACACAGTCGTATGAATTGTTTGTTTGATTCCAGATTTACACTCGATTTACTTGATTTACGCAAAGACTTTTCCGAGGGGTGTTCACTTAAAGCACCGCAGAAATTTATACATTTACGAGCTGCATAAATTTATTAGATTAAGTGAATATCCTTAATATCGTAAAATGCGAAAAATGAGAATAAATCGATTTTCTGGAATTTTCTTTCTGCGTAAACCTGAAATACAGCAATACGAACAAAACAAAAAAATCATCAAATCAAAGAATCATGAAAATCGGCCCAGCGGTTATCGAGTTATAACGTCATCGTGTTTCACCCCATAGAAGATGTTTTTTGTATGGGAGGTACCACGTGCCTTTGTCCAATTTTGACCAATCTTTACGGGAACGCTCCCGGGCCAATACCTACCTAAGATTGTCTGTAAATTTGAGCTCAATCACTTCGGAGGTTTTTGAGATATAAGATTTTGAAGGTATTTTTTATGGGTGGTGCCACGCCCCTTTTGCCAATTTTAACCAATCTTTGTCTGTAAATTTGAGCTAATCAGTTCGGCGGTTTTTGAGATATCATATTTTGAATGTTTTTTTTTGTATGGGCGGTGCCACGCCCCTTTGTCCAATTTTAACCAATCTTTGTCTGTAAATTTGAGCTAATCAGTTCGGCGGTTTTTGAGATATAATATTTGAATGCGGTGCCACGCCCCTTTGTCCAATTTTGACAAATCTTCACAGCAACACTCCTGGGCCAAAACCTAAGATTGTCTGTAAATTTTAACTCATTCGATTCGGCGGTTTTCAAGATATACGATTTTGAATGTTTTTTTGTATGGGCTGTGCCACGCCCCTTAGTCCAATTTTGACCAAATAAAGCCTATTTGGTGCCCATTGTTAATGCCTACCCTTTCCAAAAAGACCATACCAATCGGCTTAGTAGTTCTTACGTGAACGTGATAGTGGAACAGATATAAAATCTATAATTTTATTAGGTATATATGTAATAAAAATAAAATAATAAATAGATAATAGATAAGACAAGAAGCCAATAATAAATTGTCAAACCAATAAATATTATGGATTGTCTACAGTCATTCCGCGGTACTAATAATCATTTTAGTGTCCAGAGGCTAACTTTTACGAAGTCACAATGGCGAAAATTTCCATATAAAATTATTCATTGTGACCGTCAAAATATTTAAGTTGAAGACTAAAAATGATTATTGGTAAGGCCCATTGTGAATACACAACCAAAAAAGTGAAGCAGGGGTAATTAGGCCTACTCGGCAAAATCTTTTATCCATTTTTCCTGTTATTCTGTTATAAATTTCCATACAAAAGTTCGAACTGTCAAAAAATCTTTTATGAATTCTGTTATAAATCATAACAGAATAAAAGACAGAATTTTGTGTCTTTTATCATAAAAGTTAATTAGCAAGTTTTGCATTAAAAGGGATATCTATAGGCGTATTTTTTTGAGACTCTTTACTATACTCACTTTTCGAGTCTCAAAAAAACATCCCTAACTCACTTTAGCACACTTTATTTTTATTTGGAAGTTGGTACGCGTGTTTTCAACTTGACATATTAGTTGGAAAAGGGTATGTTCAAAAAATTGATACTCATTGGAGAAACTGAAAATCGTTCTTAAATTGTATCGACTACAAAGGTTCGTTAACTAATACTGAATGAACTGTAATTCGAAATTCCAGCCGTATTCATACTGCTGGCAGAATTCAGTAAAACGTGCAAAATGCGTGTTGATCGTAGGTATTGCCTTTCGCTGTGTTTTAATTAATTAGTTTACGACCCCTAATGGTGATGGTGCAGATGTTTTATTGCGGGGTGCTACTCGACTATCTGCGCTGCCAAGGCATATATCCGGTTCTAGACAGATGTTTATAATTTCGAAAACAATAAAATTCATCATCTTATGAAATTAAATTACTTAACCTTTTTAAAAAATATTTTGTTTGAAGGTGGAATAAAACAAAACAAAAATAGCTTGAAAAATGTTGTTGGTCTATTTTGTTGATCTAATATGAGAATCAAAATTTAATACGCCTTGTTTACGGGAAAATGCGGTGAAATTATGTGCATACATCAACCTCTGTGCTCAATTCCGGGTGAAATTGAATTCGTGCGGATTTCGAATTTTCGGTGTACCAAACATGCATTCTTGATTACCTTAAGCCGCATTGACTTCTGTTTTCCAATTACCTATTTCTTAATTGAAACAAATCAAGTCAGCTACTGTAAAAAAAACTAAATACCTATGTATTAAGCGAACTGATCACACAGAAAACTCGAAATCCGCACGAATTCAATTTCGGTCGGAATTCAGCACAGGAGTGATTATCTTTAAAATATTCAAAAAGGAATCGCGTCTATTACATCTATTGAATGTTCACGTTGCATTTTGTTACCTTGAATACAACAAATTGCAGTAAGTACATATTAATATCTATTTTTCAACAAAGTTTATGTAGCATTTTCAATCGTATTTTAAATAATATTATGTAAGAATATGAAGTATTAAAAAGTATAAATGCATTTCAACCAATCAGAGAATTGCAAAATATTTACCAATTCAGACAACAATCAACGAACACAACCCATTAGTGACAAATAGCCGCTCTCAACGTTCAAGGATGAAAAATAATTCCTCCTTATTTACAACACCGCCATCTATGAATGAAATTTTTCAACTTTCCTATCTCCACTTTATTACTGCGTTAATTATAGCCACTTTTATACCCACTTTTGGTTTTGCATGTAAAAGTAAAAGTGAGCTAGCTATAGATTGCCAAAAAAATACGCCTTATATAATTTATCGTCCTCTACCCGTATGATTTAGAGACGATGGCGGAGAATCGAGATACCCACTTAATGAATAAGCGGACCATTGAAAATGATTGAATAAATATTTTTGGTTTAGACGAAGACACCGATCACTTTTGCTAGAACTAAGATTAAATAGTAATCCATTTGATCTTCCTAATGTGCGTTTTACTCAGCTCTTTAGATTGGATAAGGTGTATGCTAGAATTATAATAAACAAATTGGAACAATTTACAAAGCACGAATACAACCATTTCATTTCAAATGCAGGTACCTAGGTAAATTGTATTTCAAATGATGACGATGTAAAGTTGGATATTTATTTAAAGTTTCTCACGACACTACATTTTTATGGATACAGTTCATATCAGGCATCAATAGGAACACATTTTTGGTTTATTGCAGCCCAGTACATCGATATCGATTCAGTTGGTTATAGAGTTTTCTAATTGGATTTTGCTCCATGTAAGAGCAATATATTTCTTTTTGCCTTGTCGTGGCTTTTTGTTGTCTTTTTCCTAAAAAGATGTTCCAGTATTTATTACGCAATTATTTAGTTTGTAATAATTCAAAACATACTCTTTTCAGACTGCATTTTAATATGTTTTTTGCACAAATTTGATCAGATGCCTACCGTCTATGCATAAAAAAAACTCTGCGGTTTGTTTTGACAGCTTCGTAACAGATTTTCAAGTTTCGAACTTCCATAACAGATTTTCATAAAAGTTCGAAACCCTGAATATATTTTGTTTGAAGGTGGAATAAAACAAAACAAAAATAGCTTGAAAAATGTTGTTGGTCTATTTTGTTGATCTAATATGAGAATCAAAATTTAATACGCCTTGTTTACGGGAAAATGCGGTGAAATTATGTGCATACATCAACCTCTGTGCTCAATTCCGGGTGAAATTGAATTCGTGCGGATTTCGAATTTTCGGTGTACCAAACATGCATTCTTGATTACCTTAAGCCGCATTGACTTCTGTTTTCCAATTACCTATTTCTTAATTGAAACAAATCAAGTCAGCTACTGTAAAAAAAACTAAATACCTATGTATTAAGCGAACTGATCACACAGAAAACTCGAAATCCGCACGAATTCAATTTCGGTCGGAATTCAGCACAGGAGTGATTATCTTTAAAATATTCAAAAAGGAATCGCGTCTATTACATCTATTGAATGTTCACGTTGCATTTTGTTACCTTGAATACAACAAATTGCAGTAAGTACATATTAATATCTATTTTTCAACAAAGTTTATGTAGCATTTTCAATCGTATTTTAAATAATATTATGTAAGAATATGAAGTATTAAAAAGTATAAATGCATTTCAACCAATCAGAGAATTGCAAAATATTTACCAATTCAGACAACAATCAACGAACACAACCCATTAGTGACAAATAGCCGCTCTCAACGTTCAAGGATGAAAAATAATTCCTCCTTATTTACAACACCGCCATCTATGAATGAAATTTTTCAACTTTCCTATCTCCACTTTATTACTGCGTTAATTATAGCCACTTTTATACCCACTTTTGGTTTTGCATGTAAAAGTAAAAGTGAGCTAGCTATAGATTGCCAAAAAAATACGCCTTATATAATTTATCGTCCTCTACCCGTATGATTTAGAGACGATGGCGGAGAATCGAGATACCCACTTAATGAATAAGCGGACCATTGAAAATGATTGAATAAATATTTTTGGTTTAGACGAAGACACCGATCACTTTTGCTAGAACTAAGATTAAATAGTAATCCATTTGATCTTCCTAATGTGCGTTTTACTCAGCTCTTTAGATTGGATAAGGTGTATGCTAGAATTATAATAAACAAATTGGAACAATTTACAAAGCACGAATACAACCATTTCATTTCAAATGCAGGTACCTAGGTAAATTGTATTTCAAATGATGACGATGTAAAGTTGGATATTTATTTAAAGTTTCTCACGACACTACATTTTTATGGATACAGTTCATATCAGGCATCAATAGGAACACATTTTTGGTTTATTGCAGCCCAGTACATCGATATCGATTCAGTTGGTTATAGAGTTTTCTAATTGGATTTTGCTCCATGTAAGAGCAATATATTTCTTTTTGCCTTGTCGTGGCTTTTTGTTGTCTTTTTCCTAAAAAGATGTTCCAGTATTTATTACGCAATTATTTAGTTTGTAATAATTCAAAACATACTCTTTTCAGACTGCATTTTAATATGTTTTTTGCACAAATTTGATCAGATGCCTACCGTCTATGCATAAAAAAAACTCTGCGGTTTGTTTTGACAGCTTCGTAACAGATTTTCAAGTTTCGAACTTCCATAACAGATTTTCATAAAAGTTCGAAACCCTGAATACGATTTATAAAAGATCTTTTATGGTCGAGATCTTTTATGATTCATAACAGAAAATTCATAACGGAAAATTCATAACAGAATAAATAACAGATTTTGCCGAATAGGCCTAAATATTGGAGTTTGAGAAAGCAAATAACAAAAATAATTAAGCGAATCAGCCAATAATTTAGCAAATCGATTTAAAAATAAAAACGTATTAGTACATAGTTTACAACTCAGAATGTCGATAAACCCGAATTTTAATATGTGCAATAATTTCAATTGGCTTGAACTATCGACTATCAGTAGCTTGCAACTGCGCCATCTTTATTCTATTTATCTCTATTTTCCATAATTTTTGATAGGTAGGTACCTATTTTTGTTTCGCCGCTAGTCGAATTTTCTACTATGCAATAATTTAAGTTGCTTACTGTGAATGAAATGTGAAACTCAACTTTCCATTGTGATTGTGGTTTTGGAAAAGCGATGAATTGAAACTTCGTTCATTTGAGATTTGAGTGACTTTACTTTCCATTGAAAGCAGAAGTGGGAAGTGTGAGTCGCATTTAATGTTTGATTTAAATTTCACGAAAAGTGTGTTGGTTTTAGAAAATTATTTTCTATGCTAGCTGTAATAAAGTAATAATTTAGCAAATCTGCAAGTAAACAATTAAAATACAATTCAGCTATAATGGGCAAGACAGTCCATCAATAACAATTTGTAGTTGCCATCTTTAAATTCCTGGCAGTGATATTCCATTGTAGCTACGATGCAAACAAAAATATCAGGATCAGCTATAAATCGCAACAATAAATATTACAATAAAAATATAAAATGATTAAACAATCTTTAAGAAAAAAGTTCAGGTTTTGCTTGAAAAGTTTTTGGAGAAAATAGGTTCTGGAAAATTTTATCTATCACATCTATCCGCCATTGCTTTTTCAGTGGTTGCTTTTTTATTTGGGAGATCTTAAGGTTAAAACGCAGTACCGCGATTGCGATTGCGATAGCGATGTATCGCAAGTGTATTCAAGTTTGTACTCGGTGTGTATGAACAAACTTGAAAACATGTATTGTTGCAATTGCGATAGATCGTTATTATAGTTTATAATTATAGTTTATAGTGCATTAGATTTCCCAAATTGGCGCGCAGTTGAATTTGATAACGCAGGAGATTTAAAATTAGACAAAAGTATGAGATATTGGAAAGGCGACTACGAATTCAAAAGCTATTGTAGTTCTAATTTAACTTCTCATGGAAAACTGGAGCTAATGGTAATTGCTTTTCAGCTGATCAAAACCAATCATTTGCTTTCAAAGCAGTCAGTATGCATCACAATAATTAATCCATCGCTTCAGCAATAAAAAATGCGAATCAGCTTGTAAAATTATGTTGCTCCAAAACTATGAAAACAAATTCTGATCTAAACTAAAATTTAACCAGCAAATTTTAACTGCGCCATCTTTATTCCTGGCAGTGATATCATGTTTATTGCTGAAATAATACTAGGTCAAAAACAATATCAGGATCAGCTTTATCGCAACAACTGTAATACAATTTTGGACAATAAATTAAATGAAAAAAAATAAGGTTAGTGTTTCGATTGTGTCTCTTCAAAGAGTTTTTGATATCGACCTGGCAAAAATTCAAACATTTTTTTATCCATTACATTTGCTGTTGGTTTCAGACCAAATTACCTCATTGCGCATTAGAAGTAAAGTAGATAATGCGCAGTCATTTTTTATTTTTCTTGTTATAAGCACATTCTTAAAAAATATTGGACATTTTACAGAAAAATAATTTTACTATTTCGATTACCACTATCGTGAGCTAGGCCTAAAATAAACTCTTCGATATTGTGAACTGCACCACACTCTGCTTTTGACAATCATGCATGACAGTTCGCACTTTTGCAGTTTGTTGTTCCTGCTAAAAGCGCGTTGTTTTCCTTTTTAAATGTCTGCTTTAAGTGCATAAATAATATTCTGAATCCCCTTTAAAATGAGCCTAATTGATACGAATATTTATTCTGAAGAGTTGTCTAATAAAAACGATTATTACGATCAATTAAATGTGCAATTGGCTGACGACGATCAAATTGAATCGCGGTGTGGTGAAATCTTTATTTCTCGTCAGAGAATCCTTGTTTTCGTGTGTACCGAGTGCAAGGATAACTTTTTTGGCTACGATGATTTCTTTACACATCTATGTGAACAACATATATCCAATGAAGAAGACCTGAAATACGAACCCATCGAAGAGTGCACTAATGAAGAAGCCATCGATGAAAGTCTTATGATCCTAATGGACCACGACGAAGATGAGGACGATGTTAAGCCGCAATTTGTCGAATCAATTCAAGAAGAAGATGAAGATGTCGATGGATTCCCTGAAGAATTGCTCGATACATTTGAAACAATAGATGAATTCGACGAAGCATTAGATGAATCTGAAGTAAGTTGCCGTTAGTAGTGTACATTCCTAAAGATCAAATCATTTATTATTCTCAAAATACATATTGCATTATGAAGTACGGTGGTAATCTGTAAAATTATTTTTAGGGAAACAAAACGGTAACATTCCTTAATGATTTCTCTAAATTTCTTGGTAAAGAAAAAGACTACGTTAGCGACGATCAAGTGCGAGAAGACGAGAATTCAAATTCGAACGAGAACATGACTACAGTTGTAATGTCTGCTAGTGTAACCAAAACGATTGCTGAATGTGAGGAATGTCACAAAGTTTTCCAAACGCGGGCCAAACTCCGTGTACATATGAGGTGCCACAACAAAGAGCGCAAATTCAAATGCACAATCTGTGGATTTGCATTCACTGAAGAGTTCAATCTGCGATCGCATCTACGACGCCATAATGGCGATAAGCCACACGCTTGCGAGCATTGCGGCAAACGTTTTACGACCAGAACTGAAGTGAATGCACATCGGCGATCCCACACTGGTGAACGACCATACATTTGCGAGATTTGCGGGCAAGGGTATATAACATCTGGGTCTTTGAATGAGCATAAAAAACGCCATACGAACTATCGACCGCACAAGTGTACGCTTTGCGACAAGAGGTTTTTCGACACTGGGCTCTTAAAGGAACACCTCGTGATGCACACGGGAGAACGTACGCATATTTGTAAGGTTTGTCAAGCGTCATTCACCAGACGAAAGGCACTGATACAGCATCTAAAACTGCATTCGGCTGTTAAAGAATACAAATGTAGTTTTTGTGATAAGGCGTTTGCTCAGAAGCCGGGATTAGCCTCGCACTTGAAAACGCATCGAAATCTCTTCAAAACAACTAAAAATGATCCTAATGAAAATATATTTCCCGACGACCCTGACAGTAGTTTTATGTAAATGTAAAAGGATGTATGTATTTGTGTTTTTGGTTAGTTTTATTATGTTTCCTTACTGAGAATAATAAATGAATTGGTTTTAGAATAAAGCATATTTCTTTCGTGTTTCGAAAATTGTAAATGTCAATGACAGCTGAAAATAAAAACTGGTGGTGGTGTAGCAGCTGCAGCTGGGACTATGACATTTGATTTGTTTGGCTTATGCGCGCCATCTAGACAATTATTTTTTGGCGCACGTTCGAGTGGTAGATTGAACAGATGTCGCTTGTAGGAGTTAAGAGAATCGCAGACACAGGGTGCTCAAGTGTTTAAGGCTCACACACAAAAGTAATAAAATTTCGCTTCAACCACATTTATTTATTTTCGAACTGAACAGAAGTTTTCGTGTTAAAATTCAGAAAAATAAATGTTATCTCCCATACAAAAATGTTTACAAAGATACAATTTAACAAAGCAGTATTCCGTTCCGCACTCTAAGTTCTTAATTTCATATAGATGCGACCGACACACGAAACAATAGGTCTGTTTTTTTTCCACACCTATCTCAGTGAAGTAAAGTAAAGTAAGATTTTTAACACGCAATTACAACAACTACGAACTGTTTGACACATTCGAGACTCTATATAGTTGTTGTAATTGCGTGTTAAAAAATCCTACTTTGCTTTACTTCACTGAGATAGATGTGAAAAAAAAACAGACCTAATATTAGGGCGGGTATTCATGCAACGTCTTAAAACCATTGTATTCTGTACTACAAATTTACGACGTGGTAAATGAACTGTCAAAATTTGTATGGCAACTCATTTACAATAAGTTGGTGAACTTATGACGCAAATTCAGGTTGTAAATTATGATGGTAACAGTAGTAAATTTACGATAGCGTCATTCTGACATTTCACACTTGAAATAAAGGGGAGAGTACGATAACTACGGCGCCAAAAATTGATAACGGTATTTTGTAGGTACGTACAATTTTGTATTAAATGTACTCAGGTTTAGTAACTGAAGTCTTGTTAATAAAAAACGTAATACATACTACATAAACATACGTATTAACTACAACACTTGAAGGAGGCAAGTAGGCGATGAATTTCGAATTATATTGCAACTGAAGTTTTGGGCTTTGCAAAAATATGCCGGGTGTGAATAAAGTTCGGGATTTGGGTAGTCATTTTTTAGAAATATGTATTCATAAAACAACTATATTCGAGTTTTCTGAGAAAACGTACGTGATCATGTTTAGCATGCTTATGTTGTTTTAAATATGTATATTGCTAAAAATCGTTAGAGCGGTTTTTTGTAAAATTATGCTAACAATTGTTACAACTTTGAATTCGAAAAGCTCTGTTACTGAACTGTTAAGCTGAAATTTGAGTACGACGTATTCTTTAGGATATAAACATTACCTAGCAGTTACATTGTCATCCAAATCGAAAACGGCGTTTTCGAGATATGAGCAATTTTTAAAGTACTATTATTAGGGATTTGGGTGGATATCGAAAGACGCAGTGTTTTTAGAAAAAAAAAAAACGGAGTTTGCTATCAAGTTAAATGATGATAGTATCTTAAAAATAAGTTTTTGTTAAAATCTTTTTAAAAGCCAATTTTCAAAAGTACCGGTGCTGGACTTTTTAGCGAAAAAATGGGTATGCAGTCATGTTAAGCATGTCTACATCAACTCAGCTATCAATTTTGGTTCAAGTCGTTAGAGCCGTTTTCGAAAAAAAAAGTTAAATGTTTATATATTGGAAGTACCGTTAATATTAGGGCTAGCATTAAAAAAAACACCTCATAGCGGAAAGCCCACAAACTCTAAATACGAAGTTTGAAACAAATCCGTCCAAGCGTTTAGATTTTCCGCAGCTATGGGACAGACAGACATACGGACGGACAGAATTGCAAGACCCACTTTTTTGAGTTCCGCTATCATTGTTCTGGGAAATTGTTCAATCTAGCGCAAAATGAACTGCTAGATTGAAAAAAAATAACGAACTGCTAAAATACCTATAAGTGAAAGTGCAAAAGTCAAATAGTATTTCCAATTTGGTGTAAAATGGAAATTCAAACTTGTATGTTATTAATATACATTGTAATTATTTATTTAAATTATAGTGTATTAATAAATATGTGGCATTATGGCACAAAATACATTTTTGACTCTCATGAAGATGAAATAATACGAATTCAAATTGGTTGTAATGTAATTTTGCCTCTGTCGCTAGATTTCTAGCGCCAGCGTTCCTCCATCAGGGATATTATGTTTATGTGCTAGACAACTAGCGGTCAATGCATTAATGCAACGGGGCCAATTATTAAAAGAATATTGCACAATTTGCTATTCCTAGTGTTTAGTGTTTAAATAAATGTCACAATGACTTCGTCGTAAGTTTACTATCTCGATTTTCCACCCAAACGTTTTCAGAAGCGTTCGGATTGCTTCCGGACAAAAGTGTCACCGAAAACAGTTGTCCGTTGAAAATAACTTCTTTCAGAAATTCAACTAAATGCAACTAAACAAATACCGATATTTTAAGATACAGTAGTTGGTTATGTTGTATTCGATTAATCAGGAAGATACACTCAATCTTAATAAGGGTATTCATGTAACGTCGTAAGTTTACCATTTGCGTAAAATGGTAAGTTTACGACAAACGTTTCATGAACGCCCCAATTTGCTGTTTGTGGTAAATGGTGGTAAACCAATCAGCTGTTTCACATGAGAGGGAACGAACGAATTGATAAAATGCGAACAAACCACTTTTGATGTAATTATAAAGAGAAAATTGCACATTTTACTATTCCAAGTGTAGTATAATTAGTTAGTCCATCAAATTGTATTAAGAAAACAAGTTTTAAAAGGGTTTAAATAACGAAATTTACAATTCCAATCTTTTTGCCGCGAACGAAAACTCCCTTTGTTTGGAATTGAAAATTTCGATATTTAATCTCTTTTAAAACTTGTTTTCTTAATACAATTTGATGGACTAACTAATTATCATATACTCGGAATAGTAAAATGGGCAATTTCTATTTATAAATGCATCAAAAGTATTATAAATGCATGCAAGTCTTTTTTTTCTGATTTCGCGCCTTTATTTCAAGTGTGAAATGTCACAATAACCTCGTCGTAAGTTTACCATCTCGGTTTTCCACACAAATTCGCGTAGTAAGTTTACCATCTCGTCGTAAATGATTTTCCATACAAATTTTGACAGTTCATTTACCACGTCGTAAACTTACGACGTTTACGACGTTTACGACGAGTTTACGACGTTGCATGAATACCCCTAATCTGTTTCCAGCCTTCAGAGTTGAGATTTACGAATACAATACAAATCATCATTTGAATTTTATTAAATAAAATCAATTTTAAATTGAATGTAACTCAGCCTCTGAACGGAGTAGAACAAGTACAACATTAATATTTAGTTTTATGCAATAGGCCCCCGTTTACACTTCTTTTAAAGCTTTTCTACGCAAAGTTAACCACTGCACAGCCATTGTTAATCGAACCGATTGGATAATACCAAAAATGCGTTAAAGTCGAGTCTAAATTTGAGATCACAGCTATGGCAGATACGATGACAGCAGAGCAAAATCCAGCCCTAAACTCATGGGTATCTTGCCCTGACTGACAATGACAACTAAACTAGGGCGCCCCACGGCCCCAGTGCTCACCACGAACACAATTGTTCATTGCGAGTGCGAACTTAGGGCAATACATATGCATTCCTATATCGAACGCAAAAGGGTAACCCTTTGGTAAATGAACTGTCAAAATTTGTATGGAAAATCATTTACCACAAGATAGTAAACTTACTACGCGAATTTGGGTGGAAAATCGAGATGGTAAACTTACGACGTCGTCATTGTGATATTTCACACTTGAAATAAAGATGCGAAATCAGAAAAAAAATTGCTTTGCATGCATTTATAAATAGAAATTGCACATTTTACTATTCCAAGTGTAGGATAATTAATTAATCCATCAAATTGTATCGAGAAAACAAGTTTTATAACGAAATTTACAATTCCAAACAAAGAGAGTTTTCGTTCGCAGCAAAAAGTTTTTAATTCGAAATTTCGTTATTTAAACTTTTTATAAACTTGTTTTATACACTGGGTAAAATTAATAGTAAAATGTGCAATTTTCTCTTTAGAATTGCATCGAACGAAAGTGCTTTGTTCACATTTTAACAATTCGTTCGTTCCCTCTCAGTGAAACAGCTGATTGGCTTACCATCATTTACGCAAGCATCTATTTGGGGCGTTCATGAAACGTGTGTTGCATGAATACCCTTATCATTAAAAAAAATTGGATAGCTACCAACCAACCTATAAATATGGATTAGAACATTTGACGGACCAAAATCTGATATCGATGATAAGCATTCTAATGTTCTAAGGTATAGTGACCAGACGTCCCGCATTTTGCGGGACAGTCCCGCATTTCACATAGCTGTCCCGCATCATAAACTGCCGGCAAAATGTCCCTCATTTACAGATTTGTCCCGGAAAGTCCCGCAAAATTATAAATATAAAAACGTTCGAAATGATAAGTGAGTCTATTTTGTAAATTTTAAGAACTTTGTCACGAAGGGAAAGCAAAAATGTTTTTAGTAGTCGACTAAATAGAGAACTTAAGCAATCCATAATTGGTGTAAATCAATTCAAACCACTACTACACTCCGTGCCACTTGATTACGAACAGGAATTTGTTTGTTTTAATTTTACAATATTTTGCAAAAATGGGTATAAGTTGATAAATGTAACTTTTATGACTTTTATGACGCTTATCCCAAAAAAGTCATAACATTTACCGGTTATTTTTGTTTCACTTGATTACGAACAGTTGCTTAATCTACCTATTACCATGTTTTAAATCAAATAAAAGGATACTTGGAGTATTAGGGAGCTTAGTTTAAGAAATAACTTCATATAATCCACAACTATAGGTAAAGGAAAGACATTAACCAAGGAGGAAATAGGCCAAATTCGAGCTTAACGGGAACAAGGAAAATCCATCCGTTTTATAGCCAGCAAGATTGGAATAGGCGCCACTGTTGTACACAACTTTATTAAAGACCTGGAGAAGTATGGAAAAAAAACTGCAAAGGAAGAGTCAGCAAAGCGGCACATCAAAGGAGGTGGTGTAATGGTATGGGGAGCAATAACCCATTACAAAATTGTGGAGATGGATTTCCAAAGCTCCAAAATGATGGCAATCACTTACAAATCGATACTGGGAAGAGCTTTTCGGCAGTTTTCGGAGATATTTGGTGGTCAGCGATGGACTTTCCAACAAGACAATGCACTTATAAATACCGCACGGACAACAAAAGCCTGGATTCAGAACCAAAATGTAAACCTACTTGCATGGCCCCCATATTCACCTGACCTGAGAATATCGTGGAAAACGTGTGAGGTTGGCTTTAAAGAAAAGTCTACGAAGGAGGAAAGCAATATCAAGAAACGGAAGAAATTATGGAGCCATAAAACGAGCCTGGTCCGTAGTTTCGCTAGATTATTTGACAGCACTCTATGAATCTCTACACAGCAGGCTACTTGAAGTGATTTAGCGATCAGGAGGTAGTATCTACCCATCACAGTAGATTAAGCCACTGTTCGTAATCTTAAGTGAAACAAAAATAACAGGTACATTTTATGACCTTTTGGGGAAAAGCGTCATAAAAGTTACATTTATCAACTTAATCCCATATTTTTTTCTACAATATAAGCATAATATATCCTTCATTCCTTGTGCATTCGGTTTTTCCCGGATTAGCGAAGGATTTGAAAAATATCGTAAAATTAAAACAAAAAAAATCCTGTTCGTAATCAAGTGGCATGGAGAGTAATTTGCTTCCGGTTGACATAGTAAACATTATTGTGAAAATATACTCTCATTTTGATCTAACTACACTGTTTGAGAGGAAAAATTGAAAGAATTTTGCTGCTATACGCAGCTCAAATATAATAGATTGCTCAGGCTCGACAAGATTACATAGCTCTGCTGCCCGCCATCGAACGTCTGTTGAAATTATTTGAGCCGTTTAAATCCATATACAAACACTTTTTTTAAAATCCAAAATCTGAGTTGTGTCCCGCATTGTCTTCAAAAAATTATGGTCACTATATTCTAAGGTCTCTCACACGTAGGTTCCTACTTTTCTTTTCTCTTGGACACTCAAAGATAGTAAATTTAAAAAAAAAAAAAAAAAAATGGTAGGTACCTACCACATTTCGCATTTGTCAGCCATTACCTTTTTCGAATAATAAACATGGTGGAACTGGAAACCTTAATTCGTTGAAAGGGTAAAAGGGTTGAAAGGGTGAACACTTGAACAGCTATAAGACAATAACAAAACCCAGCCTTCGTACCCTTATCGCACACCCAATCAAATTCGTTGTGATTTTTACATTCATTCGCTTGGAATAGAAAATTGTCTCTCAATAATTCCATGCATAATCTCAAAACTAATTTTTTTTAGGAATTTGAAATTTGTGTTACTCCTTCCCATTTTTCATCTCTTTCGGCATTAGCATCTTCCGAAATTGTCAGAAGAATGCACAGTATTGAACAGATTTTTCGCGTCGTTTGCTTCATGTTTGCGTTTTAAACGCAGCTGCGGAAAGAAGGGTGGCAAACATTCATACTAGTCCATACTTAATACATTTATAAATGCTGAAGTATCTAACTCTGTTTGTTATATTTTTCCTTAATAATTCGAAGGGTAGTGTATTATCATGAACACCCATATTCTTTTATAAATGAACTCCATTCATCCAATTTTAACTATAGGCAAATTTCATTGGTTTCATGTTCATTTCCATTCAACTGATTCAAGTTTACACTGAGTGCCAAGATGTAGTAACAGTTACGGATTTTTCTCATAAAATATATCTCTGTATTAGTACATTATTGTGAATTGCTAAAATTTGGCCCATTTTCGCTTTGAGAAAGTGAAATAATAGGTCTGTTCCTTTACTTTTCAATCTTACGAATTTTTACGCATTTTTACTCAATGTCGTTCCTCAACTCGAAAAATTCGTAAAAGAGAGCGGCTTCGAGAGAGCTAGATTCAAGATATCTATAAAGGACCATTCACATGGGAGCGAACGAACGAATTGATGAAATGCGAACAAACCACTTTTTATACATTTATAAACAGAAAATTGCACATTTTATTATTCCAAGATATTCGGCCCTAGCAAGGTATCCGTCGGAACGTAAAATTCTCCGCAACGCACACTCCGTCAGAGACTCAAATTACATTCGAGGTATCCGCTTTCGGAAAGAATAATTAAAATGCGACAACGCATTGATTTGATATGATGTTGTTTCGTGCTACATCGGGGTTTTCCTATTTAGTGTTTTTTTTGTTTTTTTTTTTGCCCTGGAAACACACATTTAAGCAACAAATACAACCAATTACTTTGCTAAAATGTTTTTTCTTTATTGCTTTCATTTATCAACACTTCACTGCAAATCGTAAACAAATTTCGCAACCAATTCCTGTCGGAGCATATCGGAAGAAAATTCGTATGAAGCTGTCAAAAATATCAGTAAAAACGCACCTCATCGCACTGAAACGCAAAACGCTAGTGTGCGTTACATATTTGTCGGAACGAAGTTCCGAAAACCTGTTCCGACGTATACCAAGCTGCAAAAATCCTCCGATTCGTATAAAATCGGAGAATTTTCCGTTCCGACGGATACCTCGCTAGGGCCGATTCTCCTCTTGGAATAAGGTTAAGTTCGAACGAATTTTTTATTCGCTACTTTGTGGAACGCGAATTAAATGATGTGGATTGCGAATAGATTGACAATTCGCGTTTTCGTTCGCATCAAAAAGTTTGGAAATCGAAAAGAATACCGTCAACACCCCTAACTTTGACCGGGCCCCAAACATTGACCGATTTTTTCAGCGCCTCCAGTGCCCAAATGAATGGAACAAACCAATTTTTCTCTTCAGAAATTTGTTTGCCTATTAATCAACAGATGGCACGGGTGGAGAAAAATTGGTTTGTTTGATTCATTTGGGCACTGGAGGCGCTGAAAAAATCGGTCAATGTTTGGGGCCCGTACCTACTACAAAAGCGTTCCCTAACGTTTTCGTAAGTTTTTCTCTTTGAGGAGACTTCATCCGCACCACTGCCATTTTGACAGTATTTTCCATTATTTTTAGTACAAAAGTAAAGGAAGAGACCTAATATGTACTGCGGCAATTTTGTTTGTTAAACGTAACCGCTGAGATGAAAATGCGTCTTGTACAGAAAAGATGAGTTTTCGCCCAAAATCGTTGTCAAATTCAAGCTGCTCTAACACCGCGTCTCCACGAGCAATATTTCATAGATTGCCATCTGTCATTTCTCATAGAAAGAAATAATGTAGGGTGGGCATTTCATAGCTTACTATTTCCATAGGCCGAAACTGCGAAGCGATAACGAAGCGGATGGTTGTGCGCCTTCAATTGCTGAGTCAATTGGACCTTGTAAGCGAATAATCCGAGATCTTTGTGCAAAATTCTCCTCAGGCTAGTGCGTGAAATGTTGAGCTGTTGGCGAGTTGATATTCGTGAATTGACCTCACACTCTCGGCTACAGTAGCCACATTCTCGTCTGTGCGCACCGTACAAGTACGACGACGGAGACCATGAGTGTTGTCCACACACTTAGTTCACTAGTTCATTTAGTTCACCGTTATTATTTTCAATTGGCCTTAGCATTAATCATTTTTAAACTTCAAATTATTATATTAAATTATATTTTAATCGTCACAATATGTAGTTTTATATGGAAATTTTCTTGACTTCGTAAAATTTAGCTTGGACACTAAAAATGATTATTAGTACAGCGCAATGCTCTTCATACAAACGGAATAAACTAAAGCTAAGCACACACGATTGTCAGATCTTACAATATTGTCTGACAATGACTGACAATAAGCTTACAATAGCCAACTATTTTACAATACAAAATTGTCAGTTCACACGGTTATACGATTTTGTCCCAGATGAAAGTGTGAGAATGATCTGACAATGATTTTTCTAACAACGTTGTCAGGTTGAAAATTGTGTGTTCACACGGTTGTCAGATATTTGAATATGAAAAATGGTCTATCCGTTGTCAGACATTGTCAGACAAATTAAAATTTATGATCCTTGGTTTTTGCTGTACGGATAATGGAACAAAATATTGCACTTGCGACTTTTTTAACTCTACGTGTTAGAAGACTGCGAGGATGATGAATTGACACAACGACGTAGAGTTTAGACGAAGGAGTGCGGGTCACCCTTTGTCAGCAGGAATGATTCTACTCCAAATTCCAAGCTGAGGAGACGGAAAATTATCGCAATTTTTTGCGAATGGACTCAACACAATTCGATGGAATTCTAGCTTTGGTGACTCCACACATTAAGATGCCAGTTTGCACGACCATCCAGGGTACTCATTCCGTAAAATTTAAGACGACAGTCGTCCAAGCGGTAGTAGTGCACGGTATCGTAACTCTACCACCATCGTGTCGTCCATCGTTTATTTTGCACAAAGTTTGAGAAATTTCGGTACCTTTCAGGAGCTCATAAACTGTAGTTGAAATAAGGACAAGACGCCATCATAATTGTCATAAATGACATTATTGACAAATTACAGTGGCCTACTTTGTGCTTACGGAATATTTCAATTACAGTCACCCACAAAATTATGCTCATTTATTTTGTTTCTAATTGATGATTTATAATGTCGGATGAGTTATTATGTAATTCAAATCGTAAAAAAATCTGAATTCAATTGCTCGCGATTTCATTGGCAGCTTGACCCAACTTTTTTTCTGTATTTGTCGAGGTGGCTTTTGAATGTGAATCGCGTCGGCGACCTCTTACCAACCTCTATACATCCAACAAACCCCATTAACTAAATTGGACTACTAAAATGAGCGAACTAGTTCAGTATCGTGATTTGAACTAAATTGATCGATCACTCAAATGAACTCAATTGCCCTACTCTACTACACAGCACTCACTTTCGTTCTGCGGATGTATAATACTGACTTTCTGTCAAGATTTCGAACGGGAAACAGCTGTCAGTGTCAAAATAACCTATGATTTAAAAAGAAACCACTAGATGGCCCACCCTGTATAAGTAAAGTAAAAATGAAGAAAAAACGTCAACCAAAAGATAAATTTGAAATCGCAACGAATCTCTAAATGTTTTATTTATGTATATTTCGATTGCAATGTCATTATTTTGATTGATTGCTTGAAGATCACCATTTCGTTCATTGCTATGCGTTCGGCTTCGGATACACGACATTTCGTGTTTTGTTGTCTGGCACCTATTTTTTATATGGGAAGTGTCATGGTCCTTTGTCCAATTTTGACCATTCTTCACAGGAATACTCACGGGCCGATACCTATGATTGTCGGTAAATTTGAACTCAATCGATTCCGTGGGTTTCGAGATATGTTTAAGATTTTGAATGTTTTTTTTTGTATGGGCGGTGTCACGAACCTTTGACCAATTTGACGAAATATACTTTACAACCGTTTCTCATACCTACCAAATAAACAGAAAAAATGTGGGTCGAGCCCTTTCGGAGGAGTTCAACCACAAACACCGTGACACGAGATTTTCATAGTTAGAAGATACCTAATAATAGGAGTTTGTTAAACTTCTCTTTCAACACTTTCATAAGTGTCAGACAATTATTCGAAGATAATTATTTAGCCCAATTGACACACGGCTGTCACCGAAACCCACAAGCAGAGGTGACTTTATAATTTTGTTTTTCAATGAATCTATGAATCTTAACGCTGTTTTACTTTGCTTAGGAGTGCATATCAAAAGGCTCGTAAGTTATTTTTGGAAAACAAAAGGAGTCCAGCTTTGTTAAAATTCATTTCTTTGTGATGCCTCCGTGCATGACGAATTGACGACATACGACAATAATGCAAACGTGCAAAAAACGATAGAAAAATTTGTTGGTTTGTGTTGCTATTTGCAAGAGAAGAATGTGTTCGAATGGGTGTGTGTTGTTTGTAGACTAGGCATGCATACGTCATTAAGGTGTAGTTTGAGGACTCTGCGATAAATTTAGGAAACCTTGAAATGTGCGATTATGTTTGTGTATAAGTAGGTATTTTGTATTTACCCTTTACCCAGTTATGGGAAAATAAATCACATTCAGATTGTGGCTTCTGTTGGCAGGTGGCCATTTTAATGGGATGATTGGTGCCTTCATTGCTGTAGGTACATAGATTATCCTTTGTTTTGAGTTTTGAATATGTAATTATTTTTAAATAGAACAAAGAGCAAATGCACTAGACACCTAGTTAAGGAAGGGTACCTAATTTGTTTGATATGTTTATGGTCGAGCCCAGCGTTGCCAAAGTGGCACAATTATGCTATTTTGGCACCCTACAGTCCGATTGGCACCTTCAGTTCTCATTTGGCACCTTATGAGCTTGATACATTTTAATACATAATATTTAAAAAAAAAAACATTTCTTAAAATGTTTAAAATTGATTGAGAGTGCAAGTCATTACGTTGTTCTATTGGTTAATGAAAAAAACTTAATAAAGTCATTTAAAAAAGACTGAAAAGAATGTTTTTTTTTCAAGTAGTGAAACAGACATCGTGTGTGTGTGTACGAATTCATACACAAATAATCGTAATGATACTAATGCGAAATTATATGTTCCTTGTGTTTTTAAATATCTCTCTGTCGTTGAAGGGCTGGTGGCACCCAGTTGGCACCTTTGGTTACCGTCAATGGCACCTAAGAAAATTTTTTTGCGCCAACGCTGGCGAGCCTACTCTATTGACATTTGGTAGGTCGGCCGAAACTTCTCATAGCTGGCTCGTTCGGCAGTAACTCTGAATTGCAATTAAGGACAGAGCGACAGGTTGTTGGACAGTAGTTCTGAGCTGTGATAGTGACAGGAAACGGGAAGTAGATATCGCGCATGCCGGAATGAGTATAAGACATGTGAGAGCACCGATTCGGATTAGGGAACAAAAAGAAAGGGTGGGCATGGGCTAGTGAACTAGCTAATGTCTATTTCCATTGGGCTTTTACAGTTTTGCTCTTAGATCTCCGATTTTTCCTGCCCAATGGAAAATTAAATTAATTTTTTTTTTGCATTTGTGTTGGTGTGTTATTTGACAGTCAGCTACTTTTTAATTGCAATTTGCGTTTACAAATGTCACTTGTTTTTGCGTCAGTGAAAGTATGTGTGAATCTTGCTCTCGAACCAAGATTCGAAAAAGTGCTCTGAATCTGAAAAAAGTGCTTTTCGGTAACGAAAATTATGAAGCGTTATTGTTCTTCACCAATTTTCAATCCTTCGTCTTTCAAACCTGCAATGAATTTTATCAGTTTCATTAGAAAATTCTTTTCCACAGCGCTAACTTATTTCTTTGTGTTAGATTTCTCTATTTCCAAAAAGCATTTTCAATTGTGAAAACAAACACACATTTTTTTAAAACTAAATACATACTAATATCCTTTGTTACTTTTGACGAACACTGTAATATAATAAGATATTGTGTACACAAGCCTTTACTACTCACGTGGTATATTCTGATGTGCCTATTTATATAACTATCACCACCCCAAGAATAAAAAATACAATATGACAAACGTAAGTTTCACAGACCACACATACGTTTAAGATAAATGCGTGCGTATGCCAAAACGCGTCCATTCCTATTTTTTAAGGGATGCTATGTACCATAATAAATACACACCTATCATTTCGTACACATGACTGATATGGAGCGGTAAGTAAGGCCAGATTGATTCTCTTTCACAAAAATGTGTACACATTCGATGACATGTCGAGTCGATGAGTTGTGAAAATGGCAGAAAATGTCTCGCTGTTTTTACATTCCAACCCTCGGCCCTCGAGTTCATTCACATTCTACAAATTCAAAAGGTTGCTATGCGCTATGTATGTAGGTCAATTTCTGTACTTTTTGTGACCAAATTTAAAATGTCCTAGTGACAAATTTAAAAATATAAGAATGTTTCCAGCCACAATTACACAAATACCTAAGAAAAATTTAAAGTTTTCTATTTAAAAAACTGACAGTTTTTACATTTTAAAAATCGGTATATCCGGTCTCATCTATCATCATTTCAATCAATGCCCCGCTGTGTACCCTACATTAAAATAGTAATCAGAATCTCTGTAGCTCGTGTCTATTATATTTTCAAAAAAAAAAAATGCTCCCATATTGTGCGATTTGACAATTTGATCGAATACAATAAGTTGAACTTATCCAAAGAAACGTATTTCGATTGATTAGGAGAACATTTTTCCCGAAAACGATACTTCAGTTTCAGTAGTGCTATTGTACTAGAGCTCTAGCGCAAATTGCATAACCACAACTGTTCAAACTTATCCTTATTTGAAAAAATTAAATACATATATAGCAGGGGTATTCATGCAACGTCGTAAACTCGTCGTAAACGTCGTAAGTTTACGACGTGGTAAATGAACTGTCAAAATTTGTATGGAAAATCATTTACGACGAGATGGTAAAGTTACTACGCGAATTTGTGTGGAAAAACGAGATGGTAAACTTACGACGAGGTTATTGTGAGATTTCACACTTGAAATAAAGGCGCGAAATCAGAAAAAATTACTTTTCGGCTTGGTGTGAATAAGGTATAACAAAAAAAAAAAAAAAACCGCTGTAAAAAAATCCGATGAAGAATTTTTTGTTGTATTTAAATATTATTTATTTAGATTGTATTTAATATGTCTTTGGTCTTTAGGTACAAACCACTTCTGATTTCTGGACCCAGCACTCATATCGAACATACCTTCTGATAAATATAGGGAAACATAAAATCAAACTTCCTTCGAATGTAACATCTATTCTGCTGTCAAAAAATTCATCAATTCTATTACACAAACTACATAGAAGAAGACCGCCAACTTCCGTGCACCCGATTCTCCTGGGAATTAATTCCCCTGCCTGTGAATACGTGTGAAATGTCAAAATCAATGGCGGCAATGATTATTCGTTAATGGCGCTCCTTTATCCTTTGATTTTGTACAGCACCAATACATGAAAAATCCTAGGCCTACAGGTAGCTTAGGCAAAGTCCGTTATGGGGGAGGAGTCGACGTTCTATTCTATGTGGATTGTGTTTTATTATCTGCTCTGACCTTTTATTGATATAATTGAACAGCAAATTTTGTGAATTTATTCTTGGAGATGGTATCGCAAACGCACTTTTTATAGAAGTGTGTCTTGTAATATAATTTTCTACCAATCAAAGAAATAAGACATTGTGCAAATTTAGTAGGAACAGACGATATCACTTCCAAACTGCTTCTTTATTTATTTGTGATACAAATCCGTTTCTATAAATAAAATTATTATGGCTCGCAACTGTTAAGGAAATGCCAAGCAATATTTTTCCTTCAACTTTTGCTTAAGTTCAACCTATTTGCTTGTTTGCTATAAACCTTGAGTCCATATGTACATATACCTACGTTTAGGTTCAGGGTTTGTCATTGCCGGTCTGTCATCTATTTATTTTGAATTATCTACCTAATAAAGTTAATGGTAGAGTCTGAAACTATAACATTAACAACTCTTCCTCGGTGCCTCTGCAATTTGACTGGGTAGGATATATCACAAAAGATACATACCTTCTTCCATCTATATGAATCGCATTCGCATGTTGTTTTGAAAAATCTATGAAATGCTTTAACAAAATTGCCAATTTGATGAATAGCATATCTCATGGCAAATATCTAATAAAAGTACCTACTATACATATCATGCTCTCTGAAAATGCTCGATATCAATGTGCATATTCAGTTTAGTAAAACCTCCATTCCAACCAACTATAACGATGATGAATGATAAACTCAATTCACATAACTTTATCGTCGAAATCAGCTTCTCATGGTTCAACGGGTAGTTGTGAGATCATTAGATCCTGTGGTATCACAATGGGCCCCCTCTGGCCTACGTGAGGCTGCACTTATTGCGGCCTGCCATTCTAACCTAACCTAACCTTCGTCGAAATTATACGCTTCTAAAAAATATAACTCCAGTTTCAGTGTCAAGGTTTAAGAATGGCGCAGTTCATTGCATTGTAGTACACTCCCCAATGGTAGACTCGTTAATATAATTTAGAGCCAGAGTCTTCATATTATACCAAATCGAATTGTAAAAGGTCTGAGACATTGCAGCCTTCCATCTAGAACTATATCGAGCACATAGACCAAAGGCTGTCGCATCCGCTATGGGTTGGCGTGTGAGGTTGGGCTCTGATCTTATTTGTAGTTCGGACTTATAAAAACATTATGTTTTTGCTCTAATCCCTTCAACTTGTCACATTAAGAATTAGACACAGAAGTGATCCAACTACTCCATTCCATGCTTTCATGCACCATACAAATTTTACAAGAAAGGAGCTATCTTTCTATAAGTACTATCCACATAGCGCACGATTAACTTTATTTCAATTTCGTCACAAGTTGCTATGTAATATGTTCCTACAGCTACTCGAACTCAATACTTCTAATAGCACTTTTTCAATAACAATTTCTTCTTTCAGACATTATGAAGACGAAGACTAATCAAAGAGCTAGCTCTATATATGAATTCAAGAAGCCACATTTACAAAATTCATACATTGACCAATACGCAATTGATGCAATTGACACTAACAGATCGTAGGCTAACCCACCCAATAAAACCTTCCAGTTCTTTGGGAATTTATCGACTTTAATAAAATTCCAATAGCCACATTATTTCAATATCAATTTTTCTTTCAGACATAAAGAAAAACTGCTCAGAGAACAGTTCCCTCTGGATTTTCGAATTCAGCAAGCCATTCTGGCTATTAATACCTACGCAATTATGATGCCACAACGCTTTCCAAGTCC
Source organism: Cheilosia scutellata (assembly GCA_955612985.1). Lineage (NCBI taxonomy): Eukaryota > Metazoa > Arthropoda > Insecta > Diptera > Syrphidae > Cheilosia > Cheilosia scutellata. The sequence continues at coordinate 49,445,628 of OY015313.1, read as the reverse complement.
GACGTCACATTACGGACAAATCATTATCAATTGCAACATTTAAAATAAGTTATAATATATTATACATATATTTAAGATCACGTTATTCGCATTTTGCGACTTATTATAAGATCGAAAGCCTTAACGAGTTCACCACAAAAGCTCTCAACTTACCCGGTGCTCTGCACTGATAGCCCACACTTAAATATTAAATTCATAACATTATTGACTCTGCAAATCGAATTACGTAATTCAAGTGTTCTTAGAAATTAGACTAAAAATAAACAACAATCTTATAGCCTAACAATTTTGACAAATGTCCTCACTAATCTGAAAATTGGGTATACTTTGGCTATAGAGCTACTACAATATCATCAAACCAAGTAAAAGCTTTTTCTCTGAGGCGAACCACTTAAAACGGTCTTTGCAAACGATTAGACAAATTGCCACGCCACATTTCAAATGCTTTGATTCTCCATACTTACAAGTTACAAGTAGATACCTACCTATTTGTAAAATGCACATCCCATAAGATGTCTTCCATTCAAACTTATTCTGATGTGACTGCATTATTTTCAAATCCAGCGTAGTCCCTCACTATAAAAAAACGTAGCTCTCTAACGACCGCATTACAATCTATATAATATCCGTCCTATGAGGTGTTGCTCTAAAATGCTGACTGAAGTTTCTTTACCATTTGACTTACTAGGTTTAACCTATAGCTCTTGATATGCAGACATCAGCTAGTTGCTCAAATACTACAAATATTACAATTATAATATCCAAATCCTAATACACAATATGTAATAGTTGAGTATATCCGAATCCCTATTTTTCATTCTTCAAACCATAAACACTTATTGTATGTACATTATATACATATTTGTTATAGATACGTAGATATATTTATTTGCAATTTGCAGCCCAAACATAACCATATTCCACATTGAGCATCCATCTTATTCGTGAAATTATCGACAACAAAGTAAATTACTTAAAATCCAGAGAGCCATTACTTCTCTGTCCTCCAAATCCCACTTGTCAGAGAATAACAGAGCCGAGCAGTTAAAAAGTCGTTGCAATGTTGCCAGTTTTACAAAATCCTTTCTTAATACAACTTCTACTAAAAGTTTTCATAAATTATCTAAATCTAGGGTCTAGGTGCGAATAGTATTCCTAACCGTTCAATGTGTTGAGACAATACCTACATGTTCTGCAATTCGCTCTTTTAAATGTCAAAAGCATTGTCGTCCCTCCCATTTAGCTCATGCTATGTTGTTCTAATAGACACCGTTTTGTGTTGGCCGACCCATACAGGTATCTCTTCAGCAATACAGTTATAACCTTCTTAGAAAATATAACGCGCAATCTGCTCAGCTTCTTTAAAGATATACAGAACGTCTTTGACTTTCTGACTAATACAGCTTGTCGCCCACGTATTTAGCTCATGCAATGTCAATACTATATGGTTCTAATAGACATACGTTGCCGACTTTTGTCGCATAAATGCAACTACCTACAATCTTTCCAAATTGTTCTCAAACCCGCCCATGTTCTACTAAATTATTTAAGTCGGAATCATCATAAAAGCGATTGCAGAACATTTTTCAATCCCAATTTTGTTTTATGCTGTAGGACTACATCATTCATTTGTCTAATTAAATTCTTATTATCTGATATTGTCTTATAAAGACCTCACTCTCACAGACGTCTTCATTGTTTCAGTACAATCTAGAATCTACAGTCTTTTGTCCATGTCTGACTAAACTCATGGTGACTGCATTTTGCATTTATCCAAAATCATTCACTATTTTAAATTTACATAATTTGTTCCTAAAACAATTACATTGTGCATGATGCATGAAACATGAACATCATCGTCCTTTAATCATGTCACTAGAAGAAATAAGGCTGAACGACAATCTCACATTTCTGTTGTCCATACTTGTGTCCATACTCTCGATTTCTTCTTCAATTCATCACCTAACGAATTTAACACTAAAATGATGGAGCCCTTCTCTTATTCAATCCTTAGCCGATAAATAGGTACACTCTTTTCCAACTCACTTTACACAACATTTCACTTTAATTTCAAATTTTGACTTAAATAACTGCTTAGACAATTTTATCAACTCTAAAGTGAAAAAATAATTCCTTAAACTATTAACTTTATGAATCAGACTTTCAAACGAGTGTTTTCATTTCGAATCTCTCATTTTTTGCAAACGTCAACCTACTAAACGTCGTAATTGCGTTCAGCTTTTACACACTTTTAAGCTATTTGACCCAAACCCGATTGGGCTTAGGTCGAGCCTACTCGTCATAACTTCATCACCAAGCTCAATCACCATATAAATTCTGTTGGGAGGCGTCTGTATCGCTTTTCCCTCAGTCCAATCCAATCCCACATACGACCCGTCTAAAGTAATTTGAAGCTAAGTTGTCTGTAGGTAGTACATATGAATGTATAGTACACATTCAAACTAATGTTTATTCCGCTGATTGTCAACCACTCTAGGTATACATATTCTTTTCCAAGTCAGTATTTTTGCGTTGATTGTAAATCAATTACGAGGTGGTCACCATGACCATTTACTTGTACAAATTATATGCTTAACCCACTCAACAAAAGCATTTCAAATTCTTGCCAATGCAACTTGGATGTTATTCCTATAGCCGCATTATTTCAGTATCAGTTTCTTATTTCACACACACTATTTATGACACCAAACACAAACTACGAATAAATTATCGAATTCCCAAGTCACATTATAAATAGGACTCATGATTCATGAATCATCATCGATTGACTGCAATCATTCTAATATTTCAATTGACAGCAAAACATACGCAGTCAAATACGCATCAATCGCATTTTAAATCGCGTCCAAGAAGTAATGCAATTACAATACCCAAACTTCTGCATTGTAACCTGATTTGTATCCTTCGAGGCTATCTCCTTCTGAATTCGATTAAGAAATGAATAGCTTTCTGTATCAATCTTGGCGGCTTTCCCACAAAACACATATTGTTAAGTCCAGTTAATTCTTTGATATACAAATCCAGCACTTTATACCCATAGTCATAGCAATTAGCAATTATGGAACTAAATGCATTCTAAAATTATTGTTTTATCACTTCAGCTAGTTACCTACGCGAGCAATGTTTATTATCAGACAAATGCAATCATTTTGAATGTTCACCAAATCGCCACTAAAAATGGCGCCAATCAAATTTAACTTGTTCAGTCCAATTCCGTAGCCACCCCTAAAATTGCGAGTGTTATTCAACCCCTAACCATTGAGCTAGATGTGGGTATTGGAAATTATGCTATACCTACTACCCGACTGCATTCAATTTCACTGACATACTCCATCAGTTGTTGTCATCCCTTAGAGCTCTCCACTGATTCGACTGCATTCTTTTCGAATCCAGAATTTATAGCAATAATTCGCTGCCTTGCAAATTTGACTATGGGATTACTGCCTATACCAGTATATTCTACCATAAAATGTAGCTGTTCTGACCGGCACAAATACGTTCTCCTCAAATCGAGTCCTTCCCACCTTTCCTTTCTTGTAATGATATTCGTAACTTACAACAATAGGTACTGAATCGCTTGAGCTACTCCCAAACAATAAACCGGATTCCCATACCATCTCTGAGCCCAATGCTTGTACTCAAAGACGATATCACTTTAGCTGTATAAAATTTTGTTCTTGCTTCAGCTGCGAACTTGTATTTTTTGCTCGCTTTCCACTCGATCGCTACATTGTCACCTTAAAATTAAAGCTTTCTTCTCAAATCCAGTTCAGATTCAGACGGCCAGCTCATAACTTTACTTTCAGCTAAACGTAATCGTAATGTTCTAAAATGTTAAAATGACTTCATCAAAAAAACAGATTCCCACTTTTGAGCCGAATGCTGTATAGCTTTAGGTACTCCTTAAATATATCACTTCCGCTCTTAGACGGTTGCTTTTTCTTTGAATGCGGTAGCAATCATCTGAAGTGGTCACCCTAAAAAAATGTCTCTTAATCTCCTGTATTGTGTTCCAATGCAACTCCTACTTTCGTTTCAACTCACGGCCTTAAAAAATCCAAAAGTAAGTTAATAACCCTAACCTAACCCTAAAAATCGTTATAAATGTGACTGCATTCCATTGCGATTTACATACAGTCGACATCAGTCTTCTAATAATTTCGTTTCTAAGAGTTCATTCCTTAAATAATCGCATTAATTTGGGTCTATGTAGTCTGGTTTCCGTTCCATTCCAATGTACAGTGAATATACATATAGCATTAGGTTACTCTCTATTTTCCAATCTCCTCTCTAGTATTTCATTTTAATTTTACATCGCTGGAACGTCGAACCTATTTTGAATCCTTTCAGCTTCTCGCCATAGAAGCTTTAACCACATCCTTGAATTTTAGGAATATAACCCTAAAAATGCATCTCTAAAACGAGTGTGTGTTCCTTCCAATTCATTACTAGGTACGTACAACTTAATGTTCCGAAAATTCCCCTGAAAACTTTAGTATCAGCATTTCTTGCAAAACCAATTAAATAAAAGAACACAAAGTCCTTTTCGCCCATTTCACACTTTTAAAATCATAGTAGTATGTTTTCCAGATTTAATAATTTTTAACCTCTGAAGGCATAGTTGCAATGAATGTTCAGACTTCTCCTGAAACCTATATATTGTATGTATGTATGTACTTTATCTATGAAGGATTGCCCACCTATATCTATACCTACCAAGAAACCTGCAATCGAAGAGACAAACTAGGTAATACATTCTTACCTTTTACAATAGGTAAATTGTTTGATCTGCCAGTCAGAAACTACACAAACCATGTTCCACATTGGCCCTCTTTTGCCGTGGGAATTCTCTTAATTAAACTAGATTTGTGAAATGTCATGAAACTCAGAAAGCCACTCCTGCTCTTTCAGATATGTACAGTACATACTTTACTATAATTCGGGAAACCGACAATCGAAGGGATTAGAAAAAATGATATCCCATATTTACCTTTCTTGCAGTTGTCCAAAGGGATTTCGATTCAAAAATGTACCTAGCTCACAAAGCCAAAAAAAAAAAAAAAAAAAAAATATGTATGTACAAACATAGTACCTACCTACTTTGATTTGTTGAGTTCAAAATATGTAGGCCAAATTAACTAAGATCTAAGAAGGTTACCCACTAGTCCACCATAAATCGATGGCGAGACCAAAAATTGAAACCACACAAGCAGCTGCAATACATTTATCAGTCTTCTAGCCCCATTAGGTATACTATTTCAAAAGAGCTCGATATTTACATAACCATATAGATATAGGTATACTTCAAAATACTATGAAGCCAAATTCATTTTACAGCTGTCAACAATATATTCAATTGAATCCCACCAAACGAGCCAAAGGGAACACTAAAAAAATACTAATACGACCTTCCGTCCCAGCACTATTATTTCAAAAGAGCACCATAAATCAAATGTCACAATATACCTATCTTATCTTAGCGAATTCCCAAATTGTATTATGTTTTTTTTTTTTGAATATTCTTTAAAGTCCATAAATCTAAATTCAGAAAGCCCATTCCTGGTTGAATTAGGAAGGTAGGGCATCCGCCTGTCACTCATCCGTCAAGAATAACCTGCTATCGAAAACTATTCAAACCCTAAACATAAAAACCCGATTAATCCGAGAAAACCATATCCCACAATGAGCCTCCTTATCCTCTTCCAAATTAATATTCATATGTATTTCGATTCGAAAAAGCATCCAAAGCGTATAACTTTTGATTCGCCTTATTTTATAATTAACACAACCTGTGTAAATATGAGCAATTTCATGTCCAGTTGCAATTACAACTTTTGTGGAAGTTAATTTATACCTACTCCATAAGCTCTGCTGTAAAACAGGAATCTCTTAAGAAAACAATTAAAAATCCTGCAGAGCAGCTTCAATCAATTATGCGAGAAACAGATTGGCACAGCAACAGCAACAGCAACTTTGACAGCCACAGCGCACTTTTTAGAGCCCATGCTTTTTAATGGCTGAAGTTACATTACCACAGCAACATCGACATCGACATCGACGTTAGAGCTAAGTCCTAAATTCAATGTTGCTGTGCAAATGCTACCAACACCACGGTGACTTTTTCAGTTCTCTCAACTTTCGAATGCTGACATACTGAAGGTGCAGCAGCATTACCAGATATCTACAATTAGGTTTCAGCAGTTTAGAAAATATTCTTATGTAAATTATTTAGAAAATACTATTTTCATTTTCTTTTGATTTAGATTGCTTTTATTTTCGATTGGCAAAATTTTAAATTCTTTTTTTGTGATCCGTGTCAGTACACCGACTCACTGATAATTGTGTATAACATACTGCAGGCGTCAAATTATTTACTGTCGGTGGGACATGATTTTGAATTCAATTTTGCTATTGCAATGTGGAAACGAGTTTTCTAATTCAATCGTCGCGAGCTGTGTTAAAATTAATGTTTGACAAGCAATTAAAACAAAAGTACATACAAATTTGAATTTGATGTTGGGCAGCAGAAATCTGAAATACCCAGTCGAAAATGACATCATATATGTTCTTAGTATTTTATACTTTAGCTACCACCAAGTACCTATAATGGTACGTACCTACTGGTAGGTAATAAGTACGTTAACACTCATGAATTAAATAAATATTCTAATATGCTCTAACATTTTACAGGTTATCATGTACGTAATACCATTTTTTCGCTTTCACCATTTATTTTGATAAAAGATAATCTGGTAATGCTGTGTTGCAATCAACTGACAATAAATTTTTTTTCCTCCCTTGACAAAGTTGCTGTCGATGTTTCCAATGTATTTCATGCGACTTCTGCTGTTGAAGTTGCTGTTGCTGTCAAAGTTGCTGTTGCTGTTGCTGTGGTAATCTGTTTCTCGCATTACACAGCGGATATTGCTTTATAAATACAAATGTCCCAATCAGTGATGCCAACTGAGGCATAATTATGCCTTTTAGGCATAATTCCAATGCTTGAGGCTTTGAGGAATAATTTTGAGAAAAAAGGCATAATTTTTTGTGAAGTTTTTTATAATCAATCCGTAAAAATAAGTTCTGAATTTAGTAAATCTGCATTGATCAAAGTCGTTTCACTAATTTTCATTTACCACTGTTGGTCGTGCTGATTTTCCAATTATCTACGAGACTCACTTAACCTAAACAAGAAATCTGGTATGGTATATAAGGGCGGCCGCACATTGGATACGAATTGGTATCGTAAGTAAACGTATGAATACTGGTCGTACGAATTCATGCCCCCATACTGTCCGTATAAAAAGAAAAACCAACTTAATATATTTTTCACTGCTTCATTTCAACGCACGAAAGTGTTTAAGAATTCCAAAAAGTCTTAATTTAAGTCTTAATTATTGTTTTTTTCTTAACTATGTGCCTACTTTATTCATTATTTATTTTTTTGACCAAAAAGGCATAATTTGTTTGAAAAAGGCATAATTTTTATCGGAATGAGGCATAAAAACTTCGATCTGGGTTGGCAACACTGGTCCCAATGTACGCCGCACACATGCTGCATGAAAGAGAAAGAAATAGTTTTTCCATCCGTCCAATTGAAAAAGAAAAAAAAAACAGTTGAAATTAGATCGCTTAGGTTCGTTGTATGAGCTAAGTACCTACCCTTAATTGAAATATAAACCTACTCATATGAGTGTCCCAATTTGTTTCAGTTCAGTAAATCTTGCCAACCATAATTACTCAACAAATAAACATCATGCTACCGTTTTTATTTTATTTTATTGTATAAGAACACAAGCCATAACCATAAGACTTTGGCTTTGCTCAAAACAAAATGGTCCACCAAAATCTGTATCACATGCGCTTGCATGTTAGGTAGGTACTGCCAACCCTTATCATCAGCGTCCCACTCATCTTAAAGTTAGACAGCTCAAATTTTTTTCAAATATCCACGTAGGATAATTTTTATATTGCATAAATATTCCATACCTATGACACATTTTTTCTGCTCGTCCTATAAATCCTCCCTTCGACTTGGATCTGATATGCCTATTGCGAAACACCAACCCTACTTCCACCCATTTGTATTTATTGGCACAACTTTCGTAACCATATTTTGATTGTTTCCTATTCGCATAAAGGAAAGCAAAATTTCATTATCGATTTTCTCTTTCAGACATATAAACCCGAAGACTATTCAGAAAGCTGTACCGGCTCCGTGTTCGAAGGAAAGGACCCACCCGTCGAGAATAGTACCACATCCAAGGCTAAACCCCAACAACAACAACTTGATCGGCCTTCGAGTTGCACGTCAGAGGTGCACATAAATCCCCTACTCTCATCTTATGCTACTACTAACAACATATTTGAATGTCCACATTGTCCTGAAAAATTCAAAATTGAATTTGATTTGAAAAATCATCTCAAACTCCATGAATCCACACGTAAATACAAGTGCGAAATATGCGGCTTTCGCTTCACTATGCTCTCTAATCTACGTGCTCACGTGCGCCGCCATATCGGCGAAAAACAATTCGCCTGCGATGAATGTGAAAAGCGTTTTTGGACAACAACCGAATTGAACACTCACCGACGAAAACACACCGGTGAGCGACCCTTCCCTTGTGAGTTCTGTGGAAGTGGATTCAAGACATCCGGTGCTCTAACAGATCACGAAAAACGACACACTCAAAAGAAACGTCACAAATGCAGCGAATGCGATCGTAGCTTCCTCCATCTACAAGTATTACGTGAGCATATGAACACCCACACATTGGATCGTCCGTTCGTCTGCAAAGTATGTAATGCAAACTTTTCGCGAAAGAATAGTTTAACGCAACACTTGAGCCTTCATTCGACCGAAAAGAAGTACAACTGTGATGTATGCCTAAAGGATTTCGCCCAATTACCGGGCCTATTGTCACACAAGAGACTTCATGAAGTCAGCAGTCAAATGGGGGTAACAAAAAAAAAATTTAATTAAACATTAAAAACCGGTCAGCGATTTCATCCCTGATAGCAGGCTCCCGAGAGTTTTATTGGCTTGATAAACATTGATAACCGAAGGCGATTATCAATAAACCAACAGTCGCAAATCGCAATCGGCGGCCACTTGAAGAATTTCATTATTTCGTCATAAAATCGCATTTCAATAAGTACATAATTCTGTTTTTAGCATTTCAATAACACACAAATAAATAACTGAATGATCAGTCATCATAAGGTAGTTGTCTTTCATTTTATTAATACCTACACTTGAAATTACAGCGCAAAAATCATATGTAATCTTATCACAATCGCAGCATTTATATAGGTACATATAGGTGCCTACCTCATTAACACAAGGTAACCAATATGTATGTCAAACACCTTTGCGACTTAGCCTGCACCGGTACTTGCAGAAAAGCTGTACAAATTTATACAGGAGTGTAAAGCTCGAGATGAATTTACTCATAGAGAAAATCAACGATGCGTGTAAACAACGAAAACTGTTCCTGATTGCAGAGATGACCTTGAGTTTGACGGCAGATAACACTTTCTGCTGGTGTCCATTGAGTAAAACAAATTAGCTCGATTTTCGAATTTCTGGGATAAGAGTTTATGTATCCATTTTCCATAGGTACATATGTACATACAACCATGATGGAATAAGTATAAGGTGGTCTCGTCTGCTGCCGAATCGTTCGTTTTTTGGTCCCTTAACGCTTCGTTAACGTACACTTACTACGCTGAATAAAGAGAAAAACGTGTCGTTAAGGGACTACTTTTTGCCGACGAGACCACCTTATACTTATTCCATCATGCATACAACCATGATGGAATAAGTATAAGGTGGTCTCGTCGGCAAAAAGTAGTCCCTTAACGACACGTTTTTCTCTTTATTCAGCGTAGTAAGTGTACGCTAACGAAGCGTTAAGGGACCAAAAAACGAACGAGTCGGCAGCCGACGAGACCACCTTATACTTATTCCATCATGCATACAACATACATAATTTCGAATTCGAAGAATAGCGAAAAGAGCTTTCGAAAAGAAAATAATATTCACCCCTGTGCTGAATTCAAATTCGGTCGGAATTGCGCACAGTGTTGAGTTGATGTTGATCAGGTATGTATCTCTTATCCAACTTCAACTTGGTCAGACCCAACACCAAACCAAATTCAACAGATTTACCAACTTCCTATTATGTCATGAATATGGTGTACAGTTGTACACTGTACATATTCATAAATATTTATGTAAATGTAGAACAATTCAAGAAAAGCTTTAGGTAGCATTCAAACTTTGTTTGATCCGTCTTCTGGAGGATGTGATTGAGATAAGATCTTATTTGGTTATGTATGAGTATGGTGGTTATTTTGCGTTCTAAAAATAGAATTGTTTGTCAACATGGTGCTGGTTTGCAGAATGTACTTGTCCATGTATGACGTAGTTGAATTCGATGTAGGGAAGGGAATGGATGTGCATAAGTATGTATACAATTGTACATACATAGGTATAGTGTACATACATATTTGAGATCTACAGGTATGCAAACGGAAAGTGGATCGGTTTGTCCTGGGACCTGACTGATGGGGGTTGGTGATCAACACCCGCCTTAAGCTAGAAATTTTTTTGATCGCCAAATTAGGGACTAAAAGCGATTTAAACTCCAAGTGCGGGAAAAGGCGGGTCGAAATTTGTGTGAGAAAATTTGTTCCATCCTATCCAGCTCGTAGCAATAGCAAAACACACTAGTTAAGTAGCTACTTCTGAAACGGGAGCGAGGAGCGTGATTTATGTGATTTTCCATTGGGCGCATCAGATTTTTATTTCAGATCTCAGATTTTTCGAGGCAAATGGAACATGAAAGCAGATCGATCTGCTTTTGTAAATGTATTATGCCCAAAACACACGTGCAGAATTCACTGCGCAGCAGGATTAGAATACATACACATGTTCTTATGTGGTGATACAAATGTATATTCTGCACCCACCGCAGCATTGCAACATGTCTCTACTTCTAAATCCACTGCATACCAGTGGCGTGGCGTGAATAATTTTAAATGGTAAGCCGAAGTCGAAAAATATCAAAATGTCGAAGGGAAGATGTAGGTAGTACCTATCTATGTACCATACAATCGAAAACTCCAGGAAGAAATTAAATTAATGAAGATATTTTTCCATCTTGAGTGCAAAACTTTCATATGTATTTCGTGTAAACATGATTTATATATCATGTCTTATAATATTGTCCTTTATTTCTACATAAAGGTTCTTTAAATGAGTGTTTAAATCGAGCATTTGGGGTTTTTGTGGAGCTTCAGTACAATCATCCACTTACTCTTTGAAACATTTCTTCAAACGTATTTAGGTACGAAGATCATAGCCAAGACTCAAAACACTTGATTTCTCACTTAGCGACTTGTTTATAAACTTTATAAATACATCAGTTTGTTTATTTTTTAAAAGATACTTACAAAATTCACCAAATAACTCGGAGAAAAGCGTGTTATTTTATTGCATAAGAAAGCGGCCTATGAACAGAGGATACTCCCCTCAGAAAAAATCAGAAAATTATTAGGTAAAAAAGTGAACTGACTATGAGCTATGACTACATCACAGTTCACACTTCACAGCGCAGCGGTAGGAGATACACACACAATTCAAATTCACCAAATATGTCGGAGAAAAGCGTGTTATTTTCCAGATACATTATACTCAATTACACCACAGCGCAGCGTTAAAAGATACACACAAAACCCACCAAATAACCCGAAGAAAAGCGGGTTATTTTTTTGCATAAGAAAGCGGGCGTTGAAAAGAGAGGACTAAACTCAGATAAACGCAAGTGTACAAAAGAGAAAGGAGACAAATTTGTTCTATCCAGTGAGAGATTTTATAACCCGTCATATTTCGGGTTATTTTAGATTTGGGTTATGCTCAGAGAGTGTGGGCAGTTATAATACTAATAATAATGAAGGCGCGAAGGGTGTGTGTTTCCGTGTGTATAAAGTTCAATTGAGTTGGTGGGGTCGGGGTATGTAGATTGCGCAGATGAATAGATACATATTATTAAGTTTATCCCGTGGGTTTTATGTTGCTCGTTTTTAAGTAAACATTGTTGTGTAGCTGAAACTGAAACTTTTAAAAGGTAACCCGGTAGGAATCGGGTTATATGGACGCCACGCCACTGCTGCATACCTATACCCTTTTTACACGCACCGGTTTTTCACTTTAGTGTCGAGAATGTGTTGGTAAAGGGGATGAAAAGTGCAGGGGATAGCCGAACACGGATGGGCCGCGAATCCCCATCCGATTCTTGTGTTCTCTTTCACTCTCTTTCGTTATTTTCAGCTTTGCTTTATTCTCAAAGAATCGGATGGACCACGCTTCCTCTGGGGTCATTCCAGTCAGTCCTCTTCTCGGTGAGCGATTGATGATGTACACGGCCGTAGTCACAGCTTCACCCCAGTACTCTGTCTTCAGATCTGCATCGAAAAGTAGGCAACGAGCTTTCTCTACTACTGTCCGGTTGGTTCTCTCCGCTAGGCCACTCTGTTCTGGCGTGTACGGTGCGGTCCTCTGATGTCTTATTCCATATCTGCGCAAACGGCTGGACAACCACTGGTTGCAGAACTCTGAACCGTTATCGGTGCGCAAAGTCTTGATGGTTTTTTCAGTTTGGTTTTCCACTAGACTTTTAAATTGCTCAAATTTCTCTTTAACTTCGGATTTATTCTGCATGAGGTACAGAAAAATTTTTCGACTGAAGTCGTCCACAAAAATCAAAAAATATCGCGCCCCACCAATGGAATTAACTGACATTGGACCACAAACGTCAGAATGGACCAATTCTAGTAGTTGCGTTGCCCTCGTTCCGGTGTGTTTAAACGGCAATCTATGTTGTTTCGCTTTTATACAAACCACACATGGTGGTATGTTTTCGCACTTACGAAAGCTCATTCCAACTGACATGTCTTTCAGCTTCACTAGACTTTCTGGACTTAAGTGTCCCATCCGACGGTGCCACAAAGAGTGTGTCTGCTGACAAGCGATTGACAAGTTGGCATGCAACACTGCTGACTGGTCCAGCTTGTAGACACCTTCTTTCTTTGAGGCAGTAGCAATCAAGCGATTTTGGCTGTTGTAAATCTCGGAGCGATTCCCTCTAAATGTGACAGAGTTACCACTGTCTGTCAAACGACTCACAGAGAGGAGATTAGCGCACAAATCAGGCACGAAAAGAACATCCTTGGCAACAGCATTCTCACCAGTTGACAGCACAAATTTTACATCTCCTTTTCCATCAACGGGCATCACATTTTTGTCCGCAATGACTACCTTATCATTTTCAGTTTTGCTGATGTTTTCCAACCAATCTCGCTGCAACGTCATGTGCTTTGAAGCACCAGAGTCTAAATACCAGTCCCTCGTATTGACTTCTTTGACCGACAGTGACGTAAACAACACATTTTCGCGGCTGGAGCTAGGTTTTGATGGATTTTTCTTTTGATTCGGACAGTTGCGAGCGAAATGCCCATACTTGTTGCATTGAAAGCACCTAACTCGCTTCTGTTTACTGGTGTCGCCTTTCTGCTGTGAGTTTTTGCTGTAGAATACCACGGAACCACTGTTAGTTGTGCTCTTTACATCCTGGAGCAACTTCGTTTTTATGGCATCGGCTGTAATTTTTATTCCTGAGCTTTCGATGCTCATAATCATCGGCTGGTACTGTTCTGGAAGACCAGTAAGAAGTAGGGTACCTATCCCACTCTTCGCTTATCTCTAGCCCAATTCCCCTAATTTTGTGCGCTGTCGCAATTATTTTATTGACGTATTCGTCGACTGACTCGCATTCTTCTAACCGTGTGGAGATTAGGGTTCTTAATAAACCCACTCTGCGAGTTAAGCCAGAGTCTTCGAATGCATCTCTTAATCTGTTCCAGACTTCCTTCGGTGTTTCTGCATCTTGCACGTGAACATAGTTCACAGCCTCTATTAAAAGAACTATCTTAGTTCTCGCCTTCACCAGCAGCTTTGCTTCTGTATTTTCGCCTGTTACGCACTCCCACAGCTCCTCGTGTTCCAAAAGATTTTGGACAGCAAATCGCCATGAATCGTAGTTTTCTCTACCACGAAGTTTTTCAATTGTTAGCATTGACGATGCCATTGCGTAAACGTGACTTGGTGAAAGTAATCCTCGTATATCTAATGCATCCGCTGGAAAATTTATTAATAAAATATATTGCGATGAACCGACTTTCCCTAACTTTCTTGTGCTTAGCTAATTATTGCGAAACCTGGGCCCATAACCTGTAATAATATCAAAGTTTTCGGAGCACAAGAAATAAAACAACCACGGCTTACAAAGTTGAAAGAAAGAGAGAAATTTTATTCACGTCAACTTGACAATTATGATAAACAAGTAAGTAAGGGAGTTGCCAGAAATATTTAATTTATGTTTTACTCTATTACAATACATTGTGACGTCACATTGTACCGTGTGGCTGCAAGATGGCTGGTGGCAATACGAAATTTGTCATAATTGTTATTGGATTTTATTTGTTTGTTGCCACAACTCAATCAATGATCCAAATTGTTTTATTTTCATGATCTGATCCGGATCAGATCACGCTGATAATAAAAAACGGCTATTAAGTCCATGTCCATTTACGTTTTTGTTCAGAATAACTGCTTGCCCAATGGAACATGAAAAGTGATCCGGATAAAAAAAAAAGATTAATTTTTTGTCCCAATGGAAAACCATATAAGCTAACTGCTAAAAAAAAGCTTCATGAATAGCCGTTTTTTATTATCAGCTATGATCCATACCATATAGATCATCGATTTACATGCACTTACAACAACAACACGTGATCCTGCTTTTCATCGAGATCACGAAATATGATCTGAAAATTATTTCAACTATTTCTCGTTGTTGTTTCGTGGCGTTGTTTATTTCATTCACTAAAGGTTGGTGTCCCTGTAAATTATAGCCACACAGTAATGTTGCCAGACCAAAATGTGAACCACAATTAACAACACAAAAAATCAATTAGCATTTTTTTCAAATTCGAATAAGTTACTACTCCGACTTTCGAGATGTTTTGTTTCGCTATATAGCACAGAAATATAAATGGAAATATTAGCAGTACAATACGGTTAATTATAATGCATATTTGAACATAGTTTCCCCAAAAAAAATATTCAATGCTAAATGTATGCAGATTTGTATTCATATGGTAACACCCCGACACAACAAGCGAAATGTAAAACTCAAATATGAGCAAGTGCAATGGAGAAATCATCGCATTGTGACGTCACATTGTACCGTGTGGCTGCAAGATGGCTGGTGGCAATACGAAATTTGTCATAATTGTTATTGGATTTTATGTTTGTTGCCACAACTCAATCAATGATCCAGTTTGTTTTATTTTCATGATCTGATCCGGATCAAATCACGCTGATAATAAAAAACGGCTAATGATAGGATTGTGCCAAATACAAACTAGAGATACAAACGTATCGTGCGTGAGGCTCAATACAGTTGTAGTAAAAATGGAAAATACTGTCAAAATTACAGTGGCGTTGATGAATCCTCTAGGAAGAGTTTGTACAGGGTACAGACAACTAAAAGCATTCGAGGAGAGAATAAAGATTCGTTATTTTTCCGCTGAATTCCGGTCCGTTGAATTTATTTTCCAAATACATATGAATTTTCAAAATCAAAATGATTACAATTATAATGAACAAATCAGCTGGATTGATAACGTCTATGGATAATAACTACACCTAATTGCATAATCGCGTATTTCCTAAGGCTCGTGCTCTCAAGAGTTGTGTTTTAATTCTTCTTAACTTAAATCGAACAATGTCTATGGTCCTTTAATACTAGACACCTTGGCTTCCATTTATTTTTAATAATTGAGTTTAATCACAAACTTGTGTGCCATATTGACGCCTGGCTTGCGAACAGCAATGGCATTCTCGTGTTGCAGAATGTCTAGATCCTCTGTTTTGCCGTCGTAGAAAATAGTCGCAGATTTGGGAGTCTTCTCCAATCCGGCGATAACAACCCGTTCCAACCATGATTGAGTGTGGTAATTTGGTTTTGAGGCAAACGAGTTCTTCAGAGTATTTGAGCTGAACTCAAATTGCGCGTAGATGTACTTTCCATCACGATATTTGTAGGACTTCTCATCGTCGATGTACAAGTTCCCCTTGGCTGTGCCATCTTTGTCCAAACAGACGATCAATGTGTAAGGATCGTTCTTCATCAGAGTAGCTGCGCGACGGATGCGTTCTTTCTTTGGGATGATGGAGCCTCCGCGTTGAAAGACTGGTACCTTGTAGTCGTCGACTTGGATCGTTTCATAGCCAACTTTATCGTGCTTCTGATAGTTGTCCACATCGTACCACAAATCGCCAGTCTTCTTGCCGTCCTTTGAGGGGAAGTAAACGTCGACTTTGCTTACCCCTTGTTGCATCACAGGGCGCACTAAAAGGTGGTCTTGCAGCAGAAACTCGTTGTCGATTGTGAATGCCTCCTTGTCCTTAGGGTAATGCGCTAGTAATGGCCTCATCACTGGGAACCCATGACGCTCGTGTTCATAGAACATTGTGTACCACAATGGGAGATAGCTGTAGCGCTTTCGAATAGCATCTCGAATGACCAGTCGTATATTCTCGGGGAATAGCCATGGCTCCCTACGCTTTGTGTCAATGTGAGCATGGCTGCGGATGAAGGGGAGGAAAGCCCCTGTCTGATACCAGCGTTCAAACAAGTCAGCTTCGGGGTTTCCAAAGAAACCTCCAATATCCGCTCCACAGAATGAAAAGCCAGCAACAGCCTCTGACAGACACATTTTGATCGAGTGCTGCAAATGGCCCCACTCGGCGGCGTTGTCTCCAGTCCATATGACAGCATATCTTTGGGAGCCAGCAAAGTGGGCACGGGTTAGAATAAACGGCCTCTGAGCAGCGTTGCCGAAGTGGCACAATTGTGCCATTTTGGCACCCTACAGTCCGATTGGCACCTTGGCACCTTCAGTTCTCATTTGGCACCTTATGAGCTTGATACATTTTAATACATTATATGTATTTAAAAAAAAAGCATTTCTTAAAATGTTTAAAATTGATTGAGAGTGCAAGTCATTTTCTCTTTCATCTGCGAACACTTATTTCATATTCACTGAACTGAATCATTTTTAACAACATAGAACGCAGCCCTTGTGTATGAAATATATAGCATTCTCGAAAACGAGGTAAGATGTCAGCGCTTCAGTCAGCGGCTAGCCACCTAACTCTTATAGCCAATTCACAATTCTGCTTTGCTGCGTTCGTGCGTTGACAGATAGAGTAGAACCAATGCTCTAAATTTTAATAGTTTTTAGTGTTTCTTAACGTTGTTCTATTGGTTAATGAAAAAAACTTAATAAAGTTATTTAAAAAGACTGAAAAGAATGTTTTTTTTTTTTCAAGTAGTGAAACATACATATCGTGTGTGTGTGTGTACGAATTCATACACAAATAATCGTAATAATACTAATGCGAAATTATATCTTTCTTGTGTTTTTAAATATCTCTCTGCCGTTGAAGGGCTGGAGGCACCCAGTTGGCACCTTTGGTTACCGTCAATGGCACCTAAGAACATTTTTTTGCGGCAACGCTGCCTCTGAGTGGGATCTCGCTTTATGATGCCATCGAAGGTTCCCATCAAGTGCATGTGTCCATACAAGTTGTGAACATCACGATGCTCCCAGCCACCAAAATGCAGATTGTCTTTCAACATGGTCACCTCGGGACCATTGAACACCGATGGCTCATTCATGTCGTTCCAAAACATCACGTCCGAGGTGGTTGTTTTGAAATTGCTCAGCAGAAACTGGTCGGCGTAATATTCTCGAACTGCTGGGTTGAAGAAATCTGGGTAAATAGCCGCTCCAGACCAACACCAACCCTCATAGTCCTTTCCATCGGCTGTTTTGGTGTAGTATCCTCTGTCAGTGCAGTCATTGTGAAAGAAATAGCCGCTATCAGGCTTGATGTGCGGGTCAATGATGATTGTTAGATGGCGACCGAGGTCTGTGAGGTTCTGATACCATTTTTATATACCAATTTGTTTCTCGTATCGTATGAAATCAAAACACAAATGCAAATAGTAGTTAACACACGCATGCCAAATAGGACAACAAATTTCAAATCATCTGTCAATTTTCAGGCGACTGGCAGCTTTTTCAACTCTTAAGCAAAGAAATTTGTTGAGTAAAAAGTAGTAAGATTCGCAATGGATGGGTAATATCTTACTCTCGCACGAAGCCTCTTTTATAGACGAATTTTTCAAGTTAAGGAACATTTACTTTGTTTAATAAAAAATGTAATATTGAACAAAAATGCCTTTGATTTACGCTATTACACTTGTTTTGGGCATGGGTGAGTCAATTCGACACATGGTTAGTAATAACGTTCCTACAATTAGGGTTAGTGTTCTCGGGTTAAAAATTCGTTAAAATTCGTAATATCTAAATTAAATTAAAAAAAAAAAAAAAAAACATCTCCATTTGTAGGCCATCTACGACAAAACGTCACTTTTGATAAATAACAACTTCGAGGTTATTAAAAAGTTAATCTTCGTCGGAGTAAACATCAACTCCAGGATTGACACCCTCCCTATAAAGCCGCTGCTACTTCAGTTTCGTTAAAAATCAGAATTCAAAATCTGTGGCCCGAAGGAATAAATATTTGTCCTACAGAAACTTTTGTCCACGCTGCTTTATGGCGCCGGCCGAGTACATAATGGCGTAAGTATCCCTATGACTTTTTTTTATATAAATATGCAAATGATTTCGCTCAGCTTTTACTAATTTGACACTACTATCGCTATAACATTTTTATTGAAAACACTTGACAAAAAATTTTGTTTTCTTGAGAGTGGCTAAATCATACATTATGAAAAGCATCACGTGCGTCCTATCAGATAGATCGCAACTTAGATACCTAAAGGTATACAATTTGTTGTTCTTAATAATTGGATTATATGGTTATATTTATTTGTATAGTCATACAATAGTCTTCAAAATACCTACGTAAAACTAAAACAGAACATAGCTCATCAAATCAGTTAGCACTACAAGCTGTCAATGCTTGACATGATATAGATCAAGCAAAAAAATCTTACAATTCGATAAGATAACCCTTAAGCTGTACTATCATATCATAGAAATGTTCCACTAAGCTCGTTCAAACCGGCCAATACGGGGCAAAACTTCCAACAAGCAGTGTAATCTAACTGGCTGTGACGACATCGAGCTATTAATAGGAGGAAATGGTTAGACTAGTGTGGATATGTCGTTTTTATTTTTTATTTTATTATTTCTTGTTCAACTTTGTACTTTATTATTGTTTGCGATTATGTAGGTATTTAAATTAGGCTGAAGTATTTTTATCAACCCTTTTATTAAAATTTCTATCTCTTAGAGCTAAATATATTTTTATTATTTTAAATTCGAGATAAATCAATTCTGATATTAAGATAACAAAGCAACTCAAAAAGAGGGTCTCGCGATACTATAATGTCTGTCTGTCGCTGCAGGCCAAACATCTGGATTGATTTCAAAGCTTCCATTTCTAAAAATGGATTTTATAAAAAAAATAATATAGGTAGGCATATAAAAAATCCATTTTACTATATTTTGGAGGTCGAGGTGATAATTTGCGATCTCATTCTGACTCATGTTTTATCTGTCCAAAAACGGATCTTTATATTTCTTAAGTCATCCAAAAATTAGGTGCGTGATGTTATGATAAATGTAAAATAAGAAGAGTTTATATAGGATTGGAAAACTGATCCCGTATCTTCTGCTTTACAACCATTATACCTTCTAATATCAAAGTAGATACCCAGATTGGGTACTCACCACCAGTGACTATCTGCGGAGTGAAATAAGGATCAACCAAAATAGGATTCCATGTAGGAGTAATCCAACTTAATAATTACTTACTTACTTAAGGTGGCGCTACAGTCCGAAGTGGACCTGGGCCTCAACCAACAAGCGTCTCCAGCCAGAACGATCTCTGGCCCAGCTGTACAGTTTGTACAGAATAGCTCTTAAAAGAGAACCGTCAATTCTATACTCCTCTAACACACTCCAGAGTTTACCTCGAGGGACTTGGTCGTATGCTTTCTCCAAATCTATGAAGCATAGGTATGCATAAACAGGTGTAGCATACTCCTAAGCTTTCTCAAGTACCATTCTAAAAGTGAATAACTGGTCGGATGTGCCTTTGCCCGCACGAAAACTGCACTTCTCACCTAATCGTGGATATTGGAGCAATCCCTTTTATCCCATTTTTTATAGTTGCACAAATGTACCCAAACTGTATGCGGTACATAATGTTCAAATCCATTTTTGTACTTATAGACAAAGAGCTAGCCACGTTTTTTCTCAAGTCATTTTAGCAAGGCTGTAACTTTTTGAGCTTAGTTCGGGGTGACTACTGAACAAGAAAATACATTTCTGGCAGCGCTGCGTTGGTTTATAATATACTAATGCCATAACCTCAAAAGGGCAAACAATTTAGGTACCTCATTTTAGCAAACTAAAGATTTTGGTATGTGTTACTTTACGACCGATGTAGACAGAAAATGGAATTGCCATATCAGTTTGCCGGTTTTAAATTGCAAAAAAGGCAAAATTTAATTCATAGTAACAAAGTAAAATTTTTGATAATATGTTAGAGATATTATCACTCTACTAATTCCTCAAACCTAAACAAAAACTCCGGTTTCATCATATACCAAAATCTTAAGTTTGCTAAAATGAGGTAAATTTCTTTCACTTTTGAGGTTATGGAATTTACTATATAAACCAACGCATCGCTGCCAGAAATGTATTTTCGTGTTCAGTAGTCACCCCGAACTAAGCTCACAAAGTTACAGCCTTGCTAAAATGACTTGAGAAAAAACCTTGCTAGCTCTTACTCTATTATAAAAGTTTAGAAGCTATAGCGTATTAACTTGAAATGGGGTGAGTATAGAATAGTAGCAGGGGGGAGGGGGGCTACTGCTATACTATTTTTTATTCAGTTGAACTTCAGGAATCTCGCCTTAAAGGATTACACTGCTGACACACACTGTACAATTATAAATATGTATGTATGTACATATGTATCTAGGTAAGTACGGAGTACAGTTATAGATTTGAATATTCGCTGTATAGCGAATTCTTCAACTGACCAGCGTACATTCTTCATTTCCTATTCCCATATGTAAGTATTCAAATTCTACGTCGCGAAGTATGTAAATACATACATCCTTAATAGTGAAATCTAATCAATCGATAACGGTGCGACTGAAGGAAACATTAGGTAAGCACTACAACAAGGACCTATGATTTTATACAAAAAATGCACGCAACCATTAAAAGTGAAAGGAGAAGGAAAGTTTTTTTCCGCTATACCACTGCACTGGCAAAATTGGTTCTGTCAACAATTAATTTCCCTTAACCCCATTCGGTCGACGAATGCGGTGTAATGTAGGCAGGATGAGGACTGGAGAGGTAGTTGGGATTCAAAAAAAGGTAGGATAACCGGATGAGGATAATGGATAAGGAAGTTTGGAAAATGGGAGAGAGTGTTGACTTCCGGAAACGTGGCACGCTGGCTCTGCACGGCTGAGCTCGTCGAAATTAGGGGGATTCTTGTTTCCGAAAATCAACATACCTAATCACAACACATAAATCGTGCCGAGCAAAAATTATTCCCTAACGACATCAGACGGACAGTTACCACTTTGAGAGGCGCTCCTTGGTGTTATGAGCGCGGCCAATACCCACCCAACCTGGAAATCCTTGGCCAGACTTCCCCATTGATGCATATGTCCATGCCGCTCACGTCATCAGCCGAGAGGAATTGTAGCTTACCTTACTCCACCCCCTGGAAAAAATCTACTTAAGCAATCATCATGTACTCATTTGTACACAAAAAAAAACAAACTGGTTAAATACGTGACCAGACATTTATTCAAAATTGGACGCATTAATTTGTTTCTCAAATAATAACTATCATGAACTATTCATTTTTTTTTTATATATTATATGTAAGCATATATACTAAATAATAACAAAAATAAACCGAACTGAAACCTTAATAACAATAAAAAGAATTATTCAACGAAAATGTGAAACAACAAAAAAAAAAACTCTTGAACAACTTGAAAACATCTCCTTAAGTACACTATACTACAAAAAAAAAACCAAAATCATTACTTTCATAATTGGGTTCTCGCCTGTCAAACACTCTGTGCCCTCGCTAAAGTTTCCGAATTCCTACCTACATAGAGCTCCATCTAGGTTTCGGTGAGGGATTAAGAAACGAAATATCACAACCACAAGCTGAACGAAATTAGAACGTAACCAATTTACAACATAAACAAATTGACTGATACAAAAAAAAAAGGGGGAGCAATTCCTGCTCTCAAGGAGTTCACTTAATCAAAACAAAAGTTCACTTAAACCAAAATAAAGAAATATAGACTAAGTTGAATGGAACAATCAAAAAAAAATTATCTGTCACGGTTCTGACACTTATATCTACAGTATGAACAACAAAAAAAAACTTAATACTAATCACGGCTATCTTGATGGGCCCTGGTGTGCTGCTAAGAGCACGTTTTAGGGTGCTGCCAATTTTACGCACCCTGTTGCGTTCAGTTGGGTTTAGATTAACCCTTTGGGTTATAGATTTTGATGGCGTGGAAAAAAATTTCGTTGGCGAGGTATACAAAAAAAATTGTTGGCGGCCTTGACTTTTTTCCTTCAACTTCGGTATACTGTCAAGTCAATGACCGCCAACCGACCTTCAGCTATTGCTGGTTAAGACCTATATATAAAAATGTCACTTTTAATTTAAGACTAAAACTAACACTAATTTACACAAAACTCACAGCTTTTAATTTTAATTCCTGATATAACAAATTTCCTTTCGTTTTCTCGTTCCAGGTAATGTTGAGTATTTTAGGTAATACACTGGACTGTACCACTGCACCATAAGTAGTATGTACTGCACTTTGTCTATTTGTCTATAGGTATATGTCCCTTTTTTTTTTGTTTTGTTTTTTTATGGCACTGCCTAATATACATTAGGACTTTATTTTATTTAGAGAAACTAATTTTTTGTGAATTTACACACTTTGTAATTTTGTAATTTAAAATTTTAATTTTTTTCTAAGGGTAGGGACACTATACCGTCTTGTTCAAAAAAAAAATGTATTTTTCTCTAGCTTTCTAGCAGCCACTAGTATGATATCGGCCCGGCAACTGAACGCACAATGACGTTAGTTGTCGTAGAACAGAAGCATCCGACCATTCCTCAGTTGGAACTACCAACAACAAACCAATCCTCCCGCTAGTGGCCAAGGTTCCATCATCCGATTCAGGATAGTACCAATCAGAGCCCGCCACAGATTCAAAAATCCCGCTGCTCTCAGCAAATATTTTAGGGTTGCTGTATTTGCTACAGCAATTTAGCCTACGATGGTGAACGCACCTTTTTCCCGAACAGTCCGAATAGTGTCAACTGTCACCCCTCCATACATTTCTTACATGATTGTTATCTATTTTTTTTTTTGTTGTCAAAACAAACTGTGCCGACAGCTAGTGTGCTCGTAAACGTTTGTTTGTTTTTTTGTTAATATTTTATTATTATTAGCACTAATTATTCGGCTACCTCATTTGTAATTCTATTTTTTTTTTCTCTTCTTTCAGATACCTGGCTTCCTTTTCTTAAGGTTTACCTGGGATACCTACTCATCGCCGATTCTCCATGGCTGCAGTTCAAGTGAGCAATGTTTGTGTTAGTTTTTTTTTTTTTTTCTTGCTACCTACCTAACCTAATGCATTATTTGTTTTTCTTTTTGGATTCCTCCGTCGCCTGTGCCTGATAGTGACAATGGCTAGTGGAGCCTAATTATTTGGAGTGTTCGCATATACAAATCGTTGGATGACATCCCATAATTTCGAACAGTGGTAAAGGGTAGCACATCAACAACGATTCGCATTTCGTTTCACTAGCCAGTAATTTTTATTTTTCATTGCAGGTGACCATAACAAAACACTGGACTTGGTGGAGAGCATCGACTACAAGGACAGTGACAAAGGACAACTGCATGGAATAAGGGAAGTGCTGTGTGTGACGTGGTGAAGAACCCACACTATGTACGCCGGGCATAAATATGCTGTGAGTAGATTTTGTAGAGTAGTGCTATGTATGTACATCCAAATATATATCTATAGATACGTATACGTAGTGTATCGTAGGAATTGAATTTGTGTTTGATTAATAGCTATAAATATACTTTGATTACACTGTATACATAGATAACATATGAGCATCCATAAGGATATCATTATAAGATACAATCAGGAATAAATTAACATAGAGATAGACATAATTAATTATAAATAAATAGGATCTTAGGTAGATAGGTATGTACATGAACGTTCAAGTACTACGTAGGACAAGGAACATAAATAAATAAATTAACAAGAAATAATAAATAAATATGTAATCTGACACCAAATATAAATAAATAAATAATAAGTTAACAAATAACACCAATATATAATCTAAATTAGTACTAGATAAATAAATTAATATCACATATAAATAAATACACAGAAAAATGAGAACCAAACCAAAATGAATTACTATGAACTAATAAATAAATTAATAATTAACCATCAATAGATGAATAAATGAATAAATAAATAAATGAATGATAAATAACTAAATAAATAACTATGAGTAACCTAAGGTGAATAAATAACAAATAATATAAACTATAGGGATTTAACCATACTCATCAGTCGTGACATGTATATCACAGTTTGAATGGTGTATGTATTCAGGTACGGAAGAGCAGTTAGGTAGATAATATGCATACATTAGGCAATTGATAATATACCTAGAGTAATAAATAGACATGAAGATGGATAGCACATACATATATATCACAGTTTAGATCAGCACCAGGTATTGTTTATTGTTTTAGGTCTTTTGCATGGAATATACCTATTCGTTTACCTGCTAGGTTTTCTAATTCATACATGCTGTTCCCTATTGCTTTGACTATCCTACATTTGACAAATTTCGGGCAGAGTTTTGCGGCGAGGTACTTCGAAGTGTCACTGAGGACAAAATTTCTTCGGAAAACCTCTTGCCCGGGTGTAAAGTTAACGTTTCTTGATCGGATATTGTATTTTTTTGCCGAGTTTTCGTTTGCTTTCGCTATATTTTCTTTTATTTTATCGTGTAGACATTGTAGGCGAGTCTGCCGAGAGAGTGTTAGGAGTTCGCTGTCCTCCACCGCGTTAAGTTTGCGCATCAGTGCATAGCAACTTGCGTGCGTCACCATGTTCATCCCGAAGAGAGCGAAATATGGTGACACTCCAGTTGATGTATGGATGGAGCTTCTTAATGCACACGCAATATCGCTCAGGTGTAGATCCCAATTACGTTGGTCTTCTTTAATATAAGATCTTATGGCTGCGAGCAGTGTCCTGTTCACCCTTTCGGATGCGTTTGACTGTGGCGAATAACCTGCTGTCCTAAAGTGACGTACTCCATACTTTTCAAGCAGAACTTGAAACTCCTTCGACAGAAACTGTCTGCCATTGTCCGAGTGGATGACTGCTGGGACACCAAACATGTTAAAGACATCATTTTGAAGGTACTTGACGACATTTATGGCACTGGCATTTCTTAAGGCCTTCAACAAAACAAATTTTGACAAATGATCGAGGACAACAAGCACATAACAATTACCAGATTTCGAACGGGGATAGGGACCTAGAAAATCAATATAGATTTTTTTAAATGGACGACTGGTACTGAAGGTGTTCTTAATTGGAGGACGTAATACCTGGTTTGACGATTTGCACTGTTTGCACACTGAACAGTTGGACACGTACCGACGAATTTGCACCGTCATATTCGGCCAGTAGAAGTACTGCCGAATTCTGTGCAGCGTTTTCGAAATCCCACCGTGAGCTACATTCGGGGGGTCATGAGCTTTGGCGATGAGCTCCTCAGTTAAGCCGACAGGGACCCACAACCTCCATGTGTGCTCTACTGTTTCGTCTCCTGCTGGTGGTAGCGAACGCTTGTACACAAAATTATCGTCTACTTTTAGATCGGGGAGTTCTTCTGGGTGCGTATTAATTGTAGCAATTAGGCTACGATATTCCTCAGATAAGAACTCCTCTGAATCCAAATCAATTAACGGCACAACATGTTGGACATCGACACTTTCAACATAAATTCTAGACAAAGTGTCAGGTACTACGTTTAATGAGCCTTTCCTGTGTTCAATGTTAAAAGTAAAGGCTTGTAACTTGAGGCTCCATCGTGCCAACCTGCCACTAAGGTCTTTAAGACCCATCAGCCACCGTAAGCTGGAATGGTCGGTTATGACTGTAAAGTCCATCCCCTCCACATATGGGCGAAATCTTTGGATGGCCATTACAGCAGCCATGCATTCTTTTTCGGTGACGCTGTAATTCTTCTGTGCAGCATTTAGTTTTTGCGAAAAATAGGATATTGGTGCTTCTTCTTCCTTTTCGTTCTTTTGGAACAAAACTGCACCAATTCCAGAATCAGAGGCGTCACACTGGATGTAGAACCTTTTGGTAAAGTCTGGGTGAATGAGCACTGGCGCAGTTGTTAGGGCGCATTTGAGCTTCTCGAATGCGTTGAGAGCTTCTTTTGTCATCGTAAACTTTTCATTTTTCTTTTTCAGGGTGTCTGTGATGGGAGCAGTCACGGTAGAGAAATCCCTAATGAACCTTCTGTACCAACCTGCTAGACCGAGGAACCTTCGCACCTGTTTTTGGTTTTTGGGAACCGGAAAATCTGAGATGGCCTTGACTTTCTCAGGATCGGTTTTCAATTTCCCACCACCGACGATGAAACCCAAGTACTTCAGTTCTTTGAAGCAAAACCTGGATTTGCTTACGTTGATGGTGAGATTGGCGTTCCTCAGGCACTCAGCAACCTCGCCTAGCAGCGCTACATGGGTTTCGAAGTCCGGGGCAATGACGAGCAGATCATCGAGATAGACGAAAACGCGGTCCCTTAATCGTGCAGGAATTACCTTGTCCATTAGTCGACACATCCGTTGGGCTGCGTTGCACAACCCAAAAGGCATGACTCTAAACTGGTACAAGGGTCTCCCCGGAACCGCAAACGCAGTTTTTTCCCTACTCTGTTTCTCCAGCGGTATTTGCCAAAATGCGTCTTTGAGATCGACACTACTAATATAGTAGGTGTCGGGTAGCCGACTGAGAAGCCCTTCGATATGGGGGAGAGGATACGCGTCTTTTTTGGTCAACGTGTTCAGTGCTCGCGAATCTAAACAAGCACGATTCTTTCCCGGTTTTCGTGTGAGAACCATCGGCGAACACCACGGACTCTCACTCTCCTCAATAACGCCGAGCCTCAACATTCGGTCTATCTCGTCATACAAAAGGGCTTGTATCGCTGGAGACACAGGGTAGTGACGCTGCTTAACTGGGGCCGCATCTCCGGTATCAATAACATGCTCTTCGACGTGTGTTTTCCCCAACCCATGCTTGGTAAAACATAGGAACCTCTCCTTGACCGCTTCCAGCACAGACGCCTGTGCAGGAGTTAATTCGTGAGACTCTACTTCCGGTAGGTTTACATCAGCTGACTCTGGCATGCTTATCGCACTAATAACCTGTGGAGCTATTTGGAACGCTTTCCAAAAATCCACCCCTAGGTATAGTTCTTGGTCTAAATTTGGCACTATATAAAAAGTAATTGTTTGTTTTTGTTCGTTATAGGTCACCGGCACTTGGATTCTTCCTAAAATTGGCTGATTCTTGCCATCCGCAGTTTTGACATTGGATGTGGACTTAATAATGGGTATGTTCAATGAATCTATAAAAGGTATGCAGTTTTTGCCTAAAATGCTAATGCTGGCTCCACTGTCTAATAAGCCATATATATCTCTATCTAATATTTTTATCCGTGCATACGGTCTGGGATCAGCTGATGTACTCATCTGAGTGGACGCCACCGCTTTCCTAATTCCTTTCCGTATCTGATATCTATTCCTAGTTTTAGTAATTTGTTTTGTAATGCTCTTTCTGTTTTCCCTAAATATTCTATCCCTAACTAAATTATAATCCCTAATTCTTATGTGTAGTGGTCTAATTTCTAATCTATTACTTTCTGTATCTACTTTCTCTCTTTCTTCTCTTTTCAAGATTGTTATTTTATTGGCATCTTCAGCTGGTCGATGCATTTCTCCCCCTTCCGTCTGTGACTCGCAATCAATGGCTGTTTTTATTCGTGGGTTTGAGTCGAACGCGACTCCCCCACTGACATCGCGTTCGTCGACCGGTTTTCCGGGTTACAACGCCGACACTTAGGTGTTATTACGCCTTCTTGGCCGCATCGGTAGCAAAAAATGTTGCGTACTGCGGACGGACATTCCATATAACTGTGTCCTTCAGCCCTACAGTTCCAACATCTCCACACTCGCGGGTCAACCTGTCTCCGTGAAGGATTCGGTCGAGGACCATGAAATTGCATTGCCGCAAACTGTTCCTCCTGCTGAAAAGGATCTTCACCATAGTCCAGCTCATTTACCATAAACTTTGGCTGATGACGATGCTGTTTTGGCGGATCCCTGTTGGGAAACGCATTCTCCGCATCTCTACATACGTCTTTCAGTTGTTCCACTGTGAATATGTTTATTGGGTAGACTAACTTCCCGATCCTCTCGCTCAGGTTACGTTTTAGGATTCGTACCAGATCAACTTCTGGCATCTGGACTCGAAGCTGAGACCTCAACTTTTGGATGGCCGTAAAATAATCGTCGCTCGACTCCCAGGTGCCCTGCCTACGGTCCAAGATGTCGCGAATGATTTCGAAATCGGATTTCGAATTCCGAAACTGTCGCTTCAATGCGTCTCGCAGTGTTGGCCAATCTGGACGATAATTGGAGCGCTGGTATTGCCAATACCATTCATAAGCAGCACCTGAGAGGAGGAGATGGAAGTCCCTCATAATTTCTGCCCAGGGGCAGTCGTACTGGCCTTGGAGCGTCTCAAGTCGAAAGATAAAATCCTCGACATCAATACCCTCCGACTTTCCTTCAAAATTGAGGCCCCACTTATCAATTTTTATTGGACCTCCTTGACGAAGACCTGTTTGACTGAACTGAAGTGGTGGACTATGGTGGTATACACTCTGAGGATTTCGAGCCTGCTGTTGTTGATGACTTGGGTTCGACCTGTAATAATTATGGTTTTGCCTATTCTGCCCTACAGGAACAAATGTCCGTGAGGCTGCGTCCAACTGGGACTGCATTTGACGAACAGGTTGTTGTGGTGGAACGTATGGTTGCTGTAGGACTGAAGGCTGTGGGTGAATTATCGGCTGTTGTGGATTTGCTGGCTGAGTTAGAGCGTTTGCTCTCTCTTCTATTGTTGGATTTTGACGGAAAAGGTGATTTATTTCACTGGTGAACCCTAAAAAGCTATTTCGCATCTCTGTTTTTAAATCTTCAGAGATCTCTCCCTTTAGCGATTCCTTCAATGACGAAAAGGCGTTGACTAAGGCTAGGTTAACGTATGCTTTCAAGTCATTCTGTACCTTGTTTATTTGCTCATTGGTTTGCTGATTAATTGATTTTTCTTTACCTCTCTCTAGGTCTACTACAGCTCCAGCACTCGGGTTTTGCGACCTAACTGCTCCTAAATTGCTCAGGCTACTGTATGGGGGCGCTTGAATCGAATCGGAACTGGACGAACGGCTGTGGGCAAAGTCAGGTGTTGGTGTTTCCCGACGTACATCTACATGGCTATCGGTAGGCATTCGGACAGACTCCCTACTATTATTTGGCGTGCGTTGCACTTTTGGCAATGCACCTAAATTGCTGAAACTATATTGGGGAGCGGGCTGCAAAGGATCTAACGCGGTAGCGCCGCTCTGATTGGGATCGAATGGTGGAACACCGGTGTCACTAGTAGGAGGCCCTTGGGATGTTCTTCTGTTATCTATCGGGGTGTGCTGTACCCTCTGCATCGCACCAGTTGACTGCTTTTGTTGTGAGCTAGACCTAGTAATCATTCTATTTTCATCAAATAGACTTTCTCTTCTTAATTTGTTTAATTGTTTTTCTCTTTCAGCAGAATTCATACTAACAATGGGACTATACGACGATTTATGGTAATAGACAATAAGAGCGATACGAAATAAACTGGACTTAGCTGACACTTCCTAACACGATGAACGAAATTTACGGATTTGAACTCAAGCACTTTAACGTAAGTTTATTTAAATCACCTATATATAAGTCTTGGTATATAGCTAGGTAATCGATATACAAAAAAACAAGGATATGTTTGATAGATATATAGAACAAAAAGGTATTAGGGTTATGTATATGTGGTATTATAAAAAAAATAAGGAAAATTTTGTAAGGCTATATATAATAATAATAAATAAGTGTATAGTATATAGTATATGATTGTGTACGGTTGTAATAAAGCAACAGTAATAAAGTTCGCAATTGGCGAAGAAAAGGTATATTTCAATAAGTATGTATGTGTTTTGCTGCGAGTTATGTTAGATTAGCTCGTAGTAATTTGGATATATATTATCTAATAAATAAATGAAATTCAAAATCAATTGAGTTTGGGGTTTGTATGTGTTATATCGGGGGTGTTTCAGGTAGCTGTCCTCGGCGGCATTTTGTTGACGTGGCCTCGGATGACTTAAGCTGGCTATGGACATAAATTATTTTTGGACTGCGGACGGACTAAATGTTGTTTTTCTCTCAAAGTGGTAAATAGCTCACACAAAGTAACAAGGACACACACCGTTGTTATCCTCTGCTCCCGCAATTCCAGTCTATCCCGAGGACTTTGCTGGAAGACTTGGAGAAGAAGACAACAACACACTAAGTAGAACCTAAAGGATGTGACAGTGCAACATGTTTCGATGATTCTCATCGAACACGGCCACTGTACACATGAAGCTAAGAAGACAATACAAGATGAAAATGAAAATTGAAATTTGTGATAGGAAAGTAAAATGGTAATGTATAAGAGATAGAAGTAGAAGAGACGTAACACGAACAGATTCCAATTGTTTTTGTTGTCAACACCAGCGAACTCATCGCAATTCATCTGACCTGTCTGAGACTTCTCGAATGAAGACTTATGGGTTCCTTGGTGTTGACCACAAACACAATTGTGGACTTATACAACATTAAGGACTGAAGACAAGGACAAACGAACGTTGGGCGCCATTTGTAATGTAGGCAGGATGAGGACTGGAGAGGTAGTTGGGATTCAAAAAAAAGGTAGGATAACCGGATGAGGATAATGGATAAGGAAGTTTGGAAAATGGGAGAGAGTGTTGACTTCCGGAAACGTGGCACGCTGGCTCTGCACGGCTGAGCTCGTCGAAATTAGGGGGATTCTTGTTTCCGAAAATCAACATACCTAATCACAACACATAAATCGTGCCGAGCAAAAATTATTCCCTAACGACATCAGACGGACAGTTACCACTTTGAGAGGCGCTCCTTGGTGTTATGAGCGCGGCCAATACCCACCCAACCTGGAAATCCTTGGCCAGACTTCCCCATTGATGCATATGTCCATGCCGCTCACGTCATCAGCCGAGAGGAATTGTAGCTTACCTTACTCCACCCCCTGGAAAAAATCTACTTAAGCAATCATCATGTACTCATTTGTACACAAAAAAAAACAAACTGGTTAAATACGTGACCAGACATTTATTCAAAATTGGACGCATTAATTTGTTTCTCAAATAATAACTATCATGAACTATTCATTTTTTTTTTATATATTATATGTAAGCATATATACTAAATAATAACAAAAATAAACCGAACTGAAACCTTAATAACAATAAAAAGAATTATTCAACGAAAATGTGAAACAACAAAAAAAAAAAACTCTTGAACAACTTGAAAACATCTCCTTAAGTACACTATACTACAAAAAAAAAACCAAAATCATTACTTTCATAATTGGGTTCTCGCCTGTCAAACACTCTGTGCCCTCGCTAAAGTTTCCGAATTCCTACCTACATAGAGCTCCATCTAGGTTTCGGTGAGGGATTAAGAAACGAAATATCACAACCACAAGCTGAACGAAATTAGAACGTAACCAATTTACAACATAAACAAATTGACTGATACAAAAAAAAAAGGGGGAGCAATTCCTGCTCTCAAGGAGTTCACTTAATCAAAACAAAAGTTCACTTAAACCAAAATAAAGAAATATAGACTAAGTTGAATGGAACAATCAAAAAAAAATTATCTGTCACGGTTCTGACACTTATATCTACAGTATGAACAACAAAAAAAAACTTAATACTAATCACGGCTATCTTGATGGGCCCTGGTGTGCTGCTAAGAGCACGTTTTAGGGTGCTGCCAATTTTACGCACCCTGTTGCGTTCAGTTGGGTTTAGATTAACCCTTTGGGTTATAGATTTTGATGGCGTGGAAAAAAATTTCGTTGGCGAGGTATACAAAAAAAATTGTTGGCGGCCTTGACTTTTTTCCTTCAACTTCGGTATACTGTCAAGTCAATGACCGCCAACCGACCTTCAGCTATTGCTGGTTAAGACCTATATATAAAAATGTCACTTTTAATTTAAGACTAAAACTAACACTAATTTACACAAAACTCACAGCTTTTAATTTTAATTCCTGATATAACAAATTTCCTTTCGTTTTCTCGTTCCAGGTAATGTTGAGTATTTTAGGTAATACACTGGACTGTACCACTGCACCATAAGTAGTATGTACTGCACTTTGTCTATTTGTCTATAGGTATATGTCCCTTTTTTTTTTGTTTTGTTTTTTTATGGCACTGCCTAATATACATTAGGACTTTATTTTATTTAGAGAAACTAATTTTTTGTGAATTTACACACTTTGTAATTTTGTAATTTAAAATTTTAATTTTTTTCTAAGGGTAGGGACACTATACCGTCTTGTTCAAAAAAAAAATGTATTTTTCTCTAGCTTTCTAGCAGCCACTAGTATGATATCGGCCCGGCAACTGAACGCACAATGACGTTAGTTGTCGTAGAACAGAAGCATCCGACCATTCCTCAGTTGGAACTACCAACAACAAACCAATCCTCCCGCTAGTGGCCAAGGTTCCATCATCCGATTCAGGATAGTACCAATCAGAGCCCGCCACAGATTCAAAAATCCCGCTGCTCTCAGCAAATATTTTAGGGTTGCTGTATTTGCTACAGCAATTTAGCCTACGATGGTGAACGCACCTTTTTCCCGAACAGTCCGAATAGTGTCAACTGTCACCCCTCCATACATTTCTTACATGATTGTTATCTATTTTTTTTTTTGTTGTCAAAACAAACTGTGCCGACAGCTAGTGTGCTCGTAAACGTTTGTTTGTTTTTTTGTTAATATTTTATTATTATTAGCACTAATTATTCGGCTACCTCATTTGTAATTCTATTTTTTTTTTCTCTTCTTTCAGATACCTGGCTTCCTTTTCTTAAGGTTTACCTGGGATACCTACTCATCGCCGATTCTCCATGGCTGCAGTTCAAGTGAGCAATGTTTGTGTTAGTTTTTTTTTTTTTTTTTTGCTACCTACCTAACCTAATGCATTATTTGTTTTTCTTTTTGGATTCCTCCGTCGCCTGTGCCTGATAGTGACAATGGCTAGTGGAGCCTAATTATTTGGAGTGTTCGCATATACAAATCGTTGGATGACATCCCATAATTTCGAACAGTGGTAAAGGGTAGCACATCAACAACGATTCGCATTTCGTTTCACTAGCCAGTAATTTTTATTTTTCATTGCAGGTGACCATAACAGCGGTTGTATTTGTATATATTGTGGGCCCATAGGTATTTGGTATTAACACTATACAATAGTCATATTATAATAAAACAAACAAATAAGAGTTCGTTGAGTTAGGGAAGCAATTAACTAACATGTTTTGTTTACCTTAAATAGGGTTGCCGTATGATTTTATTGTTGCAGTGGCATGCCACCGTTTTGCAATTTCAATCTATTTAGTTGTTTGAATAAAGTGCATGACTGGGTCGCATTCGACTTTCTCATTCCATGCAAAATCTTCCAAGTTTAAAACGATCACATTAAACAAACTATACATTTTCGTTAATGTCATAAAAAATATTTCTCAGTTATCGTGGACAAATGAACATACCTACCTAGAGCTGTTTTCTAGGAAATCGG
Source organism: Cheilosia scutellata (assembly GCA_955612985.1). Lineage (NCBI taxonomy): Eukaryota > Metazoa > Arthropoda > Insecta > Diptera > Syrphidae > Cheilosia > Cheilosia scutellata. The sequence continues at coordinate 49,411,320 of OY015313.1, read as the reverse complement.
ACTCTCAGCCCGGTTATATAGAAGGTACCATTATACTATTGGGACTAGATTAAAAACTAAAAACACAGCCCCGAACTGCAAGCCACAGATCCATAAAAATCAATGAAAATCAATGCCCGCGTTCCATTAACCCGCTAGATGACTAGGGGCATGCCAAACTCCATACAAAAAAAACTGACATTTCACAATATGTGCTAGAGTTCTAGCGCCAATGGTAAAATGTCAGTTTTTTTTATATGGAGCTTGGCATGCCGCTAGTCATCTAGCGGTCAATAGAACGCGGGCAATGAAAAGCCAAATGAAGCGCAAAAGTTAATTGACAGTACGATTCTATAACTTTTGTTACCTACCTGATTGTTTTAAGTGTCAATTTTAATAAATTCAACCGCACTGATCTCTATCTCGGTTTTGATATTGTAGTGTGGATTAAAAAGTACTACTTATTGACCACAACGCCATCTAATGGAAAGTAGACGAACTTATTCAACGGAACTTCGAATTGTCGAAACTCAACGAATGGTGAATGGTCTAAAACGAAACTAGTACATTCTCGATTGTTCCGGTTGGAGTATAGAATATTCGAGAAGCTTTAGTGGGGAGTATAAAAAGGGTTGCGAAATCCGACGAGAAGACAGTTTATCTTTAAACCGTGTAAAGCAAAGTTCGAATAGTATCGGTAGTGATTTAAAATAAGTGGAAAAGATTGTAATAAGTGGAAAAGATTGAAATAAGCGGAAAAGTTGATTTTAAGTGATATTGTCTTGTAATAAAAGTGATTTATTAAAGTTTAGTAAACAGAATAGTGTTTTATCTTTTCGAATCCCAGCCGAATGTAACATTGGTGTCAGAAGTGGGATAAAACGTATTCTGTGGGAAGTGTTTTGAAAAGAAAACCAGTGAATTAAATTGTAAAATAAAAATAAAAACAGTGAATTAAATTGTGAATTTGACAAAAAAAAAAAAAAAAAAAAAAAAAAAATAATAATAATAAAAAAATAAAATAAAATAAAGTGAAAAAAAAACCAAAGGAATTAGTAAAAATGGTTCGCACATTGGCATTACTACAACTAAGCATAACTCAGTTAAAAACTGAGCTGGAAAAACGGAATCTCTCCACAGCTGGGGGAAAAAGTGACCTCATACTTCGTCTGCAGGAAGCTGTCGAAAGCGAGGAAGGAGATCCAAAATCCATGATATTCGAAGTGCCAGAAGAAAAAGAAGAACAAGTAAGTACAGGCGTTGACATGGCCGCTATGATGGCATCAATTCTTGCCAAGCTCGAAGAACAGAAGAATTCTCTAGATGAACATAAGAATTCTCTAGAAGAACAGAAAAATTCTATAGAATCTAAGTTCGCGGAACAGAAGAATTCTCTAGATGAACATAAGAATTCTCTAGAAGAACAGAAGAATTCCATTGTCGCGGCACAAAAAGGTGCCGTGGAAGAGTTTAAGAATGTTCTAGAAGTAAAATTCGACGCGATTGATAACAAACTAAACCAGCATGAGACGCAATTTGATGAAATCAATCAAACATTACAAAAGCATGAGACAAGCGTCGAGAACTTGGCTAGAGAACTGGACAAAGTAAAGAAACAGAAAGCTCGAGAATATTCTGCTGATGGCCCGAGAAGGAAGGAGATGCAACCGCCTGTTTTCGATGGTCAAACATCATGGCCCATTTATAAGCGGCAGTTCGAAGCAGCTGCAATGACCAACAGCTGGGACGACGAGGAAAAGTCCATTGCACTAACGCTAGCACTACGAGGCACAGCTGCAGAATTGCTTCAAACTATTTCCGAAGAAAAGCAACGCAACTACGACGCATTGGTTAAGGCTATCGAAATGCGCTTTGGTGATGACCATATGCAGCAAGTATACAGGGTGCAACTGCGCAGTAGAATCCAGAAGCGGGGAGAAACGCTCCAGCAGTTGCAAGCGGATATCGAACGCCTGGCACATTTGTCGTATCCTAATGCCGGCGAGGATCTCATCAACGAAATGGCTGTAGAGGCGTTTATCCAAGCCATAGAGGACCGACAACTGCAAATGGCTGTACGAATGGCTGGAAAGAAAACTCTCCCTGAGGCACTGGCATTTGCCCTGACCATGAAAGCTGCTGACCAAGCATCACAAGGGTTTCACCGTGTGAGAGAGATGACAACCGTCGAATGCTCGTGCCAAAGGGCAAACGTCGTAGAACAGAACAGTGCTCGCAGGGGACCGATTCGTTGCTGGAACTGCAACAAAATTGGACATCTACAGCGACAATGCAGAGCTCCACCCAGACACACTAGTTGTCCGTACTGCAGCGCTAGGAGTCGTAATGAAGGGGAATCTGAGCGTCCAGCGGATGACTCTTCTCAAAATCATCAGTCGGGAAACGTGTAAGAACCAACTTCACGGGGCAGAAGTTGGATTCTGGAATCGACGCCCCCAGGACCATAATTCAAGTTTCCCAGACCAAACGAGGTAATAAGAGTTTGACAGTGGAAGCCCATATCGGCAAGAAAAAGTATGTGGCCACCATCGACACCGGTGCCACCGCTTCCATCATAAGGAGAGACATCGTCCGCCAATCATGGCTGCACAACACCAGCAGCTACTGTCTAAAAACAGCAACTGGAGCAACAACAAAGGTGTATGGAGAAGTACTGCTAACAATAAATCTTGCGGGATTAGTCTTCTCCCATACCTTCCTAGTGGCCGATATATGTGACGAATGCATCATCGGAATCGACTTTATGAAGGCACATGATGTAGTACTGGACATCGGCTTGCAAGTACTAAAGTACAGGAACGTCGAGATTCCCATGATTTACGGGGACGAGCATGTCACAGCTCTAAGGACAGTCATGAGTGAAGACGAGATATTACCACCTTCTTCAGAAACACTTATTTGGACAAAACTGGAAGGCGATCCTGGGAGCCACCGATTCTACCTAGTTGAGCCAGATCCAGAAAATCATTATCAAAATTACATCGTTGGAAAGATGCTTGTAGAACCTAAAAACAACATGGTTCCCGTACGAGTCCTAAATGTCGAACATAGCAGCCTGAAACTAAAGCAAGGGGAGGTGGTCGGTAAGTGCGTACCAATTACTGCGGTCACAAAATTATCCAATGAGGGTCCTACCAAACCTCTTACATCCACGGAAATGGCAGAGATAAAAAGGAGTATATTTGGACAGTGTGAGTTGAATCAGGAGCAGCAAGAAATGGCGGGGGAACTAATCAACGAGTTCGCTGATATATTTGCTTCGAAGAGCGGCGAGTATGGTCGGACACATCTCGTACAACACCGAATCGACACAGGAGACGCAAGACCTATTCGTCAGCCTCTCAGACGACTACCATTGGCTAAGCAGACGGAGGTTGCAGAAATGGTGTCGACGATGGAAAAGGAAGGGCTGATTGAAAGTTCGAAAAGTCCATGGGCGTCACCAGTTGTACTGGTTAAGAAGAAAGACGGCAGCACGAGGTTCTGCGTCGACTATCGTCAGCTGAACAACGTCACCAAAAAGGATAGCTACCCTCTGCCAAGGATTGACGACACCCTGGATACACTATCCGGCGCCAAATGGTTTTCCACAATTGATTTAAAGAGTGGCTACTGGCAAGTGCAGATCCATCCCGAAGACCGCGAGAAAACCGCTTTTACAGCAGGAAACGGGCTCTGGCAATTCACAGTAATGCCATTTGGACTGTGCAATGCTCCAGCCACCTTTGAACGGCTAATGGAGCGCGTTTTGCTGGGACTGACGTGGAAAACCTGTTTGGTGTATCTAGATGATGTCATCGTGGTAGGCAAAACGTTTGAAGAACATCGAGACAACTTGAAGGAAGTGTTCCAGAGACTGCGAGGCGCGCAATTGAAGCTGAACCCGAAAAAGTGTGCTCTTTTTAGACCAGAAGTAAAATATCTCGGACACATCATCTCTTCCGAAGGAGTCAGGACTGATCCAGAGAAAGTCGAAGCAGTGAAAAACTGGCCGGTTCCCAAGGACAAACATCAACTGAGGAGCTTCCTGGGACTTGCGACCTACTACAGACGGTTCGTGAAGGACTTTGCCGGGATTGCGAAGAGCTTGCATCAACTGACGGAAAAGGGAAAACAATTTAAATGGTCAGGTGAGTGCGAAAAGAGCTTTGAAAAACTAAAGCAGCAACTGTGTGACGCCCCCATACTAGCGTACCCCACTCCTGGAAAAACATTTATTGTGGACGCAGACGCTAGTAATGTGGGAGTTGGAGCCGTCCTTTCGCAAGTGCATGATGGCCAAGAGAAAGTAGTTTCCTACTTCAGTAAAGTTCTCTCGAAGCCAGAAAGGAACTACTGTGTGACCAGACGGGAACTTCTCGCTTTAGTCCTGGCGACAAAACACTTCCAAAAGTACCTTTATGGGAGCAAATTTATTCTTCGCACCGATCATGCGTCTTTAAAGTGGCTGCTGCAGTTTAAGAATCCTGAGGGACAAGTCGCGAGGTGGATCGAACGGCTGCAGATGTATGACTACGAGATACAGCATCGAAAGGGAACTCTTCACTCTAATGCAGATGCTCTTTCCCGCCGACCCTGCAAAGCCGATTGCAAACATTGTGTGCGTCAAGAGGAAAAAGATGCCGTTTCCGTACAGAGGCTGAGAGCTGAACCCATTGGTGGCTGGACTGCGAGAGAGATCCGGGAGGCTCAAAGGGAAGATCCGGATATCGAGCCGATTCTCGCCTGGAAAGAGCATGAGGGAAGACCAGACTGGCAGGAGATATCCAATAGGAGCCCCGAGCTGAAGGCATACTGGGCGCAATGGGACTCTCTTCATGTGCAGGACGGCATTTTGAGGAGAAGATGGGAAAGCTCGGATGGAAAGTCGTTCGTGATGCAGCTTATTGTTCCCAGGTCGAAAGTAAATGAAGTACTAAAGGAACTGCATGATGGAGTATCTGGGGGCCACTTGGGAATAAATAAGACGCTCGAAAAGGTGCGAGAGCGATTTTACTGGATCCACTCAAGGGATGATGTAGAAAACTGGTGCAGAAAGTGCGTAACCTGTGCGGCCAGCAAAGGCCCGAGAGTGAAAACTCAAGGCAAAATGCACCAATACAATGCCGGAGCCCCTTTCGAAAGAATTGCAGTTGATATTGCCGGACCGTTTCCTGAAACGATTAATGGAAATCGTTATATCCTCGTGGTTATGGATTACTTCAGTAAGTGGCCAGAAGCATTTGCTATCCCTAACCAAGAAGCCAAAACCGTGATAGAGCAGATTGTTTTCAACTGGGTGATCAGATTCGGTGTACCGTTGGAATTGCACTCGGACCAAGGGCGAAACTTCGAGTCCAGGATTTTTCAAGGAGTATGCCAGTTACTTGGGATTAAAAAGACGAGAACAACGCCGCTCCATCCGCAATCAGATGGGATGGTAGAACGCTTCAACAGAACCTTGAATGAACACCTATCTAAGGTTGTAGGCGACGACCAGAGGGATTGGGATAAGCAGATCCCAATGTTTCTACTAGCCTATCGCAATGCTGTGCATAACACTACGGGACATACACCATCAGAAATCCTGTTTGGTCGAACAGTCCGGCTACCTAGTGAGTTGATGTTCGGATCGCCAACTGAGGAACCCAAGAATTTGGACGATTATGTGACCGACCTCAGAGAAATCATCAGAGACGTTCATCGAAGAACTAGGGATAAGATCAAGATAGCCAGCGACCGCATGAAGACGAGGTACGATGCCAAAGCAACAACTACAGGGTTCGAGGAAGGAAATCTAGTATGGCTGTACAATCCCCATAGAAGAAAAGGTATGTCACCTAAGTTGCAACAAGATTGGGAGGGGCCCTATAGAGTAGTCAAGCGCATCAACGACGTGGTCTATCGAATCCAACGAGGAAGAGGCAAACTCAAAGTTGTCCATGTGGATCGTCTTCACCGTTACATTGGGGAAAATGTTGACGCATTTGTTCGGGACGAACAAGTTTAAGAGGGGGATATTGTAGTGTGGATTAAAAAGTACTACTTATTGACCACAACGCCATCTAATGGAAAGTAGACGAACTTATTCAACGGAACTTCGAATTGTCGAAACTCAACGAATGGTGAATGGTCTAAAACGAAACTAGTACATTCTCGATTGTTCCGGTTGGAGTATAGAATATTCGAGAAGCTTTAGTGGGGAGTATAAAAAGGGTTGCGAAATCCGACGAGAAGACAGTTTATCTTTAAACCGTGTAAAGCAAAGTTCGAATAGTATCGGTAGTGATTTAAAATAAGTGGAAAAGATTGTAATAAGTGGAAAAGATTGAAATAAGCGGAAAAGTTGATTTTAAGTGATATTGTCTTGTAATAAAAGTGATTTATTAAAGTTTAGTAAACAGAATAGTGTTTTATCTTTTCGAATCCCAGCCGAATGTAACAATATATAATCTGGTAATTTTGTCTGTGGTCATAATGATTGTGAAGTCTTATCTTTATGTTTAAAAAAAATTATCTTCATTTCATACTCTACGAATACTCAGTTTGTTGACAGGTCTCCCAGTGCCATTATATTGCGAGGTTCCTGGCGAGGTTTTTCATGCCGATTTATGTAGCAAAATCAGTGTGCTCCATTTTTGTGGTTCTTTCTATCAGCTCTGGAAAGATGACAGTTCTACATACTGGTTTGTAATTTTCTGATAGAATGTAACTGATGTTTTGCAGAATCTGATAGGGATGATTGAGGACGATTGAGGACTTATGAAGGTTTGGAATTTTGCAACGAATGCAGTGAAAATGTTTTTATTATCTAATGAGATCAAGTATAAGTAGACAAAACTACAGCTCATGAACAAAACAGATTTATAGAAAAGCAAAATAGGACGATTGTGGAGTACTAAGGCGATGTTGCATGCGCAGAATTTGCCGCAATATTTTTCGGGTGGGTCTACTAAATTATGTACTAATACCCACTTCTGTTTATTTAAGGGATAGAACTGCATCTCAGACTCTTAATGGCTGCAAGGTGTACTTACTTACTTAAGGTGGCGCTACAGTCCGGGGTGGACCTGGGCCTCAACCAACAAGCGTCTCCAGCCAGCACGATCTTTGGCCAGCTGTCTCCAGTTTCGCACGCTAAGTTGGTTGAGGTCCCCTTCCACTTGCGTGCGCCACCTGAGTCGCGGTCTTCCTCTACTGCGCCGTCCCTCGGGTGTGGATTCGAAGATCTTTCGGGCCGGAGCATTCACTTCCATTCGCTCTACATGACCCAGCCACCGCAGTCGTTGGACCTTCACTCTTCTGGCTAGGTCGATGTCGCTGTACAGCCCGTACAGTTCGTCGTTGTATCTCCTCCTCCATTCACCGTCTATGCAGACGGGACCGAAAATTACTCGAAGAATTTTTCTCTCAAAGCAACCAAGAGTAAGCTCATCCGCTTTTGATAGAGTCCATGCCTCTGCACCATAAAGTAGGACTGGGATGATTAAGGTCTTATAAAGGGTCACTTTAGTTGTTCGAGAGAGGGCTTTGCTACTCAATTGCTTTCTTAGCCCAAAGAAACAGCGATTGGCAAGAGTTATTCTTCGCTTAATCTCAGCGCTGATGTCATTGTCTGAGTTCATAGCGGAGCCTAGGTAGACAAAGTCCTTTACCACCTCAAAGTTTTATCTGTCTATAGTGACATTCTGTCCAAGACGTCGGTGTTGGGTGTCCTTTCTTGATGACAGCATATACTTTGTCTTGCCCTCATTGACCGCCAAACCCATCTTCGCCGCCTCCGTCTCAATGCTCACGAACGCGCCAGTGACATCACGCTGCGTTCTGCCGATTATGTCGATGTCGTCGGCGTAGGCGAGTAGGTGGACGGACTTTTGAAAGATAGTGCCTCTTGTGTTGGCGTTTGAGTTTTGCACTATTCTTTCAAGAACGATGTTGAAGAAGTCACATGACAGCGCATCGCCTTGTCTAAATCCTTTTTTGACATCGAAGGTCTCGGTGAGTTCTTTACCGACCTTGATGGAGCAGCGTGCATTCTCCATTGTCATCCTGCACAGACGGACGAGTTTGGCAGGGATGCCAAAACTAGACATTGCTCTGTATAGCTCGTCTCTATAAATGCTGTCATAGGCGGCCTTAAAATCGATGAAAAGATGGTGGGTATCGATTTGGACTTCCTGGGTTTTTTCCAAGATCTGCCGCAGTGTGAATATTTGGTCGATGGTAGACTTTCCTGGCCTGAAGCCACACTGATAGGGACCAATCAGGTTGTTGACGAAAGGCTTCAGGCGTTCACACAACACGGCAGATAGGATCTTGTAGGCGATGTTAAGAAGACTAATCCCTCTGTAGTTGGTGCAGTTCATAGGGTCTCCTTTCTTGAGGATCGGGCAAACAACTGCAAGGTGTATTATGAGAATAAGTGACATGCGGAGTAGGTAAAGCCGTCAGTGGAATATCTCGGAATTTTTGGTAACGATAGCGAGTGGGAGTGCTATATCCATATCCCAAAAGCACAGCGACGGAGGAGGAGGAAGACTATTTTTTTTTAATTTTAGATGGTTGGGTATTACCCAAGGAAACAAGTCGTTTATAGAGTGTATGACGTAGCAGAAAGAAAGCGAATTTTATCAGAAGAGACGTCATTTTTAACGAAACATTTGTTACTCCTTATGCTGTGGTAGTCGAAGAATCCACCTTTAAGGGCATCTGCCATGAAGATCAGAAGAAGGAGTTACTGACATCAAGCACCCATTGCATCCATCTTACAAAATTTCCCGCGAGCTTTTTTCTCTTTAATTCATTATCAAAAGGCGTATACATTTTTCACGCAATTGACTTTTGACCAGGTTCCTCTGACGATATCGTGTTTACAAATGCGAAACAATTTAACGTAAGAATGAATAACATACAATTTCATTAATTAACCTAAAATGCAGGCCAACAAACATTAAAAACACCATATACGCCCACAGTGTATTTTATTGTAGTTGTAGCCTTTTTTTTACACCATAGACAAATTAAAGCGTCTACAATCGCCATTCATTATTTTGCTTGCCTATGCAGTATCACATCACATTCTGATAAATATTTTATTTTAACTATGTACGTCAGAAAAATGTTGAACCAATTTATTGATGCTGGCTGCATGCTATGTTTACAAAGTTACAAACGATGTGACTGCTCAATGTTCATCCACGAAGTCGCGTCACCAATATTTGTTTTAAAAATGACAATATTAAGAAGTGGGGATTCTGTTTTGATCAAATCATTTATACATACTTACAACATACAGTATGGTGTAATGTGTAAAATAAAATTGTGTTGTTTAGTTTGCAACAAAGTAGGTACCTATGTTTAATAAAGTTTTCTAAATCTAAAACTTCTTCTCAAGGCAATGTGATTTGGTGCCTCTAGGTTTTGAGGCACGTTAAATCTCTGGTCTATGACAGTATGTATAATAGTTGTAGGGTTATTGGCGCGATTAATTCCAACTTATGCGTACACATATGTCATCCAAAACTGGACCTCTCGGATGACTGACGCACGGCCGAAGGTTTTCATGGAAGCAATATGAACAATAACATCCGCTATAACCAAATACAATTTGTGTTACTTAAATTCAAAGAACAGAGCAAAAACAATATAGAATAGCACAAGTTAATGACACCACTGACAGAACACAGAACTTCGCAAAAGATCTACTATGGTACGACGCAACTTGTAGACGCAACTTAAGTTGCGGGAATAAGAGCCACCCCATCCAACAAAAAGAGGTGCGCATAACTAACATTCTATATCCTGAATACTCTCCACATCCTATAGCGTCCAGTTCAAGCTGTCAACTTCTAAATCCCTAGGTCACCGTTGCCTTTTGAAAAATGCTTTCTGATGTTTTTTTTTATTTTTATTGAAAGTCCAGAATATAACTTTCTAACCTTTTTATACTCATATTATCAAACCAAGGTTGTTTGGTTTAAGATTAAACTGCTTTTGTACAAAAGTACAATTGAGATAAACGTTAGGTTAGGTTTACGGGTTGGTATAGAACAGGAGAAACCATACTTTACCACACTTAGATCCTTGTGGACCCATGTGATGCCACCCATATGGATTTTTCTTAAAAACATGTAAAGATCATGAAAGTGAGACCTCAGAAAGTTCTTGTAAGTCATGGAAGTAATAACTTCCAAGTGCTCTGTTTCTCAGGTGACAGAGGAAGAGAGGTGTACCCTCATGGACCCCCTCGTCTCCGCAGCCTTTACATATCGTCATCTTTGAGATTTAGTTTCATTGTATGGATTCTTAGAAAGAGAGGCCCTAGGCCTCTGTCATATTCTGGCCAAAATTTCCGTGATACTTCACATGTAGTTAGTTCTTTACGCTTGTTTTTTGGTTTTCATACGAATTGTATTCTCCACTCGTTCTCTTAGATTATTACAGAGTGGTATGGCTTAATCGACTCTACTGCTCGATAATAATCCATTGGAAACCCATTTCATGGGCCCCAGTGTCATTTTGGGTAAAGCTGAAGGCATTTTGGTAGCAGATTCCACCATGTATGTAGGTCTAGAGGTGACAGATTGAGATTTGCCTAAAGTTCAGCCGTAGGTGTGGTTTTCATAGCGCATGGTTATCCCTGTACATGCTATTCTTTGTATTTTAGTCATTTACTTGAGATTGGTCGCATTGCCCGCGGCTTGCTACCAGACTACGATCCCATATGTGAGTATTGCCCACATGATTGCCGGGTACATCCACAAGATTACCTTGGGATTTGGTCCCCTCCTCCTGCCAAAGATGAAAGAGAGACAAAAAATTAAAGAGAGGATGAAATATATGATAGAGGTTGGTGCCGTGGCCGTGGGCGTTCATATAAAACTTGCACTTTTCGCATTCAAGTGCGAAGTGCGTAGGTATAAAGAGTTCCATATACTAAGTACTCAAGTATACTAAGTGTTGACACTCTCAGCCTTCCCACAAACAAGAAGTTTTCAAGTTTGTCGCTCAAACATGTTACTTCTTCAAAGGCCAGTATTCTTTGGTGTTATTTACGATATTATATTCAAAAATTGGTCCTTCCTAATGCTCCTTGTAGAGATATGCCCGCAATCATCCGGATACATTGAATAAAATAAAAGAAAATACCTACAAATAAAATAGACTTTCGAGCTAATTTTGGTCACTTCATTATTTGTTAGGTAGATATTTGGATTTATTTGTGTTGTAAACGCTCTTTAAAAAACAGCCTTAATATTGCTTGAGCTATACCTACCCTATACCTAGGTATTTGATGCGTAGCAGTCTAATCGAATGGCTTTGGGATTGGCACATCAAGCTTGAACAATATACGTAGATATATAAACAAAATGAAAAAGCAATAAATAGAGCGCTGACAGATATTTAATGATGAAACACTAATTTTACAGTAAAAAAAAATGTAATGTCGATTTAGCGAAGACCGAAATATCCATCGCCCCCATAGAGGGTAAATTTATTTAATGTCAGATCAAAAATGCCACACACGAACCAACAAACCATCTTCCTTTTTATTTGCAAATTAAAGTAGAATGTCATTACATATTGCCCAATCATCTGCAGTGTTTTAAAAATAATAATTATTATTTTATTCAGATTTGCTGATTTAAAAATAGAACCAAAAAATGCTGACGTCATTGCTTATCTTGCGCACAATACTGTACTCGTACTGCGCTTAGTAGCAGCACATAAATCGCACGCGATGTTTCTGAAACATTGTATCAGCCAATCAGTCTGTAGGTATTTGAAAATTCAAACAAACTTTCGTTTCAGGCCAGCCGATCTGGTTAATACCGGCTACACATTGTACCTGCCTGGCAACCCTTGCTACGACTACATCCATTCAATTAGTCATCAATAATCAATATGTTGCAAATCCACCTAACTATTTACACTCCTTTATTCTATTTATCGAATGGATGTATCAACACAACATAGCACACTCATCAAGCCCCCAATTCCTGTGATTACTGTGTAGTGAGTACTGCCAGTTCTATTGTGATAAAGATACTTGTTGGTTCAGTATCGCTACGGTAGTCGCAGCGTTGAGCTACTTATCTCAGAAAAATACTACCCCTCAACACCCCAAACGGTTGTCACTTGTCACAGTTCTCATATGTGCGATTGGAAAAAGAATTTTTTTAAATATTCCCTTCCCTGAAATACTGGGTTTTAGTTTTAGTTGTGTGCTAGCTTCCAAGGAGGCAACATTGATTTGAAGCATCCGCGAGTAATAGGTCCTTAACGCGATGGACGAGTACTTTGGCGAAATTTTTGAGAATAATAATTCCTTATATGAAACGGGAACATTCGAGCATTTTGTGAATCATGATCCACAACCGCGGAAGTGCACTGAGATACTTAACTGTGATATAAATAAATTGATGTTCATTTGTACGCAATGTGATTGTGAATTTGAAAATACAGAGGGTTATTATATTCATCAAATATTGGAGCATCACGACCCACAATCTCAGGCTGATAACGAATTGGATACCTCGTATGAAAATGATCTGCTGGATGAGTTTTTGGAGCAACCAGACCCCATACCTCAACTTAAGGAATTTTACGATACAACTGTCGATAAGGTACGAAACAAGCAATTCAACAAAAAAATTAAATCTGTGCAAAGTAAAGTTAAAAAGTAAAAAAATGCTGACAGTGTAATGGACACATGGCCAACTACATACATGATATGGATGTACATTATTACAGCAGTGTAATACTGTAATGTAGGGAAAGTGAGGGTAGGCACACTGCATACCTATTGCTCAGCTGTTTTTGAGCTGTTTTTGTTTTTGTCGTCTCATCATTCATTCATTCATGTGCAAAACGATTCGATAACGCGCCGGTATATCGGTACGATAGCGTCGAGCTATACATACATATTTGTACCTTATTTTTGTTGTGGGTGTGAATGAACGTGCGTGTAAATAAATGCACTTCCATTCCAACCGAAGGTCGATGTGATACATCAATTTAGTGCGATATCGTTTGATCTGTGGATTTAAGTGAAATACGAATGAGTTTATTAAAAAAATGAGAAGCTTGCGCAATGTGTTGCTGGTGTTGATAGAAATGGTGGTAATTGTATCGGTTTATCGGTTTGTGCGAATCGGAAATCACGAAAAAGCTGATAAAATTGGCGGCCATGTAGTCTGTTTGTTCCACATTCCGCATGATATAAAGATAAACTTTCTGATTGATCGAAATTTTGAAGCCTTTATAAGCTCAAAAAATATTTCTATACCTATGATGTTACATGTGGCAATGTAGGTACCTACCTACGCCAATGCTGTTCAGTAATTAAAGTTTAATGGTTATACAAATAAATCATTGTTGTAGGTAGTAGGTAGGCACCGAGGAGTCAATTAATAACGCAATTGATGAATTGTTTAAATCAAATGATTTGTCTTGTGAAACTTTGGTTTTTGGTTACAGTGCATTTCAAACCACTAGTGATTTTTAAGTTTAGACACGTTTAGAGCAGAGCCTTAATTGACAGCTCTAGGGGTTCCCTAAGGCCCATTTCACACATACCCGGTGGCCGGTTAGCCGGTTTTCTAAAAAAATAAGTTGTTTTCACACATATCCGGCAGTCGGCAGACAGCAAATTATGAAATGAAAGCTTATCATAGGTATTCATTTTTCTGTTTTTCATCCATCACTTGCCGTGGCAATTGTATAAGCTTTTGTCCCAAATCACGGGCCTTGCTTCAACCTAGATCAATTGGTCCATGTCAGTATCCATTTAAAAAAAGAATATACCTAAGCCTAACTAGCTATTACAAATTAACAAAAAGAAAACAATTTACATCAAAAGAACAAACCTCTATCTTGTCCACAGCAGATGGAAAACTGAAAACCGACACCGACTACGGCAACCGGGCATGTGTGAAGGCGCAATTTGATTTTATGTATCCGCTACTGACTTGATAACCTTTTACCCGGTTTCGGTAGCCGGCCGTGGCAGTGAGCAAAGCCGGCAGCATTCCGGAAGCCGGTTAACCGGGGACGGTTTCGGTTTGCAGGTGTGAACGCGCCCATAAGAATGTATTCCCAACGACCGGGTAGCCGGTACAGGTAACGGTGAAATGGGCCTAACTCTGCATAGCGACACCCTGGGTCGTCGTGGCGCTATCCAAAGGGCGTCGTTTGGAGATCGTTTTGAAATGAAATTTGTCTCATTTTCCTACCCAAAGAAAAAATTCAACAACACAGGTTTCTCTTTACGAATGCCAAGAGTAAGGTCGAAGCGAAAACCAAATCCACATTATAGCCACATTGCATTCGAAGATAAAGCGCGTTTCCAGACTTGCTATTTAAAAAAATTTAAAAAATTAATCTTAACGGCTTCAATTTTCTCAATATTTTTTATTGAATGAAAAAAAAAAAAAAACTTGAAAATGAAAACTAAAATCTTGCAATAAAAACTAAAAATTAACAAGAACGGATTAAATAAGGGTTTTTCAATTGGGATGGGTCGATGTTGGCAGCCTTTGATGGCCATGTTGTTTTAGTGATGTACGTCTAATCTGATGATTATTATGCAATCAATGATGCCAAACAGCCAAACCATCATGGCATGTTACACGATTGAGCAGTATGTACGTTCAAAAGATAAAACTTTGGGCTAAATAATTATTTGACGTTTTCTTTTGTTTGAGTTTTGGTATAATGTTGAAGACGAAATAAAACACTGAATTTCAATTAATTAATAGCGTGAAATTCTATAAATCCCTGTTTTCAGATTGGAGTGTGGTGAACTTATCTTTTCAACACTTTCATAAGTGTCAGAAAATTACCCGAAGAAGGCCCAATCGACACACGGCCTTATTATCAAATTTTAAACAACCGATGCGGTAAACTATCGGCCAACATACAATGTATAAAATTGTTGTGCAGGACTGCAGATGCTAGTACAGAAAAAAAAACTGTAGTAGATCGACTGTTATTGTTCAATTATGTTTCATAAATAAATAAAACAGGTCGATCTCGGTTCAAAGCATACTCGAGCTCTGCCTTAATACCTACTGTTATTTGAAAAAGGTTAGTATTTTTCTTCTTTATATTTTGGCCACCTGCGGCCTGATACACCCGATCTGTATATACATAATATGTAGGTACTTTTTTTTATATTTTACTGTCTTCCTGAATATCTACATACTTAGACTTAAAAATTTTATTTGCCCTCAGAAGAATCATGGAATAAATCCTAAAATGAGTCTCTCAATCTGCGAAAAGCTCTAAAAGCCCCCAACAACAGGTGAAACAGTTACAGTAGGCATATTTATACTTACACGCTTACACCTGTTCAGCAGGCAGACATATGTGGCCAAACGTGATGCCAAACAACAGGGAGGCTTCTTTGTGTAGATAGAAGCGAAATTCGTTCCATCGTGGGAGCGATAATAGGTCATGTTATATACCCTTACAACGGTGTCGTTTACCTCCTTGACACCTGTTCAGCTCTTGTCACTGCACGCAAGGATGCAAGGGAAGTACTTCATTGACAAGCGACTTGTCACAAACAGACATTTGCTGTATCAGCAAATTCGTTACTTTGTCCAACTGGTTTTATTGATACCAATCCCTAGGACTTGATTGATAATGCAATCATCACTTTTTTTGTTTCTTCTTTATATGTATTAGATGAAATACAAATTAATATTCATATTCTGAGAAACTGTCATGGGGCTAATATAAACGGGGGTTACACTGCTACAGTCTACCTCTCAGAGTCTCGAACTGCTTTGGCCAATAATTCTGCCTAAAATTGCATCGGATGAGTTTAAACAAAAAGTCATATTCTGAATCTGAGAAAGTATCTGATATTAACACGATGAACAAAAAAATTGATTGAATGGAAGAATCAATTCAATAGATATCAGTCAATAGGCGCGTTGTCACCGCATGTTCTTGTTCATATTTATGTTAAATGTGTTAGTTCCGATTTCCGATTTGTTACAACATACATGTAAAACTCTATTACATGATACTACAATTTTTTGATATTATTTTCTTACGTCGTTACATTGTTGTTTTCAATCCTTAGTTGCTTAGGTGGCGCTACAGCCCGGCACTCCGAAATAGATTCTGTCCTTGATTAGCCAGTACTGCTGTGTGGAGCTTAAGCTGGAACTGTATCTAAACTGGATTAAAATATCATCAGTTGAGATCCAAGTATGTACTTGTGTGTACTTGGACAGTGACAGAATCTATTTCGGAGTAGGGCTCTACTACATTTAATTGCTTTCTCAGTTCAAAGAAACAGCACTCGGCCGGTTTTTTTTTTTATATAAAGGTTCAGGTTCTTCGAAAAGTTTTCGGAACTGGCCGAAGCAGAATTATCGGATCTGCTCAAATTCGCAGCACTAACTGGTTACGAACGGAATCACAGTGGGACAGAAGAAATGGTGCTAGGGCACAACAAAGCCTTCTCTAACCCACCCTTATGGATGCACTGACTAATCCTGTTACAAAAGTTAGAAAATGATCACAAAATACAAATAAAAATCATCCGTAAACCGTAGGAATGTGCAACTGAAATGTCAAATGGCTATTGGATTTGTCTTCTACAGACAAAATACTTGCTCACATAACCCATCTAGTACCTAATCAGAAAACAGATTTTTAGACAACTTAAGGCAACTGAAAGGAATTGCGAAAGTATCTAAATGTCAGTCAAAACAATATTCCTATAGCTTACTTTCTTGCTTTGTTGTTTTCCGATAAAAATAAATAATAATAATTTAATTTCACTTTCATAAATGATTACTGGTGCTATTCAACTGTGCAACAGTTGATGCCATTATCTACCCGCAAGCAAAAAATTATGTCATATACAACTTATCTGCAGTTCAGCGTTTAGGGTATAGTATTGCATACTCGTACAGTTAGATGGATTACTATGACCGCACGGCCACTAGGTACAGATTTTTCATCCAATTAAAAACTATGTACATACAACTATGACGTCTTCTAGCAGCGCTAGTAAATCGATACCAGTATATACTCGACATTCAAGGTTTCAGCTAGTTAATCAATAAATATTACTGTGTATAGTGTGTACCTACTATAATACACGTGAACTGTTCACACTATACGAGTGTGTATTCCTGGGCGAAAGACAACGCGGTGTGCTCGAATTTGTTTTAACAACGACTTTGATTAGATTAAACAAAATAAATAGAATTATTGTATGACCTGTTTGTAAGGTAATCACTACGCCGAATGCGTAATTTATCGTATTTTTCGAGTGAGCGATAAGTTTATATTTACTAAGTCATTATGCTTACACAAGAAATCCGCAATCTTTTCTAAACAAATCTCGTTTGATTTGGATATTTCCATGGCGGAAATATTTCAGATAGTCCAGAACCAGTGATCGTACTCGCTTCTTGCTGATCATACTGAAATACTAACTGAGCTTAAAGTTGTAATGACTAATAACGCGACTGTTCCAATGAAGTAGTCCCGATTGTGTGCTTTTTTGGTTTTGTTCTGTTTAATCTCCTTATGCTATCAGCTATCAGCTCTATCATTCTCAGATTTAACTGTACACCTTGAAAATGAAGGCAAATATCAGTTTGTAAGTAACGGAAACATGCTGTCGCTTTGTCAAATACTGAAATACTCACGACTTTATGGATGTGCTGTGATTGCGTATACGCAATTAAGTTGTTAAAACCATATGCTGTTATCTCAACATTTATGGGGCGTTCAGTGATTTTTGTAAAAGGAAAACAATTGCAGTGAAATTAATCTGTAATGTTTTCTATCTTACTTAGCTAGCAGAATTTGTGTCATTGTATTAGTTTAGTTTGCCGCCGGGTACCATCTACCATACTATGAAGCTATGCATTGCGGTGGGGTGAAATAATGTCCAAACGGACATAATGTCAATGGACATAATGTCTATTTTCAAATTTCAGAACTGGACATCAGAATTGGACGATCGCGACCGCGCAAAAGGACGTAGACGTCGCAGTGGCACGAGGGTATCGCCCCTCCCCCTCGGCGCCACCGCGGTCACCACACTTCAAATATTAATAACAGAAATCTATATCCTGTTATATTAATATTTTCTATTTTGATCTTCACAAATCTGTGATAAACACGCGACTGTTTGTCGGACATGTCCAAAGGAACAATATGTCTTCTTTAAATTCAAAATGGATATTGTGTCTTTTTGAAACGGACATAAGGTCCAAATGGATATTATGTCTTCTTGAAATTGACATAAGGTCCATTTAGACTTTGATCCGGTCATAATGACCATGGACCTTGTGACCGTTTCAGATTGGACATTATGTCTGTTTGTTAATAAGACACAATGTTCATTGACATTATGTCCGTTTGGGACAGAAATAACGTCCATGGACATTATTTCCATAGACATTATGTCGCCCATGATGGAATAAGTATAAGGTGGTCTCGTCGGCTGCCGACTCGTTTGTTTTTTGGTCCGTTAACGTACACTTACTACGCTGAATCTTACGCTGAATCTCTCTTTCAAAGAGAAAAACGTATAGTGAACGGACTACTTTTTGCCGACGAGACCACCTTATACTTATTCCATCATGATGTCACCCCACCATGCATTGCATACGCAACATAACCTTACCTATGTTCCGCAGTTTGTTAACAATAATCCAGTGACAATTATAAAACATTAGGTATTCAATGGGTGATGTGATGGCACACTTGTCAGCCCTTTCACATTTTTTTTTTAACTTAAAAATTGCGCTAAAATCTGTGATTCACCAGATGAAAACTATTTTAATTCGGAATTTCGCATTAGTCAGTTGCCTTGCAATAATTAGGTCATTTATTGGTTTCTTTTTGAAATTGCTTTATTAAAAAAATCTGCTTAATATTTCTCAAAGTGGTTTGCTTTTACACACCGAACCGAAAACTGGGTTTTTTCGAAAACACTTAAGTTGCCTCATAAATAGACCAGTTTTCAAAACGATTTACCAATCGTTGGGTTGTTGAAGCAGATACTCATACGTGAGCGTCAAAAGTGAGTATGTAAACACCGATCCTCTCTTGAGTTTTCGTTAGGTTCTGGAAACAGGTATAAAAAACCAAAAATATGTAAATATTTTGATAGCGAAATAACAATAACAAAACATATTTCATGGCGACAGCAAAAAGTACTTTATAGATATTTAAACAAAATTAGTTTCCAAACGCCAAAGACAAACGAAAACAGCATTGGTGTTCACTTACTTTTGATGCACGCTGTACGTTTGGCAACATTCAACGAATTCAGCAAAACTGCTGACAGTATAGCTCGGTTGACCGTTTCTACTATTCTACTTTCAACCATAAATTAACGATTATCAATTAACTTAATTAATTTTTTTTGTATAGGATCGAGCAGTATTTAGTTAGATACTAAAATAAAAGTCTAGTCGACACAAACATTTCATAGCTATGTAGTTTCAGAGCTAATTGAAACGTCAAACAACACATAGTTTTCGTCATGATGGAATAAGTATAAGGTGGTCTCGTCGGCTGCCGACTCGTTCGTTTTTTGGTCCCTTAACGCTTCGTTAACGTACACTTACTACGCTGAATAAAGAGAAAAACGTGTCGTTAAGGGACTACTTTTTGCCGACGAGACCATGATGGAATAAGTATAAGGTGGTCTCGTCGGCAAAAAGTAGTCCCTTAACGACACGTTTTTCTCTTTATTCAGCGTAGTAAGTGTACGTCAACGAAGCGTTAAGGGACCAAAAAACGAACGAGTCGGCAGCCGACGAGACCACCTTATACTTATTCCATCATGGTTTTCGTAAACTTTTCGTCGAAGACTCAATTTTCAATGCGGTGTGAATAGGGTATTATTAAAGAGAGTCAACTCAATTTTGCATAGTTCATGTTCGGTAGTTCGAGTTCGAGAATAGTTTGATCAAGATCATACCGCTTGTGGCAGAAAACGAATTTCTGGATAAGTAAATGGAGCAACTGATGTCACATCGTATATAAATTTGTGATTAGTAAAATAAAATATTAGTTGTAATAAAAGGGACCAAGTTTAATAGCTGAATTTGGGAAGGCAAAAATATTAAAAAGTAAAAAGTTAAAAAAAGTTAGTCAATACAAAAACCAGTGCGAAAAAATTAATATTCATTCCTTGTAATAAGTTCTGAGTTCTACTGATTAAAATTATAGATTCGCAAATATTGTAATTGTGAACTAGACATGCGAAAAGCAAAAATGATAGGTAACCGAAGTAAATATGGAGTTTGTTAATAAAATGTTCTTATATGGAATTAGGTTTTTGAACACACCGGAAAACATGCCTAAAACCAAGAAAACGCCCAGCAGGCATACCGAAAAACGTCCCAAAAAAACACCTAAAATACAACCAAAATATGCCACCAAAAAAGCAAAAAAAAAAAATCGGTCCGAAAATTATCCAAAAAACCGATAATGGCTCAAACACCCCCAAAACCACATCAGATATGCACTAAAAACGTACCAAGAAATTCTCCGAAACATACTCAAAAACTCATAAAAAAGCAAAAAAAAACTCCCCCGAAAACGCGCAAACCCGCACACCGAAAAACACAATAAGAAAACATCCGAAGAGAAACTATTTGAATGAATCACCTAATGGAATGCAGGCCGCAATGTATCAAAAACCGCTATCGCTAATGAGCTAGCTGCATTAGCCAACTTTTTAAACCGCCTATTTCAGCAACTTTAAACTGAATGCAACAGTCTTTGTATAATATTTATATTTAGTAAATCTCTAAAATATAGTCTGATTTGCAGCTTTGCATATACTCGAGTTACAAATAATTTGGAAGTCTCCGATTGGCTAAAGCGGTTTCACCCAAATACCGCACAGAGATAGATGTACATATACATATGCGTTACGAAGTTATTTTTTTTTAAGTTAGCATTGTCGGTTGTTTTGACTTAAAGCCGCCGGTTTTACTTAATACCTACAGTCCTACACCAATATACTCATCAAATTCTGTTCAATTCGATTCGAAATCGGGTGAACGATGTTGATAAAAATCGTTACATATTCAAAATAGTAGGTACCTACTTTTATGACATTGAAATGTGGCGTTCCAACTCAGTTTTTAAGATCGATAGGTAACTCAAAAAATGCTATGTTCAGTATCCGGGTTGTAAAGGGTGGGCCAAAAACAAGTTTCTTTTTAAAAATGCAATAAAATGAGCAAAATTTCCATGTATTATGGCTTTTTAATAAGAGCAAACATTCCCATTAATTATGGAAAACAACGTCGCGTCGTTCAAGTGGCTGCCTCGGTTGGCTTCGTAGTAGCGTATTCTCTCACTCACTCTCACTCAAGACCTTGTTGATGGTTTCGGGCTGTAGCTCACGGATTGGTTGGATGATATTGGCCTTAAGTGCTTGAATTGTTTCCGGATTGTTTGCATAACATCGTTGCTTCACGGTTCCCCAAAAAAAAAAGTCCAAAGGGGTAAAATCGCATTTCCGACGTGGCCAATTGACATCGCCAAGACGGCCGATTTTGGGAATTTGGTGCGCAAAAGATCGATTGTGACATGGGATGTGTGGCATGGCGCGCGATCCAGCATGAACCAAAGGTCGTCCAAATCCATGTCTTCAATTTCAGTAAAAAAAAAAAAGTCGGTTAACATGGCTCTGTAACGCCCACCGTTGACCGAAACGTTGTTCCCAGCCTCATTTTCGAAGAAAAATGGTCCAATGATTCCACCATAGGGTAAGTGATGCGATTACTTCTCGACAATAACGTGCGGGTTTTTCAAACCCCAGATGCGGTAATTTTGTTTGATAACGTAGCCGCCGAGATTAAAAAGCGGGCTCGTCAGAAAAGATGATTTTTGCCCAAAATCGTTGTCCAATTCAAGCTGCTCTAAGGCCCAAACTGCGAAGCGATAACGAAGCGGATGGTCGTGCGCCTTGTTGTTCAAGCGTTCCGCGGAGGTATGACACTGACTTTCTGTCAAGATTTCGAGCGGGAAACAACTGTCAGTTTCAAAATAACCTATGATTTAAAAAGAAACCACTAATTAGATATTTAAAAGTGGTAACATTTTAAAAACGACCGTTAATGAAATACCTTAAAAAATTTAATTTTTGAGCAGAAAATAGGATGATTTAGAGAACATTTTAGAAATTCGTTTCCTTTTTATTGTTGAGTTTAGATTTGTAATTTACTAACATGGGCCTTGTGGAACACGCTACCTACTGACTTATGAACATAAAGGGTCCGCCATCTAACGTTTTTTTTTCAACTAGTGCTTATTTCGCGAGTGGTAACACTTAGCTCATGTCTGATTTGACAGATAATTAGTTTTATCCTTCCGCTGAACGAATATGGTTGTGTATACGCTTGAACAACGCTGGGAAATATTGCGCCATTACTTTGAAAATCATGGTAATGCTGCAGAATGTGTGCGAAAATTGCGTACGGATTTTGGAAGAAGAGAAGCACCGTCAGCTCCGTATGTTCGTTATCTTGTGAAAAAAGTGAAAGAAACTGGCATCCTCATCGATAAACCAAAGCGTGAAAAGCCAAAAGCAGTGCGTACACCCGAGTTTGGAGCGGATTTTGGTCCAGAGGCATAATTGGGCCATTTTTCTTCGAAAATGAGCAAGGAGTGGCCGTTACAGGCAATGGCGATCGTTATCGGGCCATGTTGAACGAATTTTTGTTCACAAAAATTGAAGAGGAGGATATTGGCAACATTTGGTTTCAACAGGACGGCGCTACGTGCCACACAGCCGAAGCTACACTCGATGTTTTGCGCCCTGTTTTTTGAAGATCGTATTATCAGCCGCAGAGCTGATGTCGTTTGGCCACCGCGGAGCTGCGATTTGACACCGTTGGGCTATTATTTGTGGGGTGCCGTAAAAGATAAGTGTTACGCCGACATGCCAGAGACAATTGACGCTTTAAAGGACAATATTCGTGAAGCCATTGGTGAAATACAGCTGCACACAATCGATAATGTGCTTAAAAATTGGACCGATCGTGTAGGCTACTGCATGGCCAGCCGAGGCAGCCATTTGAATGAAATTATTTTCCATTATTAACCGGAAGGTTTGTACTTTCAAATAAAAAAAGAAATTTGAGAAAATATTCAGAACTTCTTTTTTTAGCATTTTCAAAAAAAAAAAAGTTATTTGGCGGACCCTTTATTTTCGAAAACACTGTCTGATACTCTGATGCCAGCAAATTCTAAACAAAAAACTTTATTTTTTTTGTATTTTTGTTTATTTTTTTTTTTTTTTAGGTTTTAAATGCTTTATATGTCTCCGACAAAGAAATGGGCAGCAACAGGAACAATCAGTATAGACTTGTTTACGTTCAGTCGCCAGACGGCTATTTTCTGTCGCGAATTCTATTCCTGAAAAAAATATTATTCTAATCCTGATTCTGTTTCCGCTGCAAATGTATGAGATTCTGTTACTGTTCCTTGTCACTTGGTACTTTTAGCGTTTTGCAGAACAGTGTACATTGCATACAGTACAGCACCGACTCGTCAGATAAGATCTTATATGCGACATTTAACAGGGATATTCCTTTGCTTAAAACCAGCAGTCACTTGCTTAATAACTTCATTGTTCATTATGGACTTATGCCCCGTTGAGTTATGTCCCTGCGCCGAGATACTCGTATACACCCTACTCCTCAAATACGACATGTCTTCAACACTATAGGCATTAAAAATCATCTAACTCGTTTTCCCCCATTTGTATCTAAGTATGTACATTCAGATGCACTCATGTATAATATTGTAATTTTTACTTTTTAATTATGTTCATATTTATTCATTGTTATACTAATTAAAAATTAATTTCCGTTCCAGATGATAGACATGAATGATATCAATACAACAACAGCTCTTCAAACGGAAGACAACTTAGGAGATGTATGTGATTACATCAGCAGTATGGCAGTTAAGTCAAATTTCACACCAATTCCAATTCCAAGCTTTGGCAACGTGGAGTCCATAAACATAGAACAGATAAGCCCCTCATTAGAATTGTCAAGCTCATTAGGCGACCACCAGGAACAAGAATTTACTTCCGAAGATGAAAAACAAACCACAAAAAAGAAAAGAAAAAAGAAACGCTCACCAGGCAAGTGTGACGTATGCAATCGTTCCTTCAACGATAGCTACAATTTGCGTATCCATAAAATGATCCACACCGGAGAAATGCCCTTCCAATGTGAGGACTGTGGCAAAGGTTTCCGACAGTACAACAAACTAAAAATCCATTCCATTATCCATACGAATAATAAACCGTTCGTCTGCGATCTTTGTGGGAAGGGATTTCGATTTCGAAACTATTTGGCCATTCATAAGCGACTGCACACTGGCGAGAAACCCTACAAATGCAAATTATGCGATGATCATTTTCATTCCTTGCATAATCGGCGTTTGCATGTAAAGTCGGTCCATTCGCAGAAGGTGGAAAATTTGGCATGCACGTTTTGTGGAAAAACTCTTTCGACCAAGTTTTATCTGCAAGTCCATATGAAACGTCATAACAGCCAAAGAGATTTCAAATGTGAGGACTGTGAGATGGCCTTTTTCACGGTGGCACAACTTAAGGAGCACATGACAACCCATGAAGCGGAGAAACCTTATAAGTGCGAAATTTGTCAGGCGACGTTTCCTAAAAAGTCCAGTTACAACCATCATATTAAGTTTCATTTGAATGTGGACTAAAGTTGGCGATTGTGTAGACGTCGCACAAAATCAAGGACACTATGCGTTTGCAGAGTTGCATAATCATTGAATAAATGTGTGTTCGTATTTTTTTTTTTTTACCAACAGTATTCAATGAGATTTTCAGAAATCGTCGAATAATAATTGTAGACGGCGAACACGAAAGCTGAGCTTGTGTTAATTTTTATTTGAAGTATGTAGATATAAAAAAAGTTATAAAGCTGCATTCATATGTACAGATTTCTTGCCGTCCTTTTCAAAGGAAAACTTTATGCATTTAAGAATAACTATAGTGCAAAACTTGCAAATGAATTTTTTTGGTATTATGATCCGAAAATACTTTAAAATGTGTGTTATTACCTAAACTCCATGTGTGATGAATGTTGTTAAATGTTATTTAAATCAATTTTGTAAGATTTGTAAGTTAAAATTATTGTAAATGTCACTTTATACGGTAATGGATGACATATTATTGTATTATGATTTCACAGATCATGGCCCTGCCGTCTATATTTGTTTACACTGCTAGGTCTTTCTATTTAAAAAGACATGGACATAGGTTAATGTGCCTTTAAGTGGATACTTAAATACCAATGTAGACATTTTGGTATAACTACCTCAGTACAATGAGGTCTAGAGCTGCCCGTATTAAAAGTCAGCCAACTGTTCCAGGTAAGGGGCCTATTGCATAAAACTATTGTGTTGCAAACTCGTACAAGTCCGAATAAAGTATGGAGTCGCGTAGTGTTCAGTAAACTGGTAAAGGTTTGTCTCTGTAACTACAAGTATACAACATTTGGCGAAGAACTACAAATCTGCATCTGCAACATCACTGCTTGAGATCATTTTTGTGTTTATCTACTGTAAGCACACGATATCTAGGCACTAAGCTCTAACTACAAATAATCAGAAGGTACTTGATTTGATTAGCCTATTTACCCTTGTAATAAATTCACTTGCAATAACAAGTCCGTTACTAATTATAACATTTTACCCAAATACGTTTATGAAATAGAAAAGTTCGCCGTAATTACAAGCCTATGATATATTTGTAGTTATTACTTACTTATAGGTGGCACGCTCTCCACTTAGCCCGATCTTTGGCCAACCGCCTCCAGTTGCGCCCTAGAAGTTGGTTGAGGTCCACTTTCACCTTTCACCCTCCGGGTTACAATCGAAGACTCTTCGGGATAAGCACTTTTCTGTCCAGGTTGATATCGCTGTACAAACCGGACCAACATTTTCTCGAAGAATTTTGCATTCGAAAGGACCAAGAAGATCTTCATCCACCTTTTAGGACTACGATGATGAGGGTCTTATATAGAGTCTCCTTATTAGTGTTTCTTGGCAAGTTCTTACTATTCAGTTGCCTTCTGAGGTCAAAGAAACAGCGGTTGACAAGTGTAAATTTTCGTTTGAATTCTGCTTTGGTGTCATTGTCAGAGTTTATTGCGGAGCCGAGGTAGACAAAGACACCTTGCCACCTGTCGATGTTGTATGTCCCTTCTTGTTGATATCATGTATTTTGTTTTGCCGTCCCATTTTTCCTGCTTCCGTGCTAATACATACTTGCAAAAGCACCAGTGACAGCTCGTTGCGTTCTGCCAGTGATGTCATTGTCGTCAATATCGTCAGCGTATGCAAGTGCAAGTAGAAGTATTTGCACAAACTTATGGAAAATTATGCCCCTGGCTTGCGAAGTTCGCACAATTTTCTCAAGTATTTATATGATGTTGAAAAAGTCACATGACAGCGCATCACCTTGTCTAAAATTTTTTTGACATAAAAGGTCTCGGTGAGATTGTCTCCGACATTTATGGAGCAGCAATGTAGTTATTAGACAATAAAAATTCTTTATGAAGCAAAAATATACTTATAATTTACGAGTTACAAGTGAATTCACAAATAATTGTTAGTGATGTAGTTTTATGAAATAGGCCCACGTCCTGTTTGGGTAACATCAAATTCATATGTGTTTATGGGCAGTAATTGTGAAAACCTCGTAAATAAATTTAACATAAGGTTTCAATTGTTAACGTCTTTTCGCTGTCCTTTCTATTACTTTGTATGCTTTAATTAATATTTAGTTCCTATGTCATAGTGTAAGGATTTCATTATTAAACGAACTTGTGTGTCAAAAGTAGATTACGATATTTTTAGCCTTTGATCGACTATTTGTTGATCAATTAATCCAAATCTTTGGGCTTACTTTCTATTATTTAAAAATAATAATTTGTTGTATTTTGTTGTGCAAAATAAATGTTTCTATTGAACAAATAAAAATCACTTTTATTTTTAATGTTGACTTGACGTTTAGTATTTTTGGAATATAATGTTATAAGTTTCTAATCCGTAACTAACATTTAATGACCTTTGCATTCATGTTAAATAAATCTACTACATAACTAAATTAGTATATACTGAAGAGGCGATGGTGATACATGTGGAAATGAAAACAATTTTTTTTTTTCAATTCTTAATCTTCACTGTCCAGGTGTCCAACATGTTAAGAAGTGAGCATGTAGCTATGCACAAGCACAATACATAATTGTGTGTTTGCGAATGAGTAAGTAATCATGGTTATACTTAATACAAACATTGAAGTCACTAACAATACAACGAAAGAGTCACTAACAAAGTAATTGGATGTCCTAACGGCTCACGCGCATTCTGGTCCATGGCAAAGGCAATCAGTAATTGCTCTTCCTTTCCACCTTTAGTAAAAGAAGACGGCACGCTAGCAACAACACCTAAAGAAAAGTCAGATCTTTTCGCTAGCATGTTTTCAGAGAATTCCACCCTAGATTCTGCACAACTAGAGCCACCAAATATCCCGAGGCTGCAAACATCGATGGAAGAAGTGAAATTTCGGCCTCGAATAATTCAACGCTTCCTTAAAGAACTAGATTGCAATAAGGCAACGGAAGACCGCTCGCATTCAACCTATTCCAAAGAAAGGGAGGAAATGTCTGCCACAAAACTATCGTCCAATAGCGTTTCTTTCAATGCTCTCAAAAGTAATGGAAAAGGCAATAAATGTCGAAATAATCAACTATCTAGAAGGACACCGATGACGGGCAATACGGATTTCGGAGCCGTCGTTCCACGAGACCTGTTAACCTACGTAACGCACTTATGGACTATTAACTTATGGATGGATGCAACATTTTCTTTTGGAAAGATCGATTCAAGTTGTTGTAGATGGTGTATCATCAACTCGTTTGCTATAAATGCAGGAGTCCCCCAAGGATCTATTTTTTCTCCAACTCTATTTCTTCTCCACATCAACGATTTGCTTGGATCGACAAATAATAATATCTACAGCTTTGCTGATGACAGCATTCTTATATCCTCCATCTCGAATAGTGGGCCTGTGAATGCGGCTACATCACACAGTCAGAGATGTGAACAAATTAGTTCTCTAAATGATGATCTGGACAAAATCTGAAGTGGAGAAAAGAACACTTGGTTGTATTTAATGCAAACAAGACACAGCTCACAACATTTTCTAGGAAAAATGCATCAACAGTTTCTCAGATCCAAATGGATGACCATCCAATCCATCCCAAGGACTCAATGCACCTTACAGTCACTTAACCTACTTGACAGCTTACGAGCAGTTCGAATTATTCGAGACCCTACACTCACATCGAATCTACAACCGTTGGTGCACAGAAGACAAGTCGCTGACCTATGCTTGTTCTATAGGTACTTCCATGGTAGATGTTCCCAGGAACCAAAGACATTATCCCTCGAAATGCAACTTTTGAGCGCCCCACAAGACTGGCAGCTAATGCTCATGACCATACCGTACACTAACTTGACAACCGCGAAGACATCAACTTTCCAAAACTCCTTCTGATACAGGACAAACAAACTTTGGAACTCGCTTCCTGGGGATATATTTCCTCCAGCAATTTAAGTGCAGAACTAACATACATCTTAAAACTAACTTCAAACTAATAGGTACTCCAAGGGGATCATGTTCGAAGGTGATGGAATGATTTATGTTTATTTTCGATACTTTTTGGAACCAACTTAAGCGCACATAATCCTTTTATACATCGCTGCTATATTATAGCATCTGCCAAATCTGTCTGTGACCGGAGCGGAAAATTGCGGTCAAGGGTCATCGGAACAAAAAAAGATATGAATGAAAAAACAATAATAGAGACACCCACAAAGTTTTTGAACTTCCTAAGGGTTCATTCGCATCAGTTTTAGTTTTCTCTAGTAAAGAAGGCGTATCGCTATAACAACAACTACCTACATAGCTAAAAAAAATTATTTGATTGCTCAAATATTTTCAGAAAATTTTGCTACCATCTAAAGAGCGGTATTGTAAAAAAAGCAGCGAGACGCAAGCTATTTAACCTATTTATAGACGCAAGCAATCAAACAAGATGGCGAATCTAAAGCCGTTACCTTAGCTTAGACATCTCAAAGGCTTTTGACCGGATCTGGCACATCCCTGATAAGCAAGTTAGTTACCTATATATGTTATTTTGGTTAAATAGGGACAGAGGCAATTGCTTTACTGTGGATCAAATTATTAAAGCTGACGTTCTTTTTTTCTAGTTTCGCGTATATTTCAATCGGTTTTGAATCAAATGGGTCGAGGAAAAGTTTTAACAGCAGAAGAGAAATGCAAAATACTTAGCTGTTAGTAGTGTAGTCTCGCCTCTAGAGATATTGCCGAAAAAATCAAAGAAGCAAGCCAGTACTAGTTCCAAGTGCAACTATGGAAACAACATGAAACGTAGTACCAAAACAGTTACTACATCTACTCAAAATGGACGGTCTGTTAGAGAAGTATCAAATTCTCACTGCCCCACCTCGAAGATCCGAAAAAAATTGGGAATCACTGCTAATGTTGACACGGTAAGACGGAGAGATAGACATCTAAAAAGATTATAATTAAAGTAAAAACCGGCTTTTATACCACTGCTTGCCTTAAGGAGGCTTGCAAGGTTTTCGTGGAATAGCCAGTAGCATCAAATAGTTTTTTCACGATAATGTAGTTGGACCTATCCAATGGACTTTTCAGTAGGATAATCATATCGACGAAGAGTCGAAATCCACAGACAATGAGGAAAAAAAATAAGATGACGAAGATTATAGCAATTGTTCCCAAATTAAGTCCATGTCCATTATTCACGTTTTTGTTCTGAATAATTGCTTTTCAAGAGGCTTTTAATAATTTTGTTTTGTTGTTGAAAACAAATTCTGAATGACGTAAAACAGCTGTGCAAGGTATATTGGTATTAGTGAGAGTAGGTATCTATGCATCTCGAAAAATATCGACATCTGCAAAAAGTGATCCGGATCAAAAAAAATATTGATTTTTTTTGCCCAATGGAACATGAAAAGTGATCAAGATCAAAAAAAAAAAAAAAAATGATTGATTTTTTTTTGTCCCAATGGAAAACCACACAAGGTTTACAAAAAAAAAAAGTGCACGACTGGGTTGCACGAAACTTCTCGTTTATTGCGAATCTCGCAGAATCCCATATTCATTTCAGCAAATTTTACGTTTAAAATCATACCAACTAGAGATGTACTCAGGTTTAATAACTGAACCCTTCTTAATTAAAAACGTAACACATTTATACATATACACACGTATTAACTACAACACTTTATTACTTTCAAATTTCACCCCGCCCGAACTGACATTTCCTTCAAGGCAAGCGTTGAATTTCGAATTAAATTATATTGTTGGGCTTTGCTAAAATATACCGGTTGTGATCGGGATTTGGGCCATTTTTGAGAAATATTCATAAAACGGCTATATTCGAGTTTTCTGAGAAAAACTAAGTACGTGATCATAATTAGAATGCTTATGTCGTCTTAAATACGTGTTTTGATCAAAATCGTTAGAGCGGTTTTTTGTAAAATTATGCTGACAAATGTTACAACTTTGGATTCGAAAAGCACTGTTATTAAACTATTGAGCTGAAAACTGAGTACGATGTATTCTTCAGGATATAAACATTCACCCCTATTGTCGTCGTCGTCTGTCGCAAACGACTGGCGACGTTTGTCGTGTCGAGTCGTTTGAATAAATTTGGTATTGCGTAACTGAAACGACTCGACTCTATGAACTCTCACATCCCACATACATTCCACAAACTATGACACATGGGATTTGACATTTCAGTCGACGAATTTATATTTGGTCTGGTGTTTTGTTTGTGACTTGGTTAATTATTTAATAAAACAAATCAAAAATGAATAGTGTGACATGTTTTTTGAAAGCAGTGACCAGGCAGTGACGAAGAAGAAAACCAGAAAAAAGTGCTGGTAAAGTTAAGGAAGGAAATTCGAACCAAATCCAATCCATTGGATTTGCCCGACATTAAGTGGGT
Source organism: Cheilosia scutellata (assembly GCA_955612985.1). Lineage (NCBI taxonomy): Eukaryota > Metazoa > Arthropoda > Insecta > Diptera > Syrphidae > Cheilosia > Cheilosia scutellata. The sequence continues at coordinate 49,380,220 of OY015313.1, read as the reverse complement.
GGTAGAAATAATTTAAATTGCATACATTGTGTTAATAACAATTATTTTCAGATTTTAAATGTATTTTAGACTATCGAAGTCGAAGGTGGTCCAAGACAATTCAGAGATAAGGATATGCCGATTAAAATCACTTGTTGTTAGTCCCTTTTCTCCATTTCTTTCACTAAATGTTGAAATTGTCTTTTATTTGTGATTTTCATTTTAAAGAATATGTAACTATCTTTTCGTTAGTTAAATATTAAATACACAAACTTTTCTTTAACACTTGATCACGCAGTTGTTAAAACTTAATGCAAACTATATCAGTTGCAGCTCTTTTTATACCCCTGTGGCACATCCGCAAGGATACAAAAATACGATACCCAGGTACTGCATCCTTCCGCTTTCTGTGTTTTTCATCATATTATTGATTTTATGGCCTTAATTAGGGTCGTCGTGTAATAACTCATTACTTGTGCGCGTAGATTTATATGGTCCAAGACAATTCAGAGATAAGGCTATGTCGTCCCATTGCCGATTAACCTCACTTTTGTTAAGCCTTCGTGAATGATTTTGCCAAAGGAATATTTTTCTGCATTTCGTTCACTAAATGTAGAAATTGCCTTTTATTTGTTATCTCCATTCTGCAAAATAACTATAATTGTCTTTTTGTTAACTAAAAATTAAGTACACATACTTTTTTTAACACATTATCACACAGTCGTCCGCAAAATAGTCGACGACAGAAATGTATCATTTCCACCACAAACGTCGTCACAAAACGCCTCACGCGACGATCGTCGTCGAAAAATACAATCCACATTTTTTGACATTTCAGACGCCATTTGTCGATCGTCGCCACGACAAAAGTCATTTATTTTCAGTCGCCAATACCAAACAGTCGTGTCGCTTTTTTTTAGAGTCGTAAACGAGGACGACAATAGGGGTGATTATCTCGATATAATCTCGAGTGCGAACTTTTTTACGAAAACAATCAGCCCTATCAAGGTATCCGATCGGAAAATTCTCCGATTTCATACAAATACGAATCGGAGGATTTTTGTTTGTTTGAGGTATTCTTCCGAACAGCTTTTCGGAACTTCTTTTCGACAAATATGCAAGGTACACTGGCATTTCAGTGCGATCAAGAGCGTTTTTACCGATATTTTTGACAGCTTCGTATGAATTTTCTTCCGATATGCGACAGGAATTAGTTGCGGAATTTGTTTACTACGATTTGCAGTGAAGTATTGATAAATCGAATGTAATTTCAGTCTCCGACGGAGTATGTGTAGAGGAAAAAATTCCGTTCCGATCGGATACCTCGATAGGGCTAAATATCTTTCTCTTACTACGTATACGAGAAAGCTAAAAATGAATTTGAACTCAATTTTCCAACATTTTCTTATTGATCCTTGTTTCCAGTTACTATGCCTATTTAAGTGCGGCAAAAGACAAAAAAATTGTATACCCTCCACAGGAAGGTACATACACTTTGCCATTACATTTGTAACGCCAGGAACATCAAATTCTGAATCGATTTAGCCATGTCCGTGTCGGTCTGTCTGCCTGTCTGTCTCACATGCCTAACATTTTGTATGACTTGTATGCAGTGGAGGGCATTAAAGCATCGGCCAGGCCGATGATAACATTTTTACTTGTTTTAAACCACATTTACCATTTGTTTAAATGTAACGCAAAGGTTTTGGTGTTTAATTGTTTTCCCTTTAATACAAAATTGAAATCTAAAATTGAAACAAAATTATCTACAGTATACAAGTTATGTTGTTTAATTGAAAAACCGCATAAAAGAAACAAGAAATCGTATCCCCATTCAAATGCATACATACTAGTATTGCACTTGTGTAAGCAAAAGAAAAATGCAAATTCGCAGAATCATCAGAATAGCATATTTTGTGTCACTCCTATTCCCGTGACACGGGAATAAGGGTGATTTTAAAGAACGTCGCGTCATTTTATAGAGATATTCAGCAGCCTATACAGGGTTTTCAACTTATGCTGATACCAGATAACAAAAATGTTTATACATACATAATAAAAAATTGACTTGAATTTGGGTGGAACAGTCTTTTTGCTGTTTTCACTGAGCATTTGCACTGGCTATTGAATATCACTTTCAAAGACATTTAGAGAGTCCTAAGCCTAACCTGTTTTAGTTCTGTTCTTCCACGAATACTATTCATAGATCGCGAGTGTTGCTTAAAATATAGTTTATAATCCGATCAAATTGTTTCAAGTCTTTTCTGTGTTTGTGGTTTCTAAATGAAATTTACCTTGAGTATTTCACTTCGTGTACCCTTTTGTTGTTGTTTTATGTTTGATGTAGGTCCGTTTACTTCAGAATCCTTCGCTTTACCTTTTTTCTTAGCTTACACTGCAATAGCTAATTAAAACGCATTCGCATACATTTTTATTGGATATTTATTACATACCTTTTTATTCATATTAATATTTAATATTAATAATAATAATAATCAAAGAACGCAGAGCATACAATACATTTTTATGTGGATTACTTCCATATTGAGAAAAGTATAATTTCATTATTTATTTTTCTCCTTTACACTCAAGAATTGGTAAAACCTACATTTCATCATTTTATAGACTTTTATTTAGACTTAAAGTTAATTGGTATATTTTATTTTATTTTTTACTTCTACTCGATAATATAGTTAAACAAAAAATAACAACAATTTCGAGTAAGAGTAAAAATTAACATAAAAACTATTAGAAAGAAAAAAATCTCATACAAACAAATGACTGGATTACACATGTTATTAAAGAAAAAGTAAAAACAAAACGATTGGTTTCAACTGTCACTGACCAGCTTCACAGTTTTACTATTACATTGCAGAGAGTACTTTGTACTCTTTTATTTCTTATAAAAATAATATGCGCAGCTACTGTCGGAAGTTAATTGATAGTGGCGCTGGGAAAACAACAAGAAACATGATACATAATTTATAATCTGATAAATTTCTTTAAGCGAATTTATAGGCGAAAATTGTTCTACGGCTAGGTATTTTATGATTCTATTTCATTTGACTCATCTCGCTTCTGGTTACCGAGAGATTAATAGCTTAGCACGTGTTCTGGTTCGGACAATCCGTTCAGTCACTAAGTTCGAAACCACAAGATGATGATGAAGAATAATTTCGTATACAAAAAACAGCATTAAAATAATTGAATTGCTTTCTTCGGTCGACAGGAAAACTGGGTAAATATAAGGATCGTTCGAAACGCTATTTACATTATAAAAGTTCTAATGCTCATATGACAATGCTGATTTTGACAGGATATATTCGACTACATTGCAAATAGGCTGGTTCCTGGTTGCCGTAAGACAACGCATACTTGTTCAAACGCATTTTAGATGGCCAAATTTCTTTGGGCTAGTTTGTTATAACAGACAGATGACTGTTGAATCTATCAAGCGCCAATTTGGAAGCGACGAATTACTTCGTTTATTTTTGGGTGTTTGTTTTGCAACAAAAATAATGCAACACGAAAAACAAGTAAAATATCCATTACTTGTTTCTAGTCTAAAGGAATAGTTAAGCAATTTAAAAACGACCGAAAACAAAACGAATAAAATAAACTGATTGGCACAAGATAGCTACACCTACTTTCAATACACCAATTACTTGTTTTTAGTTTTAGTTTGTTACATTTTATGATATTATAAGCCACTGTCAACAACTAAAGACAGCTTACAAACTAAAAAATCACAATACTACACGGAAATACAAAAAAAAAAATGTTAAACTGCATGCGCATCGAATTAATCTCAATTAACTTTACAACTACATGAAAATAATAATAAAAAACTAAAATTTTATGTTTAAAGACCTCTCAGAGGGGTCCGACCTTAGTGTCTAGTTCCGATTTTGTTTAATTCTTTAAAAGATATATATTTATGATACGTTCAATTAATGTGTTTCTTTTTGTATGTGTGTTGGATCTCATATTAAAATTATTTTTTTTAGATATAGAACAAAAAAAAAATACATATTTATGACATAGAACTGCATGGTAAACGCGGCGAACCCATCTGCGTTAGCACACGATCGAGCCACTGCAACGGTCCATTCAAATGCAACTCAATCCAACACGGGGTCGAAGTGACAGTCTGTCGGCGATACTCAGCTCCCCAGCCCTTAACGAACGACATTCGTATGGTGCACATGCGTGTCAACTGATAGACCGCCTCAAATCCTTGTGACACCGATTGTGACAGCAATGCTGCGAATTCTTGATTATTGAAGATTTTCAAATTACATCCTGGTGGTATTTTGCAAACTGTAGCCGGATGCCATCCGTAGCGTTGATTGCAGTTTGGACTTTGCACGAAAATACTCGAATCACTGAGACACTCGGCGAATACCTCACCGCCAATGTAATACAAGCGCACACCCTTGCCAATGTGACGTCTCGTCTGTTCCACTACCTCATTTCGGTTGACATTCGATAATAGACCCAAGCAAAATCGCTCTGAATTCGACGGATCGGTGAAACCATCGACTGTGATTGAGGGCTGGGAGGCGTGAAAAGTCTCACCCACTCGTGTGTTGAGCTCATAGTAACTAATTGAACACCAGAACGCCGGTTCATGGTACATAACAGGCGCCGCATCAACTGGTGGCGTTAAACGCGACATATTCATATTATCGTTTTGATCCATTGGATCACCGTCCTCAGACATGTAGCCAGGTGGTGGTGTTCCTGTGTTTGGTATACTACTACCAACTGAGAGAGTTCCACCGCTCGAGTCCATAATGGTGGCGGTACACGGCATTTGCTGTCCTATCGCGGTTGCTTCCATGTACGGAGGTGTCAGTGAGTTGCTTCTTATAGCATTATAATCCGTATTGTTTGGTATTTGATTGCTATGGTTGTCCAATGGATAATCGGCTATGGAGTCTGGTGGTGTAGGCAGCGACTTTGGTACTAGAATCGAAAGCTCCACTTTTTTGTAGTGGTATGGATTAATGCAGATCTCGTCCTTTTTGTATTGGTAGGCGAATTCACAGTGATCGAGTGCTTTTAGTTCATTTTGTGATTGCAAGTCGGGCCAACGCCAGAGGCGGCAATAAATTACGTGTGGCAAACCTTTACGGAGATTCTCTGAGCCTGCAGTTGGTTTGATCCTCGGTATTGTCACACACTTTGTATTGCAGTTTTGTGTTGAAATGGCTTTCTCTAGTTCTTCTAGGGCATTGGATTTTTTTAGTTTCTTGACGAGATTTTTGACCGCCTTTTCGGACCACTTCCCTTCGACAGAGTCTTCGTTGCCTTTTTTTAATGCTAATAATCTTTTGACAATTTGTGGAGTGAATGGCAACATTTCAATTTGAACGACGGGCGGGTGTTGTTGTTGGCGCGAATGGCGGCTCTCTTTTTTGTTTTGTGTTCTTTTTTCAGTTGTTGATGGCGAAGATGCTAATGATTCAATTTACTTTTGTTTTACGAAGAAGTGTCAATTGTGTGTCGGATATGAAGATCTATTGTAATTTGGATTAAGAGGATACATTTGTTAATAACAAATGAATTAAATATAATATGCAAGTTTAAGAGATGGAATTAGGAATACGAAATGGACCTAGTTTATTTCATTATATATATGTACGACGCTTGAAGAAGCTATTACGCAAACATTAAGTCGACCTTTCTTATATTTACGTTGGTTTTGGCGAAAACGAGAGCTATGTACGATTGAATGAAATTTATATAAATGAGTCAGGGGTCTACCGTTATTTTGATTTTGATGATTGTAGTTGGGTGTTATGACTGCCAAATCGCTAAGACAAGACAAAATGATCTGAGAAGCTTTCTTCTTTATGAATTGTGTTTGAGACAACGCAAGGAGAGTTTGAGATTGAATGATAAGACCTTCTCTTCATCTTTGAAACTCTTGCAGGGAAAGCATGTTCAATTAGTCTGCTACTCCGAGATATTCGGTAATCGCATACAATCAACGAGGTGTATTTTTTTTATACCCTCCACAGGAAGGTATATTCACTTTGCCATTACATTTGTAACGCCAAAAAGGAGTCACCGGAGACCCCATATATATATATATATTCTGAATCAGGATCACATTCTGAATCGATTTAGCCTTGTCCGTCTGTCCGTCTGTTGAAAACACGATAGCGTCCAAACGAACCGACCTAGGCGAATGAAATTTTGTTAGAGGACTTCTTTTTACCGTCGTCAGGTTGGTATTGAAAATGGGCTATGTCGGTCAAGTTGTTCTGGTACCTCCCATACAAAACCACTATTAGACCCATGTGTCTCTCTGTCTGTTGAAATCACGATAGCGTCCAAAGGAATCGACTTAGGTGAATGAAATTTTTCCAGTCCTCTCTGCAGAGTAATGATGTCTAGAAGATAGAAACAAAGTCTAACTTATAAACGAGACTCCGGGAAGAGGGTAAGAAGGTTTGCGATCGTGGAATTGTAAGTATGATAATTTGAAAGAAGGCTTTCAGTCTGAGAGTCTGAGAGCTGCAATGGCGGCCGACTGTTTGGCAAGGTAGGAGATGTTGCATCATATTCAATCGTGCAATTAAAAATCTGAAGTGGTTCTGGAATATTTCTTCTTCCTCTTTCCTATCACATTTTTTTATTTTTTCTAAATGGCCTTTTTTTGTCCATGAAAGGTAAAATAATATCCGCCTGACCTTCTATAGTTCTTTTTTGATACATTTTTTGTGTGAGAGGAAATGCTATGGTGACAGAACTACACTGTCCGGCGAGTTATAGCCGTGCAACGGCGAACGCGCCACAGGCAGCATCCACTACTCCAAAGGCGCCCCTCTGGCCTGCCTTGACTCCTCATAACAATTATTAAACAAAGAATGCGTGCGACTGTTAATAACTCAATGCAAATTGGAAACTTCTGGTCTTATTTTCCAAATCCTACTTCTATCCTATTTTATTTATTTACTTTCATCCCATATTTGCTCAATTGATAAAATTGCGAACCTAACTTTGGTTTTCGTTTTCCACTAAATCATTAATGTTTGTTGTGCCTCTGCTGGTGCCCATTTGGAATATGCATGTCCTCTAAAATATATGGGATGAGTACATTATACCGTATCCATTGGCGGCGGTTTAGCACAGCAGACGACATTGTGAATGAAAAAAAAATTACTACCTACCCATCCTACCACCCCCAATCGCATTCTACATTCGGTAATATAGAAGAGCAGGAATAAAAAAGAAAAATTGAAAGGAAAGAAAATCATACCATGGTAGTGAGATGTATAATGATCAGCACTCACCGGGAGCTCAGCGTAACTTTTGTGTTTAATATTTTTCTACTTATTTTACAATTCTCAATAAAAATGATTAGGTAGATGCCTTTAATTGTAGCAAAGATTTAGACAAGACATCTATGAATGGCAGCTCCTATGTATATATGTATTTTTATTTTTTGTTTTGTCTGCTGACCTTTTGCACTTTTTTTCTTCTTGCAGTCGCCGTCGTCGTAGTCCTGGTTAGATTCTTTGTCTGATGGTTTGTCACCAATTTACACAAATGTAAAACCTACAATTCAATTGAACACTTATAAATGTCGAATGGGTTGACATTCAGCCTTTAGAATTTACCATCAAATAAATATTTTGAGAACTTGGGAAAATTATAGAAAAAAAGTTATTTTCAACGAAAAAAAAATTAACTCCGTCGCTAATTAAAAATGGGAAATGTCAGACGTGCACTGTGCAGCCGAAAAATGTAACTTGCTGAACGCTTTCGCCATAATCATGGGGTTGGTTCACAATAGGCATATTGATGGAGTCAGTAGGTAATTTTTATTATTTATCCAAGTGGCTATTCGGAATTCGGAAATGAAGAAATCGTATGAGTTTTTAATTAGGTACCTATAATTTCTAATTTGATTCTTTGGTAAATGGTGTTGCATATTTCTAGGTATTTTTACAAATACAGTGGATTCCGCTTTATTGGGACACCGTATAATCGGGACAGCCTCTAAACTGGGACAAATGCTAAAGAACGGAAACGAATGCTGAATGAATAGACTGAATATGTTTCATAATTTTGGACAGTAGCCGCTTGTTCGGGACATATTCATCACACATCTTACACATTTTGACAAAAAAAAGTAACGCCATTGCTTGCTTGTCTGTCAACAAAAACGAGAAAGCAAATTGACCAAATTCTATGCAAGTAACGGCACTATCTCGTGGTGTTGCGCACCGTTTGGCCTTTGTGCAGTTTCAGAAGTGTGTGCGAAGCGGTTTTTTGTTGTTTTGTCAACGTAGATTGCTATTGGCTTCGTAAGTTCAGTAAGTTTGGGAGAGAAGCACATCGATAAGTAAATGTGAAATAATCGACATTATATTTGTGAAAAAATTTTTTGTTGTATTTTTTCATTCTTATCATCAGTTTGTATTATTGGGATAGCCGCTTAATTGGGATATAACAGTCTAGCCCGATGTGTCCCAAATAAGAGAAATCCACTGTACCTGTATTTTTTTTTATTATTTATGGATTCTGATTTTTACTGTCTTTGGAATGGGACACACTACATGCCTTTCTTCGGAAGTCTTGCTCTGTCTTGCCCAGTGTTGTGCCGCGTAGACTACACCATGTAGACTACGCAATTGTCGACGCGTCGTCAATTACGTGTCGTTAATTCAAAATTGACGACACGACATGTCGACAAAGTTCAATCAAGCAATACATTATAGTTTTTATAAAATTAAGACAATTGAAATATAAAATAGGTAACTTTTTTATTTTAAAATGGGTAAATGTTTGTTACAAACATTTCTAAATAGATGAATAAAAAAGTGTCTGAGGCGATCAGGTGTGCTTAAAAGATTTATTTTGCAAATATTGCAACTAGCTGTTTGTTTATTATTCAACTTGACCAACTCAAAGTCGTTCAGTCATTAAATTCTAATGTATTAATAAATTCATATTAAAGTATTCCTGTTCTGTTCCTGCGCGTATGCCTACTATTACTAGAGCTAGAGACGTTGCACTAACAGCTGTTTTGAATGACATTGACAATCCTATTGACGCCATTGACGACGCAATTAACGACATTGACGACATAGACGACGCTATTGTCGACATCAGAGTGTCGTCAATTAAAAACGACGCGTCGTGGAACAACACTGTTTGCCCTACATTCGTTTATTTCTAATATTTATTTTTGATATATTACAGCTCTAAAACATAGAATATAATGATGGTCCAAAGTGGTTAAAGAGAAACTGCTATTTATCTGTAAATAATTCCTCGAAGACGTCACTTGGGAATTTTAGTTATTGCTTATAACTTTGTTAATATTACCTTACTCATAAAATTACTATAATATTTGTATTTAGGAGGCCATTTTATATTCATAATGGATACAGTCCCTGAACACAAAACCAGCTTTTCTTTTGATTAATTCTACACAATGCTCTGATTTTTGATTGACTGTAATATAAATAAATAAATAAATAGTTGGCGCAACAGTCGTGTGTATACACCCTAGACTTAGCTTCTCACAGCCATTCGTTTGTGTGAGTTTTATTTTTGGGGCGAATGATAGTGAACTACAATTTTATGCGAGTCCGGCTGAATTGAGAAGCTTTTTCAGGACAGTTATACTCTCGGATTTGCCAGACGTTCGCGAGAGGTGGCGCAGTAGAAAAAACCTTAAGATGTAATTTGTGTATTTCCGGGGACCGAACCTCGGACCCCTAGCCCGGATGCGACGTATTCTATGGGTTGGGCCCTTTAGAGTGGCTTTCTAACGCCATCCATCAACCCGACTTGGTCTCATTTGCATCACCGCAGAGTATATTTTTACATTATTTTATTAAAATAATTTTTTTTAGTATTAGGTACTTTCCAGTTACTTATTTCGAGCTTCACTTATCATTATCAGTGATAAGTTATATCACTCTTTAAAAGTCAACTTTCCCTCTGCCTCTTTCCACAATTCGCTTTAAAACTCCATGAGATTTCTGGCGAAATTTTAGTACCTATTGGTTGGTTCTAGTCATTGACTTATTATATATGGACTGCTAGTGAAATGTCAGTTCATACAAATTTTGCCCAGAAAATGACGCCAACATAAACTAGCGCTCTTGGTTCGGAGCGAAAAATAAGTGAAACAAAATGACGAACCATCTTGGATTTCTCCATAGAATGCTAGAGGCACCTATTGGGCGTGAGAGAATTTATGAGGTAAATTCAAATTGTTGCGTCTCTGTTTAAAGTAGATGGCATTGGAAAACGAATGATCACAACCATCTTTGATTTCTCCATAGAATGCTAGAGACACCTATAGGGCGTTAGTGGATTTGGCAAGTAAAACGATTGAAATTCAAATTGTTGCGACATTGTTAACAATAGATGCCACTACAAAAAAGTGTGAATTTCCAAATTATTCCGCTCCGAACCAAGAGGGCTAGTGGTTATGTTGGAACCAACGCGAAGACGTCTACTAGCAGTCCATATATAATAAGTCAATGGTTCTAGTATATTGCTCTTTTTTCCGGATATTCACAATAATAAATTTAATATTTGGAATAATTTCATGTTCCTAGTCTCCAACAGGTAGAGCTGTTGGCGTTTAATAGAAAAAATATTACACACAACGACACAACGTACCTACCCCATCCATTCATACGTGAGTGAAAAAAAAGACATCAGAAAGAAAGAACCATTTACAAAACGAAGCAAGATACCATTTTTTTTATTGTAGCAGTTTACGCGCCTTCCTGATTGCCAGAACTTCTGCATGACTGGAGCAGGACTGAAGTAGGGCTGGAGTTTGGATGAGTTGAGAAGGACAAATAATTTCGATATGTTTATGGAGTTCTGTACAAAAGACGCATGCGTTCCGATGGGACTCAAAAATAAATAGATCGCGCGGACGTCTGCGAAATACAGACAAAGGTAAATTATCTGCTTTTTTCTCGTTGGCCCTTTTTCTTATGATTTTTTAGAGTAATTCAACGGTTGCCCTGTCTTCTATTGTATAGTTGGGTTAATTGTGAAGACAATATTATCCTGACGGTATAATTTCAACATTTCTCTAGAAACGATTTTTGAACCTAATCAGACAAACACATTTTTGAAGTTGTATTATATTTTCTAATTTAGTTAATAACTGCAACTATTTTTTGACAAAATCCAAGCAAATAAGAAAAAAAGTTTTCGAAACTATACTTAATTAAAGGGAATCGTACCAGACAATAATTTTACATTGCACATGCACATTTATAAAATAAAAAGCTAACGATACAACTATTGGTATATAAATATAAAAAAAAAAAAATATCTGAAATAGTAGATTAAAACAAGTCTTTAAGATTGGAATGTATTTCATAAGTACATTTTAACCTTAGTTCTTATATGTCTAAAAAGATTTTACGTAATACACAATTTACTAAAAACTGATTTTCCTTACAACTACTGTACTCAGTTGCTCTTAAATTAAAAAATGCAAAAATGTATAAGTTCTTGATTTTAGATTGAATGTTTAGTGGAAATGTGCACACTTAAGCCTCTCTTGTTGGCGTATGTTTTATGGCATATCTTACAGGTATGCGGTTTCATTGCTTCCGGGTCGCGTGGAGAAAGTACTGGATGAAATGTTACATCTTTCTCTTCATCATCAGAATCGTCTGTGATTTCGCGTTGCTCTTGTTTACAAACGCTACTCTTCGGCGTGCTATTTACATTGGCTACACAGTCTGGGCAAGCGTAGGGCTTCTTCAAAGGTACTCCGTTGCTAAACTGTGTGCGACAGTAATCACAACGATAAGTAAGATGCAGTTTGAGGTGGTTGCTCAAGTGGTGTCGCAGTCGAAAACGTTTCAGACAGAATTCACAACCAAATGGTCGATCGCCGGTATGCGTTCGCATGTGCACGTCTTTATCGAATTTGGTGCGATTTATTTTACCGCACACTTCGCATGGATGGTTGTTTTCGCTTCTGTGCGTTTCCATATGCGCCACAAATTGCCATTCGTGGTAGAATCCAGCTTCACAGATTTCGCATTGAAAGTTTTTTTCGCGCTGATGAGTAGTCATGTGATAGCGGATAGCTTGTTTCGATTTGAATCCCTTCTTGCAGATCGTACATTGGAATGGTGTTTCGGAGGTATGTTTCACCATATGATTTCGATATAACGAATAGTATTGAAAAGCTCGATTGCATATTTGACAAAAGGCAGGGCCTTTAATTTGTTTTCGACGCAAGCGACCTTTTTTGTTTCTTTGCCGCCTGGGTTTGGTTTCCGCTTGACGTGATGTTTCCATTGGAAGCATAGCTCGCGAGGGGTTAAGCAGTGTTGGTGGTTTCGTGCGTTTGATGAGTAGAGCATCATCCTTTTCCGAGCCCGGTTCACGTTTGATACGAGTCTGTGAAATTGGAAGCTGAAATGGCATTTCGTTTGTCAACAATGTTAGTTGTGTTCCTATCAAAAACTGGAATTAATTAATATTTGCTGCTTGAATCGAAGACATGGATCGGCAATTTCGCAACACAAAATGCAGATGCCGATCTTATCCTAAGTTCCGTAGAAAGGACGAGGGTGGCAACTCCACCAAAAAGCTACCATTACTGCCACGATGTGTTTTGGATTGACGAACAATGTGTCTAGCGAAGAAGGAAAAGATGCTTACTTACTACTTGCGAGAAGAACATTTGCTTCTTAAAGCCGCGATTGATGTGATCGGTTTTACATGACCGCCACTACCAAATACCTGCAGCCAGATCACGTAAAATCAAAACGATTGTACGATATCGTTTTCACAAAAGCTGTCTCTATCATAATATCTCTGGCATAAGATAGAAACTGCTATTGTCGAAACGATGTCGTTCTATCGTTTTATTTAACCTGATCTGACCGCGCGCTGGTTAAACAAGGAAACATTTTTCTTTCTGGTGGCAGTAGATAATGTTTTGACTGTTATTGTGGATTGAAATAAGAGATTCAACCTCAAAACAAACTTTTTACAATTCAATCCAATTCTATCAAAATCTTATAAGAAATTTCAAATACAATTAGGTTCCGGAAAGTGTCGTTATTTTTTTTCCAATCGATTTTATTGTCAAACGGCAGTTGAATGTAGGATAGAAAACAAATCTTTTGAAGGACTCTAGTAAACGGAGTATAACATTTCTATTTCAAAAGTTATTCTTTAGGTTTAGACTATACCAAAATCAGATGAATAAATTGATGTGGCCCAATTATTAAATCTGTGGTCGAGAACTGCGTGACGGAATTCGATATTGTTTCGCATGTAAAATCCACTTAGTAGTTCAGTTTGCGTATTGCTCGTTCACATAAGCGGGTTATTCGATACCAGTTATCAGTCTATATGTTGGGAGAATGAGCCCAAGGAAAATGCACTAGCTTTAAGAAAGATTTCAAAATCTGTATCAAATAGTTGCTAAGTGAAAAAATTGAAGGTACCGATCTAGTTTAAAAAAACCTTGCGGAAAATGTGCTACTTTTTTAAAGATATAATTAGTAATGGTTTCCAAACGACAAATTTTAATTGAAAGACTAAATAACTGCGCCATGTAGGTAGGTACGAAAATAACATTAACAGATTATGATTATGGCTTAAAACGAAACTATATAAATTAAAAGAAGAAACTCTTTACCTCTTCCAATTGAGTATCCTTGGGTCCATTACTTTCAGAAAGAATTACTTCGGGGACAGTTTGAACATTCACATCCAAGAAATCATTGTAGTCTACATACTGTATACAAAACAAATTTGTTTTATTATCAATATAATATTTTATTTTATTTTCAAAATCAAACCTCATTCATTGTTTTATCCATTGGATTGAATGAAGGAACTTCATGTTTCATTGAACTGCTATGTTCAATTGGTTCACTAAATTGTTCCGACACAGTTGGTTCAATCGGTAGCGGTGGTGGAAGATTTACATGAGCATATTTTATATGCGTAATAAACTCATCGATTTCTCGGACGCTTTTATCGCAAAATGTACAAATAAATGTCCACTTTTTAGCATTATTTGCGACATAAATTTCGCCACACCGTGAACCAGGATCATCTTCGTCATGGAGATTCTCTGTGCCGTAGTTATCGTACATATTGGGTTCTTTTTTAATAGTAATTCCTTGCAAATAATTCATCTTTAATACATTTTTGTGTTCGCTCTAATGGGAATATAAAATATATATTAGATATCCAAAGATTTTGAGGAAAATAATTTTTCTTTTTTTCCAATTAGTTTTTTTTTTAATGTTTTTGTTTTATGTCAAAAATGTTGACAGGTTTTGGGGTTGACTTTAACTTGAGAGTTGCATGGGTATATGGTGGTTGTAGTTTTGTTGGACGATGTCATTTTATTGATGAAAGCATCCAGAGAAGGCTGAGAAGCACAAATTGAGCACATCTCATTCTCAAAATACATGTGCAGAATTTCTGGACGCAGTGACGCGCGCCGCGCAGTAGTACTAGGGCATGATACAACAAGACAAGATAGCGCATTGAAGTTTTCATTTTTGATTTGTTCTGCGCATGTACGTCATAGTTGCGGAATGAGCATTTTGACATTTGGTATTTGCATGTGTTTTATATGGAACGATTTGTGTTGTTCATATAAAAGTTTAAATAAAATGGTAAATATAGAAGATATAGTTTCGGAATTCTGTGAATGTGTTTGGAAAAACATTTATCGTCCGTATATGTGTCTTTTTTTTAGTTGTTCCTTTGAATTAAGTCGCAGAATTACTTATTTTGTGCTCTGCTCGACGCGTCGTATGGAAAAAATTGATGAAAAAACTTGTGTTTTGAATCGAATGTGAATAAAATGTTTAAAAAACCAGTAGTTTAGTTAATTATTTATTATATTTTCGTATTCTTGTGTTTTTTTCGTCAACTATTTGGCGATTAAGGAAGCGAATGCAAAAGTGCAATCGCGAGCGGAAGAAGAGTGTTTTTGATACGGATATTGCAGTTAAATCAATTAAGTGGTTCATATAGTTGCGTTAACTGGTATCATCACAGCTCCAGATGGCTTTGGGAGACCACCCATAAGCTGCAAACTAAATCCTACCAAAGAAAGTGCATTACTAAGCATAAATGCAACTGCATTTATAATGCCAGTTTACCTACCCATTTCATATTGAATAATATTTATGAAGTCATCTTTCACAAAATGCAGCCTATAAAGTCTTTATTTTTTAATTAATTGGGTCTAATCGTTTAAAGATAAAGATTCTTTGCCCTGAAACATTTTTTTTCATAGGAAAGTTATGGAGCTGTTTCTAATGTTTCTTTTTGTTTTTCATTAATTATATTTGCACTCAAATACAGAGCAAATTTCCCTTTTACAAATTTACTATTATTTGTTTAATTAATAACAATAATAATTTAACAAAATCGCAAATTTGTACTTTCGCGCCAATAGTACTTCCATATCTTCGCAACTACTACGTCATAATTCGTTGACAGATGAATTCCGATGAACAGCAAGAATGAACGACATGCGCAATGCCATATCTTGTCTTGTTGTATCATGGTACTAGGGATCCCAACGATACATCGATGTTTCAAAACATCATCAACATCGATGGTGAGACCCATGAAAACATCGATACATCGTTCTTGGTGAACGATATTTTATGAACGATGTTTTATAGTAGGTAGTGCCAATGTTGACGAAGAAAAATTTCAAAATGGGGTTTAAAAAGGTTACTCAATCAAAAAAAAAAGGGCACCGTTAGCTAGTCTTTCCGAAATAAAAAAAGAAGACAGTGTTCAGTACATTTAATTGGTGTTTCGTACTAGTGTTGTGCTAAAGAGCTATTTTTAATGAGCAGCGATCGCAGATAGCAGTACACAAAAATAGCTGCTCTCAATAGCAGCTATATTTATAGTGTTCATAGGTTCTCACTGCTCACTTGCTCAGTTGAATGCTATTAGCTTCTTTGAACATAGTGGTTGAAAAAGCAGTGAGCGGATAAGAGAGCATGTTAATGTCTCAAATCTCAATCACTGTGTGTGTGTCCACTCAACTGTGACAGTGACAGTGACTGTGGCTGTCGATCTCGAGCACATTTTTTGTTGCTCACTTTTTCTTTTTGTATGTCCTCTTTGGATTGGACAAAGAAATAATATACATGTGTGGGAAATGGAATGCATATTTGTGAGATATAATATATCTACCTAAGCCTATAGGTTTTATGAGTTGGATTTTTATCTTTCTTGTGTGTTCTGTGTTGTGTATGTGTTTGTTGTCTGATTGGATTCATATAGGGATTTTTTGTATGTTGATCACTGAGCAGATCACTGAGCAGTGACTAGTGAGCAAGCGAGAGCAATAGCAACTGCTATCTGCTCATTGAAATAGCAGAGTGATTAATAGCAGCTATCGCAATAGCTGTCTCACCACTATTTCGTACTTTTTAAATTTTGTGCACTACTTTCCGTCGAATAAAGTATAAAACCTTACTGAAACTGAAAAAGGGCCCATTTTGATCACTTTTAAATAAATGCGAGCCCAGGGGCAATGCAAATATCTGCATAATGTATGTATGTGTATTAGTTCTTCTAAAAAAATCAGTTTATAAAACATCGGAAAAACATCGATGTATCGATCGTAAGCACCGATGTTTTCGACATCGATGTTTCACTTTTAAAAAACACACGTTCCAAATTTTAGTTTGACGTAATTGCAGTGAGTTCTGTTATACAACACCCATACGTCATTCTTTTACTTACAGCTATTGTGTTTTGTGAAATTTTGATTTGAATACAACATTTTTCAATGAAACATTATTTTGTTATCTGTTATCTGCTTTCCAATCGTATTGGACGTTTTTTGCATCTGTGCAGCGTAGCGCAAAGGAAAAAAAGAAAGCGCATAATGGACTATTTCCTTAACGAATTCTATTCGTTTTTCCTCCACTTCGTCAGTCATCAGGTGCTTTTTAAGCAAAACATTTGAAAACGTCAAAAAACAATGATGGCGCTAAATGCGAATTTAGCAAGAAATTCGAGCTAAAACTCAGCTGTCAATAGATTTGGGTATATACTTTTAATGACATTCAAAAGTATTCAGCAATATTTGTTGGGAAGTTTTCGGGTGTCTTCGTAAATCTTTGTAAAGATGATAAAATTCGTCATATTTATTACGTGATTTGATAATCTTTTGAATTTATTTGTTTTTTTTTTCTCCAAACAATGACTGGCTGAAAAATAAATTATTTAATGGAACTCAAGGATGTTGTTTATTTTGTTGATGCACTTCCGAAAGGTTGATGTTAGTGTTTATTATGGACACCATTCGCTTTGCTTATAGCTTAGAATCTTTAGCTAGTAATCGTCTTCATTCGTCTTTGTCATTCAGCTCTTACGGTATGACAAAGTGAGCATGTCATGGGTTTTAGGACACAATGACACCCGCATTGACACTGACACTGGTAAATTGGCGTGAACATGCTCGCGAATGACCTTTAATTGTCATGAACAAATAATTCACAATTATAGGTACATTTATGTATGTATAAAGTGGAAACAAACACAAGTTCTGGTGAACAACATTTTTGCGATCACTTGAACACTTTTTTATTACTTACCTATTCAAATTTTCTAAATGTCATTAAATGAAAAAATTACACAAATAAGGTTTGCAATAGCAGAAACGTTGCTTTAGGTTGATTGGATTAATTTTGAAAGGATTCTATGCAAAAGAAAACTGTATCGCATTGGAAAAATTAACTCAATTTTAATTAATTTCAAAACACAAACTGGCCAGGGCTACCATAGTCATGTAATAGGCGTTTTTCTTTTTAGTTCAGAGCTGATCCTTAAAGTATCATTTGAGCTCGAGCATAATGAGCGCGCTCTGAACCGAGTGTGCTCGAAACGTTCTGATTTATTTATGAAACACACTTAAGCACATAGCTGTCATATGGTTGTTTATTAATTCTTATTTATTAAATTTGGTCCACCTTCTGTCCCAGAACAACAACTCTCGTCCACCGCACTTCAACTATTTTGTTAATCCTTTTTTTGTCTGTCAAATGCGACTTTAAAGTGCGTAATCACCCTTTTACTCAGTGTGCTCAGTCAATTTATTCTGAGCTCGTAGAGCGCGCTCTGAACCATGATGCTCTGAACGTGCTCTGAACATTTCTCTGAGCGAAAAAAGAAACAAAATCTGAGCTCTGCCTCTGATGGCTCTGAGTAGGTAGGTACGAACTTTTTTTTTGACAGTCCACGCTCGCTCTGAACTAAAAACGAAAAACGCCTAATGGAACGCGTCCATTTTCAGCGTATACTTGCTGCGGTGAGTTGGAATTCTCTTTTGTATAGACTCTGGTTGGCATCAACAAACAATAATAAATCGGTGCATATTCGAGAAATTAATCTGTTATTGTTAAAGTATTATTAAAATGAGCACAATTAATTTAATATGCGAGCCAATACAAGACTATGAATTACTGGAATATAAAATTGAACTAGCCGATGACAACGAAACGCAGCAAGAACAATCAATCAACATAGCCGAATGTGGGAGAATAATTCTCCACTTGGAAACAAATTCTTGGACTTTCAGCTGTTTCTTTTGCAAATTATCCTTCAGCGATGTGTCCGATCTCATGCATCATGTTACAGCTGACCACATCGAACTACTAAACGGAGACGAGTGGGAAACCGCTTCATCACATTCTAATGTACGTTTGTTTGATTTAGTTTCTGTTTGTAATAAAACTTCTTAAAGGAGAATCCTCTGTTGCAGGTAGAGCACATGGAAACCGTACCGTTAAAAGTAAAGGAAGAATACATTTACGATGAACCAGAATTAGAAACTAGCATTGTTAAAATCGAAGAGGAAGAATATCTCAGTGAAGCCAATCAACCACAAAAAAACCATCCGTATAAGTGTGATTATTGTGAAAAATGCTTCCCCTATAGGTCGAAACTTCGTGATCACCTTACAATCCATACAGGTGAACTTCGATTCAAATGTGATCAATGTCCAAAAGCTTTTCGTACAAACGATATCCTTCGCTTTCATCGTGCCATACATAGTGAGGATAAACCTATTAAATGCGATCACTGTGACCAGACATTTAATCAAGGACGTTACCTAAAAATGCACTTAAAGTATCACTTGGGCGATCAAACGTTTACCTGCACTATATGCGAAAAATCACATCGTACCAGAAGTCAGCTAAAGGCACACATGACAGTACACGATTCTAAGAAACAATATATATGTGAGACCTGTGGAGCTGCCTACAGACTTCGTCAGCATCTGGTGGTCCATGTTAAGCAGAAGCACGAGAATAAACGCAACTTTAAATGCAATGAATGCGCCAAGGCATTTAATACCAGGTCCTTCCTAAACCAACATAAATTATCTCATATGAAAGAACGAATTCATGTCTGTAATGTATGCGGGATGGCTTTCGTTTGGCGAAAGAATCTACTGGAACATATGAAATTGCATACGGGCATAAAGAGCCACAAATGCGAGTTATGTGACAAGGCATTCACGCAAAAGTCTGGGCTGATTACACATATGAAAACTCACGCTAGTTAGTCAGAATTCAAATTTACAATTCAAAAGTGCATTGGCAATTAAACAGTCTATATTGATCAAACAATCCCTTGTTTTGTTCTAAGGCTTTTAGAATTACCATTAAATAAAAGGTACACCTCAAAAAAAATCACCAGTGCATTTTTTCCGGCTGAGCCTTACTGAGAGAATAGAGAAGGATGAAACTGTTGTTATAAGCTACGTAATAAGCAACATTAAACGTTAGAGATAACATAAGACACTCTTTGGCACGTAGGATTACTGAAAGGCGCTTTGTTATGCAAAAAGTAAGTCTTTGGATTCATTTATTTAAATATTCACCCCTATCGTGGAATCCGCCGGGGGGAACTATTCACGGAAAAGATTATTTTGGTATCGTCAAAATCGCAAAATGAACAGTTTCCCGTTCGGGAAAAATTCAATTTGAACGTTTTTAACGATACAGTGAAACTCCTACACATTACCCACACGGGGAACTGTTCACTTTGCGATTTTGACGATACCAAAATATTCTTTTCCGTGAATAATTCCCCCCGACGGATTCCACGATAGGGGTGATTAAATGATACTCTATCTACTAGGTTCCACATTTCACTTTCACTCGAAATGAAATCGGAAATCAATTTTTGTGTTCTACATTTTACTGTATTCGATTTCGATTTCAAAATTTTCGGAATTGAGACAAAGTGAAATTGTGATTTCGAAAAAATGTCGGAGTTTCCGAAACGCTCGAAATGCAGAACACTGAAAACGAATTCACCCGATTTGCAATTTCGATTTCACTCGATTTCTGGAACCAGCTGTATGTCATGGTAACGATTTGCACAAAATGTCGACTCATTTTCGCCATGGTAATGATTGGTCATCAAAATATGGGCAAAGCGCTTCACATCTTCACACGCAAACCTTTCTGCTTAAGAACTTAAAGAAATAAAGACAAATTAACTTAAAATTCGATTTATTGCAAGTAATGTATGTAATTCTAGATTATTCCTCCTCCAAACCTAATCCTTATTCTTGTGATATTTCATGTGAGAATAGAGTCCGGCCTGTTGAGCGAAATCTTTACCACATATCTTACAAACATATTGCTTAATAGCGGCATGCAGTTTTTTATGTTGCACTAGCGTCCTTCTGGAAGAAAATCTAGCGGGACAAACATCACAAACGTAACTTTTTTCAGAATGGCATTCCATGTGTTTCAAAAGATCAGACTTTTCGAAAAATCCTTTATTGCATTTTTTACAGCAATGGCCTCTTTCGCCTCGATGTCTCCGTAAATGGTAATTATAGTGGCATTTGGCAGTAAAAGTCTTTTCGCAAATGTGGCAAGCGTAAGGCGTTTCTCCAGTGTGTTGCCGCATATGGACTTTACGGCTGCTATTTGTGACATATGCTTTCTCACAGTAATCGCACTTGTAGGGACGTTCACCCGTATGCAGATATCGATGTGTTTTCAGAGAGCTGGGATGTGAAAAGCCAGCATCACACATATCACATTTGAACGGTTTGGTTCCAGTATGGATAATCAGATGTTGTCTTAAATGGCATATATTCTTATAACACTTGCCACATTCTTCACATTGGTATGGCGATTCGCCAGTATGCCAACGTAGATGAACATTCAGCGATCTGCGATCTCTGAATGTTTTTTCGCAATCTGAACAAGTTAGTATGGTTTTTTTACGGTTTCGTTTCTTCTTTGGGGGTGTATTTGACAGTGAAAGCAAGTCCTCACAGTTTGATTGATTGGAGGGTTCATTTTCTTCGTTTTTCTCCATTTCATTATAGTTGTCGTTTTCTTTTTCCGAATTCGGATAGTTAGTTTCTTCAAGTTTGACCTGATTTTGTTGTACATCAAGGCACAGTGGATCATTGCGCGTTGCTGGGCCATCAAAGCCTGAAGTGTGTGAGCCTTTAATGTGATTAATAAATAAGACAATGTTTAGGAAACGTTCTTCACAAAAAGAACAAACAAACCAAAAATTTGTATTGGATAGTAAAAGAATTTCTCCACATTTTGTTTCTGGGATAATGTGTTGGTGTATGCTTTCTTCACAATCATAGCTTTTTTCATCGGCTTGAGTTTCTGTTTTGAGGTCGTCAAAATCAAGAACTGTAGTCATTTTAAGTGGTTGTGATAAAAATAAATACGTAAATATTTATCCAGAGGAAATGAAGAAAATGTATGTTGATATAAATGCACGAAACAAGAATTCCACTTTTGTTGTCGTTTTATTTCTGACAGTATTCTCGTCGTGACAATTGTGAACTCACAATAAATGGGCGCATTCAATAATTATACAATCGTCGCGTCGCCGTCCGACAATTGTTTGGTTGTAAACGCAATTTGAACGATTTTGGTAAATCACATTTTTGAAGGTTAACATTAAAAACAAGCAAACAAACAAGCATTCCAGGTTTGACTATTTTAACTAAATTAACAACGATTGTTTATTTAGTTACTTTTTGGAATCTGGGGCAGCTATTGTTACTAATTTCATGTTGACATTTCACTTTTCGTGTGGTAGTGAGTAGTTGTTGTTGGAATCCATGTTTGATTTAAAAAAAAATGAATACGTGAATCCATGACAGTTGCTTTGTTAGTAGGTATGAGTGAAATGAACCACACTTTTGCCTCTTGTTAATTTAGTTAACTTCCCCTCCTTCGAACTGTCACAGCTTGTCAACGCTGTAGTTAAAATAGTTAACTACTGCCGAATTTGGAATGCACTCCCGCTGACTGGCGCACAATCTTCTTTCAATTGTGCGCCAGTCTCGTCAGTATCTTTTAGTTTTCAAATTAATTAGGTTTTTTCCTATAATCTGTTTTGTCGTATACCTACGCCACGAAAATTAAGATTTGCTTTATGGTGGATTTACATTACCACGCCAGGCAATTTTGCATGACTTCAGAGAGAGAGATCCGTTTCCTACAGTCAAAGATAATGATCTGTAAGAGTGGGACTACAAACCTCCATGAAATAGTTATGGCGGCCTAAATTCAACTGTTGGCTTGTGGTCTCACTCTTACACATCATTAGAATTGACTCTGGAAAACGGATCTTTCTCTCTGAAGTCATGCAAAATTGCGTGCCGTGGTAATGCTGGCTTTACATTACCAGAGAGAGAGAGAGAGAGAGAGATCCGTTTAATACAGTCAAGGCCAATGTTCTGTAAGAGTGAGACCACAAACCTAACAGTTGAATTTAGGCCGCCATGTAAATCCAATTCCAAGAGGAGAATATCTTGGAATAACAAAATGTGCAATTTTCTGTTTATAAATGCATAAAAAGTGGTTTGTTCGCATTTCATCAATTCGTTCGTTCGCTCCCATGTGAATGGTCCTTAAGAGCTTCCTTTAGGAAGTTTGCTATGTATACTATGTAGTAGTAAAAGCCACGATTTATTTAACTTTATTCTCCATATACGGCTGCTCCCTGAGTCAGTTCAGTACTTGTATTCGGTATTTATAGCTTTGCCGAGACGATACACATATCATTGAGAATGGGTTCTGTTTTGGCGTTTGACGTTTATAATTTTTAGTTTGTTTTATTTTATGGCTGACGACTAGTTTTGGTTGAATAATGTTAGTTGTTCTTATTAAACAAAAGTCGCTTTTTTCTTAACAATTTTTTGTTTATAAATTAGTAAACAACAGGTCGCATATCGAAAGAACAGAACGACCAACACTGTTGATTGTGCCATGACAATGCCCGCGTTCCATTGGCCGCTAGATGACTAGCGGCATGCCAAACTCCATATAAAAAAAACTGACATTTCAGCATTTGCGCTAGAACTCTAGCACATATTGTGAAATGTCAATTTTTTTTTTGTATGGAGTTTGGCATGCCGCTAGTTATCTAGTGGGTCAATGGAACGCGGGCAATGTTAAAGTCATTCACAGCGCTTAGTAGATAGCTTTCTTATTGAGCAAATAATTTTAAAATTGCTGTTTGGGATGGATTGCTGATTTTTTATCGGTTTAAATTTATGCTCGATATCGGTCAATACTTTTATGAAGGGTTGTTTTGAAAATCGTAAGTTTTATGTCAATCTGGAACCCAATCACATCAAGTGCTAAAGTAAAACCATTACCAAAACCATTGAGCAACAAAAAGCACTTGTTTTTAGATTAAGACCAGTTTCAGCTGTCTGTCCAATTCGTTTTCCATTGGGCGGAAAAAAAACACTTTTTTTTAAGATTCAGATCACTTTTGCGAATCTAGATTCGAGCGCGAGATTCACACATACTTTCACCACTTATTAACAATACAAAACGCAAATTGCAATAAAAAAATAGCTGACTGTCAAATAACACACGAACACAAATGCAAAAGTAATCTCATTTCATGTTCAATTGGGGCAGGAAAAATCTGAGATCTGAGAGCAAAACGGTAAAAGCCCAATGGAAATCGACATTAAACTATAGAATGAACTCTGTTCAATGTTTAAACGAAACTGTGAAACCGAATTAATTGTTGAACTAAAGTTCGGTGAAACTGGGGGTTAAAAATTCATTGCTTACATACCTACATATTTCCGTCTAAATCCGTTGGGTTTGAACAATTCGTAATGTCCTGCGTAAAGTTAGATTTTTCCCTTACCCTGAATTATGATGAAAATACCGTCCAAAAACAATTCTACCATAGACATTTCGTTCTATAGTTGTTTTTTTAAGTAAAAATGAGGATATACATTTTTTTTTTAATATGATGCGCCCGAATATTTGATACGTATTTGCTTATACAATTCATCAAAAATGTTGATAGGTGATGATAGCCATAATACCGATTGTTTGTAGACTCAAAAATACGAATATGCTGGGTAACTTCAATAGTAAGTAGTACTAGAAAGAAATAGGTTTTATACATATCATATGCATAGACGTTTGTAAATGTTTTTAGTTGTAAATTTTCGTAGTAAATATTTGCTAATTGCCGTAATGCATACAATCAATGTATTTACTAAGGAATAGTAGACAGCTTTTAACTGAGTGGGGAAGCGAGGAGTAACAACGATTCTCGCTTGTTTGGGATTGACCCTGACAATTTCTGTTGGGAAATTATGTCGAATTTCAGTCTCTGAATTATTGTTTGAGAGAATTACATTAACAACAACTCGTAGACACAGTCACTTTGGTAGGAATGATAGCTATTTCGAACTACACCACTAATTCATCATCAGACTCCTTTAAGTGATTGTTTGAATAGTTTTGAATTCTGACAGTCAATTCTCCGTATATATCCACTTGGGAAGACATTTCTGTTTTCCCCTGTCAGGAAATTAACTTGCACCTCGATTTTCTCAATTGACCAAGTGACTACCACTTGCGCTAATTGAGCGACGAATACAAGCCCGCCAACTGGTGATTAGAACGGAGGAGAAGACCAACCTCTGTGCGTTGTTGTTGCTACGAGGTGTTTTTGTTTATTGTCGTTCTCTCGGTTTTCTTCACCTCTTCCTCTCTTTTTTTCCCGCAAGCTGTGAGATTTTCAACAGATTCATACGAGCTGTTTACTAATTAGCTTCGAATGACTTTTTCTAGCAAATACTTCTAACCGATACTTCGCCAGGATTTAAATGTGCTTGTCGAGTAATTTTCGCCATGATGTATGTATTGTGGGCGCAGTAGCGCAGTGGTTAGTGTGCTGGACTACTGTGGGGATCCCAGGTTCGATCCCCGGAAAAACACAAATTACCACCCCTATCGTGGAATCCTCCGAATGGAATTATTCACGGAAAAGAATACTTTGGTATCGTCGAAATCGCAAAGTGAACAGTTCCCCGTTCGGGAAAAAATCGATTTGAACGTTTTTAACGATACATTGAAACTCGCTCACATTACCCACACGGGGAACTGTTCACTTTGCGATTTCGACGATACCAAAATATTCTTTTCCGTGAATAATTCCCTCCGACGGATTCCATGATAGGGGTGTACATCTTAAGGTTTTTTCTACTGCGCCACCTCTCGTGAACGTCTGACAAACATCCGAGAGTATGACTGTCCTGAAAAAGCTTCTCAATTCAGCCGTTCGGACTCGGCATAAAATTGTAGGTCCCTTTCATTCGTTCCAAAAAAAATAGAAACTCACACAAAACGAATGGTTGTGAGAAGCTAGGCCTTGGGTGTCTACCGCCTGTTGCGCCGCCTATTTATTTTTATTTTTAGTATGTATGGGCAAAGTGCCTTATAAGTTCAATTGTGTTTAATCATGATTTCAAATGATCGACGTAAAATTTACATGGAAACCTTTCTGCTTAAGAACAAAATGAAATATAGACTAAATAGCTTAAAATTCGATTTATTGCAACTATGTATGTACATCTAGATTCTTCCTTCTCCACACCTAATCCTTATTCTTGTGATATTTCATATGCGAATAGAGGCCGGCGTATTGTGCAAAATCTTTACTGCACACCTTACAAACATATTGCTTGACAGAAGCATGCAATTTTTTATGTTCCACTAGGGTCCTTCTGCGAGCGAATCTAACTGGGCAAACATCACAAATGTAACTTTTTTCTTCAGAATGGCACGCCATATGTCTCATAAGAGTAGACTTATCGAAAAATTCCTTATTGCATTCTTTGCAGCAAAAGTCTTTTTGGTCTCGATGTCTCCGTAAATGGTTATTATAGTGGCATTTGGCAGTATAACTTTTTTCGCAAACGTGGCAAACGTAAGGCTTTTCTCCAGTGTGTTGCCGCATATGGACTTTCCGGCTACTACTTGTGATAAATGCTTTCTCACAACGTTCGCACTTGTAGGGACGTTCACCCGTATGCAGATATCGATGTGTTTTTAAAGAGTTGGGATGTGAAAAACCAGCATCACACATCTCACATTTGAACGGTCTGGTTCCGGAATGGATAATCAGATGTGATCTTAAATTAAATGAATTCTTATAACACTTGCCACATTCTTCACATTGGTATCGCGATTCGCCAGTATGCGAACGTCGATGAATGTTCAGTGATCTGCGATCACTGAATGTTTTTTCGCAATCTGAACAAGCTGGCATGGTTTCCTTACGGTTTCGTCTCTTTTTTGGGGGTTTACTTGACAGTGAAAGCAAGTCCTCAATGTCTTTACAATTTGACTGATTGGAAGGTTCATTTTCTTCGTTGGACTCATTTTGATTGCACTTGTTTCCTTTTTCCAAATTTAGAGCTTCAGTTTCTTCGAGTTTGATCTGATTTTGTTGTACATCAAGGCACAGCGGATCATTGCCAGTTGGTGAGACATCAGAGCCTGGAATGTGTGAGCCTTTAATGTGATTAACAAATAAGACAATGTTTAAGAAACGTTCATCGCAAAAAGTGCAAACAAACCAAAAATTTGCATTGGATAGTAACAATATTTCTCCACATTTCGTTTCTGGGATTATGTGTTGGTGTATGTTTCCTTCGCAATCATTGCTTTTTTCATCGGCCTGACCTTCCGTTTTGAAGTAATTGAAATCAAGAATTGTAGTCATTTTGAGAGGTTGAATAAACCTAAATTTATATTTGCTGCCTAGAAAATAAATAAATGGAAAAAGTTATTTTGATAAATGTATGAATTCCACTCAGCTTCAGCTGTCTTTCTTTTTATTTCTGTCAGAAGGCGCATAGAGACTATTGTGAATTCACAACAAATGGGCGCATTCAATAGTGATAATAGTGAGCTGTCAGATTTACTAAACTACAGCCGTATTTATTAGATTTCCTTAAAATGCCTCTGAGAGCTTGTTTAGTTAAACATCGCGTAAGAATTTACGCAACCTCTACGCTACTTTGCTGAAATTGTTATTTATGTTAATTTCGATTCGCAATCTCAGATTTTTATTTCAGATGTCAGATTTCGGCTGCCCAATCGAACAAAAAAATTGCTCCGAGCTGTTCTTTGTTGGTGTTGGTGGTGTAGCTGCCACAATTTGTTTACCTTTTTTTTGCTGTGAAGATTTTTTTTCGTAGAGTGGTTGCAACTTGCAAGTTTTACATAAATTTTCAAATAATTATAAAAGATATCTCATAATATATGCTCCGAATATAAGTTCACCACGTTTTCCACTAAATCACAAACGCGATGCTTTTTCTCCCTTACAAATAATAAATACTGCAACTATCAAATCATTTGTAGGTGTATGGGTAAATCTCGAGCGACTCTGAGAAAAAATCTAGATTCGCAAAAGTGCTCTCGAATCTGAAAAAGATTGCTTATTTTGGTACGAATCGAACGAAAAAAGTGATCTCGGGCAAGAAAAAGTGTTTTTTTCTGGCGAATCGAAATTAACATTATAAACATTTTTCCACTGTTGATTTACTAAACAGGGTTGGTGTCCAGATAAGGAGAAATATACGAGAAACTATTACAAAAAATACAGAAAACTAGTACTTTCTTTTACTGAAACCGATATCAGCTGTTTTCTGACCGCCTTTTTGTGTAAACAAAATATTTTAGATGAAGAAATCAAATATGTTGTATCTTGTATGTAAATATAGTATAGGCATCTACCTAATAATGCAAAAATCGCTTAAAAAAATCCGTGCCTGAAAGTAACTGTTAGGTAATCCAATAAATGCCAACTTACCCTAAAACGTAACACATACACTAATGAATTATTACATTGCTGAATTAGAATATTCTCTCATATCTTATGTACTCAATCACTATATAAAGCCAGAGTTACTCTAAATAAATCTCATTCCTTTTATAACGAATTAAGAGCCGTGTTTAATTTTTCCCTAACAAAGGTTATGGGCCCAGATTCGCATACCGGTGAACTTTTTAAAATAAAGTAAAGGAAAATTATTTTTTTTTGTTCAAGTTGGTTTCGTGGTTGGTTAAAATTTTAATAACTTAACATAATAATGAGTTCGTTCCTCAACATTGAAAAGCTCGACGGCCAAAACTACGACGGATGGAAGATCCAAATGCGAAGCGTACTCATTCATAATGAACTTTGGCCGTACGTTAGCGGCACCAGCACATTGGAGGCCCAAACTGCGGAGAACCGAGCAGCTTGGAACCAGAAAGACGAGAAGGCGCTTGCAACGATATTCCTGTGTGTAAAAACTTGCCAGTTGAATCACATTCGGAATTGTCGGACTTCAAAGGACGCATGGGTCAAGCTAGAAGCGCGTCATCAGCCTACTGGTCCAGCACGGAAAGTCACGCTGTATCGAAAGCTCTTGTCATTGAAAATGACGGAAGGTCAACCGATTTCAGAACACATGGATGCATTCTTGGATGTGGTTGAAAAATTGAAAGAGATAGACGTAGATCTCAAAGAAGAGCTTTTGTCTATCATTCTTCTCTCAAGCTTACCGAAATCTTATGAAAATTTCGTTGTAGCGATAGAGACGAGGAATGAACTGCCGGACCTAGCCAAACTAAAAACGAAACTGAGCGAAGAGGGACAAAGAAGAGATAGAGACAAGAAGGAATCAGATGGGGAAATGGCCCTATTGGCGAAAGCTAAAGGGAAACAACCACACGTTCAACGACAAACATACCAGCAGAACAAGTCACGCGACAACAATATGACAAAAGGTAGATGTTTTAAGTGCAACAAAAAGGGACATTTTGCTTCTCAATGCAATGAAAGAGACAAATCTTGGTCTAAGCCAACAACTTCTTTTGCTTTGTTAAATTTAATCAATTCCGATGAGTTAAACAGAGACACCTGGATTCTCGATAGCGGTGCAACATCTCATTTGTGTTCGAAAAAAAACTTTTTTGTAAACATCAGCGCGCATATAGAACCAATTGAACTTGCCGCGAATAAATTTCTTCATAGCACGGGAAAAGGTGACGTCTTAATTGAAACTGCTTTTTATAAAATCAAACTCCGCGACGTTTTATTTGTACCCGAGTTGAAAACAAACTTTATTTCAATTAGTAAAGCGACCGATAATAATTTGAGTGTAAACTTTAACCGGAATAAAGCAATGATAAAAGACGGGAGTGGTAATTTAATTTTGTGTGGAGAAAGACAGGGCGATTTATATATCGTCAAAAATACATGGAGTTGTAGTAAAGCGTTTATATCAAAGGCCGTGAATTATAGTGAAATCCACAATTGGCATATGAAATTCGGTCACTTGAATATTAAGAGCATGTCACGTTTATCGAAAGAAAACATGGTGCGCGGTTTTAACCTCACAAATATTCCTGAGAATATCGAGTGCAATATATGTTTAAAAGGCAAAATATCACGCCAACCTTTTTCAAAGGAATCTGTAATGAAAAGTGAAAATATTCTAGATCTGATTCATAGTGATGTGTGCGGGCCTATGCGCGTTCGTTCCCTCGGCGGTGCGGTATATTTTGTGACTTTTATAGATGATAAGTCAAGAAAAATTTTTGTAGAATTTTTGAAAGCCAAATCTGAAGTATTCAAGGCATTCAAAAACACACCCCAGCAGAATGGAGTTGCCGAACGGGCAAACCGGACCCTTGTTGAAATGGCCCGATGCATGCTGTTGGACTCTGGTCTCCCGGAAATGATGTGGGCAGAGGCAATAAATACTGCGGCCTATATAAGAAATAGATCGCCGACAAAATCCCTTTCATCGATGACCCCATATGAGAGCTGGAGCGGTAAGAAACCTAATGTTTTCCATTTTAAATTATTTGGTTGTTTAGGTGTTATGCTAAACAAAAAGCCTGGGAAGTCAAAGTTTCAGGCAAAAGGAGTCGATTGCGTGATGGTCGGGTACTCAGCTGAGGCCAAGGCATACAGGGTGTATGTTCCTGAACAACGAAAGGTTTTCAAAAGCCGCGATGTCAAATTTCTCAGCATGCCCAAGTATAACAAGAACCAAGAAGTGCCGGAGTTAAATCAAACATTTTTTATTGACGATAAGGCAGCATTCGAAGTAGCGAAGAATAATAATGTTCAAAACGAACCAGGACCCGATGTTAATCAACTAAAACAAAATAATAACGATGAAGACGAAGATCATTTCGAAGACACAGTCGAAGAAATAGCGAACCAACCAGATATCTATAGTTTAGACTCAGATCAAGGTGCAGAAGAGGAAGGTGATGGTGTGGAACGTGATGCCTTGATACCAGGTATTGTCACACGGAGCAAGGCAAGAGAATTGGAGAAAGATAACATGCTTTTCTATTTCAATAAAACTCATAAAATCCCGCAATCGGTTAAAGATGCGCTACATTGCGAAGAAGCCAAACATTGGGAGCAGGCCATGAAATCGGAGTATAAGTCTTTGATTTCCAATGATACATGGACTCTCGTTGATTTGCCACCGGAAAGGAAACCAATAAAATGCAAATGGGTATTTAGCTTGAAAAGGGACAAAGCCGGCAGCATCGAAAGGTACAAAGCTCGTTTGGTTGCCAAAGGTTGTACACAGAGGCCGGGAATAGATTTCGATGAAACGTTTTCGCCAGTAGTCCGCTACTCGACAGTGCGACTTATTTTTGCCCTATCCGTGAAGTACAAACTATATCTTCACCAAATGGATGTCACTAGCGCATACTTAAATGGAAGGTTAAAAGAAGAAGTGTACATGTGCCAACCAGATGGCTTTATCAGTCAAAGGTACCCTCAGCGTGTCTGCAAATTGAACAAAGCGTTATACGGACTCAAACAGTCAGGACGTGAATGGAACAACAGGCTGGACGAAGTTCTTAAAAATATTGGATTCAAGAGATGCAGCTACGATTCTTGTGTTTACACAAGCAACAAAAGGGGAGAAATCAACATCCTGGCTATTTATGTCGACGACATTTTACTCGCTTGTTCGGAGAGGAGCCGCATGAGCGAAATAAAGAACATGATTCAAAATGAGTTTGTGGTAGTTGATAAGGGCAAAGTGGGGTATTTCCTGGGGCTGGAAGTCCAGCAAAACGAAGCGAGGAACTACATCAGTATCTCACAGAAACAGGCGATTTCATCTCTACTCGAAAATTGCGAGCTGAGTGACTGCAAAGGACGAGGAACACCGTTAGAGCCCGGTCAAAAGTTTACCAAGTGTGAAAGCTGCGCCGATTGTCAACTCGCTGATCAAAAGGAGTACCAGGGTTTAATCGGCTCACTCCTGTTCATTGGGCTGGCAACTAGACCTGACATCCTACATTCGGTCAGCAAGTTGTCCCAGTTTAATGCGAACCCGCATATGCAGCATATGCTTGCAGCAAAGCATATACTCAGGTACTTAAAAAACACTACTAATTTTTCTTTGATTTATAGCAAACCAGACGATCCGTTGTGTGGGTACTCCGATGCTGATTGGGCAGCGAATCATGATCGCCGATCCTACACTACACTACACTACACATGTGTTTCAACTCTCTGGTGGAGCTATAACATGGGCAACAAAAAAGCAACCTACTATCGCATTATCCAGCACAGAAGCGGAATACATGGCGCTGACGGCCGCAGCCAAAGAAGCGGTCTACTTAAGAAACCTTATTTCTGAAATTGGTTTTGCAGCTCTTGTAAGTAATCCGCTGACAATTTTCTGCGACAGCCAGAGTGCAATTTACCTTGCGAAGAATCCATCGCATCATGAACGCAGTAAACACATCGATATACGATTTCATTACGTAAGAGATGTCTATGAAAAATCCCTAATTGTCCTGAAGCATATACCAACAGATGACATGAAGGCTGATATTTTAACTAAGAATTTAATGAAAGTAAAGCACATGAAATTTGTAAATCTTTTAGGCATAAATTCTTAATTTTATTTTCTTATGAAGTTTTTTGAAACCTTCTTAGATATATTCTGAACTACATATATATTATATTAAATTGTTTATTTTTAAGTTTGTATTCATTGAGGGGTAGTTTGTTAGGTAATCCAATAAATGCCAACTTACCCTAAAACGTAACACATACACTAATGAATTATTACATTGCTGAATTAGAATATTCTCTCATATCTTATGTACTCAATCACTATATAAAGCCAGAGTTACTCTAAATAAATCTCATTCCTTTTATAACGAGTTAAGAGCCGTGTTTAATTTTTCCCTAACAGTAACTGAGCTCTATGTTGCTGATCCTGTCCTCATGGAGATAGAAAAAGAAGAAACAAAACAAATAGATATCATTTTACCGGATGACCATTTATTTCATATTTTGTGCACAATTTTCCCATGACACTCATAAAACTAGGTTATTTCATCCAATTTTGGATCACGCTCAAGGAACACCAATAATAGATCTGAAATGAAAAGTTTCTAAAGGATGCGTATCAAAACAAACAGAATAACATCACGACGAATGGAACTTGCCGCAATAATTTAACACGAATTTTTAATTAGAAAACATATTCGATTTTTTATACTACACCCCGAAAAGCTATTGAAAGCAGTAATAAAGACAGGCCGATTTAAAATAATACTCGAAATAAAATGAACATAATGCGATTATTAGGCTATATCAACTCCTACTCTCACCTCCACGTTGGTGATAGCCGGGTGCCTAGTACCTCGACTGGAGATTGGGTACCCAACCCCTTTGGAAGGTTGTTGGTGGCAGCGGACGAGAGAGGGGGGGAGGAGTGACTCTTCACTTAAGCACTTCCTCTTGTTTCCAGGCGGCAGCGGACGAACTCCCTAGATGGAATCAACGGTGGCGCCCACAGTTCCAGTCAGGCTGAACTACATATGTATATAGTGGCATCCCTATAAGAGCTGCTTCGACATATTCGGATCCCAGGTCTATAGGGATCTCCAATACTACACCAGGGTATTGGAAAAGAGTTGGTGGCGGATGAACCCTTCATGGGCCAACGGCAGCGCTCAAATCCCGAAGTGGGTTACTGGTGCCCCTCGTCCTAGGGGTATGATATGGAACTGGTCCTCCAGGCTGGGGGTTGTGCGTCGGGGTAACTTCCCTACCACGGAAAAAAATACATGTTATGAAACAGCAACATGCCTCGGAAAAGGACGGATTTACTGTTGACGACCCTGGAAAACGAAATAAGGACAATGACATTCGGATCTGCACGTGGAATGTTCGTACACCAGTGTTGTTAGGACTCTCTCTTCATTTTTCCCACGAAACGTGGTCATTTATCCCTTTTTTCCCATTTCACCGAACTCAAATTCCCACAAAATTCCCACGATGCAATAAAATGAAAAAACAAAAAATGTTAAATTAATTTTTATTAGATACATATATTGAAAGAAAATCACAATGGCCGCGTTCCATTGACCGCTAGATGACCAGCGGTATGCCAAACTATATAAAAAAAAACTGACATTTCAGCATTTGCGCTAGAGCTATAGCACATATTGTGAAATATCCTTTTCTGGGAAATGTTTCAATCTAGCGCAAAATTAACTAAATAAATAAATAAATAGTTGGTGCAACAAGTCCGTATAGGCACCCTTTAGGTCTAGCTTCTCATAACCATTATTTATTGTGAGTTTTTAATTTTGGGGCTAATGGAAGGGACCTACCATTTTATGCCGACTCCGAACGGCTGAATTGAGAAGCTTTTTCAGTAGGTACATTTATACTATCGGATGTTTGTCAGACGTTCGCGAGATGTGGTGCAGTGGAAAAAACCTTAAACGTAATTTGTGTTTTTCCGGGCATCAAACCTTGGACCTCTCGCACATTAACCGCTGAGCCACTGCGCCCACAAAATTAACTGGTAAATTGAAAGAAAAATGACGAACTGCCAAAACAAATCTATCGTCTAAATTAATTTAATAAAAAACAAGGAAAAGTGTAAGTGTAAGTAGAAGTTACACAAAATAGATTTTTGATGCTCATGAAGATAAAGTAATTAATAAAAATTCAAACTGGTTCCATTCCAATGTCACTTTGCCGCTGGTGCTAGAAGTCTAGTTACATACGCTGTCGCTATGCCAACAGATTGTTTTTGTACTACACACTATAGAATGTTTTTGTTAAGAGGCTATTTACATGAGCGTTATTAATTTTTCCTGATAATTGTTGTGAATTTTTGAATTAATTTTGATGAAATTTCACATAAATTAGGTTTTATAATTTATTTTGTCAGATTCCTGAAAATCCCTCGATTGCGGTGCTTTTTCCCTTTATCCCACGGAAGGCTTTTCCGACATCGAAATTCCCACAAAAAGGGATAAATCCCACGATATAACAACACTGTCGTACACTGAACAGACCACGTGTAGCCGAACAACTAGCAGAGGCCCTAGACTGCCACAGGGCAGACATAACCGCCATCCAGGAAGTGCGATGGGATGGGCCAGGCAAAAAACGGATGAAAAACTGTGATATATACCACGGCGATTGATATAGAGAGCAGCGACAGCGTTTATTTGGATGTGGATTTGTCATACGCGGCAGACTTAGGCAAAAAGTCTTGAGCTATCGGCACGTTAGTGAACGACTTATGAAAATCCGCATCAAGGCAAAATTCTCGAACATCAGCCTAATATGCGCTCATGCCCCCACTGAAGAAAAGGACGACGCTACCAAAGACAGTTTCTATGAGCTCCTCGAAAAGACCTACGAGCAATGCCCCAAACACGACGTTAAAATCGTACTAGGCGACTTTGTAATTTTGTAATCACTATTATTGTAATCACTATTTACGATTCCACCCCGAAAATGACATTTGCAAAGAAAAACAAATTTACGCAAGCTCTACGCAGCCTCTAAACGGAAAATTTTTGTATTTAAGTTACGCGACCTCAAAACTACGTTGCTTAAACACGAAAATTGTTTATAAGTAAGGTTTTCCTGCGTAAGGGCATTTTAGACGGTGCGTAAAGTTAAGTAACCACTTCGACACGTTTTTTGTTTATTTCGTCTATCTGTCAACTTTTTGCTTTTGACAATTTTATCAGTAGGTACATGCCGGTAGAAATTTCCTGAGGTGTTTCGAGGCAGGAGGGAAAATGTTGGTTACTCATTATTTTGCTAGTTTTCTCTTTTCCTGTCATGTGTCAGAATACTTATTTTGAGACTTCTTTTTTAATTATAAAAATGAATTTAAAAATGTATGTAACACTTGCAATTAATTTGTAACCACTCTAAAAAAAACTTCAGAACAAAAAAAAGGTAAACCAATGTTGGCAACTACACCACCAACAAAGAAAAGCTCAGTATACTATTTATTTTGTTCGATTGGATAGACGAAATCTGAATACTTAAATTCAGTATAATATTGATTTAGAAAAAGAAATCGATCTTTACGTCACGGTGACGTCAGTGTAGTAACACTGTTTAATAATGAAATGATGCTTTAATGCGCCTGCAGACAACGAAATTGAATTTAATTTCACAAGTCCGCTACATATTCGAATATTATTATATAGGTACGTGGCAACGCAACATTTTATTAAGGCCGTATGTCAATTGAGATAATAATTATGCTTGGATAATTTTCTGACACTTATGAAAGTGTTGAAATAGAAGTTCACCAAACTCCAATCTTAAAACAGATATTTGTCGAATTTTACGCTATTAATAAATTTAAATTCGGTGTTTTATTTCCACTTTAACATTCTAGCAAAACTCAAGCAAAAGAAAACATCAAAAAATTAGCCTATAGGATAATTTATTATCTTGCTCCCGGAGCAGGATAATTTTTTGACAGATAAAAAAAATTCCTTTTCCACCACGATAGTATCAGAAAATTATCCGAGGGTAATTATTTAGCCTAATTATTGACGCACGGGCTAAAGGTAATTTGGATCGAAATAAAACTTTTCGCACTGAATAGATCTATTACCACATTGCAGCGGTTCCAGTCACATACACTATTGTGAACCAGGCTGAATCGGTTATTGTCTAGTGTCTATCAATTGTCAAAAGTAATACGCAACAAAATTTTCTGTTTTCTTTTGATACATTTAGTTATTTTCTGATTTTGTGTTCGTTTTTATAAATTCAAAGAAAGTGTTAAACCTTAATAAGACCATTTTTTAAATGAATATTTCAAATAATGACGCTGTTCGACCGTTGGCGGCTCAAATTCCAACCAACCAACAGTCAGCTGAACAAACAATTCTCTTGGATGCGATAAGGAACAAATTTGCAAATAATGAAAACTACTCTGGCACTAGTCCGCCCGTGTTCAGTATCCCAAATCTTAAACTCCCACAATTTCCTGCTGGGAATTCACTGGAAAATGATAAAACTCCATCAAAATTAAATCAATTCATTTTGGGTCAACTGGGTGAAAGTAAATCTCAAATGATTCACAACGCTTTTGCTATTCCTAATCTGCAAAACCTAAACAGTACAAAGCTTTCATTGGCAGAAAAGTTGCACTTGAAGAGTGCAGGTAGTGAAACTACTACTATATCGTCGTTAAACGACAGCATATGTGACCTTCGCATCAGTGAAGACAGTAAAAAGGATGTAATAGACTTGACGACGGCTCTTAATAAAACTCCAACTTTAACTGCATCACCAAATAGACAACTAACATCAACCAAACCGAATCCCATAGATTTTAAAATTCCATTTATTGACTGTGATCTCAGAGATACTATGGTAAAGCTTCCATTAACCGATGAATATTGTCAAACTGATATACGCAGCTTTGTGAATAGTAGCTTTGTTAGTGCACCATCGAGATTTGGCAAGATTACTTGTTTAAGATACAGAATACCAAAGAGGACATTACGTGTAGATCACAGCTTTAAGAGCAAACATAAAATCATTGCCTTTTGTTTCGATACCAAATCACCCGATGACATTATTCTTGCGTCTTTACGAAAGTTTAATAGAATTTGAATGGACTAAATACCACCTGCAATAAAGTGGATAGATTTAAAGAGGTTGACTGCATATTTTAATTGTGTACACTTTGTTTAAAAAAATAAATGCATGTTTGTGAGCAAACGAGAAAAGACTTGAAAATGTTTAATTTTGATTAAAACTTGGCAGCACTTTATGCGCTCACATTCGTATTCGCAACGCACCTTACATCATTGTGAAGCGAAAGGGAGATACATAGTCGCGCGGTCCATTCAGTTATGTCTTATTGCCTTATTTACCGTTTTTTGTTTATTTATTTTGCGGAGGGGTGCCACCACACCACCTGTTTTGTAGTGCTGCAGCATCTGTTTTTAAACAATTAAATTTAATGTAGTGACTGAAGTGTTAAAAGCATGAAATACGTCCTATTGTTTGCTCCACTGCACAAAATAAGTATGTATTCCTAAAAAACAAGTCAAATGTGAGATTTGTTTGCTGTAATCTAGTGTCTGGTGCTGAAAATTCAACTCATGGTTCATCTGATTAAAATTAAATTGGAGCAAAGATGTTTAATGATTTTAGCTTGGACGACTGGTGGAAGGACAGTGATGTTGGACTTGGAGTGGAAGAAACTTCAAATAGGGCGACACAGGTAAGCCATCCAAAAGCTACTTCAGTTGGTACATGAACATGCTTGTGATTCCTTTTAGGGAATTAGTAAGAGTAACCTGTTGTGTATGAGATTTTGTTTCCGGTAGAATGAACACAAAATAATTGAATGTACATAATGTCAGGCCGATAGAATTTGACGTGAGAAGTTCATATAGAAAGCATTGTTGAATCAATCATAGTTATTAGAATTCTATTG
This sequence comes from Cheilosia scutellata, assembly GCA_955612985.1. NCBI lineage: Eukaryota > Metazoa > Arthropoda > Insecta > Diptera > Syrphidae > Cheilosia > Cheilosia scutellata. The sequence goes on along the minus strand of OY015313.1, from coordinate 49,342,107 downwards.
CTACTATTTTAGATTTTCAAATTAGGAGGTGGCGCTTTTGCATGGTGCATGAGCATGAGTCATAATTTAATTGTGCTTGGGGATGGTGGAGAGACATTGTATTGAAAATAATTATGCTTAAACAAACTATGTAGGTACCTACAACATACAAGTTGAGAAAGGATTTCCGCTAAAAGGATGCACATCAAATACTGTTGTGCTGGGCAATACGCGGTATGGTGGCTAATCCAAGCTTCGTATTCAATTTGTCAAAAGACACGCTTTTGTCTTCAAATATGTGCCGTCAAAGATGCTTTGTCAACAATTGAAGAACAAATGAGTACCTAATATATAGTAGTTGGCGTATAAATTTAATTTTGGTGTATTTATTCTTGATGCGGAATGTCATAAATAAAACGATCAAGAACGTGTCGGTAGCTGAAGACAAACGGCTAAATTGAGGAAGTTTCTCAGGACAATAATTATACTCGAGCGAACTTGAAGCTATTCGCTTAGTAATCCAGGACACTAACCAACCACTGTGCCCACTATTATTATTACAAAAACAAATTACATTCACTCGGCCACATCCAGCAAATGTACAAAAATGATTCAGCAAGAGGATCATTGAATCTGATAATGAACATAATAAATAATTGAATAAAATATGAAAAAAAAGACAACAGACATTAAATCTAGCTGACACAAAGAGGTGCAAGTGGAGCAGAGTCTAAAGCATAAGATACTCTGAGCCCGTCTAATAAAAGAAAGCAAAGTGACACAAATAGAAGGTGCATTGTATTTAGTAAGTTGAGTGCTATTCTATACAAGTACCTACCTCTTCTCAATCATATATACAGTATACATACATACTTAAAAATATGACAGATCAACATCCCTGATTTATTTAATTTTTGATTATTTTATATCTTTAAAATTTACCAACTTAAAGTAATATCTATTAAAGAATTAAAATATTGTTGTGTCCATCCCCACAGGTAGAAAACGCTAACTTGGAAAATATACTGGATAATCTTTTACATATTTCTGAAGAAGCTGAAAACATCATCGCTGAACAATATCCATATTTAAAGATAGATTCTATTTCGCCAAAAATAAATCCATTCAAAAAACTTCATTTACAAATCACTAACAATTACAATGACAAAGGAGATCTAAAAATATTTAAATGTGATCAGTGTTCAATGGAATTTTCGCATCGTTACAAAATTGTCCGACACCTTAAAACACACGATCGCACCGAAGTATTTCGATGTCATCACTGTGATAAAACGTTTAACCATAGAAACTCATTGGTTCTACATGTAAAGAGTCATGTCCAAGAATGTCGCGGTAATAAATGTGTTTTCTGTTACAATTTACTTGTCCACAAGTGCAGTGTATGCAACATGGAATTCTTTGCCAGAGAGCAGCTGAGGAAACACAAAAAGTCTCACGTCAAAGAATCGACCTCGAAGTGTGAATATTGCTCTAAAGAATTTTCATTGCCACGGTACCTGACCCTGCACAAGAAGGTGCACTCCATAACGAAGGAGTTTCACTGTGATCAATGTTCGAAACAGTTCAGCAATCGAAAGACGTTTAAGGCTCATCTTATTTGCCATTCAAGGGATAGAATCTATTCATGCGAGGTGTGCGAATCTAAGTTTCAGAGAAAGAATGCTCTTACCGAACATAAGAAGCTACATAGCAGTACTAAGGATTACACATGTAGAATTTGCAATCGCGCTTTTGCGCAATTTGCTGGATTATATACTCATATGAAGCTTCATAAACAGGAACAATAATGAACAAAGGCTGATTTCTGTTTGAATTTGTTTGACATAACTGTATTTATTTAACAAAATATACTAACGTGCAATGGATGTCGTTATAAAGAAAGACATAAATAATATATTTCGATTTTCACCATTTTTGTAGCTTTGACTTTAATTTTTTATTTCCTCTTACTGTAAATCACCTAAACCGAACTGTTTGGAGAGTCGGACTCGTACGTAACTTGCAAACCATACCTTATTTACAAACGGTTCCAAAATGGACACATGGGTAGGGTCTGGTGCCTTCTCCGAATCGATGGGTACTATATCGAAATCGACACGCCTCTACGACCATAGCAGTGTTTTCCAAGGGCAATACCACCTGTAGGTATTACCTTCTTTATCGACGGCCAGGCAGCAATAAAAGCCATAACTGCACCAGAAATAAAATCGAAGCTTGTGAAGAGCTGTCGCGAAGACCTAAAGGCTCTTGGTACACAGCACACGGAGCTTAGGTGGTGGTGGCGCACAGGAAGTTGTCATTGGTGCGTTTACTAGTGTAGGAAGTGGCTAAATGAGTTAAGCGGTTAACAAGTAGGGCAAAACCAGGTATATGTTGAAGAAACACCTAACATGGGCCAATTATACAGAAGGTCACTGAGAAAGCAATCGAGTAGTAGAGCTCTATCTCGAAGAACTAAGGAGATTCTGTATAAATCCCTGTCCTGCTTTATTAGGATGAAAATATCTTAGGTCGCTCCGAAACAAATATTTTTCGAAAGATGTTCGGCTAGTACATGTAGAGCTCTATCTCGAAGAACTAAGGAGATTCTGTATAAATCCCTGTCCTGCTTTATTAGGATGAAAATATCTTAGGTCGCTCCGAAACAAATATTTTTCGAGAGATGTTCGGCTAGTACATGTAGAGCGAAGGCACACAAATGTTTCGGCCCGTTAAGTTTCGAGTCTAACTCGGAGGGATAACGCCCAGGTCCACCCTGGACTGTAGCGCCTCTTAATTCATAATTCGAAACCTATAGGTTGTTTGTGACTGAGTTTGAACAGGATAATAAAAACAACTTGGTTGAGAACTGACGGGCAGAAGGCTGGACTTTATCGTTTAATCTTAGCTGTCATTTAGGTGAGCTCTTATTTTTATGAACTACCTATTTATTTGTGCAGCAGTCTAAAATTCACAAAGAAAAAGCTTTTAGCTCTACTTTTATGTATGATTGGACACATAAAATCTAAACTCTTCGAGCAGAATCTGGGAAGTGCCATCGAATACTACATAAATAGAAAAAAAGAACTCACCATAACAAATAATTAGGTTACATTATCGATAGACGCATCTTTTCGCCTACTGCGTTGTTGTGTATATTTTGGCTCTTTTTAGTGTAATTCCTGATAAACAAATCCTTTGTAAATCATGCTTTAATCTATAATAAATTATCATTAAAATTTATGTCGTTTTCGATTGGTAATCCAGAAGCGTCCGGAAGAACTCTCCGCGATTCTGAATTCAAATCCAGAAGCAAATTTCTCTTCTTTTCAGTAGAAGAACTGTCAGTTGAGTGCCAATCGAACGCTTTCAGAAGCGTTCGGATTGCTTCCGGACGATTCTGGATTACCAATCGAAAACGACATTATATTAAATCTTACCATTTTTGTTTATGTGCTTATCAGTTAGTTTTGCACATAATTTAAATTTATGTAGCCTTTTTTTATTAACTCCACCAGTTAAAGAGCGCTTTTATGAGATTTATGGTGAGATAGGGATAGAATATAAATTGTCAATCGTTATAATTATATTAACAATGGTTGAGATATTGAACGCACTCCTTAATTCAAAAATGCATAAAGGAGTATACATATTTGAAAAGTGATATCCTTTTTTTGTTTGAGTCCGTACGCCTTAACTGCGTTTTGTAAACCCATCGACCTTTACACACTGTCAAAATATGACAGCTGCTGCCAACAAACAGTCAAGCCTTCAATCTGTCGTACACGCACATTTGTTTTCAACTCGAAAGTATTTTTAAAATCTACCCGCGTCTTTTTGTTAAGAAAATACCTCCTGTTCTTTTAATATTTTATGTAAATTCGAGAAAAAAAGCCAAATAAATATGTCAAGATTAATCAAAATAGAAAAACAAGATGCCTTTAGTGGAAAAATCGAAGATGACAATAATCTAAAGTGCGGTGAAATTGTCTTCTCAAATAATATACAATTTTGCTTTTCATGTGTATTTTGCCAGCGAGTTTGTGTTAAAATCCAGGAATTCTTCCGGCATATTCTCTACGACCACTTTAATTACCTCGATGAATATCAGTTTAGCGACGATGAGGAGTATTCGGTGCCGAAAATATTGCAACCGAGTAAAAAAAAGGAACCAACTAAGGAATTCATTGCTGTTGCTCTGAAAGAGGAACCTGAAAAGGTAAGTCTATATGGATATACTGCTAAGAATTGTTATGTTCCTACTGCTGATAAAAGAACAGCATAAAGCAAAAATACGAAGTCTTGTCTAAGTTTGCGCATATATAAATGTATTTGATATGGAGTCTGGTCACCAAAATCGGTTTTCGTATTTGAATTAGTGTTGCTTCACAAATTCCGATAACCGGATAGCCTAGCCAGTAGAACGCATGGCTTTTCGTAGTAACATACATACTCCTTAGGCGTGCAGGCTAGTTGGGTTTCCTCAACTATTTTATTGTGTATCCTACTTCCAGGGAGATTTTACTATTTCCTTCTTTTTTACAGATGGGAAAAATCGACTTTAGCAAGCACTTTGAGAACTTTGTTTGCGATGACACACCGAGTAGTTTCATTAAAACCGAAATCGATGAAGAAGGAGCATTAGATTTTGACTTTCCTCCGGATGATGATCCGCCTTGCAATGCAGAATCTTCTCAACTGGCCGTTTCACAAAGTTCTCCGCAAGATATTCTCCACATTGAAATTCTTGAGGACCCCAGCGAGAGCGGCGAATACGAATTCGAAAATATAACAATGCATTCAAACGAAAACACAAGTGAAAACCAGACACCAATCACTGATTATGAAGATGACGATGGTGAACACTACTTAGATGAACATGATGAAGTTAATTCTTTTCGCGGTGAAGATGAGGAAACCGATAACGCTCCCAAGGCGAAGAAAAAAGTAGAAACCAAAGAAAATGTTTATAACTGTCCGCATTGCAGAAAAGTATTTGTAACTGAAATGGGTATGAAAAGGCACGTTGTAAACGTTCACAGTGGGAAGCCCGACCCCCTTACTTGTGACAAGTGCCCGAAGACATTCAAAAACGAAAACCAGCTGGAGCTGCATATGAAGAGGCATATGGGCGTAAAACCACATTCATGCGAAATATGTGGGTCATGTTTCTCAGACAAATCAAATTTGAATGTCCACATCCTGCGTCATAAGGGAATCAAACCGCACAAGTGTACCCTCTGCGAAAAACGGTTCCATTCAACAACAGAGCAGAAGCTACACATGCGATCGCACACTGGTGAACGACCTTTCATCTGTGAAGTATGCGGCCGAAAGTTTTCCAATTCTGGCCATCTATGCAGCCATCGGCGGCGGCATTTCGGCGAGAAACGATTCCAATGCGATCATTGTGAGAAGAAATTCTTTGACCGGAAATTGCTGAACGATCACAAAGTGATGCACACAGACGAAAGGCCGTTTGCGTGTGATTTATGTGGTGCTACTTTTCAGAGAAAAAAGGCGCTACTGCAGCATGAGAAGTTGCACAGCGATGTTAAGCAGTACGTTTGTAAGATATGTGGCAAATCCTTTGCACAGAATGCCGGCTTGTATTCTCATATGAAGTACCATTAGTCGGTGGACCAAATATAAATCTGTATGTGTTCAATCTGGTAGCGTAAAAAAAAACGAAATCAGCTTAATACATTTATTAAAACAACATAAACAAAATGGAATCACAACATTTTTCTTATGAAAATACACTCTTTTTTTTTTGTTTTCTTAGATCATTTCTAGGGTCATTTGGAATAATTCTTTGTAGGTCAGGTTCTAAAATTTACAATTTAATTGGTCAGGACTTGAAGCATAAAGTAACTCAGAATGCTTTTGTCTTTAAATGCTTCTCTCGTAAAAGTCAAACCTATATCGCTGTAGTAGCTCCGCTGTATGCTTGCAGTTGGGGTCAGATCTGGAATGTTGTAAGCTGCAATGTTCTCAAGGTCTACGGAATATGGCAGTATGTACAGGTGTATGTCAGGGACTAGTCTTCTGTCACTACAGTGGTCGAATAGGAGCATATACTATATTTTTAGTTGGTATTAAATATTGTAAAATACGAACTTGAAGCATTTTTTTTTGTTCTTTCTCTAATGTTGAATTTGGAGTTTAGAGTTTACGCTAAATGCCAGATTTAATTAAGTAATTATTTAAACGTTCAAATACTGTTACTAGAGATAAATATAATACCTGCATATGTATTTGACGTAAAACCGATATCAACTCTAACGCTTAAACAATATTTACTTGTATCTTAATGACCAGTCTATCGTTTTCAATAAATCCCTTGCCAAAGATCTCAGTGATATGAGCATATTCGAGATATCCAAAGCCACGTGGGCTCATTCGCTCCTTAGGTCGATGAAACGCCAGAAAGTCTGATTTGGACATAATCGTATCTTGCTGTGAAAGTTGTTGGTCCTTTGGATGAACCATGCAAAACTTAAGACGTCCATTGAATGGCCAATCGAGATGAAAATCGTTTTCCGACTGCATTAAGTGAACATGCAAGCTGAGATGTTCCATGCGATGGACATTAATGCGGGCACAGAATTTATAGCCATGTGGTGATGTGTAACACTCTCGACTGTAGTAGCGGGTGTTAATATTCAGCCGCATTTCATCGACAAGTTTGGTAAAATTGATAATTTCCCAGACTATAACGCCATTGCTGTATCGAGGATCCACCAGTGGATTGGGTTTTTCTCGTGCCTTTACTTGCTTTGTTAGATTTTCGATTCGAACATCCTGCTCTCGGCATCGCTGTTCCAAGACAACAATCCGTTGGTACATTGCTGTTATGAGATTCTCGTCAGCTTCGTTTGCATACTGAGCCGGTGGTGGGGGTAGCGCCGATGCTGAACAGCTGCTGCTCACCTTTTGCGGTGAAACCCATTGCGCAAAGGTTTGTTGTTGCACTGCTTCCAGAATTAGATTCATATGTTCATCAATGTCTTTCTTAATGTGATCCTGAATACTCGGTCCGTTGTCAGTGGCCACAAAAGTACATTTCACTGAAACAAATGGGCATCTTTGCTCCACGGGAGATGGCAGCTGATATGGACACTCTAAAAGATGCTTATCAACTTCTATGGGTGATGAAACAACATTACAGCCAAGCGGACTATTTGGGCATTTCCATTTGATCTGATCGATCTCTCGCCTTGTAAAATTGTCTGGGAATATATCATTTTCGGCGGAAAGCTTTTTATTGTCCAGCGGACAACATTGGTTCTCATTTTGAAGCCAGGAGTGAATGCATGATTTACAAAATCGATGACCACACGACGTTAGAACGGGTTCATTTAGCCAGTGAATACAAATGGGACATTCATATCGTGCATCTAGAAGAAACCCAGAATCATCGACCAGTGATGTACAAAATGATGTTGATGTGGTGCGCGATTTGCTTGGTGTTGCGGTGTTGGTTGCAATCGGAGACGGTGGCGAAGACATAGTGCAACTTATTTTATAGCTAATAGTAAAGAATTTGTGCGTTAACTTAAAAAAAACATTAATAAAGTGCAAATTAGAGAGAACGAAAAATTGATTTGTATTATGTATCTAGTGTGTTCGTTTTTAATTGGTTTTTGACATTTGTAAAAGTGTCAGTTGTGACTTTTGCGATTTCGCTCAGAGTAGTGTTCCATGTTCAGAATGGAGGGAAATCTTTGGCGAAAGTTAAGGTATGTGTATTGGAATACAGTGGATTCATGGGGACACATCGGTAGACTGTTTTGTCCCAATTAAGACTGTACCAATAATAAGAAGCGATGACGAAGTATGAAAAAAATTCAACAAAAAATTGTTTCACATATAATATCGATTATTTGACATTTACTTGTCGATGCACTTCTCTCGCCAACTTACTGAAACGAATTGACGTACAAATTGGCCTGCGATATCTGCACTGCATTCCAGGTTTGACTATTTTAACTAAATTAACAACGATTGTTTATTTAGTTACTTTTTGGAATCTGGGACAGCTATTGTTACTAATTTCATGTTGACATTTCACTTTTCATGTGGTAGTGAGTAGTTGTTGTTGGAATCCATGTTTGATTTAAAAAAAAAATTAATACGTGAATCCATGACAGTTGCTTTGTTAGTATGAGTGAAATGAACCACACTTTTGCCTCTTGTTAATTTAGTTAACTTCCCCTCCTTCGAACTGTCACAGCTTGTCAACGCAGTAGTTAAAATAGTTAACTACTGCCGAATTTGGAATGCACTCCAGGAGTGCAACTGTCATGGATTCACGTATTCATTTTTTTTTTAAATCAAACATGGATTCCAACAACAACTACTCACTACCACATGAAAAGTGAAATGTCAACATGAAATTAGTAACAATAGGTGTCCCAGATTCCAAAAAGTAACTAAATAAACAATAGTTGTTAATTAGTTAAAATAGTCAAACCTGGAATGCAGTCCAGGTGGCGAAGAAAATAATCAGATAGATAGGTAGGTAGGTACTCAGGAATCTGTCATCCATCCAATGTTACCAGATTTTTTTTTTCAAAAAACTAAATTCCCAATAAAAACTGTATTTTCAACCAAAAAACTGTAACCTTCAAAAACCAAACGATTTTTTGGAAATTACGGGGTTTTTTTAGTTTTATTAAACAAAAATAACACAAAACAATTAATTTTAAATAATATGCTTAAATACGAAGCACTACGATTTAAAAAAAACTGTAATTTGTACTAGGAGGTCATTTTAAAAACTGTAATTTACAGTTAAAACTATGAATATGGCATCGTTGCATCCATCGGTTATCGGTAAGTACCTACGTGTATTTTTGTACAGGTAATTTATTTATTTTATAAATGCAAAACTATTTTAATTGATGTAATCGCCTTGTTGGTCTAAAATTTAAGTAAGTATTGTTTATGAAAAATAGAATAACCCCGGGTTCATAACATATGTTTAAATCGTTTAAAAGTTGTAAGAAAGACTTGTGTTATTTTCGTTTAAACAATTTTGAATGTTGTATTACTCTTTTTTAACTGTCGGTCCCAACTAACCGAGATTTATCTCAGACTTTGTCGATAACCATCTGCGATATTGCAGAATATTTTAGCAGCATATAACGCTCCATTCGCGAAGGGGAAGAGCTAGTCAAGGCTATTTGTAACTGGTCTGGCCATTAATGCATCCTCGATGACTTCAACACCCAACTTAATCAAATTTAGACATCTGACAAAGTCTTGCAAGTTTTGTGGTTATACCATTTTGTCTATAGGTATGAGTTGCTTTGGGGTACAGCAAAATGGGACGCTCGATACGACACGTTTTCTTTATTTTCCGTTATTGTACACTAGTTAGGAATTTATTTTTATGTTTTACTTAACAAATGTATTTATTTTTCACAATATTTAATTACATATTTAATGTCGCTTAGCTTCTTTTGCGTATATTTTTTCGCTGATCTGTCAAATTTGTATGTCTAGTAGGGTTCAAATTATCGCCGCTAGGGTTCACCCTCCATTTCTCAATAGCAAGCCACGTTGACAAATATAGCAACGCTTCGCACACACTTCTGAAACTGCACAATGGCAAAACGGTGCGCAACACCACGGGATATTGCCGTTACTTGCATAGCATTGGGTCAATTTGCTGTCTCGTCGCTGTTGACAGACATGTATAGGCGTTATTTTTTTTGTCAAAATGTAGGTAGATTTGTCAAAATGTGTATGTATATATGCGATGAATTTGTCCCGAATAAGCATTTGCTGTCTAGAATAAGCGAACAAATTTCAATCTAAAATGTACATTCGTTTCCGTTCTTTAGCATTTGTCCACCGACTACCCGGTGTCCCAATAAAGGAAATCCACGTATAAATATTTCTCATATGCATATAATCTAATCAACCTCGATTTACAATACATACCACGACACGCAATTTTTCATAGCTTCAGCGAGAAAGATCCGTTTTTCCACAGTCAAGGCTAATGATGTGGGCTACGGACAGAGTGAACACGAGAAGCGAAGCGAAAGCTAAAGCTAAAGATTCTAAGCTATAAGCAAAGCGAATGGTGTCCATAATGAACGTGCATCAAAATTAACAACATCCTTGAATTATGGAAATGGATTCGTTAGAAGAAGAGGACTTTCCATTGAATATTTTATTTTTCAGCCATTCATTGTTTGGAAAAAGACAGTCCGTTCAATATATAAAAAATTACGTAATAAATATGACGAATTTTATCATATTTACAAAGACTTACGAAGACATCCGAAAACATCCCGACAAAAATGGCTGAATGCTTTTAAATGTCATTAAAAGTATTCGATTATATACCCAAATCTATTGACAGCTTCGTTTTAGTTTGAATTTCTTGCTAAAAAACTGAGCAGAAGAGTTTATTCGCTTTTAGCGCCAATTTTCGCTTAGCATGTATCGTAGCATCGAATCTACTATGGCCAGTGTAATTAAAATGTATGGGCGCAGTTTATTAGCTTTGACCTGTCAAACCTTAGCTTTAGTTTTCGCTTAGCTTTTCGCATGCACTCTGTCCGTAGCCTAAGAGTTTATTTCCAATTTATCCCGCTCCGAAGCAAGAGAGCTAATGGTTATGTTGGAAGTTGGAACCAACGCGAATACGTCTACTAGCAGTCTATATAATATAATACATTACCTATGTAATATGTCAATGAGTATGAGGGCTTCTTTGGCTGCCACATTCTTTGTAAAGAGTGTTTAATGTGTTGTAGAGGTTAGTACAGTATAATCTCGATAATTCGTACCCCGTTAATTCGTAAACCCCGCTTATTCGAAATAAACTGCTGGTCCCTTGAAAAAATCCCTGTTATTCGTAAAAAACCAGTGCATTTTGGTCCCCTCGGTAATTCGCAATAATTTCCGTATGACTTTGCCATTAAACGTCTTATAATTCGTAAGTCTGTGTTGACAACCCCGTTTATTCGAAAAAAAAAACCTGCTTCTCTCTCTTCAATCCTCTGAAATACGTTTGTTAGGTACATGTTTATGTTTAATTGGAAAGACAGAATAAGAATTTGGTTCTTAGAAAAGCAAGAGAGAGCGAGATGGAAAACGTTCACACTTGAGAATGTGTGTAAAATGGGACCACTACTACAATTGGGTGCTGTTTCTGCTGAAATGTTAGTCATTTTTACACATGTATTCACAAACTGACTGTTAAAACTTATTATCCCGGTAAATCGAATTTTTATTTTTTAAGTCTTCAATAATTCGTAATCTCGCTATTTCGAAAACCTCTATAATTCGTAATAAACTCTAGGTCCCTTGGTATTACGATTTATCGGGATTGTACTGTAGTTCCAAGTAGAAGTCATTAAGTAAGATTTGTGACAAATACCAGTCTCTCTTATCTTCAAGCTTCAAGGCTAGTTGAAAAATAAGTACGTCACTAGAATGCAATTCAAACCAATAACAATAACAACTCAAACATTTGCATACGTCATCAAATTACGTTTGTTTAAAATTAGTTCTATTTGCCTGATAAAGTCTGTTAACCACAAAACGCAATAAACAACAATACGCCAGTTGATAGTTGAAAATAAATAATTGAGTACGTACACATTTTCAGATTTCATAATTTAATTAGGTACCAATGTATGATTTTATGTTTCTCACCGATAAGAATTTCATTCGTTAAGAATTTTGTACCTACACGTACTTGTATCATCAATTTTACCAACAAATTTACATATATAATAATAATAAAACAAAAAATGCCAATATTCAGTTGTTATCAAGTCTGCGACCGATTGGCTTTTGAATCCATCTGAAAAATTGTCAAAATCCTATCAGTTTAAAATGACTTGCTTTTGAGGTGTGTCATTGCTTTGAATAGCTAGGGGATTATCATTTATCACCGTTATTCTGAGTTTTAGTGAGTTACCTATCGCATACTGTACTGCTAACAAAATATGGGAGGTCAGGGTATGTTATTATTTTGAATTTAGCACAAAAATTTCAATTCGCAAAAACTTCCTCTAGCGTGTGGTTCGTCTTTCCCATAAACGTGCATCACACTCACACAATAATTGGTCAGTATTGACCTGAGCACAAACCAGAGAGAAACCAGAGTTCTTACTGGTTTGTGGACCTGAGTTCGGCACGGTGTACTACAGCCAGCCCACAAACCTATACTAACATAATCTCTGATGTGGTTTTCCATTGGGACAAAAAATCAATTTTTTTTTTGATCCGGGTCACATAGTTCATGTTACATTGGGCAAAAATATCAATATTTTTTTGATCTGGATCATTTTTTGCAGATTACGATATTTTTCGAGATTTATGTCGTTTTCCATTGGGCACATCCGATTTTTATTTCAGATCTCCGAATTTTCGTGGCGAATGGAACATGAAAGCAGATTATTCTGACTTTGTAAATGCATTAGTGCGTTATTTGACAGCTCATCGGCTGAGAAATTGTTTTTTTTTTGTCGATGGAAACATACGAACTTCATATGGATAATCGTATCGACGAAGAATTGAAATCCACAGATGACCACAAACCACAGAGAACTAGACCGTCGACTTCCGTGCACCTACCATGGGCCTAGGATTTTTCAATTATGCGTGCGTTAATGGCGCTCCTTTGATTTTGTACAGCACCAATACATGAAAAATCCTGGGCCCGCCGCGCCGCCGGCAGCTTGTAGGCAAAGTCCGTTATGTGGGAGGAGTCGACGGTCTATTTTCTATTATATGTTGTTTGTGCAGATGACGAGGAAGAAGAATAAGATCACGACATTGATAGGAATTGCTTCAAAATTAAGTCCATGTCCATTATTTGCGTTTGCCACGAAAAATCTGAGATCTGAAGTGCCCAATGGAAAATCACATAAAGGGAGTCTGATTTGGGAATACACTGAGCAAATTTCGTTACCGTTATTACTTGTCAAGCTTAAAATTGCTCAGAATACGCCATTAATTCGGGAAAATATACTTTCGGAAGAATTATTGTTATTATTATTACCACTTTATTAATACCTATGTAAGTAAATTGGAAAATTAATACATGTAGGTACTTAAATATAAAATGCTACCAACGGAGAATTATTTTAGTTCAGCAATTTTAAAATGTCTATATTTTCGACCAATTTTCTAAAAATCCTCAAAGAATGCGATTTAAACAAAATATAATGTAGGTACCAACCTAGGTATAACACACGCTATCGAATTAAAGTTATCTTTGATTGTTATTCATATTCTGATAGGACAGGTGATTAATACAACACGTGTTGATCTACGGCAGAGTCAGACTTAGCATAGTAAATATACCCGATAGGATTTTCCGCATAATAAACTTATACGTACTTGTAATGAGTTGAAATTATCAATATTCTTGTGAATTATCAATAAATGGGTATTATGACTATGGTTGAGTTGGTAAGGCCTGCTGTTGCATAATACCTCTATCATATCGGGACACAGTCTCTTGAGGAAACATAGATACTCAATCTGGTTTTGTCAGTTTTTGTGAACAGTGGAAGTCTAGTCTAGTCTACCGGCGACTAGATTCTTACATGTGCCAGTTTTCAACTTAGCAACACCAACTTTTAATTTCCTCATTTTTCCGGCTTTATCCAAAAGTCCTTTATGGAAGATAGGTTTATTTCGTTCTTAAGCTGTTCACCAGAATGGTGTTTAACTACGACGACTTATTCGTGAACCAAAAGTGTTTTAAAATTAGTTTCTTGTTTATTTTATTCAATTTAGCAAGGAATAGTGAAGAAGTTCGCTAGAGTTCTTAGTGGAAAAACATGCAATACACCAATCCCAGGCCCAAAGAATATTTCCTATAACCATAACTAATCTATCGAACACCGATGAGAGAACGCATTTTTGTCCTCATCAGTCTATTTTATCGCAAGTTTAGGTATAGAAAGAGCGTTATGTAATGAAATACATAAATATTTGAACTTTTGACATTGATTGAGAGCCTAAATTAAATCCCTACTGTATTGTAGCTCAACCTCTCCATTTCCGTATTGAGTGAATTCAAAAAAATCTCCGTCAACAAATTGATTACATTTACAGTTTATGTAATAGGAAACAGTTTTCATTAAATGCACATTGTAATTAATATCAATTTAATTCTATCAGTGTCAGCTCAGCGTTAACCAATGCAATATTATCGTCCGCCCAAATTTGGACTTCGACTAAAACGTTAGTGTTACAGCGAAGGCATTTGAGAGCTCGATGTGAAGTAATACGCATATCTCCAGACATATAAATAATTAATCTGCGTGTGAATTCCAATCATCGGTTATCACTTCGCGACGATTTGTTGTGGTCGATTAATTTTTTAAAATTCAGATCCATTTGGCCTTTGTACTGTCTGCTCCCGTCGATTGACGACAGAGGAATCATTTTTTTTTTAATTGATAAACCAATCGCATATTGTTGGACGTTTTGGTAATTTATTTGAGTATATTTCAAAATCATTTATAAATAGAGAGAACAAAAAATCACATTTATATGTTAGCCAATGGCTTACAGGCTCTAGTACATCACTACTTAGATTTAACTTAGATACTATCGTTTTGATTATAATGCTTTATGTATTGCTTATTTAAGTAAAAGTAAGCAAGTGTGTTCTACACAATTTTGATTACTGCTTGCATTGTCTAGTTAATAAGTACCTACGATCGATATATGTATAACATAAAAACATGTAAAACGTTGTCTGACTTCGTTGTGTACATAATGAACGAATGATAACGCTGCAACAACGTGTCGTATATTTGGCAGGAGGACACGAACATAGCATTGAGCTTAATTTTTCTTAATAACTCGTAACTTTTTGTACTTACAAACTACGAATACACTCATGAAAACAACATGCCACTATTTTTGGCACGAATAACTCTTCTCCTAGTTGACGTAATACGATTTAGAATTTTAAATTGTCCCTGAGATAGGCCTTCTGCTTAACCTCTTCCTTCTCGCAGCTACCCTCTGTAGATCGCCTCAGACATACCTTTTCAGGTCGCAGAACAAAACATTGCGTCTGTACAACGTTAAAGAATAACTTGCCAACCATATTGGCGTCCGAATTCTCTGCCATTTTCAGGCAAGTACGGAAACGACGATCACAGCTACAGTGACTTAGAGTGAATGGACGGTAATTGAAGAGATCGTATTTCTTAGACATGCCAGGTATGTGGATTTGGCAATGATCGTGACGACGGCAGCACTTGTCCGCACTCGTTGCACCGCCTAGGTGATTGTAATGACCAGCCGTATTCCCACGACCGCACCATCGCGTGTTCGGTGCGATTAGCCAATCAGAAAGCTCTCGTCGTTTTCTTGAATGAAAATCATCTGGAAAACCTGCTACCGCTGCCTCGGGATTCCGTTTATAGTCCACACTCTGTGAAATAGACTTTTCTAGACTGTCTAGAGTCTGTTGCGGCGGAGATACGATTGTTGCACTGTTACAAGCGTTGAGGCAAAATAATAGAAAACATAAAAGTGACGCGTATTCTGTATACATATTTATCGTTTTATTGGATTATTGTCAAAATAAAATAAAACAGGCGAAAAAGCGAACACAAGCCTCTAGGTCGTATCAGTTTCACGGAAAAAAGCTAACTACTGCTCGTTGACGTTTTGCGTGCCATTTTATATTGACCACTTGGATTGGACTTGTGTTGCTACAAAAATTCCGATGACCAATGTATATTGCAGGAACGCTGGGGGTATACCGTATACCTATACGTATAGTTTCTGAATGATTAAATTTGTTTTCATGTTAATGCTATTGTATTAATAATTTAGTACTTGATTACAGGCGAGAAATGTTTTTATTTGGAGAGATTTAACGATAACAAACGCGCGTACTTTGGTATTGCAAAAAGTAAACAAACAGCGTTAATTCACAGTGGCACCCCGTTATCTGTCAGCCGTCGTACTTTTGAATTGTGAATGCCTTTGGAAGTGTTCATCAGGTATGCAAGTTACTCTTTCGTTAGAAAGAGTGTTTAAGTGGCTTGTGGCTTTACATAATTCATACGCGGTTTTACAAAGTTTTAATAAAAGTTTCACCTTGTCATATTATTTTAATAATTTGCGAGACAAATACGAAAAAAAAAACACACACACATGAAATCAAAAAAACAAACTTCCCATCTAAATAACTTATTTAAAACAAAGCAAATTTAAAATGGTTGGATTTTGGATTTGTTTAAAAATTGTTAAAAAGTTTAAAATACCTACCTAAACATGAGCAAAACATTGCAGAATTTAAATTTCGTGTTTATCGAATTTATAAAAGCTGAAAAGTTAATTTAGGTAACATGAATTGCGCACTTAATTTATTCAATAATATTTAAACAAATTTTGAAGAAAAAAAAAATACAATTTGGTTGACCTACCTACTAGTTGTTGACGTTTAAATAAAGGAGGTAAGAGGATGTAATGCCTAAATCAATATTTTGTTGCTTATTTCATTCGAACTGATTTTAAATTTGTATTATTTATAATAATTATAAAAAATAAAAATTGTTTAAAAATTGCAAATAATCAGAACATGTATTGTATATGTAAGTACGTTAAGATTTAATCAATTTGTGAATTTCTGGTTTTATGTCGAATTAAAAAAACCCGGATTTTCTTATATTTTGTAGTAAGACTTTGTAAAAAAGACTTGTACCATACTCACTTGACCATTAACATTTTGTTCGAAAAGTGACTTGTGCTAGTATAAAATCAATAAACAATAGGCCTGTTTTATTGGCAATCTATCTCAGTGAAGTAAAATAAGTAGAATCTTTAACACGCAATTACAACAACTACACGCTGGTTGTTTGACACTATCGAGACTCTATATAGTTGTTGTAATTGCGTGCTGAAGATTCTACTTTACTTTACTTTACTTCACTGACATAGATTGCCAATAAAACAGGCCAAACATAACAATAACAATAATGTAGGTAGCAATGTTTGAAAATTAGTTTTCTTCCACAAATTCCTCTACAGGGTACAGAAAGGTAGGACGATTCTGAAACGGCTTGTACTAAATACTATTCTTCTTTGGGTTAATGCACTGCGCACACGAGGTGTTTTGACGAACCGAACGCCTCCAGGACCTCCACAAACGATTCGAACCCCTGAAAACATCGAACGACTTTGGTCCCCCTATTTATCCATGCGCTATTATTTTTAATAAGGTTACCTAAAGGCATTTTGTTTACGACCACAAGCACCGAACACTCGAAGAGTTGAAGAAAGCGATTCGCGTCGAAGCAGCCCAAATCGACAGACGAATGTTAGAAAGAGTGGATGCTAACTTTCGACTGGTGATCGAGTATATCGTAATCATTTTGCTTTCTGCCACCTAAAATGTTCGCCTGTGGAATTGGTTTTTCTTAAGACCAGTGCGTACTTAAGAAAAAGCGAGGAAGAAACATGAGCATAACCAAATTATTTTGGCAATTTGGGTACGTACAAGCCAAAGAAATATTAGCTGCCAGTAAAAAAAACAACCATTATTTGATCATAATAGTAGTCTACTTACATTCTTCCACTGCCTTTTATAGAGATTCGTGTGTGTGTGTGCGATAGACTTATACTGCTTATCTCATTTGACCAAATTTTGACTTATACTCCTTCTACCGACCATTTTTATTATGTACCTTTTATTTTGAGCTTTTGAGCTCGTAGGACGTAGGACAAGGAGCGCCCTCAGGATCATATAGCCTTGTCTGCATAATGCGGGGCTCTATGCAGATCGACTCTTCTTTCCCCAGCTACTCGTTGGAACAATATTTCTTTCATAAATAAAACAACAACAAATTAAAAAACAACCTCGGCTGCCAGCGGCGCATTCTGGCCCGTCTTCACTCGAAGGCGGAAAAGAACTGGAGCGGGAGAGGGATTCCTACTCATGGGCAACGCCCTGGTACTGGAACATGAAAGGAACCGGGATGCTCTTCCCTCAATTTCGGAGGTCTCCATCCCAAACAAACCGCCTGCCCCACCGATGGGCAAAAAGAGACCGCTCGTAAGGAATAACCAACTTCGAAAGAGTCGCCCTCTAGCCAACAGCAACAGCTCATCGAGGGTTACAGGGGTAGGCCCACAATGCCGACTGGAGCGGTGCCAAAAAGGTGCAGGTCCCTGTATGAGGTGTCTAACGATTCTAAGAAGACTAAGAAGTGCACCAAGAGCACCAAATCTGTTTCAGATGCGGTCATGGACGACCTCATAGTCACAGTAGTGGACCTATCAGACGAGGAAGGTAAAATCTCCTACGACAAATGGGGGTTCACCGAGAATTTAATCATGGACTGTCTCTGTGAGTACCTACCTTCGCACCAACCGGCAACCGCTTACATTCAAAGATGCAGGATGGTACCAGGGGTCAGTAAAACTGATCGCCTGTGATGACCAACTGTCGGCTGACTTTATCAAAGCAGCCATCGGTAGTCCGGGTCTCGCAGGCAAACACTCTGGAAGGTCGTTGGAAACCACAGTGGTCCTAATGAGGAACCCAGGAAAACTGGGCGTTCACTTGTCATCTCAATGATGGCTGAATCTCCAACTATGGTGAAAGGGAGGAACTTCCTCATAAAATACGGTCTGAAGTAAGTAGATATGAGTCGTCCAGCTACAGCATATCGTCACATAAATTGATAGCCAAGCTGCAATCAAATTCATAATATCCAGCGAAATAAGATCTAAGGCGATGGAAGATTGCCGCGTATGTCTTAACGAACTGGACAGTACAACCTCACCCTCTGCTGGGTTCCTGGTCACTGTGACATCCCAGGGAACTGTGCAGCTGACGAACTAGCAACGCTAATTGCATTCTCACCGAGAGCTACTTTAAACTAACTAACTAACTAACCAGTTGATAACTTTTACTGGCTATAAATAAAGTAGATGACGTGCAGTATATACATGTGCATATTTAAACTTCACATTCAGTTACCGGTACTGGGTCGTACTTCCGACTTCCGACTCAGTTACATGACACTGCCTTATACACAACGTTATCTATTAACAAGCAAACAAAAGAAACAGAACGTAAGTAAAATAGAACGAGAATAAAATCGCACATTAAACAATCATATCAATGTCATCTGCACGCTGCAGCAAAGATCCACTAACTTACAACGCTTCCTTCCACCTATCGCCGCGTAACACTCCAATTATTATCAATTGTTCCACGCCATATTGTTTCTGGTGTCTCTATACTGCACACGAGTATATGTTGTTATGCAAGTGCAGTGGCGATAGTGAAGAACAAATCCCTCCGCCAAAGATAACCATCGGCAGCGGGGTGGATTGAAAATCCCGACAAAAAGAGAACAAACAGCATCCACACCATGTTCTCGAACACATGTGTGGCAATGGCAACAGCAAAGCAATGCCATAACATGGATTGCAATAATTTATTATGGATTTTATATGTGTCTCCTGGTCGAATGATGATAAAGTTGGAGCTGGTGTGCTATAGGCACCTCCGGGGACAGAAGGAGATTGTCTTCAGCAACAACTGCCTGCAAAAGTCATCTTTGCAGCCACAGAACTGCCACCGAAGAAGAGAAGCACTCAGATTATGGCTTAAACCTGGAGCTATGAAATAACTGTTGCTGTACCGCAGATTAACTTCTCCTTCTTCTGGATTGTCTTTCGCCCGTTAAAAGATGTCAAGTTCTGCGTTTTTTTTATGGCCAAGTATTAAATCTGTCTTTACAACTTCTTTGCTTCATTTTTGCGTCGTCGGCGTCGTCGGTCGTCGTTGAGTTGTGTATATTCATGATAATCTCTGGGTTCTGGTAACTGACTTCAGATTTGAGATCTTGAGTGCAGAAACTAGAAGAAGTTGCTGCAGGTTGAGTGCAAAAATTAGGCCACCGTCCATCTAGTAAACCGTTTTTTTTACTCTTTTCAGTTTTCTTCGTTGTGCACAGGCTCGCGCCAGTTTGTTGTTGATATTTTTCTAAGTTGATATGCTACTCCTGGTCTATATTTCTCGGGACGGAAGAGATTAATTGCATCTCCAGTTGCATCCGAATGAAGATCACTTGCTCAAGATTCAATTCATTATAATTTATTTGCCCTAGGGAGATGAGTGAGTGCGATCTGTGTTCTTGCTCGAAGAATGGAACTCATAGTCAGATTTGGGTCAGTGGTATTATGTAGATGGGGGCTGGAGAGTAATTTAGGCCATTGTAACATAACCAGAATATTTTGAAATTTTTGCGCACAACCGGATCCTGGCTGTACGATGCTAATGCCTTAGCATACTGTGGCGGTTAACGAGAAGAGAACGCATTAGTGGTGCAAGCTCAGTTTGGAAAGGAGGAATGTTGCTTTGATGTAATGGTCTTCATTTGTAAGCAGTTGATTTTGAGTAGAGAAAAACCTTTGATGCTTTATACATGGGAATGGCATTTGGAGAAAGGAGTGCTTTAGCAAACAATGAAGATTCCATTAGTGATGGATGGAGATGCAAGAATTGTGTACAGATCAGCGGTTTGAAGGCATTGGAAGAGTTTGAACTCTTTGCAATGTCCTTTCGTCTTTTGTGGCGAAGCTGAAATGGTACAATGAATCTAAGGGTATATTCGATATTGGAGCTGGGTAACAGAATTTAAATTTTGATTAATCGCAGTAGATTAAGTAAACTGATTGCAGAGCCACACACCTAAATAATATAAATAGAGTAGGTATAGTATGTAGTATAGTATAATCCTAGATTCCCAGCTCAGCTGGAAGGAAAACATAGAGGATCGCATCAAAAAAGCATACATGGCACTACGCCTGTAAAAGAGCATTCTTTAACACCGGGGCTTCAATCCGCACGTGGTACACTGGCTGTACACATCAGCAATAATGCGGCCCATCCCAACATATGTTACAGTTGTGTGGTGGAAGGCCATTGAAAAAAAATACCATCTTTCAAACCTCACTAAACTTCAAAGGCCAGCATGGATTGGGATAACGGGTTCCTAAAGAACAACACCCAATAGAGGTGATGCTAAACCTCACCCCTCTGGATATTTAGTGTAGCTGCAAGGCGGTCAAAAGAGTGTCTGGAATATGGTCATCCAAACCCTATTGGCCCGCCTCCATTGAAAGGATATTCACTAGCAGAATTCCGGACAGAAGCGAATGGGAGAATGGGAGTGCAAAGCATTAACAGAAGAAGAGGAGATAGCCCTCTATACCGACGGTTCTAAGATGGATATTGGTACAAGCGCGGGTATCTTCAGTGATACACTTAACCTGCGAGTATCATTCCGAATCACCGATGACTTTCAAGCGAAAATTGCTGCTTAAATCCTAGCGGCAAAGGATCTAAAGAGACGACACTGCCGATAAACAAATCTCTATATATGCACTCTGACAGCCAAGCGGCCATAAAAGCCATGGAGTCAGTTGTGGTGAAGTCAAGGGCAGTAAGTCATTGCAAGAAATACCTGGATGAATTATCATAAGCCAATGAGGTGACCTCATTGAGTACCAGGGCATATGAATATTCCGGGTAATGAACAGGCGGACGAGCTTGCAAGAAACGGGTCGAAAATGTACGCATCAATGGCCCTAGAATCTGTTAGAACTCCGCTAAGCACTCTTGCAAGAAGATTGACATTGAATCCTGGAGTAGAACAAACCTATCCTGGACCAATCTCAAAAAAGAAATCCAAATTCATGATCGGATATTCGCATACTGTGCGATAGGCGTACATGAACATTGAACATGCGGAAAGGCCTGGAATACTGCATAATGACTTTTGCAGAAGCTGTATAGACGTTGAAGACATATAATAAAACAAACTTCTCATCCTCTGTTACTCTTACGACAAGCTGGAAAATGTTCGTGTTCGTGCCAATATTCTTCACATCTGTTAAAATGTTAACCAATCATTTAAAATTATTTATTTCTAAGCGCATTTAATCGAGTATACGTTTACTTAATACCAATAGCAAGTAAAAGTATGCTCCCTATCCAATAACCAAATTTACTTCTTTACCTCTCAATAATGACAAACAATGCCGTCTACATTTAACTCCCAGCCTATACCATCTTAACTATAATATATTCAAAGCCTCACGTCTGTAGACTCCATGTACCTTCATCGCATTGCACATTATTTTGACATTGACACGTCATGACTTTTATGCCATTAGCGATAGCACAAGCAAATCCCGTCACAATGTAAGGAAATTCTTCAATCAAAGATAATAACTCCAACTGTCCACTTAGTAATCAGCTATAAGTAACTATGGAAAAGATAATAGTCACAGTTGTGCGGTTTTTCATTGAGAAAAAAAATATTTTTTTGTCATCCATATCACTTTTAATTATATTTTATTTGGCAACAAAATTAATCTTTTTTTGTTTTGATTTCGATCACTTTTGCACATCCTCCACCAAATTCCAATATACTTTTGACAGCTCTCGAAAACATTTTGGAGTCGTGGACTGCCAATATAATTACAAAAGCAGTTCAATTTGCTTTGTTTCATGTGTCTGTGGCACGATATCGGATATTCCCAATGGAAAATATCTTTAATCTTAAGCTACTACGTCAGATTGCAATTCAGTTGATATAACATTAATGAGTCAAATCAAACGTCAACGACAATTAAAATAAACTGAATCGTCATATTTTGTTAGGGCAATTTTCTATTCGTCACTCTCGTCAGTAAATTGATTTAGTATTATTTTTACTTTGCTATTCTTCTGGTTAGTCCAGTCGTCCAGTTTTGATTAAAGAAAAATAACATCATACTCGGTACGTCAATGTTTAGTTGCGTTTGATTGAGTTCACTTTGTAGAAGAAATGATGAGGATGACGCATTCGTGATTATGCATCATGAACGGGCGGAACTGACGTCAAAAATGTTCACGGGTTGGTACTATTTGTGCCATAATAGCGCTGTGTAATTGAGTGTGGTTAATGTTTTAGCATAACTTCAGGTCAGTGGGTCAATGCACAAGTGCAGACCAATTTGTGCGGATTTCTTTCATCTTTTGTCTATCATTACCACCGCTATTTATTTATAATTTCAGTTTATACTGATTGTTGTGCATTTGCAAAATTCTAATCAATTACATAAAACTGTAGTTTCTGTGTTTGCATGTTTGAAATAGACTTGATAAAGTGGCAAATTGAAGGTTTAGTTTTTAAGCATAGACATTGGATAAACGCAGAAATAAACTTTTTACCATTCAAGAGTTAAGTGATGTCTGACGTTTAAAAAAGATTCGTATAATTAAATGGAACGCTATATTATAGAGCTAGATGATGATGTTATTCAATGGCCTCGATGCTATAAAGAAAAAATGCCTGCCAAGCTTAAAATTTTAACAAGTAATAGATCTTACATCTATTAAAACATGTTTTCGCTGGGAAATTTAAAGAAGACTTATGCGAAGGGAAAAAGTAAACCGCAAACCACTGAGCAAAGGAAGTCTAATGGTTCCAAATTAAGCCCACCGAAAACTGTCTCACTCATTAAAAAACGTTTGACAAACATTTGAGAGTAGAACTTTATGACAAAGGTTTACATTTGAGGCATTTAGTTAAAAAAAAAAAAAAAATAGGCGGCGCAACAGGCGGTAGACACACAAGGCCCAGCTTCTCACAACCATTCGTTTTGCGTGAGTTTCTATTTTTGGAACGAATGGAAGGGATCTACAATTTTATGCCGAGTCCGAATGGCGAATTGAGAAGCTTTTTCAGGACAGTCATACTCTCGGATGTTTGTCAGACGTTCGCGAGAGGTGGCGCAGTAGAAAAAACCTTAAGATGTAATTTGTGTTTTTCCGGGGATCGAACCTGGAGAATCCCTCGCACAGTAGTCCAGCACACTAACCACTGCGCTACTGCGCCCGCATTTAGTTACGTCATAAAATGCTATAAGGCCTCTTCTATTGAATTCGTCTTTAAAAAAAAACTCAAAAACTTTGTAGAGCAAAACAGTTGATTTCGAAACTTTAAGTTTTCCATACTTTCCAATTTTTCACTCTTGTTGGCTTTATAAGCATAAAACTGACACTCTTTGACAACTACTCTCAAGTAAACCAAAGTCAAAGTGATATCATCGGCTTGGCCGATTGCTTTGATACCACTGCATATAAGTCATGCAAAATGTTAGACATGTGAGTTAGTATGTAAGTACATTGGTCTAATAATGGCTTTGTATGGAAGGTACCAAAACTACTTGACCGATATATTATCCCATTTCCAATACCAACCTGACGACGGTATAAATAATTCCTCTCACAAAATTGCATTCCGCCTAGGTCGATTCGTTTGGACGCTATCGTGTTTTCAGCAGACATGCGGACTGACGACGGACAGACGGACATGGCTAAATCGATTCAGAATTTGATCCTGATGATTAAAAATATATATACGCACTAGCTGCACCTTCCTGGCTTTGCCCGTGCCCAGGAGCTATATTGTTTCTTGTCAACTCCTTTGGGGCGGGGTATACATGCGAGTACCTATAGATATACATTATACATACCAGAAATTGCCCTTCTAACCCATTATCCCGAATTTAATGCACACTTTAAAATGTTACGGCCGTGACTATTATTTACAACTGTTACATCATAATGATGTAAAATAAAACATTTGTACTTACTTTTCAATGCCATTAAAAGTAGATTTTGTTTTTGTTTATAGCATCTCCATTTCACGATCGATTAAATGTGGGTCACAGCGTTTCCATAAGTCTCTATCTGCATTTGCGTCCCACTTTTGCTAAATTATTAAAACTTAATTTATTTCTCACTGTCACGTCACGACATACAAGGCAAAGTGATAGTTTTTGAAACTTTACAGGACGTAGGTTAGGTTAGGTATTCAATGTTGTCAGTTATCATTGGATCGGTCATTCAGGCATTCAATAGCTTCACAGTGTTTCATAGTTGCATGGATAAAGGAATAAAATAGTCATTAAGCAAACCACAGTACTAAATCGTGATCTCAACTTGAGAATCTAGGCCACCGTCGCGTCTGTGAAGATGACCAAGAGAAGTATAGCTATACAGTCGGAGGACATCAACGAATTATAATGCCCTCTTCACAAATTACGTTTAAATAATTATTGAATAAGAATAACATAATAATTGATGTGCGAATAAAGATTTGGCGCGTCAAAATGGGATCATGGAAAAATAGCTCGTGTACCAAATGTGATACGTACATAGCGCGGCCATTAAATAATTTGATGAAGACAACGCCGATGCTCATGGATTTCAAATGTCTTTAATTTGTTAAATAAAGAAATATTAAAATTTTTTGTGCACATCACTAGTCAGTATTGACGATTAAAATCCGTTTCAAATTTTCGGGCATGCTTTCTCTCCATGAGCAGCAATTGGTAAGCATCTGTATGAGATTAAGAAGGATAGGGTGTGAGATATAATTGGATAGGTTGTCAAAATAAGAGTATTGAAATTGTAGTAGAAGAAGAAGAAACGATTTTTTTTTATTACAATTAGATAGGTAGGTCGTGGGCGCAGTAGCGCAGTGGTTAGTGTGTTGGACTACTGTGCGAGGGATCCCAGGTTCGATCCCCGGAAAAACACAAATTACATTTTAAGGTTTTTTCTACTGCGCCACCTCTCGCGAACGTCTGACAAACACCCGAGAGTATGACTGTCATGAAAAAGCTTTTCAATTCAGCCGTTCGGACTCGGCATAAAATTGTAGGTTCCTTCCATTCGTCCCAAAAATAGAAACTCACACAAAACGAATGGTTGCGAGAAGCTAGGCCTAGGGTGTCTACCTGCCTGTTGCGCCACCTATTTATTTATTTATTTTATTTTTTTTAGATAGGTAGGTTATGGTATCTAGGTAGGTATGTTTGTGTTTCTTAACGAAACACGCCTATAATGAATGAAAGTAACAACTCAATTTAATGTAGGTATACATTTAGAAAAAGACCTGAAATAGTTTCAATTTGGAACGATTTCAGTTTGCTCATGTCGTCATGACTGACAAGAGACCTCATTGTCACACAAACAAAAAAGAGCAATGGAATAATATTATTTTTGCTTCTTCATATGTCACATTCACTTCCATAATTAAAAGTCATGTCGTATACCTATATAAAACGTGATACGTGCTCCATTCTATGGTAGAGATTTCACCCAGGAGTGTAATTTGTGCTAAGTACGCACTCACTGTTCCACATCTGCGATTCTGTTTGAAACTAATGTACCGGGCATATGTATATGTCAGTGTTGAGTAGTGACACCTTTAATATGATTGGCGGAAAGTACGCTAGATGATAATGTAATAAATTGTGTGTAAACTACTGCACTTTGCATAGTAATAAAGGATCTTTTAGAACATGCTATCGAAGAATTAAGGAAATCCTCTGTTGGAAGAAATTAGAGACGCTACTCAAGAATGATAAGACGCTTCTAACCTAAACATAATTCTGATACTTCAGCACAATAGATTAGATATTTAAGGTCGACGAGCATTATATAGCTTTGGAAATTAATATGCTGTCCATTATCCATTTTAAAATTGATATAGCTAAAATAAAAATACTTTGTTTTTTAAAAGGGGACCATTTTTGGTTACAAACTTAAACACTTTACAATGCACCAAAGTAATTGAAAAACAAATACGTTTCAAAAGATGCGCGAACGTATGAAAGCTCGTACGTTCATGCTAATAATTAATTATAATTAACAATAGCACCCTTCGGTTTTATTGTGACGAATCCTTTTTGGTCGGCGCCGGCCGGCGCTCGGGTGTACCTATGGTTTGAGTGGTTTCCTCGATCAAAAATAGCAATTTCGTCGTTGAGTTAAGTGTGTGAAGGGGTCCAGCTTTTGAGATCGTAAGACCAGAAGAAGAAGAAATTCCGACCACTCGACCATTACTAAAATCATACGGGCAAGTAACTCTCCTCTTCTGACTGCAAACTGGAATATTACAAAGCTAAGCTAAAGGCCAAAGGGGATAGAATATGCGCACTCGATAAGAATTATGCGCCAAAGAATGCGTTTCTACTAACCACTGGTAAGGTAGATATTATTGGCAGCTCGTCCGCCATATTTGTTTTCTTTTTTTGACAGTTATGACATCACTCGTAACCATCTAAATTTTATTTGAATTTGTAGTTTTATGTGTTTATGTTTTTAAAATAACTGCAATGTGTAATTGCAATTCGAAATAAAAAATACTGAACATAGTACAATGGTGGGCACAAGTATTTTTTTCAAAAATCTCTTCGCTAGCATTTTTTCTGTTTTTTTGGATGGGATGATCTCAAAAAAGTTTTGTATGAAAAGGAGGAAAAAGTGTCGAAAATAGTCATTTTTAGCAATTTTAAAAAATCATAAAAAGAGATTTTTGAAAAAATTTGTTTGCAGTCACTATTAGAATTGTTTGAAGAATCTTTTTGCATCAAAACGTTTTTTGTTTGAGACCGAGGAAAAAAGTAGACTTTCACACAAATTCTAAATTTTCAATAGGTACCTACTTAATGGGTTAAGGAAAGTTTTGTATCATTCAAACGGAATTTAAATGACCTTTATATTGATGCCAAAATTTACATGAAGTAAGTTCAAATTATGAGTAGAATTAACTTTAGTTTCGTCAAAATACTTATGCCCACCATGTACATATTCCTTTTTTTTGTTTTCCTAAAGAGAAGAACATTAGGAAACAAGTTTTGGCGAAGAAAATATCAGTTGAATGAAGAAATATCGCGAATTTATTTTCTTCGTTTCACTCCGGATGATATGGAAAGAAATCTCCAATTTGAAATGAGTATGTTATACAGTATTTGAGTTTAAGAAATCAACAAAAGTTGAAGTTGGGAACAATTCCAACTTTAGTTGAAGAAAAAGGTATTAAAAATACACCCATCTTTGGGCCTAATATCTATAAAAATTAATGCGCATTGTCACACGAATACTTATATGGTTCATAATCGATTAGAGACATTTTGGAAATATAATCTACTCGCCACCCACTTTGCGCTTCCCCAGTCCTTAAAAGGATACTTAACGGTTACAGGATGATCTGGATAACGCATACCTTAAGATTTTGAGAATCATACTTAAATCTAAGTGGTTCTTTCAAATGAGAGGATCTTAAAAAATTATACATTTTACCGCTCCTGAGATTCATGCATCAATTTAGGAGCGGTAAAATGTAGATTCCACTAGACCATTCCAAAAAAAAAAAACGTATTTCTGAGCCGTAGAACAGTGGTTGCATTTTATCTCAACAGATATTTCTGTCATATTTATTTTGACACATATATTAATGCAGCTCAGCATATATCTCAACAAAAGAAAACAATTTTAGGCTCCTTTCGTGTATTTCATGGGAGCTAACCATAACTAATAAAAGATCGAGCAGCCATTTTAACGTCCTTGGACTAGACCGGAAGAAAGTGAAAATTGCAAGGAAACTGGTTTTACATACCACACATACCAATCACTCACAAGGGCAGCAAGATTTGGTCGTTTTACTGACCAAAAATGAGAAGAATGTTTATGCAAACAAAAGAAAAAAAATCAACAAAATAATTAATTAAAACAAATATTTATTGTACCTATTGTTTCATTGGTTTGTAATTTTTACACTTTTTTCATAACATTTTCAGACTGACGTTATACGACTAGATGCCAATCTTCTTTTGATATATCGGCGTAATGTTGTATTCTATCATTCTTAGTATGTAGGTACATATGGCATTTCGTCACTATATAATGTCAGGCTGTCACATAATCAGGCAGAGCTAAATTTTCTATAGATTTGCAATTTGTATTAACTTTTATTAACCAGCAAAGTTTGTGAGAAATATTAAACAAATTCAAGCACAAATATAAGGATGGCTTTAGATGGACTAAGATTAGATCTGAATCTCTAACAAAATTTCAATTTGAATAATCAAAATAATAAAGGAGCGTAAATAATTTCCATTTCATAAAAACGCATAAATTTTATTCAAAAGATATAAAATAAATAAATTAAATTGAAAACAGCAGTTGAGAAATATTCGTAAACGCAGATAATAATTTATTAGAAACAATTTCATACTTCAAACCCAAAATGCAAACAAAATTTGTAGAGGAATGCTTGATTTGTAAATAAGAAAAAATAAAAAATAAAAAAACAAAGAAGAAAATTCATTCTTTTATATTGGAGAGGTACAAAGCTCAGGTTAGACCAGGCCTGGAATATTGTTCCCATATATGGAGCTCGGCCCCAGAGACGAGCAGTTCGACTTATTGGAGATCCTACACTCACATCGAATCTACTACCGTTGGGGCACAGAAGACAAGTCGCTGACCTATGCTTGTTCTATAGGTACTTCCATGGTAGATGTTCTGAGGAACTCAAAGACATTATCCCTCGAAATGTAACTTTTGGACGCCCCACAAGACAGGCTGCTAGTGCTCATGACCATACAGTACACTTGACAACCGCGAGGACATCAACTTTCCAAAACTCCTTCTGTTACAGCACAAGTAAACTTTGGAACTCTGTAATTTAAGTGCAGAACTAACATACGTCTGCAAGCATGTCGGGGCGCTGTTGAAGCGTTATAGGTTCGCCTTTCCCGAGAGAAGTATTTAAAAAAAAAAATGATTTGTTCCTTCACAACCATGCCTTAAAAGTTGACAACAAAAGGACGTGCAAAAATATTACCGGGCTAATGGGCGGTTAATGGACTACTACAGTTGCCGTATATTTTGCCCTAGAGACAAACCTTTACCCAAAGATCAGAACTGTACAAATTTAACCAGGTAGATTGGTTTAGAGAGGCACTTAGGTGTCGAGGCGGCTCGATTTCAAATTCATTGGTCTTTTTGTGATGATGATTGATGATTTGGTAAATGTGCTTTAGTAGCTTTTTCGTAGCTACGCCAACATAGTGTGCTGGAATATTGTGAGAGGGGGCACAGGTTCGATCCCCGGAAAAAACACAAATTACATGGTTTTTTCCACTGCGCCACCTCGCGCGAAAGTCTGAAAAATATCCGAAAGTATAAGTCATGAAAAAGCTAATCAATCCAGCCGTTCGGACTCGGCATAAAATTGTAGGTGCCTTCAATAAGAATAAAAACTCACACAAACGAATGGTTGTGAGAAGCTAGGCCTAGTCGTTTATAGAGCTCAAGAAAATTTGTACTGAATGTTTGCAAAAAAATATTCATCATATTTTGGGTAATGATAGCATGATAGCAGCATTTATGGTGTGTTTTAAAAATCTACCACTTTCTACCACTTTTTGGTTTCCCAATATACCACCTTTTGCCTACACTCAAGTCCCAACACTGTTGGAGACTCTTCGATAGAAATCAGAACGAAATCAAAAGTAGTTCGAATAAGTGTTAGTTTTTTTTTAACTGTTTTAGAATTTTGCAACAACTGCTTAATTATTTCTCTAATTATTTGTTTTTTATCTGATCCTGGTTGTCACGATTAACCATTACCAATATAGATTAAAATAATTGCACTCGCGACTGTAGGTATATTTAAAAATTAAATACATATCCTTAAAATATTGGGGCTACTCCTCCCACTATGCTGCAAGGCATCAGCACAACCCAACATTTCAATACCTGTTGCTTAAGTGAGGTTAAGGTTACAGGAAGAATGTCACTTTTTGGACTTTCTTGCAAGTTATCAAATAACACTCAAAACAAAACGCGTTTATCATAACTATTCATACTCTCTTATTTTAAAACTTGCACCTTTTCCCCGATATATCAAAGCTGATAATAGGTTTTGCTATTCCAAAGCAAAAAACATTTATTTATGTAAGTTATTCTTCCTTGTGAATATAGCACGTATTCGCCACAGTAAATATATATTTTTAAATCTATCACTTACCCAACTTTCAATACAGATTATTTACAGATAACCTTCTCTACAATCTGTGTCTGTAACCGTTGATGTATCCTGTATCCTCTCGCTATGGGTAATTTGTCTTATACACAAAAACACAGCCACCAAACATTAAATCATTTTTATGCTAACCACAATTAACCTCCTTACAGGAAATTTTCACTCACTAAAACCACACTAGGATTTTAATTGAATTTATTTTATTTTTCGCGCCAAATTTATTTTGATTTTCCGTCAAAAGTGCCGCCAACGAATTAAGAACAAAATCAAAAGTATCCAAAGTACATTCGAACTACAAGAACGAAGAAACGCGAATGAATTGGTGACCACCGACGACTGGAATAAGAACCTGGATAGATATCACAGTTCCTCCAAGTCCAACTCCAAAACTCCAATCCAATGCAACGAAAAATAAGAATTCTTTCGGACGTAAAAGAAGAAAGGTGAATAGAGAATCAAAACAAAAAACATACCACCCAATGAATGGGTATGGAAGAATGGCAAAGAAAAAGCCCGGCAGTTTGCGTCCTTATCCCGTAATAGATATCTCAACTCATTTGGACACTCACTTGTGAAAGAAAACAAAACAAATTCTAAAAGAACAACAAGTACAAGATCCAAGAAAGTCCAAGAATCCACCGATTCGAATGGAACATAGAACATGGATAGAGATGATAATGACGATCGTGCGATGGGCAAAAAATAAAGAGGAGTTCTTGATGAGCTCTGGCTGCAATGACGACACACGAGATTTACCGGGTAAGAGGAGAAGGTCGAAAGAAATGCAATCACATCGCGGCGGCGTCAACGTCGGCACCTTTTTGCTGATGTTGATACCAATTACTAGGCGAAAGGAAGTTCGGTTATTCTTGTATCAGAACAGATTGGGGCTATAGGGGTTGCCGTGGAATGATCTCGTTGATTTAATTTTCCGACAGATGTTTCTTCGGTGGGCGTTTTGAAGAAGAGGTGTAGGTAGCTTAGTAGGTCAGTAGTATGGCATGGCAGTATCTGTGGAGTGATGATACTGGAAACTGGACTGACTGTGCTTTGCATTTGAATTGGGTTGGGATTGGGAGGGAACTTCAACATAAGACATTTGACATTAAAGATGGTAGCGGGTTCACCATGAATGTGTTTATGTGTTTATTTGTCATGTTGTGATGTTACAGTAATTATTAACATTGATAGTACTTATATAGTAAAAGAGTAGGTGCTGTTGAGTTTCAGTGAATGACAACTTTATCAAGCAATAATCCATCCCAAAGAGTAATTGTCCTGCTTTTTAGCCGTTTTCTTTTCTCCGTTTCAAATGTTTTGATGCCAGACATTTTTAAGTGAATTGAGGTATTATATGTTGGTAGTTTAACATGGATAAAGTTAATAAAAAAATAAAGAAGATTCAAAATAATTTGGTCTGCGGGGCCTTTTTTTAAATACTTCTCCCGGGAAAGGCGAACCTACAACGCTTCAACAGCTCCCCGAAATTGCTGCAAATTGTAGTCTTCTGGAAATATGGTGCCCTGTATAATATGCTCGTAATATTCATAAAAAAAGTGACATAAAGCCTCTGAAATTATATTTTTGCCAGCCACTCCAAATAAATATTTTGCTTATCTTCTAGAATTTAGATAAAGACCAGTTGAACCGACTGATAGGCTATCAGGAACTATATGTGTCAAATATCACTATCCGAGACCTTTGAAACCAAAAGTTGAAGTTTATCTGGCAGATAAGTTTCATATAGGCTATCAGAGACATCAGCTATAGTCTTGAAACTGGACCCAAGTCTCACTTCCGTGGTAATGACTAATTTGTGTGTCGGGCTACAGTTTTAAAAGAAAATCGAAAGCACATCTTTCCGTGAATGAGTTTTATTTATTTTCCTTAAATAATAATATTATGCGATCAGTTTCTCACAAAAACTTTTTTCGTTCGCGCTCGACTCTTTCCCAAGTCAATTGAACGCTCGATGGCTGCGTCGCTCGATGGTCGCTCTTTTCAGCAGCGGCACTGCACATAAACACGAGAACCGGTCGTAAGCTCTACAGGCAGAGGGGAATGTAAGAACAGCGGCATCTATGAAGGAAAAAAAGCGGTATGAAAAGTACGAAATCCGTGAAAAGGCCCCGACAGTTAGATATGATTTCCAAATTCCACTGTTTCGCAGGAATAATTACTCAACCTGGGCGATGAAAGCCAATATTTCCATCCACACGTCCAATCATTTGCAAGTGTGTCGTACAGTAGGGTTCACCCTGCTCTATCAACCCGTAAACCTAACCTAACTCTTTTACAAGAATTGATGCTTGTAAAAAGAACCATATCATCGTCTTCCCGAATCACAAGAAATGGGACCATCTAAACTGCCCCAACTATAGAGCCTGATGCTAGTTTTCAATTTGACAACTTCCTATTAACCCTTCCACTCGTGCTGTGCATTAGCATTATAAGGGAACAAAACCCCTTGAGCACCAGTGAATTATATATAAAAAAAAAAACTAAGGATGGATTGTTTTTATTTGTCAACAACAGTAATCCGTCCTACGAGGTTTTTTTCATAACAAGTTGTTTTTGGACCAGTTTCATATTTTGTATACAGTATAAATGTATACCCCTAGGACGTGCGGCTCCAGTAATCCACTTCGGAATATAGAGGCTGTCGTTGGCCCATTGAGAGTTCATTCGCCACGAACTCTTTTCCAATATATTGGAAGAGGATTGGAGTTCCCTATATATATATGTCGAAGCAGCTCTTACAGGGGTGTCACTAAATAGTTCGCTTTTAATGGAACTGTTGATTCCAACTATAGAGTTCGTTTGCTGCCGCCTAGAACAAAAGGAAGTGTTTTAGTGAACAATTTTCCCCCGTGCTCCCGTTCGCTGACCTTGCAAAGGGGCTGGGTATACGATATACGATACCCAATCTCTAGTCGAGGTACTAGGCAAGGCACCCGGCTAGGCTATCACCAACATGAAGATGAGAGTAGTAGTTGATAGTGAAAGGCTAGTTTGAGAACGCTTTTTTTTCTGTCGGGTTAGGAAACACTTTACTGGAGCACTCAGACGCAACTGGTCCATTGTACTACTAGGAAGCAAATCCAGTATCACCCATTTTACTGGAATTTCTTCGACTTTCGGAGAAAGCCGAGAATGCACTTCAGCGATGAGTATCAGCACTCACCACATCAGCGCCAAAAATCTGCCACCTGATCCGAGCAAAGGCAGGGCAATAACAAAGGAAATGATCCGAAGTATCGTCGCCTTCTCCACAAGCGTCGCAGACAGTGGTATCCCTTAAGCCTAGCACACTAAGATGCTTAGCAAAAGCAAAGTGCCCCGTAAGAACGCCAGTAAGTTTTCTGCAGTCATTTCTACTGAGAGACAGCAGGAATGCCGCAGAATTACTACTGACTTTCGGGAGCATGCGCTTAGTCTGCCCGCTTCTTGTAGAGCCTTGCCGTTGCCATACACAATTGTGTTCATTTGAGACCCAGTTGTCAATGGAAGCCCTGACCGAGGACGCAGGAAGACCCAACACAGGTTCCCGAGAAATTTTCCTCTGAGCCTTGCTTAGCAATCTCATCGGATATCTCATTTCCAGCAATCCCAGTGTGACCTGGGACCCAGACAAGAGTCAAAGAGTTCAGCCTTGCGACCGAGTTCAAAGAGTTCTTGCATTCCCGAACTATTTTAGAATGGGTTACAGGGTTGAGCAAGGCCTTAAGCGAAGCTTGACTGTCGCTACAGACGCAGATACTCCGACCCATTTGTCTTGAGTGACCGATTTAGAAGTTTTCTGGCTTCCTTTCTAAGTCGCTGCAGTTCTGGGTTCCACCAGGGAACTGGAGATCTGCAGGAGGTTTTCATAACCGGACACGTCAGTTCAAAACTTCTGGTGATGGTACTGACCAGATTCTGAGCAACATCCTCGACCTTCCGTCTCGTTCTGAGTTTAGAAGGAGTTTTGACAGACTTATCTAGCTCGTCTCTAAAGCGTATCCAGTTAGTTTTTCGCGGGTTCCTTCTCTCCTGCAAAACAATGGTTTCGCATTTGATTTGGAAAGCGATGTAGGTATCTATGATCCGACAGCGACACTTCCGGCAGAACTCTCCAGAACGCTTGTGTTCTCATATAATCGCATCACTCACAACCTTTTGACGGCCCCGAACTTAAGTCAATCAAATTGGAGAAAACATTCTAAAACTTCATTCTCTTCTGATTCAGAAATAAATCTATCAATCTTCTCATTCGGTAAAACGGTCAAGTAAGTCCAACACCGCTAAACGAGCTTTGCCTACAAATATTATAAGCGTCAATCGCAATGCTATACTCGACTCGTACATTATGCAATTTATTACAAAACATCCCGACTCCAACAAGCTATTGCCACTTAAACGGTTCTCGCAACTTCCCAATCATAACTTATAATCGATTACAAAACGAACCTCCAAGAGCTGCAACCCCATTCGAGCTATGCACAGCACCGGTAACATAAACCGGTCAATTAAACCGCATTCGCAATACCTGGATTGACACATATTTCTCTAAAATCCTTCATCTCCAAAGCAATTTTTACGCACTAGTATACAGTGGGCAACCTGTTTCCGCTGCATCACAACATCCACCGAGTACGAGTTCCCCTGATAAGCTGTTCCCGTTTTGTGGGCACTACTTGGCCGTTCTCCATCGTCCGCAATATGTCTACAGCCACAATTGATAGCCCCATTATGCGCAATCAACACGCTCTGCTACATGAGGTAGAAAAAGTGCATGCTGCGCATTGTCCAGTGGATGCGCCACGAGGTGCAACCGAGAAAACGGGATATGTTCCACACGATTAGACGCTTCGACGATGGAGTAGCATATATCGGCCAATGTCAAACGCTGCCTAGTAACATTTCTAATGCTTCACCTATCGATCATGTGTCCTCCTATACCTGCAGCGTGGCGGCGGTGGTGGTGGCGCACTCCCTTTGCCAGGTTGATGGGTATTTAGCGAGGTTTCGATTTGGACACGTTACATATGCTGTGGATGTGGTCGTAACAGCAAGACAATTATTAACTGGCTTCGTTTTGCCAGGTGACACGGAGACTGCCAAAGAGCACTATTGTGGTTGGCGCGTCGAACGCAAGGCTCATAGACGTACATGCTCGTGCATCAATTGGTAGAATCTGCAGATCTGCAGTGAAGGTACTATCGACTCGATGCCGGAGGCTCATGGCAGTTGAAGTCTTGCGATTTGTTGGTTTTTCCAGATGGGAACATCGTTATTTCATGTCCTCGAGTTGTCGAGTATAAATTGAAAATTGCAGTTGGAGTGGAGGCACTGGCCGCAGCATGTGGAGCCTCGATCATTGCCGGTGATCGTTTATGGTTTTTAAATTGGACGAAGGCGTTGAAGAATTAATGAGTGGGTGGATAATGATTGTTGAAAGGAAATTGGGGCGATTCGAGTTGCTAATTAGGTCAGGTTAGGTTCGAAGAAGTGCTACAACTTGAAGATGAATTCATGGGTGAATTATGTTGTATAGGGCTGGAAATACTTATGTTAACATTTTACAAAATCTCAGGACGTAGGCGTTTATACTGTTTCCATGTATGAATGAACTACAGGCCAGTGGTCATAACAGCTTAAATCATAGCATGCTGACAAACACGTGCTTTTGGGCTGAGGGGAATATCGGTTTTTTTGTAGCAGCGCTTATCTTCGGAATCGTAGCTTTTAAAAACCACGTTGTTGTTTTTCCATTCATTGAGTTTAATGTGTTTCTGCCGAAGGAATTAGGAAAAAAACATTTTATCAAAGTAGGTAATTGTTTGTATTTTGTTGCTTAAATTGGTATTTGCAAAAGCAAACGAAAAAACAAGCAACCCAACTAACACTTCAGCTTCCGTTAGGTCTTACTCAAGGAGGCGCTACAGTCCCGGGTGGACCTGGGCCTCAAACAACAAGCGTCTCTAGCCAGCACGATCTTCGGCCAGCTGCCTCCAGCTTCTCACGATATGTTGGTTAAGGTCCGTTTCCACTTGCGTGCGCCAACTGAGTCGCGGCGTTCCTCTACTGCGCCGTTCCTCGGGTGTGGATTCGAAGATTTTCCGGGCCGGAGCATTCACATCCATTCGCTATACATCACCCAAACACCTCATTCGTTGGACCTTCACTCTTCTGGCTAGATACATGTCGCTGTACAGCTCGTCGTTGTATCTCCTCTTCCATTCACCGTCTATGCAGACGGGACCAAAAATTTCTCGAAGAATTTTCCTCTCAAACCAACCAAGAGTGTCCTCATCCGCTTTTAATAGCGTCCATTCCTCTGCACCATAGCGAGGGACTGGGATGATTAAGGTCTTATAAAGGGTCACTTTATTTGTTCGACAGAGGGCTTTGCTACTCCGTTGCTTTCTTAGCCCAAAGTCCTTAATTACCTCAAAGTTATATCTGTCTATAGTTAAACTTCCGTTAGTTCAAAATGATTTAAAATTAAAGGCTTTGGCTTCTATAAGTTGTCGATAAAGCTTCCAGAAGAAACACACTATCGAAGTCCTGACTTCTGTAACTGCTTCGTTTAGATCGATCGGAAATACGAACAGGAACATTTATAGAGTAACTAGCTGAACCCCCGCCGGCTTCGCCAGGCCTTTTATTGCTTTTTACAATTTTTATTTTTTATTTTTTTTGGCCTATCAATTGATCACCGTAATTACCGACATTTAAAAAAAATCAACTCAATTGGTTCAAAATTACGGGCGACAGAGGGAAACATAGTTTTGCCACTTTGTTTTATATATATAGAGATGGACTGTCGGTGTCCGATAAATTTCTGTAAGTATATGTATTTATGGAAAGCAGACGGAGTTTAAGCTTCTATTAAGCTTCAATTAAATGGTTCTTTCGAACTTCCGTCACTTAACCTGTAAAGAACTTCTATACGAATTTGTTGGAAGCTTTATCGAAGGGTTCGGTTAAGCCTGCATTATTTGGTTAGCAAAGCTTTAGAGAAGACATACAAATATTTAGAGAGCTAGTAAAAATATGCAGCTTGCATTATTTTATTGACTAAACCTTTGGCATTCTGCATCCGAGGGAATGTCAAACATTCCGCCAGCGTAGAAGTGTAGCTGGCTACCTGAAACATAGCCATAACTGCAACTTCTATTTTGAGTGTTCTTTTATGCAGTGGCGTCCGTGGTGGGACAAGTTTAGGAAGGGAAATCGAAACAGAAAATTATAATTTCTGACTCTACTTAATTATACAGTGGTGGGCATAAGTATTTTGACAAAACTAAAGTTAATTCTACTCGTAATTTGAACTTACTTCATGTAAATTTTGACATCAATGGAAAGATCATTTTAATTCCGTTTGAATGATACAAAAATTTCCTTAACCCATTAAGTACCCATTAAAAATTTAGAATTTTTGTGAAAGTCTCCTTTTTTGGCTTTTTTCCTCGGTCTAAAAAAAAATGTTTTGATGCAAAAAGTTTCTTCAATAATTGCAAACAATGACTGCAAAAAATTTTTTTCAAAAATCTCTTCGCTAATATTTTTTATGATACATGCTTTCTCAATTTTTGTTTGCCTATGCCCTTCCTTGGGCCAATACGAATCCATCAATAATCGTGAAAATCGAACGATCCGTTC
Source organism: Cheilosia scutellata (assembly GCA_955612985.1). Classification (NCBI taxonomy): domain Eukaryota; kingdom Metazoa; phylum Arthropoda; class Insecta; order Diptera; family Syrphidae; genus Cheilosia; species Cheilosia scutellata. The sequence goes on along the minus strand of OY015313.1, from coordinate 49,303,561 downwards.
TCTTTTATATATCTAGATTTTCGGAATTTCCTTCCAACGTTTTTCAATCTGCAAAAGATTATTTTCCCTAATACCACTGCAAACTTTTCTTAATATCTTTCTTATTGTTGTCTGTCCGATTTTGTATGTAAAATATAGGTAAGTTATGACTTTGCTATTTCTATTTCAAGGCGAAAAATGTACACTTAAGTACAAAAATGTCAACGATAACTATTTATAATAGCACAAGTGAAAAAAAAACAATAAAATCAGGATAGGCTGCTAATAGTCTAAGAGCCAGCGACAAAAAAGGTAACGTCATTTCATTAAGAAAATAGTTGGTTTCATTGTATAGCCTGAATATAACTAAACATTAAATGAATTGTCTGCCACTTATCCGTTGGTGGGGAGGCTGTCGGTAGGGGGCCAAAGGGTTAAAAAATATTAGAACAAAAACGTGATTTCATTAAAGCTGATTTTTGGGTTGGTGACGCTAAATAATATTTTATGTAAGATATCAAAAAGGCAGACAGTTTGGGTGGTACGAAGATGGTGGCAGACTGCGGGGAAGGTCGAGAAAATAAGGGGTTAATTACGTCATTTCATTAAAGTTGGGAAAAATGCTAAAATTTGTAAAATGCCATTAGAAACCCGTAATCAAAAAGGCAGACACATATTTCGAGCCGAACATTCTGGCAGACGCAATGATATAATTCGTTTTCAATAGTAAACAAAAATAAAAACAAGTGAGAAAATGGTCCTCTTCGAAGAAATCATGGTTTTACTACACGTCATATTCTCCTAAGAATAGTTTTGTGCCATTCTGCTGTCCTTATCGTAATTTCGAAATGGCACATCAGGAATGCTTTCATCGTCATCATCCTCATCCTCTTCATTATCCGTCAAATTATTTGGCACGAGTACGATAACTTAGGCGCCGAAAATTGATAACAGGTTTTTGTGATACCACGAAAAACGGATCATACCTAAGATCTCCCCACTAGTTGAACCATTATGAGCTCTTTATAAAGCGTAATAGGCTTCTGATGTCTGTGTTTGTCAGATCAGCCAAGTCGTTGTAATGGAAGGCTCCCAACTGAAGTTTCCTTCTACGGGAGAGAACTGGGCAGGAACAAAGAAGGTGAGGAATAGTTTCCTCCTCTTCCTCATCCATACAGTTTCTGCAAAAGTCGTTTGCTAAAAGGCATAGCCTTACGGCATGCTTTTCTATCAGGGAGTATCCAGTAATGACACCTATTGTGGTGGCGATATGCAATCTGTTGAGAGAAATCAATTTCTTAGAGCGTTTCAAATCCAGCTCAGGCTTAGGCCAAATTTGTTTTGTCGCTAGACAAGTAGTGTCACTTGTCCACTTACGATTTGTACTCTCGATAGCATCCAGCTCCAATTTTTGTTTGCAAGTAGCGATTGGTATGCCTAGGGTGCCTTTTTCCAGCAGGATGGGTATATTTATTCCAATTCTGGCGAATTCATCGGCCCTACAATTCCCTGCAATGTCTCTATGCCCCGGCACATCAAAAAGGTGAATGTTGAACTGTTCGGCCATCGCGCGCCGTAAGAGATGATCTGAAGTCGAGAGATACTAGAGATCGAATCCAAGGATTTGATTGTTGCTTGGCTGTCCGAAAATATGCAAATACATATCTTGAACGGATATCACGTTTTTCTTAAGGGAGCTTAAGATTAAGACTTTCGGAGAAAACGCCCCCACCAACTCCGTCTTTGGCTCCGTCGAGCCGTCAATATAAAAGTGAATTTCAAGTTCGAAAGCATTTTTTTCAAAAACTATTAACAAATATAACTTGATTTTAAAATAATGTGGAAGAACAGATTCCTGGCTTTGAAAAATGCTTAAGGCTTATTGTAAGTGGTGCCAATATTTTTTTCACTTTAAGTACCTATTATTTTTTTTTAAATTGACCCTCCCGCCTAAACGAAGCGAGATAGACCCCCTCCCCCCATAGTAAAAAATGCTTGTATTTAACCCCTCTATAAAAACCTGTTATCAATTTTCGGCGCCTAAGTTATCGTACTCGTGCCAAATAATTTGACGGATAATGAAGAGGATGAGGATGATGACGATGAAAGCATTCCTGATGTGCCATTTCGAAATTACGATAAGGACAGCAGAATGGCACAAAACTATTCTTAGGAGAATATGACGTGTAGTAAAACCATGATTTCTTCGAAGAGGACCATTTTCTCACTTGTTTTTATTTTTGTTTACTATTGAAAACGAATTATATCATTGCGTCTGCCAGAATGTTCGGCTCGAAATATGTGTCTGCCTTTTTGATTACGGGTTTCTAATGGCATTTTACAAATTTTAGCATTTTTCCCAACTTTAATGAAATGACGTAATTAACCCCTTATTTTCTCGACCTTCCCCGCAGTCTGCCACCATCTTCGTACCACCCAAACTGTCTGCCTTTTTGATATCTTACATAAAATATTATTTAGCGTCACCAACCCAAAAATCAGCTTTAATGAAATCACGTTTTTGTTCTAATATTTTTTAACCCTTTGGCCCCCTACCGACAGCCTCCCCACCAACGGATAAGTGGCAGACAATTCATTTAATGTTTAGTTATATTCAGGCTATACAATGAAACCAACTATTTTCTTAATGAAATGACGTTACCTTTTTTGTCGCTGGCTCTCCGTCTATAATTCAGGAAGCCAATAATGTGTACCTATATCGATCTTGCAAGTTTCTGGTGCAATAACGGAAACTCAATCAAGTCCAGAAAATTACTTATCAGACGATATGGGGAAATCAGTGGATCAACCGGAGTGACAAAATAAAAAATTCTCCCGTCTATAAGTGGTTTCACAGAAGAACAGAAGTTCGAATTTCGCTATGAAATCATCCACATCATTAGGCGAATGAGGAGTACACCAACCGTAGGTATAGCAATTGTCTATGCTTTGCTTACCAAACATTGTTCATGATTATTACAAACCCGGACATGGATTTACTTTTTTGAATACAGCACAGATTCAAACCATTGGTTCTACTCTGTTTTCTCAAACACGCAACACTGGTCTGCATTTAAGTCTCAATACTCCATCCTCGTGCGTCGGTCGTCTTCGTCTTCCACAACTTTGGATAACCAAATGTACAACCAAGACGGCAATATAATGTACTAGCTGAATCCAGGCCGGCTTCGCCAGGCCTTTTTTTGCTTTTTTAAATTTTAAATTTTTTATACTTTTATACTTAGCTTTTTGATGTTAAAAATTAAATTTAAATAGCTACAGTAACGATAGCAAGTTTAAACTTTGCACATATTGTTTGAATAATATTTAAAAATATTTGACCAAAAATGAGCTTGGTCTAATAAAAACTACCCATACCTCCCATACAAATATATAATTTTTTAATACTAAAATATTTTTTTATTTTACAATAATATAGTACCGGGTATTTGAGCTTCGGCATAGTCGAAGATAATTGTCTTACTGGTTTTTAATTTTTTTGCCTATCAATCACCGTGATTACCGACATTTAAAAAAATCAACTAAATCGGTTGAAAATTACGGCCGACAGAGGGAAACATACAGTTTTTTCCACTTTGTTTTATTACAGTGAGCGTCAAAAGTGAGTCAACAGTCAACACCAATGCTGTTTTCATTTGTCTTTGGAGTTTAGAAACCATTTTTTAGAAATTTCTATATTGTAATATTGTTATTTTGTTATTAAACTTTTTACAGATTGTTGGATTTTTAGACATTTTTCAAGACATTAAAGAAAACTTAAGAGATCATCGGTGTCCACTCACTTTTGACGCTCACTGTATATAGAGATAGCTATACCCGCCCGGTTCTTTCGTTAAATGCGAGAAATGAGAATAATTCGATTTACTGGAACCTTCTTTTTGCCTAAACCTAAACATGAAATACAGCACTACGAACAAAACAAAAAAAGGCCCATGAAAATCGGCCCAGCGGTTATCGAGATATAACGTCATCGAGTTTCACCCCATAGAAGATGTTTTTGTATAGGTATAGGAGGTATACGATTTTGAATGTTTTCTGGTTTGGGAACAATCTTCTCAGGAACTCTCTACGGCCAATACCTAAGATTATCTGTAGGTTTGAGCTCAATCGATTCGGTGGTTATCGAGATATAAGATTTTGAATGTTTTTTTTGTATTGGAGGTGCCACGCCCCTTTGTCCAACTTTGATCAATCTTCACGGAAGCACTCAAGGGCCAATACCTAAGATTATCTGTAAGTTTGAGCTCAATCGATTTGGTGGTTTTCGAGATATAAGATTTTGAATGGTTTATTGTATGGGAGGTGCCACGCCCCTTTGTCCGATTTTGAATTTGTTTAGCCTATTGAGCGACCACCGTAATTACCGACATTTAGAAAAAAATCAACTAAATTGGTTGAAAATTAGAGGGAAACATGCAGTTTTTTCCACTTTGTTTTATATATATAGAGATAGAGATGTAGATATACATTTTCGAAAAATAAATTTTGAAACTAAATGCGCGGTATACTAATAATCATTTTTAGTGTCCAGGTTAAATTTTACGAAGTCACAATGGCGAAAGTTTCCATATAAAAATATAAATTGTGACCTAAAAAATATATAAAGTGAAGGTTAAAAATGATTATTAGTAAGGCCCAATGTAAATGTAAAAAATAAAATAAAATCTAAAAATATAAAGTACAAATGTCCAAAATAGATTTTGTTTACACAATTACTAAAATAAAACTTTACTTAAACATCACTTACGAGAATGGTTTTACCATTTCAAGTGAAAAATTTCATCTAATTTTTCCTAAAAAACACGTAGTCAAAAAGGGTTTGACCACTTCTTTGCCCGGCACTGTACAGGTACACTATTCTCCATTTGCTTTTACCCATGCATACTTTTTAGCGGAAAAAGAAATTCTGCTAATAAATATTATTGATATTATGCATACTTTTGTACGCACGTAGATATCGCATGAACCATTGAATAAAGTAATTGCAGAAATGTAGGCATCAATAAAGTTCATCTATTTGAGCAAATCGATTCCCCCAACCTCAAGCCAATAGAGAATAGAGAATAGAGTGATCTTAATAATCCCAAAATAAAAATGGGTTGTAATGTAAACGAGAGAACATCACCGTAAACTGAATTGGAGATCTATCAAACTGAATGCCAATTTCGGTTTTCGAAGCTTGCCAGCTTTTATAGTCATTAATACTATAGCGCACCGGACAATAGAACATCAATGGGCATATTCAAAAGTCTAGTCGTCTTAAATCGACTACGTTATGAATCCAAAGAATGGGAAAAATAATTATTTTGAAAATCGTTCACGTTTTTATCTGGTTTTCTTAAAACAGTTCAGTGCTACATAATATGTAAGTACTATGTGGCTTTCTACTTGACGTGTACTACCACCTTTAGAAACATTGACATATCAGCTAGGCCAGGGATTCCCAATCTTTTTCATACTGCGACTCCCTAAAGAGGTTGAAGAATTTTTGCGACGCCCTTCTAAAAGCACAGATATGTGAATAGAAGCTGATCGTACTGAAGATTCACTAAAGGGTTTTTTTTAATAAGGACGGGTCGATGACGCTGAAATATCGTCGTCCCATATTTATGGCAATTTTGTATGTTAACATCTAAAAATGCGCCTCGTCGCTAAAGATGACTTTTCGGTCAAAATTGGGGTCCTCTTCCAAACTCTCCGAAGCCAAGTCAGTGAACAAACGGCTTTGTCTATGGTCATTAACGTTGAGCGTTGGATGTTGTAGGGGCGTAAGCCCAAATGAAAAATTCGCCAATTTGGAATCTGCGAAACGCCGATTTCTTGTGCGCCGTGCACAATTGACTGACTCAGGTTCTCCTGTACACTCTCATGGAGGGCGGTAATCCTACCGACCAATCTCGCTGGCAACAACCAGTGCCAATTGAATACCCTTTATTTAGTTTTGAGTTACAGGCTAATTATATGTACCTATGATTGCCAGCCACGAAGTAAGTCTGACTGGAAATGCGGGAAACACAAACTCGCTTAATTTTCGACTGCAATGTAATAATTGGATTTCGCCTCGACCTTGCTCTTGGTAGTCGTAAAAAGAAACGTAATGTCCTTAGTGATTTTTTGTGAAAATGTGTTTGTGTTATGAAAGCAAGAAGCTTCTCTTTTTTTATTTAATTTCCAGTATTTTGTTACCTACATTTTGTTGAATTGATTGTTGATGATTGAATAAATATCTACATTTAAAAAATAATAACAATCATTCCCTCTAATTACAATTTTTTTGAAAATCTCTCTAACTCGAACTCATTTTGAATTTTTCATCTCCTGTGAAAATTCGACTTAGAGGGAGACAACTGTAGTTGCTCTTTGTTTTAATTATAAAGAAAAAACGACATATCTCTTTTGAAAAACTCTTCTCTTAGTTTATATTTATTAAAAATAAATATTTAAAAGCAAAACAAACTGAAATCCAAGAATCAAAATATTAGTTCATTTTCAAAAAAAAAAAACACAAAATTAAGACATAGACACAAGACTACAGTTATTTTGTTCAACTGCGGCGTACACACCTAAAAAAATACATTAGACACGTTAACGAAGTTAGCCAAATGCAATAAAACTTCAAAACTTCGTTGTAACTTCAACTTCCTATGATATGAGTATATGACTACAAAAACGCTCACGATACAAAAAAAAAAACTACAAAAATATATTTGTTCTCAATTCCACGAGGTCCATGTGGGTTATAATAGGTTAGGGAGACTCTTAAGCTTTTGTCCTCTGTTTGGCATAGTCTAACGCATTCGAAAGGATTCTCTTCTCCAGGATCCGATATTGCAGAATCAGTGCTTTCAGATAGCCAACTTTCGCTTGGCCTTTTTCATGATTCTGCAATGCTATCTCATCATCCTCCAAGGTGGTCGGAAAGACCCTTAGCAGTAGACTTAGGCGAGTCTGTAGGAACAACCACGTTTTCGATTCAAGACTAGTTTCCAGCGCACAGTCAATGTGAAAGAGATCCGCTGCACGATTTTCTATCCAATGTTCGAGTTGTTCTCGATTCATGTTGAAGATCCGAACAAATGCAAGTAGCTGTGGCGAGATGAAGAGTGGCGCTTGGAAGACCTTTAATTCGGCGTTTTTTGGTATCTCTAGCAATTCTAGAAGTTTGGTACGTTCGGCCAGCAGCTTATCGGAACTGCTGAGACCCAGTTTGATGCTTACGCTGTCCTTTTTATTATTTGGATACACGAATCTGCGAAAATTCGAAAATTATAGATGAATGTGCAAGCGAATGGGTGGTTAACAACTTACCCGTTGTGTACAAGAAGATCGGCATTTGAACGATCGCCGTAGTAAATGAAGATTTGCTCGCCTTTTTGGAAATCTGTTAGAGCTGAACTCTCCAGCTGACTTAGCTCCATGTTGAAGAAGGAAGTGATTGTACCATCTTTGTGGTTGGCCATATCCCAGAATGGGATGAGTGACGCTATGGTATCATATCCGTGTGTTGAGTCTTCGTCTTCCGGTTGATCCAATCGGGGTATGATATTTTCTCGTGTCATTACAGTCGAAACAGCCCAACTGTAAAGAGAAGAAGATGGCTATTATTAGTGTATTAAGGACACATGTTTATGCAAAATAGGACCTTAAGTTTATAAATTTAAAGAACAAATTAATAATATACCAGATCATAATATACACTGTAGCAGTCCAGTATAGTAATTCTCATACTTTTCAATCCTCCCTTTTTCTGAATAATCCCAACGCACTTCTTGGATGTTGCTGATATTTCCTAGAACCCAGTCTTGGTTCTTCCTAACCAATTCCCCACATCGTTGTTCGCTTTTTGTGTTTGCAGGCTCGTGGACACTGAACGAGATAATGAGGGAAACCTTGTAGTAGAATCACAGTTAGTGCTGAGAATGTGGAGAAATTACTTCTGCAAACCCTATAATGGCGACGGAGACCAGAATCCCGCTGTTCGGCAGAACATACCATTACAATATAGACGATGATAGACAAAACTTCCGTCCATCTGACCAAAATGAAGTACGGAAGCAATATCCAAGCTAAAGGACAACAAAGCTGCGGGACCAATCTACCTGGGGGGCTTTTTAAAGGAGCTGGATATGATTTGGTAAAGAGCATGCACCAACTCGTTTCCCAAATTTGGTCAGATGTATGCATATACATGCCTGATGAATGGAATCTCAGGTCAGGAATTTCCACCGTCGATCAAATTTTCACACTTAGACCAATCCTGAAAAAAAAAAAACCATAAAGTCCAATTTGATACCCACCACCTTCTCATCGATTTGAAAGCCGCGTATGACAGTATCTATAGAGCTATACAGAGCCATGTCTAGCTTTGGCGGCACCCCTGCAAAACTCGTTCGATTGTCTAGGATGACGATGGAGAAAGCTCGCTGCTGCATCACGGTCGGTACCGACCTCACCGAAAACTTTGATGTTAATAGAGGATTTAGACAAGGTGACGCGCGGTCGTGCGACTTTTTCAACATCATACTTGCAAGAATCGTCCGAAACAACACACAAGGCACGATCTTTGTGCTTATTATTTCTGTATAAGACACGCTCATCATCCCAGTCCTGCTTTATGGTGCTAAAGCTTGGACTCTATCTAAAGCTGATGAAGATATCCTCGGATGTTTTGAGAGAAAGATTCTTCGTAAAATTTTCGGTCCCGTTTGAGTTGACGGGCTTTGGAGAAGAAGATTCAACGACAAACGATACGTGCTGTACAGTGTAGAGCGACTTCGACCTAATCAAAAAACTGCGAGTCAGTCGTCTAAGACGGCTAGGACATGTACCTAGAGCGGATGGAAACAAATGCTACGGTGAGACAACGCAGTAGAGAAAGACCTCGCCTTAAGTGGGACACGCAAATAGAATGAGACCTCAATAGACATGAAGTACGCAACTGGATGCAGTTAGCTAAGGACTGGGTTAACTGGAAAGGCTTGTTAGTTGAGGCCTCGGTTCACTCCGAACTGTAGGCGACAACCGAGTAGACGACAACGATCGACCCCTCATTTAATCCCGCAACTCCTTTTACTCTTTTTTCTTTTTTAAAAACAGTGCCAATAATTGAAGCAGCTGCAACCTTTCGTATTTAGCTAAATCACGTTAGTGGGAACAAGTACATTATACGTCTTTAATGACTGAGGTGCTCGTGTCAGTCACTTCCGACAGAGCACTACAGTGTGGTTACTATTTCTTCTTGTTCAGTATTTGCGTTTAGAATTCCGAATGGAGGAGACCAGTGCCGATCCGATGATTACCACGGGGTGGTAAGTAAAATTGATGTTTATTACAAGTAACAATTGGATGATATGGTTGAGTAGATGCCAATCACTGTCCATCCAATTCTTAAGACACCCTACCACCACTACCACCACATAGTTTTTAGTTTTGGTCTATCTATAGACACCATCATCTCTGTCCAAGAATAAATCCGTACTCACAGTTCTATCCACAACTTCATATTTGGCAACTGCAAACTGCAACCATAAACCCACATCCCGGAAAGAGTAATTTAAAGGAAGTGATAAATAATTTACACAACGAATATCTCCCATTAGCACTGCGAATCCTTTAATGTCTTCAATTTACCAAACCGCACATTGGCGTTATTTCTAAATCTATTCCACCTTTCGGTGGCCCACCACCAGCAGCACCGTTCTCTCAGGGGAGTTTTATTTGTTCGCGTATATCCGTTTCCACACCGCTGCTGTTTCGTATGAGAAACCGCACAGAGTTTTCGAGGGAAATCCCAGAAATGTTACTCAACGCAAGAAAACAATATTTCTTCCTCTCCTTAATGCTTGGCGGATTTTGTTCTCTCCTGGTGCTCACCCTCTAGGTGAAGGATCTTAACCCTCAGCTATACATCGAGTGGTAATGAAAGTAAAACGTCTCTCTTCAACCAGCATCCGAGCACCGAACATCAGGATTTCAAGCAAGGCGTCTTTCTTTTCGAGGTGAAAAAAAAGAAAACATTGACGGCGAGTGAGAACGAGAGGAAACGGAAATGAATGTGGTTAAAAAGTTTGCTATGCGGAAAGTGGGGATTATGTTCAAAGTATTTGACATCTGTGTTGGAAGGATTTTCAACAATTTTTTTTTTATGTTTCGCCCGTCTTTGGGTGTCAAAGTGTAAAGATTTAAGGATATTAAGGGGTTATTTTGAAGTGGATATATTATTCAATGATATTGTTCGGGATGTTAAGTATTTCTTCGTGACACTTTTGAGAGGCAAAGGCATTTGTAAAATTGGGCTGGTTAGGTTATATATTGTATGCACTGCCTCTGGGGGTTAAATTCACTCAAGGTGTTCAATTTGTATTCCAATGAATAAATTAGGGATTTGTGGAATTTTGTGTACGTATTGGCAAAAGGGTTTTTGAAAGATTTATACAGATTTAGTTGGGCGCAAATGAATATAACTATAGGTAGGTTTTTACGGTGGTGGGGTGTGCTATGAAGATGGTAGACTCTTATTGGCATCAACGGAAAACTTCTATAGTTACAAAGCAACAACAACCCTCGGATACGGATGCTTTTACTGTCGATGAACCTGGCAAACGAAACAAGGATTTCGAATCTGTACGTGGAATGTTAGGTCTCTTAACAATCTGCGTGCTGCTGATGAGCAGCTAGCGGAGGCTGTGAACTTCCAAGTGCGATAGGATGGACCGGGCAGAAAGGGGATGAAAAACTGCGATACTTATTAGGGCGACTGCCATCGGCAACAAAAATAGCGCTGTTTTGGATATGGACTCTTCGTTGGCGGTAGACTTAGGCAAGAAGTCTTAATTTTCAACTATGTGAACGAGCGCAGCTAAGGTACGGCTTCGAATATCCTGAACACAAGCAAATACTTGTATTTACCTGACGTTGGATGGCGAAAATCCCAAGAGATCACCAAATTCTTTTCCGACCGAGGTCTCTCAATCTCTCAAGAGGTCCTATGCAGCCTGCATAAAGTATTAAAGACCGGTGGCAACATTGCCAAAAAGCCATCAGAGACGCAGCCGCCTATAATGTGCTTGGAAACAGTGCAGGGAAATAAGTCCTCGGGAACTGAGTCCCTTAGTGGCCTAAGTCCACTTCACGTTTTATTTCCCACTAGGTGGGAACTAAGTCCACTGAGGGACTTAGGCACATTATAGGCGTTTTATTTCCCACTAGGTGGGAACTTAGTCCCTTAGTGGACTTATAGTTCCCACCTAGTGCGAAATAAAACCACTTTTGTGAAGTGGACTTAGTTCCCGTGTAAGGTGGGATGTAAATTCCGAAAACTCTGACTTGTTTTATTGCCCTTTTAATGTGAAGTAAATTCTCACTGTCGAATAAGAACAAAGTAAAATTAAAGAGTCAATTTGCAATGGCGTTAGGCAATAACGCCCAAATCAATTTGAAAAAAGCCCATAAAAATTGTTGTTGCAAAATTGTTCCTCATTTAGGGTGTTATTTCCTTTCCAGGGTTCGTTTTTATGACAAACAGTAAAGCCCCAAATAATAAGTGTAAATGCATCAACTGTGGAATATGTATGAGGGGCATGCTGCCCCCCTGCAACCCCCTGCTTGGGTTTTCTGTTGGATTTTAGAGTAGTTGGATGTTTGTACTTAAAAAAAACCTTTAATTTCGCACATACTGCAAACTGTTGTTTATTTTTGGGCGTTACGCATTTTTTTGGCCGTTATTTCCAAATCGATTTATCCAATTCTAAGTGTTGGAAGTTAGTTCTCTCTTCTTAGTTTTGAATGTGTATTAAGTTCTCATAAGAAAGTGGTTTTATTTCCCTCGGTGGACTTAGTTCCCGGGGACTGCAGAAAGCTAAAGTCGATAATTATCTGCGGCCCTCAAGTTGGAATGCCTATGCCTTGCTTGATCCTTGGCCAGAGGGCGGATATTTCCTTGTCAGTAATCCGCTTCAGGGATGTGAGAGCTGCAGTTGACCAGAGTCCCTAGACGTGCTATAGAATCCGTACTATCAGGCAGCTGTCCTCTAGGTAGACCCAGGATGAGATGGTTACATCAAGTCCATAATCTCTCCTCTACCCGTATGGAGATTGCCTTTGATGATTTGGAGTCGATGGCGGAGAATTGAGAGTTATAGAGGGTACACTTAAGCAACCTACACATCCACACGCCATAATGAAAATGATGACATTAAATAAAATGATACTACAATTGAAAGCTCTTTTGAAAACCTGTTCTCAAGACGGCTTGCGTTGTCGTCAACACAAATCCTGTTATGAATCACGGTGCTGGATTTGATAAGCTGTCAGTATATAATAAAGGGTCCGCCATCTAACGTTTTTTTTTTCAACTAGTGCTTATTTCGCGAATGGTAACACTTAGCTCATGTCTGATTTGACAGATAATTAGTTTTATCCTTCCGCTGAACGAATATGGTTGTGTATACGCTTGAACAATGCTGGGAAATATTGCGACATTACTTTGAAAATCATGGTAATGTTGCAGAATGTGTGCATGCCGATTTTGCCAAAAAAATTTTCAGATGAAGCTCATTTTGATCTTGGCGGGTATGTAAACAAGCAAAATTGTCGCATTTGGGGCACAGAAAACCCGCACGCATACATTGAAAAGCCGATATACCCAAAACGAGTCACTGTTTGGTGCGGATTTTGGTCCAGAGGCATAATTGGGCCATTTTTCTTCGAAAATGAGCAAGGAGTGGCCGTTACAGTCAATGGCGATCGTTATCGGGCCATGTTGAACGAATTTTTGTTCACAAAAATTGAAGAGGAGGATATTGGCAACATTTGGTTTCAACAGGACGGCGCTACGTGCCACACAGCCGAAGCTACACTCGATGTTTTGCGCCCTGTTTTTGAAGATCGCATTATCAGCCGCAGAGCTGATGTCGTTTGGCCACCGCGGAGCTGCGATTTGACACCGCTGGACTATTATTTGTGGGGAGCCGTAAAAGATAAGTGTTACGCCGACATGCCAGAGACAATTGACGCTTTAAAGGACAATATTCGTGAAGCCATTGGTGAAATACAGCTGCACACAATCGATAATGTGCTTAAAAATTGGACCGATCGTGTAGGCTACTGCATGGCCAGCCGAGGCAGCCATTTGAATGAAATTATTTTCCATTATTAACCGGAAGGATTGTACTTTCAAATAAAAAAATAAATTTGAGAAAATATTCAGTAGTTTTTTTTATAGCATTTTCAAAAAAAATAAGTTATTTGGCGGACCCTTTATAATTGATGTAGGTACTCTAGAATTTCCTAACGACAAGAAGGAATATGTATGGAATTCAACAGAATAAAATGTCGAATACTACTTGTTTAAACTATAGTCGAAATCAAAATCTAAAAGTTAACTGAATATTTCTTAGAATATTCCCTTCTGCATATATCCATCACCCTCCTGCTTAGTTTCAAACTTAGTTCATCTCAATCTCTACATATAAATAAAATTGGTGTAGTTCTGTTCGACTAAAATTGAAATTGACTGCATGTCTTTAAATGCAAAAATCTTAGAAATTGCTGAATATATTCTGGTGAATTTTTCACAGGCTTATAGAGGATACTTAGGCCTACAATCTCCACTTTTTCTTAACTCTATATCTCTATAAATTCCGGAAAAAATTGGACAAGAGTAATTTTTTTTTTCGTTTCGCTTCGATTTTTTCTTTGCAACGCTTTGCGTTCGAAAATACTGGGAGCATTTAAATATACTAAGTACCAGCTTATAAAGGACATCTGCAAGTACAATTTAGGATATCCATTATCTCGATAACTTAAAAGGTTTTTAAATAAATAGGCAAAATTTGAAATTTTTCTACGATTTTCACCTCGGTGGATTGATATGCACTTCATTCTCAAATCAAACATACTAACCGCGCAATATCTCTTTTAAACTTATTTACTTATTTTACCCCTGTGGCAGAGAGAGACATACGGAGGCAGTACCTATGCTGTTGCTGTTGTTTGCTTAGAAAAAAATAAGCACATAAAAGAAATGTCAAATCAGTGATGATACATGTAGGGAAAAATTCCTACACGTAGGATTTTCGATCTAAAGGGAAAAAAGGGCAGATTTGTATAACGTAGGGATTTTTTTCGGACGAAACATTTTCGTCTTATTTGTGAGTAAATTGATTTGCTCAGTCAAAAAATATTTACTATTTTTGTTTACCTACTTTATTTTGCTCATAAATTCGTCGATATTCGCTAATAAATGAAATGTGATGACATAATTTGAAGAATCAACAAAAAGGAAAAATGCATTTGTGGTTGAGATTGCGCATGAGAAGTTTGATTCGATTACCAAAGAAGTATCTATCAGTATCTATGAAAGAATGTCAAATAGATATATAGGTATGCATTTTGTATTTCAACCCTAAATGGGATGAAATTACCAAAGAACTTTTTACGGGGCAGTTGGCTTCTGATCGGCATGATGTCGTAGCAAGAGTTTTTAAACAAAAATTAAAAAAACTGATAGATCTCCTGGTGAAAGGAAATATTTTCGGTTGCGTTCGCTGTTTTATGTACAGTGTAGAGTGGCAAAAGCGTGGTTTGCCCCATGCCCACATTTTGATATGGTTAGAAACGAAAATAAGAGCTGAGCAAATTGATGATGTGATTCGAGCAGAATTGCCAGATCAAGAAGTTGATCCAGAGCTATTTGATGTTGTGAAAACCCACATGGTGCACGGTCCATGTGGCTCTTACAATCCTCGATCTCCGTGTATGAAGAACGGTATCTGTAGCAAAAGATTCCCTAAATCTTTTACCACAGATACTATAACAGGTGAGGATGGCTATCCATTTTACAGACGTCGTTCACCTGAAAATGGTGGTATAAGAACGACAATCCAATCACGAAATAACTCTTACGATGTCGACAATCGCTGGATTGTTCCATTTTCACCGGTTCTATCGCGCACTTTTAAAGCACATATCAACGTTGAACTCTGTAGCAGTATTAAGTCCATAAAGTATATTTGTAAATATGTCAATAAAGGTTCAGACTGGGCGGTATTTGGTATACAAAATGCTAACGATGAAGTGACGTCATATCAAAATGGAAGATATATTAGTACTTCCGAGGCGGTCTGGCGCATGTTATCGTTTTCAATTCACGAACGTTTTCCCGCAGTAATACATCTGGAGCAGCAGCGCATCGAAATTACGAGAACTATTCGCCATTATTTTAGTTTTCTGTAATGTCTCTAATCCCACAGAGTTATGGGACAAGTTCAAGGATCATTTTGTGGATGATTATGTAAGAGACTTCCAACGGCATTACCCGGATGCAGCCATAAATACTCATTTAGACACATTTGCAAATAGAGCTTTGTTTGCATTACAAGACGTTCTTCTTTCGATAGGCGGCAATTCTCTCTCTCATTATGGTTTACCATCTCCACAAGTGACTGATGGAACTGATGAAAATTTAAACAGAGAATATATTAACCATACAAATTTTGACCCAGTTGAACTTCAAAATACTATAAATCTTAATGAACCACGACTAAACGATGAACAAAATCAAATTTACCGACTCCTCATTGATAAAATAAATGCAAATGTTGGTGGAGTGTATTTTTTAGACGCTCCAGGTGGTACCGGCAAAACATTTTTGATTAATCTTTTGCTGGCCAAAATACGTGCAGAAAAGAAGATTGCCATAGCAGTCGCATCGTCTGGCATAGCGGCAACCTTACTTCCTAATAATCTATTATTTGGAGGAGTCGTATTCTTATTCGCTGGAGATTTTAGACAAATATTACCGGTTGTAACTAAGGGTACGCGAGCCGATGAAATTAACGCCTGTTTAAAACGTTCAGTACTTTGGAGACATTGTAAAAAACTTAATTTAAAACAGAACATGAGAGCACATTCAGCTGATTCAGAATTTAGTAAAATTCTTCTTGATGTTGGAGAGGGAAAGTGTCCAGAAGTGAATAGTAATCATGATATAGAACTACCTTCCAGTCTTTGTCAGGTTGTGGCGGAAACTGATACTTTAATACATAGTATTTATGATGATATTCACAATCTCAATACCAAAGAAGATTCGTGGTTGTGTGACAGATCAATTTTAGCACCTACGAACGACCAGGTTACTGCACTTAATCAGCGCATTTTAGATAAACTATCTGGTGAATCACAAACATATCTTTCCATCAATACAGTTTGCAATCCGGATGAAGTGGTTAATTACCCAACAGAATTTCTAAACAGTATAATTGTGCCTGGTCTACCCCCCCACAAACTAGAACTTAAGGTTGGCGTGCCCATCATGCTATTGCGTAATTTGAACCCGCCGAAACTTTGCAATGGTACTAGGTTGCGAGTAGTATCGTTGCAAAGAAACGTTATAGAAGGTCGTATAATATCCGAATGCGGAAAAGGTGAAATAGTATTTATACCACGGATTCCTATAATACCATCAAATTTTCCATTTGAATTCAAAAGATTGCAATTCCCGATCAATGTCAGTTTTGCTATGACAATCAACAAGTCCCAAGGACAAACGTTAAGCAAAGCTGGTATAGATTTAACTAAAGGTTGCTTTACCCATGGGCAACTATACGTGGCATGTTCACGTGCGAGGAATGCCAGTAGTGTTGTTGTTTTAGCCCAAGAAAGTCGTACACCGAATATTGTATATAAGGAAATTTTTCAATAGAGCTAATGCAAAAAACTGAAAATAAATGATAATTAAAATAAAAATGCAAAAACTAAATAAACTAATTAACTTTTTTGTTAAATTCCACGCGTACGAAGACGCGGGTACAGCTAGTTACTAAATATATACAGATACGCAGTATCCCCAGAAACTAACCCCAAAGCACTTCAAAGAATTACCAACTCTAACCTCATTTATCTGACAACATCCCAGTTTAAGAATCTAATAGAATTTACTATGCTTTTCCTCCGGCTGGAAAAAAAAGTAAACCAAAAACTCAAAAAGTTAAAATCCTAAAGACTACAGGAAATGTGGAACACTTCACTACAGTCAGTGCACACTGCACTATTCCTGCTGTGAATTTCATTGCCAAGAGTTAAACAACTTTAAGGGCCCAACCAACTACCACCACCAACAACACTGCCACTCTTAACCTCTATCCTCATCTCTGCTGTCCTAACTCTTACAAATTTTTGCCCATTAAAAGTAAGATGGGTGAGCAGAACAAAAAAATTAAAATAAAAAAAAAATATATCAAAAGCCGTAGGGAGAAAAATACTTGTAGAGGGTACAAACTAACAAAAGTATTTCAGTTTCAGTTCCTGTAACCTAACGACCTTCTTGTGCTGCATTCCCGAGCAGCAGTGCATTCCATACTCGTATATGTATAAGAGAAGGACCGACCGACGACGCAGGGTGGGGTTAAATATTTATAGTCTGGTGAAAGTAGCAAACGGAACGGCATTTCTAGACCAGGTTTTGCCAGTTTCTTTCGTCCCCCCCTTTTCGCCGTCGTTGTGGTTATTCACCTCTCTCTGGCGATTTACCCAGCCAAAGCATTAACAGAGTATAATTTATCTTAATTAAAATTACCCTCTAACGCGTTCACAATTAAAGGAGGCGTGTGGCGCGTTCAATTAGCCCGAAGTGTGGGCGGTGTTGTGTTATGTCATTTGCGGTTTCAAAACTACTTCAATATTTATTGGAGGTTAAAATTAATGCGCCAGTTGCGTGGTGTTATCCTGCTAATTTAGCTCAGGACGATGGCAAACTAAACAAACTTTACTGTCATCTGTTGTATTTGAAGTCAGCATAATTAATGATTATACGAACGAGGCCAATCGCTTTAAAATTCCACACTGGGACAATAAAGGAAAATTTAAATTAAAAAAGTTGACGGACAGGTATTGACCAACAAGGGGACAGCTCTAATTTATTTCGTATTATAGCCTGAGAAAGATTTATGAGCATTGTTACAAAATCGGACGGATGAGAACACATTCAGAAAGCTTAATAAGTTTTATGTTATGGTACTTATAAAGTCGGTACCGGCTTATTCGTTATTATACTTTCTAGATCCTTTTAGAGATAGAATTTGTATTAGGAAATTGGCCAATACAATTCGAGTATACTTACGTTCTGAATAATGTTTATTATAACGAAAGTGCCAAAGATTCCACAATTGACAGTTGAGCCCCTCTTAACACACACCACAAAAAAATCTATCAGCGATTTCTGCTGAAGACTTCGACGGTACCATGTGAATTTATGGACATTCCATATTTGAACAGCAAAAGTCCAGCAACATCTCTCCATTCGCGTTTTGATCGGGGTCACCGTATTTCCCAATCAGGCTGCCCCATGTCGTTAAATCCACACCCACATGAGCATTGAAGTCACCCATTAGGATATACGAATCCACATCTGCAACCTTTTCAAGGGCTGCATCAACTTCATCTAAGAAAGCTGCGTACCCCGACTCCAGATTCGGTGCATACACCTGTACTAGAGCTAGAGTTATGACATTTCATGGCTAACTCTCCCTCTTAATGGTAGATATCCACTCCAAAACTTATGAGTATCCCCACTCCCGCCTGAGCAGACATCGAAGTTGCTACTCCCGACATGAAAAGTTTCCCTTTCCATGTTGAGGAGACACCAACTACATCTAGTCGATATTTGACAGTCTCCCTAACAAGCTCCAGGTCTTTTCCCGTGATCGAAGAGATGTTTCACGAGCCCATCCTAAGTCGATACCGTTGTCGAGGAACCGAAAGTCCACTTATGACCCTATTGGTGCATAGCATAGCGCTTGCACCCTCTGAACACCAAAATGGTTTGCGAGACCATTGATGGGAAGCTCGTAGCCGTTTCGGGTTAAACCCGGCCGGCCACCGGACCACCAGACGCTCACAAACTGCCACCCTTCCGGCCTGGCTCCAAAGGGATTGACAAGCTCCAAGCCTCGAATTGAGAGGCTTGGCAATAACCGAGGCTCGCTTCTTTCATTTTGTTAACTTTGGGTGTATGCTTCGTCAGCTATGTCTACGTGAACCTAGACATTTTGCCCGCCCCCACCACGGAGAAGTCACCTGCGTAAGGGGCATGGATTTCCAAAGAATTTAAAATACCTGTGCTAATGACGACAGTAAAAGCCCAAAAGCTTCACCAAGGAAGACTTGAAAAAAGTGGGCTTAAAGCTAAAAAGTGCAAAATGCAAGCTTTATTAATAGGTCCTCAGAAGGAAAACGTTACATAGTTGAAGTTATAAAAAAAAAACCGTTGCTACACTTCATCCAAAAGCTTTAAACAACTGAGACATCTTATCCCACAGAAAAAATGGCTCCGTATGTATGTACACAAGACAACGCTTTGTTAATTGCTTATTTAAAAATTAACGAAACATCAGTATAAACATCTGCCGAAAAGTACAAAAGACATGATTGTATTTAGCCAATCTACGACTCCATTCTGGTAGAAAAAGAGCGTTGTTATCCATCAAGTTTTTCAATTAAGATAAAAAAACAATTTGCATGTGAAAATGAGAATGAGTTATAAGGAACTTTTTTTAGTCGATGTTTCTGCAAGCTATTCCTGTGACATTCTATTAATTTGTATTATGCCTCCAGAAATTAAGAAGAAAAGTCAACCTGAATCTACAACAATGGAAACACTAAGAAACAATTTTTCAAGGACTTTGCAAAAACAGCAAGAATAATTTGGAATCGAGCAAAGACTAGGAGAACACTTCGCAATAATAATTAAAACTATATCTTCTGGTTTAAGAATCGACACAACCAAATTCGGTAAATGCAATATGGATAAATACAGCACAATTATTTGGCTACAAATGTAAGTGTTACAATGCCAATGAGCGTTCTCAAAATCTTCATGGTGCCGATTTTATAAAGGCGTTTCCAATACCTATTGGCCAACTAACGGATGACGTTCTACCAAAGGAGCATAGCAAACCCCTAGTGTTAGACATGGGTTTAGAAAGTACATAAAATAATTGTTATTATCCAAACAGTTAAATGGCTTTTATTTATGACTAGCTGCGCCCGCAACTTCGTTCGCGACATGAAGTTTAGATTCTGCTATGTTTATCTACCTAATCATAGTAACTTAGCCAATTATACCATGCAAGTTTCAGCTACCTGTGCACTTATACAAATAAACATTGCTCTTCTCCCTGCCTTTTTCTAATGTTGTTTTCGGTTGGTGGTCCGGAAGAACTCTCCGCGATTCTGAATTCAAATCTACAAGCAAATTTCTCTTCTTTGGAGAAATTTTGAGAACTGTCAGTTGAGTACCAATCGAACGCTTTCAGAAGCGTTCTGATTGCTTCCGAATTGCTTCGAAAACGACATAAGAGACAGTAACAAATGGTTAAACTATTACAGTTTCTAGTTCTCTTTTCTTCTCACCAGCCATCTGCGCATTTCGTCGCTGTTGATTATATTACTTGCACAAAGCAAACCTCTCTTCGTTTTAAAGAAAAAGCTATACCTTCGTTTGTTCAAGGGAATGTGCTTTCGATGTGAATCCACGATCAAGGACAACCCTTAAGTCCTTAACTGCAGACAAGTTAGCAAACAAAAAAAAAACATGTTGGTCAAAAACAGGACGTTCCAAGGAATCGTATATAGCCTAAAACCATCTCGCAGTTCTTAGAAATATTTAAAAAAAAGTTTCGTTGAAATTTGTCAAGTAGTTTTCGCGCTTTGAGGTAACAAAGAACATTCCTACAGTTTTATACATTATGTTTGTTTTTTAGAGGTTTGGATTTTAAACTGGCTACACTGTTTATACAGATTGACAATTTGACAGTTAAAAGTTGATTTGTGTTTAGTACGTTTTGCCATAAACTAAACTAAACTTATCATGCGCTACGTCCAGTTTACGGTCGATATAATCGTCCATCTGAGCAAGTTATTCGAACACGATGAATCGTTTTCGCACCACGTACACTCAAGTGCATAATACGCATTACCAAAACACAAACAGTGCGAACAAAGAAACTGTAATTGTAGTTGTGGGGCGCATTGTTGAGGAGAATCCGAATGAGTCGATTCGCCATCGTGCAAAAAAAAAAGATCTAGCTTGTGCAAGAGTTAAAACCGACAGAGCTGTGGTTTCAACAAGATAGCGAAACATGCCACATGGCGCGCGATACCATCAATGTATTGCGGTAAACATTTGGTGAGCTCATGATTTCGCTTAATGGTCCTCTCAACTGCCCTCCACGATTATGTGATCTCAACCTTTAAATTACTTTCTTTGGGGGTATGTGAAGTCAGTATAGTCTATCCGCGGTACTTAATCATTTTTAGTGTTCAGGCTAACTTTTACGAAGTCATCCATCCATTCTGACAGTCAAAATATGTAAGTTGAAGTTTAAAAATGATTATTGGTAAGGCCCTATGCCGATAAACCAAAGACGTTTGACGATTTGGAAGTCAACATTCGTCGTGTTATTGCAGATACGGTCCAGTTGCTCGATAAAGTTGTCGAAAATTGGACTTCACGATTGCGCTTCGGCATATGCCGTGGTCACTGAAAGTCGGCGAGTAATGCCATTACATCCACTCAAGTCACTGCAGGGTGGGCTACGCTGGAGAAGTCATTAA
This sequence comes from Cheilosia scutellata, assembly GCA_955612985.1. Lineage (NCBI taxonomy): Eukaryota > Metazoa > Arthropoda > Insecta > Diptera > Syrphidae > Cheilosia > Cheilosia scutellata. The sequence continues at coordinate 49,281,949 of OY015313.1, read as the reverse complement.
AAAAGAAAAAAAAAAAAAATAATAATAATAGTTGGCGCAACAGGTCTGTATAGGCGGCACCATACGCCTAGCTCATCACAACCATTCGCTTGTGTGAACTACAGGGCCACGATCAATATAATGTGGCATTGTTCGATTGGATGAATTCTGACTGGATGAGATGTGGTTCCAGCAGAATTGAGCAATGGCGCAGACTGCACAAGACACAGCCGACATTCGCCCATAGACCGCAAGATCACCTGATTTTACCTCCCTAGACTTCTCTCTATGGGGTTATTAAAAGTCACGGGTTTATGTGAACAAGCCACAAACTCTGGCAGCACTCAAGGAGAACATCCGTCAGCAAGTGGAGAATCTATCGCCAGGAGTTCTAAGGAAAACCATGGAAAATAAAAAGACCCCAATCAACAATGGCGGCGGCCACTTGTCGTTTTGAAGTTGAAAATTGACATATATTTTTATGTCAATTAGAAAATTGGCAAGTATGTAAATAGTGAAAAATTGTTTGTCATTGAATTGACTAACAACGCTTGTCAATAAATGACTGAAGAATTCACCGCACATGGGGAAATAGATGAATTGTCAAACAAAATGTCACTCTGTCTTTAAATGATAGTGAAAATTAATTGGCATGATGTTTGTCAATGAATAGACACATTTTGATGCACAAGGTAGGCCAATCTTTTTACAGGTCCCACCCCTTTTCGAAATATGTATGTCTTTTTTTAGTCAGTTCTATTGATTTCATACGGATTTTGTCGTATTTTGCAAATTGTCGGCTTTCTCCGTCTTCTGCCTGCAGCTTCAACTCAGATTCGACCATAACAAAACACAAGAAGAGATAGCGATACATTTCTTTTTAAAATGATTTATTCGATTTTAAAAAAAGAAAATGTTATTTGTTTTATGTACCTACATTATATAATGTATTATTGTTCACATGACGACACAATTCACAATTGACAATTCAAAATTGGCAGCGCTACTGGAAATACCTTTTAGCGAACTAACCATTCGCTAATTTATCAAAATGTAATTGTCAAATGAACTGAACATGATTTTTTGCCAATAATTGGCATACGTCTGAGTGAATTGGCGCGGTGTTGTTCAATGACATAAAAGATAGCTGTCAAACTTTGTCAATTAAATGACATGTGGAAACCCATTTTTAAGCGGTATCATTTCAAAACATAATGGAAAACTAATTTTAAATAATGCATTACTTTTTTTTATTCTACGAGTATTCCAAAACTATAGGGTCGTACAATTTATCGCATTTTGTAGTATATGCTTCCGGTTTCTTGCGTATCCCATCAACCTTTTTGGTGAACGACAATATCCGTCCGAGTATATGTAGATGTGCCAGTAGAAATATGTACTTCAATAATTTAATTATTCTTAGACGGATAGCTAGGACATTGCATTAATTCCATGCCATTATGGCCATTTCGCCTGTCAACAAAGGGATTTGGAAACTCCTTTCAAGGACTTATATACCTACAAAGTTATTAGACTGCTCACATTTAAGTTATTCCTACACCCAGACCCCACCCACTTCACATCCATTGGATACGTCTTCCTTTCTAACCGAATACTCCACTAAATTGCTGTGTAAGGACCGTCACCATAGTTTATTAACTCATTTTCATGTTGAAAACTATGCACTTTGCCAACCAACGCCAAATTGCAACATTTGGCACTTACTATAACACTTTGGCATGCAAATCAGCCACAGCCAGTGGGTCTCCAGCGATGGGAGAGATTTTATCGTCAAATTTATAGGAGGCAATGCCCCGGCATAGCGTCACTATTACAAACCCCACTATAATGAGACAACTTGGCCAAAAAGTTGATACCAATGTTCTTGCTCCCGATTCACTCTTCAGTCAGACCTTTATTGGCATCATCTCACCATTAGGTACAAATTGGAAAGTCGTGCACTGTCGGCGTGTGATGTGAAAGTGCGCCAGCCAGTGATTGCCGTTGTTTTTTTGTTTCTCTGAATCGGAACCCCTCGCTCATTCAAATATGTATATGTGCGGCTAACATTGTCTCATCATCGTTCTACCGCGACCACTGCAATGAAGATGATCATGATGGTCAGCGTCAGCATCGTCTGCGACTACCTCACGGATGTGGGCTGAATTAATTAAACTTGCATCACAGCCAGATACTTCTCGAATGGCTTCTCCTGTCTCCTTCGCGCTAGTCAATGTTTTTATGTGTTTGAATGTTCGATTGCCCATCGATGCAAAGCACTCAAGGTATAGAGATACATTTACTTGCACTTGCTACACACCAATTAACAGCATCAAGAGATTTAGAAAATTTCGTTGTTTTCCATTTTTTTTTAAATTTTATTTTCCATACCAATGTCGTGGACCATAGACCGTCGAGGTATGACACGCAAAGGAAAACTTCAATTAGCTGAGGTAAAACTCATAAGCACCAGTTAATTGCGAATTGCAACTTGCACTTACTGTATTGCAAGTGTAGCGTGTGCGTTTGTTTGGTTGGCTGCTTGGTAACTTTCTCTGAAAATCCGCTTTTGGTTGTAAACATTGCGCATCGTCGTCGTATTCATTTTTCTTTTTATGGATAATATACCTGTATCTGATGGCTGATGGTCGTATCTATTACCATATCGAGAATGATAGGTTGCAGTTGCAGTGTCTAGCGATGTGATGGTCGAATGTAAGTCGGTTGGGATGATTGACTAGCGCAGCGGACGGACAAATTTGATGGATTTTCACTGGAGTGATGTAGTTTGTATATGCAACTTGTGTCGGATCTTGCGATGAACGAAAGTTGTTAGGATGATAAGGAGATCATGCGCCTGGAGATATGATTTAGCCAATGATGCCATGAACTCAATTTCGATATACAAACGAGGTTCTGCCTAACTTTGACAATTTTGAGATGGTAACGGCAGGTAATACTTCATCTGTCTGCACTTGGCAATGGCTTTTGAGACTCCTAATCCCAGAGATTAAGTTTAACTTTACGCGCATAAGCTAAACATAATGCTGAGGTTTCCAAAGCAAGGGAACCACACATCTATCTATCGGGGCGGAGTTTAGAGTTGTTTTTCTGTTTTTGGTGACTCGAGAAGCATAGGTTCGATACTCGGCAAGGTAAGGCAATACTCTGCTGTATTGCTGACCGACCGCACTACACCAAAAAAGGGGTTCCCGTTTTGTATGTAGTAATGGGTGATTTTTTAAGCGTTTCGTTTTTAAAATGAAAAAAAAAAAAAAAAACAAAAATATATATATATTTGAATACTATTTCGTGTAAATTTTGGCCGCGACTGTGCTTCAAGTGGCCCATCCGGAATGTTTAATTTTGGAATACTTTTCCCAACATTTCGACTGATATCTCACCAATAACATGAGTTATTTTGTTTTTCGAAGACGGCAATAGTTGCAGGGTTATCCATATAGACGAGAGACTTCACATATCCCCACATAAAAATAGTCCAGCGGCGTCAAATCGCTACGATCTAGGCTGACAATTCAAAGGTCCAAAACAAGAGATGAATTGCTCACCAAATTCGAATCGCAATATGTCCATGGACACATTTTTTACTGAGCACGGTTTTTGGTAATAAAATTCAATAATTTGTAAACGTTGTTCGAGCGTAAGTCTATCCATTGTGAAATTGCAATTCTAATTGAGCATTTTTTACTTTGACACGTGTCACAAATCACGCGTGAACTGTCAAAAAAATTAGGCTGAAAAACCAAACAGCAAACAAAATACTCTTTACAATGGACAGGAATTGGCATGAGTGCTCAAGGATAGAGTCCCCTTTTTCTAAAAAAAAAAAAAAAAATTAGAATATTAGTAGAATATTCAGTTGCATTCGCTTAGACAAGACACATCGGATGAATGAATAGTAATCCCATTCTAAGAGGATCTTCGAATCACAGACCCAAGATTCGAGACGGAGCGTCCGTTTCAAGGATCAATCCATAGCCGATTCCAGAAAGCTTAGCATTTACAACTGCAAGCTCGGAACCGTAGAAGCTATCTTTTGACACCACTTTCATTGCCGGGGAATTCTAAGAACAGGTATCACGACTAGTATAGTCAACGCGTCTAATACACCAATGTCCAACAAATGTCAAATGTGACACGTTTAACACCTGACGCAATTAGTGTGGTAGTGAAAACGGCACAAGAGGCCATACAAGGAAAAAGGTGCCAAAAAGTACTGTCTTATCATAACCCTAGATATTACAAATGCTTTTAATTCAGCAAACTGGGGTCAAATCCTACGACTCCTCAGAGAGATGAGAGTACCTATACATTTGATAAACATGGTTGCCGACTATTTCAAGAGCAGGATCTTGGTGTACAATACCGACGACGGACCTAAGGAACACAAAATCACCGGCCCGTGCCTCAGGACTCTGTCCTTGGTCCACTTCTCTACTGCGACTATCAATACCCGAAGAAGCAAAAATTGTGGGATTTGCCACTGTCACTGCCAAATTGCTGGAGGAAGTGGAACGGATAAGCAAGGCGACAATAAGGGCTGTGCGAAATTGGCTTACCTCCGTCGGCCAACACTGCGGAAAAATCCCACACTATTAATCAGTACCGTGGTACTCGTCTTTCAAAAATTACCCCTCCCAACGGAAAAAAAAATAAGAAAGCACCGACCATCAGCATGATGAAATGAGAATGTTTATATGTGTGCGTGTTTTTTTTGCTCTTCCATATTTGCTTAAAAAAAACGTTTGTCGGTTGGGCTAAGCTCTTTCTACATAGCTTTTTCTACAAGCCCATCCAATCCATCCCAAGGAGTCACAGTCAATTCAGGAATCACATAACAGGACCACATATCCTCTATCGCAAGATCGGCGTCAGCTAAGTTGAGCTACCTATTTAGAGCAAAGAGGTAATTTAGCCCCAAGCAACTCTCCTTCTCTATAAAGCACAGGTTAGACCAGGCCTAGAATATTGTTCCCATATATGGAGCTGGTCCCCAAAACATTCACTTAACCTACTTGACAGCATACAGAGACGAGCAGTTCGAATTATTGGAGACACATCGAATCTACAACCGTTGTTGCACAGAAGACAAGTCGCTGACCTATGCTTTTTCTATAGGTTCTTCCATGGTAGATGTTCCGAGGAACTCAAAGACATTATCCCTCGAAATGCAACTTTTGGACGCCCCACAAGACAGGCAGCTAATGCTCATGTCATGACCATACAGTACCCTTGACAACCGCGAGGACATAAATTTTCCAAAACTCCTTCTGTTACAGGAAAAGCAAACTTTGGAACTAGCTTCCTGGGGATATATTTCTAGAAGACTACAATTTGAAGCAATTTAAGTGCAGAACTAACATACATCTGCAAGCATCTTGGAGCGCTATTGAAGCGTTCGTTATACGTTCGCCTTTCCCGGGAAAAGTATTAAAAAAAAAAAACAAGTAAAATTGTTATCATCGGCCTGGACGATGTTTTGATACCCTCCACTGTATGTTCGGTACAGGTACACTCATGTGTCTAATATTGGTTTTGTATGGGAGCTACCAGAACTACTTGACCGACATGGACCATTTTTAATACCAACCTGACGACCGTAAAAATAAGACTTCTCACAAACTTGTAGTCGCCTAGGTCAATTCGTTTGGACGCTATCGTGCTTTCAACAGACAGACAGACAGAAAGACAGACGGACATGGCTAAATCGATTCAGAATGTGATCCTTATTCAGAATATATATATGTACTTTATAGGGTCTCCGGTAAATCCTTCTTGGCGTTACAAATGTAATGACAAAGTGAATATACCTTTCTGTGAAGGGGGTATAAAAAAAAAACCAACAAGTTGGCCTCCAGTGCCAAAATCTATGGAAATACAGATCGTTCATACATACATACAAATACATACATACAAATCGTTCATGTTCTTAACACGATGTTTGTTAATCGGCTACCAAAACGTAAGAACCCTATATTACCTATATGACTTGCCGAAAATACTTCAATCCTATCTCTAAGCTGGGGATTTATTTTCTCTTTCTTCCTTTCCTCTTCTGCTCTGTTTTGCCGACGACCGACATGTGGATGTTGTTTCATCGCAGTATGAAATATAGTTGGAATTCCTTCTAATTTAATTTATGATTTTTTTAGAGCGTTTCCAACGCCAGCGTTAAGCGAATATTTCAAATAATAGAGAAAGTTAACTGTTTATACCTCCTATACCTAACCTACCCTTTCATTTCAGTGGTTCCATATACCTTACATAATTCAATTATCCTTACGTAAAGAAAATGAAGCGACATGTAGCTACCACTATTCAAATTTCAAAAGCATGGCCAACGAATCTCTATGGAAAATTCCACATTGTTTACCTTAGACCTGATTTAATCAAATTAATTAATTTATCTAAATAAAAAAAGAAAAAAATCACATATATATATCTGACCTGACAACATCCAGACTCTTCTCGTTTATAGTGGCGAACAAAAAGCAGCCACCATAACCTATACCAAAAACCGACACCGCACCCTTTGTTGTTGTGGTCAAACTATTGCAACGGAAAATTTAAGCATTTCTGTATTTTCTCGTCCGTCCACGGGGTGCAATTTTTTTCAAGCGAAAGTTTCACTCTTCAACGAACTTTTTCCCTCCGCGAAGAACAGGAAGACTAGCCATTGATGATTCAAATCTTTCCACCGATAGAGCTCAACGGTATCAACAAGGCACAGACGGAAATCTACAGCAGCAGGGGTGGCCTTTAGTCTGGGGAGAAAATAGTTTTTCATAAAATGTTCCACCCGAAAAAAAACGACGAAAAATTCACATCCCGTCTCTTTACGTTTTCTGTAAACAGAAAGTGAGAACCCGACTAAAATAGGAAAGGATAACTTTTTCGTTTTTTTTGCGCATAACCTTTTCGTATCCTGTATTTCCATAGTTTTTGTTAATGTTTTTTTTTATATATATATTTTTTCGTATTAACGTCCATTGCGCTATGGGGTTAAAATGGGGCAACCTAATGGGGTGTCTGTGAACGCCTTTCGCAGTCAAGCGTACGATTTTTAAGTGCCACTAACTGAGGCTGTTATGGGTATGTGTGTGTAAGTCGTAACTTTCACAGCACGAAGAGTGCAATGAAAGACCAAAAGTCGTATCGTTCTTTGTAAAGTTTTGGACTTTTTTTTCTTTTTTTTTCTGTGGTAATATAGAGACTCTAATAATAATTGAACGGAGAATAAACAGAACTACAAAAGAACAGGACCACCCGTGTATATAGTTTTCCTTTGGACGACCAACAAGAAGAGTTTTATTTTCCTACCCCATCAAAAAAATATACATACATAAATGTACATACATATTTGAAAAATCGTTTTGAAATGCAGGATTTACGGTTTAAGTTTCGTTTGCCTTTTTCTATGTTTGATTTCAAGAAAGTTTGAAGCTAAGGATATTGACGTGCCCTGAATGTGATAGCAAAACGAGTGTGCATTCGAGGGCACCAGGGCAGATAAATGCAAAAGGGCTATTGAAAAGTATGATTCAAGTGAAATTGGTCTAAAAAGATAAGTATATGCACGAGTATATGCATTTCAAAACTATGTATGCTTGTGTCAGATTGATGCTCTTCTTCTTCTATAATATTTATTTTGTGCGCTCCGGTGGCCATTGAGAAATAAAGTGAATCCCTGCACCTGTCAAGCTTCCGGATATCAACTTGTAACTGATATTCACCAAACTTGCTGAATTACTTTCATCCCATACCAACAGTAAAAACTTACTTTACATTTATGTAAACAGTGAGGACCATGATTATTGGCGGTCGATGACGGGGATGTATTATTTGACATACATATATTGCACAATACACATGTACAGGTTGGCCATTAAGTTTTGAAAATTTGAACACAATCTATCTTACTGGAAGTTTTAAGTGAGTGAGGTTGGGCTGTGCGAGAACTATCGAAGAACTATCTGTTTCGGGTAAAATATGGAGTACACAAAATTCACCAGTCACCGGGTGGACATTTTTTAAAACATGGGTCGAGAAGTTTGAACCAACTGGATTCATCGAACTCCCACAGTCTGAAGGAATCATGAAAATGAGATAAAGGTTTGTCTATCTATGAGAAATAGTCCACATTTGTCAATGGCTGAAATTAGACCCCTATGAAAAAAGGCATCAACAAATTATCAGCCCTATTGCGAATATCAATTGATAGTTGATACTTATCAACCAATTTTTTGAAATGGTATTGCGAAGATCAATAATTGTCAATGAAGTGTTGATCGATTGTGAACGTGCATCAATTAGCGATCGTCGGTTGACAAAACGGTATTGTGATTGTCAATCGTGAACAATTTTATTGGTAGCTGTCAATTTTTCAACCAATCGGAATTTCGGTGTTGATAAAGACGACTGTTAAAGAGAAATGTAAGTATTTTTAAAATTGTTGAAGATCAACGTTTTTAATTGTTATTTTTTAAGCTAAAATAGTTAGTAATAAAAGGCAACTTAATAGATTGGTTGACTTGATGGAGCAGAATCTTGATATCGCGAAAGGGTTTATTTCCAACTGGTGCGCAGGCGAAGAACAATTTGCGAGATTGGCAGAAATGGCAAAGGGTACCTTGTACAACATTTCCAATAACTTGATGATCAAATTAAATTTCTACGTTTATTTAGGTATAGATCGACCTGAAATGCAAAACAAAAAAGAAAAAGGTTGAAAAAAAGTCGAAATATCTGCGACTGGCGGTGGTCCAAACCAATGTCACCAGATTAATGATATGGAAGAGGCTGTGATTCGTATCCTTGAATTGAATACTTGCGTAATGAATTCGGGTTGAACGAGCAGCGATGTAGCGCTAATACCGAGCTCCAGTCAGCGAAGATCCCCATATTATGTCATCCAAAGAGCAGAACAAACAACACCTCAAACAAAAGCAAAAGCAACACCTCGAAGCATTGCAATGCAATATAATCGCATGACACTCTTAGAAGATCAGACTTCTATTCAAAAACACTGTTATGCCAACATGTCAGAATAAGCCAAATTTCATTCCTACCTTCGGTTTTCCAGTTCCAAAAGATTAGATGCACCTCGCAAACTCCTCGGTAGAGAAGCCAATTCTGCGTAATTTGTCTCGCCGTCATCATCATCAAAAAGTAATTCCACTGATGACATGTTTTTCAATAAATTGCACAATCCCAGATTTGTAACACTGGTAATTATGTATGTATGTATGTATGTATGTATTAGAGACATTAGCACAGGCCTCGGCCCTCATTGAAGCTAAGCTCTGGGCCTCCGGGTATCGTAGAATAGCGCCAATACAAATGGACAAACTAAACCCGTAAATAAGCTGATTGAATAATTACAGAGACGTAAATATTCAAGGTTCTTACATATTACCGTTTGAACTGAGTTTTGGAACTTTCTCCTGAGGGATCTTATCAAAGTAACGCTGGACCTTTGACGATGTTATTACCTGGTGGCACCCAGATGTATATCAATTGTCGTGGATCTGATTCCCATTGTGTTGGCGAAATACTCTTGAAGCCGAGGCGTTCGCGAACCGATGTGACGATGTTACACATTTTCGGTTACGTTTCTAAACTTAAAATAAACATGTCTAACTAAATTACCTTTTCAGTAGCTTCGTACAGATATTTCATAAAAATGCACTCTTCTTGAATCTGTAATTTTATAATGGTTACATCTTGATCGTTCACCAACAGTTCGAACTTTGCACTGTTCTGCCAACTTGGCTCTTCGCTAATTCGTCCTAATTTTGAGACTATCTTCAGTATTATTTTACTATTTAAGTATTTATTAAATTGATTTGATGATTTTCTTTTTGTTTAATTTTTTTCTTATTTTTTTTATTTTTGATTTTATAAACTTCTTTATTTTGCAAAGCCTACTCATATATCTATCAGATTTGTAACACTGGTAATTATGTATCTATATTGTTTAAATAATTTGTTTGAAAGTAGTAACAATCACTCTTCAAATTAAAAATATTTTAGAACTGTCAAAATTGAGTTTTCATTCACAATAGCTTTATTTTTTGCGTTATGTTCACAATAGCTTATATTTTTATCAATCGTATTTCGCAATACCAATATCAATGTTAATTGATAAATTTTGACAATCGTCAACCGATTGATAGTTGATCTTCGCAATAGGGGTGTATGTATTAAGCAACAACAACGTTTTGTAGTCGGATTGGTTTGATTTTCCATTTTTCTTTCATTAATAATTTGGGGTAAAATTACATTTTTTTTTAATTATACGCCAATGTAATATCGATTCTAAATATTAAGACCTTTTCAAGAAATCAACTGAATGCAAACCTTAAATTAAAAGAAATATTCAATAAAAAGTAGAAAACTGATTGTAAGTGTTTGTAAAGCTTAAAACCAGCTCAGTTTTTGAAATAACTTTTCATTTTAGGTTTACAAAATTTTCTAAAACTTAAAGACAGCAGGAGGGTGCAGTGGCTCAGTGGTTAGTATGCTACAGCTAGACTACTGTCCCAGGTTCGATCCCCGGAAAAACACAAATTACATCTTAAGGTTTTTTTCCACTGCGAAACCTCTCGCGAACGTCTGGCAAACATCCGAAAGTATAGCTGTCCTGAAAAACAAGCTTTTCAATTCAGCTGTTCGGACTCGACATAAAATTGTATACCCTTCCATTCGTCCCAAAAATAAAAACGGACCTGTTGCGCCAACTATTATTTTTTTTTTAAGTCAGCTCAGTTTTTGAAATAACTTTAAGTTTTAACTTCAAAAATTTTGAGAACATAAAAGCTGAAGAATTCACGCGCACTTTCGTCAATAAACTATGAATGATGTTTGTGTAAGTACTCACAAATGCAACTGTCAGTAAGTTATTTACACCTTGAAATCTGTAACGCCCTTGTAACGACGGTATAATTTTTGTTTTCAAATAATTTGAATTAAATGAAAAATCGCCTAAAAAAATTCAAAAAGCCCCAAAACTATGCAAGAATCCCAAAAATATTGAAAATACTTCTCAATTTTATAAATTTTTTCTCTTGTTATGTTTGTCAATCATTATTTTGGAAAATTTTTTTATTTATTTGTGGTAATTTGCATAAATGTAATAGGGCAATTTTGCATTATGAAAAATATTGCCCAAATTTTTCGTGCCTTCATTTTCATTTTTCTGGGAGAGTCTGTTTTCATTGGTGCCTAATTTTATGGAGCCTTTGTCAACTAACAAACGTTCGTACCATTTTGAAGTTCATACCGAATTTTGAAAAATAAAGATTAACACCCTTACAGAATTCAATTGGCTTGAGAGTACGCAGTACCTGCCTACAGATATGTTGTAGATTTAGAGAAGGACTTACCTACTTAGTTCACTTTAGATGACGCTTACTTTCCGGAGTGGACCACGGACTCAACCTTCAGCGCCAGCCAGCTCGGTCCTTAGCTAGCTGCGCCCCCAGTTACGCCTACATAGTTGGTTGAGCTCGCTTTCCATTTGTTCGCGCCACCAGGTGGGGTCTTCATCTGCTTCGTTCCCCTCAGGAGGGGTTGACTCATAAACTCGTCGAGCGTTTGCATGGTATATTTTCTATATGCTCCACGCATGACCTTATATAAAAATTGAGCCCTAAAATGTTTGTCGTCGATTCACGCTTTAACGCATTTACCGTTTTTAGCAAAACTTTCACACATCTTTGGTATTGGTCCATATACGGTTTCTGTGAAGTTTGGTCAAAATTGGACAAAGGGACGTGGCACCGCCCATACAAAAAAAAATCAAATCGTATATCTAGAAAACTACCAAATCGATTGAGCTCAAACTTACAGATGATCTTAGTTATTGGTACTGGAGAGGTCCTGTGAAGTTTGGTCAACATTGGACAAAGGGGCGTGGCACCGCCCATACAAAAAACATTCAAAATCTTATATCTCGAAAACCGCCGAATCGATTGAGTTGAAACTTACAGACAATCCTAGGTATTGGCCCAGGAGTGTTTCTGTGAAGATTGGTCAAAATTGGACAAAGAGGCGTTGCACCGCCCATACAAAAAACATCTTCAATGGGGTGAAACTCGATGACGTTGTACTTAATGATATTGTATATGTATATCCTTGGGCTACTCCTGCATCTATATCAAAGGAATTCAATTATACATATACCAACTTGGATAAGTGTTTCCTCAAAGGGCTCTATGCCAGATCTGAGGTCAAAAGCCTTTGCTAAATCCAATAATGTTGCTCCCTATTCTTCATGCTCTTTCGATTAATCTATATATATAAAAATTGAGCCTTAAAATGTTTGTCGCCGATTCACGCTTTAACGCATTTACCGTTCTTAACCAAACTTTCGCACATCTTTGGTATTGGTCCATACATGAATCCTGTGAAGTTTGGTCAAAAATGGACAAAGGGGCGTGGCACCCCCCATACAAAAAAAACATTCAAAATCGTATATATCGAAAACCACCAAATCGATTGAGCTGAAAATTACAGATAATCTTAGGTATTGGCTTAGGAGTGTTGCTATGAAGATTGGTAAAAATTGGACAAAGAGGAGTGGCACCACCCATACAAAAAATATCTCGAAAACCGCCGAATCGATTGAGTTGAAACTTACAGATAATCTTAGGTATTGGCTTAGGAGTGTTGCTGTAAGATTGGTAAAAATTGGATAAAAGGGCGTGTCACCGCCCATACAAAAAACATCTTCTATAGGGTGAAATTCGATGACGTTATAACTCGATAACCGCTGGGCCGATTTTCATGATTCTTTTTTTGTTTCGTTCTTATTGCTGTATTTCGCTGGTTTACGCAGAAAGAAAATTCCAGAAAATCGATTTATTCTCATTTTTTCGCATTTTACGAAAGAACATTATTATCTAAGATCTATAAACTATAAGCAATACAATTTCTGTGCACGGGCAAAGCCGGGCGGTCACAGCTAGTGTGTTTATAAAAATAAAATAAATAAATAGTCGCCGCAACAGGCCCGTATATAGATAGGTACCCTAGGCCTAGCTCCCGTTTGTGTGAATTTTTAGTTTTGGGACGAATGGAAGGGACTTACAATTTTATGCCGAGTCCGAGTGGCTGAATTGAGAAGCTTTTTTTCAAGGACAAGTTATACTCGCGCACGTTTGGCAGACGTTCGCGAGAGGTGGAGCATGTTATTATTACACATATTATAGGTATTTACTTTATTCAAAAAATATTTTTTGTTTGTTGAAAAATGTGCCTTTCCTCAATAAAACTGCGATTATCTGCGAAATCTATTAGAGCGGTGGAAAAACCTTTAGTTTGTGTTTTTCCAGGGATCGAACCTGTGATCCCTCGCACAGTTGGTCCTACTCACTAACCACTGAGCCCACAAAGGTGTCTATAAGTGGGTTAAATAACTCAACAGTTCCCCTTTCTAGAACGACGACTGTTAGATCTATATTGTTGTTATAGCTTTTTAGTCAATCGGTGGCCTTCTAGAATTCTAGATATTTGGTTATTTCGCGACACATACCTACTCCTACTGCATTATTCATTACCCTGGATAGCACTTGACCTCTAGTGTTTCAACATCTGGAATATTATGTGCCTCACGTCTAGCCCTATCGGTCAATGGATTGCGGCCATTGTGAACAGTGATGCAAGAATATTTTTTATTTTGCCAAAATGGGAAAAGTTTGGGATTTGGGGAAAAATGGGGAACATTTATACATGCGGAGATGTTTTGGAGCTTATGTTTTAAATACATAAAATATCTTTATTTTCAAGTTTTATAATTGTTTTATAATTGTTTGTTAAATTTGACAGTTCAATGACATTAATGGACTGCATTTAGCGAAACTCTGCATACTGCACATTTGTATAATAATGTTGGTTGTAGGCCAGAGTTGGCCAAGTTTTATAGATCATAATATGCATGATTACCTAAACGTATTCGACTTTCAAAATTGGTACATAACGACTTTATTCTTGCCGTAGTTGTTTAATTTTTTTTTTCATCTGAAGTATTTTTCTTTTAAATTGGAAAGCACTATGCATTTACATAGATTAATTGGGAATAAGATCCGTTTCTAAATGTAATCCCTTGAAAATGTCCAGAAACTGTTTTGTTGTTGGGCCAAGGTTCACTTGTTGCATAATTAAAATATTTTAACTTCAAACAAAATAGAATATGGCTACACGCACAAATCATTTTTGAACAATTATTTTACTTCATTACAAATTCATACAGAATGCTAAATCTGCCCACGTAGTTCCCTTTTACATTAGAGCTTTCTTTGAATTCACTTTATTTTCCAACACACTGACCTAGAAAATGTTGGACTTAACAAACTCAATCTCTGCACGTTCAACCTCCAGCAGAGCAGTATTGTCCCTTTTTCCACACCAAGTGATTTAAAGTAGATTAGTTGCTCTTAGCCACGGTATGAATGTTCGCAATTTTAGACGTAGGATAACAAAAAAAAAAATCTGTGAATTTATGGCCTAAAAACCACAAAATCGAGTTAGGCAAATGCATGTGTCGCATCCAACTGCTTACAAAATGCATACAAAGCGAATTCGCTTAGACAGTGTCACCCTGAAATTGGAATCAAGGCTTCCTGCAGCGCAATCACGTTTGGAAATAACAGCGTCAACTTATCAAAGTTGTACCCCAAAAAAGAGAGCCTTTCAAATCCAATACATATCCTTTATCCGGACAATCTAAAAGACCCTCCATCCATTTTGTTTGCTTTGCACAAACACAAATAGCAAATTAAAAAGTCCTTCTGCTCTCTACACACTGGAAATTTTCACTGCCTATTTAGGCTGGTATACGCCCTAATAGGTTTTCAGTCCGAAAAAAGGACACCACACTCCAACTTGAGAGCCAACCAACCGTAGATAGTGCCCCCAGAAAAACTTTCCCTAGGCCTTCGAGGAAACAAAACCAAACTTCAACCAAGCGATTAGGGCATATGAATGCTGTTTAAAGACATGAGGACTATGCAGAGCGGGGAACAGACTGCGAAAGCGGAACAATGCAACTATACACGTAAAATGTCGCTCCCCATATCCACCGAAGGAAGGAAACAAAGGCCGTCGTTGCATATCCATGTTTCATCCACCGCCTGTTTGTTCTCCTATCGGATAAACTTTATCTTCAGCCATGGTCAACGCACAATGTGAAGCTAGAGACGAGATCCCCTGCGAGTTGCGACACACAACGAAAATGCCATTGGGGAACAAAAAAAAAAACCAAAATGTTTCTAAGCCGTGTGAACCTGACTGTTAAGCCAAGAAGAGTTAGATACACATATCTTTTCTCGTATGGTTATGTAAGGTAAGGTACACAGTGGTACACAAATTGTTAATTCGACTTTCGTCTTTGGGCAGGCATTTTTGGGTGAATAGGGCGAGTTCTCTCCAAAGGGAGACTACACCTACCCCAGTCACTGCTGGATATAAATGAGCCAAAGTTGGCAGCTGCCGCCTGCTAGCATCTATCCAACAGGAAAAATTTCGAAACGGATTTCCTACTGTCATGTTCGAATGTTATCCCGGCACAGTGTCCTTAGTACTGTGCATAGCAAAATCCATCGTTTTGCAGTTACTGGATCAGAGGACCTACTTTTGCATATGCATCTGGTTGCATTTGTGAGTTTCCGTCCGAAAATCTTTAACAAAATCAACGAATGAATTGATGTTTTACGGGTATGGGTGGAGACGAGTGACGTGTTGAGGGTCGTTACATGTGCTCGAGTTCGAAAGTGTGTGTGCAAGCAGGAAATCCATTCTGATGCCATGTTTTTTTTTTCATAAAAAATACCCTTTTGAGGATTATGACGAAATTCGGATTTGCTGGTACAGTAGGGGACAGAAAAAATTTAATTTTTCGATGCAAATGCATTTAGGATTTAGTAAAAGTTGTACGGAACTATGTGGTTAAAAATGTATCTGTATCTATATTCTGCATCACGGTGTATAGATTGGCAGTGGTTTCAATATGAATCTCAATAGACGTTTCAGTGGTCTTCCTCTACTGTGTTGTTCCTCCGCGTTGGCATCGGGGACTCTTCGGGCTAGAGCGTTGTAGAGCTCGTTGATAAATATCGAAAAGTTCAGTTTCATCGGCTCTCGCTATAAGGTCCATGCTTCTGCATCATGGAGCATAACTGGGTTGATGAGCAGCATATTCAGTCTCCATAGTATTTCTCGATACCTATACGTATTCCTCATCTGATGATCAGATAATATCTCGAGGTATAGACTAACTCCCTAACTACCACAAAATCAAAAGGGCCCTATTAACGCACGCATATTTGAATAATCCTTGACATTTCTCACGTATTCACAGACAGCGGAATTATGTGGAATTATGTGGTTTGTGCTAACTACCTTGAAGTTTTATCCAATAATGTGTGTCTCTTTTGCCATCAGCGCATTAGCTGTCACATTGGCCAATCAATGTCATCCATTTTTTGAGATAATTCGCCCTGGAAACAATTCTCGAAGAATAGTAATCGTAACTCGGAAAGTAGCGCCATCTTGTTGGAACCACACTCAACCCCGTGGAACTTGAACTAGGCCGACACGTTAGCCTGATGGCCGACACGTACCATGCTGAGTTGATGGTTTTGCTGCATGCATTGGACTATTTAATAGAAGGTCAGATGCTTGGAAGAGCACTGGAGTATCATGCAATGATTAGACGCATATATAAAAAAAAACGTCAAAACATAATTGGCACTGTATACTGAAGCTCAAAAAGTGTTCATCTAAAAATGAGGTAAGGAAAAGGCGGATTTCCTTGCAAAACAAGGGCCAACAGTAGCTGCGACCAAAACTATTTTTATCAATGTAGAGGATTGGTATAGCAGATCGACAAATGTATCATGACATAACACCTGAGAAAATGGTCAACCGCAGGCCAATGCAACGACGCTAACATGGGCAACTAATTTGCGGAACTGCTACGCTCAGAGAAAAATTCTAAGCGTGAGTCAAGGAACATTCAAAATGGGTGGTAGAGTTATATACAGGACAAGAAATGTTGACGTAACATTTAAGGAAGATGGGCCTTAAAGAGGATGGGATGACTCATAAACTATGCCTTGTAGAAAGAAACTAAGACAGCAACACATATACTGTGTCAGTGTCTGGCATTACCTGGCAGAATAATAAAGATCTTGGGACATCACTGGGTTGATAAATCAGATTTCTTTTAAATATATGTTAGCTTTGGAATCAAGAGGGAAGAAATGTAGAAATTCAGAGAGTTTCTGGATAGTTGTAAGGAGACGAAAAAGGAACCGAGATGGTGGTATGTTTTGAAGATCTTTCAAATATATAAAATATTCCTTACACCAGAAACGCATATTTTGTTTATTGGCCAAGCTATTGAGATGGAAATGGACATAGTCTGACATAATGAATTTCTAAAACAAAATTGCGGTCTTTATTTTATGTATATTACACACGGAGCAACTGGAAAAAAACTGATCAGCGATGCCAGTTGGGCAACTAGTTTGCTTTGAGTCATAACCTGTGTAATCAAATGGGACGACGCACACGACGCTACTGGTGGAAAACTCCACTTTGCGATTCACAAAAACCACGTCTGTTGATTTGCATGTCGGGTTGCCTATTGATTTCAGTTTGTAGATTGTCGAAGATGAGCGAATAACAGACCAAACTGTTGCTGCTCACCAGCAACAGCAGGAGGTTGAAAAACATGACGACACTGAACGAACTAGAGATTTTGATTGGCGATGAGTTTCCTCGTGTCTCGCCGCTGAGTACGTAACTGGTCTCCAATCCGAGTTGCTAACCGGTTTAGTTTCTTTCCAGTTGCTTCGTGTGTATTGGGCCTAAGTGTGGGGTAAATAATAACCAACTTGTAGAGTCTCTGGCAAGTAGTTTATGTTGTCTCGGAAACCTCCAAACCTTGGTCCCCAAAGTTTGTCCATGATTAATTCTTGCCCGAAAGAGGCTACACGACCCAAATGATGGTATCTTTAGACGGGTTACTTCTTACTTTGAAGTGACTGTGAAATTGTCGGTGGGTCCTTGTAGTTGAGAAGTTGTACCGAGTGTAAGATTCCACAACGAAAATCCGTTGTTACATCGTTTAGTGCACCTGAAGGTATGCAAGTATTTGTGATAAAGTTATATAAACTGGTTCATTTTTATTAGGCAAAAGCAGTGTCATCAGTCCATAGCATAAAGTTGTTAACATAAACTATACATTTCCCTAAGCGCTAAAAATGTAGTTGTTCTCAAGATACTTTCACTTGCCATAAATATATAATTGTCGAAACAGGTATAAACTACCTGCATAGGCCTTCCTTCTCAGCACCATTCGCTTGTGTGATTTTTAATTTTTGGGACGAATGGGATCTACAATTTTATGCCGAGTCCAAACGGCCGAATGGGAAACTTTGCCGGGACAGTTATACTATCGGAAGTTTGTAGATGTTCGCGAGAGGTGATCCAGTGGATAAAACCTCAAGATGTAATCTGTGCTTTCCGGTGATTGAACCTAAGACCCCTCGCTGAGTACATCGTCCAGCACACAACCGCTGCTCCGCGATTTATAGTGAGTGTAAGTAGCTGGAAATTTCACTTTTCTGAAAATATTTTTCATTAAAGCAGGCCTATCTCACTTTGCGAATCTAAATAGATAAGAAATACGTACGATTCGAGTATACTGTCCCATAATTGTTCCACCTACTGTTGTAAGTCTCATCAGTTGGTAAATCAATTGACCGTAACGTGTGGGCGCCGCTCGCTCCATGGGGAAATCCATAACGGCCGGCACAACTTCTGCTCCTTTTGTCGACATAGCCGTCCTCTTGTAACTCATCTGTGCAGTCATATGCATTCCAAATCCAATTGCATTTCTTTTGTATCCATTCCAGCGTTATGTCCTTTTACAGTTGGCAGAGCAGAACCATACCTTTACTTTAAGTTCCATATAGAAGTCAAGCATTCCGATTGCAGCAAAAGGACTAAATTGAATTGAATGTTTTGAATTGAATGTTTTATTTTTTACAACTGTTTTTACAATTAACAATATTTTTTCTGCAAAGCCTAAGTGGCTTGTCTGCAGAAGATTGGATATTTTGTTGTTTGAGTTCTATTTGCATTTATTAATTTTACTTCATTAAATTAAAGAAAAAATATTAAATTAACAAAAATTAAAACTAAAAGTATTGAAAAATTTATATAAATTACAAGGCATTGTCATTAAGATACATTTTTTTAATTTTTTTCAAAAATACTGATTTAGGTAGATCAAGAAAGTGTGTTGGCAATTCATTGAATGTAGCTGGGACAGTTACTGCGTAGCGTCTACGTCCATACTCGTTCCAATACATCGGGACCATATATTTGTTTTGTTGTCGTCGTCTTGTATTTACTGTTTGTTGGGTTTGTGTTTTATACGTGCTGTCATCTTTGAATGTTGAGAATATCTCCAGTTTATGCAGTTGGTTGATTGATAGATACGTTTTAATGCTGTCACCTTGTTGTCGTTGCGTTCTCATCATCATCTTCTGAATGCTCCTGTGCAGCATATTGAGTTTTTGGAGCTGCGGCGCATTTCCCCAAGCCATAATGCCATATCTCAAGTGCGACTCCACCAGGCCGAAGTAGCACTGCCGAAGAACTTCTGGTGGGCATCTACTGCTTAGATGAAATAGAGCGTAGGCGGATTGCCTAAGTTTTTTTGTCAACGTGGTTATGTGATAGCTCCATTTAAAGTTATAGTCAACCAAAACTCCCAAGTATCTGTACGTTGATACGTTTTCAAGTACGGTCGAGCATTCGTCATCGTCTTGAAGTAGTCCGTAGTTTTGAACCTTGTGCAGACATTCCAAGTTGTGTATTTTTATTTCTATTTTCTGCTTAAGAATATGTGGTGGACGTATGTGCATGACTTTGGTTTTTTTGGCGTTAATGATGAGTCCATTGTCATGACACCATGACGAGACTGCATTGAATTCTTTTTGCATAATTTTCTCCGCAGCTTCAAAGGATTTGTGATTAACCACAATTGCCGTATCGTCTGCATAAGCATACACAGTGCTTTGCCTGAGAGCTAGTAGCAAGTCATTCATATAAATGATGAAAAGTAGAGGGCCCAGCTTTGACCCTTGCGGCACTCCATAGTTTGAAAACTTTTCTACGCTTACGCTATTTTTGATTTTTACTCGGAATCTTCTATCTTTTAAATAACTTTTGAACCATGAAAGTAACGATCCTCTTACGCCTACTTTTTCCAGCTGATTTAAAATGTTTTCATGGGATAAGGTATCGAAAGCTTTCTTAAAATCAATGAAAAGTACAATTGTGTGATGATTTTTCTCTTGATTTGTGTTTATTTTATTTGCGAAGTCTCCCAATAGTCGATTTATACTTTTATTTGGCCTAAAACCAAATTGATTGCTTGCCAGAATATTATATTTCTCAAGATATTGGTATAGTCTTTCGGCAACAATATCTTCTATTACTTTGTCCGTTACCGAAAGTATTGATATCGGCCGATAGTTTCCGATATCGTTTTTTATTCCATCTTTATATATAGGACGGACAATTGATGTTTTAAGACCTTCAGGGACGGTTGATTGCTCAAAGCTCATATTAACAAGTTTTGCTACTACTGGAGCCAAAACGTTCGCATTATATTTCAGGTCTTTCGGCCGTATGGCATCTTCACCAGCTGATTTATTCTCTTTCAGTGAGAGGATAATCTTAAAGATTTCGTCCGTACTGACTTCACAGAAAAACATTGAACGCTGGACATTGCCTGACGGACCGGAATAGGACTTGTTGTTACATACATGTACTGTGTTTGTGATCTCATTAACTAATTTTTCAGCAAACTGATTAGCTAAACCATCAAAATTGTCGGTTTTAAAGTTTTTTGCTAGGACATTATCCAAATTTACCACCTTTTTGCCAAGTATATTGTTTACAATTTTCCAGGTTTCCCTTGGATTGTTCTTTACTTTTAAAAATTGTTCCATGAAATATCTTGATTTTTCGTTGTTTATTTGTTTATTTAGATTATTTCGATACCGTTTATATTCGTTTTTGTATTCTTCGTTCCTGCGGTTGTTCTTATATCTGCGGTATAGTCGATCTCTCTCTAAACATGCATTTCGTAACTCGTTGGTAATCCAACTGTGCTCATTTGACCTTCTTTTTCTTATTTTAGTTGAGGATTTGACAATTTGATTGAAGTGAGATTTGAAATTTTCATAATATTCATTTACCTCAGTAAACTCATTTAATACTTCCCAATTGAATAGGTTGACTTTTCTCGATAGATCGTAACTGCTGATATATTCCTCATTTTGGTTTCCCTCAACTTCACTCTTTTCGTTTGTATTAATAGCGCAATATATTGCGTAATGGTCCGAAAAGTTGAACTCGACTACTGCTGATTTTACTTCGGTGTATTTTGTTCGAACCAGACAGTGATCTATAAGTGTTTCTGTATCTCTCGATGCATCAACACGCGTTACTGACTTGATCGTATTAACAAGTCCTCTCGATGCTATCATTGATAAGTAATTATTTACTGTTGGATTGTACATATCCTCAGTATTTATATTAATATCGCCAATAATTATTAGTGCTCGTTTTATATTAATTTTATCTATATTTTGACTTAATTCATTAATAAAATCGTTTGCATTCAATCTTGGCGGTCGGTATACTGCGAAAATGGTGGCATCAAATTCCCTTCTGTTGATATTTAATGTAATACATTCGTAAGTTTCATAAATGTCATTCGTTCTTCCATACCCGATATCGTTTTTTAAATAAACCATTATACCTCCTCCTCCCCTTTTTATTCTATTGAAAGGTTCAGGCTGAAAACCATCAATAGTGTAATACTTATTCTCCGCCTCCTTAATATTTATTTCGGACAATACAATAACATCGATGTTATGTATAACTTGATTAATACTTAACATAAAATTATTCCAGTTTGTTCTTAAAGAACGAATGTTTAAAAACAGAAACGAAAATCCATTCAGTTTTTCTATATAATTTTCAATTTTTCCTTGGGTTTTTAGATTTTCAAAGTTTATTTGCAATATTTCATTTTCTTCTTCGTCTATTTTTTCCATCATGTGCGTACGTTATTTTTTGTTCGCTAGTGTGTACGTATAGAAATTGAGATTAAACTATTTTTTCTATGTCGAGAGCCGAATCGATTTCCACTACTGCATCTCCATCGTTCTTTCTCGCGAGAATTTTGTTGTTCCTCATCCAAACGTATTTCCAATTGACAGTTTTCGCCTTTGTTTTGGTTAACCAGAGCAGCTTCTTGAAATGAGCAGTTAACTGGTTGTTTATGTATATATGCTGTTTTCCATAACAGCCGCTCATTTCCTTGTTTTCATTTTTAGCGATTTCTTCATACGTGAGTGTTCTTTTTATTTTTGCTTTTTCCATTACTGCGATTTTCATTTGTTTGCGTGTAAAGCAGACGGAAAGATTTTTAAGCTCTCGGTTTTTTCTATCATTGTATGTGACGATTTCATCAATGTCGCATTCGTTTATTTGAAGGCCAAGTGTTTCCCCGATTGCACTGACGATATCAAATGCATTGTCACTTGCTTTCATCGGGATGGCTTTAATCTCTATGTTTTTATCCAATTGTTTTTGTTCAAGCGTGTTGATTTTTGTTTGCAAACTATTTATGATCGTGTCTTTAAGTTCATTTTGTTTTTTGTATTCAGTGATTTCGTTTGTTAGTGTTTGTATTAGCTGTGTATTTTTAACGAGAGTGTTGTTTAGCTCATCATATTTTGAGCTTGTAAATTCCACCGTCTTCGCATATTCCTTCAACATTTCTTTTATTTCTTTTATTTCCCTGTGGGTTTGTAGTGGAAGATCATTGTCAGCAAATTCGGACGATTCAGGAGTATTTCTGGGAGAGTCCGCCGATCTGGATCGCTTTGCTTGTTGGGTCTCTGCTTGTGGTGCAGGGAGCGTTTTTTCTTTTCCCCTGCATATATTGCACTCCCATGATTTTTTTGTTGCTGCAGACCATTTTCTCCATGTATTGTATGCGACGGTAGTGCATTCGTGGTGGTAACACCCCTTGCACTTCATACAGGCTATGAATTCACCGTCCCCGGGCAACGGGTCGTGACACCGAGAGCAATTTGTCATTGTAAAAAAGACGTATTCTTACCAGAAAAATGCAAAGAAACAGCTTGGAATATGTATTTAAGGAACTACTGCTTTAAAATTTTGTAAAGAATATAAAAACGTTTGATTTAAATCGAAATATTTATTTTGAATAAAGCCTATAATGTCTTTTATTGTTGATTTATTTTGGAATACTTTAAAAGCACGTCTAATCACTTCAGAACTCACTGTCAGTTAGTTAACCCCCCATCAACAATGTCACATGGTTTGCGGGCATTCCAATGTACACACGGTTCCGTTCAACGTCACACCCATCAACGCAGAGTAGAAAGATCTCAGACACTAAGGAGAGGAATGCCTTGCAAGTGCAAGAAAATGGAAAATTGTACCCTCGAGACATGGAAAGGATATATAAAATCAAGCCATGCCTTCTGGCATCATCGGACCAAAAACACACAAAGAGTTTGGGAAAAGAAGATGATGAACAAAAAAAAAAAAAAAATAAAAAGCTCAATTGTCAGATGGAAATTTTTTAACAGACAGGAAGATGAGGAGCACTACGACGAAAAGTTATTCCCTAGCTATAAAATATCTCGGGCAGACAAAAAGTGAAATATTTTTTTTTTGTGTAGTTCTTCTGTCGAAACTAGAAAGGACCCCGGTACAACTGGACAGTGTAGTTGTGTCCTGTTTCGAGAGTTTTGTCTGCTTGCTCCAGTTTTTCGCTGTTAATCTTCCCAGTTTTGTCCGTTGTGTTATATATGCCTTTGTCGGGGATTTCTGTGTCTTTTATTAGTTTCAGTGTTGTTATTCTTTTTGAAGGAATTCTCTTCTTTTGGATTTCCTTTCTGTTTTTTTTTTCACAGTTTTGTTTAGTGAAACGGCTGCGAATTTTATGCTAACCATTGGGACAATTGTAGAGAAAATTGTTTGAGCAAGTACAACGGGTGGGAAAAAAATGGAAGTAAAAAAGTTGAAGGAAAATGAGAAAATGAGACGTATTTCTGTGCACTTTGCAACAAGCACTTAATCTCATGATAATTATAGTTCCTTATAAGTGTTTGGGAGGATTTCGGAAATGCAATACTTTTGAATCCGGCGGCAATAATTGCGTGGATTTATTCGATGAGAATACTCGGAGGAACATTACGGTCTTTTTTTTATAGTAATTGTCCTAATTGAAGCTTAATAAATTGGAGTATTAGGTGGCGCGACTTGCTATGTATGAGTATGTCCTCCGATGGAATTTGATGTGGAATTTTGTTAGATTTGCTCATTGAGAAAACTTCTCCGCCCTTTACATGGGCATTGTTAGGCACTTTGTATTCTTTGGGGCTCTAAGGAGAACAGTTGTGAACTATGAATTGAGGACTGATGGACGAAAGCTCCTGCCACTTTTAGTTGGCTGGAGGCAACTTAATCTTAAATTAATAGTTAATTAGGTAAGAAATTATTTTCACTTTCCTCTGTCCCCTGAAAAACAACAGGGATAGTGTCGCTTTTGACTAGTGATAGTGTAACTATGGCAACACTTTTGGCTGTCAGTCTCTCTGGTTTCTGTCAACGCAGTCATGTGGAAATTTAAGGTTACCCACTAATATATAAACTACTATGTATATATAATTATAGTGACCATAATTTTTTGAAGACAATGCGGGACACAACTCAGATTTTGGATTTTAAAAAAGTGTTTGTATATGGATTTAAACGGCTCAAATAATTTCAACAGACGTTCGATGGCGGGCAGCAGAGCTATGTAATCTTGCCGAGCCTGAGCAATCTATTATATTTGAGCTGCGTATAGCAGCAAAATTCTTTCAATTTTTCCTCTCTAACAGTGTAGTTAGAGTATATGAAAATGAGAGTATATTTTCACAATAATGTTTTCAATGTCAACCGGAAGCAAATTACTCTCCGTGCCACTTGATTACGAACAGGAATTTTTTTGTTTTTACGATATTTTTCAAATCCTTCGCTAATCCGGGAAAAACCGAATGCACAAGGAATGAAGGATACCTATATTATGTTTATATTGTAGAAAAAAATATGGGATTAAGTTGATAAATGTAACTTTTATGACGCTTTTCCCCAAAAGGTCATAAAATGTACCTGTTATTTTTGTTTCACTTAAGATTACGAACAGTGGCTTAATCTACCTGTTAGAAGCTTAAAAGCTAAAAAAAAATAAAAAAATTGCTTGTATAATTAAATAATGCTTTTATTCAAAGAGTAGCAATAGTTTTTGGTAATGGGTAGAGGTAGATACTACCTCCTGATCGCTAATTAACTTCAAGTAGCCTTGTGTGTAGAGATTCATAGAGTGCTGTCAAATAATCTAGCGAAACTACGGACCAGGCTCGTTTTATGGCTCCATAATTTCTTCCGTTTCATGATATTGCTTTCCTCCTTCGTAGACTTTTCTTTAAAGCCAACCCCACAGCCCCACACGTTTTCCACGATGCTCAGGTCAGGTGAATATGGGGGCCATGCAAGTAGGTTTACATTTTGGTTTTGAATCCAGGCTTTTGTTGTCGGTGCGGTATTTATCGGTGCATTGTCTTGTTGGAAAGTCCATCGCTGACCACCAAATATCTCTGAAAACTGCGGAAAAGCTCTTTCCAGTATCGATTTGTAAGTGATTGCCATCATTTTGGAGCTTTGGAAATCCATCTCCACAATTCTGTAATGGCTTATTGCCCCCCATACCATTACACCACCTCCTTTGATGTGCCGCTTTGCTGACTCTTCCTTTGCAGTTTTTTTTCCATACTTCTCCAGGTCTTTAATAAAGTTGTGTACAACAGTGGCGCCTATTCCAATATTGCTGGCTATAAAACGGATGGATTTTCCTTGTTCCCGTTAAGCTCGAATTTGGCCTATTTCCTCCTTGGTTAATGTCTTTCCTTTACCTATAGTTGTGGATTATATGAAGTTATTTCTTAAACTAAGCTCCCTAATACTCCAAGTATCCTTTTATTTGATTTAAAACATGGTACCTAATAGGTAGATTAAGCAACTGTTCGTAATCAAGTGAAACAAAAATAACAGGTAAATTTTATGACCTTTTTGGGATGAGCGTCATAAAAGTCATAAAAGTTACATTTATCAACTTAATCCCATTTTTTTTTTTTTTGCAAAATATTGTAAAATTAAAACAAACAAATTCCTGTTCGTAATCAAGTGGCACGGAGTGTAGTAGTGGTTTGAATTAATTAACACCAATTATGGATTGCTTAAGTTCTCTATTTAGTCGACTACTAAAGCATTTTTACTTTCCCTTCGTGACAAGCCGCCAAAGTTCTTAAAATTTACAAAATAGACTCACTTATCATTTCGAACGTTTTTAAATTTATAATTTTGCGGGACTTTCCGGGACAAATCTGTAAATGAGGGACATTTTGCCGGCAGTTTATGATGCGGGACAGCTATGTGAAATGCGGGACGTCTGGTCACTATATATATAATCAAATAAAAAATGTACATACATTGGTGGAAAACTAATTAGAAACAAATAATTTTTCTTGAGGATTTAATTACCGCTGGTTTATTTATCAACAATTTCGATACGACCTTAGTAAACATAAATAATAGCGTATTAATAGTAATAAAAATGGGAATCAAATAAAGAAATAAATAAGAAATAGAAACAAATTCAAAAAAAAAAGAGCAGAAGGTATGTTTTTGTGTGGAATTATAATTAGAAACAAAAAATGTAATTATAATTTAAATTCAAAAATAAATATAAAAAATTAAGTTTTTGAGTCCAACTCTTAATAATTATAAAATTTGATCAATATTTTGTGGGAAATCCACTATTTGCAATGACAGCAGCACACCAGTTTGGTAAAATGGCTACCAACTTTTGACATCTCTTAACGGGGATATTTCTCCAAGCTTGTTCAATGTTTCTGAACAATTCGCGGACGTTTTTCGATGTTTTCGTTCCCAAACTTCTTTCCAGATCAGCCCACAAATTCTCAATTGGATTGAGGTCGGGACTTTGCGCTGGCCATCTCAAAACATCTATTTTTTCTTCCGGAAACCAACTCCTCACAAGCCGTGAAGTGAGCTTAGGATCATTGTCCTGTTGGAAAATTTAAGACACTTGCAAATGGTCAAAAGCATATGGCTTCATAACATTTGCTAGTATATCCTTATACACATGCTGTTCCATTCGTCCAGCAACACGCACAATAGGACCAACACCGCGCCAGGAAAAGGCTCCCCAAACCATCACATTTTCACCACCATGCTTGAACATTTTTATGGTGTACTTGGGGTTGAGTTCCTGATTTTTTGGCGCCTTACACATTTTTTTCTATTGAATCCAAACATATTAAATTTTGATTCATCACTCAAAAGCACTTTTTTCAGAAAGAGAGGGGTTTAAGTGCATATTCCTTCGAAAATTCCAACCGACATTTTACATTTTGTTTTGAAACGTGTGGCTTTTTACGTGTGATGCACCCCCGCAGACCTGCTTCTAATAGTCGGTTCCTGACGGATTTGGATGTGATTTCCTGACTTAGTTGTCCCGATACATTTGACAGAATTTCTTTACTGGTAAGAAAAAGATGTGTCCTACTCAAACGGAAAATGAGTCTGTCCTTTAGCGATTGTTTTTCTTGCCCTGTTTTTTCTTTTGGGGTTTTCTATACTACCTGTATCATTGAAAACTTTTATTGCGCCATAGACCATCTTTTTGAAGCATTCCAGGTCCTGGCGATGGATTCCATAGATGCTCCTGCCGTACAATATTTTCGGATGATCAATTTTCTCAGTTCCGGTGTGCAGCTCTTGTTTTTTCCCATTTTACTCAAGTAAATAATATTACTAACACGTATTAACAGGAAAAATATACAGAGTCAAACTTATACCGTAATAAAAACAAAGTATTCAAAATTGTATGCGATGTTTCTAATTAAATTTCCACAGAATTTCTTATATCGATATTAAACCTTAGTAAACTTTGTCCACCAAATACTTCGCGTGAAATTTAAACGGATCTACTTAATGTACAAAAAATGCGCAAGGCTGCTGCAAAACAACGGCACTTAACCAGCCCCTATATATTGTATGAAACTTGTGTAAAAAAAGACACAATGACAACTCCATGTCTATTTTTTCATTGTTTCTAATTAGGCTTCCACCACTGTATATTGAAACTCGAACCGTTTTCACTAAAGTGACATTTTTTATCTCTAGTACTGTGATCAAAACCCTACTTAGTAGATTAAATACCAAAGCTGGTACAATAGATTCCTTGGCGGATTTGTTAGAAAGAACTGATTGTTGCATGATAGCTTCTGGCTAAGGTTAGGATCTGCGTGTGGTGACTATGAGTACCAATAGTTTACCAAATTTGGAATTTATGCAGCAATATAAATTCCACTCTATTCCACTCTACTACAAAATATACTTTTTTTTTTTTAAATACTCTCGGGAAAGGCGAACCTATAACGCTTCAATAGGGCCCCGAGATGCTTGCAGATGTAGATATGTTAGTTCTGCACTTAAATTGCTGCAAATTGTATACTTCTGGAAATATATCCCCAGGAAGTGAGTTCCAAAGTTTGCTTGTCCGGTAACAAAAGCAGTTTTGGAAAGTTGATGTCCTCGCGGTTGTCAAGGGTACTGTATGGTCATGACATGAGCATTAGTCTTGTGGGGCGTCCAAAAGTTGCATTTCGAGGGATAATGTGTTTGAGTTCCTCGGAACATCTACCATGGAAGTACCTATAGAACAAGCGTAGGTCAGCGACTTGTCTTCTGTGCACCAACGGTTGAAGATTTGATGTGAGTGTAGGGTCTCCAATAAGTCTAACTGCTCGTCTCTGTATGCTGTCAAGTGGGTTAAGTGAATGTTTCGGGGCCGTGCTCCATATATGGGAACAATATTCCAGGCCTAACCTGAGCTTTGTAGAGAAGGAGAAGTTGCTTGGGGCTAAAGTACCTCTTTGCTCTAAATAGGTAGCTCAACTTAGCGGACGCCGATCTTGCGATATAGGAAATGTGGTCCTGCCATGTGCTTCCTGAATTGACTGTGACTCCTAGAAGGTGCATTGAGTCCTTGGGATGGATTGGATGGTCATCCATTTGGATCTGAGGAACTGTTGATGCATTTTTTCTAGAAAATGTTGTGAGCTGTGTCTTGTTTGCATTAAATACAACCAAGTTGTCTTTTCCCCACTTCAAGATTTTGTCCAGATCATCATTTAGAGAACTAATTTGTTCAAATCTCTGACTGTGTGATGTAGTCGCATTCACAAGCCCACTATTCGAGATGGAGGATATAAGAGTGCTGTCATCAGCAAAGCTGTAGATATTATTATTTGTCGATCCAAGCAAATCATTGATGTGGAGAAGAAATAGAGTTGGAGATAGAATAGATCCTTGGGGTACCTACTCCTGCATTTATAGCAAACGAATTAGATGATACACCATCTACAACAACTTGGATCGATCTTCCCAGAAGAAAATTTTGCATCCATCCGCAGAGTTGTTGTGGTAATCCATAAGATGCTAACTTGCCTAATAGGGCTCTATGCCAGACTCGATCAAATGCCTTTGATATGTCCAAGGCTAGGGCTCTTAATTCGCCGTGCTGTTCAATTGCTTGCGTCCATAAGTGCGTTACGTAGCTTAACAGGTCTCCAGTGGAACGACGGCTCCGAAACCCATATTGCCTGTCCCTTATTAACCGATGGCCTTCTAGTTATTTGATTATTTCGACATTTATTGCCTTTTCCATTACTTTTGAGAGCATTGTAATGCTATTGGACGATAGTTTTGTGGCAGGCATTTCCTCCCTTTCTTTGGAATATAGGTTGAATGCGAACGGTCTTCCAGCAAGAAGAAAACGTCTTCTGTGAGTACGACATGCTAAACATCTTACAAAGTACAGGTGCAACTTCTGGTGCACAGCTCTTGAGTACTATAGCCGGGATTCCGTCGGGTCCCGTTGCCTTATTGCAATCTAGTTCTTATCGACAATACTCCCTATAAGTCCTTTCTATACCTACTTCGATCGCGGGTAAGTTGTTTCCATCAGTTGCTCAGACCAAGCGTTCAGACATCCGGAATGGCCTGGTTCTTAAACGGACGTTGGGTCTTTCTTGTCGTGACGAACCTGAACCTGAATGCTGAGGATCGAAGGTCTTGTTCACTGGATCAATAATCTCCATTCGCTTGATGTGGTCGACCGACTTTAGTCGATGTATTTTTGGACTATATTCACATTTTGGTACTTCAAGTTCACGGTTTACTACCACATATAGTGCGGAAAATTTATCGAAGAAGTTCAGAATTAGCTGTTCGTAGATACGATCTACGCCTCGGACCATTGGAGCAGAGCTAGCAGGATAAGGATTCTATAGAGTCAGCAGTTACACTTTGCCTGATGTCATTCGTGAATTTGACGTTCATGCTGAGTTTTGAGCAGGGGTTTTTGGAAAGGGGATTTTGGAAAAGAGATTTTGGAAAAGGATTTCTCATCACCAACCCATGCATTTTGTAGTCAATGTAACACGGAAATAAATTTCAGGACGAACAAACAAATATCACTCTCCCAGCATTTTGAGTTGGTTTGAAAATGAAAACTGGGTTATTATTTTCTAAAGTTAGAATTCTTTTGCGACTCGTGACGCACCACACTCCATACTCTAATCGATATGGTAAGCCCTAAAAGAATTCTATTTCTATACTTACAAGTCTTACAGAATGATGATCGCGCAAACTTACCTGAAAGGAAAAAAAAAAAGATTTGCATTTTATTAGCTAGTCAAAAATAATTTGAAGGTTAGATTAGGTTAGGTATGAGAGAGTGGACTCATACGGCACTAGGCACTATCAGGGCCCATCGGGATGCCTACGGGGAACCAATTTCAGTGACCTACAATGGAAAAACACGGCTCCCTGAAATTATGCGAAAAGAAATTACGCCAAAAAGTGTTTTGGAA
Organism: Cheilosia scutellata; assembly: GCA_955612985.1. Lineage (NCBI taxonomy): Eukaryota > Metazoa > Arthropoda > Insecta > Diptera > Syrphidae > Cheilosia > Cheilosia scutellata. Next base: position 49,250,819 of record OY015313.1, on the reverse strand, counting down.
AAAAGACCAAAAGAATTGCGGCGTAATATTTTTGGCAAAGACGCCAAAAAATAAAAAAAAAAATTCACCAGAATGCCAGGAAATTACGCCATATTTTTGAAAAAAAAAAAAAAAAAAATTAAATGGGGTGTAATTTTGGTGTTTTTTCCAAAACACTTTTTTGGGCGTTTTTTTTTTCTTAAATGGAAAAAATGCACGAAAGAGTTTTGGAAAAAATGGCAAAATTAGCGGCATTTGCGTCAAAATATTTATTTGGGCAATTGTTCCTAGGAAAAAATGACACAAATTTGTATGGAGGTTTTTGGGCTCTTTTTCCACTTTAATATTTTGGCGTAATTTCTTTTGGCGTAATTTCAGGGAGCCGAAAAACACCTAAACACTTGCCCTTGAGAAAGCCCCAATTTCCCTGCAGAAACCAAGTAGCCCTTTAAAGTTGGTATTGTCTATCTCCTCTAAATGTTGGAAGAAGTACCTGACCAGAAATTTCCTTCTACTGCGACATATTTCCTCGCATTCACACAGTGTATGTATTATGTCCTCTTCGGCTTGCAGACCATTACCATTGTAGAATCTGCAAGTGTCCGAGTCTGCCAGACCGAGCATTTTGGCATGTTTTCTGAGAAGACAGTGCCCTGATTGATAATATACCGATCAATGTCCTGAGCTGTTCCCTGCCTAGTTTCAGAATTTCTCTGTGAGGCCTGCCCACCTCCGGTCGGCTATTTGATATTTATTTTTAATTTTGACAAACATTTACAAAGATTACAATGTGTATCTATAATGACGTAAATGTGATCATGATAATTCATATAAGTATATATTTATTTATTATTACAATTATGCTTATTTAATAAAATTAAATTTAAATTGACTTGTCAAATTATTACAAAGAAAAGATAAAAGAAATAAAAGAAGAAAGAAAATGAATGAAATACAACATTTAACAAAAAGATAAATAAATTAATTAAAAGATCAAAAATTGAAATTGAAAAGCCCTAACACCTATAATTGCCAGCCAAGTATGAGAACAGAGAAACACTAAAATTATCACTAAAACAGAGTCTTCTTATGCCAAGAGGAAGAGAGTTCCATAAGCGAATGGCGTAAACACAAAATTGTCTTTCGGTTGTGATTGTGGTAGCTCGCGGTGGAATTATCGTACGAGAGTACGAGATGAATTTGAAAAAGTTAGTTTCTGATATAGGTATTTTGGATTCCGTGACATTATGATTTTATGTAGGTATATTTGATCGCACAATAGTCCATGTATTTATCCAGTGGTAGACCCAGAATCATACATTTATATGCGGTTATGTGCTCTTGGCACTTTAGACCGTACACATAACGAGTAACATTATTAAAGGCGACATTAAGTTTTCTTCTAGATTCGGCATTACAGTACATTGTCACTTCGGATCCAAATGACAAAATTGGAACAATAAGGGATTTAACTAACATTAATCTAGTTTTTACAGGGGTATAGTACTGTGACATATACAGATTACGTAGACATCCATAAAATATGGTCTTTTTCCTACAACTATACGAACATGAAGATCCCATCTTAAATTTGTATCAAACCAAATGCCAAGATTTTTGGCCCTATCAACGAACTCTATCCGTTCAGTTCCTAGATAAATATTCGGGAAATCAGTCGAATCTAAGCCGTTTTTGGATATTAATAAACATTGTGATTTTTTGGGGTTCAGGCATAGTTCGTTTTTCTTTGTCCATTGAAATATACTTTCAAGGTCATTATTTATCTTAAAAATGGCATCCTCAATTAGTCCTATTCTACAACTAAAATACATCTGAACATCGTCAGCATACATATGAACAGAAGAAAATAGAGATCATTTATAAACATTGAGAATAACAGCGGACCTAAAATAGATCCTTGTGGGACACCAGTAAATGTACATTTAAAATTCGACAGGGAATTGCCGGCCACAATTGCCTGTTTTCTATACCGGATAAGTAGGAGTTTATTAATTCAGCTGCTGAAGACGAAAAATGAAATTGTGTCAATAGTTTTGTTACAAGTTTTGAATGATTTACCGTATCAAAAGCTTTCGAAAAATCTAGAAGCACTAACAGCGAGATATGGGGCCTGTACCACAAAACTACAAGTATTGTACAACAGGCGAATTTTAACAATTAACAATAGTTTTCTGGTACAAAACCAGTTTTTTATTGTTAAAATTCGCCTGTTGTACAATACTTGTAGTTTTGTGGTACAGGCCCATGGTCTTTTTGCAACGAGATTCTTAAATCATCCGTTACCTTTATCAGCGCAGAAGTACAGCTGTGCTGTTTTCGAAAACCTGATTGGTATTCGCAAAGTAAGGCATTGCGGTGCAGATGAGAAGATATTTGTTTATGAATAATTTTCTCAAACACTTTGGACAGAATCGGTAAAATTGAGATCGGACGAAATTCAGGTGGTGTTTGTGAAGTTCCTTTATTTTATTATTATTTTAGCGATTTTCCAAGCGCTAGGAACGCTGGAAGTCAATAAAACAGTATTAAATATGTGTGTTAGCACTGGGAGAATAAAAGGAAGTATAGTTTTAATAAATAAGGTATGAATTTCATCAAGACCTGCGGATTTAGAACTAATGCTCAATACTGCCTCAACAACGTCTGCTTGGTTCACCCTGTAAAATTCAAAACCAGCATTAGTTCTAGTTAACGTATTAGTAGGGGACACGTGATCTGGTAGAGTCATAGGACTCTGTACAAATTTGTTGTTGAGGCTATTTATATCAATTTCAGAGAGATCAAACTCTTCTTTGCTACCAATTCCAATCCCTCGGATATTTCTCCATAAAGTCTTTGATGGCAAATTACTATCAAGGTGTTTTGAATAAAAACTACGCTTAGCCTTATGTATTTTAAAATTAACGACGTTTCAAAGCCTGCGAAACTCTTTATACAGCTCGGGCAATCTAAACTTTTTCCATCTCCTAAACGCCATATCACGTCTGTTTTTGAGCGCCATGATCTCAGGAGTAAACCAAGATATGATCTCATTTTTAATTACTTTGGTTTTAATTGGAATGTGTGTATTAAACAAGCTAAGAAGTTTGCGGGTGCGAAGTTTTTGGCAATTGCAGTTTTGTTAGCAAAAGAAAACTGCAAGTCGCTTACAATAATACCGTTCGCTATGTTTTTGGACTAAGAAGGTACGACAGCGTGTCGCACTTCTCAAAGCGTCTTTTCAACATGACGTTTGACAGCCTGCTTCAGTTCCGCACTTTAACATTTCTCTCAAACATCCTGATAACACGACAACCTCCCGGTCTGTACGAGAAACTGGTTATGCCTTCCTCAATGAGGTCTAGTCAGTTGATTCCTCCGCGTTACTCTTCCCTTACCTCTGAGCGTCAATTTTTCATTTACTCTATTCGTCTTTGGAACTCTTTACCGCGTACTATTAGAAGAATTAATAACACAAGAAGGTTTAAAAATGAATTAAGAAAGTATCTCGCATTCTCGAATTTATCTTAATTGTATTAATTATTAGTTTTAAGTATTGACCACGTAGTTTAATTATTTCGTCTTCCTCAGTAGCTTTTTCCTGCAGAATATAGCTTATCACTAGTTTATAAGATATTATATCTTAAAGTGTATAGGCATTTCAAAATAAAAATAAATGAAATGAAATAAATAAATGAAATGAAAAGAATTATATCATTAAATGCATCTATTTGTTCATTAGACTTCGGCATATTATAGATAGATAGATAGATAATTTATTTTCGTATTGAAATTTACATTTGGTGGGCCACCGCGCAGTTTACATACAGAGATTTGATATTTATATTATATCTTTCTACTGAACAATTAATTTTAAATCATGACTAAAAACAAAAATTATATTATGGAATGATATACTTTGAAGGAAAAATACGTTAAAAACCTTCAATACAAATAGAATTAAAAAGGAAAAAGGAAAACCTTAAAAAATAATCAGGTACATTGTAGTGAATAAATTATAAATAACAAATTTAAGCTAAGCAGGTACATTGGGTAAATAATAATCAATGAATAATAAATAATAGATAAATAAATGTAAATAAATAAACAAACAAACAAACAAATAAATAAATAAATAAATATATAAATAAATAAATAAATAAATAAATAAATAAATAAATAAATAAATAATAAGTATTAAATAATAAATAACAAATAGTAGACAACAAGTAACAAATAATAAATAATATAACAATAATAAATAATAAATAACAAAATAATAAATAATATATAACAAATAATAAGTATAATAAATAACAAATAAAACTTCCTGATACAAGAAGCATTTAGAACAAAAAAAAAAAAAAAACATGGTTAAACATTTAGTTGGTTTTCAGAGATCTCACAGCTGCGGATAAATTTGGTGGTTAACTTTGTAATTCGATCTTGAATCAAGTCAACATTTGCTCTGGTATGAAGATCAGCGGTTGAATGATGCGGGGAAAGATTAAGCATCATTTTAAGAATTTTGTTTTGCGAAACTTGTAGTTTTTTAATATGACATTTTGCTGAAATACCCCATACTTGGCAACCATATAAGAGGATTGACTGAAAAATTACCTTACAAATTATGATCTTGTTGGCTTTGTTCAGTAAAGACTTTCTGTTAATAAATGGGTATAACATGTTTATTGCTAAATTCACTTTTTGTATTGTTTTAGCGGTATGTTCTTTAAATGTGAGTTTTGTATCCAGATATATGCCTAAATATCTCACGGATGGGACCCAGTCAATTCTTGTGTTATTTACAATTAGCGGATTGCTTGGAAGAAAACAAGACTTTCGTTTTCTGCTGAAAAAGATAGCTTGCAGCTTCTCGGCATTTAATTTAATTTTCCAGCAATTGTAATAACCTAGCAATATTTGAATCGCATTTGTCAGGTTTGTCTCCACGTTGAGACTAAACTCATGCGAAGAATATATTGCCTTGTCATCCGCAAAAATAGCTAATTCACAATAAGGGAGTCTTGGAATATCAGACATAAAAATATTATACAAAATTGGACCCAAAACTGATCCTTGAGGCACACCAGCAACAACACTATGACAAACAGAATAACAATAGTTCACGAAAACTTTGAAAAAACGATCGGAAAGGAAGCTCAGGACAAGTTTTATGAGGTATGGGGGAAAACGAAATATCAACAACTTATAGACGAGACCCAAATGCCATACACAATCAAAAGCTTTCTCAATGTCCAGCAACACCAGGCCAGTTGATTTTCCCAAGGAACGATTTTGCTTAATATGCTGGCAGACTCTAAGTACTTGATGGGATGTACTATGATTTCTTCTGAAACCAAATTGCTCATTTGGAAGTATATTATTATCTTCGATAACTATCGTAAGTTTTTCTTTTAGTACCTTCTCAAACACTTTGCTAAGACTACTCAGCAGACTAACTGGTCTGTAGCTGTTTGGTTTATCAGGTGGCTTTCCTGGTTTTGGAATAGGTATCACCTTAGCTATTTTCCAAGCCCTTGGAAAGTATTGGATTTTAATACATACATTTAAAATAAATGTTAAGTATCCAATGGCCGATTTGGGAAGTTGTTTTAGACACATATTTTTAATACCATCCATACCATCAGCTTTTCTTGCTGGCAAGCAACACAAAATATCTTCAACGCTCTGTTGAGATATAAGCTCTTCACGAGGCGTATCAGTTGTTTGTTCAATAAAATTTGTAGTAGCCTCACTAACTAATTGGTTGGTAACGGCGTCACCTAGATGTTGGGACACAGAATGATTTTTCAAAAACGTAGTGGCGAATACATTCGCCTTATCCTCATCTGTATACATTATATTTCCCGAATCTTGGAGAGTTGGGATTCTTCTGTTCTTGTTTTTAACAACTTTAACAATATTCCAAAAAGGCTTGGAATTTTTGTCTAGAGAAGATAGCTTTGTGTTCCAATCAATATTTCGTTGCTTTTCTATTTCCTTGGAGATAAGATTATTGTAATATTTTAGGTATATTCTAAATACTGGTAGCCTATACCTCTGCCAATGTCTCTTAATAGAATTACGTATTCTGATATATTCTAAAATGTAATCAGGCATTTTAAAAAAGTGATGTTGCTTTCTTTTTTTAGGAGTACATGAATTCATTACCTCCAGTACTTTGTCTGTAAATCCTTTGACCATTACATCGATTTCTTCTTTTGAGCTAACATCATCAATAACTGTCGGAAGGTTTCTGTATATTGGGTTTAATTCCGATCGGAATCTAGCCCAATTGGTTTTTTTAAAATCTGGTACCAATTGTTCATAGGTTTGAGCAGATTTAGACATTTTACAAAGAACAGGGTAATGATCTGAGCTCAACTCTTGCAACGCTATCGGCTGCGAACAAGTTTGGGGCACGTTTGAAAGGAAGAAATCAATAACAGATGGGCGTCCTCTCGAACCTGATGGTACATATGACGGACTAAGGGGATACAGAACAGAAAACGGAAATAAATTGGAAAAGTTCGAAAGAATGTTACCCCACGCGTTAGCCCGACTACAGCCCCAATCGCGATGCCTACAATTTAGGTCACCTCCAATTATGAAATCATCGTTCCTAACTAGAATGTTTCGTAAATCTCTTTTAAAGTTTTTTCGTTTAATTTCAGAAGCAGCTTTACCTGGAAAGTAAACGCACACTATGCTTATATCCCTCCCATCACTCAGCATAATCTTTATACCCACATTCTCCACGCAGCGTGTTCTAATAACCGGGAGCAATGTATGGCGAATGGATCTTTTAATAAATATCGCCACACCTCCACCTCTTATATTTGGTCTATCTACGCGATAGCATTTAAAATTCGAGGAAGACAATCTAGTTTTAGAATTTAACCATGTTTCTGTTACAAGAGCTACATCTATATTTTTAGAGTTTAAGAAGTTATTGAATTCTATGTATTTATTTTTTATGCCTCTGGCATTCCACGTTACTAAATTCAGATTGTTAGTTATCATATTACTTAACATTACCATATAAAAATTTAGTGGCTAACTGCGCGATGGCATTAAATTGATCTATCTTAGTTTTACAATTGTTTAATTTTGAAATGGCATATTATAGAAACTTTCCCAATTAACCCTTTCTAAATCAGCTCGAAGTAAATTAGCATTTAGCGATTTGAAGTTTCTAAATGTGACAGACCGCGGTGTCTTGGAAGACGAGATGTTAAAACTTGCAAAAATTATGTCATGTTTGGAAAACATTGGAGCCGAACATTGATTGAAAAAAACGTCACCCCTGATATTAGAAAAAAATAAATCTATTAAAGTACTACTGGTATTTGTAAAGTGAGTGGGTTCTAAGAAATTTATTAGATTAAGATTAAGGGCTTTCATGTTATTCAAAAATGCAGTACTTTCCCCACTTAAAACATTACAATTGAAGTCACCGCAAATAATTACATCTGAATAAGTACTTGAAATGTCTTCAAGCAACGAGTAAAAGGGAGATATATCTATTTGATTATTTGGCCGATAATATACTCCCAGGAGAGTTTTTCTATTATCACCCACAATTTCGACAAAGCAATACTGTGTTACACTCTCGGGAGGGGACGACGAGGTTACTCCTGTTCGTAGATTCCAATGCATTGCGTGCGGCCTGGCTATCGATGTAGATGACTATAACTCTACCAGATATATTGTCTAATCCGCATTAGAACTGCCTGGATCCGGTGGACGTATAGACACTTTTAGGTTTGGATTTACGGAGTAGATTCTAGCCCCAGTGCCTTCCGCTGTTTTTGAGCCGTCAAATAATGTTGAAAATACTCATAAGAAGAATAATGGCGGTTATTTTCAACACAAGTCATTGCAAAATATTTTTGTGAAGAGGACCTGTTTGGTGCAATGGTTGGTGGTGGGTAAAGAACTTATTTGTTTAAAAGAAAGCCGCGGATGGCTGTAGATTTACTTGGGTAGCAAGTAGATTTACTTGGCGCAAAGAACTTACAAATTGACCAAAGGACAGTCTGGGAAAAAGTTCGTGTTCAAAGATCTGAAAACGCTGTGTTCTGGCAGAAGGACTAGAATATCAGTTAAATACAAAAATGGTGGACTTCTCTTGGAAGAGAGGGACATTTTATGCAGATGAAGTTGCTCAACGGATGGTGACAGAACTATCGCTTTGAGAAGGTTGCAAGATAAGCCAGGGTGGATAAGATCCACCTGTGAAGTCAGCTTTTTTTGCGGACGAACGTGGATGGGTGGAATCAGGAGCAAGTGCTTTTATCCTTCAGATACAAATTCAAGCTTGTACATTTACTGCTAAATTGATATATGTAATATAATGTGCAATATTGATTAACATTTTCTATATGCTCTTCCCCTTTCACTACGATACGAAGTTGACCAAACTACCTGCTCTTGAACAATTTAGTTAGAATTCTATTACACAAAAGCCAAGTTGAAAAAACAATCGACACTCGCTGCACCGCAGACCTTCCTTATAAACATCCAGGAAAAGTCTTATCATATCACTTCGTAGTTTGCATAACTTTCTCGTGTATAGAACTTGCAATTAAGAAGATTTTCCTCTTAAGCAACCATAAGAACCACAAGGACTTAGCTTAACCACAATCGCATCAAAATCATAAACAATAGCAATAACAACATCACTATCAACATTGGTATCCCACATCCGGCTCTATACTCTCCCAAATGCAGGTGGTGTGCCCGCACCTGGATGGTGGATGGTACACTTTATCGATCAACCCAGTGCTAGACGTTCACATTTGGTCTAGCTGCTGCAATTTTGTGTAAAATGATGATGATGATGAGCTATAGCCCTTATCTGTGCCCATCGTTCCACATAGCTGTACCCAATTATTGTCATCCTGTGTATAGTTTGGAGAGAAGTCATTAAACGAATGTACACACCAGCAAGGACACACTCAGATGACTACATATTTTATGCAAACGACGAATTAATGTACCAACATTGTATACAGGATTGTAGTAGAATAGTAAACAAAAATTCAAGTCTGTTGCAACTGGGCCTGCAATTGCAGATAAATGCCAGCCAAAAGGGACGCAGCAAGAGAAAAAAACAAATTAGCTATGTAAATGACATTAAATGTGTGCCTAAAAGGATTTTTATATTTTCGAAGGCGTGCACATAATGAGATAGCGGGTAAGGTGGGCAGGGATGGGTGGGCGAAATGAAAGTCATTGTGAAATTTAGGACAACTTCTTGAATGGCTTGTATATACATTATACGTGCTTTCTATCTCTGTTGTCGACGTTCTTCTTAGTGACTAAAGGATAGTCGGTATATTTTTGCAGCTCCTGAGTCGACTTAATTAGGTTAACTGAATTCTGTACAAAAAAAAAAAAAAAAAATAGGAAAGGAGAAAGAAACGGAGATGAAAACAAAAACCAGGTCAACCTACGAAATAATGAAAATGGAAATGCTTTTCCTGAGCTTTATAAATTTGAATGTCGTTTTGTATACGAGTAATATACAGTTTTCACATTTATGCATTACCAATGATGCAAATGGAAATGGTTTTGTATGTGGGCATTTTAAGATCTTCTTCAGATATCAATTGTCAGTTGAGTTGGCTTTTGGCACTACCCAAATGTGGTTCCTATATTTGCCATACGCCGCCGTACGCTGGAAATGAAAAGGACGACTGTGTTTATCTGAAATCTGTCATTTTTATGTTGAAGATAAAGTTCTGATAATTTCAGATGACCTCATATAGGACGAAACATTTCAGGAAACTTGTTTACTTTTTAGTCAATAATTTTTTGACCATTATCATAATTAAATTATGCGGAAAAGGAGATGCATTTTCAGAGATTAATACTGTCAGGAGGGGTATTAATCTATTTGGTTTTTGACTTTCTTTCTTGGCCGAAAGAATTTAATTTGGCAAGAAGACCAACGTAATGCTTGAGCGCAAAAATAAAAACTGAATAAGTGCTTTTTAGGATGTAGCTCAGCGAGGTGCAACTTCTTCCCTTCGAAGCGAAAAGCAATGCCTCCGGTAAGGAATGATATTTTGTATTTTGGCTTTTGACTGACTACGTATCGATGAATATATTGCAATCAAATTCGAAATGGCAGCGGACAAAACAGTACATGAAACCTGGTTTAAACCCAATGGTCCTTACTAATAATCATTTTTAACCTTCAACATAAATATGTTGACGGTCACAAAAGATGGTTTTATATGGACATTTTCGTCATTGTGACTTCCTAAAAGTTAGGCTAGACACTAAAAACGGTCATTTATACCGCGCAATACCATTTGATGAAAGAAAGAAAAGAAGAAGAAAGAATTGCCTCGAAAGTTGAAGAAGCAAATGCAAAACCAGGATCGCCTACATATAGCATTGCACGGGACCTTAGAAGTGGTATCAGCTCCAAAGTACATCAAGTGAATGGCCTGGATGGCAATCTACCGATCTCGAATGATAATAAATACTAAATATAACCTAAGCGATGACAACGTTATGATCCCGAAATCAAATGAGTCTTCTGAAGCCAAAAATTCTTAAATATGGAGTTTGCACTCTCACCAACTTAAGGTGTAGGAAGCCACATACGTATGTAGCACTGACTGCTGGGTGCCTAGTACCTCGACTGGAGATGGGGTAACCAAGCGGACGAGAGAGAAGGAGGAGTGTCTTCGCACTAAGGCACTTACTCTCAGGCGGCAGCGGAGGAATTCTCTAGATGGAATCAACGGTGGCGCCTACAGTTCCAGTCAGGTCGAACTACTAACTGTAATCCTTATATGAGCTACTTCGACATATTTGAACAACAGGTCTATAGGGATTTCCAACACTGAGTCAGGGTGTTGAAAAAGAGTTGGTGGCGGACGAGCCCTCAATGGGTTAACGGCAACGCTCATATCCCAAAATGGGTTACTGACATCGGATTTTCCGGCCCGCTGTCCTAGGGTCAAAACAAGGGCCTGGCCCTCCAGGTGGGGGGTTGTGCCGTTTGGGGTAACTTCCCGACCATGGAAAACACGACTAGTTATGAGAGAGACACAACCAGCCTCGGAAAATGGAGCTATTCAAACAGCAAACAGACCCGGAACGTCAACGGACAACGATATGAGAGTATGTACCTGGAATGTACGAACGCTCTACACTCCAGGTGCTACTCAAAAACTTGAGTCGGTCCTCACTCGGTATAAGGCAGATATAACCGAGATCCAGGAGATACGATGGATAGAATCAGGTATGATGAAGAGCAAAAATTGCGACATTTATTACAGCTGCAACAAAAGATTGCATGTATTAGGATGCGGATTCGTCGTGGGAAATCGGCTTAGGACAAAAGTCATTGACTTCAAGCCGATAAGTGATCGCCTTTCTGTGATCCGCATCAAAGCTACTTTCCAAAACATAAGCCTAATATGTGCACACGCACCTACCGACGAGGCTGAAAATCCCATCAAGGACATGATAGATATTTGTCTAGCATTTGAAAAATCAATCCTTCTCTCAGACAAAGTTCCATACGGAGATCGGTAACAAAAGGCACCCCTCAAGGAAGAATCGTACCCCACATGTTATGGGGGATCAATTAGACTGTCTGCCGGGCAGATGCAGTGCCTTTCATCCAAGGCTATGATAGATAAACTTCAAACCGTAGAGCTATACTAGAGATGGAATCGATATCTGACTATAGAGTATCATCATTTACATCGACAACGCGGTCAGGCATTAAGACACTACCATCAAATTACTTCGAAAATCGAAAAAAGTCAAAGATTGTCGAACAATGTTATATCACTACAACATATAAGCAAAAGAATTGGCAAGTTGACGTCAAGCCACCATTGAGTACATGAGCAACATACAAAACACCACCGCCCAAGTGCGAGAGCGAATTAAGGACAACCTTAAACTATAAGCAGGATAAACCTAAGAACAGTAATATAAATTCTAACTAGGACTTTCAGGCACATATCATAGTGTAGATTCTGTAATGACATAGGTGTCAAGACAGAAAGTAGGAAAAACACATTTATAGGAAGTTAGGTCTTTAACTTCTGGGCGCAATCGCTCAGTGGTTAGTGTGCCAGAATCTGTGCAGGGGGTATCTTGGAAAAGCTTCTTAATGCAGGCGGTCGGCTAAAATTTATATTGTGTCATTGAAATATTAATTCCAAGCACAACAGTCTTCATTTTACCAGGGTGATAGAGGGATTCGTTATATTTTCGATGAGATAAGCAATCACCATAAGCACCTGTAGCCAGTGGAAGCCGTGGATATTTTTGATCAATTTTATAAAGATTACCAGCAGATGTCCCATCCATTTTCAATGCGATACGTATTCGTTTATAGTCCCAGTGACATTTTCTAAAAGTGTCATTGCAAAATCTTATAGCCAGCTTTCTTTTGACATCTGCTTCCACAGTCCCACTGCATTCGAATATTATTCCAAGTTTTAAAAATGTATACAATTTCGAGTGTACGAGAATACATCTTCAAACTTTTCACTCGCAAAAATCAAACAAAAACCAACCGAATCAGGGTAACTCCCATTCGGAATATTTTTGCAACATTTGTCGACTTTCAAAATAGTTTATTCACCTCATAAAATAACCGACCAACTATAATGGCACAATACCCACCCAAGTTGTATTTTATCATCACACAGCTTGTACCTATAGTAGTATATAGAAAATTCATCCAGCAAACTTTTATTCGTTGCCCGCTGCATTGACCCCCGCTTGCGTATCTAAGCTCACACAATACAGGTAGAATAGAAACAACTTCCGTCGAAAACCAAGCTAACAGAATTTGAAGTGTGCCCAAGAAAACATTTGTTTCGTCCTCTGTTTGTCTTGCAGTTGCTCCTTTAGGAAAAAGTTTCTTCTGCAAAGTTAAATGGACTTTGACGTGAGAAATATTAGGTGCACATTGGCCATAGATACGGGAAGATAACACAAAAGTTATTTTTGGCACGGATCATATCCCTTAAGCTGGCATTCATTATAAATCAATCAACAGGACATTCACACATGGATTAAGTATCTGTCGACATTATTTATCACCGTAGTTCAAGGTTTATCCACGTCAAATGCGTAACATGGTGTCGTTTGTAAAACGTTTCCCCACTTTCGGGTAGTTTTCACCCCTTAAAAAATGAATGCACTCAATATGGCAATCAATATAATGCACCTGCATGTGCTGGGATTTCGAGTTTATTTATACTATATGTAGGATTTTTTTTTTATGAAATTTGTTTCAGTTGGAAAACGTTTTGGTAGTACTAACACCGCTAGCGTCCTTGCTCAGTGTGGAGTGGAGATTTGTTATGGGATTCGGTGTTGAGTTTTTTGTTTTTGTTTTTCTTTTATTTTTTGTTTACTTTTTATTATTATAGTACTCTGTCGAGGTAAAATTTATGGTATCTGATTAAAAGTAATAAATTCCTCCTTTTTTATTATTGGACAGGATGCACTGTTCAATTTGTATACAGAGAACGAGAAGGATAGCGGCAAAAAGATTTTTATAGCAGGCAACTTATTGCTCGTTCGGGGTGTTGTGAATTAAGCACGGCACACAGTTGTAATTTGTAAGTTTTATTATTGCAAAATAATATTCAAAGTAGCTGAAAACATGTTGGATGCATTTTAGCTTGATACACAAATAGGTACGGTATTACGCTCAGTAATATTCGGAAGGACTTAATGACGATGCAAACGTATTTATGTTTTGAATTAAGCAGCAACTTTGTGTTGCTGAATAGGTTCGGGGTATAGTATAGTAACATTTTTTAATGGAGGATTGCAATTGCAATGCATTTAACATGTTTTGTATTACGTTGAGTAGTTTAAATTTCTGCGAATTATATGTGTACGTTACGTAATATAAGTTGGCAATACTCTTTTGTAGCAAAATGGAGGAATCTTCTGAGGGACCAAGGCTGAGAAAGATCCTTTTAACAAACCAAGCTGTTTGACTTCAAATGATAAATCACTTAGGGCCATTTTATTCACTATTGTTCAACTTGCCGAAAACTCCAAAGTTGGCCAACTTCGAAGTTGATCTTAAATCGAGAGTTGAACGGCAAGTTGAAGATTGCTTTTATTCACTACATTAATTTGCAACTCCGAAGTTGAAATCCTAAAGTTGGCCTACCTGCAGTTTGTAAAATATCCCTGGGATATGTGTGACAAATGACACACAATATGTCAGTTCAACCTTAGATTTGCATTTCGCGCGTAATTTCAATTGTGTTTTAACGTTATTTTCCATTGGACAGATCAGATTTGAATTTCAGATCTCAGATTTTTCGTGCTTTTGTAAATGTATAAGTTATTATTAGTGTGTTATTAGACAGTACATCAGCTGGGCAAATTGTTTTCGTTTGTCGATGAAAACATATGAACTTAATATGAATAATTACATATATCGACATTGTCGTCCGCTTTGATAGACGAAAACGATAGATGAAATCACGGTCATCCCATTTTTCCAGTCCAACACGTTGTAGCATCTTGTATTACCGCCTCTAACACACACACGTACCAAATTATCTATCTCCTCATCATCTTCCCTGCTCGAAGACGATGGCCAATTCTCCTAAAAATAGTTTGCACGCTACATTATTTCAATTTTAAAAATGAATTATTAATTATTTTCGTCACTTTCAGAACTGAACTGCCAAACATAGAAATAAAAAATAAAAAAAAAATCGGAAGTTTGACATAAAACCCCAAGTTTGCTTCATAACTTCTACTTTTTCGGGGAGTTGAGCGAATCCAAAGTTAATCAACTCTTGGTTTTCTCAACTTCGGAATATCCAAAGTTGAGTGAGTCAACTTCGAGTGAATAAAAGCAATTTCTCAAGTTGAGAATAAAAATCCCCAAGTTGTGTTCAACTTGAAGTGAATAAAATGGCCCTTAATCCGCTGCTTGAAGCCTATTTCTCAAGTGATAATTGTCAATTGACACCAACCATCACCTCAAATGCACAAATAAACAAGCTTTAAGGTCTGATTACTAAATAGTGCTTTTAAAGCGCTTGGTTTTTGAAATTGAAAAAAAAAAAATCACAAAAATTTGCAAAATTGAGTGAAATTTTTATTAGGGTCGATAAATCAATTCTTGCCATTTACTTTTTGAATATTATTTCGTGTAAAGGTTGACCGCGACTATGCCTCAAGTGGTCCGTCCCGAATGTCCAATTTTGGCTCGTTGGCTCGTCTCGCGACCATTTCGGAAATTTGGAAAAATCTCGCCCGAGACACCGACTACATTTACTCTCTGAGTGGGAAGCGACGCCATTTTCATAGGAATGTACTTGCCATTTGTATTTTCTTAAGCAAACAGGGCGGCACTTTTATCGTTTTTTTTTTTTGTTATTATTTTGATACGGTTTGATTATTCTGAGAATTTTTTAAATAAGTCAGCGATAATGTTAGAACTTATTTTCCCATAATAATGAATGACGGTGAAAAGGGGAATTTCGTATTTCTTTAAACAAACATTGCCCCGAAAATATATATGTTTTGAGTGTGTTTCTTTTTGATTTCTTGGTTATTGGGGGCCATTTTCTTGAGCAAATTTTATTAGGATGTATAAGACTGTAAGCTTTTCATAGGAATTCATTGGAACCTGTTCTGGAATTGACTAAGAAGTTCAACAGAAAAAGTTGTACGTACGAAAAAATTAATAAATTAATTTTCTAAAAAATGTAGACTAGATTAAACAACACGTTTTTGATTCGAAAAAAAATCTTTTTTTACCAAGCGAAACAGTCGTTAGTAAAACAAAACGTTTTGTTTTCTTGTTTCGTTTGGTGTGGAATTTACGACTTGCTTTTAGTGTTGGTCGGACTCAGACAATGAAGTTGTGCAAATCTTATTTACATTTTAAAAACAACGACATGTAAATTTTGTTTCGCAAAAACAACAGGTTAACTATCGGCAACGAAACATGTTTTTCTGTTTTGCTTTGGTTTTTATGTTTTGTTTTCTTTGGTGTGTGTTGCGCTTTAAGAAAGTAGGCAATTATCGTCAACGACGCTGGTTCGAAACAGTTTTGTATGTATTTTCGACAACCACCACCGAAACACAAAAACAAAAACATGTGTTTTGTTTCATTTGCTTTGGTGTGTGTTGCCTCATAAGAAACAATGTGCTCTTATTTCACGAAACAAAAAAACACGTTTTGCTTTATCCGGTGAGTTTTCAACCTTAGACAACAATTGCTTAATTTTTTTTAACTAACTTTATAATTCATAAGCAACATTTTAAGACCAAGATTGAGTTCAGTCATTAAATTGAAGTGCTCAAAAAAAGCAACAGAATTTTTTTCGGTTGCATTTTACTGATAGTTATATAAGCGACGACGCCTGAAAACTGCGAATGTTTTTAGAATATTCAAACTGCATTCAATAGTGCTAAAAAAGCAATAAAAGTGCAGCTCTGTTTTGTAAAAAAAAAATCTAAGTGGCAATATGGTTTGTAGTTTCAGTGGTCCCTCTATTCGTTGATAGAAAAACTCGCCGACGTACCTCGTTTCATTGTGAGTTGCTGGCTTATCCATATAAGCGAGAGACTTCCCATATCCCCACAAAAAATAGTCCAGCGGCGTCAAATCACTCGATCTAGGCGTCCAATTCACAGGTCCAAAATGTGAGATGAATTGCTCACCAAATTCGCCTTGCAATATGTCCATGGAATCTCTTGCTGTTTGGCATATCGCGCTGTCCTGTTGGAACTACATGTCGACCAAAGACAGGTCTTCCATTTTGGGTAAAAAAAGTCTGAAATCATCGAACGATAGCGAGAACCATTGACCGTAACGTTGTTGCCATCATCATCTTTGAAGAAATACGGTCCAATGATGCCACCGACCCATAAACCACACCAAACGGTACATTTTTGTGGATGTGGCAGTTCTTGCAATGCTTCTGGTTGCGGCAATTTTGATTATTAATATAGCCTGCTCAGTAGGACGATTACGACGACCATAAAATGGGCGAAGTGCTCTAAACGCATTTTTTACTGAGCACGATTTTTGGTAATAATATTCAATAATTTGCAAATGTCGTTTGGGTGTAAGTCTATCCATGGTGAAATGGCAATGCTAACTGAGCATTTTTTACTTTGACACGTGTCACGAATCATACGCGAACTGTCAAAAAAATCAGCTTTAAACCGTACAAATCCGCATGACAAGTCACTCTAATACCAGCCGAACTATAAATAACTTTGGACATCATCCTACCAGTAAATAAATAAATAAATATTGTCGCAACAGGTCCTTATAGGTCCCTTAGGCCTTCCTCCTCACAACCATTCGTTTGGGACAGGTTTTTCATTTGTTGGGACAAATGGAAGGGACCTACAATTTTATGCCGGATATAATTTGTGTTTTGTTCCGGGGATCGAACCGGAGACCCTTCGCAGAGTAGTCCAGCACACTAACAACTGAGCCACTGCACCCAGTGCTATAGATAATTCAGAGGAGCTGTATAAATCTGGTTTACAATCCTCTGATATGGAGAGAAGAATAAGTGATTTTCAGACTCAAAGTAAAGGCAATTCCTCCTATGTAAGTCTCAAAGATCCCAGACCTATTAGACTTTGTTCATTCTCTCTATCAACCTTAAAACGGCTTATAGGAATCCATTTGCAAATTTACACGAAACTTTTTATGTTGGCTCAACATGCTTATTCTGAGGATGATGAACTCTAATCTAACAATCTAACGATAAATCTAAATGCTATTGAGCAAGTGGTACAACATGTCTAGCAATAAAGCAGATTTCGGCTAAGCTGATGGATCTGAAACGCTCTAAGAGTTTGATTTCGATAGATTACATACATTAAAACCTACAATAGGTTTCATCTCTGGATTTAGATTTAGATTTAGATTTGATCTGCTGAGTCTAAAGCGAAACCTAAAATTTCAACCATACATCTTCCATATATATAAAAATGAATGTTTTTCTGTATGTCCTTTATAGAATCGTAGACTATGCATTTGATCATGTGATGATCTTTATCAAAGTTGTTGTTGTGCATGAGCCTACGAAGGTTTCTGAGTAGGACGACCAATTTTCGACAGATGGCGCCACTGAAATTCCAATGAATTTCATATATTGCCGTGACAGTTCATGCTGATTTTAATTGAAACGAAAACAGCGAACGAATGATGACTTTTCGAGTTGTGGGCGACATAAGAATTTATGTAAATTGTGAAATTCATGTCCGGCTCACATTGAACAGACAATATTATCGTTTTTCGAATAGTCTTGTGCATTTCATTGTGAGTTAAATTAATTTAAATAAATAATTCAATCGAATTAGTTTCCGTGAGCTGATTTTATTCATTGTATACAATGAACTCACGAAGATCATCGAATGTCTATGTGAAGGATCTGACTGCTGATCGTTCCAAACGCACTTGCTGTGCAGTTTTTTTTCGGATATCATCGTGAGTGGATTTAAAATCGTTGCAAGTGTGTGGATTAAATTTGGAGAATTCATGCTTCGCACATGGGCAGCTCTATGTGGCCTGATTCTAATTTATTCGTTTACGCACCAGATGGAAAAACAAGAAATATTGTGTATCTCACAGTGTAAAATGACAAAAAATGAATTGAATATTTTGTGTAATATCTTTCCTTCAAATTTATTTTAGTTGGTGGCGTTGCAACGCGCGCAGGGTACAGCTACTATTATATAAAAACGTTGGTGCGTTTGTAAGCCCGATAATGGCCGCTGAAGTACTTCATTCCTATTAAAAAAAAATAATTGAACAAAAATATCAAAATAAATCTTGAAATAACGATTTTAGGCAGAACAACGTTTGTCGGGTCCGTTAGTACTGCTATATAAAATGCTACGTCTGTCTGTTGATACATAAATAATTTGAGAACCATATTTACCCGATTTTCATTATTTTTATTTTTTTTTTCTGATTTATAGATTTGCTGCCCATTTAGGCCATAGAGTGGTGGATGAGGTAGAGGGGCGGTAAAGATGAAGGCAGTGGCAGTGGCAAGTAAAGATAACACTCCTCAATAACAAAAAACAGAAGAAAGAAAGAGACTGCGGAAATTATTACCATTTCTAATTTTTCCATTGCCAAACAGAAGCAATACAATACAAACGGAATGGGGGTGGATCGGAATCTCTAAACTTTCCTATCCCATTTTTTTTTTCAAACCCGCGCTGTGTACATCACACTACAAAAGAGAGATCTAAAAGAGCTTCGTCACTTGACAACTATGAGACGCTTGTAAAACGTTCTGCAATAGCATATCTCTAGAAAGTATACTCTCAAAATATCATGCCAACTACATGGTATTGCTTTTTAAATTAAATTTTTGGTACAGCCACTTTGAATACATACTTTGGTATAAGTTTATTTCCAAGAAACCTCAGCAAAAATGACAGTTTACCCAGAAAACTCTTTAGTCTAGATATGGTCAGATAATCGATTTATTCATTTAAACCAGGTGCAGAGGGGTTATTCTAGCCCTCATCCAAAATGGAGTGAAATTCACCCTACATAGTATGATATGGTCACTTAACACATTAAGGTAAAATTGGATCCGTGAAACAATAACCTATTCAAATCTAAATCTATGAACCTACTCCAACTTTAGGACACATTTCGCGTTTTAATAAAATAGATCAAAACTTTGCGACATGTCACAAATCGCATATAAATTAAATATTCAGCTGTTCCGTGCTGCAATTAGGCAGGCAATTCTTCATTTCATATCTCTGAGCCGCATTTGCCAATGCCCACAGTAGCCCTACTAGTCCATTAGTTATTGTGTCGCTAAAAAAAAAATATGTAGGTATAGCCGAACACTATGCAGCAGCGCCACTATCTCGACCTAGAAATGTCACTTGAGTGGAAAAACCAAAATAATAAAATATCTTCATTTAAGCTCGATAAAGTGAGCAGGAAATTTATGTCCTTCTTGCCTGAGGTGGTGGAAATTTATACAACAGCCAAAAGGTTGTACACCTTTTGACCTTATTCCATGCCAGAGATGACACTAAAAGATACATGGCAGCCTGCCTACCTGTTTGTTTCTAAGCGGTCACGAAACGAAAATGCACTTTGACACGCGACCAATACAGACTGTAGTGTACATCCCATACTCAGGCGAATGACAGTTTTTCACCCCTACCCTACGCCTATACAGTTGGCAGTTTTATGGATATGCAACACTTTCTTTCAGTCAGGAAGCAGGCACTCTGTGATGAGCTCTTAGGTGTAAGATAGACCTAAAGAGTAGCAGCATGGACGGAAAATTATGTTACCAAGTGAGTGCAACAGCAACTACAACAGGTAAAACACGACAGGTGAGTTGAGATCAAACAACAAGAGTGTGTCTGTGTGTGCAGAGAGCTTGAGCTGTGTTCGCTCAGGCAACATAGTAGTGACAGAAACGAGTATACTAACATCAATCGAGCAAAAAAGACCAAATAGGAGAGGAAGGAGTATCCGGTCGCAGTCAATTCAGTTTCAGTTGTTCATTGCCACATTGATTTTATTCCGACTGGTTTTGCTTTTTTTTTCTTTCTTTAACTGTACAGCAATGTCAAGTTCCTGATTGCGTCTGGTTTCTTGGACATTTTCACTTTTGGCTAAGTGACAAATTAGTAACAGTGGGATTGCTTTTTTGATCAAAGAAGGCAATTCATGTTGTTGATATGGGCATGCCAATGGAAAGGAACCGTGCTTCTAACTAAACTGAAGAAATTATTACTTACAACTAAAATCGGTTAGACTCATCTAGTTCAAGAGCAACATGGCTATCACAGTTACCATCTATGGAATTACTAATATGTACCTGATCTATTGAAGATTTAAAAAGAAAATCATTTTAGGAAATCAATTTTAATGTTGGACTTGAAAAAGTAGAAGAGAAAATCAATATTTTCATATGGATTGACGACAGAGGGAGGCTCTTCTTAATAAAGAAAAAATATTGGATCCAACAAGCCATATCCATCCCTAGTTCTAGCTTTTCATATATTACAATTAAACTGATTAGAATTGTCTGCCATGCAAAGGAGAACATTTTTCATGCAGGAGAGGCAACAATTCTTAGTTAGGAACTAATATGTGATTCTTATTAAAACAGGTACATTTTTTTACTATGTATATTGACAGCATCCAACTGAACTGATATTTGTATTGGTAACATGTAACGTTTAACATTAGAGCAACGCTTACAAACTGTTCGAATAAAAAGTAGGTATGGTTCCAATTTTCTAAAAAAAAATGAAGGGTACCCAAAATGGAACCGACATGACGACAACAGGCCCCTATTTTATAAAGATTGACAATTGCGACTAGTGACGTAGGTGAAAAGCTGTCAACTAACAAATACACAATTTTAAATTTCTATTCCATAAATAAAATTACACAATTTTGAAGAACCTACAATTGTCAACTTTTCGTTTTCAGTCGACATCTACAGCATCCCACAAAATGGAATCACTTTTCAAACTATGGCTATGACAAAATTGACACAACAAATTTATCAAAATATAACAATGCAAAATTTTTCAAAATCTGAGAAATCTGTGTGCAAAAATACAAAATTTTATTTCACGAAATTAAAATTAAAACTGGGACATATTTCATAAACATTGGGTGATAATTTTCTGCTTTGGCACTTGTACGTTGCTGGTTGACTCTTTGGGATTGAATGACGTCTGAGAGTAAGGATTCTTCTTGATCCCGAACTGAACACGGTTCATGTTATAGAACGGCTGACAGTTTAGGTCTTCAAGGAGTTTCACAGAACACTCGTCCATTGAAATCGTCAAGGCTAGACCTTGGGGGTTCTCCACTTTCCTTAGAACTTTCCAGTCCTTGGTTGGTAGAATTCTGTTCTGCACTCTCAGCGATCGCAGAATGTCGTCTGTGGAGCGATCGGTGTCAGGGAAGTACGCCGTGGCCACGCAGGGTTTGGGAAGGTCGTTTCCTTCAACCATTCGTAGCTTGGCACTCTCCCAAGGCGAGATTTTTCTAATTACGCTAGCTAGCCAGTCTCTGGTGCTTGCGTCCGCACAATTTACCGTCAGCCACCCTTGGCTTGTACAAGCAGCCCAGAAATCTTATCTGATGGCCATCTTCGGGGAGCTTTCAACTCCCTTATGATGGCTTCGTCCACTCATTTTTGATGTACAGGCTCAAGATGACCTTCTTGAAAGTCCGCGAATTTGGTTTTGCTCTTTTGTTGGGACCTGCAGGTGAGTTGGTACTAGACCTTGCTTGTTGGTCGTGTTTGTTTCACTGGAGGCTGGTTCGTTGTAGGCTAGGCCGTCTGCAAGGAGGCGCCTTAGCTTCTTCTTGTTGGACGTGCATGCGCACTCCAAGTTGGTTGGCATGTCGCTGTACAACTCGTAGAGTTCGCTGTTAAATCTATCTGTCGTGTCTCATTTGCTACTAAACCCATTTTGGCGTTCGTTGACAAATGGTTTCAGTTATCAGGCGTTCACAGGCCAGACAGGATCTTGTAAGTGATGTTAAGGAGACTGATGCCTCTATAGTTGGCGCAGTTTAGAGGGTCTCCTTTCTTGTAGATCGGGCTCTTTTCCTCGGGCTACTTTCCTCTGACCAAGTTGGAGACTCTGCATTGAAAAGCTCGGCAATCAAGACGTCCGATTCAGCAGCCTTGTAGAACTTCAGCTTGGATATTGCTATCTTCACTTCATTTTGGTCAGGTGGACGTAAGTCTTGGCTTTCATTGCCCTCAGCAGGCCTCAAGCTATGAGTTATGGTACAACCTGAAGTGTTGTTCCATCGTTCTTTAGCCAAGTGACATTGTCAATGACGCCCTTCGTTCCCTTCTACACCGACATGTCCCGAAACCCAGCACAGCATTACAGTGTGATGGTTTAATGCTCTCAATGCCGAGAGGTACTGACTTATGGATTTGGAATTTACCAGATTGGAGTTAAACGCTTTAAGTGATGCTTGGCTGTCCACGCAGAAGGTAATTTCCATTGCTGGTAGTTCCCTCGCTAAAACAGTTTGAGCTGCTTTCTTAACCGCGTAGATCTCTGCCTGGAAAACGCTGCACTGATCTGCCAGTCGGTATGAATGGCTGATATACAGTTCTTCTGAGAAGACTCCTGCTGTCGTTCCATTCTCCGTCTTTGATCCATCTGTGAAGATGGATATACCTTTTATGACAGTATTCGGGGAGAGCCAGTCCTTCCTGTCAGGTATACAGATTGTAAATTTCTTGTCAAAGTCATACCTCGTTTTCTTGTTGTCTGTGAGTAACATGAGTCCCCTCTGATCAAAGATGTGAAGTATGCATGAGTGACGGAACGAAACGGGCTCCCAAAGTTTGTTCTCTCGTAGTCTGAGAGTGTGCTTCGGTTATGAGATTTTAATAGTAAAGAACGTTCGTATTGAGTTAAAAAACGCGAGCAAATATTAAATCGAGGTCAAACGCGGCCATCAAAAACAAACTTAACTTAACTTAAGACTCAGTTTGACAATTAAATTGACAGATAAAGAGGAACAAAGTGAAGAAAAATGGCGAAAACGATTCCTTGGTTTTTGCAGATTCGTAACACTTGGTTAACCCAAATCTGAAGTAGCCCACCCAATTTTTTAAAGGGTATTCCTAATTATGCAGCACATAGACTCAAAGAGAAGGGGGGGGGGGGGGGAAGCATGGCTATTCCCAGCGCGGGGACTAGAACTTACACCGCTTGGGTCACAAAACAATGAACAGTCTAATGAACAACAAACATTTTTTGTTTTTAGTTTCACAATTAACCATAGCATAATTTAAAAACAAATTTGGACTATAACTTAAAACTTTTGAATAAAAATGACAATCTTCTTAAAAATCAATTGGCGGTGCGTTATTTTCTCAAGAACTCGATAACTGCTGGACCGATTTGGATGATTCTTTTTTTGTGTTTTGCTTGTTTTGAATCAGGGGTGGTTTAGCAAAAAAGAAAATTCAGAAAACCTCAAATGAAAAGTCGGAAAATCGAAATTTTCATTTTGTATGGGACTATTCACCACAAATAATAATCGCAAAATTCGAAAACAACCGAACCGATTGAGCTTGCATTTTAAGAAAATCCTTTTTATTGGCCCAGAGGAGTTTTTTGTGAAGTTTGGACAAACGGGCGTGGGGCCTCCCGTACAAAAAAAAAAAAAAAAAAAACAAAAACGCATATCTCGAAAACCAACGAAACGAACATTCTAAGACATTCTTATGAATTGGCCCGGGAGTGTTCCTGTGAATATTGCTCAAAATTAAGCCAAGGGGCGTGAATTCATTAAAATTACGAGCGAGTTTCATGTAATCACCAAACGAAACTTAAACTTTACACAGTACGGCGAATATTCGATCTTAAGGAACTGGTGTTGGAAGGTTGATTGGGATTCATTATCGCTTATAAAGAGTTACAAACTAATCAATTGTATATGGTACGAAATTCACAAAAGAATTGCAAACTAACGAGCTCTACTGTATCTGTATAATCAGCCCTTGCTTTTGTCACCTGCAATACAAACTCAAAAGAACGTTGTAGCTTTAACTTCTGCTTATGTTTTCATTATACCAACCACCTCGCACACATGGTTGAGAACTTTTCCGAGCTTTTACCCATCCTCCCATTTGCAGCAATTTCCTATTCCACCCACCCATCATCATCATCATCATCATCATCATCAACAGCAGCAGCAGCAGCAAGCAGCAACCTTGCAAACTTCATGAATGAAGAGCCAGAAAGAAACTTTTGCATCGGTATGAGCAGGTCCCAAACCCAGTCCCAACAATCCAACCATATCTAACCAGCCAGCCAACGTGCACCAGCACTATCTCCACTCACAGTCACAGACGTTCAGTCGAATTTTAAACTTCGACGAATTCACACGGTTCGGTCCAAGTGCTGGTATTAGTACAGCGGTTCGTTCGTAACATTCGGGAAACACTAAGCACGTTTATTTTCTTGTTTTTAGTTCAGTATTGGCCACAATTTCCCGCCAAAAAAAGTACATAGATACTCGGCGGATGAATGAACGCGTAAAGCATAGATAGATTCTGAATAGATACTTTTTAGCAACGAAAAAAATATACCCAGAATGTATCGGCGGGTGTGAGCTGTGAGAGTGTTTTGTTTACAGTCCTGTTCTTTTTACTTTGTGTGGCTGTCAGCAAAGTTGGTCATTTGAAGTGTAAAGGATACCCGCAGCTGCAAGTTGATGTTTTTTTTTCGGCAAACGTGTGCAACCAAGTTTTTTGTTTCCTTGCCTGTTTGCTTGAATCCTTTTTTACGTTTTTGGTTAACGGTTCATTGTGGGGCTGTTCAACCGTTTTATAAGTCATTCGGTCATTTTGTCGTGGGCTATTTTAAATTCATGGCAGTGGTTTAAGTCCTTTGAGTAAAGGACTGTCACGTTCAATTTTTGTTTGTAATTACATATACACATCTTCGTGCGTTGTAACAACTCGCGTGGAAAATAAAAGTCGAGTACTAACGTGTGCAGTCAACGGTTAAGAAAAACCCCTTACATGAGTTGAAAATTTATCTCAAACCAAAATAAATTTTCTTTTCGAAATAAATAAATATAATTAACACGCAATGCCTGGCATCCAAGTGCATCCAGAACCATTACCAGTACAGCAGTGATATATGATGATGCCAATATGATGGCGATTAAGATCGCTCATCCAATTTTTTATTTTGAATGTCATTTTTGTGTATGCTATTTTTAATTGAATTTTAATTCGTTGCTCGAGCGATAGTGTACGAGATAAAAAAAAATATTAAATAATAATTTAATTAGTGAAAAGTGAAAGATATAGAAAATAAGTGTAATTACATTTTGTTTTCCTTTTGTTTGCTGTTATCCAGCTGTACACATCAATAATGGGCGCAAAAGCGAAAGTTTTCTGTGGAGTAATACTGTTCTTCATCGTGTTTGGACTGCGATTTTTCTGTGCAACTTGCCAGAGATATCCACCGCAGCAGCAGCAGCAGCAGCAGTTGCAAATGCAAACATACCAGCAGCAGCTACAGGCGGTGACAATTCCGATACAAAAGGATTTACTCTCGAATGGAAATCGATTACAGTCTCAGGTGGGTTTCCCGTGAATGAGTGAGTGCGAATGTAATGCGATAATATAAAAGAGTTTCAGATATATATGGTGGATATTGGATATTTTTCCGTTTTTTTTGTTTTCTTTTGGGGGGATTATCTTATCACACAGGAACAATGGGTATACTCGTATATTGTTTCTGAATTGATGGTGATTTGTTGTTGCTGTGGAATTGGCAAGCGTATCCTTGTTGGCATATCTACGCGGATTAGTATTATTGTATGCGGGTGATGGCCTTTTTTTTTTATTGAATTGTGGCAACTGAAAAAGGCACAAATAAATAAATTCCAAGTTTTGATGAGCTTGGGCTGGGGTTGTTTCGGAATTTGTATTTATCTTTAGGGAAGTTGAATTGATAAGCGTGAAAGTTTTTAAAAGTTGAAAAGTATTTGACATATAGACTTGTAGAGAATGTTCGTTTTCTCCTTCTTTTTTTTTTTTGAGAAATCGAGGGTGTTTTAGTTAGCATTGTGAAGGGCAATTCCCATAAATTGTATCCATAGCTTTTGAATTAATCTGTGAGGTTTTTGTGGCACTAAATTGATGCCAGTGGATTTAAATTCGAATTTAATTCGTATTTTACACGTGGTTTCATTTATGAAGGAAGTTAATATTCGTAGGTGTAATATTTTTGATAGGTAGATTTTTTTTTATTTTTGCAGGTGAAATTTCTAGTGCCCTTTATTGTTCTTTTTGCGTGTTTACAGATTACATAAATGTAGGTACAGCTAACAGCTTTGTAGATGAAATTTTTAGATTTCTTGAAGTAAAAAAAAAAAAAAAAAAATTAATTTTGTTGGGTGTTTTTAATATCAACATTCTAAGTGATTAATCTGATTTCGATTGCGTTTTATCTGTTCCATCTACTTTTGGATTTGGGTCTGTTAGGGTGTCCATCTGAGGTATTTATAAAAAGAGAACACACAAAATAAAAAAATACACTCACAAAAACTTCAAACATATATTTTAATTAACATAAATGTACGAATTCATTATTTTTTTAAGAAAATAAAATTAAAACAAAACAAATTATAAAAAATTATATCTAGGTAATAATATACCATGTTCCCACCAACATATTGTCATATTGTCAGTGCAATTTGGCATGAAAAAGACTACCTAGTTATTCCTCTTGGAACTTTGGGAAGAAAAGTTTCAGGAAATGATAGAAATGTCAAAAAAATACGTAAAATTCGGTGGGAACGTTTTTCGTAATCTGTAAATCACTTTCGCTTAGTCACAATGGTTTTCACATGGTATAACAGTTGACGTTTTTAATCAATTCAATTTATTTGCAATAATCTTAACACAGAAAGATACAAATCTTCTAAAATTGTGCAAACTTCAATAATGTATACCTACATAATTTGTTACTGTTCGGAGAGAACAAGAGAGAACAGAAAAACAAGGAAACTAAGTTCAGTAGATAGAATTTCGTTAATAAGTAGCTAATTGGGTTCATGGATATTATAAACATAGATAAATACATTATAATGTTCCTAAGACTAATTTAATATAGAAAGTACCTACAGCGAAAACAATAGTAAAAAGATTCAAAAATATTGAAATAATCTTCATCATTACTAGCTCAAAGCGCCTCCATGTTCCGCCTAAGTCTGCTCTTCAACTGAGGGTTTCTACTCAGGGATTGTATTACGCACGTTCGGGATATTTGAGTCTTTAAAAAATACTTTTCTTGCGAACGCAAATCATCAAAATTATTTTATTTTGAGTTTTCTTTAAAAAAGTATTGCAACTCGCAAAAACATGAAAACATTTGCTATCAGTTATACATTTACTTTTTTAGAATTAAGATAAACGATGGAATCTTCGACATCCTTCCAATTTAAATTTTTATTAAGTTTCATTCAAGTAAAACCTAAAAACTCGTTGAGTTGAACAGTCTCTTTTCCAAATACAAACGATTTTTGATAGCATTTGAAACAATCCGCTTTAAAACTGAATAACTGATTACCTCTGTGAAAGTTCAGTTTTCAAAAGCCTATTTACAATACATTTTAACTTTCATGGTAACAAAAGCATTTTCATTCTGTTTTTTTTAGTATCAGTAAATCTTATGGAAAATCAAATAACAATTATGGACCTAATTAAAAAAAGAGAACAAAAATAGATCCGTAACAAAAAAGATAGTGTAAAAAAGATCGGACCAAAAAAAGAGAGCATGTTCTCTTTTATAGAGATACGATGGTCTGTGGTGAATTAACCTGCTGGTTTAAATTCTTGTTTAGAACAATCATGTGTTCTTAGGGCTTTACAGCAATAAACGTATAATTAAACTGAAGTTTAGATTACATTGTAAAACGAGAAGATTTGAATTTCAGCTGAACTTTAGTTTAAGCTTCCACTGTCTTAAGGTATGGATGGATATTTCATAATTAAGCAAAAATTAAAAAGAGGAATCGACTGTATTTACTTGACAGGAAGGATCGTTATAAATAGGTACTATTGTTTACCTGTCGAAATACCGAGATGTAAAAATAAATAATTCACACAAAATTTGAATTTTGCGCCATTTAATAACACAGTGATGCCAACGGAAAAAAGATAACTCTGTGACAGCTGACAGTTCGGGGTTAGTAAAAATGGAGCGCTATACGAAAAACCAACACATTTAACATTGTTGTTAAAAATAATGAAGGTTTGTCAGCTACAGTCCACAATTTTCGAACAAAATATGACCCTCATAGTGATTTAAAACCATCAACTGTGAAGAGAATAATTGAAAAATTCAGGGAGATTCGATCAATTAGTGATCTTTAACACACTGGGTGTCCTGTCACAAGTCGCGCTAGTATTGCTAACAGTCCAGGAACATCAATTCGGCTCCGTAGTCAAGAATTGGGCATTTCGAGAAGCTCTCTACAGCGAATTCTCACGAACTCTAGAGCTGAAGACTACTGACCATGCAGAGCGAAGAGAACTTCGTTGAATGGATTTTGTAACAACATCGAGTGGATGCTGATTTTACGAACAAAATCATCTTCAGTGATGAAGCTCATTTTCATCTTGATGGCTTCGTTAATAGTCAAAATTGTCGCATTTGAGGTTCAGAAAACCCACGAGTAATTGTTGAGAAACAAATACATCCACAACACGTGACTGTTTGTTACGGAGGCATTATCGGACCATTCTTCTTTGAAAATCCAGCTGCTGAGGCAGTGACAATTAATGGTGTTTTATCGTGACAGGATAACCCAGTTTTTAGTGCCTAAATTACAAGATATGGATGTGACCAACATGTGGTTTCAGCAAGACGGCGCCACATGCCATACAGCCAGATAAACAATTCAATTACTGCATGAGTCATTTCCTAATCCATTCAGATCTTGCAATTTAATGCCATTGGACTTTTTTCTTTGGAGTTCTTTTGAAGTCGAAGGTCTATGCAAACAAGTCCACGACCACCAACCCCTTGAAAGAGGAAATTGGGAGGTGTATTATTGAAATTCAGCCACATTTAAGGGAAACGGTCATAGAACATTTCAATAAAAGAGTACGTACTTGCCAGCAACTTGTGGCGGCCATTTATCCAATGTGCTATTCCGTACATAGCCCCAATCTGTATACTCTATGAATCAATAAAAAAATGTAAGCTTTCTAATTAGAAATCTGTATTTTCTTGAATTATAGGACACCCTTTGTGTAAATAAAAGTAAATCGAATTGTCATAGTTTTTATATGTGTCTAATTTTTGCTATTCTATATAGGCTTAGCAAATTCGATGCTGTCATAAATAACATTCATTTACAAAAAAAAAAAAAAAAAAAAAATTAAAGTATTTTACCAAAAATATAAACTACAGAATTTTTATTTTCTTCTTTATTTTCGATGTTTATAAATTACTAGCGGACCCGGCAAACGTTGTTTTGCTTGCTTGAACATTTTTATTTCATTTTTATTTAACCGATGTGTCCAGATTGATTCTGTACTCCGTGCGCTTCGACCGATATTTCCTCGGACGTGTGCCCATTAATTTTATTGTCTAGACAATTTTTTTCCCATGACTGTCGAAGAATAACGTTTGAAATGCTCCAATCAGGCAATGTTCAGATATCGTGATTTAAATAACATTTTTTGTAAGGTTGGTGCCATGGCCCGTTTTCCAATCCCACCCACTTTAGTTCCCATGGGTGTCGAGAAATAGGATTTAAAATGTATATTTTTGTATACGGTAGGTACCACGCTCCTTTGTCCAATTTTTATCAAACTTTCACAGAAACATCTTTGGATCAATAACAAATATTTTCTTAAAATTTGATTTCAATCAGTTCGGTAGTTTTCTAGATATACGATTTTTTGTTTTTTTTCGTATGGGAGGTGCCATGCCCCTTTGTCCAATTTTGACCAATCTTTACAGGAATACTCCTGGGCTGATACCTAAGATTGTATGTAAATTTGAACTCAATCGATTCAGTGGTTTTCGAGATATAAGATTTTGAATGTTATGGGAGGTGCCACGCCCCTTTGTCTAATTTCTCACCTTTTAAACCTTCCCTGGACTTCCACAAATAATTCAAGACCATAATTAGCCAAATCGGTCCAGCCGTTCTCGAGTTTTAGTGAGACTAACGAACAGCAATTCATTTTTATATATATAGAAGATTTTTATTCACGTACCTATATTGTGTTTGTGAATTATTTTCGTTGTACAGCCCAGTATCCTGCTCGCCCTAAATTGAATCTCCCATACAAATGTCTAAGAAAAAAAATAAATAGGTGGCGCAACAGGCGGTAGACACCCAAGGCCCAAGGCCTTCTCGCAACCATTCGTTTTGTGTGAGTTTCTATTTTTGGGACGAATGGAAGGGACCTACAATTTTATTCCGAGTCCGAATGGCTGAATTGAGAAGCTTTTTCATGACAGTTATACTCTCGGATGTTTGTCAGACATTCGCGAGAGGTGGCGCAGTAGAAAAAAACTTTAAGATGTAATTTGTGTGTTTTCCGGGGATTGAACCTGGGATCCCTCGCACAGTAGTCCAGCACACTAACCACTGCGCTACTGCGCCCACAAATGTCTACAGAGATAAAATTTAGCGAGGCAGTTTAGCAAAGCTGTATCCTCCTGTTCCGCAATCTAAATTCTTATTTTCATATAAATGGGGCACACTAATTGTCACTCGATTATAACAATATTGTGCGTGTTATACGTACTACGTACAATTTTGTTATACTCGGCCAAGGAAATGTCTCCACTGATTTAGCTCGCGAAAGAATTGTCTGGACTTAAAGCTATATAGAATTTTAAAATAAAAAGGCCTAATAATAATAGTCCAATTTATTGTGATCCCTTGGAAGTTGCAAATTTATTCAGTACTAAGTGTAGGTACCCGCCAGGCTTTATCCGTGCCAAAGTATATTATTGCTTAAATATGTTTTTTTTTGCTATCAGGACAATGTACATTAATGTTTCAAATTTAAAACTTTACCTCCCACGAGTATCGAGAAATATATTTGCAGTTTGCCACGCATCCTTACCCGATCCCGCCCATATTTTATTAAATGCTTTCTAAAGGCAATAAACGCCTGTTTAAATTTCATGATTAAAGCGGCTTTACATGTAAAGATTATATTGTAATTTTAAAATTTGGGTGTTTAGCGCCATCTATGAAAACATTTGATTAACGTACACAACTTTTCAGTTCGTAACAGATATGTTGTATAAATGTATAAGTTTCAGTTTAATCGTCCGACAACTTTTTCAAGTTTTGAGAAAAAGCCTTTGCATTTTTTTGCTATGGGAGGGTCCACGCCTCTTGCGCAAATCTTATCAAACTTTACAGGAACACTTTAGCGTAGAAGTCTCGACCAATTTGATTTTAATAATAATATTAAAGGACAGCTGTCCTTTTTTCCGGCTTTTTTGGTCAATTGTATGTGGAAATGAAACAAATTAGTTCATTTTTTTTTTCCCATCCGACGTTTCGACAGAGATTTCTGTCTTCCTCAGGGATCTTTATTGGAGAACATATACATATAGCTTACAAATGTGTTTGAACGTGAATTTTGAACTATTTACTTACATTGAAAAGTACTACAGTATTACAATAGTAGGTATAACAAATGAAAAACAAAGCGAAAAATTGGGAGCAAGTTAAGTTAAACTGAAATGACAAAGTTAAAAACAAAATATAAAACTAAAAAACAAACAAAAACCAAAGAAAACACGAACCACTTCGATAGAAGCTTAGTCAGTTGCGGACATTATATTATTTTAGTTTAGAATTTGAAACGTCTTTGTGGAGGCGAGAGAGCTATAGGCCGATGATATGTTGTGTGTGTCTTGCTTTCTGTTCATGTTGTTGCTATTGTTAAGTATATGTAGGGTCTCTAGGGTGTATCGTTTGTATTTGTGTTTTTCGGTTTGCAGCACTTTTACATTGTCAAAGTCTGGTTTGTGACCACTTTCGATGACATGAAGGGCGAGTGCTGTTTTTCCAGAATTTTTTGATTTTATATCGGAGCGATGGTTTGAAATTCGGTTGGCTAGAAACTGGCCTGTTGTTCCTATATAGCAAAGATTGCAAGCTACGTCATTGTTTCCTTGACAGTCAATTTTGTAGACCACATCTGTCTGTTTGTTTTTCTCCGGTTTTGTTTTTAATTTGGAGAACATGGATCCTACAGTTTTGTTGGACTTATATGCCAAGTTTACATCCTTGGTGTTTTCGGTGATGATGTCCTTGAAGTTTTCGGCTAGCTTTGGAATATAAACCATGCTCTTGTATACACCCTTTGCTTTTTCCGTCTCTTCTAGTCGTGGCGCTCTGTTTTTTTGGCGTAAAATAATACTTCGTATGACCTCGCCAGGGTAGTTGTTGTCCATGTTGTTGTTGTTCTGGTGCCAGTCGATAGAAACCTTGTCCATTTTTCTGTGGATTTTTACATCCAGAAAGGCAATCGCCCTATTGGTTTCTTTTTCCACAGTAAATTGTATTTTGGGGTTGTATCCATTCAGGCATCGCAGCATATCATCAATGTTCCTGTGGTCAATAATGAAAAATAAGTCATCGACATATTTGGCTGCAAATTTGGGTCTTTCTATTGATTTGAAGCACTCATCAAGCAGGTCGTCTAGAACCATATCCGCAATGGTAGGGGACATCGGATTGCCCATTGGCATTCCGTCTAGCTGTTTGTAGATTTGGTCTTTGAACTGGAGGAAGTTATTTTCATTGAGGCAGAAGTGAAAAATCTCAAGAAATTTGCTTTGGTTTAGTGTTGTATGTTCACTTATAATGTTCCATTTCTTTTTTATCACTTGTGTGGCAAGTTGTAATGGAACGTTCGTAAACAGTGAGACTACGTCATACGAAACCAAAACATCATTCTCTCCAAGTCGCACACTTTTTACCTTTTCTTTAAATTCGAACGAATTTTTAACAGAGTAGACTGAATTCGACGTCGCGCAGTGTAGCAATTTCCCTATCCATTTGCTGAGTTCAAAACAAGGCATCTTCATAGCGGCGCTTATCGGTCGAAGAGGTGTATTCAGTTTGTGGACCTTCGGTAAGCCATAAATGCAGGGGAGCTGTGCGGTGTAGGTTGTCATTTTGCTTTTCTCCCAATCTGTGAGTATTTTGTTTTTGTTTAGCCAACTCACAAGCTGATTGTTTTTGGTTTGAAGTGTTGTTGTTGGGTTCGTTCTTATACGTCTGTACGTCGATCGGTCTGACAGAAGCTGTTGCATTTTTTCGTCGTACTCTTGTCGATTCATCACAACTGTGAGGTTCCCTTTATCGGCATCAACCACAATTATGTCTCTGTTTCGTTTGAGAAATTGTGTGGTTTGTTTGTGTATTTTTAAAACATATTTGGCGAATGCATCGAGTTGGTGGTGTCGTTGGTAGGAGTGTAACATATTGCTATATCTCTATAGAAGACTCTTAACTGCGCCAACTAAGGTATCAGTCTCCTTAATATAAGATCACTGTGTGATCTCCTGAAACCATTTGTCAACGAACTGATTAACCCTTACCGCTACCAGTGTGGATTAAGGTCTGGTGAATTCACAATGGACACAAATATTCACACTCTGGTAGATCCTGGGGAAAACCATAGAAGTGCAGATCGATAACCATCATCTATTTATCGATTTTAGGGCCGTATACGAGAATACGTTTATTACAGACGAATTTACAGCTAGAGTTTATGGCTAGTTTTGGCATCCCCCTTAAACTGTGGAGGTGGTGTAGAATGACAATGAGTGACGTTCGCTGATTCGGGTCTACCCCGATATCTCGAAATAAAAAATCTAGAAAGCATAATCTCGGATGACAAAAATCTCGAACAAAAAAATCTCGAATTTAAAAAATCTCGAAATAAAAAATCTAGAAAGCATAATCTCGAATGACAAAAATTTCGATACGTATGGGGGGGCATGCTGCCCCCCTGAAACCCCCCTTTCTTTCTTTCTTTCGAGATTTTTAAACATTCAAGATTTTTGTACATTCAAGATTTTTGTACATTCGAGATTTTTGTACATTCGAGATTTTTGCCTTCGAGATTAAAAAAAAAAACTTTTCGAGATTTTTAGCCTTCGAGATTACGTCATGATCCCCGCTGATTCATTAAGGTCAAAGGCAATCTCACAGAGACCTTTGAAGTCAAAAAATGGGTTTAGACAAGACTCCTTCAATACCAAATTTGAATACTGGAGAGAAGTATTGATTGAGGCACAAGTTCACATCGGACTGTAGTATAATTGTTGCTTGTGACCTACTCCATAGCTATACTTTTCCTGGGGCATTTATAGTACTTGTTTGGAAGTGTGTCGAGTAAGGTGTAATTTATGTGTGTATGCTTAATAATATAAAGAATATAAATATGTTTTAGCCAGCATAAAAGCGGCGGGAGAATATTCTATACGTTAGAAGCAGTAGAGTAAGTGTCTCATAGACAATCATAGATTCCCCAGTAGAAGTTGACGGACGCTACTCTCCAGCATCGTCGTAACCTAATGCTCTTATATTTCATGGCATTCACTATAAATTTGTAACCAGTGTTATCGAAAGCACCCTCAATAAAGCACACAAGAATACAAGATGGTCTCCTCAGAATGAAAGGCTGTAGTGACTAGTGTACCTCCTATAGATGGACATTTCAATTGCATTGAATGGTCTGCATGTTTTTTAATATTTCTATTCAAATAGATGATGTTCCCTTAAGATGTACGAGCTTTTATGACCCTTCTTTACAAGACCAGTGCAAAGTCGCTGTGCTATAGGAACTACGAGTTGTATTTATGGATTCGACGTTCAACTATATTTTCCAAGTTCTTATTTTTTTATCAGTTAAACGCATATTAATGTTCCGATAAGAGATACAATAATGACAGATGTTAGATAAATAATAGGAATGTCATGATCGGCACGCAAACATGTGCTCATACACAAGAAAATAAACGCTCAAAGCGTTCATAGATACGAGTAGTTGTTCCCTTTTCGTATCTTTTAGTATCAAAATTCTGCAACAGATGAGAAGATGAAGTTTGCGTTTATATAGAAGTTGCACCCTTCTACGCTATCACAGTTCACAGAAGTAAATAAAAATATATTGAAATTGTGTTCCACTGTGTGAGTATTTTGGGTATCTCGTAGCCCATCGAGTTCAAAATATTAATGTTTGTATCCAGATAGACGACAGACTCCGGGTATTTATATATAAACACTTTTTGTATATCCTTATTCGGGATGCAGGCAAAGTTCTATCTTCTATAAACCAACATAATTTCACCAACATCCGGAGTACCCACATCTGGTGCACCGCACATTCCGTTTATTAAGAGTTTCATCATTTCCCGAAAGGATAGCGGGACGAACGTTTAGTTTACACTGATCCATCCCCATCTGAAGGTGCCAACAACAAAGAGGCAAACTTACAGTTTCAAATTTGATGATGTAATAGACAATTTATAATTATCTTCTTACCTAACTTCATCTATTGTGTTGTGCTTCAACAGACAAATAAAAAAAAAAACTGTATCTTCTGCCTGTAAATATTCATGAAATACCTGCCAAACAAAACCGTGAGCCATATAATCCCTCCCCAAAATTTCACTTAATTCTCATCAAAGTAAAACGTCCATCAAAGTAAACCTCTTATAGCGCTCACAACCTCATCCAGCTGAAGGGTTGAGATATTAAAAGTTATGTTCTTACTATACCAACCAACATAATCCCCGGCTCTAGGCAAACACGTGTATACCCATATCGGTTGGCTTTGAAGCTTTGTGTATGCAATATATCCCGCAAGAAGAGGTATACTCTGAAAAATTATAGAAAATGTTTGCATGTGTGCTACATTCCGTTTCAATTAATTTGCCTACCATCCCAGATACTTTGTGACTGCGAGCACAAAAGACGAAAATTATAGTTTTTCCCCCCAAGTATGGCAAACAATGGATCCTTTCCTTTCCTCTGAGAAGACGCAGACACTAGAAACGAAGAATTACCATTCAAGTGTCTGGCTCTGTGCCAGCAAGTTTCTTCCATTGAAGGTCAAAATTAATTGTCAGTGTGCTGTTCTTTTTTTATTGTCTTAAGGACGAAAATGACTTTCGCCAAGAGAGCGAAGATGCATCCGATGCATTGCAACAAAGAAGGCAAACTTTAAGAAGAATCCTTGTCGCAAATTACGAACAGCACAAAAAAACAATCATTATTGTATTAAATAGAAAATGAATGAGCAATATTTGAGCCCAATTTGGTGTAGCCGCCAGTGACGTAGGTCGTTTTCATTGCCACGCTACATTATAATCAGGTCGATGTCGATAACTGTCAATTGACTCGAGTGTAAACGTGGGACTGCATCGTAATGATGCACTCTTTGCAGTTTTTACTCTTGCATACTTATGCGATGTGGCATTGGAAGTAGGTATGCATCAGTAGAATTAAATTCTCTGGCAAGTGCTTTGTCCTTTGAAGTATGCTCTCCATCGAATGTGTGCCATTGCTAAAAGTGTCAAGTGTCAAAAAGTGACGCTTGTCATAAATGCATTGAAAGGACTTTAGTTATCGTCTGACAAATGATTGCAGAATTTAAATAGGGGACACATTGAAAGCCTTTCTTAAGTCAACACTTCGGTAACTTGGCTATTTCCAAAAAATCGCTTCGTTGTCGAAATTAGTCTGAATTGGTCAGCATTTTTTATGGGGAGCCAACCATCTACAAGACCTTATACTGTCATAGCAATTTAGGTTCCAAACTAACATTTGTAAAGACCGGAAGACAAGAGGTTATTTATTGACCCAACTCTAGCCAATAGATATTTTAAGTCGATCACAAACTGCAAAGCTCGACCAGAGGTATCGTTGTTAGATCAGTATCTTATTTCATAAAAATTGCAACAGGTACAATTTGTAATCTGACAACTGTAAAATTGTCAAATTTCTGTTTCATAAATAACACAATTTTGTAGAACTGTGACAAAGTAACCGATGATAGTCAAGTTTTGCTTTCATAAAAAAAAATTATGACAATGAATTGTCAGAAATTTCCCAAGAATTGACATGAATTTTTTGACAATAATTTAGGGGGACAGAAAAATATATAGAATTTTGTCAGTTTTGACAATTCCGACAGACAGACGTTTGAGTTACTGTCAAGAATTGATAGTGAAGTGACAAGTACGATTTGAAATGCTATACATTATTATGAAAGTTCCATTTTAAATTTAAGGACACACATATTCTACCCTAGCGAGGTATCCGTCGAGATTTTTGCTTCGAGGTATTCTTCCGAACAGCTTTTCGGAATTCCGACAAATATTTAATGCACAATGGCGCTTTGCGTTTCAGTGCGATCAAGTGCGTTTTTTTACTGATATTTTTGTCAGCTTCATAGGAATTTTTTTTCCGATATGATCCGACAGGAATTGGCTGCGGAGTTTGTTTACGATTTGCAGTGAAGTATTGATAAATGAAAGAAAAATAAAGAAAAAAATATTTCAGCAAAGTAATTAGTTATATTTGTTGCTTAAACCAGGAAACCAAGGCAAAAACAAAGGGAAACCCAAGCACCAAATAGGAAAACCTCGAAAAACAAAACAAAATCATGTCATATCAATGCGCCGCGCCGTCGCATTTTAATTACTCTTTTCCGAAGACGGATTCCTCGAATGTAAGTTGAGCATCCGACGGAATATATGCGTTGCGGACAAATCTCCGTTCCGACGGATACCTCGTTAGGGCCGATTATGTCGAAAAACAGGAGCAGAATACAATTTTGTTAAAAAATTAGTGGACACTAAACAGCATCGCTCAAAAAGGATTCACTCTCTTGATGCAAAGACCCACGACAATTTAGAAAAAAAATGCCTATGAAAAAATTGTCACAACAAATTTATTAGAATTATGTCAATAAAAAATTTAACATAATCTTACATTGTCATAACAAATTTGTCGTTGTATTTAACTAACAATTAGGTCATCTGTCGAATATTTCATAAATGAAAATTTGTCAGACAAGTATGTACCATAAATTTGTAGAATTGTCATCTGTCAATGACAGGTCAGTTTCGTATCGAATGTGATTGCAAGAAAGAAGAAATTCTAGGAAGACTTATTGAATAGGTTTTAGGGAAGAGATTGATAGTTCTGTCGAACTTATACCATACTTAGAACTAGAACAAAATTGTTTGGAAATGATGCAAAAATAGTTCCTTCGTGCGGAATCGTGATCAATGCAGACTTCGTAAAGATACCCAAAAGCTTTTAAAGAGGCCTAGGTATAAATCTCAACATAAATTTGGAAGAACACTTGAATATTTACAGATCGAAGCAAAAGGACTATTAGATGCCTTTTCAGAAGTCGAAAATTGGTTCACTTTTGGAAATAAAATTTGTGTTAAATATAAATAAACATATAAATGCTACCTACTTTGAATCACCCTTTAGAATCTCTCAGCAATCTCACTAGCAATACTAGCTATTCGTGCATTAGGAGTGCGATTTCACTTAATCCTCTCAAGACCAAAGGCTTTTTTTTTACAACAAGTGCGCAGATGACTTGTTTGTCAAAGCCAATGTTAAAAGGCATCACCATGCTCCAGCGAGTTCAAAAAAGTTTTTCGTTTCGAATCTCAGAAGATAGCAATGAATTCGTCAGTTCTTAAAATGTCGTCCTATATTGAATTCTTGGTCGTCTAGCATGTTTTTAGTTTCCGGGTAAACAAAAATACGCAGTAGCAATGCCAAAATCCACGTCGTCACCAGCCTCTAAAATGGATATGCCTCCACAAATCCACGTCTTCCCAACTCGCTAGTCATCTAAAATTAAACTTGTTGGAGATAAGTGGCATCACGTCACCTGCAAAATGCCACGTCGGTCCCACTCTGCTTTGATACGCGCGTCTGAATTTGCTTACCTATGCTTTAGCAATTCCACCTGTCACTTGGTCACCACGCCACTGCCACACCACTTCGCGCGTCTTGCTTAACGTTGACAAACAAATGCTGGGAATTATTAATGAAAATCTGTCGCAGGTGTTATGCGACAGAGTCGCATCGGCGAGATAAAAAGTTATACAATATACGCTTTTGTCTAGCTAGTCAACAACCTCTAATTGGTGGATTTGCCTGCAAATCTGGGCAAGTTTCGTGTGTTAGGCAAGATTCTCTCCCTAATTAAAATAACGGGACCAATATAACAAGTCCTATAACGCTCAATTTGCAAAATTTGAGTCGAGTTTAAGGACACCAAACAGGATACGAACGGTTTTATTAATTTCAGCTTGTGTATGTGCGCATCCATATTTCTATGGAACTATTACACCAAACGATCTGGTAACCATAAATCTTCCAATGTGGCTTTATAGAAATACCTCCTACCAATTAGTGGGATTAAAACGCAGCGCATGTGTGCATCGTCAGCTGTGCATCAAGAAGAAGTTGCAATTAGTGCGATTGTGATGCAGCATGCGTCACGAAAGTACTCTTTGATCTGTTCGCTTGCTTGTTACCTTTTCATGTATCTCAAAAGCCGAATGCCTTTCAACTTTCCCCGTAACATCAGCCCTTTTGCAAAGACCGAATTAATATATAAGATAATTAATGTGGTCTAAAGAAACTCATTACGCTGTTTATATGGTTACATCATCGACTTGAGAATGACTGGATAATACTCTTACGTCCACTAGCGTAATAATGTAGAACGATTAATCTGTATGCATTGTAAGTATTTGCAGGAACACTCTAAGGCTATTTTGTGCCATTTGCAAATGGCCAACATTTTAGTGTCCTACTAGATAAAAAGAAGAAGAAATATTGATGGGTAACAAATTGATTTGTCATCACAAAAAGTTCTCAAATTAAAATAGCCACAAAGGTCAAAACCACTCTAACACCAACATTAACTCACACAAAATTGAACACACTCAAATCAAATGTGCCAAAGAAAGCCTCAATTTGGCAAAGCCCTCGCCCATCAGCCGCATCTACAGCAACTGTAAGAGTATAATCACACCCGTAATCCAATGGATAAGGCAACAACGAATTAACAGGATACACCTTGGCCACAATTTGGGTAATAAACACAAATTGACAAACTTTGCCAAAGACGAAGACCATTCCCACCAACGCAACGCCATCGAAACACCCTGTTGTCGTCACCCACAACCCCACAAGCTGCCCGTCTACAATTTTGCTAATTTGGAAAATTGAATTTTATTGCATTGTTGGCCAACAAAGTCGTCGCTGGCTTCTGTTGTTGCTGGTGGTCGACCCACTTCCTGCTTTTGAAATAAGAAGGATGAAGGAGGCACCACGAAATGTACAGCCGACTGACTGCACGACACAAATTTCATTTCTCAAAGGATTCAATTGAAGAGACACCCAATGTCGTCGGTATAGGTATACAGTAGGAGAAGGTGAGGTTCAGTTATATGTCAATGATAATCTCATTAGGATGTGCATTCGTTTCAGGCAGGCAGTGGTGTGGGTTTCACCTTCATCCTCGTCGTCGTCGGTGTTTGCCGTATCAGTGGTTGCGGTGCCGCCGCCGACGAGTCTGCAGACAACGAATATGCACATATGTGAGCCATAAACCATTTGGTGGTTAAAGTGGTTAAGGGTAACTATGTGGGCCTAGGAGAGCTACTGGTGTAGATACAAATTGCAAGTAACAATTTAAAACTGAGAAACACATGGGATGCGAGCGCACAGGCAAAGCCTGCCAATAACTCTCGTCCTGGTTTCTTTTAGGATTTGATTTGTGGATGAAGGTGCGCCCGGAAACTAGGGCGCATGTATAATTACACTTGTCGTTTGGATAACAGAATTAAAATGAATTCAATTCCATGGAAGCTGACAGTATACATGGATGCAAACAATAATTTGATATCGCTTCCATTGCATGAGAAAATTATGGATTTGCCAATGTTGTCTTATGGGATAATGTGGTTGTGTAGCAGCTGGTAAAGTGCTTTCATTAAGTAGATTATGCATAGACAAGCAAGGAAGAACCGAGTGTTCGCAGGGGTTACAAATATAACATGTTTGTGGGATTTAATTGTTACAATAGAGAGTTTTAAATAGGAAAGGCAAATTCCCAAGTTGACCTTATTAAGGGTAAGGTTCATAGTATTTGGTTAGTTTAAACCATTAATAAAGAGCAGGCTAAATTTGTCGGTCCGCAAAGTTGTTTGTTATCCATAAGAGGCTAATTTGTTTAGTAGGGGTTAAGTAGCTTAAGAGGGCTCCAGTAGAACGACGGCTGCAAAATATTGCCCTTCATTTACTAATCGGTGGCCTTCAAGATTTATTGCCTTTTCCATCATTACCTTGGATAGCATAGAAGGCAGAGCTATTGGACGGACGTTTTGAGGCAACCATGTTCTTCCTTTTTGGGAATTGGTTCATCGCAAGCGGTCTTCCAGCAAGAAGGAAAGTCATCTGGGAATACGATATTGTAAAATAAAATAGTCGCCGCAAAAGCCTAGCCTCTCAGTATACTTGCGTGCGTATTCGGACCAATGAAATGAAGCGACAATTTTATGCCCTATCCCAACAGATGAATAAGAAGACGGTTATACTTGAGTGCTTTTCAAAAGTTCGCGAGAATTCAAATTCAAAAACACCGGTCTTTTTGGGGATTGTGCGACTAAGAAAGGTGTCGTTAAGTTAGGGTTAAAAATGTGTCACATGTTCTATAAAACATCTAAATTAATAACATTTTCACCAGCAGTTTGTGGCTAAAACAAAGAAGACCAAACTCTTCTGAACTCATCAATGTCAATATGAAATTAAACCCAAATTAAAAGGCATTCAACTTTTTCTCTCAGTTTAGGCCAAATAAAAGGGTTTTCCAGAAGGGATTTCCTATATTTGACAGGTGCGATTGCGGCCATATTGTTCAAGCTACATCTGTCAAATTGGCTGTCATTTATTGAGTCTGCCTTGTCAAATCAACATGGAGAGTTATAGAGTTCAACAATATGTTCAAAAGATTAAATTGTTTTATGAGAGTGGGTCTTCTATTTGAGCAACATTTCGCCCATTTCATGGTCGTCATAACCATCCTTCCGACATTACTATTCTGGTATGAATGGGTTCGACAACAAGCAAAATTGTCAAATTTGGGACGATAACAATCCACAGAGATCCACCAAATTGCAATGCATTAAGAGAACGTCACTGTGTGTCAATGTGTCATAGGTCACGCTATCAGTCGATGATAACCAATTTCTTTTGGCCCCAATTGGATGATAATGGACTCCGACATCTTCTATGTATAAAAACTTGTTGCAAGTGTGTTGTGACTTTATAACTCACGAACGGTCAAACCGAATTCGATTAAATTTTTAGGGTTTGTTCGTATATGGTCGTGAAGATGGTTTATCT
The DNA here is from genome assembly GCA_955612985.1 of Cheilosia scutellata. NCBI lineage: Eukaryota > Metazoa > Arthropoda > Insecta > Diptera > Syrphidae > Cheilosia > Cheilosia scutellata. The sequence continues at coordinate 49,207,816 of OY015313.1, read as the reverse complement.
ACAGTTTTGGTCAAAATTGGACAAAGGGGCGTGGCACCGCCCATACACAAAATACATTCAAAATCGTATATGTATCTGGGTCAATATTTCAAAACATTAATATTTTGGACCTCGAAATGGACATTTACTAAAATAATCAAATTTAATATTTTTTTGGTTACTCTGTATTTAAGAAACATTATTAAATATTTTAAGCCAATGGGCCACCAAATTTTGTTAATTTTAAATAATTTTTTTTCACGGGAATGACAGAACTAACATGGAAATGACAAAATCCTATCTTGGTAACGACGAGACATTTTCGGTTTTTTTATTTACACTTTTGAGAGGCGCCATGATAAGCACAGATGACCTTTTATATCAATTTGAAATAAAAAGTGAAAATATTTGAACATTTTTTGCAATATGATTGAGTATGTCATTTCCGTTCCCAAATTGTCATTACCGTGTATGCCACGGGAACCATGGAAATGACGACATGGAAATGACATCGAAAGGTATTTCTCTAAAATAAAACCGAACTTTACTGAATAGTTTCCTAAAAACGCATACAATTAATTAAGTACATAGAAAAGGCATGCATTGGAAAAAATATTTGATTTAATTATTTCAGTATTGCATTCAAAAACACTAACCACGGTAATGACAACTTTGGATAACGAAAACATGAAACGCCTTAACCACATGAAAGAAAAGTCACTTCTGATATATATATGGGCTTATTGCGAAATGTTCCAAAAACAATCAATATGTCCCGTTATTAATGTGAAATCCGCCGCCTAGTTTGCGGCCGTTAATTCAATTTTTTTTAATATTTACTTTTTGTCAAGGGAATGACCATTTTTTTGGGGACAATCACTAAATACCTTCCACGTAATTTTTTAAATTTCCTTAAAATAAATTGACTGGGCCCCAGACCTCATTGTCCTTTCTTCTTCAAGGCTTCATCAATAAAAATTGCAAACCGGCTTACATTTTACAAATAAAATACATTTGTTGAATGAAGGTACAACTTAGGACATGCCATGGTAATGACATTTTGGGTGTTTAAGTTAAAATTTCGGCATTACTATGCATTTTTATTTTTATTTTTTTATGTGTACATGTTAAAAGAGTTTCTGCAGAAACTAGTCTTAGGCGAATATTTAAAAAAAAATAATGTTTTTTAGCCTATAAATGCCTGACCGCAAAATATTAATATTTTGAAATATTGACCCATCTAGAAAACCACCAAATCGAATGAGCTCAAACTTACAGATGATTTTAGTTATTGGCCATGGAGTGGTCCTGTGAAGTTTGGTCAAAATTGGACAAAGGAGCGTGGCACCGCCCATAAAAAAAACATTCAAAATCTTATACATATCTCGAAAACCGTCGAACCGATTGAGCTCAAATTTACAAACAATCTTAGGTATTATCCGGCATAAGGGACTACTTAGGCGAGAGTGGTAGTAGTAGGGAGGGTATATAACAATTTTGTCGCAGCGTCATAAACACCTCGACGCAAGACTGGTATGACAATTTTTTTTGCTGCTAGACACAAAGGGTCAAGTCCCACGACCACCGACGAGCTAAGGAGGGAAACTAGTATACCAGCACAGACCCGAAGGCAAAGTTTAGCAACAAAATGGCAACTCCGGGCGGGTGCAGCTATATTATAAAAAAACGTTGGTGCGTATGTAAGTCCGATAATGGCCACTGAACCACTGAAGTTATCCGCCTTCATTCCTATTAAAAAAAAATAATTGAACAAACCTATCAAAATAAATCTTGAAATATTTAAAATAACTATTTTAGGCAGAACAACGTTTGCCGGGTCAGCTAGTATATATATTTTTATGGTTGCGACAATCAATTTTTATTGAATTTTTTTTTTGGAAACTTTTTTTGGATTTTTGACACTAGAAATAGACAATTTTTACCTTGTTTTGAAGTTTGTCGTCATTTTCTACTCATATTTTGGTTCCCTTTGGAGTTTGATGACATGCTTTCGACACGTTTGTTTCAAATATTATACAGTTAGTACATTATACAGTTACAGTGTTAAGGAATCTTTGTACCTTTTTCAATTGACGATTTTTAAAGCCTTTCTATGTTTGGATCACGCCATTTGCTTATGGAGACAATGGTAATTTTTGCTAATTTTCGATATGTTATTTTCGTTTAATTTATGACACGCTTTTATGACAGTTTTTTAATTCTTGAAACTTTTTCTGTCACGATTAAAAAATGCGTTTTTCCCATGACTTCTCTACTTTAGCCCCATAGCTAATTGCAGAAATTATGTGGAGTAACTTTGAGGAAAAAACTACAACTATCGTTTCAGTAGCAAATTACTGACCTTATCACCTGAAATACTATACAGTAATGAATCCGCTCCTCGAAAAACATTTCAAAACCCCGAAAAATTAAACAGAAACACCCATATATACGTTATATTGTACTAGAAGAACACGTGTGAAAATTACCTACTTAATTGTTCATCTCATTCTCAGACAAAACTAAATGTATTGAATTGGTTTGGAAGTTTGATTTTGACAAGAACTTTCTCGTCACCCTCATACCCTCCAGAGCAATCTGGAACGAGGATACCTTTTTAGAAGATGAATGAATTCACTTCCACACTGAGGCGACGGGTTAAAAACCAAAGACGGAGTTGGTGGGGGTGTTGTTTTTTCCGAAAGTCTTAATCTTAAGCTCTCCTTCCGTCTACCAAATTATTGTAGCGTGCTTCAGGCGGAAATAGTGGCGATAAAGGAAGTCTTATCTTGGCTCAGATTATCCGTGAAAGACATCTTCATATTTTCGGACAGCCAGCAGCTATCAAATCCTTGGATTCGATCTCTATAACTTGTCAAGTAACCCTCGACTGCCGATCATCTCTTACGGAAATGGCCGAATTGTTCAACATTCACCTAATTTGGGTGCCGGGGCATAGAGACATTTGTAAGGCCGATGAACTCGCCAAATTAGGAAAGCCACTGTAAGGTTAGGCCTTTGCGGAAACGACTTTTGCCGAAGCTATATGAATGAAGAGGAGGAGCTCTCTCCCGTAGAAGGACGCTTCACTTAGGAGCCTTCCATTATAACGACTTAGGTGATCTGACAAACATACTCGTATCTACTCGTACACATCAAAAGCCTCTTACGCTTTATAAAAAGTTCAAAATGGTTGAACCAGTATCACGATGGACTTATGCTGTGCTAAGTGTTTTGGCGCAACTCAGCTGGCAGCCACTTTCAAACAAAAAATAAAACCGTGTGGAGAAATTCTAGCTACCGCCCATTTTAGAGATCAACATTAGAAACAAGAACCAAAGATGATTTAATAAAAAATTAACACTAAACACTATAAGGCAATTGAAATCAATAAACAACAAAAAATAAATCGGATATTGATTTCAGGTAGGACGTGACCCATTTCAACTGGAAAAATATAGCCAGTAAATTAAAAAAAAAAAAAAATAAATAAATAAAAAACACAAATTGCAATTAACCCAGTTTCTGTGTTATTGCCAGAGATCTCTACTGTCACACTGATTGACGTCTGACCTTTTACATAATTTAGCTGGGACAAAGCTGGGTTGCTGAATGTCAACTGTAAAATCACAACAAAGTTGAGAGCCAAACAATAATACCCCCAAATCGGAACTAATTAAGGGTAATTATTTCCAAAAATTGAAAACAGAATGGCAGGGAAGTGCACATCTCCTTGTCACAAAACGGATCAGAACTTTTATATCAGAAAAAAAAGTCCAATAAATAATGAATAAAAGTTTCCTCTTCTTTGTATCAGCCTTCATCATTGAGTTCGAAAAATAAAAGGATTCCAGGAAAGGTAAGGCTGAAGCTTGAAGTGAATCATGTTCAATTAATGATTTTTTTGTCTGTTAATATTTAATTAAAAATTGCAAAAAGTCGATGCTTTTTATTTATTTAAGAAGCTTAAAGTATTCGCTTCTTCGTCCTGCGGCATGTATGAAAGGAATGAATTCTACTGCATACCGGTGGCTATGGTAGTGGCAGTGGTGAGGTGATGGTGTAATGACCTGGTTTGGATTTCTTTTAACTGCTCTAGGGTAAAGTATTAAACTCACCCCCTTTATATGCGTTTTCATGGTAGAATTTTTGGTTCAGTGCTTGCTTCGGGTTTCTGTTTTTTTTTTCTGGTTGTGCATTTAATGTTTTAATGGCAGCGAAAGGGACACGTTTCCATGAGAGACACTGCCAATGGATGGAACAAAAATTAAATTTCAAAGCCGAACGTTGACATGTTAACAGATATTTTATGGATTTTTGTGGAGAGTATGGGTGAATGGGCTTTCCATTTTAGTTAGGGAAATGAGACAGGTATATCAAAGGTTTCATCTTGACACTGAGCACATTAAAGTACCTCCACTACATTTTATAGATGAATTATACGATGATTAGTAAAAGCTAACGAAAGGTAACCCAACATTATTCATGTACCACGCTGTCAAAGGGAGTTTTTCATAAAATGTTTTAAAAAGTATGCATTTCTAGTCGACAAAAGTATAACACACACTTAAATGTCTTACAGAACTTTTAGTCAAACTATTCGTCAAAGCTTTAGTAAAACCTTTGGGGTAAATTTTCAGTAGGTAATGTAAAACGAGCATATGCGGTACCGATAGTTGATGGTGAAAGCCAAAAATTAGGGATTAGCAACAACCGATCACTGGGCTTCATTATATACCGAACATTACTTATATACTCTTCAACAGAACTCTCTGTACACCTATGTATGACATCAGGCCACAATCCCGTTGGGTAATTTTTGGCACAAACTTGTGGGAGGGTTATTCGCAGTCGCTTGCGGCTTAGGCATGGAATACATCCAGCGGTAGATCATAGATAGGTGGGGAACTCAACATATTTTTAGATGTCTGAGAAAACCGACAAAAAAAAAACCCCTTGTCATCAGAGTCAGGTTTGGGTATGAGATGGAAAATAGAGATGTAAAAGAGGAGATGTGAATTTTCTTCAAGAGGATGTCCAGTCCACCCCAATTGACTGGTTTTTAAATATTTTTGGGCATCGTGCAGCTCTATTTATCAGCTAGGCTTAGAGCGGTATGTCTAGCACCTGAAGACTTCTAGCTAGATACAATCGCTTCACATTTTATGTCCTGTGGTTAAATTGACGAATACAGTCTTATATTGTAGAAAAAATAATAAATAATAATAGAAATAATTACATTTCTATGGTTTAAATAATTCGATTTGATTAGTGAAAAATGAGCATCATTTATGAATAATGACTATCGAGGCTGATATAGAGTATCGGTGGCGTTTCTTAACAAGGCCCTAAATCTCAATTATTGCCTTCTTTGACCAAAGTAACAGGGATTGGCAAGCGTAATTCTTCGCTTGATTTTTGATGATGAACCGAGGTAGACAAAGTCCCTGTATGTATGTACCTCAAACCTCAACGTTTCAGCTGTCTAAATGGCATTCTGTATGTGTTTGTCGACGGAACGTAAACAAGTCTATTTTTTTTTTTATAATTGACACGCGCTAAAGAGTTTATGGATAATCCTATGGTGTAGTGTGATGTACACAGCGCGGTCGTTAAGGAAAATGGGATAGAGAAGATAGGAGATTCCGATGCACATCGGCTTTAAATGTCTGTAAATTATACTGAGAAGGAAAGACAGAGCTGGGCAAGGGATTCCACATTCGTGATGTACGGCTAATGGAAGAATGTCTATATTTCAAAGTATGGCCGAAGATAGGCTGGATGGTAAACTGATGGGGATTCCTAGCAAGGCGAGTATTGCGGTTGAATTGCTGAAGGGGCGGAATGCAGCTGGCAATTTCGTTTGAGCACTGCTTGTTAAAAAAAGCGATAAAACAATGTGAGACACGTAACGTTTCTGCGATGTTCAAGCGAATGAATAGAATTCGCGATATTCGTGTCTCCGATTAATTTCAACGCACGATTTTGGATCCTATCCAGTAGGTGCAATATGGTTTTCGGCGCACCAGAACAGATATGGGAATTGTACCCAAGTTTGGGGCGAATGAACGCCTTGTATATTGTAGCCAGATCAGAAGGGGTAAAATATTTCTTGCACCATTTGAGAAAACCTAGACATTTCGCTGCATTCTTGACAACTACGTGTATGTGGTCATTCCAACGAAGGTTGTCATGAACGCACATACCGAGAATGGAAAGTCTTTCGGTTTCGGTGATGCAAGTACCATTCAGGGATAACGGCTGTAGGTTCGGGTTTCGCTTTAGAGACAGCAGACAGCATTGTGTTTTTGAAGCATTAAATTCTACTCTATTGGTTAAACCCCATTTAAAAATGCTGTCAAGGTCGGAATTTAATGAGCTTAACATACGTTGCCGTTCCAATTCTACGACCGAAGAGCAGGGACGTAAGTCCTGGAAAGAATATGAGAAGCTAAGAGTGCTGTCATCAGCGAAGGAATGAATTGGATTAGAAGTTGCAGACAAAAGAACATTTATGAAAATGAGAAAGAGAGTGAGCAGACAGAACTGAGCCTTGGGGAACACCAGCATTTATATGGTGAGTGTCAGACTAGAAACCATCCAAAACAATTTGAATTGAACGGCCCGGAAGGGTAGTTTCTAAACCATTGAATAAGAGACGCAACAACCCTATAAGCACGCATTTTCGACAAAACAGCTTGGTGCCAAACCCTGTCAAATACCATGGAAATATCAAGCGCTACAATCTTCGATTGACCGAAATGATGGAGAGATTGGTTCTACTTCTCGGTGAGATAAGTCATCAAATCACCAGTGGATCTGGTGCTACGAAAACCATACTGCCGGTCAGTGAGGAGTTATCGCGATTCAAAATATTTCATAAGCTGACGATTTATCAGCGTTTCCATGACCTTAGAAAGAATGGACGTAAGTGTTATGGGTCGGTAATTGGTGGAAGAAGATTCGCCTTTTTTAGGGACGGGGTGGACAAATGCTGTTTTCCACCTTCTAGCGAAGAGTCCAGAAGAATAGGAGACATGAAAAAGCTTACGCAGTGGTTTTGCCTCTTCAGAACGATGGGGGAGATACAATCTGGACCAGCGGATTTATTTATGTTGAGATCATATAGTACCCTTGCAACTGTGCGAATGCCAAAATGGATTGGTACCATGGTAAATTCGACGCTCTCTCGAGCACAGGTGGGGACAAAGAGCAATCTAGGAGTGTCGAGCTGGCTGCAAAATGTGCAGCAAAGAGATTAGCTTTGTCTAAAGAGCTGGAGTGTCATTGTAAATGAGAGTGGGGATGGATGGTAAGGCCGAATACTTAACATTTTTTTACAAATGATAACATTTTTTACTACCCTTGGGACATTGTAGTATTTTTTGCCTCAGCTTTTGGTTATATGAGAATTTAACACGCTTAATAAGGACATTGCATTCATTTCTGGCTCGTTTAAACTTATTTCGGTTTTCCTCAGAAGGGTTGGCTTTATAAGTCCGAAAACTTAACTCCTTTAATCTACTAGCCTCCTTACAGCTCAAGTAGTATTTTCTGTTACCGATTGTCGATTGTTTCTGTTGCTCCCAGCTACAAAAATGCCAATTTATCGTGGGAGGGAGGTTTTTTTGTTTGCATTTTTCTACACCTGTCATCTGGCTGCCTGCTTTAGGCAGTTTGAGTTGCAAATTCCACTACTAGAGGAAAAACTTTTGTTAGTGGACATAATTTCATGGCAGTCATGTTTTTTAGGCTCTGTTTCAGTTTTGTGTAGCTGAGCGAGCAACTTAAACAGAACCAGAATTTAAAACAGAACGAAAAACTTTCTGTTTTGCTTTAGTTTCTGTTCCTGTATCTGTTCTTTGTCACATGGTGGCTTTAGAATCTGTCGTAGTAGAATACTTAGTTGGTTGTGGTCTTAGCGTGCCAATCACAAATGGTTTCAGACGTCAGAACGGTAAATAGTATATTTTATGCAATATTCCGAAGATTTCTGCCTCTATAGCTACCGCAATTTAGACGGTCTTTTATTGGTAAAGCAATAATGGCTTTCATTGTTGAATGGTGTATTCTGTCTGACAGATAACAGTTGTCATCCGTTTATCTGTCAGTAATAGTGCTTTTTCCATATCCTAAATACGAACTGTGATTCGGTACTAGCGTCTGTTTGAGTTTTCTTTCCTTGACACGCTATTCCACATTTGGGTTAGACTTCCGTAGATTGTTCCTGCTTTTCATTCGCTTCGTTTTTACTACGAAGAAATCGATGTTCTTCCTCACGACCTTATACATTATACACTCTTTCTTACCTTTTCTGACTGACATGGGCACGACATCGACTAATATGTCAACACAACTCAAAGCTATACCAGCGTTAATAAAGCGCAATGCCAACTGTCACTATTCACTTCCAAATCATTGGACACTTCCCAGTCACTCGGTAGCTATTTTCGAAACCAATTTAACCTATCAAGTGTCAGATGGAGGTATTATTTGTTTTTCCACTTTCAATACAACTGTCAAGTGTTTCTGATTTCCGTGCACGTCACTTAAATCGGTGGAAGTACTCTGACACTACTCCCTTGATTTGGAATTCATGTATGTAATGTATACCGTCTCACCGTCTCATAGACGAGTGGGTCATCGAGTGCTTACTGAGAGTCGATACGATATGCCCTAGTTCTTGCGATGAAAACTCATACATATTACTCTTAGTTGGCTTATCAAAATTCAAGAATAACACTCTCATTCCGACATCATGCATATATGAAATATTTTTTTTCCTCATCCCGAAAACGTCCGTAAAATTTATAATTCCACCTACGGCTATGGTGGGAGGAGGGCAAGAATGAAAGCAGATTCCCAACGGCAAGGATGATAAAATTTCTGCATAAAATAGCCCTTATCCATATTTGTGAGCAATTATGAACTTCTAGCTAACCGCGGGCGGTACGTTATGCTAAGTCACGGTGTTACATGATATAGCGGAATAAGGTCACATATTGATAGGGACAAGCTGCAGGTGAATGTAAGAGAAGGAGGCATGTTAAATTAGATCAATGGAGGTATAGGTTAAGGAAATCCATGCAATGAACACAATGCTGGCTTACATGTACGACAGCATTTCGAACTATAAAATGACAGGTGGCGGATGACTGGTTTACTTGAACCGCAAACTCACAAATTGATATTGCAACTGTGCTTGTTAGAAAGTTGGCTGTAGTTGCGCTGGCGGCAGCTATGGCCCAATTGGGGGTGAGTAGCGGTAGTGGGAATGTGTGTGTTTGTTTTTGGTTCGAGGAAAGTTATTGATTTGAAAAGTTTCCCGCGAAGGGGATAGTATGTATTGAAACTGAATGAGAAATGTAATTGGAAATTTGTAATTGTGCTGGTTTCTGTGACCGGAAGCTCAGAACGTATTGGTTGGTCGATTTTCGGTATGAAAACAATTTTAAATGTACACACGACTCAAAATTCATTCGCCTGTCTTTTTTAATAATTTGTTACTTATTTCGAACTTTGAGTTTGACATTAATTGGTTCACATATCTTTTCGCAAGGTAACAGCATTTACCTATTTTTCGTGCCGTCATTTTAGATCGTCAAACTTTCAATATTTTCAATGATGAAAATATATTACGACATACTCAGTGGTTGTGTTAGTAAACATTTGCAAAAACATTTTAGACGCTTGCCAAATCTAATTACATTAGGCGACCACGCTATAAGCTGGGTGCATATGCCACATCAACTTCACACACACACTCAACCATTCCTTGATAGCATTTTCCGCTTTCACACCTGCATCCTGTGCAACATGCCTGAACTATAAAATATCTAGCAAGACGCAAGAGTGCTGGTATAGTTGTACGGCTTATGTCAGCTGTGAGTGCAACATTTCCATTAAAAGTGAATTTCTTGTGCCATGTCCTGGGTATAGCAGTAGCTGTGCCACTGCCAATAATGGAAGCAGCATTGTTGCATTAAATTGTTGAAAGTGTAAATGTAATGTGTGTTTTTTTTTTTATTTTCCTCTACGTCTTAATGTGTTCTCTGGCTTTTATAATGGTTACAGTGAATCCATTAGTGTTGGTTATTTTTTCCACGTAAGTTTATGTGTACAAACGGAAAGTTTCCATGATTTAAGTACAGAATTAGATTAGGTCGGACGACAGACCAGGTAGGGTAGTAGAAGCATTATACATTTAATTGACAGTTAAATATGTATGTAATAGAAGCTAGGTAGATTAGGATATGGACGGTAGTATTATGTGAAGTGGTTGAGGGGACAAGGTCATTTAAATATAAAGCGAACGTTTGAAATTTGAAGGTCGTAAGCATTCAGTAACAAATGATAATGCTGTGGCGATGATACGGAAGGCCCATTAAGGCAAATGTAATGCAGGATAATTTTAAGGACATTAAGATTAAGACAGCATATCCATTTTTCTCATAGAATTACGGCGCCTAATGGATTTTGTTTAGTCAGAGTGAAAACTTGTGTATTTATCGAGATGATTTTAATGTACATACCCACCCGGCTTTGGATGTGCTCATGAACTGTATTGATTTAATATGTTCTTGTCTATCAATAGAAATGCACATCAATGTTTCAAATTTTGCAACTTTATCTGCCATGAGTATCGAGAAAAAGAGTCACAATATGCCCTAAAAAAAGGCCTTCAGAAATGCTTCTAAATCGCTATAAAACTGTCTCAATTCTTCACTAAAAATGCGGCCAAGTCGGCTCCATTAAAAATAATACAAATACGAAGAGCACCCATTAGAACAAAAATGAGGTACGCGGTCGAGCCGAGAACACCGTCAACCAATAATGATAACACGCTTATGAATGACATATTTGACATATTTTTGTCAATATCTTGTGAAATATTAAATTTTCGGCAAAACAGTATATACCTACGAATATGATCTACAAAATAGGAACATGTTTTTTTTTGTAAATAAAAAAAAAAACGTTTTTTGTGCGAATGAAAATATTTTTTTTGCTAAATTACTTATTACTACAAAACTAATCAATGTATCGCTATCATTGGTATTTGTCTTTTAACTAGAGGTTATACCGGATGTTGTGTGAAAATTTCAGCCTTCTACGTCAATTAGTTCTTGAGATATACCTAGGTAAAAAATTGACTTAGTTGATTCGGACAGACATCGTAGCGAAAGTAGTAAGGTTTCCTATGGAAACGGAACCTTAAAAATGACTTTAAAAAATACCAGAAAAAACGCACCGAAATGACCGTAAAATTCACAACAATAAAAAGTTGTGTTTAATTTTTAATTTTTAAAAATTTATTTCCTTTTTTTAAATTTTGTTGCTTAGTTCAAACTGCATCGCATTTGAGAAAATATTTCTTTTAGCTCTTTTTTTTTTAACAGAATTGTAAAGTTCTTGTCAAATTAGGACAAACAATTCATTTTTATTTTGGAAAATACGCGTACCTACTCGCCGGTTTTCAAAAGCGGACTTATTTTTCAAATTTGAATTTTAAAAATTTAGAAATGATAAAAAATTAATAAAATATTTGTTTCAAGTTACCACAAAGTTGATCAGTGTTCTAGAAAGTTATTGCGAAACTAAAAAAAAATATTTGTACATCAATAAAAAAAGGTATACTCAACTCAAAAATAAGTTCTGAGATGATTAGTTTTGGACTGGGTTAGAATATTTATTGAAGAGTTCAGCATGCACTTTTCAAGAACCAAAATTTCCCAATTTTTAGCATTTTCCCAGTTCCGAAAAAAAATTATATTAGTTATTAAGAAGTCCAGAAGTATAGAAGAACTGAGAACTAAGAAAGAAATTCGTAGGGTTGCATCGCGTCGTGAGCTTAGGTAAGTCGGCGAATGGAGTGATTACAAAAATGTGCAAATCAATACCTTTTCACGTCGTAATCTCCAAAAATCAAATATATTCTTTAATTGAAAAGGATATTAATGTTTAAATGAAACATTCAATCATTGTGGCAATTATTAGGCGTGTTTTTTTTTAAATCTATATGGGCTTAGAGAAGCTTTCCATACAAACACGCAATCCTTTATAGGGTTCGTTAGCTCGGATAATCATTGGGGCAGCCCAGATAAAAACTTGCTACTAATCTACGATTGCGATCGATCTACGATGTTATCGAAAATGCTATTGATTATGTCAAAATGACATTAATTTGACAATCAAAAAAACAAACAAACAAACATCAACAATGAAGAAAATATGGACAAAAAAGATTGCAACGCAAAATTTGGACTCGGGAGGAGATACTGTGGCTGCTGAAACGTTACACTCCATACGTGAGGACTTTGTGCACTGCCACTGATTCGCTGCTGGAACTTGAATCATCCGATAAAAGTGCAAGCACATCCATTACGTCCTGCAATTCGCTGTTACGGCTGGAACTTGGAAATAGTATAGATAGGTGTGTTTTATTCCTTAGACCCGATAAAAACGACACAACCAAACTATCATTGCTTTAAATGTTTTGATTTTCTGTCATAAATGACATCTGACATCTGACATCACAAAATTCTTTTAATAAAAAAGAAATAGCATTTTGCTTATAAATTACTAGCTAAGCCCCCGCCGCCTTTTTTTTTCAATTTTTTTGGCTTATCAATTGATCACCGTAATTACCGACATTAAAAAAAAAATAAAAATCGACTAAATTGGTTGAAAATTACGGGCGACAGAGGGAAACATACAGGCCCTTATTGTGATTGTCGATCAGCGATCGTCACGACGCAACAATTGTCGATTGCGTCGATTGATTTTAGCTAATCGTACGCACAAAATGTGTTCACCTCCAAGAGAAAGCATCGACCAGACATTTGTAATCGACTACAAGCGACTGTCAAATCGACAAATATCAATCGCAATCGAAAATCATAGTTGTCAAATCAACGACCAACTATCGCCACTCACAATAGGGGCCACGGTTTTTTCCATTTTGTTTTATATGAGAATAAAGCGATTTGCGAGGGCTTTCTTTCTGCCTAAACCTGAAATACAGCAATACGAACAAAAAAACTCATGAAAATCGACCCAGAGGTTATCGAGATAATACCTAAGTTTATCTTATCTGTATGTTTGAACTTAATCGATTCAGTGGTTTTCGAAGTACATATAGGATTTTGAATCTTTTTTTTTTGTAAGGGATGTGCCACGCCCCTTTGACCAATCTTCACAAGAGCAAGTTTGAGCTGAATCGATTCGGTGGTTTTCGGGATATACGATTTTGAATGTTTTTTTTGTATGATCGGTGCCAAGCCCCAGGAGCACTCTACGGCCAATACCTGTTGTGTTTGCGGGCACGAGTACGATAACTACGGCGCCAAAAATTGATAACGGTATTTTGTAGAGGGGTTAAATACAAGCATTTTTTACTATGGGAAGGGGAAGGTCTATCTGGCTTCGTTTAGGCGGGAGGGGCAATTTAAAAAAAAAATATTTAAAATGAAAAAAAAATTAATTGGGAAACAATGGCAACACTTACAATAAAGGACTTTATGAATTTTGTAAGCCAGGAATCTGTTCTTTGATATTATTTTTAAATCAAGTTGTAGCTGTTAATAGTTTTTGAAAAAAATACTTTCAAAGTTGAAATTTAAGGAAAAAAATAAAAAAAAAAAAAGGATTTTTTCAATATTGAGTAAATAGATACTTAATTTGTTTGTAGTTTTTACTGCCTAAATCAATTCTTAATCGAACACTGAAAACCAGATTGATATATATCTTCTAATTTTTGAGAAAATTGAAAATTACTTTTATAATAAAAAATGTTTGTATTTAACTCCTCTAAATAAATCCGTCATTATTTTTCATCGCCAGAATTATTTAACTCACCCCAATTTTTGTCCTAAAATTTCAAGTTTGAAATTGTTTTTTTTTTTTCAAAAACTATTTAAGGGAATAACTTGATTTAAAAATAATATGAAAGAACAGATTCTGGGCTTTCTTTTGCTGTTTATACCCGGTACCACACTGTGGTGAGGGTATATTCACTTTGTCATTCCATTTGTAACGCCCATAAGGAGGCGTTGTAGGTATGACAAACTATATATATTATTGATCAGCATCACTTTCTTAGTCGATCTAGCGATGTCCGTCTGTCTGTCCGTCTGTCCGTCTGTCTGTCCATCTGTCTGTCCGTCTGTCTGTCTGTCCGCACGATTACGGCCGTAATTTAAGAGCTATCGACTTGAAATTTGGTACGTAAGCTTTTATCCACCAGACTGAGGCTAAGTTCGAAGATGAGCAAGATCGGATGAAAACTACTACTACCTCCCATACAAAAGTATCAGATTTATATAGCTTTTTACGTTAAAAATTAAATTTAAATAGCTACAGTAAAGATAGCAAGTTTAAACTTTGCACGTATTGTTTTAATAATATTTAAAATTTTTTGACAAAAAAGGAGCTTGATCGAATAAAAACTACCCATACCTCCCGTACAAATATATAATTTTTTAATACTAAAATATTTTTTTATTTTACAATAATAGGCGTATTTTTTGGAAATCTATAGCTAGTTCACTTTTACTTTTACATGCAAAACTGGTATACTCACTTTTGGTTTTGTTATACCCACTTTTGGTTTTACATGCAAAACGGTTATACTCACTTTTGATTTTGTTATACTCACTTCCCAAAAAATACGCCTAATATAGTACCGGGTATTTGAGCTTCGGCATAGTCGAAGATAATTGTCTTACTGGTTTTATTTTACAATAATATAGTGCCGGGTATTTGAGCTTCGGCATAGTCGAAGATAATTGTCTTACTGGGTTTTTTTTTTTGTTAGTGACATATAATATATGAAGAAGGAGCTAGAAAAAACACCTAATGCTAGCTATTTGTTTTTTACCTCTTATTTTTGACTACATAAGCCCAGATTCAGCAACATACAGCTTAGTTACTTTCTGGCGAATAACTACGGATTCTCTAAACTAAGCTTGCATTAGGTACCTACCTACATATTTTTTTTTTTTTTTCTTAATTTAAAATATTTTTACTTACACAACAAATTTGTCTGAAGACAGATGGTTGGAGAAGAAGAAAGTACTAGTTTTCTGTAATAGTCTCTCGTATATTTCTCCTTACTTAGAAACCAATCTGGTTTAGTAAACATTGAAAAAATGTTTTTAAATAACATTTTCAGCAAAGAAGCTCAAGGGTTGCGTGATGTTTAACTAAACCACCCCTTAGAATCATTTTTGGGAAATGTATTAAATACGGGCGATAGTGTACAACCGGCACAACACACTCGCAAGTGCGAGTCACATGTGTGATAGAACCTCATGCGATATTACAGACGCAAATTTTGAAAGCTTATATTTTGTTTGTTCGTGAAAATCAGTTTCTGGCTCTGATCCTGAAGTTGATGATTAGCGATTACCTTGAAACAGAGTTCGCTCTTTGAATTTGTTAAAATTAAACTTTAATCAGCTCATTTATCCAAAGATAAGCATCTTTGTTAAAGTGTATTCGTTTAATTCGCTGAGGGTCCTTTGTTAAAAGAGTTCCTGAAGAAACCCCCAAGGCTATATCAGTGTATCTTCATCTCCTTACGAATATATGAGATGAGACATTGAATTTAAAATGTTTGCCATCTAAAGCCAATGAATGCTTCCAATTAAGAAAATACCTAAGGGTTCTGATTAATTTTGCTATCTACAACATTTAACCGTTTTTCTGCGACCCTAATGGTTGAGTGCGTTACTTTCAACTTTATATCTGATTCCTATAGAAATGCGAGTCACTTGCAGAAGAATTGCTTTTATTTTATTTCGTAAGCAAAATATTTTCCAAATTTGCATTAAGTCATTTTATCACTTATATTACAACAAAATTCGTATTTGTTATCATTCGGTTGTTGAGTAAATTTATTCAGTTAATAGTTATGACATGATACTATTTATTTTGACCCAAACTGAGTTCGCATTTTCAAAACTGCCAACACACTAAATAAAGCACTGGGGGTGTCCTGTATCGGCAGAACACAATAATTGCAAACGTATTATGAGAAACGTTTCCATTTAATAACAGCCAACCGATTATACATAACAGACGCGTCACCAACAACTCGCACTTGGCACTGCAAATATTTATTGGACGAATTAACATAATTCGTAATAAAACAAATATAATAATGTATTTCGAAAACAATTTATTGCTTTTCCATAAGAGTGGACCGCACCAACCAAAATGTGCGGGTATATGAATCCACTTGGACGCACAAGTGCTGTCGTTGGCGGTGAGAAAAACGTTTTCAATTAAAAACAGTCTGCACGCAGATGCAGTCCCAGTGCATTTATTAAATTTATATCACTCTTTTATCAGGAGCGGTTGGAGGGGGGGGGGGGGGGGGGGACTATTTAAACAATTTGCAAAGTGGTCAGGGTCACTTTAAATCGACGAGACTTTTTTTTTATTTTTTTTTTTTGCAACTAGGGTAAAGTCGGCAAATATGGCACCCGGGGGGGATATGGCACCCTTTCAATATCTCCCACTAACGACTTCTTTTCAAAATGGAGACACCAAAATATCATTCATTCTACTGAAGTATGTTGATAGGTGCTGTAGACATCGCCGCAGTAGCTCATGCAGTTTTTTTGTGACAAGGTGAGTAAAAATAAGTAGAGTGAATTTAAGAGAAAAAGTTTCTTTGTGGTTTACTCAAGTAAGTGTAGATAGGTAAGTTGTTGGCGCCGGCTATCCGCTTCAGCATAATAAGAGAGTTAAATCGATATGTAATTGTTTTTGCTTACTGTGCTGAGTGAGTTTGCGTGTTTCATCGTGTTATTTTCAATATCAGTGGTACCTTTAAAAAGGGGATATGGTACCCAAAAATGTGGGGATATATGGCGCCGGTGCCATTTCACCCTATAGTTACTGGAAATGACGTCATGTCAGACAAAAAATTGTATAGTATGGAATAGACCGGATGTCAGATAAATAACCGATCCTCGTTAGTGATTGCAGAGAAGGGATCACGCAATGTAATTGCAGTCACATCTGCAGAGAGGTAAGACCATAACGGTCATTGAATGCTGCAACGCAAAAGAATTGTTTTTATCACCAGCCAGATAATTGGATTAAGTGTATAATGTGCCATTTTTAGTCACATGACTCCTGCACATCGCATATTAACACATCCAACAAGTATAACAACAGTAATCAAAAGAAAAAGTAGGGTGCCATATACCCCTTCACATGGCGCCATATTACCCTCTATTTTTTCGGTTATCCTTTTTTAAAGTGTTTTTTTGTTGCAAAAAAAATATGTTTTTTTTTAACTCTGAATACCTTTAATGTTCATATTTTACGCTTTTAAATGAATTGAAAAATAAAGTTATTATTGTTTAAAATAAAAATCTTGTTTATTTTCTGAGTTAAAAACAAAAACAAAAAGGGGTGCCATATTTGCCGACTTTACCCTATCTCTCGAATTTATTATTCGAACGCAACAATACGTGAGAATTAATTTAAAACCATAGGAATTAATTATTATGTGGGAGTAATCGGGTAGATCACAGGAAATTTATAATTGCACAAACATAAATAAACACGAAATTAATGTTTGAAATAAATTCAATTAGAAAGAAAGCAAATAGTTGACAAAAAATGCGAGTACTAACGCAGTCCTTGTAATTAAATCCAACCAGTGACAGAGTTCATAATTTATTTTTTTTTTTTTGAAAAATGATAACCTTTTGGTGAACAGATTAGAGTAAGTACTATTGAATAATCCACTGCAGTCAATATTTGAATTGACAAAAAATATTAAATTAGAAATCGATTCGGAAAATATATAATCGACTTTGTCCCCTTTTGGATATACAAAACAAAGTTGGATTTAATTTAGACTGTAGTTAGGAATTTGCATTTATTTTAAATACTTATGTGTTGGCACATGAGAACTATTATGTTGGCGCACCATTGCGAATAAATCATTTTTTGGAAAATGCTTCCAACAGGCAATATACGTCTGCATATTTCAAATTTCAATGTTAAAGCTCCATAAAGGTCAAGATATTGTGTCTTAAATAGAAATAGAATAGAGAATGGGAGGTGACACGCCCCATTTGCAAACATTTCGCAGATCGCCTATGACCTTCATCAGGTCCCAAACTATCTCTTTGCCAATTTAAAATACAATTGGTTCAGAGATTTTGTATTGAAAAGGTTACACACAGACAGACAGAGTTCCTTTCCATTTATAATCTTAGTGTGGCAAATATACTTTTCTCGAGCAAACATAATAAATCCACCAAAATTATTATTAAAATACGATTATATATGGCACTAATTAAACTCTGAGTAAAGAAGCATTAAGTTCGCATGGCACTTGCCTGCAATGTACAGATTAGTGCAAAATGCCGGAACAATGTTTACCATAAAACCATTACCCATTCAGTTGCCCTCTCTACTTAAGCCAAAGATTAATTACGGGGCATGACAAAAGCCATTTTGTTAACTATATAGTAGCATCTCATTATAATTCAGAAGCCACAACAACTCTTTATCGAATCAAATTATAGTCCCCACCACCAACTCACTTAAATGCAGGAAAAGCACGAACGGCAAGGACTGCATAACTCAGTAATTTTCTGTAACGGCCGTCGCCTCCGATAACTCCTCCTCGTGTAAAACTACCACGGACAAAAAATACAAAGGATCGCATCACATTCAGCGCAATTTACGTCTCGAAGACATCGCTAAGATACCATAAGGACTCGCAAAAAAAAAAAGTAAAAATCTCGAATATCCTTCCATGAGAATCAGTTGCATGCAGCAGCAAACTAAATGTATTCCTCTATGCAACTATTCTTATTTTGACTCCATTATCCTAGCTGTCGCAGGATCTTCTAGTAAAATGTAAATGTTATGGAATTCGCGATGCAATGAATAAGAATCACAATGCATATCCTCATATTTCTCTCTC
This sequence comes from Cheilosia scutellata, assembly GCA_955612985.1. NCBI lineage: Eukaryota > Metazoa > Arthropoda > Insecta > Diptera > Syrphidae > Cheilosia > Cheilosia scutellata. Next base: position 49,188,879 of record OY015313.1, on the reverse strand, counting down.
ACATTTTCGCTTGAATTTTTCGTAATGCTCCTCTAATCCCTTTCTTTGAGTGTGTTGGTTGCTTCTTCCAGCAGGCTGATGGGGATTGGGGATCCTTGCTTTTGACTCTGGGAAATTTAAATTTATTCTTAATAGTGTGCTGCACCATGGAAATAAATACGGCTTCTTTCCCCCCCGGTAGGCGGTAAGGGCATGTTGATGATTTTATCGGTGGTGGTGGTGGTGTATAGAGGTGTACGGCAATGCTGCTGATATGATGGTTGTTAAATGCAATAAAAACCCACCACGGATTGTAACTGTAGACAAGAGAGATTTTTGTCGCCCCCACTTAAACTCCCTCACCAACTGGATTTCTTCTCCAGCTAGACTGTTATGACTGTTGTGTACAGGACTTGTGGTAGGTGGAACTTGGTGTTTAATTTTATTAATATTGTTGGTCGTTTAAAATGCAAAAATCAGAGAATACTTTCAACGAACGGATTATATTGTGCCATGGAATAGTTGCCGAGCATTGTGGCAACGGAATGAATAGCGACACTGAGAGCAGCCAGCGGAGAAAATAATATCAGCGCATAAAATGCAAAGTTGGGGACATTAATGGTTTCACCGTAACCAGTGTTTTGTGAGATCATGCATTTTTGAATTGCTCTTCGTTGTTGTATTCCCTTGTTTGTAAGATGCAAATTTTCTAAAAAAATAAAAGTGTAAATTGCATACTTGGGAGGAGTTTGCATATGATTATTGCAGTACGACAAGCGTTGCCAAATCGTTATGTAAATAAATCAGTATTGGACGTTTTATATGTGAACTTTTTAGGCAGGCATTGCTGTGGTTAGTTTGACGATAAAGAGCACAGATTATTTAGAAGAGGGAATAGCTTAGCTATGTATAATATACAGTGGCCGGCATAAGTATTTTGACAAAACTAAAGTTAATTCTACTCGTAATTTGAACTTACTTCATGTAAATTTTGGCATCAATGGAAAGGTCATTTAAATTCCGTTTGAATGATACAAAACTTTCCTTAACCCATTAGGCCATTAAGTACCCATTGAAAATTTAAAACTTTTGTAAAAGTCTACTTTTTTGACTTTTATCCTCGGTAAAAAAAAAAAAAATGTTTTGATGCAAAAAGTTTCTTCCAACAATTCTAATAGTGACTGCAAAAAAATTTTTCAAAAATCTCTTCGCTAATATTTTTTATGATTTTTTGAATGGGATGATCTCAGAAAAATTTTGTATGAAAAGGAGAAAAAAGTGGCTAAAATAGTCATTTTTAGCAATTTTCAAAAAATCATATCATCAGTCACTATTAGAATTGTTTGAAGAAACTTTTTTTTTTGGACCGAGGATAAAAGTCAAAAAAGTAGACATTGACAAAAATTCTAAATTCTAAAATTTTTAAATGGGTACTTAATGGGTTAAGGAAAGTTTTGTATCATTCAAACGGAATTTAAATGACCTTTCCATTGGTGCCAAAATTTACATGAAGTAAGTTTCAAATTATGAGCAGAATTAACTTTAGTTTCGTCAAAATACTTGTGCCCCCCACTGTAGAAAACTATTCATAAAAAGTAAACGTTTATTCGCGGTTTAAGTCCATAGCAGTCAAACAAATTCTTTGCGCGCTCCCATCAAAAATGACAGTAAAAGAGACAATTAGCAGACAATTAACGAGTAACGAGAGTTGACTACCTGTCTTTGGTGTAACTATATACACTGCCGGTCACTAGGATGAGGACATACATTTTGCAATCGATTTTCACTCCCTATACCTGTTGAAAATGTTTTACCCGGGAACTTTTACTACCAGTGAACAGGTACATATTTTCCTAACAGTAAGTCATAAAATTAAAGGGTAAATAAAAAATGATGGCTGGAATTTCCGAAGATCAAAAAATGAACTCCATGAAAAGCGTATAAAAAGACGGTCACTAGGATGAGGACACTGCGAATATTTCGATGCAGGAGTGCACAACAGCGATTTTTTTCAAAGTTTTGTTAAGAACTGTTAAAAAGAACTGTTGAAACACTTTGACAGCGACAGAAAGAGGAAAAATAGATGCTTTCATGGAGTTAGGACTCTCAGGCCGAGAAATTGCAAGGAGGCTAAATAGAAGTAAGACTGTTGTAAACAGTTATCTTGGGGATCCCCAACACTATGGGAAAAATCAAAAAGGACGTTCGGCAGAGCAACAACATTGCGAGAAAAGCGGTTAATTCTACGGCTTGCCTCAAATTCGACACTACCAGCGACTAAAATAAGGGCCAAAAGCGGAGTATCAGCCAGGATAGCAACGGTCCGAAGGATAATACGAACAAGTGGTACTATACAGAGAAGAAAACTTAAAAAGAAATCGGTTTTAAGGTAATAACACAATGAGCATCGAAGGAATTTTGCAGGAGAACATGTCGCTTGGAGCAGTGAATGGAAACGCGTTGTCTTTTCGGATGAAAAACAGTTTAAACTTGACCTTCAGGAGCTTATTTTGGCTCCTCCTTTCTTAGATCGTGGAAATAAAAGCTGTAGCCATCGGGGCCGTCAAGGTTAAACTGTTTTTCATCCGAAAAGACAACGCGTTTCTATTCACCGCTCCAAGCGACATGTTCTCTTGCAAAATTCCTTCGATGCTCCTTGTGTACTTGCCTCAAAACCGGTTTCTTTTATGTTTTTTTTTCTCTGTATAGTACCCCTATTACGTATTATCCTTCGGACCGTTGCTATCCTGGCTGATACACCGCTTTTGGCCCTTATTTTAGTCGCTGGTAGTGTCGAATTTGAGGCAAGCCGTAGAATTAACCGCTTTTCTCGCAATGTTGTTGCTCTGCCGAAAGTCCTTTTTGATTTTTCCCATAGTGTTGGGGATCCCCAAGATAACTGTTTACAACAGTCTTACTTCTATTTAGCCTCCTTGCAATTTCTCGGCCTGAGAGTCCTAACTCCTTGAAAGCATATATTTTTCCTCTTTCTGTCGCTGTCAAAGTGTTTCCGGAACCCATTATTTTTTTAAACTAAATAAAAACAGTTCTTTTTAACAGTTCTTAACAAAACTTTGAAAAAAATCGCTGTTGTGCACTCCTGCATCGAAATATTCGCAGTGTCCTCATCCTAGTGACCGTCTTTTTATACGCTTTTCATGGAGTTCATTTTTTGATCTTCGGAAATTCCAGCCGTCATTTTTTATTTACCCTTTAATTTTATGACTTACTGTTAGGAAAATATGTACCTGTTCACTGGTAGTAAAAGTTCCCGGGTAAAACATTTTCAACAGGTATAGGGAGTGAAAATCGATTGCAAAATGTATGTCCTCATCCTAGTGACCGGCAGTGTATGTATGTATATCCTTGTGTCAGACGGCAGCTTACTTTGAGAGCGATTTTGTACTTATAAAAGGGGCATTGTAATTTGGTATGTGCAAATGTTGCATTTAAGGTCACTTCCGGGGTGGGACTTGGCCTCAACGAACACGCTTTTCCAGTTAGCCAAAACTTTGACTAACCGCCTCCAGTTGCGCACTTCAAGTTGGTGGAGTTCCCCTACCACTTATGCGCGCCACTTAAGGCGACGTCTCCCTCTACCGCGTTGAACCTCCGCCGTGTTGGAATTGAAGATTCTTCGGGCCGGAGCGTTGGTGCCCATTTGCTCTACATGTCCTAGCCATTTTAGCCGATTGATATATTTGTGTTTTTGACAAACGGCAGCTTTGAAATTGAAATGCCACTCTGTCGAGTGATCTGCGGTTTAAGCGGCTGAATACTGTCGTTTAACTTAAACTACAGAATTTACTCTGTTTGAGGTTTAAATGCAACTGTGAAACCGAATTAATTGTTAAACTGACTGAAGTTTAAACTGTGAAACTGCTTCGAATCATTGTTTTCTGAAATATCCATTTCCCGAGTAGTGGAAGTTATATATTGGGGAGAGTACGATAACTACGGCGCCAAAAATTGATAACGGTATTTTGTAGAGGAGTTAAATACAAGCACTTTTTACTATGGGAGGGGGGTCTATCTTACTCCGTTTAGGCGGGAGGGTTAATTTAAAGAAAATGGTACTTTAAATGGAAAAAAAATATATTAAAAAGCAATGGCAACACTTATAATAAAAGACTATATCATTTTAGAAAGCCCAGAATCTGTTCTTTCATATTATTTTTAAAACAAGTTATTCCCTTAAATAGTTTTTGAAAAAAAAACAATTTCAAACTTGAAATTTTAGGACAAAAATTGGGGTGAGTTAAATAATTCTGGCGATGAAAAATAATGACGGATTTATTTAGAGGAGTTAAATACAAACATTTTTTATTATAAAAGTAATTTTCAATTTTCTCAAAAATTAGAAGACATATATCAATCTGGTTTTCAGTGTTCGATTAAGAATTGATTTAGGCAGTAAAAACTACAAACAAATTAAGTATCTATTTACTCAATATTGAAAAAATCAGCATAAAACTTTTTTTTTTAAATTTTTTTCCTTAAATTTCAAGTTTGAAAGTATTTTTTTCAAAAACTATTAACAGCTATAACTTGATTTAAAAATAATATCAAAGAACAGATTCCTGGCTTACAAAATTCATAAAGTCCTTTATTGTAAGTGTTACCATTGTTTCTCAATTAATTTTTTTCATTTTAAGTATTATTTTTTTAAATTGTCCTTCCCGCCTAAACGAAGCCAGATAGACCCCCCCTCCCTCCCTTAGTAAAAAATGCTTGTATTTGATAACCGTTATCAATTTTTGGCGCCGTAGTTATTGTACTCGTGCCTTTATATTTTCTATAATGTACCTGTATAGGAACTGGTCCAAAATTTCGTCTATTTGATGAATTGGACCAACTCCATGTCCAGAGAAACCATAGCATTTCCTCCTTCATGTTTAAATCGTGGAGTATTGAGGATTTAAGGGTTTATTCATTGACGGACGAATCTGTTTATAAATTGTGTCAAAGAGGTTCTCGGTTTTATAAAATAATAATCAGGAATATTTTTAAGCTATTAGAAAAAATGTGCCTGACTGGGTCGCACGAAATTGTCTCGTTTATTGCGAATCTCGCAGAATCTCAGAGTTATTTCAGCAAATTTTACGTTTACAATCATACGCACTCAAGATGTACTCAGGATTAGTAACTGAAGTCTTGTTAATTAAAAACGTAATAGTACATACTACATAAACATATGTATTAACTAGAACACTTTATTACTGACTTTCAAATTTCATCCCGAACTGACACTTGAAGGAGGCAAGTAGGCGATAAATTTCGAATTATGACGTTTTGGGCTTTGCAAAAATATACCAGGTTTGAGTACAGATCGGGATTTGGGTAGTAATTTTTGAGAAATATTCATAAAACGGCTATATTCGAGTTTTCTGAGAAAAAATAAGTATGTGATCATGTTTAGAATGCTTATGTTGTCTTATATATGTATTTTGATCAAAATCGTTAGAGCGGTTTTTTGTAAAATTATGCTGACAAATGTTACAACTTTGGATTCGAAAAGACTGTTACAAACTGTTTAGCTGAAAACTAAGTACGACGTATTCAAAAGTGCCGTTGCTGGACTTTTTACCGATAAACTGGATATTAACTCAACTATCAATTTTGGTTCAAATCGTTAGAGCCGTGTTCGAAAAAATCGAAATTGTTTAATATTTCGTAATATTTATACATATATGGGAAGTACCGTTAATATTAGGGCTGGAAAAAAAGCGCCTCCTAGCGGAAAGCCCACAAACTTAAAACACGAAGTTTTAAACAAATCCTCCCAGCGTTTAGATTTCCCAGCTATGGGACAGACAAACATACGGACGGACAGAATTGCGAGACCCACTTTTTTGAGTTCCCCTACCATCGTAATATCAGAAATTCAGAATTGATCAAAATCTCGAGTTCGAAATTTTGTACGAAAACAATATCTTTCTCTTACTACGTACACTAGAAAGTTAAAAATGTGGGTTTACCATTTTTGTAGATTCTAATCGAATACTTAATGGAGAACCAGAAAAGGCAGTGGTATTGCTGTTGGTCATAGGTCATGCTACTCCCAGCGGTTCTGCGTGTAGTTCTAAGGCGACTTCTAACGCTTCGTTGGCTCGCTCAAGGGCACAGTGGCCCGCAATACTATTTGTATTTTTGCTTAACCAAGTAACGCAGACATTGGTCGCTCCAAAGGTAAAAGTGAGTCTACCAGGCTCAGTACTATTGGTCGTCCTGGAAAGGCTGCCTGCCGCAGAGGAAAGGGACATATAAGAGCCCAACTACTCCTGCAGGCTAGATCTTCAAAAGATCCATGAACACCTTTAAGGTGTTCCAGGTCTCACAGGTGTTAGTGAGAGATTCGCCGAGGATGGGTCTCATATGGTTATGGAAAAAGAAGAAGCATTTGCATAAATAAGGATCTAGCCTTATTTGCTCCCTAGCTCTCGTTTGTATTACAATCTAGCATTTTTCTTTATGTGACTATTATTTTCCTCCGAAATTTTCTTTGGACTAGGCCAATACAAACCTCGAATAACTTTTCGAGAACCTTTTTTTTAAATTTAGCACACAGTCTAATTTGGAAATACTAAAGCCAAAATAACAACATACTAAATGAACTAAGTGAACATCAATGATTTTTTAAATTCTCTTTGGGGTCTTGAAGCAGGTGTAAAAAAACCAACAATCTGTAAAAAATTTGAAACGAAATAGCAATAAAGAAACAGATTTTTTCACTTTATAACTATTTAAAAAAAATTGTTTCTGTGTTTTCTGTTCATTTACTTTTGGCGCTCACTGTAAATTTAGGCTTTACCATTTCCGCATTAATAGCTACAAACTTTTAGGAACTTGTCTCTGATATAGTAATAGGAGTAACATCTTAAAGTGTTCGGCATCAAGAAAATTCAAAACTTTGGGCATTAACAACCTATTTAATTAAAAAATTAAGCAAGTTACTTAATCAAATTATTTGATTAAATGTACGAATTCAAAACGATTTGTTGTAGACTCTTAATTCTTAAGTGCTGCCATTGTGCTCATATAAAGGACTAGCTTTTGCCCGCGGCTTCGCTCGCCCAGTCCTCAGGATTTGGACACAGAGATTCCTTCACAGTCAGTTAGTTGGCTTTTTTTATATTTATATATCGTGTAGAAAACCTACCTAAGACAGTACTTAAGAAGCAATTAGTATCTCTGAAAAATATGTCTAATGCCCTATGGAGAAAACAGTTCAAAAATTATGCGACCAATATTTGTTGGTGAAGCGCTGGCATCTCAACACAGATCATACTACAGCAGACGGGGCCATTATCTGCGGGACACTACATATTCCTTAGTTAGCAAATCCTTAATTATATTCCACACTGCCCAGATCTTCCTATACTGTGCCATATATGCAACTGGAAAGATCGTGAGGATGTGTACCACTTTCTAGCAGTATAACCCCATTGTCACAGAATTCCGCTTAAATATCTTTGGATTACGTACGCTGCAGTTAGATGCAGCGATCATAATATTCAACAGCGATGAAGTTTGGACGCATTAAAAAGTTTCAAATCGATACGACGAACGGTTCGTGAGTTAAGAAAAGCCCCCCCCCCCCCCTAAAAGGGGTCATCGTCAATAACTCGGGCCCCAAGAAAAATTTCCAAAATCGAAAAAATTATTTTCTTCATTTTTTATAATAGAGTAGGTACACAAACCGAGTTTGAAGTCGATCGGATGAAAAATGTTCCCATACAAACTTTAACCCCCCCTTTTACCCCTTTAAGGGTTGAATTTCCAAAATCGGAGAAAATGGTTTTCTTTATTTCTCATAGAGAGTACACGAACCGAGTTTGAAGTCTATCTACCCTTTTTACCCATTTAGGGGTTGAATTTCGAAAAATCCTTCCTTAGTGGTTGTATACATCAGAAAGGAAACCCCTGTGCAAAATTTCAGCTTTCTAGAGCAAAGGGTTTAGGCTGGGCTTTGATCATCTGTCATTCGGAATCTTCATTTTTGTATATATAGATAGATATAAAGGAATTTTCTGTATCAGAAGGTAGCAAAATGGTGCTTTAAGCATTTTTCGGCTTTAAGTTAAAATAAATTATTTGGCAAAAGTTTAGCCAAATTAAGAAAACATACAAGATCTCAAATCATCGCTGACTGTATTATTTTAATGATCTATAGATCACAAAAAGCTATCTGTCGAAACGTCACTACTAATAGCAGTATCTTCGAGGTAGTTAAGGAGTTTATCAACTCCCCGAATAACATCCCTAGTGCTAGTGGAGATCCGGATAAGAATAGAAAACGCTACTATTTCGGTTTAGCAAAAGAAATGAGTTCAAAACTCCTGACTCGAACGGCAATAATATGTACATATTATGGCGTCGAGTGCTGGTGATCGGGTCCTTGGTTTAAAGAACATATTTTCACGAATTTGTTTCCTATGTGTAAAAGTAGGGCAAATGGAGGATAAGTTACAACCGCGAACTCTATCGAACAAAGATGCGAATGTAGTGTATTAAGTCAAAACACATCGAGTACATTAGTTCGGCTACAGACACAAACCGTTCTGTGAAAGCTTTCCAATTCTGCCGAATATGGCATCAAAACTACAATTAAATAGTCGTGAGAAATTCGGCGTATAGTCTCATATAGACGTACATACTAGTATTTATCCAGTGTGCTTTGCTAGACTTTCGATAGGATGAAAAATAAATGTTACAAATACAAACTGAATCCCCCTTATCCCGTCTCTAACAACTTGGGCCGAAAGCAAAATTTCAAAGAAATAGATTTTCTTTACTTCGTATAAAGAGTCCAGAAATCGAGAATGAAATCGATCGGATGAAAAAAAAAGAATTTTCCCATGAAAACTTTTATCCCCTTATCCCCTTTTTGGAGTTGGAATTTCTCCAAATCGCTTCTAAGCGCTCACTCACCAATCATTCAGGACAAACTGTTTTATTATTTTATTACAGTTTTGTTTTACATGAAAGTGTGCCTTATAAACATGTTTTTGATTTATGTTTGAAAATGATTTCCATTTTATGGTTGATTAAAAAAACTCTTTTAAAATACAGTGCAGTCCATATATGTACTACCTTTCATCATCATTACGAGTACTTTCAGCACTAAACCATCTGCAGACAAATATGCATTTGACGTTTTTAATTTGAAAGTCATCGCTTCTTTTACTTGCAAATAAATACAACCATTTTGTTGTTCCTTATTTCTATTCATCTGTTGGATACACAAACATGAACAAATCGCATTAGAACTTTGAAATATCTCCACCAAACCTTGAACTGAAACTAAAACAACACAATAAACTTCAACAGACGACACAATTAGTGCAACAGAAAGTATTTCACTTGCCAGCACTGACATTTCCAATTCAGTGTTTTTCTTTCGATAAAAAACTTAAACAAAACAAATAATTCACCATCTCTGAACACAGTAGTGGTAGGATGAGCGATGAGGTGAAGTGAGCTAAGACCCTCCTTTTGTCCCAAACTATGGCGATCCCAAATATATGAGACAAGAGCAGAGAGGACACAATATATTTGTGCTTATCCCCACTTTAACTAGAGAGAGGATCATCTTATCTTATGTACACCCGAGGAGGAGCGAGGACGACTAGAAAAGAAAGCGAAGAAAACAACAAAAAGGAACAGAATATGAAATTTATATAAGACCGGGTTGTAGTTCGACGCTTTTGAAACAAAAGCAAATATATTCATTTCCACACTGACTTCTAGTTTCTGCATCATTGTTGTCGGAGCAGGAGGAAAGGGATCCAAGGAAACCAAAACAAAAATGCAAGTAGAAGAGACAACCCAGAGCATACCCAATCTAGGATGGATGACGTTTGTTGGCGCTTCCTTCTTCAGTTTGCTCTTTGTGTATGTGTGTGTGAATCTTTTATTTGCTAGGAGTGCTTTTTTCTTTGTTTTTATTTTTTTGTTATTATTCTTCTTTCAAGTTTTTGGGGACACTCCGTGTAGTTGAGAAGTGCAATGTACACTCACAATTTTTAACACTTGACAGGGGGCGAAAAAAAAAAATCTAATTTGGAACAATGAACATTTTTATGCAGCTCGTGGCAAGTGATTCTTCCTTAACTTTACATTATATTATATACGACTTTGCTTATAGTGCTTTGTAATTTATAAGTGGAAAGATATAAAATGAGGGTGCATTTGACCGGGTCAGACGGATAATATCAAGAAGTTTAAAAATAGCGGACTTACATTGTTCATTAGATAAATTAGGTCGTACGTACCTGCAAAGAAAAAAAAAATGTTAAACGAGAACAATAAGTTGTTTGACAAGTGTAAAAGTAAGTTAGTAGGTGACTATACAAGTTGATACAAAGAATAATGTTTTTGAAATGAACGCAGTAGGGTGGGACGCATTTACGAGCGGATGCAATATGTATAACACAACTCACTATAACAGCTTCGTTTAGGTAGGAGTTTTGAGACTTTTTAGCTTCCATAGGGTTTCCGTAAAGGTTACAGTAGAAGTGCTTCGAAGAATTCTTCTACTTCTGCAACTGTTTGAAAATATTAGCAGGAAACTTTATAGAGCGTTTGGCTGTCATCAATTTCTAAGAAACTTCGATAAATATACATACTTATGGGTAGTTTCCGCTTCCTATATAAGGTTGATCTTTCAAAGTTCCATCACACAACAGTATAGCGAACTTCCGAATGGGAATTTAATAAAATCTTTTTGGACTTGGGATAAAAAAAATCAGTAATCAACAAGAATGCTTCCCCGTTTGGTAGGGAAACAGATATATAACCTACAGTGGTGGAAAACTAATTAGAAACAAATATTTTTTTCTGAGGATTTAATTACCGCTGGTTTATTTATCAACAATTTCGATACGACCTTAGTAAACATAAATAATAGCGTATTAATAGTAATAAAAATGGGAATCAAATAAAGAAATAAATAAGAAATAGAAACAAATTCAAAAAAAAAAAAAGCAGAAGGTATGTTTTTGTGTGGAATTATAATTAGAAACAAAAAATGTAATTATAATTTAAATTCAAAAATAAATATAAAAAATTAAGTTTTTGATTCCAACTCTTAATAATTATAAAATTTGATCAATATTTTGTGGGAAATCTACTATTTGCAATGACAGCAGCACACCGGTTTGGTAAAATGGCTACCAACTTTTGACATCTCTTAACAAATTCTCAATTGGATTGAGGTCAGGACTTTGCGCTGGCCATCTCAAAACATATATTTTTTCTTCCGGAAACCAACTCGTCACAAGCCGTGAAGTGAGCTTAGGATCATTGTCTTGTTGGAAAATTGAAGACACTGGCAAATGGTCAAAAGCATATGGCTCCATAACATTTGCTAGTATATCCTTATACACATGATCCATTCGTCCAGCAACACGCACAATAGGACCAACACCGCGCCAGGAAAAGGCTCCCCAAACCATCACATATTCACCACCATGCTTGAACATTTTTATGGTGTACTTGGGGTTGAGTTCCTGATTTTTTGGCGCCTTACACATTTTTTTCTATTGAATCCAAACATATTAAATTTTGATTCATCACTCCAAAGCACTTTTTTTCAGAAAGAGAGGGGTTTAAGTGCATATCCTTCGAAAATTCCAACCGACATTTTACATTTTGTTTTGAAACGCGTGGCTTTTTACGTGTGATGCACCCCCGCAGGCCTGCTTCTAATAGTCGGTTCCTGACGGTTTTGCATGTGATTTCCTGACTAAGTTGTCCCGATACATTTGACAGAATTTCTTTACTGGTAAGAAAAGGATGTGTCTTACTCAAACGGAAAATGAGTCTGTCTTCTTTAGCGGTTGTTTTTCTTGCCCGTTTTTTCTTTTGGGGTTTCCTATACTACCTGTATCATTGAAAACTTTTATTGCGCCATAGACCATCTTTTTGGAGTATTCCAGGTCCTGGCGATGGATTCCATAGATGCTCCTGCCGTACAATATTTTCGGATGATCAATTTTCTTAGTTCCGGTGTGCAGCTCTTGTTTTTCCCATTTTACTAAAGTAAATAATATTACTAAGACGTATTAACAGGAGAAATATGCAGAGTCAAACTTATACCGTAATAAAACAAAGTATTCAAAATTGTATGCGATGTTTCTAATTAAATTTCCACAGAATTTCTTATATCGATATTAAACCTTAGTAAACTTTGTCCAACAAAAACTTCGCGAGAAATTTTAACGGATCTACTTAACGTACAAAAAATGCGCAAGGCTGCTGCAAAACAACGGCACTTAACCACCCCATATATATTGTATGAAACTTGTGTAAAAAAAGACACAATGACAACTCCACCATATGTGTTCACCACTGTGTATGTGTTCACCACAGTATCTCCATAAAGGTCGGAAACAATTTCACCGAGACCGCTGTTGAAAAAACACATCAATATCATACCTGAGAAAATTGTGCGAAGTTCGCAAACCAGTACCAGGGGCACAATTTTCCAAAAGTATGTGCAACTACTTGCATGTACTACCTCAATTGGAACTCACAAATCAAGGCCGACACAGAGCGTGCCACTAGAGACATGTGGGCCACTAGGCGACTGTATGGCAGAACTTGGGGTCTAAATATCTATCATGTATATCATGATGGTAAGGCCCATTATCACATACGCGGCAATTGTCTGGTAGCCGAAAGTTCTTGAACGGACAACGGCAAATAGGCTACAAAAACTACAGCGTATTGCCTGTCTCGGCATCACGAGTGCGATGCGCACCTGCCCTACTACAGCATTAGAAAGGCGTTAGGCAAAGCCCAAAAAAATGCATAGCGCCCAAAAATAAACAACAAGATGGAAATAAAACCCAAAAATAATTTGCAGTTTAATACGTATGGGGGCCATGCTGCCCCCCTGCAACCTCCCTGCTTGGGGTTACTGTCAGATTTGGAGTATAGGAAATTGGATATATTGAAGTTTTTTTTGCAGTACAAACTCCCACCTACTCCAAAACTCCAAAGGGCAGCTATTCAACTGTTTATACATTTCCACTTACTATTTTGGGCTTTACTGCTTGTCAAAAAAACGAACCCTGGAAAGTAAATAACACCCAAAATGACGAAAAATTTTGCAACAACAAATTGTACGAATTTTTTTAGGGCGTTATTTCCAAATCGATTTGGGCGTTATTGCCTAACGCCTAATAACCATTAGAAGCTATTATAGGGCTTTCACCCTTACATATATTTATTAGGAAAGTGGCAGCTAGATGTGCTAGTAATATTAAGCTACAGCTAGAATATAAGTTTAAACCAGCTGACCATGTGGGATACCTGGAAATACTTAACTCAATCCCAAACATGGACATGTTCTGCTCCATCCCCGACATTATGGTTAGGGAATATAGTTTTGGGAAATTATTTGAGGTAGAAATACTGGACCGCACGAAATGGGCCAATGGTGTTCCGACACTGGACCCTAAAATTACGGTCTGGTACATTGACGGATCGAAAATGGAATCTGGAGTTGGTGCTAGTGTCTTTGGACCCAATACCAAATTCTCGATACCCATGGGAAAGAGTCCCACTGTTTTTCAGGCTGAAGTCCATGCCATTGAGATCTGTGCAGTTTTAAACTTCAATAAGTGAATTAAAGGCGTCAAAATACAAATCTTCTCAGATAGTCAAGCGGCCTTACAAGCTCTATCGTCCAACACGTTGGACTCAAAAACAGTAAAGTGCTGCTACGACAAACTTGGTTGGGTACCTGGCCATCAAGGTATTGCGGGCAACAAATCGGCGGACCAACTAGCTAGGGCCGAACCTGAATCCGCGTTCTGTGGACCAGAACCTTATTCCAGAGTCAATTGGACTACTGCTTTAGGTGTATTAACAATTGGGAACATCAACTTCGTCTGTACCACTAGGAAAATGTTCCGGGTTTAAAACAATCCCAAAGTATAATTAAACCTTACTCCTACAAGGAAATCCTCAACCTTAGTAAGGATAGTATTAGAAGGCTGGTTGGCTTTCTCACAGGCCATGTTGGCTTGAGAAATCATCTTAACAAAATGAATTTGTGCCCGGAGACAGAATGTAGGTTCTGTCTTGAGGATAAAGAATCCTCTGAGCACATTCTCTGTGATTGTCCGGCACTTACTTCATTGGTTAAGAAAACGTGTCTTTAACAAGGAGATACTTTTACCAGCAGAGCTAAGGAACTCCACTATTAAGGATATACATATATCATTGTATTGTCTCTTAGAGTAACCTTATCCATTTCGATACAATAGATCTTGTTAGGTCGCAGTGTCAGCGAATTGGGCAGGAAATTTAATAAAAAAAAGAAAAAAACTACTTGCATACGCTGACGATGTTAACAACATTGGCAGAACGCAGCGAGCTGTCACTGGTGCGTTTGCAAGTATTAGCACAGAAGCGGCAAAAATGGATTTAGTGGTGAATGAGGCCAAAACAAAATAAATGATGTCAACAAGAAGGGACGCACAACATCGAAGAATCGGACCACTTTGAGGTGGTTAGGGACTTTGTCTACTTCGGCTCCACTAAAAAAAATCTGATAATGGCATAACAGCAGACATCCAACGAAGAGTTACACTTGCCAACCGCTGTTTCTTTGGCCTAAGAAGACAACTGACTAGAAAGGCCTTGTGAAGAAACACTACGGAGACTCTATATAAGACCCTCATCATCCAAGTCTTGCTTTATGGCGCAGAAGCATGGACTTTAACAAAGGCGGATGAAGGACTTCTTGATCGTTTCGAACGCAAAATTCTTCGAGTGATTTTTGTTCCTGATTGCGTGGACCGGCTTTGGAAGAGGAGATTTAATAGCGAACTATACGACCTGTACAGCGGCATCAACCTGGTCGGAAAAGTATACGTATCAGTCGACCAAGAAGGCTAGGGCATGTAGAGCGAATGGATAACAACGCTCCGGGCCGATGAGTCTTCGATTTCAAACCAGAGGGACAACGCAGTAGAGGAAGATTTCGCCTTAAGTGGAGCTTATAGGTTTTTTGGCAGATCGAAATACTTGCATTGTTATACTATACATACATGAAAGTAAAACAACAATTATAGGGGTATTAAAATCACCTTACTATAAACTGCCAATTTTAAAGAGCACCTTTAAGAATTGTGTTTCAACACATAAAGCTCAGTAAGCCGTTAAGAACCAAACACCCATCAATTTCAATCACCTTACCAATAGCCCGAAGAAAAAATATTACCGCAACAGGAACCATTATTTAATGTCTCTTCTTCAAAACCGACAGCTCAGACATTACCCTTACATCTTAACGATTTCCTTGTGCACAACCCTCAGTCTTCAAACATTTCAATTCTAAACTGTATACTTTTACTCGTCATCGGAAAGGGATGATTCCGGCACCAACATCCGACCCTATCCCCTCAAGCATACACGAAATCATTAATCACATGCAGAATATAAATCAAAATCGAAATATTTATAATTATAATTTATGACTGCTCGGCAGTATAATACGTATGGAGAACACCAGGATGTACAATGTACATAGGATATCAAAAGCGATAGGATGTAATATTTAATTCCCCAAACAATATCCCTTTTGGCAATAAGAAAATTAATTATATGAGATTAAAGCCGGCATTTCACCTATACACATACAAAATCTTGCGATGCGACTCCTTGGGATGACAAACTTAACCAAGAAACTCAATTCCCGCAACTCCTCTTGAATGAATATGTATGCAAATAGGGTAAGGAATGTTCAGGTTACGGGAAAACGGAGAGTTCTATGAATATTCAAATTCATAATAATTCACACTCTTATCGCTCGGAGTGCCAGTTCTTCTGTGTGCTACTTTTTTTTTTTTGCTCTCCTTCTGAGGATTTGAAATCTAAGAAAAGATATAAGGACACTGAAGAAATGGTTGTAAAATTAAATCAAATGAAAAAGAGAGAACATAAATAAGCAAATGAAATAAAAAAAAAGAAGACAACTCTTAAGGTCAGATTTGTAATAGAACATTGAGATTGTACAGTTGGCTTAGGGTTAGGGGTGACGGAAAGCGGATTTAGGATTTAATTAAAAATGGATATTTAACAGCTTAAGTCGTCCCTGGAGTTTGGAATGCTTTTAATCCGGCTTAAGTCAAGTGACCTACATTGATGTAAAATAAATTCTACCGGACAGTTTTCAATATGAGATGGCATATTGCGACAGAGTCCCTTGATGTATGGACGCCGAAAATTTAATTTTAAAGCGGATTGGTATCATAGGGAAATGTAACGTTCGTTCAAGTCGTCAGTAGATGAAAAGGAATATTCGTAGAAAGACTTTAGTTAATTTATTTACCTTCAAGATCTGATGGAAATTAGATTCGAAGAAAATTTGCAACGAATCTCATTGGGATATCTGTTGTCATGGCACCGACGCACTTTCTATATGTAGTAGCATTCCCTCTGTTACCGACCCCAAACAGATGTATCATTGTCTTGAATGCAATTTTATTACATCAGGGGCCTGTACCACAAAACTACAAGTACTGTACAACAGGCGACAAAAACAGGTTTTCTGGTACAAAAACCATTCTTAATTGTTAAAATTCGCCTGTTGTACAATGCTTGTAGTTTTGTGGTACAGGCCCCAGGATGCTGGTGAATTTGGAACTGTTTGAATGTGTCATGATTTGAAGAAAAAGCGCTCACTAGAACATACGAGGATGCTGTTTCGGAAAAATAGGAGATAAAATTAAACATTTTTTTTTTACTCAATGGGGTATCAAGATAAGGCAAACAGGCACAGAAATAAAATTGGAAACACTTTATGCGATTTTTGTTTTAACAAAATCATTGAAATGAAGAACCGCTGGCACGCAGAGATTCGAAATGAACGCCTATCTTCACCTCTCTCTATAATTGTTTAGCACATCTGTGTAGGTAGGTAGGTAGGTAGGTGTGGTGGTTTATTACAAAACCCAAGTAGCACTAAGTGCCGTTTTGTTACCACAACTCATTTGACTTGGTTGTTAGAGTTTATCGAAGTGGAGGGTTTAGATCCAGCCTGTGGAGTTCAAAAAGGTTATCAGTTCTTTAATACTACTCTTCGAGACTTCCTGGAGGAATGCGAAGAAGGGTTTTCCCAGAGATCGCTGTCTAGTCCTAGCTAGAGCCGGACAAGAGAATAGGTAGTGAGCGATGGTTTCTTGTTCGGTTTCGTTGTTACAACTGCGACAGTGTGTATTATGTGGTATTCCTAGTCTGGCTGCATATGGTCCCCTATAGGCCAATGACCTGTGGTGATCACTGATATTCTGGCTATATCTTTTCGTGTTTTACTCAGGAGGTGGGCTGTTTTTTCACCCACTATAAATTGGCCACATCTTTCTGGATATAGTACAGTTTGTTAGCCTTCTCCACCTGAGATTGGCTATCGATAGGAATTTTGAGGAAATGTTTGCTTTGACTGCTCCTATTGGAGTGTTGACCGGTTCTGCAAGTGAGCAGTGGAGGATTGTACCTTGCCTGGCCAGCTCGTCGGCCTCTTCGTTTCCATAAACGTTGCTATGACCTGGAACTCAGATCAGGGTAATCCTGAACTGATCCATCGAGGCCTGCTCCTCTCGACATTCTAAAACTAATTTTGTGCTTATATTGCCTTGATCGCAGCTTGACTGTCAACGAATATGTCTATCTTTTGATTCGGGGCTATATTCGTGTGTAGTTTGATTAGGCGGCAGGCCTCCCGCGGATAGTAAGTATTTCGGCCTGAAACACACTGGCTGTATCCGGAAGCCTAAAGGGTTTTGAGATGCACAGAGACTCAGAAAATACACCCGCACCTACTCCTCAGTCCATTTTTGAAACCGTCCGTGTAGATTGTTAAATTCGAGTCCCTGTTCCGTCCGTCTTGCCATTCTTGAAGGAAATTCAACTTCAAAGTGTTTTATGAAAAACATTTTGGGGGTGATGTAATCCGTTGAGGGTGGTACTAATTCTCTTCATAGAGAAAACAGAATGTTACAATGTACTCCATCAAGAACTCACTGCCCTGGCGCTGAAGAGCTTTTCGAAAACATTAAGGAGGTCTGGTCAGTGTGCTGCACTACTGTGCGAAGGGTCCCAGGTTCGATCCCCGGAAAACACAAATTACATCTTAAGGTTTTTTTCCACTGCGCCACCCTCTCGTGAACGTCTGACAAACATCCGAGACTCTAACTGTCCTGAAAAAGCTTCTCAAATCAGCCGTTTGACTCGGCATAAAATAGTAGGTCCCTTCCATTCGTCCCAAAAATAAAACCTCACAAAACAAATGGTTGTGCGAAGCTAGTCCTAAGGTGCCTACACAGACCGGCTGCGCCAAATTTATATTCATTTATTTATAAGATGCCGGATTTTAGAAGAAAGTCTTCAGAAAAGATTAACTGATGTTAAAAAAAAAATAAAGGATTCCACTAAATATTGGTAACTTTTATAAGTTTTGGAAATGGGAATTTTACATTTTTTTGTTATTCTGTGGCAAACTCGATATGAGTTAAAATGTTTTTGAATTATTTTTTTTTAAATATCTACTACATTTATATATTTAAAAAAATGCTAAATAATTGCGTTTTCCATAACTACGAAAAATGGGATATGTACGGACAACGAAGTGCTCCGCGAGGAATTTCTCTCCAGAAAAGTGCTCCGCGACCAAAAAAGATTGGGAACCGCTTTAGCACATCTGTGTACTTGTTTAACAATATTTTTATGTATTTATAAAAAAAGTTTAAATACGTAGTAAAGAAATTTAGAATAAAGTGCACCTCTGGGTCGCACGAAATTTGTTCATTTATGGCGAGTGTTGCTGATAGTAAAACTCAATAAATCGAAAAAAAAACTTATTTAAAACTTTTGAAATTCAATTTACTCTACTCTGATTATTTTGGAAATTTGTTCAGTGCATACTTAACTCTATGTACTAGAAGTTTTGGTATGAATCGAAGACCCCCTTTTATTTCATTGTTTCTTTTTTTAATTTACCCACAAACTCTAAATACAAAGTTTGAAACAAATCCGTCCAAGCATTTAGGATGCAGGCCTATGGGCAGAGCTCGAAAATAACTCTCAACCTTTATTTTCAATTGGTTTCTCACTGAGAGATATTACATTCGGCTTCGACATTAAGGTCTTGCTCTGAGATTTATTTATATACACTTACCTTTTCGCTCTTTGCTTGATTTTTATTTTTCAATTTTAGATTTATCACTTTTTCCATAAAAATTAAATGGAAATGATCAACCAAAGACCTCATTCTTCGAAAGTAAGTTAAAAAAATCAAAATTGTATTGAATTCAGTGTTGGCGTTCTTATTCAACATATATATATTTTTGTATTTATTTATTTAAAAACCGCTTACAAAGTAAGACAAATGGTTTACATTACTGTTTCCTATTAAAAATTAATGAGATAATCGAGGGAAGCACGAAGTTATCAATCTCGAAATAACAACAAAGTTAAAGTTTTAACTACTTATACAAAAATAATAATCTTATGGAACTACATACAATACTATATGTAATTATTTGCCAAATACATGAAGAGACATGTTTAAAAACGAGTTGTAAATGTATTTCTGATTCTTCTCAGCGCAATTGGTAGGGAGTTCCAGAGGCGAAAAACCTGAACAAAAAATTGTCGGCCCGATGTAAGATAAGTGGTTAAGACAAAAGAACGTGTCGATGGGGGGAAATTAATTCTGTTGTTTAGATACTCAGATTGTTTAGTTTCGATGACTTTGTGCAAGAAGGACAATGTCCGAAATTTCATTAGGCTATCGAGGTAGCATACCCACATATGCTTTTAGAGAACGCAGAAATAGGATCGTAGCAACGCAGATTTTAGACATAACCTAATTACCTAATTTTTTTTTAGATTATTCCAGAGTTCTTTCCCAGGAGTGAAAGAACTGAATTTGTTTTCATAGAACTTGATTTTTGCTGTTCTAATTCTCATAGCGACCTGATTCTAATTTTCATAGCGACATCATCTGAATGGATAATAAGAAATATTTTAAGAATTTTAGAATTAAGTTTGACTACAAGTAAACTCTCAAGGGTTTTAGCAATACCTTTTCTCATTACTTGTAGCCGGGACACTTTCACTTGCACTGAACTTCCTTAGACGAGTGTTAACCAATGACTCTTCAAAACACTAATGAAATTCCGCATACACTGCTAACTAATTTCAATAGTTATAGTGTAAAATGTACAAATGAGATTTATTTTTTTCTGTCAGTGATATCTCTCAGTGGTTGACCGAAACCATACAAAAAAAAATAAGGGTTTCTCTCTGAGCTTAACCAAAAAAAATACTGTGGTAAGAAACTAATTATTATGTGATCATATTTAAAATTCTCAACAATTGAGAGTAATATTAAGACCTTCGAAAAGGTTGAGAGAAACTTTCGAGCTCTACCTATGGGACAGACAGAGTGGAACTATAAGGTAATTTTTGACAGCTGTCGATTGGGGCCATTTTTTTAAGAAATGTGAGAAAGCAAGGAGTTACAACGATGTCTGAGTTGATTTTCCCTTGACAATTATTGTTATTGTCAAATTTTGTCTATGAATTATTGTTAAATTTAAAAACAACTGATTTTTCTGAGAAGGCCGACGCGACGGCCGGCGCGCTCTGGTAGAGCTCGCTGTTAAATTCCCTCAAATTCCGTAAAAACACCAGGATCGTGTATATTTATGTACCTTAATTTACTAACGTCATGTCCATAGAGTCCATAATATTTTATGTCAAGACATTGACAAGCGTAATTTCTGATGTATTGTCATTCTCAGGGTATATAGCGGAGCCAGTTACACAAAGTCGGTAACTAGGTACCTTAAACCTATAGCTGTCTGATATGACATTTCGGGTCGCTTTTCATTGACAGCATCCAATTGGTCTTGCCATCATTCACGATTAAACTGATTTCTGCCGTTTATGTATTAAAATTTGCAAACTCTCTGGTGACAGGTTGCTGAGTCCTGCCATAATGATGTCAATATCCAATAATATTATAGCCACCGGTGGCTTAAAAGTTTCGTTCAATTCTCGTAACTTTTTCTAAATCCTTTTTTGACATCAATTGTCTCGGTCAGAATTTTTCCGATCTTATTTCACCACCGAGCATTCTGTATAGTCATTCTGACAAGTTTGGCAACGATGCCGACATTAGATGTGGCTTTATATGAGACGTCTCGGATTTAAAATCGTTAAACAAATGATGGGTATCGATCTGGACTCTCCCATTGTAGTCGTCTTCGCCCAAGTGGTTTGTCCATATCCTCAACGCCGACAGTGGCTAGACGACGCGACCGGAGGTTCGACTTGTTGTAACCAAGAGGTTGACATTCCCGGCTTTTCCATTATCACCTCTATTTGTTGCCTACATACTTCGACTCTATTTCGTATAACCGAAAATCGAATCAATTCCAAATTGTAAACTGTATTGAGTTTTTTAAAGCTTTAAAAAAATATACATATGTAAATTAGTAATCACATTAGAAAATTTCGTAACCAATTTACCAACAATCCATGCAAGTTGCCAATTGATTTTACTGTAAAAAGACTTTAAAACTATTCTTACAATGATCCCAGCACAGAATTGGCTACTCGTCAAGAAGTCCAATTCCAAGGAAATGTTCAATTATTACAAACTTCGCTATCTCCACAGCACTCAGTAAAGTCAATTTCTTCCGATTTTTCTTTTCTTTTTTTTTGCGAGCCTTTCAACTACTGAAGGGAGAATTAAATAAACATAAAAAAGGATTCGAAAATGGAAAACACGAAACATCTTGAAGATGGCAACTCAAATGCAGCTTCTTTTCAAAATGAAATCATTTGCATTCATTCTCGCTAAACCTCGAGATCTAGAACAGATAGCAAATCATTGAGAAAAGGACAAAAAAAAAAATAAGTCCCCAGTGAGTGCTCATGCTCATCCTTAAGAAGCCTCTTCGACGAGCCAAGTTGATAAAAGTTTACTTTATTATCATTAAATTTCTGTCTTACTTCGATTCAGTTTTCGTTTGTTTTGTCCTTACTTTCGCGTAATTGAAGAAAACATTCAGCTGAAGGAAGTTCTGCACGACAGGAAAGGCGACATGACTACACTGCTCTCCATTCTATACAATCGTAATTTCCTTCTATGATTTCCTCTTTTAGCCACCAACTGGTGTGGGAGAAAGCATGTCCCGCAGGATATTCGTTAAAAAAAAACTGATATCTACACCCGGAAGGGAGAAAGAAATCGAACTAAGAAGGAAATTAAATTATCGCTCACCAATCATCCTTTTTTTTCGCTGTACTCTTCTGCAGACGTTTAAAAATTGTTTCCTTTCGAGTTCAACACATCCACGTTTATCTGTGATTTGAGAATGAGATGTGAAGCAAAATCCATTTAACTTACGGGCATGTGTGCACATCCTATGACACCTGACTGGTAAAACGAAAAAAAAAAAAAAAACAGGATAGCTACGTGGATGAGGACAAATTTTTGAAACGTTATTCGAGTTTTCCCCGGAACCGTGCATAAATCGAATCAAATGCAGAGTTAAATGTAATTTATCCGATGATACACTTCACTCGCACAGACATTCAATTCCAGCAACAGGTGGAAGGAGACCAATCAAATGGTGAATTATCTACCCGCAGTGACAGTCTAGCGGTAGTAATTATTGCTTCTAAATCGAACTTTGTCAATGCAAGGATCCGCCGCCGCCCGCCGGGGGGTGTTGCAAACTTAATTGGATGGAAACGTTGTAATTTATTCGCCACTCACTCCATAGCAGGCTAAACTATGTAAACTTTATACAAGCAGAAATGATGGAAAATTTAAATTGATGGCAAAATCTGTCCTAGCAGATGAAAATTAACTGGGGGAACAGAGCAGGAAAGTTTTTAATGGGCTGAAGTGATTTTCGTCACCAGGATGTAATTGAGAGTTTCTCGCCTTAGGGAACAGATTTAATCACGTGGTTATATGCTCGTATAAGACAATAAAAGTAATTTGTGGGCTATTACACTGTTGAGGGTTTACGGCAATTCGGATGGATAGGCAAACATTCCATGTTTAATTATGGCTGTATAATTTCAATCGGAGGGCAATTACGCGTATACGGGGGCGTATACGTAACATTTTTTTCGAATTAATATTTATTTATTTGTTTTGATCGTTATTTATGAGTTTAGAGTTCTGCTTCTATTTGCAATATTTTATAATTAGAAGTGTGTTTACTTAAATTGATTAATTAATTAATGCAACAGCAGCTCCTATGGTTGCAAACTGTGTAATGTGGCGATTGGCTTGTAATCATCTCTGCCTACTACTGCACTTCAGCTAAAGTCGGTCAGTATGAGTGCTCTGTAATCAGAAATACTCATGTGAAATGACGAGGACTTTCAATTAAAATTGTTAAGTGGGCATTAAGTGTCAGTCGGAAGCACCCATAGACAATGACATAGTTAAGCCTAGTATGCGCCCCCAAACTTTGAATAGACAATCAATTTAATTAAACATTTTAAACTTAGTTCAAAATCCGCTCTCACTAAATAAGAGTAAAAGAAGGGACAAAAGAATCACTAAGGCCTTGAATGGCGGCTATAAAGAACGATGAAAATATTTTATATCCCTATGCTGCAGTAAGGAACGAGTACTTACTATAATGCAACATAAAATTAATGCCAATGCCCCTTACGTTATCGTAGTTAATTTTGATGGTCCCCTGTAATCCGGAATACATTGTTTTGTGGATATCAAAACCAAGCCATCCACAATGCCTTGATTTTTGAAAAAGATGTACAGTGCATCTAGAAATAGGGGCTGGGACTCAAAGATCACTCAGCTTGCATCATTCATATTTATACGACAACTAGCGGACCCGGCGAACTTCGTCTCGCCCCAATTTAACGCCTTCAGATATTCAGAGTTATAATAAAACACAGATACTTAGTTTAAATTTCCATGTGATTTATTTGAATGGAATCGAAATCAGTAGAGAGCAATGTGATAAACAAAGTTTTTCGATTTGTTTTCCAACACGCGAATAGACAACGCACAGCTGACTGTGCGAAAAACAGGGAAATTCGAGATTAATCCCACAGACTTCCAACTATTGGCCTAGCGATTTATTGAATGTCATCGCAAAATCCAATAGAACGGGGAACTGAATCCGCTTGAATTGGAATGGAAGATAAGTTGGAATAATCGGGATTCGTGGGATAAGGACTTTCTCTCCTTTGAATTTACCCTTGATGATCGTCGCCACAAAGACGACCATTTCAGGTATGCATCGGCAGCAGTTGATTTCGGGATGACGGGAAGCGTATGACGAAAATCTCCGGAGAGCAATATCATAGCCCCATCAAATCGTCTCGAATCACCTCGTAAATCCTTCATCGTTCGGTCAATTGCCACGGAAGCTCGTTTATGCGCCATCGTGCATTCATCCCAAATGATGATTTTCCATTCTCGCATCAATTTCGCTATCGCCGAATTCTTGGTCATTGTGCACGTTGGCTTGTCAACCGTGAGAATATTCAAAAGATGTAGTTCGACCGCAGTGGCAGCAATGCCAGAGGATGCAACAGCCAACGCAATTTGAGATCTTGACCGAATTGTTGCCAGAATTAAAGAAAATGCAAATCGAAAAAATATTCAAATTTTTCGCGTTTTTCCGGAATTTTCCACTACGAATTTTCTATTTTTCCTTTCGAAACGCCATTCCATACAAAAAATCAATTTTCGATTTTTCCAAAGTTGAGCCAAGGCGGCCATTCTCAATTTTCGATTTTTCCAATTTCCCAACTTTTCCGGAGGGTTTTCCCAAAATTTTCTTTCAGAAGAACCTTCTCCTGGCAATTACGAACAACTGAAAAAAAAGTTGAGCCAAATCGGCCCAGTTGTTCTCAAATTTCGATTTTTCCGTTATTATTTGGACTTTTACAATTTTTTCTGTTAAGTGAAAAAGATGTCTTTGCACCGTCTTGTTGACACGACATATGTTTACCAAGCCCCGCTCATCCAATTCCGGCAGTAAGAAGTCTTTTATCATGGCCCTGGAGAGTGACCGTATTACCGTTGGTGTCCTCAAAAAAATACAGCCCAATTGCTCCTACCGCGTGAACGCCGCAGCACACAGTGGCTTTGAGTGGATGTAATGGCTCTTCGTGAATCACACGCGGATTTTCAGTGCCCCAGAAACGAAGATTTTGCTTATTGTCGTAACCGCTTAAGTGGAAATGCGCCTCGTCGCTCATGATGATTTTCGACACAAAATCGTCCCTTTCGTTGTTCAGATTGAGGATGGCTTGATAGTAATTCACACGCGACTGAGGCATTAACTGATGCACTTTGTACGGGAACATGTGTAAGTCTTTCACTAAAATTTGCTGTAGGGTCCAACTGGTGATTCTCAGCGACATCGGCAGCCACTGCCGCGATAAGACGGCCGAATGACCAGTCCGGTGGCGGCCATGTCCTGCATGGACTCTTGTGGTTCCACCAGTCTGTTTGAGTTTACTAGGTAAGCGCCGAAATGTTTGTCCAGTTGGCGCGACACCATTAGGAAATCGACATCGAAATTTACGCTGCGCTAACACCACTGACTGATATGTTGACGAAGGGTAGAAAGAACAGCTTGCATTGCCATCACTGGAGCTTTACGCACTACTCCCAAAGCTGCACTTGAGCTGAAGTAATAGCGCAGAATCTTCTCCCATATCGTCATCTGCATTGGTAGTCGGGCTGCACTTAAGGCTCAGAGCATTATGCTTGCAGAACCATGTTACATTATTGTATTGGGTATCCGTTCTGGCTAAAAACGGAGCAGAGTTTCTACAAAATGCAACAATTGCTAGATCGGAAAAGAATCTATATAATTATTAAAACTCAGCAGATCAAGTTACGAATGGCGATAGGGATACTCTCTGGGCACTGCCTTCTTAGGTAGTAAGATATGAGATTAGGTTTAATAAATAATCTCATAGAAGCTCTTGGACTTGTACGATCTTGTATGGGCGTTAAACCATGTCCCGAAGCAAAATTCGTCAAGTTGCAAAAGCCCGATTTCTTGTGCATGGCGAGGAATTGACTGTCTCTGGTTCTCCTGTACACTCTAATGTACCGCGGCAATGCTACGACTCTGTCTGGCAACGACCCGTACCAATTGAAAAACTCTTATATTTAAATATACGAGTGCCATCCACGAAGCAAGTCTGACTAAAAATGCGGGAAACACAAACTCGCTTAATCTTCGCCTGCAATGTTACTATTGAATTTCGCCCCAGGGGGTCGCTACAGTTAGGGAACCCCTGGTTTAGGCGAATTGGTTTAGGTTTTTACGGAGAAGGTTCCCCAGGAAGGTTCAGCTGGTTCTTCATTGACTGGGCGTGGGTTCTATCCACTACTACTTGCTCTATCACTGTCCCTACATGATGCCCATTTAGAAGCCGAGGGAAATGATTATCAAACAAAATTGATGTGACTAAATTGCCGGTAACTAAATTTTCTTCGCTATTTTAAGAATAGTGCGTTCCGGTTTAAAGCCAGCAACGTGTAGAACTTCCGAAAATTTTTTCGATTGCGATAAACTTCGAAGTCCTTTTTTTGGGCAACTTTGCAAGATGGTTTTTTCTACTGCGCCACCTCTCGCGAACGTCTGACAAACATCCGAGAGTATGACTGTCCTGAAAAAGCTTATCAGTTCAGCCGTTCGGACTCGGCATAAAATTGTAGGTCCCTTCCATTCGTTCCAAAAATAGAAACTCACACAAAACGAATGGTTGCGAGAAGCTAGGCCTTGGGTGTCTACCGCCTGTTGCGCCGCTTATTTATTTATTTTTGTTTGCAAGATGGGATGAATTAAATTGACAGTTATACTACTTAAGCGGCTGCTATAAATCCGTCGAGAAATGAAAACAAATATGCATTTATTATTATTTAAGTGTGAATTCATTAATTTTTTTATTTTGCTCGTTTCAACAGTTTTGAATTGACATGAAAACCGCCACAAAGAAACAGCTGAACTTCAGAAACAGTTGGACGAATTAAAACGGAGGAAGTAGTGTAAATGCACCCCAAGAACTAAGTAATTTTGAGGAAGATATTCTGTCCAATGAAATCCTGACCAATGTCTCTTTGAAAAGACCCAGTGGCAAAGAAATGAAGAGCGCCACATACACGATTGGGAATTGGCACAAGCTTAATTCTTTGTCCTTTCATCGTATGGAGGCTTAGAGCATTAACCAAAGATACAAATTCACGAAATATTTCTTCTAGCATTTCGAACGGATTGCCAAAGTCTGTTAATGCTCTTCATTCAATTCTCATCGTATTCCGGGCGTCATGACTTTCGGCAATTGTTAATGCAACACCAAAGTTAGTCACAGAAACAATTTTTTCCCAGCGGGTTTTTTAGTTTCATGTGCTCTAGATGTGAAAAGTTTTCGCATAAGTTACAGAACATGGGTAAAGCGTGGTTTCGGCTACCTTTTTGAACATGTGCGAGTTGCTGTTGTAGGTGAATTCACAAAAAAGATTTTCTCATTCTAAGGTGTCTGCAAAGTCGAATTTCGACTTCTGGGCTGTTCGCGACGTCTTTATACATTATGACAATCGAAGTGCGAATCTAGCCGCAACAAGAAAATCGTATTTGCAACTAGGAATGTGTTGGTCCTACGAACTAAGTCCCAACTGGAACTAATACCCACTAGCCAAATAAACTAAGTCCCACCAAATATGCAGTGGGATTTAATTCATATGCTTGGGAGATAGTTCGTAGTTCATTATGAACAAATTCCCAATGAATTAAGCCCCAATTTGAAAAAAGTGGGAGTTAGTTCATTTAACTTGTTTCGACGAAAAAATAATTCTTACATACACCCAACCTCGCAATTAATCCAAATCCAACACTGACCCCAAGCATGAGGTCCATCACCATCACTTATCACCGTATTATGTATGAGTGCCAGAATGTGGCTCTCACACAGTTGGACCTTTCTCTGCCTTTGCGGTACGCTATTCAATGCCAACAAATACGATGGCCGCTTCAACATACCGAAGACATTGGAACAAATGGAAAATCCAATGGCTGCTCCATGCGTAGTCGCAATTACTGAAAGAAAAAGAGTTTCCGCTTCAGCCTCTAATTGAATTGATATAGAGCAATACTGTAATCACAATACGTATACGAGTGCATGAAGGGAAGTTGTTACCATGCTCATGCTCTCCATTGTTCAAACTATTTGTCAAACTTAGGGATAAGGTATAATAATAACGCACTCAATTTGCCAACCAATTAAAACGGATAAACCTTACCATTGGGATTAACAAGGATTTAACAAGCTCCATAGTTGTTTACTCTCGCCTAAAGTTACCGCATAACAAACTCCTTCAACTATCATCAGCATACACCTGTAAAATGATCCGGAAGAACTTTCTCAACAACCACTATCAACTTTATCATAAATGCATTGCATTACAACGCAACGCAACGGAAGGTATCAACAACCCGTAATATTTGCTACATGAAACTTTCTTAATCCTCCCTTGTTATCGTCGCTATATAATATACGAACGAGTATGTGCGAATATGGGGACTAACCCAAAAGTTAGTTCGAAAAGTTTTTCAATCGTTTAAAGCACACAATTTAAGATGCATGACCTGTTTCCGGTTTAGAAGGCTGACAATTTACCGACACCTGTCTGGAGGAAAACTCTTGGCGACAACGAACAGTGCCATCGACATGCAGTGTTTTGGTTCAATGTTAAATGAGGTTATGTTCGTATACGTGTACATAAACACATAGATTGGCACAAGTCGAAATAATTTATAAACTAACAGACATATGCATGAACAACTGTTAAACATGCAGGCCATGTGGAAGATATTTTATTCCATCTGTTGACATATTAATTTGTGACTTTACATTTCAATATAGAAAGAAGGGACTAAGGTAAAAAAAAATATGAAAAATTTCATAGAAAAGGATAAAGTGCACACAGGTGGTCTATTTCTCCTATTTTAGATTAGTCTTGGAAAAGCCAAGGTATGGACAGGACATACACTAACCAGCATGTTTTGCTTGTGTCAGTTTCAATTTCTGAAGCTGACATCATTCGGTAGAGTGGTAGATTCAGATAAGAATTTTTAATTTATAAACACCGCACCGCATAAGGATCAAGATACCCAATGTATATGCAAAGTGGCCACTATGAATTTTCGATTGAGGATAAAGAAGTAGGATGATGGGGAAACCTCACATTATATGTAGTTGAACGACGCATAAACATCCTCATTCCTATCGCCGCCATCGTTCGTTGGCATCCCAACAGTGGGGTTTAATTGTTGCAAAGGGCCCAGTGAGTTTATAGAAAATTCATATCAATTTATGATTATTCCTGGCCATGGGCAAGTTAAATCTTTCTAGGATCTCTCATGTTTTTTTTTACCAAAAAATATATACAAAAAACACAATAGTAATTGAGTAAACAAAGAATACAGATGGAGCGAAACACATTTTTTGAAATTATTTCATTTTTCCAAACTTTTTTATTACCAGTTTTTGTTTTGTTAACGGGTTTACTTTTATCACGATCTTTTACCCTTCTCACTACGACTTGTGTAAACCAGAATGAATTTTTGACTCGAACGGAAGGAGTACCTCCAAAGGACAGTTATATGCACTCGAGGACGTTTTTAAAATTTGGGGGAATGGAAACAAACTCAAAATTCGGCCATTATCGGACTTTAGCTGTACCTGCCAGGCTTTGCCCGTGCACAGTAATTCTATTGCTTAGGTCTTAGATAGTAATGTTCTTTCGTGGAATTGTCTTTGGGAGCGGGTCGAAATTCTGCTTTGCAAAATTCTGACTTTTAACACAAAAATTCTGCTTTTCAAAATTCTGTTTTTTTTCTGTTCTGTCTTACAAAATTCTGCTTTTTAAAATTCTGACAGGCAATATTTTAAACAAATAAATTCTGCTAATTCTGTTTTTTTTTTCCAATTTACGAATTTAAAGAAAACAAATATTTTTCAACTTTGTCAATAAATTACAATATATTTCATATAAAGAAGGTACATAGGTGGGTACCAGGAACACAAAAAAAAAAATAAAAATGACAAATTATTTCATAATTGCAATATAATTTTTACATTTATTTAATTTTTCACAATAGCCGTTTTTAATCGGCCCTAGCGAGGTATCCGTCGGAACGGAAATTTCTCCGATTTCATACGAATCGGAGGATTTTTGCTTCGAGGTATACGTCGGAACAGCTTTTCGGAACTTTGTTCCGACAAATATGCAACGCACACTGGCGTTTTGCGTTTCAGTGCGATGAAGTGCGTTTTTACTCATATTTTTGACAGTTTCATACGAATTTTCTTCCGATGTGCTCCGACAGGAATTGGTTGCGGAATTTGTTTACGATTTGCAGTGAAGTGTTGATAAATGAAAACAATAAAGAAAAAAACATTTTAGCAAAGTAATTGGTTGTATTTGTTGCTTTAATTTGTGTTTCCAGTGCAAAAATAAACGAAAAAACAAGCACTTAATAGGAAAACCCCGATGTAGCACGAAACAACATCATGTCAAATCAATGCGTTGTCGCATTTTAATTATTCTTTCCGAAGTCGGATACCTCGAATGTAATTTGAGTCTCCGACGGAATATGCGTTGCGGAGAATTCTCTGTTCCGACGGATACCTCGCTAGGGCCGATTATAAGCGTGATCTGATCCGGATCAGATCATGAAAATAAAACAAACTGGATCATTGATTAGGTTGTGGCAACAGTTGTTTTTCACATATAAAATCCAATATCAATTATGAAAAATATCTTATTGCTAGCAGCCATCTTCCAGCCACACGGTACAATGTGACGTCACAATGCGATGATTTCACCATTGCACTTGCTCATATTTGAGTTTGACATTTCGGTTGTTGTGTCGGGGTTGTTACCATATGGATACAAATCTGCATACATTTATCATTAAATTTTTTTTTTCTAGAAAGTCGGAGTAGTAACTTATTCGAATTTGAAAAAATGCTAATTGATTTTTTGTGTTGTTAATTGTGCTTCATATTTTGGTCTGGCAACATTACTGTGTGGCTATAATTTACAGGGACACCAACATTGAGTGAATGAAATAAACAACGCCACGAAACAACAACGAGAAATAGTTGAATTAATTTTCAGATCATAATTCGTGATCTCGATGAAAAGCAGGATCACATGTTGTTGTTGTAAGTGCATGTAAATCGATGATCTATATGGATTATAGCTGATAATAAAAAACGGCTAATAATATATATATATCCATCCACGCACAACTTATCTTTTCCTTTATTTGATTTAATTACAGATACATATATTCATTTTCACTCTAGAAGCACACGTTCACTCACAAGGGTAGGTATACTAACAGAATATTTGTCGAAACCAAGAGAGCAAACTTAAAACCAATAAAAAAACTCATTTTACCTCTTCTTCTATAACAAGTGAGGTATAGGTATAGGTAGGTAGAATGTTTTACATTAATAATAATAAAAAAAAAACCTTTTTTTATTATTTGCAGAATTTTGTAAAGCAACATTTTGAAAAGCAGAATTTCGAAAAAAAGAATTCTGAAAAGCAGAATTTTGAAAGCAGAATTTTGTAAAACAGAATTTTGACCTCGCCAGAATTTCGACCCCAACCCATTTTCTTTCTGTGTAAACCTAAACAAAACAAAAAAAAGTCATGAAAAACGGCTCAGCGGTTATCATCGAGTTTCACCCCATAGAAGATGTTTTTTGTATGGGAGGTGCCACGCCCCTTTGTCCAATTTTGGCCAATCTTCTTAGGTGCACTCCTGGGTCAATACCTAAGATGGTCTGTAAATTTGAGCTTAATCGGTTTGGCGGTTTTTGAGATATAAGATTTTGAATGTTTTTTTTTTGTATGGGCGGTGCCATCCCCCTTCATCCAATTTTGACCAATCTTCTTAGGTGAACTCCTGAGCCTAAGATTATCTGTAAATTTGAGCTCAATCGAGTCGGTGGTTTTCAAGTTATACGTATCCGAACACATTTTAGAACTCATTTTTATATATATAGATGTATAAAAAAATATGTATTTTGATCAAAATCGTTAGAGCGGTTTTTTTTGTAAAATTATGCTAACAAATGTTACAACTTTGGATTCGAAAACCACTGTTATTAAACTGTTTAGCTGAAAACTGAGTATGACGTATTTTTCAGGATATAAACATTACTTAGCAGTTACAAATGGCGTTTTCGAGATATGAGCAGTTTTTAAAGTACCATTTTTAGCGATTGGGGTGGAAATCGAAGGACGCATTCATGGTTCAAAAAATACTGTTTTGCAACTGTTTAGCTCAAAACTGAGCAAATAGTAATACTATGGATTTAAGCATTACCTGCCAGTTACATTTTTATCATAATCGAAAATGGCGTTTTGGAGATATGAGCACTTTTAAAATCGCAGACTTTTTAGAGAAAAACTGAGTTTGCTATCAAGTTAAGAATGACAATAGTACCTTAAAAATAAGATTTTTTAAAATCGTTTTTACCGATTTCGAAAAAAAAACTGGGTATGCAGTTATGTTAAGCATGCCTACAATAACTCAACTATCAATTTTGGTTCAAATCGTTAGAGCCGTTTTGAAAAAATCTAAATTGTTTAATAGTTCGTAAAATGTTTATACAAACTCTAAATACGAAGTTTGAAACAAATCCGTCCGAGCTTTTAGATTCCCCAGGGGTGGGACAAACAGACATACGGACGGACAGAATTCCGAGACCAACTTTTTTGAGTTCCCCTATAATCGTAATATCAGAATTGATCAAAATCTCGAGTTAGAAATTTTGTACGAAAACAATATCTTTCTCTTACTACGTATACGAGAAAGTTAAAAATAAAGAAACAGCTGATCGAATAGAAAAATGTTCAGGAACTTGATATTTTACCAGGAATATAACGAAATATGGCCGAGGCACTTGCTCAAAAAATTCACAAACTCTATACATTGCCCACGTTCCATTGACATGAACACAAATCTCATTTAGTTTTGTTTTCACTCCAAAAATATGTTTTCTTTTTTTTTTCAAGAAAAAATATGATTTAAGCCTTTAATTAATTTTTTTGAAATTGAACGAATAGTGAAATGTCAGTTTTTTTTATGGAGTTTGACATGCCACTTGTCATCAAGCGGTAAATGGAACGCGGCCATTAATATTGAAATTTAAATGTAAAAATAAATATTTTTAGCAATAACGAAACTAACTAGACAATTTTTTCTAAACTTTTGCTGAAATGTACGAGTTAAAAAGGTATATTGTAAATAGTTAATGCTTCCCATTTAATTCGTGTTGCCCTCATAATAATAGTAGTCGAATTTTAGTTTTCAGTATGAAAAGTTATCTAAGAGAAGATGTTTTTAAATCCACTTTTTTTTAATAAGTTTTCTTTTGTTTTTTTTAATAAGTTCCGAACTTATAACACTTGAGGGACGCACTGAGATACCCGCGGAGAGGGGTTATTTCTGCATTTAAATTGTCTGTCGATTAATGCAACATCACAGCAGGATATGTGTTATCTATCATATAACAGCTAAGATGTCATCCAATCCCTGGTATCCAGCATTATAAGATCTGAAGCGGTGAACGATTAACGCGTACCTCTTAACTGGATAACTGTAGTACAACCTCACTCTTTGCTAAATTTTCGTGCACTATGATATTCCAGAAATTGTATATTAGACTGGTCTGGCATTGTTAGTAACTACCCACAGCCTTTACAAAACGACATGCCACACTGTCTGTAATCTGTAACCTGACCAATTCGGAACCCAAACAGATCAACGGATCTCCTACGACTTAAAAGACTCAACATTAAAATCATTACTGGTTAAAATCATTACTGGACATTGCATCACCTTAAAATAAAAATAAAAATTCGAACGCAACGGGTCCGTATAAACAACCTAGGCCTAGCTTCTCACAACTATTCGTTTGTGTGATTTTTTTTTAAAAGGAATGGAAGCAAGCTACGATTTTATGCCGAGTCCGAACGGCTGAATAGAGAAGCTTTTTTACGACAGTTATACTCTCGGATGTTTGTCAGACTTTCGCGAGAGGTGACGCAGTGCTTAAAACCTTAAGATGTAATTTATGTTTTTTCGGGGATCGAACCTCGGACCCCTCGGACATTAGTCCAGCACACTAACCACTGAGCCACTGCATTATTTATTCAGAAGTTACAGAACCGAAGCTGCAGGAAGAGGTAACTATCACCCACAGCCCTTGCCCTTCTCAATCTCAGGAAGGCGTATCTAGGGAATTGTTTCCTTAACGATTTGAGTAATATGAGTAATATTTGAAATAACAGAAAAACACTGTGTCGTTAATCGGCTCTTTATTTATACCATCAACATTTTGAAACATGGAAGTAATCCAGCTTAAGCCAATGTGCGAATACACTAAAATTATATACTGTACCCATAATAGAATTAATGGCCAATTCCAGGCGTTTGACTGAACTGGAGTTTCGACATTTTTGACACTGGCTTAAGCCCACATAATCATAGTATCCTTAAGGATATAATTTTGTTTGAATATTCAGCAAGGTGTCTATTCAATAAGTGACTTCTCTTCTGGAGCCACTTTTAAAAACTAACTAACCACATCTAGAACAATAAGCCAAAAAAATGTTGTAAAAATAATGCCATCCCTAGTGATTTAAATGTCCACGTGAATTCTTGACCCCACTGTATTGTCGTGTATGTGGGTACTGTATCTCACCATTCACACAGTTTTTAATTCTCCTTATCTGTATCTCTTGTCAAGGATAATGGTTATGGAGAATTAATATTAAATGGGTATTTTCATGCGAAAGGGTATATTTCAGGATATTTTGATTTTCATTTTCTGATTGTGCATGTGGTCGGCGTTCATCTCATAAATATTAAATAATGCAAAGGACCGCCTACATTATACATAGATTTCAAATGTTACGAATGGAAATCTCTTCCGGATATTTGCGTTGGTTCTTTCATTTTAAAAGTAATATAAATTAAAGAGTTAAAAGTTAATAAAAATGTATTCAGGTTTAAAAAGGTCAATGCATTTTTTGATATATCCTTCGTGTTCTAGACTCGAGTTCGTGTAATTTGTGTGTATGTGTATTTCTTGTCACTACGTCAACTGAAACTGCCAGTACGAATTCTCTTTTAGTTCAAGACCCCTCTTTGATGATAGTTTCAAGTAAAGAGAATTAATTAGTTGCGTCTTTCTTGGAACGCATTTAGTCGCATCAGAAGTCAATGCTTCCGGCTTTTTTTTTTTTTTTTTTTTTGTTTATAAATTTTGAAAATAATGACTTGTGCGCAGAGATGTGTTTTCTTGTGGTTATTCATGTAGGTACCTATACCATACCAACTAAGTAATTGGGGTGACCGAGGAAAAGTCGTCGCTTTTATTGCAGGCTGCAGGCACTATTTATGTAGTCGTCGCTTTGTTTAATATTTTACAAAAGTTTGCTTGTACATTATTGACGACATTTTGAAAGAAGGTGTACAAATTTGTTTGTGAAATGCTATACCGATCCTTGTACGGGTAAAGCACTTAAGTGATTGCTTTCTAGTAAATCAAAATCAGTTGAGTAAAGGTGCATTGGCAAAGACTTTTTTTTTTGTTTTTGTTTTTTTGTTTCACTGGAAAATGAAAGACTCCACTGAAATTGGGGCGATTTTAATTGCATTTGTAGTTCTTTGTGAAAATCATCAAAAATTCGATATAAGGGTTGCAAGTTCTAGTTAAGTTAAACTTTCAGTTTGAAATTTAGTTTATTAGTGAAGCTTTAAAAAGAATATTTTCAAAATATAATTTTCCAATAAGAAAAAATGATAATACGGTGTATGTTGTCTTTGGGGGAGAGTACGATAACTGTGCCGCCAAAAATTGATAACAATTTTTTGTAGATAGTGTAAATACAAACACTTTTTACTATGCGAGGGGTAATTTAAAGAAAATGATACTTAAAATGAAAATAAAACATTAAAAAAAAACAATGGCAACACTTACAACAAAGTACTATAGCATTTTTGAAAGCCAGAAATATGGTTTTAACTTGTCTATAATGCAAATCAGCAACATTTTGTCTATAATGTGCAATCCCTGGTCAGAGACTGAGCTGAGGAATGTTGTTGGCATTGGGTAAACTAATACAATTTAAACAAAGTTTGCATTTACTCAACCTTGCACCCATCCCATAATCCAACAGTGACCCCAAACAGGGGGGGTTGCATTTCATACACATTCCAAGGTACAAGGGTAGCAATTCGCGCGCGGTCGGTGCTGTTTTCTAAAAAATTTGTACTCTAAGCAGAGCAACATATAAAAGTAATTTTCCATTTTCTCAAAAACTAGAAGACATACATCAATCTGAGTTGCAGTGTTCGATTAAGAATTGATTATAAAAACTATAAATAAATTAAGTATCTACATATTTTCTCAAAAGTCAGCATACAACTATTGTTTTGGATTCATAAGCACCCTGTATCGCCTAATTGTCGATTAGCATACATACTTAAATAAATATTGTTATACACATAGTACGTAATTACTCTTAAATATTAATGTATAGTTCATACTCTCATGTCTCATCAGTTACTCACCATTTTTTGTATATTTTGTACGGTATTTTCTGTTATTCACTTACTCTTTGCCTTTACATAATCTTAATATGCATTGCAGTGCAGTACGTGTTGAGCGATTATAGAGGCAACAGCCATAAGCTAACATCGAATGTTACAATAAATGTTATAACGTTGTTTGAAGAGCGCATGGTTTTTTTTTCTGTTAGTTTTCCAACGTTGAATGTTCACCGGTCAACTTCGTGTGGTTTAATATCAAACATATTGGTCCTTCTAACCGGTTATTTTTTTGAATCAATTCTGTGAACTATTAAGCACCATGAAGTTGCTCAAAGCAAAACGTGCAATTGTAAAAGGCACGCTTACGCGCATTCTCGCATTTGCACAGACAATTGATGAAAATGTAACTTGCGAGGAATGTAAATCGCGATTAGACAAATTGGAAGCCGCATGGACAGAGTATAGGGAAATTCAATATTGCATGCTTGAGAAGGTAGACGATCCAGACGAGGTAATCAATGATCCCGATGCAGTTCAATTCGAGGATAAGTATTATAAGACCAAGGTAATCCTGCAGAACAAGATTTCGCTTTTTTCACCAAAAATAGATGAGAGTGGGTCCAAGGTTCAAACCGCAAAGGAGAAATCGAGTTTGGCAGTGACATCTCAGCACGTGGAGCACCAGTTGCCGAAAATTGTGATCAAACCATTCACTGGTGAATTGTGTGATTGGATTACCTTTCATGATTTATTCACGAGTAGTGTTCACAACAGTAAGGAACTTACATTATCACAGAAATTTCTTACGGGTGTCAGTGGCACTAGAGCTGGTTGTACTCGCGGATTGATATCAACTCAACTTTTTTCTCGGTTCGATCGTAAATCTATACAAATTGAGGCATACATTTTATCAAAGGTCACTGAATCCTTGCCCAGTCAATCGTTCTATTTCTCATTGGACAAGGATAATTTTTTCATGGGGGAAAAATTAGCTGATCCTGGACTTAACATTCGATCTCCTATAGACGTAATTCTTGGCGTTGCTGCTGTGTTCCAAGTGTTGGAGTCTACTCCGGTTCAGAGTGGGATTGGATTTCCTGATGCTGTTTTGACGATGTTTGGTTGGGTTTTTGGTGGCAATATTTCAATGCTTCGCTCCACTACGGAACCTACTACAGAAACTGCAGTTTCACTTCAAGCGGATTTGGATTTTGATATGCAAAGGTTCTGGGAACTAGATGATAATTTTAGTTCACCGTTGATGCCTAATATTAACGCAGGGACAGAGGAGCATTTTCTTTCAACTTATAGCCGTTCCTCTGATGGAAGATTTGTAGTTGAATTACCTTTCAAATCAAATATTGCTGTCGACTATGGGGACTCTTATTCAGGTGCTCTTCGGCGTCTACTTTCAAATGAAAGGAAGTTTGACAGAGACCCTGAATTAAAGGCTAGTTACTGCAAATTCATGTCTGAATATATTGCATTAGGGCATATGGAGGAGATAGAAAGTGAGGAAATTGACAGACCGACCAGCGAGTGCTATTATCTTCCCCATCACCCGGTGTTCAAGGCAGACAGTAGTACGACAAAATTGAGGGTTGTTTTTGACGGGTCATGTAAATCCTCTTCAAATCCTTCGTTAAATGAAACCTTATCTATTGGGCCTCCTATACAAAGGGATTTATTCGCAGTCATTTTTCGTTATCGTCGTCATAAATATACGCTGTCCGCAGATATTGAAAAAATGTTTCGCCAAATCTGGGTTGCAAAGAAACATCATGACTTCCAGCGCATATTGTGGAGAACCTCTTCAACAGATTTGATAAAACATTTTCGGCTGAAAACTGTTACGTATGGCACGACATCCGCTCCTTATTTGGCCGTACGAATCTTAAAACAGTTGGCATTGGATTCAGCGGTTGATTTTCCACGCGCTTCACAAACCATAGAAGACGATTTCTATGTCGATGACCTTTTAACTGGAGCGGATACTGTAGAAGAGTTATTTAACTTGCGTCGAGAACTTGTTAGCTTGTTAGGATCGGCAGGCTTAAATTTAAGGAAATGGAGTTATAATTGTAAGCCATTACTTGACACGCTTCCAGCTGATATTTGTGAGCAGTCATCCGTTCAATTCGCCTCCAACGAACCCATTAAGTTGCTTGGGTTACTTTGGAATCCATCAAACGACTCTTTTCGATTCCGAGTTTCACTTCCAGATCGTTGTATTTGCACTAAGCGTCAAATTCTCTCCGACACTTCTCGTATTTTTGATCCCCTTGGATTTTTAACTCCTACGGTCATTGCGTTAAAGATCATTTTTCAAGGATTGTGGAAATCAAGGTTGTCGTGGGATGATTCCGTTCCAAACGGTATAGCTGAAGAATGGAGAAACATTCGATCGGAGCTTTCCCAACTACAGGAAGTGGAAGTCCCACGCAGAATTTGGCATAGTGGCAGTGTAGAATATCATGGATTTTGTGATGCTTCGCTTAGGGCTTATTCGGCAGTTATTTATTCTCGAAGTCGGCTTTCCGATGGAACTTTTGTCGTGTCTTTGGTTGCTGCTAAGAGCAGAGTTGCTCCTATTAAGAACTTAACTATTCCAAGATTGGAATTGTGTGCAGCCGTTTTATTGTGTCGACTATTTGAAAAGTTGAGAGCTTCCTTGAAAGTGGAGTCGCTTCCAATTTATGCTTGGACGGACTCTCAAATCGTGATTCACTGGTTGTCCAGTCACCCAAGTCGTTGGGCTGTTTTCATTTCTAATCGGGTATCTGAAATATCCTCATTAATACCTCGTCCTCATTGGAACTATGTGCCTTCAAAATCAAATCCCGCAGATTGCGCATCTCGTGGCATTCATCCCTCGAAATTGAAAGAATTCCTTTTATGGTGGAATGGGCCGAGCTGGTTATCTCAGCCCTCAGAAACCTGGCCTGAGCACAGCAAAATAACATCGGATACGGACTTCGCAGAGACCGATTTAGAAATGCGGAGAAATTTGGAGGCAGTTGCAGTTAATTTAGTGGTTCAGTCAGACCCTTCTACTATTGATTGTTTAGTTTCGCGTTCATCATCGTTTGTCAAACTAATTCGCACACTATCGTTTTGTTTTCGTTTTATAACCCGCTCTCGATCGATGTCAGTGCAATCTCAATCGACTACGTTAACAACAAATGAATTGCAACGGGCAAAGATTTTCCTACTGAAGAAGGTTCAGTACTCATCGTTTTCGGAAGAGCAGAAGAACATCTTACAAGCATTACCCATTCACAGCAAGTCTACCATACTTAACCTTATGCCGTTTCTGGACAACAGTGGATTATTACGGGTCGGAGGCAGAATCCAAAACTCTTCGGTATCGCTAGCAGTCAAGCACCCCATAATTTTGCCAAAAACTCATGCCGTAGTAGTGCTTATCGTACGACATTACCATGAAAAGTATATGCACGTCGGAGCAGCAGAACTCTTCAGCTTACTTCGTCGTGAATTTTGGATTATTGGTTGTCGAAATATCGCACGCAAAATTGTTCACGATTGTGTTATCTGCGCTAAACAAAGGAGATCTGTGTGCTCCCAAATCATGGGGAACCTACCACTTGAGCGTGTTAATTTCGCACGGCCATTTAGTCGGGTTGGTGTTGATTTTGCTGGACCTGTTGCGCTTCGGTTGGCTCGGGGGCGACGACCTACTTTCGTGAAATCATATATTGCCCTGTTCGTATGTTTCGTCACGAAAGCGATTCACTTGGAGCTCGTCGGTGCTCTCACCACAGACGCGTTCTTGGCTGCTCTCCATCGTTTTGTTGCGCGTCGGTGAAAACCTTCCGAAATATTCTCCGACAACGGAACCAATTTTAAGGGTGCATATCGGAGGCTTACTGAGATGCACTCCCTTTTGCTTTCTGAACAAACTGGGAATATAGTGATCGATCATTTAGCTCAAGACGGTATTTCGTGGCGATTTATTCCCCCTTCGGCTCCGCATTTCGGCGGATTATGGGAGCCGGGCGTGAAGTCGGTCAAGCTTCACCTTAAGCGAGTAATCGGGGAACATGTGTTAACTTATGAGGAGATGT
Source organism: Cheilosia scutellata (assembly GCA_955612985.1). Taxonomy (NCBI): domain Eukaryota; kingdom Metazoa; phylum Arthropoda; class Insecta; order Diptera; family Syrphidae; genus Cheilosia; species Cheilosia scutellata. The sequence goes on along the minus strand of OY015313.1, from coordinate 49,148,135 downwards.
ACACACTATTAACTCGTATCGAAGCCCTCCTCAATTCTCGACCACTTTGCGCGCGTTCTGACCATGATTTTGATGCTCTTACTCCCGCACATTTTTTAATCGGTGAACCCTTGACTTCCATTTCAGAACCAACTGTGTGTGACGGCAACCCTAATCTATTATCCAACTGGCAGCGTCTCCAACATATGGCGCAAGGGTTTTGGAAGCGTTGGCATTCCGAGTATCTTACGTCACTTCAAAATCGGCCGAAATGGACGGAAGTCAAACGAAATATCATGCAGGGAGATATCGTCATAGTGAAGGAGCCTTCTCTACCTCAATCCAAATGGATACTCGGTATCGTTAAGCAGACTAATCAAGGCCGCGATGGACACACCCGTGTCGCTACAATTAAAACCTCACATGGAGACTTTGTTAGACCTATAACTAAGCTGGTTTTGCTTCCTGTTCTGAAAGACTAAAGCCTTCAGCCGGGGGTAGGATGTTTTGGATTCATAGGCACCCTGTATCGCCTAATTGTCGATTAGCATACATACTTAAATAAATATTGTTATACACATAGTACGTAATTACTCTTAAATATTAATGTATAGTTCATACTCTCATGTCTCATCAGTTACTCACCATTTTTTGTATATTTTGTACGGTATTTTCTGTTATTCACTTACTCTTTGCCTTTACATAATCTTAATATGCATTGCAGTGCAGTACGTGTTGAGCGATTATAGAGGCAACAGCCATAAGCTAACATCGAATGTTACAATAAATGTTATAACGTTGTTTGAAGAGCGCATGGTTTTTTTTTCTGTTAGTTTTCCAACGTTGAATGTTCACCGGTCAACTTCGTGTGGTTTAATATCAAACAACTATTTTTTTTAATTTTTTTCCTTAAATTTGAAGTTTGAAACAATTTTTTTTTTACTAAAAACTACTATTATCAGATATAACTCGATTTAAAAATAATATCAAAGAACAGATATTATTTTTTCATTTTAAGAACTATTTTTTTTAAATTACCCTACCCGATTAAACGGAGCGAGATAAACCCCCCTCCCATAGTAAAAAAAAATGCTTGTATTTAACTTAACCCCTCTACAAAATACCGTTATAAATTTTTGGCACCACGGCTATCGAACTCGTGCCTATCTTTGTGTTCATCAGGAACTCATAATGCAAAGACGATACGATTGAACGATGCTTTCTATTTTTTGAGCTATGTACTTCGTTCAATTATTTATGGTCAACGTATCGACCTAGAAAGCAAACAATCAGATAGATAGACAGATAGATAGCTATAAACAAATCAGTAGAATCGCCGAGCGTGAAGAGTCCTCAGAACAGAAGACTTTACTGATTGATTCCAAGTCCAACAGAAAGTACTGTTTTGCGGCACCATATGAAAATGAGGAAAAAGAGGGTGTGACTGTGCAAGTGTCAATAGCGACTGCCTGAACGTTTAGACTAATGCCACACGAGCTCCAAAATGGTCGCGCGCTTAATTGTCCGCACGACCCAGGAAAAAATTTTGTTGTTGTCACACGAGCTACATTTTGACGGCTCGAAAGCATATTATGCTGATTATGCTTGTTAGTTTAGTTGAATTATTTAAGAAAGCAATTTTGGGTACATCCACTAAGCAGCGAAAGACATTTCACTGGCCTTTTTTATTTGAGGCATCCTAAATTGAGGCAATTTCTAAAAAAATTGTTCAATTATTACCGTATATACCAAAGAATCGTTTGTAGAAGACAAAAATCTCGAAAAGTTTTTTTTTAATCTCGAATGCAAAAATTTCGAATGTACAAAAATCTCGAAAATAAAAAGTAAATTCGAGATTTTTTTATTTGAGATTTTTGTCATTCGAGATTGTGCTTCCTAGATTTTTTTTCGAGATTTTTACATTCGAGATTTGTGCTTTCGAAATTTTTTTTTTTTCGAGATATCGGGGTAGACCCGGCTCGTGTGGCATGAGTCTTATGTTGACCAATTGTTTCTCGCAGACTTATAGCCAATAGATCGAGGTCATTACAACGAACAATGTATATGGGGAAACAATTTAACTGTGGCTTTATTAACTTAGGGACAGATTTAATATTCGAAACGACATTAAAATACAAATAGACTAGAATGTCCATGGTAGGTATATTATATAGTATATTTAGTAGACATTGACTACGTAGCAGCTATTTCGTGATAGGCAGTAATTTTCATTGGAATTTTGAATCTTTAAATATTTTTTACTTACTTACTTGCTCACTTTGTTTCGCATTTAAGCACAATAACCGCACGAGTTCGAATAAATTAGTGTACGTCTTTAGCTCGCCTGTAAAAATGACATCACTCCAATATTGCAAAGGTTTCCTATTACATGTCAGTGGACAACAAAAACCAGTTGTTTGATCCTCCCAAATTTGCAACTTATTTCGCCCCTAGGCTATTAACTATAGTTCTATGTCAAATGTACAATTTACCGTATAAATAAATATATATTGTGAAGTATACCTAAGAAGTTAAGGACTAACCTCAACCAGGTCTAGCTTCTCAGGACATTTCGTTTGTGTGAATTCAAAATTTTTGGAACGAATAGAAGGAACCTACAATATTTTATTCAGAATTGAAGTTTTCTCAGGACAGTTGTACTCCTTCGAATGTTTGTAAAAATTGGAAAATGCCTTAAATTGTGTTTACACTAACCACTGCGCCCGAGCTCGCTTAGCATTCTTGGTTTAAAAATTGATATTCAATATAGATGTATAAATCATTTTGACTAAAAAATATTACAGATTGGATCGAATTTGATCAATGGTTATGGATAGCTGGCAACCTTCGGATCAGATAACCTTCTTTAACGATACTATGCACAGATGAACCTCCATCGTACGTCCCTTGTGGTACCAATAATAAACACAAATTTAACAAATGCCAAAACAAAACCGTTAAAATCGTTGCTCCTTAATACTGGACATACATCAATTGTTCCATCCACTGTCAAATGAGGTAAAGTCCCAAATAAAGATATCACTCCTCCTAGCAGTGAGAGGACTGTGAATTTATATAGACCTACTCCTCCTACTGCTACCAAAAACCATGAGCGTAAGCCTCACGCTCAAGACGCTTTTAAAAACGGCCCCCAGAGGAGTCTCACGTCTATATGTTATTCTGTGCTCTTAAAATATTTGAGGCTATATTAGAGGCTATCTTAAAGATAGATAGAAAAGATTAAGTGGGCCAACAACAACTATTTGAAGAGCGACCAAATGGGTTGTATGTATGCAAAAAGATGAGTTCAAGCTGTTTACTCACTTTTCTGAGATTTGTCTTAGCATGGTATGCAAAAACAAATTCACTGACCGAGTTAGATCTCATGTTGTGAGCTCGATCTCAAAGTGCTGAGATCGATCTAAAATTGAAAACACGATGTGACACGGAGCTCGTTTTGATATGCAAAAAGATGACAAAATGATTGATTGCATGAGTTCGATCTCATAAATAGTTAAGCATGCTATTTCTCTTACTCAGTGCATAGTCAAGATGACAACATGTTAGCCAAATTTTGTTCCAAATTAAGTAGAATATAAATAGAAGGAGTCAAGTTAGTGAAGATTTCCGTCGTTTTAGTGGAAAAGATGTAAAATTGCTAACTGAAATCCCTAAAACACACGGTTGTGCTCCGATGAATGAAAATAAAAGAAAAATGAATTAAACAATTTTTTTTCTGCGTTAATTACACGTATAATTCAGATTTCAAATAAATTTTATTCCAAACTTTAATTAAAAAAGTTAATCTGCTTATTTTTGGGTATCTACATTATTTATGCCCCTATTATGTAAGACAACTCAACTTAGTTGAGTTTAGTTGTCTTCAATTCAACTCAACTTTCACACAACACAAATTAACTAACAACTTATAGACCACCACTACCATCTTTGTTGTGTTTTGACAGACAACTTTTCTATCAAGGTTGTGTATGACAATACGCACAATACCGAATTTTGAATTACATAAAACCAAGAGACAACTCAACTTTAGTTGTAGTTGTCTTACATAATAGGGGCATTATTTTTCATTCAAAAACTAAGTGGATATTTGAAAAGATAAATCATTTATTACTTTTCATTTGTCTTGTATGTAATTAAATTTTTGGTTAAATAAATAGAATGCGTAAAATTATATGGATATTTTATATAATAAATTTAGCAACTCCTTTTCCTAACTATAATATTTCTTTTCCGGTTTTGTTGACCACTATTTTGTTTTTTTAAAACTTCATATTCGCCACTTTTATGTCTTCACCAAATTTTTTTTTATGTACCTATAATCTTAAACACTGAATCAATCTTCTTCGCCTTAAACATTATGCGTGATTTTTTGGCTAGATATCCTATCACAGTCTTAGCAAAATATTTTCATACAAACGTTATCCCGGATAATTATCGGGGATTATGACTTAGCCCGGATAAAACTGTGATCGCAAATTATCATTGCTTCAAAAGTTAGCGAAAAATGCTCTCGATTGTGTCATAAATTTGATATTAGAAAATGAATCATAATTCATAATTCATAATTCATAATTTATTTATTCGTATAGACTTATACAATAAGATACAATATCTTCTTAGATAGCATAAGCTTAACTGATATCTTTAAATAATGTGTTATATGATTTTAAAAATGGAAAAAGAAGCTAACAATATTGTAATCCAATAAGAAAAAGAAAATATAAAAAAAGAGAAAAATTGAGAGAAGGATAAAGGAAATAATTAATAAGAAAAGATAGGGGATAGATAAATAACAAAATAACAATCATCATCACATTAATGTCTCCAAGTACTCCTTGAGCTTCCTTCCGAAAAGTGCTGTACAGCTAATCATCCTTAGATGTCGAGGTAGAGCGTTCCATAGACGTATCGCATTTATAAAAAATTGGCGCTCGGATACTAAAGATGCATAATGCATTGGCACAAGGGTCAACGATATAAGAGAACGCGACTGGCAGATCTTATTAAAAAGGTAAGGCGGCTGACGTGATTGCAATATATTGTTTAGCAATATTAAAGTTGTTAGTTTGAAAAGATTTCCAAGAGTAACGCCATATATAGATTTGGAGAATTGAGAAATGTGGTCATACCTTCTTACTCCATAGATATATCTTGCTATGCTGTTGTAAGCAACATTCAGTTTACGCTTGTGCACAGAATCACAATTATAAAAAAGTTCACAGCCATAGAGCAAAAGGGGGATTAGTAACGTTTTGGCTAGTACCATTCTTGTTTTTAAGGGTGTAATTCTATGGTTTGTCCACAGCATAAGAAGCCCTCCATAAACTTTCCCAATTGTCAGTCTGATATGGTTATTCCAAGAAAGTGTTTTTGTAAACATAATACCAAGGTTTTTAGCTGAATCCACGTATTCAATATGATTATTGTCATAGTATATTTTGGGAAAATCTGACGTATCAATGGACTTTTTTGAAATAACCAAGCATTTGGACTTAAGTGGGTTAACGCATAGGCCATTTTTCCGCGACCAGTTAAGAATATTGTTTAAGTCTTCATTAACTTCAACGGCTGCATTTTCGACCAGACCTAAGGGAAAACTTATCCGCATCTGAACATCATCAGCATACATATCTACTTGAGTGCTTTTTAAGCAATTGACTCACGTTTATGTTTTTGAAGTCACGAAAGCTTATAGTCCTACTTGCAATCGAAGGCTCACATTGAAAAGTCAGATGGATCAGATCGTGACGCGAAAAACCGGGTGCAGAAATTTGATTAAAATGTAGAGCTTTACACAGATGGCTGACAAAGAATACATCAAGAAGTGTATTACTGTGATCGGTAAAGTGGGTGGGTGCAGATGTATTTACTGGGAAGAGATTTAAAGCATTCATATCATTAACAAGGCACATGTCCTCAAGTACGTTGCTGTTAAAATCACCGGCAACAATAACAAACGGTGATATACAAGATAATTCATCTATAGCTCTCAAAAGAGATGAAGTATCAATGTTTCGATTTGGTCTGTATACTGAGCCTAACAAAATTGTATTGTCCTTACAAATTATTTCTACGAAGGCATAATCTAACTCACTTCCAGGTGGAGCTTTACATAAAGGTCTACAGTTCAACCTCCTGCTGACAAAAATAGCAGCCCCTCCCCCACGTCTTCCAGTTCTATCCGAACGAATAGGCTTATGAAATCCGTCTAATGAACATAATTCATTCCCCATGCTACTTGGTAGCCACGTCTCCGAGACACAAATCACGTCAACTTTCGACCCTTGAAATAAGTGCATAAATTCATCAAATTTTGGAAGTATACTCTGAGCATTTATATGACATATTTGCAAGCCTTCACGTTGACTACACATAACATTGACCATTACACGCACTGCATCATTTTGATTTAAAACATCTGTGGAATCTCTGTGTATTTCATTGAAATCAACCATTCTTAAGAAATAAGAAAAGGAGGTTCCAATTTAACCTCATTTCATATAGGAAGTAAAAACTGCAAAACACTTCTATGGAGAAGAACAATTCACAAGAAGACGAAAAATATGATGATAATAAATATTTATGAAGTACTAACTGCATTAAAAAAATTGTATATAAACATTTAAATTCAAATAAAAATAGAAATAGAAAAGAAAAAGTAGAAAAGGATATAAGAGATTTATAAAGAAAAGATAAAGTAATAACTAACTTAGTGTGTTCATGTTTTGTTGTCATCATTTAACGCTGTACTTCTTGTTATCCGTGACGTTTATTTTATAATCAAATAAAAAACTTACAAACTTGCCAAAAATAAACCTACAATTTACCTACAAATTTGTATGTATCCATATTCCATTCTCCATATTTGGAAAACGTTGTTATTCACGAATCATTTGTTTTTTAATTTGTTTTTGTTTGTATACATATTCCCATAATCTTTTATTCTTGTGTTTTTTGTATTGTTCTGAGCTACCTACATTTTCCAAATATCAATGATGAGTGCAAGTTTTATGTAGAAAGAGCCAGCCCATATAATCGTTTTTTTTTTTTTTTTTTTTTTTGTAAGCTCATATGGGATAGCAAAACGAACACGTCTACTGGTAATTGTGATTTTTCGAGCAAAATTAAAATTCACTTATTTAACTAAAACTTTATTAAAGTAACCCAATTTACTGTTTAATATCATGCTCCCATTACACTTTTACTCTCAGAAGACATAGCTACTCATTTCTTTTATTTATCCTGCTTAAAAAAAAATACACTTAAATACGACAGAGAGCTTTAAGATCGATCTCTAATCCATTGAGCTAGAACTGTTGCGAAAGAACTATTTTTTTTGCATATGAAACTGAGTCCGAGTTCCGGTTTGCACAATCGATCTCACATCTAAGTTCAAGTTTGTCAGCTCTGGCTTTGAGATCGCGCTCATCTTTTTGCATACTCCCATCAATTAGTAAGGAAAGTGTTCCGGTTTCCAAAGAGAGCTAGGAAGCTGACATTTTGAAACAAAGTGAGCACTTAGAAGTGATTTGCGGAAATTCGAACTCCAAAAGGGAGTAAAAGGGGTAAAAGTTTGTATCGAAAAATTCTTATTTTCAATGCTATCAATTTCAAAATCGGTTGGTATACAAAATTATCTTCTTCTTCTATATATATAAAAATGAATTGCTGTTCGTTAGTCTCACTAAAACTCGAGAACGGCTGGACTCAAAATCTTATATCTCGAAAAATTTGTTCAAATTTGCATACAATCTTAGGTATCGTCCCAGGAGTAATCCTGTGAAGATTGGTCAAAATTGGACAAAGGGGCGTGGCACCGCCTAAACAAAAAATATCTTGAAAACCGCCGAATCGATTGAGTTGAAACTTATGTACAGACAATTTTAGGTATCGGCTTTGGAGTGTTGCTGTAAGATTGGTCAAAATTGGACAAAAAGGCGTGGCACCGCTCATACAAAAAACATCTTCTATGGGGTGAAACTCGATGACGTTATAACTCGATAACCGCTGAGCCGATTTTCATGATTCTTTTTTTGTTTTGTTCGTATTGCTGTATTTCAGGTTTACGTAGAAAGAAAATTCCAGAAAATCGATTTTTCTCATTTTTCGCATTTTACAAAAGAACATTATTATCTAAGAACTATAAGCAATACAATTTCTGTACACGGGCAAAGCCGGGCGGGTACAGCTATCTTATTTAATTTTTCTGTACGTGTGTTGTAATCGAACTCCTCCTAAACGGCTGGACCAATTTTAATGAAATTTTTGTGTGTGTTTGAGTGGGTCCAACGTCCAAGGATGAATCTAAACGATCCATTTGGTGAAAATTGAACAAAAGGGCATGGCACCTCACATACGAACTAAACCAAAAAATCTTATATATAGAAAACTACCGAACTGATTGAAATCAAATTTTAAGAAAATATTTGTTATTGGTGCAAAGGACCTTCTGTGAAAGTTTGATCAAAATTGGACAAGGGAGCGTGGTACCTACGTAATAAAATAAAAAAATATACATTTTAATTCCTATTTCTCGACACCCATGGGAGCTAAAGTAGGTGGGATTGGAAAACGGGCCATGGCACCAGCCTTACAACAAAGTTATTTAAATCACGATATCTGAACATTGCCTGATTGAAGCATTTTACAAAACCTGGTGGGACTGGACAGAAGGGCGTGACACCTCTCATAATAAAAAAATACTTTTCAAAGTCATGGGGAAAAATTTGTCTAGACAATACAATTCGTGGGCACGCGTCCGAGAAAATATCTGTCGAAGCACACGAAGTACAGAATCAGTCTGGGACACATCGGTTAAATACAAATGAAATGAAAATGTTCGAGCAGGCAAAACAACGTTTGCCGGATCCGCTAGTACTTTATATACCTAAGAAATGAAGAAAAATCTGTTGAATTTGGAAATCTAGCTTGGGACTTGAGTTCTTAGCGACAGGAAAAAAAGGATTCAGTTTGTATGGACATTTTTTTTTTTTGTTTCATTCTGTAACGGGATCGAAGACGCGGATAAATGCTAGTGATGTAAAAACCTTATCCAGCTTCAAGCACTTGCAGTAGTGGATGCCTATGAGAAACTTTTAGCCGTCTCGAGAAATCTTTGGCCGGTAGCAGTAGGTTGTAGCTCACTTTCATTCACCAAAATTAAAATTCATACAAAGGAGACACTAGGTCTAGGGCTGCATGCAAATCTTTTGCACCATAACTTTCTTGTTTAAAATTATATCACAGCACATCTTCAACACATTTTTGTGTTGCAAATAACATGCAGTTTTATCGAAAATAAGTTGAGAAACAACAAACCCCAATTTAGATTAAATCAAACCAATTAAACTCAAAAAGTATACTGGATAGACGGGGGTTTCCATCGAGAAAAGTACTTTCCTTTGATGTGTTGCACTATCTATATCCATCTGAATAGCCGGATGCTGTGGACTAAAAGCAAAGATTTCATTCCAAACTATATTGTGCATGCAACATATAGCTCCGTTTGCGGAAATGGATACACGCTATATTGATGATAAGCACTCAATCATCGGACCGACAATTAAATCGAGAACAACATTTGCTCCAAAGCAGCACACAAACGCCTGAGTGCTCGAGATGCACATTTGTAAGAGGACCTCAACCCCAAGTGTTACATATCATGGTGTACAATGGAAAGTGCAATGCAGCGGCTCCTCTTTTGTTTCCTGCTTCCTGCATGGTGCAGCAGTAGCAGCAGCAGTAATGGAGAAAATACGTAAGTGATGGAATTATTGCTTCATATTGGATTTTAAGTGGACAATGTTTGTGTTAAACTTTTGCGTTGCGTATGAATATGACTTTCTAATAAAAGTTTAATTATTCCGGAATTTAATACAAAACCATATTTATAGAGTATTGAAAGGAGAGTTCAATATTTAGTATCCAATTAAGTTGGGTACCTAGAAGAATTATCAAATAAATATCTTGTTTTCGTTTCAATTTATTTAATGGAAATGTGTAACACAAACGTTTGACAGATATACCTAAAATATATCTATTTCTTCCCTAGATATATGTATAAAGAGAGTTTAATTTCCAAGTGAAATTATTGTAAAATCGGTCATAATATCTAGTACCGTATGTATGATAAACCTTCAAACACAAGGTTAATTTTATGTTTCTGGTCGAGACTGGTCGTCTGTTTTATAGTGCACACAACTGCACAAGTACAAGAGCAGAGATGGTATTTGACATCCACCACCTAATTAAGAACTGTCGGTTTAAAGAGGACATATTTTTACTATTAGGATTTGTCCGTCATCTATGTGCAAGATTTTGGGTAACAAGATTACATTTTTGCGGAAATTAAGGTAAATGAAACGTCTTCGCTTTTTAATATGTAATATATATGCAAGTTCTTCCGCTCTACGATAAAATTTTTCGATTTTGCATAAAAGTTTTCGACGTTTTCAAGTGTACATTTTTCTCTGGAATGTTGTGTGTATGAGATAAGAACGCCATAATGATTTAAGCAAATTGAGGGAAATTCTAAGCCACTTGTTGCTTTCAGCGCCACCTGTTTGTTAATAGTGAATTGAATTTAGGCAGCTGCCAGCCAGCAGCTCTCCGACTGGGGAGAAAATCAAGAGTTGTTGCCAGCAGGTTGTTGTTTTAATTAGCATGTGAAATGTGCCTCAACTGGCAGCTACTGGCAACTACTGGCAACCACTGGCTGGGGAGGTTTCATAAAAACGCAACTAGTTTAAATGTTGACATTTAAAGCGAAGATAACACATAACCTCAAGAGGTTCGTTCAAATAATGCCACAATATTCATAACAAAATGGACTATTTAAGCGTATTGTATACGCTGGTCGAATATGAGCCTACTTTTTCAAGAGGAGGCTGGAAGCAGCGTTACTCTCAATGGACTCTGTTATCGACAAAGATGATCGCCGACTATTATTTGTGATTCACAATTAGCGCGATATCGAACTGAAAGATGTTTTAAGATAATAAACCAAAATGTCAAACTGCCGGAATAAGTTAGGTAAAAAAATCATCGCACGAAATGGACGAGTCAATTGGCCATTCATTTAACGCCACTGGATTGTTTCTTGTGTGAATATGTTAGGTCATTAATCTATGGCGACAAAGTTAGCAAAGATTGACGCTTTGATTGATTGAACCTAAATTACTCTTTACAGCTTCTTTTTCTTCTTCTTCTTTTCCGGAAGCTGCTGTTGGCAGCAACACCTTAACTCCTCCTGAAGCATAAGACGACGGACAGGTCCCTCCATCTCTCACTGTTTGCAGCTCGATACCTCAGCTGTATCCACGATCGCAAATGTTGGGACTGACCTCCCGTCAAAATAGTTGATCTCCATGCTGTTCTTGGCCTACCAACTGGCCTTACACCTTGAGGGTTCCATTGGAAGCACTGTTGTCATCTGGTTTAATCAGTGTATAGCCAATCCAGCGCTATTTCATCAGCTTGATGTCAACATGCACTTTTGTTTTTCCAGTTCTAAGCCACATGTCATTGTTCGAAATTGTTTTCGGCCACCGGATCTTTAGGACGTAACGCAGACAACGATTAACAAAGGCTTGTAACCTGCTCGAGATGTTGGTGGAGCATTTCCACGTTTCACATGCGTAAAGCAGTACTGATTTTACATTGGATTCAAACAGTTTTAATTTGGTGTGAAGCGTTATTTTTTTTGATTTTCAGAGTGGTCCGTTCCACCATCTGGTGACACATAAGATATAAATACCCAGATAGTTGAACTGCGTGACCTCTTCAATGGTCTCCCGTCACAATATAACCTGCTGTTGTTGGTCTCGGGTAGTGTGCCTAGTTTTTGTCCTGTTGGCGTTTATCCTTAAGCCACCTCCCCGTTCTGTTGCAGTGAATTTGGTTAATGGTACCAATATTGCTTGCCAGGAAACAGATATCATCAGCGTAGTCCAAATGGCTTAGGGGGTTCCATTGGATACCAAGTATGTCTCGTTCGTACCCACCGTGGCTGTCATTACATCATTGACCGCAAGTAAAAACAAAATCGGTGACAGTACATATCCTTGTTTTACTCTTTGTCGCACTTCAAATGCATCGGAAAGCTGACCATTGTGCAAAACGAAACACCTTGCGTTGTTGTGTGAACAATTTTTTCAGGAACGCCTCTCATAGGAAGCGACTCCAGATGAACTCACGATTAACGCGAACATGAGAAAGAGCGGTGATTGGTACTCTGACAATTGCTCAAGAACGATTCGCACGGTGTTAATATGATCGACGCATGATCGACCACTTCGAAATCTCGCTTGAAGCTTCTTAAGCGTCGATTTAATCCTGGACCTTATCCTCTCGAGAATGATAGTTGCCATCAGCTTTGGGAATACGGACAAAACGGTGATACCACGCCAATAATTGCAGTTCTTAAGATCACCTTTTTCGATATCTTCAACAATAACTCTGTCCTTCCATTCGTTGGGAAAGGTTTCATTCTCCCAAGCAGCCTGAACAAGTGGAAACTAAATACAATCCCCTGCGTCTGGATCCGCTTTCAGGAACTCGTCAGGTTTACCATCCAGTCCAGCTGCCTTGTTATTTTTTAGAAGCCGGATCGCGGTTCTTATTTCTGCACTTGTTGGGGGGTTGACGTATGTCTAGCAGTTGATAATGATTTGCATTTGTACTCGGGTCATCATTGAGCAGTGCACAAAAATGCTCCTTTCACCTTCGCGGTTGGTCTTCTAGTCACACTAAAAGGTTGCCGCTCATATCTAGCACAGGGTGGTTGGTGCTACTTTCTTGACCTATAAGCAGCGAACCTTCCAAATACCTTCGTGAGAGGAAGCCTTGAGTGTTTTTTGTTTTAAGAGCTGTAACAGGAATCCAAATTTGTATTCATTATGGAGAATCATTTAAAACATGATGGGCCTTACCAATAATAATTTTTAGTCTTCACTTTAAATGTTTTTTAGGTTACATTGAATATTTTTATATGGAAATGTTTGCCATTGTGAGTTCGTAAAATTTAACCTGAACACCAAAAATGTTTTATTAAAACCGTGCATAGTGCCAAACCGCTGGAACCACATTGGAAGAGATCAGTGTCTTCCATATTTTGGAAGAAATAACTCGTCATTGTCTGGTAACGTTAGCAAATGACTGTAACGCGAACTTGGGCAATTTTGGTTGTTCACAAACCCACAATGAATTTTCCACGAAATTTTCGATTTTCAAAAGCTTTATGATTAATGGTCAAATAATGCTAAACATATACAACGAGCGTCAGAAGTGATTACCTTAATACCAATCCACTTTTAAATTTTATTTATGGTCTTGAAAATGCTCTTAAAAACCAGCATTCTGTAAAAAGTTTGATAAGGAAACAAACATAAAAAACATAGTTATTTAATTCCCAAATTTCACAAACAAATGAAAACATCACTGATGTTTACTCACTTTTGACGCTCACTGTACAGTACATGTCAAAGAACTATCAAAAATGACAGCACGGTTTGAAACCGTATCAAAGATCTACCTGTATGAAAAAAAAACACCTTTGCATGCCCGAAATTGTCCTCAAATTCGAATGGTTATAAAATTAAGTCTCAAATTTTGACGTCATTTCATATTTATGCGTCCTATTTCCAAAAAAAAAGCTCTTACACTCTTAAGAAAAATCATCCTTTATGTCATTTAACAAAATGAAATAACCCCAAGGATTCTGCTACACGAATCATTTATTAAGAGTGGAACCAGCATTTTTTCCTTTTTTTCTTGTTTTCAAATAAAAGAACTAGCATTCAAGACCCAACTGTGTCACCCATGCATACTAGTTCGTTTGGCACACCCCAACTGCATTTTCAATTCAATTTGATTACTCTACACCAAACGACCTGTACGACATCTTCCTTGAACTTTCCCATTCCTGGGGTTGGCTTTTGAAAAACATGCACTTGTATTCCGAGCATCGACTTGAGCACCCACGCTCCGGGTTCACCAAGAATTTGAATACTTCTAATTAGTGCGTGTTAAGAGACTGAGACGACTTCACTCAAACTCACTGTGGAACTGTCTTCCACACTTGACCTTAACTCGAGCAATGGAAATTACATAATACTACAAAAGTGTACCTACTCTTACGTTCTTTGCTTCTGACAGTGCCACAAACCCACTCTGAATTTACAACAACGCCACTCGAAACAAACGTAAATAAATCATAACTCGTCACATAATCTGACAGCGTATATTTTGGCCAGAACATAGCACCAAATAAATAAAATATGACAGCCAGACACTCTGGCCCATTGTTTTTGCTTATTCATTCGGGTCTGCCGATATGCTTGCTTGCTTTGCACGCTGGTGTTATCCTTTTGGTTAATTAACTCCAACGGAAAGCACTGCGTTTTCGAATGAACACATTTGTCGGCCAATGCCTCGCGATTTCTTCCATAATTCATATATCATATCGCATGACAATAGTGCGAGTGAATAAATGCAGCGGCGGACGGCGTACTGAATTGTGTAACCGTCGGCGTCGCCTTGATGCCAGTGCAACAATAGAGAATGTTATTATTTAGTTTGATGTGTTAAATTTGATGCCTGATGGTTACTGGTATGTAAATAAACAATGGGCCTTCACTTCTGAATCCTTGAAGTTGGATGTTACGCTTTCACTATTGAAACATGTAAATCGGATGTTTGAAGTAAAACTTTTTGATTGAATGGATAAACTGTGAAAGTGGATCAAATGTTTTCAAAACTATAGAGGTCACGGTGAAAATCATTCACCCCTATTGTCGTCGTCGTCTGTCGCAAACGACTGGCGACGTTTGTCGTGTCGAGTCGTTTGGAATTTGGTATTGCGTAACTGAAACGACTCGACTCTCTGAACTCTCACATCCCACATACATTCCACAAACTATGACACATTGGATTTGACATAACAGTCGACGAATTTATATTTGGTCTGGTGTTTTGTTTGTGACTTGGTTAATTATTTAATAAAATAGAATAGTGTGACATGTTTTTTGAAAGCAGTGACCAGGCAGTGAAGAAGAAGAAAACCAGAAAAAAGTGCTGGTAAAGTTAAGGAAGGAAATTCGAACCAAATCCAATCCATTGGATTTGCCCGACATTAAGTGGGTGGTAGAAATAATTTAAATTGCATACATTGTGTTAATAACAATTATTTTCAGATTTTAAATGTATTTTAGACTATCGAAGTCGAAGGTGGTCCAAGACAATTCAGAGATAAGGATATGCCGATTAAAATCACTTGTTGTTAGTCCCTTTTCTCCATTTCTTTCACTAAATGTTGAAATTGTCTTTTATTTGTGATTTTCACTTTAAAGAATATGTAACTATCTTTTCGTTAGATAAATATTAAATACACAAACTTTTCTTTAACACTTGATCACGCAGTTGTTAAAACTTACTGCAAACTATATCAGTTGCAGCTCTTTTTATACCCCTGTGGCATATCCGCAAGGATACAAAAATACGATACCCAGGTACTGCATCCTTCCGCTTTCTGTGTTTTTAATCATATTAATGATTTTATGGCCTTAATTAGGGTCGTCGTGTAATAACTTATTACTTGAGCGCGTAGATTTATATGGTCCAAGACAATTCAGAGATAAGGCTATGTCGTCCCATTGCCGATTAACCTCACTTTTGTTAGGCCTTCGTGAATGATTTTGCCAAAGGAATATTTTTCTGCATTTCGTTCACTAAATGTAGAAATTGCCTTTTATTTGTTACATATCTCCATTCTGCAAAATAACTATAATTGTCTTTTTGTTAACTAAAAATTAAGTACACATACTTTTTTTAACACATTTATCACACAGTCTTCCGCAAAATAGTCGACGACAGAAATGTATCATTTCCACGACACCCGTCGTTACAAAACGCCTCACGCAATATCGACGATCGTCGTCGAAAAATACAATCCACATTTTTTGACATTTCAGACGCCATTTGTCGATCGTCGCCACGACAAAAGTCGTTTATTTTCAGTCGCCAATACCAAACAGTCGTGTCGCTTTTTTTTAGAGTCGTAAACGACGACGACAATAGGGGTGATTGTATTTAAAAATCACTACCCGATAATAGACAATTGGAGGTGTTTGCATGATGTTATATACGAGTATACACTTCCATTTTCATTCTTATATAATCTTCTCATTTGAAAAATGCGATTGATATGGTCTCCACGTAGTTAAGTAAGACCACAATTCATTAAGAGTGAAATATAGATGATGGGCCTGTTGCCCCTCTGAAGCCCCCCTTCTTGGGGTCACTGTTAGATTGGGATTATTTCTCTAAATTCATGCGATACATGCGAAACATGTAAACATATAGACAAACATTGCATACACTCATACTCGAATCTACTCCAAATCCAATAGTGAACCCAAGCATGTGGGTTGCATAAATATTTTGCGGTGTGCTATACAAATGCTGTTCCAAAATGTAAGTTTAAAATAAAAAAAAACGCTCAAAGTCCGCCAATATTCCTGGCTAACTGGCACGGAAAAGAGGTCACCAAGTCCTATGATCTTGGAGGCCAATTATCAGTCGGCTTTTTAATAAATTTCGGCAGCTTTACTGTCATCAGAGAAAATAATCGAGCGGTGTCAAGACACATGAGATGACCTAATTTCTCCTTGACAACTTCGAGCGTTTCGTCGCTTGTACGGCATGTAGTGCTGCGTCTTGTTGGAACCACAGCTCGGATGTATCGATTTTGTCGAGCTCTGGCCACAGAAAATCGGTTAACATCGCTCTATACCTGAGACAATTGACGGTAACGGTGTCTCCTTCCTCATTTCGAAAGAAACAAGTTCTGATGATGCCGCTATACCTTAAACCGCACCAAACAGTCAATCTTTGTGGATGCATTGATTCTTGGACGAGCACTTGTGGATTGTGTTCGCTCCAATATCGGCAATTTCGCCAAAATTGGGATTAGTCCGAGAAGATAATTTTTTGGCCAATATCCGGATCCCCGGCCAAAATTTCCAGCACCCAGTTAGCACGTTCGGCAAGCCTGAAACGTTGCACGATGAAATTGCAAACATTACTGAATATTTTGACAGATGGGTGCCATTGGTAACTTTGACAGCTGTCGAAACTTAACAAATGGAAAAAGTATTATTGCTATCTGGTCACCCTGTATTATTAGTAGTTGACCCAAGGAGGAGTTTGGGAAAGTATAGGCCTTTAGAGGAACAGAGGAACTCCTGCATTTATAGCAAAGGAATCCGATTATGTATATAAAATCTAATCTTCTTTTTTTTTTTTGAATCGGTTGAATGCGAGCGGTCTTCATGCAAGAAGAAAAATTCTTCTTCGAGTACGAGATTTTGAACAGCTTAGTACAGGTGCTAGTTCGGGTATATAGAGTCAGAGTTCTATGGGTGAAATTGTATGTCAAATTTCAAGCGGACACTAGCAAGCACAACATTGGATCAGTGCTGCTACAAAATCGTATTTATCTGATGTATTTCTGGCTACATCCTTTTTGACTCGGTCCGACGTCGGCCACCCTTAACGATCTAGTTCTAAAGCTTGTTAAGATAGCACCTTATTTATAGTTATCAGATAATCATGTTAGGTAAGTATTTTTTACCTAGAGTTAAATGACTCCGAGGAATAACATAATGTACGTCGACCTTTAAGGGTTAGGTCGACGAACAATGCATTTTCGTTACATATGAAAGGCATCCACGAATAAGGTCAAATTATCTACGACCATAGGAGGAATGGGCACAGTTGCTCAGTGGTTAGTGTGCTGGACTACTGTGCGAGGGGTTTCAGGATTGATGCCCGAAAACACAAATTGCACCTTAACACATTCGTTGCCAAGCCAATTTTGGCAATATTTCTGAAGGTGAAATTAGAAAATTGTTGGATGTGTTTTAACCGTTTTTTACATCATTCAAATATGAAATGGCACACAATGTTTCCACAAAGGCCATGTCATACACATGTGAATGACGGGACATTGGCAAGATAAGGTCGTGCCATTCAATAACGCACGACACTATGAACAAATTGAATAGAAATTAAGGAGACTTATCCGTGGTTAGAACGCTGTACTTCGTTTAAGCAAATCTGGAAAAATATGACTAATAAAAGCAAACAACATTTTGTTTTGCAAAATTAACTGAAAAAAACACACAACTTTTTCTCACTTTAGACATTTTTGAAATATTCCAAACATCATGTCATTCATTTTTGAATGTCATGGCCTTATAGAGACATGCAACTAGTATACGACCGCATACACATATAAATGACGTGGCCCCCACCGAAACATGAGTGTCATTGAATGACGTGAAAGTGAATGTGTTAAGGTTTTTTCCACAGCGCCATCTCTCGCAAACGTCTGACAAACATCCGAGAGTATAACTCTCCTGAAAAAGCTTTTCAATTCAGCCGTTCAAACTCGGCATTGGTCCCTTTCATTCGTCCCAAAAATAAAAACTCACACAAACGAAGAGAAGCTAGACTTGCTAGAATGCCTCTACAGACCTGTTGCGCAAACATTACTTCTTTTTTAAAGAAGGAATAAACTGTGATCCAATGATTGGTCAGACAGAATCCACCTGTCAGTCTTTTTTTTTTTTTTTGTAAATTGAATTTCGGGCTATTGATCTTATCACCACTCCAAACAGATGTCACTTATTCTGGGGAACAATACAATAGAATCGTTTGAAAAGGTTTCCAAATAATGTATATTCCATTCAACAAATTCTTTTAAAGGATGTACGCTTCACAATTATAGTGGATTTTATTTAATTATTAACATATACAGAACAAAAAAAAATGTTCGGTGGCGTATACGCAACTAAATTAAATTCAATCATTTCTTGCTATTTAGTTTACCCAACAAATCACATTAATTAACTAAACAAACACAAGAATAGAATGTCCAGTGGCATAATTTTGCAGCACCCCTTTTTTCTAAAAATGGTATCCTCACGTAGCCGAATGGGGGGACATCGTTGTTGAAACACTTCGTGACTAAAGTCCTGCACTATAGTCTGTCCCATCTGTGTAGCGTGTGTTATGCATTGCAAATTCTATTGGCGCAGCACATACACTTAATTGCCAACAAGAGGCAAGTTTGCACATGGTAACAAAACAAGCTGCTTTGGACTAGTTGTAAATCTAATTTGTTAATAAAAAAAATATATATGTTTATGTATAATTTTTATTTTATTTTTATTTCTAGAGAGCAAAATGTTTACGCTTCTGTTGCAGACAATGTCAGAATGCTATTTTTGTTTTTAGATATTTCATTCTCATCCCTGATAAGGATAAATTGAATTTTGTGGTGACCCCTCTAGGGAAACCGTAGCACTACTGCTCAGATGCATCAGATGCGGATACGTTTTAGAGTTTGATTTTTTTATTTATTTTTTTTGTGGTATAAGCGTCAATAATTCAATTTCATTTGAGAAAAAAAAAGGATTTTCACATCTCTCGATTTAAAGTGATAAAATGTTTATACACTTTGTGTATTAAAGAGGGAAAATATATACACCTCTGATATATGAAGTTTTATTCAGCCATGTGGAGTAGAAGTACGAGTATCTGTAACAGTTAAAATGATGGACGAGGTATAAAGCAACCATTTGTTGGGGTGAATTGAAAGTGACTGTGCAATACATACTCGTAGAAAGGCATTTGGTTTTTGTGGGATGGCGGTCCGAAACGCAGCCGTGGTTGATATATTATTCATGAATGCTTTGTGGGGATATTTTAGGGTTGGTTCTGGCCTAGACCGGCTATAAAAAAAAAATATTATTTTTGGTGCATTTAGTTTTAAACATTCTACACTAAAGTGACATGAGATGATAGAAGTCACGTGGAATCGGCTTCGTTTTCCGAGTTCTCGGATTCGTTAATTTAATTTAATAATAAAGTGATGCCAACTGATAAAAACAATGTGTAATGTGACAGCTGACAGTTCGGGGTTAGTAAAAATGGAGCGCTATACGAAATAACAACGCATTTTGATTGTTGAGCAATATTTTACAAATAATGAAGGTTTATCAGCTACAGTCCGCAATTTTCGAACAAAATATGACCATTATAGTGATTTAAAACCATCAACTGTGAAGAGAATAATTGAAAAATTCAGGGGGACTCGATCAATTAGTGATCTTTAACACACTGGGTGTCCTGTCACAAGTCGTTCAACAGAAAACATCGTAGCAGTTCGCGAGAGTATTGCTGACAGTCCAAGAACATCAATTCGACACCGTAGTCAAAAACTAGGCATTTCGAGAATCTCTCCACAGCGAATTCTCACTAAAGACTTGAAACTTCATGCTTACAAAGTACAATTGGCTCAAGAACTGAAGACTTCTGACCATGCAGCGCGAAGAGAGTTTGTTGAATGGATTTTGGAACAACAACAAGTGGATGCTGATTTTTCGAACAAAATCATCTTCATCAAGATTTTTATCTTGATGGCTTCGTTAATCGTCAAACTTGTCGCATTTGGGGTTCAGAAAACACACGAGTAATTGTTGAGAAACAAATGCATCTACAACGCGTGACTGTTTGGTGCGGATTTTGGGCTGGAGGCATTATCGGACCATTCTTCTTCGAAAATGCGGCTGGTGAGGCAGTGACAATTAATGGTGTTCGTTATCGTGGCATGATAACCCAGTTTTTAATGCCTAAATTACAAGATATGGATTAGGATATGGATTACATTTTGCGTGAATTATGGGACACCCTTCAGATTTCCAATAGATGGTCATACAAAATTCCAAAACGATCAACAAAGAAAAAAATTGTTGTTTTTTTTTTAAATTTGGATAGAACAACGTCTGTCGGGTCAGCTAGTTTTCAAATAAATTTTAGTTAAGGCTGAAATCATTTTCTTTTTGCGCGATTTATATTTTTAGTCGCAAAGTTGTAACTCAGGCATCAATGAGAAATGCTTCGCAATCAGGCACTAGTGCCTACGAATACTACACTCGTTTTCAGATGCCAGTAGTAGATTCGGATGTTTATTGAATCAACTATTTCGCTGAATAGGCAGCAAAATAATACGTCTTGATCCCAAATCCTCAGTGATACGAAAGCAAGCCAGCTCTACATTGAGATGGTCCAGTCAACTTAGGTTTTACTTAGTCAACCGTTGTTACACGACTTATTCATGTCTATCACAGAATCCGTCGTACTCGGAATTTTGTTACGAACCCCGAAAGAACTACCACAGAATCCGTCGTAGTAGAAATTTTTGCTATGAATCGAAATTCGTAGCAAAATGTTCTAATAACGGATTAGTTATTTCGGCGTTCGTAACAAAATTCTGTGATAGACATGATTGACTTAAAGTCCACAGTGATCGATCCACGCAAAGATACCGAATACGGTTAGGGACGACGGCGAACTCAGGCAACTAATGTCATTCGAACACAACACCTACCTCACGTTGATTTACTTTAAAAACTGTGGATCTTGTAAAAAACAAGTTCATGAATATTTCAATTTTAACAGGGTGTTCCGAAATGTAACTGATCCCACTGAGTGAATGGATAAAGTTATCGAATCAATTTTTGAGCAAGTATTCAATAGTAGATACTTATCACAGCAAACTTTCAACGCCGCTACCAGCCGATTTACTGGCACCAACGCTCGATAAACGCTCTCAAAACGAATTAGTCAAAGACCTCGAACATATAATATGGTACACTAGGAATCAGTACATAACCCGTCTCAAGGAACATGTCAGTAAATACGTTTACCAGGACTTATAAACGTTAACCTAACCTTACCCTTAACCTTGGGCCCATAAAATACCTCGGAGTCATACTAGATACTAGGCTATCTTTCAAAGAACACCTTAAGTGCGTAAGTCGCAAAGCAGCCAAAGCCAGCGCTGCTCTCTCAAGAATCATGCCCAATACAGGAGGCCCTAGACACAGTCGAAGGCTACTATTGGCCAGAGTAGTAGAGTAGTGGTGGAAGAGCAGCGGCGCCAGTACGAACTAAAAGAAGAAGAGCAAGCTGCCCAAACCGGCCAAACCCGGCCGATGTCACTAAGGTTGCGTAGCATAGAAGAGTGGCAACAACGCTGGAATGCATCCGATAAAGGCAGATGGACGCATGAGCTTATACCACAAATTCAGCCATGGATAGAGAGACAACATGGGGAAATAGGATTCCACCTAACACAGTTTTTGACAGGTCATGGATGTTTTCGCTCATACCTGCACAAATTCAAGCATGATGACAGCCCCTACTGTCCACAATGTGTTGATTGCCCTGAAAATGCCGAACATGTGTTTTTCCAATGCCCACGGTATCAAGGCGAGAGGGAAACACTGAGGGAAAAACTAGGCGTGACACCAACCCCCGAAAATATTATTGGTGAAATACTTAAAAAGCAAGAAGCTTGGGATGCAGTGATGGAAAACACGAAGACCATCATGAGTAAATTAAGAATACTGGAGCGTGAGAGAAAAGAGTCCAACAGGACTACCACGAATCCAGATGACAACTAAGTCAGGACACCCCCCTACGATGAAATGCAAAGACGGCGGTACCGTAGGGAAAATGGGTAAGAAGGGAGAAGGGGTTAGTGGGTAAAAATCCCAGACTGTTACTGGGTACGAGCCCGGTTTCGTCTCTCGAAGATTACCACCTCCCAGCGAAAAAAAAAAAAAAAAAAAACCCTTAACCTTGGGACCGACTCCGTCTATCCAGCCATATATACGACGGAACCTATAAAAGAATCGAATGCCATAACAATTTCTTTACCCTAAAATTCAGTGGAAAGCCTAAGAAGCTTGAAGCCAGCTTATTTAGAAACTCTGCAAATTTGGAAAAAACGCATACATCCACCGAATAACTCACAATCGGCATTATAAGCCTGATAGAGAGAAAGTGTAACTATAACTAACTAACTGTCTCAATTCGTTTCTCCCGGTCTCTCACTGCCTATAGGGTACAAAGCCTATTGGGGAGCGACTGCAAACTTTCTCTGCCTTTATGTGGAGGTGATCAAATCCATTGGCTGCGGAGTGCGGATCAGGGATACAAAGAGCCAATTTTTGCATCGTATATAATGCGGCTCATAACAGTTCTATTTTTTTTTTTTCGTCACCTCACTTAACATAGCCATGAGTTTGTTGAAGATTGCATTAAAAAATTTGACACACAAATTGGGCCTTCATCCAGATGTAATTGCAAATTACAATCCCAATGCAATGACAATTTGACATTCTGCAACACTCAGGGCCATCAAGGGACTACTTTTAAATTGGATATCGCAGCATTTTATTAGGTAAACATTTTCCAACCTATTAGCTCGTTTCCATTTTGAAATAACGAACCAATCAATGGATAAAGTTGCATGAACGCCCCATAGGACGACACGTTCCAAAAAAATAAAAAAAAAATAAACCATCTGTGAAACTTTATCGAATTTATAAATGTTTTCCCGCAGGAAACAATTCAAATGTACACGTATAAATGCCGCCATAAAATATTGGAATAAAATATCCATATACACACGAATGTGCGAAAGTGTGCGATGCAGGTGTACGAGCATGCATATTCCCAGTACGGTCATCACTCGAAAACGAGATGTGAGGCCAGAATTAAAAACTATATCGGACAGGCTGGCGGAAAGATATACCCACAGTACATGTATCTTTCCGAGGTGGGAAAATAAAATTAACGACAACGATGAAAATTTCCAAATTGATGATGAGCCGTCATGATAAATTTTCTGCTTCGCGCATGAAGGTGATAGACGAGCCGGTATTGTGGCATTTTAAGCAAATACACTTTTTGCTCTGCGGTATGAAAGTGTGAGGTAGAATAAAATTCGAATGGCGGCAGTTCTAGTTCCTGCATACGGTGGTAAATATTTCACAGTAAAACTAAAATTGGAATTTCAAATTTCGCATGTACTAGCGCAAATATCAAAGAGCACACATCACGAAGCGGCTGGCATATTGGCATCAGTGGTGGTGACAAAGCTGTATTTGTGTGTAGATATGTAGCGATAATATTTTTTATGGAATTTGTCAATTCCTATTTCAATTTGAACAGTTGGATCCATAAAAATAGAACCATTTTATCACGAGGGAAGACCATAAATCATTTAGAAGGGCGAATGTTTTAGGCACGCCAACAGAGAGATAGGAAAAGTCCACAGATGTAGAAATGTATGCATATTCAAATGCATATCAATCTCCTGATGGTTTATGCGGGGAGTCATGATTTGGAGGATGTAACTGAGGGCATATGGAACAATTGGAAATTTCGTTCCCGATGTTTTTGTTTTATGTGTGTTATGTTCGATCCGGAGTTGACATATTTCGAAATACGTCAAGAAGTGGGGGGATGCTAGGATGCATTCAATAAATGAATGAAAATATTTGAGCCAAAAAAAAGGTACTTAGGATATTTGATCTACTGATTGCTGTTTGTATTAGACTCTCGTTGAGCAAAAGCAAAAAATAATAATTTTCTAATGGTCATTCGATACGTCATTGCCATGTTTTTACAGTTACAGGTTGCTCGTTATTGAATTTTGCAGGAATAATCAATAGTAAAATTAACACTCAGTTAGTGTTAGTGTAATGGATTTAAAATTGTCAATTTTTGTTTGAATGCTGGAAGTCATTTTTAACTAAGTAAGTCGTTTGTGAGGTGACTTCCATTCAACGGAAAAACAAGTAGTTACAAAACGACTACAAGTCTTGGAAAATTACGGATCTAGAGTAAAAAAGGGACATCAACGTACGAACAATAAGTCCATATAACTGCCATCAGAAAGTGCGATTGGATAGGCCGGACAGAAAGCGGATTCACATTTCAATATTCATAAGAGGACATATGGCTATCGCCGGATTAACAAACTGCCAACGAAATTGCCAACATTGCGATTGATGCAACAATCGATTTTCTTTTTGTAACGAAGGCAAGAACTCGGATATCCAAAACACCCCAATAAAAACAATAGTGTGAGGAAGTATGACGCCGAAAATCTACAAGGGACTGCCAAAGTCATCGTCCATTGTGTGTCCCGATATTTTACGATAAGTCCTACCGCAGCAACAACTAGTGCTGAAGAACAATGGCAACACTGCCAACCAAGGAAGAGTTACCACAATGGAAAGAGAACGAGCTAGGACAAAGTTGAGTTACAAAGGACAACCTAAATTTAAAAACACTTTCAACAGAAAGAGGCACCCAATATCGACTAATCGGACAGAACGTCACACTAGATAGCAACAACTTCGAGGTGATAAGGGAACTTGTCATCATCGGCTCTGGTAAATCGAGGTCTCATAAGAAAACAATCGAAGAACAACTGCAGTCAGAAGCTGTTTCATTGGATTTAATATAAATAAAGAATGCTCCCAAACAACTAAGGAGGCTCTGTATAAGATCTTAAAAATCCCTGTCCTGGCACGGATCTGAGGCATGAACTCTTTTAAGGTAGAATGAAGATGTATTTGGGCGAGAGAAAATTTCTTCGTAAGATATTTATTTCGTTCCGATTAAGTTGAACTTGAACAACATCGACCTAGTCAAAATCTGCTGAAGGTTTAAGATAGGGTTTAAGATAGCCAATGTAGAATGAATAGACGTTAGGGGTTCAGGCGCGCTGACGTGGAAAACGACGACAACCACTAGATGCAGCCACTGGAGGCAGCTGGCAAAGTTTCAGGCTAAATAGAGAGACTTGTTAGTTGAGGCCTTGGTTCACCATGGACTTTATGAGTCCTCTTAGTACATAAGTAAGGAACATATTTAGCCATATTGACAGATATAGAGATTTTGAAATTTTCACCGAAAACAATATCGTCCTCTTTCTATACGTATAATGTTAAGAAGGTCTAGAGTTCAATGGTTTTAGAAACTTCAGACACAAAGGTACCTGCAACAGTCTGTAAGAAATAAGATCAAATAAAATGCATAAAATGATAAAGCCATTTACAATTATTATAATGAACGGACAGAGAAGAAACGAGTTGATTGCAATTGTAATCATAGTCATAGTTTGTTTCCCAGTTACCTACTTAATGTGTGCATTTTTTAAGACAGAAATTTAGCATACCTCTGCAAATTCGGCAAGTATACGCGGTTGCTAGTTCCTGATATTTAAAAACCAGCGAAATATTTAATTTTGACTCAATAGCGAATTCAGTAATGTGAATAACTGCAATTTACCTGGAATTTCTTGAGCAATATTTAAAACGGGTTCTGCGACATCAGCTTGAAGAAATTTTTGAAAAATTCTGCTTCTGCCAATGGAAAGTTAGATATATAAAAAATGAAAATATAACCACATCTATACGATTTTTATTTTACCAAAATGAGGCAACCAATTTAAAGACGACCAAATACAACAGAATATTAATTTCTTTACTAAAATCGAATTAAACAAATTTCGAATTATATTTTGATTTCAAAAATACAGCAATAAACAAAAACGTCAACTTGATAGAATACTCTACGAAGCTAATAAATTTATTAAAAGGGATAGTAACAGTGAGCAGAAATAATAAATTCCAAGTGGCTTATCAGCAACGAATTTGATAGAACACAATGGGCCTTACCAATAATCATTTTTAACCTTCAACTTAAATATTTCGACGGTCACAATAGATAATTTTATATGGAAATTTTCGCTATTGTGAGCTCGCAAAAGTTAGCCTGGACACTAAAAATGATTATTAGTACCGCGGAATGTGTCTCAACGTTGTTGCTTAAAATTAATAATTCCATTGATATGTTGCTGATATGTGGTTGGGTGTGTATGAATCGGGTAGGCGCTGACTGGCATCAACTTGGCGGTGCCCAGCTGTTGTAACTTTTTCATACACATCAATTGTGCTTATTTTACCTCCGCGTGGTAACCACCGGGTACTGGCCTCGCCCTTCCGGGCTTGGCTTGCTAAACTTATAAGCGCGAGTGTTGAACACGAAGAAAATAGCAACACTATAATGCTCTGTCGGAAAGACTGACTGAACGAGTCTCAGAAGTCTTACATGAGCTCCTCAGAAAGAGGACGTACGGCGGATGAATTCACGCGATTGAATCAACGGTGACGTCAACAGTCGGCATGACAGATACCTTAATGGGCTACTTCGACGTATTTGGAGCTGAGGCCATTAAGGATTTTTTTTTTCAATACTAGTCAGGGTGTTGAAATAGAGATGGTGGCGGAAGAGCCCTTAATGGGTCAACGGCAGCACTCAAATCCCCGAAGCGGGTTACTGACTCCGGAATATCCGGCCCCTTTCGTCCAAGGGGTCACAGAAAGGGCCTGGCCCTCCAGGTTGGGGGTTGTGCGTGGGGTTAACTACCCAACCACGGAAAAACAATATGGTTACGAAGCAACCAAGAGCCTCGGATAAGGACGGATTCACTGTTGACGACCCTGCAAAACGAAATATGGACAATGACGTTCGGATCTGCACGTGGAATGTTCGAACCCTGAACAGACCGCGTGCAGCCGAACAACTAGCGGAGGCCCTAAGCTGCTACAAAGCAGATATCACCGCCATCCAGGAGGTGCGGTGGGATGGGCCGGGCAAAAGAAGGATAAAAAACTGTGACATCTACTACGGTGATTGCTACAGAGAACAGAAGCAGCGTCTATTTGGATGCGGATTCGTTGTAAGCGGCAGACTTAGGCAAGAAGTCTTGAGCTTTCGACACGTTAGTGAACGCCTTACAACTATCCGCATCAAGGCTAAATTCGCCAACATCAGCCTGATATGCGCTCACGCCCCTACCGAAGATAAAGACGATGCTACCAAAGAATGTTTCTACGAGCTCCTCGACAAAACATATGAGCAATGTCCTAAGTATGACGTTAAAATCATCTTGGGTGATTTTAACGCCAAAATAGGAAAGGAGGACATCTTTGGTAGTACAATCGGGAAGTACAGCCTACACGACAACACGTCTGGAAACGGACTTAGGCTAATAGACTTTGCTGCGGGACGTAATGTTACTATAGCTAGCACACGGTTTCCTCACCTCAATATTCACAAAGGAACATGGCGGTCACCAGACCATCAAACGGTCAATCAAATTGACCATGTTGCGATCGACGCAAGGCACTCCTCCAGTATTCTAGATGTTCGAACCTTCCGAGCGGCCAACATAGACTCGGATCACTACCTTGTTGTAGCCAAGGTACGTATGCGGATATCCCAGACACCACAACAACGAGGAAATACTGTGAGGAGATTCAACGTTGAACGGCTACAAACGCAACAAACCGCCAGAACTTTTGCCGATCGCGTCTCCCTCAACCTCTCGAGAAGTCCTTTGCAGCCTTCATCAAGTGCTGAAGACCAGTGGCATCGATGCCAAGAAGCCGTCAGAAAAGCCGCAACTGATGTGCTCGGTTTCACCCGACCACCACCACGAAACCCTTGGTTTGATGAAGAGTGCCGGCAAGCACATGCAGCGAAGCAACTGGCCTACAAAGCGGCGCTGCAGAGAAGGACGAGAGCAGCTCGTGAGCTCTACGAGCAAAAAAGGAGGGAAGAACACCGGCTTCTCCGGAGGAAAAAGAAAGAGCATGAGAAGCGCGCGATCGAGGAAATAGAGAGGTGTTACTCCAGGAACAATGTTCGGAAGTTTTACCAAAAGGTAAAAAGAACGTGTCACGGGAACAAGACCCGAACAGAGACCTGTAGAGACGAACAAGGAAACCTTGTAGTGGAGTCACAGTCGGTGCTGAGGACATGGAAAAACCATTTCTGCAGACTGTTAAACGGCGAAGACGACACATATTCCGCTGTCAGGCAGAATGAACCATTCAACCTGGGCGATGAAAGCCAAGACTTCCGTCCACCTGACCAAAATGAGGTAAGGATAGCAATATCTAAGCTGAAGTCCAACAAAGCTGCAGGACCGGACGGTTTACCGGCCGAGCTTTTTAAGGCAGCGGGAGATGACTTGGTAAAGAGCATACACCAACTTGTTTCTAAAATTTGGTCAGAGGAAAGTATGCCTGATGATTGGAACCTCAGCATCGTTTGCCCGATCTACAAGAAAGGAGACCCTCTAAACTGCGCCAATTATAGAGGCATCAGTCTCCTCAACATCGCCTATAAGATCATATCTGCTGTACTGTGTGAGCGCCTGAAACCATTTGTCAACGAGCTGATTGGTCCCTATCAGTGTGGTTTTAGGCCCGGTAAGTCCACAACCGACCAAATATTCACACTACGGCAGATCCTGGAGAAAACCCAAGAAGTCCAAATCGATACTCACCATCTATTTATCGATTTTAAAGCCGCATATGACAGCATTTATAGAGACGAGCTATACAGAGCCATGTCTAGTTTTGGCATCCCTGCCAAACTTGTCAGATTGTGCAGAATGACGATGGAGAACGCTCGCTGCTCCGTAAAGGTCGGAAATAATCTCACCGAGACCTTTGATGTCAAAAAAGGATTTAGACAAGGTGATGCGCTGTCATGTGACTTTTTCAACATCATACTTGAGAAAATTGTGCGAAACTCGCAAGCCAACACCAGGGGCACAATTTTCCAAAAGTCTGTGCAACTACTTGCATACGCTGACGACATTGACATAATTGGCAGAACGCAGCGAGCTGTTACTGGTGCGTTTGCAAGTATTAGCACAGAAGCGGCAAAAATGGGTTTAGTGGTGAATGAGGGCAAAACAAAGTACATGCTGTCAACAAGAAGGGACACACAACATCGGCGAATCGGACAGAACGTCACGATAGACAGCTATAACTTTGAGGTGGTTAGGGACTTTATCTACCTCGGCTCCGCTATAAACTCTGATAATGACACCACAGCAGAAATCAAACGAAGAGTTACACTTGCCAACCGCTGTTTCTTTGGCCTAAGAAGGCAACTGACTAGTAAGGCCTTGTCAAGAAACACTAAGGAGACTCTATATAAGACCCTCATCATCCCAGTCCTACTCTATGGCGCAGAAGCATGGACGTTAACAAAGGCGGATGAAGATCTTCTTGGTCGTTTCGAACGCAAAATTCTTCGAGTGATTTTCGGTCCCGTTTGCGTTGACGGGCTTTGGAGGAGAAGATTTAACAGCGAACTCTACGAGCTGTACAGCGACATAGACCTGGTCAGAAAAGTGCGTATCAGTCGACTAAGATGGCTAGGACATGTAGAGCGAATGGACACCAACGCTCCGGCCCGAAGAGTCTTCGATTCCAACCCGGAGGGACAACGCAGTAGAGGAAGACCTCGCCTTAGGTGGCGCGCACAAGTGGAAGGGGACCTCAACCAACTTGGAGTGCGCAACTGGAGGCGGTTAGCCAAAGATCGGGCTAACTGGAGAGGCATGTTGGTTGAGGCCCAGGTCCACCCCGGACTGTAGCGCCATCTAAGTAAGTAAGTAAGATATGTTGCTTCATTTTATGAATGCATCAAATTGAACACATTCGTCTTAAGTCGACTAAATTTTACTGGAGTCGATTTTCCCTGAACGTTCGGATACCTAGTTGATGTATAGTATGTCAGATTTGTCTGCACAAGCTTTACAAACGCCTTAACTTGACTTGTCAACTTGAATTGTCATCTAGGGCCCTTTGCTAAGTAGTTTACTGATAGCTAAAAGAACAAAAATGCATTTAGCTACTTCGGGAATTTGGGACAAGTTTTTGTTACTATTTTATTTTTAGGGCCGAGGCCGACGTTCTGGCCAAAAACGGAGCAGAGCTTCCACAAACTGCCCATAGGCCAGACAATTTTTACATAGAAATGGTGATTCTTTTTTTTTGACAGTTCACGCGTGATTTATGACACGTGTCAAAGTAAAAAATACTCAGTTAGCATTGTCATTTCACCATGGATAATAGATTTACGCCCGAACAACGTTTGCAAATTATTGAATAATTTTCTTACCAAAAATCGTGCTCAATAAAAAAATGTGCTTAGAGCACTTCGTCCATTTTTTGGTCGTCGTAATCGTCCTACTGAGCAGGCTACATTAATAATCCAAATTGCCGTATATGGTCTGCTGAGCAACCTGAAGCATTGCAAAAACTTGCAATGCATCCACAAAAATGTACCGTTTGGTGGGGTTTATGGGCCGGTGATATCATTGGGCCGTATTTCTTCAAAGATGATGATGGCAACAACGTTACGGTCAATGGTGCTCGCTATCGTTCGATGATTTCTGACTTTTTTTTTCCCCAAAATGGAAGAGCTGGGTTTGGACCACTTGAGCCATAGTCGCGGTGAACCTTTACACAATTTAATATTCAAAAAGTAAATTACAAGAATTGATTTATCGAGCCTAATAAAAATTTCACTCAATTTTGCAAATTTTCAATTTTTTTTTTTTTTTTTTTTTCAATTTTAAAAACCAAACGCTTTAAAAATCACCCTTTAGAAGGCTACAGGGTCTAAAAGGCCTTGTGACTTGAGCTAAATCGGGCAAAATCTGTAGAATTGTTAAAATTCAGCAGATCAAAGTTACGAATGGCGATAGGAATACTCTCTGGGCACTGCCTTTGTTCTTAGGAAGCTCGTTAGGAGATTAGGTTTAAAAAATACGTACCTACACGTGCAGGTATTGCGAGGACCTACATGTAGTAGATGATTCTAATGATATTCTCTGTGAAAGTCAAGCTATTGCTCGGAATAGAAGGCAATACCTTTGACAGTACTTCTTCGGCACTTGAGAGCAACTGTATGAACGGAAAACATATCTTTTGCAATTGAATATGTTCATATTTAAAACTGTAGAAGAAAATGGTTCGATGCTCATCAATTCATTTATAAAACGGGAATTATGTTTGTCGTAGTCAGTAGAAACGTCATTAATGACCAGATGCTTTGATTTAAAATAAATATGCAGGCAAAACCATCTCTTTTAAAGCGGCTTATTCGTTTCGCTTACTTTGAAAGCTCCTTATATAGGCCTAGATGTGTGTTTAAAATTCAAAATGTTAAATGAGTTTTCAGGGAGGATTTTCTTGTACTATATTGGTCCGCTGCCCCTTCGTTAAAGTAATTCAAATATGGTCACATGAAACTATAGATGTAGACGAACCAATCGAGAGACAAGTGCAGTAAGACCGAAAATCTTCGACCTCGAAGGTACAATGCGGTAGAGGAAAACCTAACCTAAGGTGGCATTGTTAGCTAGAAGGGGATCAGAGCAGACATTTAACAATTTTAAGTACCCATTAAAAATTTTGAATTTTGGTAAATGTCTACTTTTTTGAATTTTTTCCTCGGTCTAAAAAAATTTTTTTTTAATGCAAAATGTTTCTTTAAACAATTTTAACAGTGACTGCAAAAACATTTTTTCAAAAATCTCTTCGCTAATATTTTTTATGATTTTTTGAATGGGATGATCTCAGAAAAATTTTGTATGAAAAGGAAGAAAAAGTGGCTAAAATAGTCATTTTTAGGAATTTTCAAAGAATCATAAAAAATATTAGCAAAGAGATTTTTGAAAAGATTTTTTTTTTGCAGTCACTATTAAAATTGTTTGAAGAAACTTTTTGCATCAAAACATTTTTTGTTTGAGACCGAGGAAAAAAGTCAAAAAAAGTAGACTTTCACAAAAATTCTAAATTTTCAGTAGGTACCTACTTAAGGCCCTAGTTATAGCTATCATTGAAATGCATCATTGAAAATTTTGTTTTCCGATTTTAAGACGATTAATCAAACAATATTGGCTTTAGTTGGTATCAAAATAGAGCTAATCAATTGTGGAATTTCTTTACGAAAGAAATTACTTAATTCTGATTAAAACTTTTCTTTAAATTCAATTTTATTATTTCACTGATCGAAATCGATTTCAATGAACAGCTGATTCTCGTTTCTCTAATTTGGAACCCAATCGTTTCACTGATGTGTTCGATTCTCATTCTATTCTCAGCTGTCAGTTTTTTCAATGATCAACTCTAATCACAAAACCTAGACTTGTTTGTTGAAAACTTGTAAAGTCACTGACAGGTACTTCCACTGACAGGAATTTTTCACTGATTGCCAACTTGCCAAAAATATGAAACCACCATTTCACTGATTTGTTCCAATGATTCATTTCAATGAAAGCTATAACTAGGGCCTAATGGGTTAAGGAAAGTTTTGTATCATTCAAACGGAATTTAAATGACCTTTCCATTGATGCCAAAATTTACATGAAGTAAGTTCAAATTATGATTAGAATTAACTTTAGTTTTGTCAAAATACTTATTGTATTTTGTTCATTACGATCGGTTTAGTATGCGATCGTCTTTTGTGCAGTTTCAGAAATCATCTGGGGTAATTAAAATGTACCGTATTTTCAGGGTCGATAGCTTTTTGCCACATCTATAGTTTATTTATCGTGCTTGACGACCTGTATTTGTCTAGGCAGTTTTTCGTGGTCGCTTTTACCTAAACTATACTACTTTCTAGGAATAAAACTCATCTGGCTTGGCTCGCGGGTCACATGAAACCAATGGGTTCCTGATAGCACTACGCAGAGGTGGCGATGCGTGTTTTTACCCCCCCTTGCCAACGAAGGACTTGTAATAAATGCAACTGTATTTTGGTTCAAATTTCCCCATCAAATTGTATACAAAATAATATTCACTATCAATTTCTATTGCACTTTGTTCAAGCTATCACTTGAATTCTCTTTAGCACGCACTGAAAATTTAATTTAACTTCGTCTCATACCAAATACATCTTCTTTCAGATACGATTGTGCAGTAGAGGTCGTTTGGTATTTCCGTGTCCGAAACGATTTCGAAATCCGTTTTTCTTTACGTTACCTATCCCTGTACGTAGTACAGTACAGACAACAACCAGCATTCCTCGCCTGATACCTCTTCCTTTGAGTAGTACAGTACAGACAACAACCGGCGTGCCTCAGGTGGTATGTGTAAAATTATGTCGATTTATTTATTCAACTACAAACTACCACTCTACGGATCTATCTTTTACTCTATCTGTACTGGACTTTCACCTAAGAACTCTTTTATTTCGCTTTCGATTATTTCTAATTCTTCAAATTACAAATTACACTGCACAGGGTGCGCCAACATAATTAAGTGGAATTTTAAAATACATAATTTTGGGACGAAGAACTTTTATTTCTATCTCTTTTAAAATACATTTCTTTCTAATTTGAATAATGGGCAATCGCTCGAAGGATTTTCGCATTCAAAATATACATTTAGCATAACTTTTTTTTTATTTTACTTTATTTTTAAGCAGTCATAAAATAAAATAATAAAATCTATCCGACGAAGATCATTTTGACCTTAAAGGTATGGTAATAAACAAAGTAAAAAAAAAAAAATAAATAGGCGGCGCAACAGGCGGTAGACACCCTAGGCCTAGCTTCTCGCAACCATTCGTTTTGTGTGAGTTTCTATTTTTGGAACGAATGGAAGGGACCTACTATTTTATGCCGAGTCTGAACGGCTGAATTGAGAAGCTTTTTCAGGACATTCATACTCCCGGATGTTTGTCAGACGTTCGCGAGAGGTGGCGCAGTAGAAAAAACCTTAAGATGTAATTTGTGTTTTTCCGGGGATCGAACCTGGGATCCCTCGCACAGTAGTCCAGCACACTAACCACTGCGCTACTGCACCCACAATAAGCAAAGTACCTACGGATTTTTGGGGTGTGGCAAATTCTCGATTAATTCAAAAGCGACAGTATTGAAACAAGCAGCTTAAGCTTACTAAAAACAATCTCAAAAGTAGATTTTTTGTCTTGTTTAAGGAATTTCTTTCTCATTTTAAGGTGGCGTCATTCTCATTCATTGCGCTTTCGAACTTAATTTAAGTTGACAATGGTCCAAAACGTAGCCTTTGTATTCTTAATATAAGAACGAACATTCTAAAAAATATCCCGAAACACGATTGAAGTACGATTTTTAAGCTAATTAAAAATTATATTTTTGTACTTGGGATAAGATTTTCCGAGTTTACCATACTTTCGTCAACAGCACTGATATTCTTGATTTCAGCTCGTTTTTTTTTTTTTTTTTTTTTTTTTGAGTTTTTTTGAGTGTACGCAAAAATAAGATGAGCGGGAACAAACAAAGTTTTCAAAGAGCGAGAGAACGAAACTGGTCTGAAATGAAGCAGAAATTGTAGTGTTACCGCTGCATGAGTTGGTCCGAAGGTATCCAAAAGTCGTGGACGATAAAAGAAACGACATAAACATGATTTAAAAAAAAAAAAACAAAATATCACATCATTTATTTTTATCTATCAGTGTAAAGCAAAACGCATTGGAAAATTCGTATTCGATTCATTTCGTTCACATGGTTTTGACGTTTAAGAGTTAAAAAAAAACTTAACTTAAACTTAAACTTAAACATACGTTTTAATATTAGACTCGAGTTTATCGTTTAGACATGGGTTTAAATTATCTATGAATTACATAAACTCCGGTTTAGTTTCGTTATTATACCTAGTACTGCCAAAAATTCTGTTGCACAATTAACAGCGCCCATCTGTTAAAACTTCCACTTGGAATAGACCCGTTAACTTTTTTTTCTAAACATGTGCATTGTTTACTAAAGAATAGAAGCCAGTTTGGTTTCAGCTTGCAGTAAATTAACATGGAGTGGGGTGCCAAAGAAAATAGGATCGCGGTAATAGCGTTGCATAAGTGTGGAAAGAGTGCTGGTCAAATTTTTAACTTGCTGAGACTTCTCGGAATATCGAGAATGTTCATTTATCGGGCTATTGGTCGCTTCAGTGAATTGTCGGAAGTGGAGGACAGGCCAAGTGCGGTAGTAAAAGCTGTGGGTGAACGAATTCGAAGAAATCCCCTTCGGAAGCAGAAGATCATGTCCAGGGAGCTGAACATATCCGCCAGATCGATGTCTAGGCTGGTTCGGGATGATCTGCATATGAAAGCCTATCGTCGATCAACAGGTCATCTTTTAACTACTCAATTAAAAAAAATTAGGGCGGAGAGATGCAAGAGACTTTTGCAGTGGCACGCGATCAATGGGCATGAAAATATTCTTTTTACGGATGAACAAAATTTTACCGTTTATAACAAGCAAAATGATAAAGTTTCTGCCTTGTCATTAAAGGAAGCGAAAAAAGTTATTCCAAGGGTTCAGCGTGGCCATCATCCCGATTCCGTAATGGTTTGGTGGGGGGTCTCTCACCAAGGTGTCACATCTCTCCATTTTTGTGAAAAAGGTGTGAAAACAGGTGCAAAAGTCTACCAGGAAGATGTGCTAGAGGGTGTTGTAAAGCCGCTAACAAATTCTCTTTTTAATGGAGAAAGATGGGTCTTTCAACCAGACTCTACTCCGGCGCATAAAGCGAAAACCACACAGGAGTGGCTCAGGGTCAATATTCCTGCTTTTATAGCCGCAGATGATTGGCCGTCGGGAAGTCCGGATTTGAATACATTGGATTACAGTTTGTGGTCAGAATTGGAGAGCAAGGCTTGCAAAACTCCCCACAGAAATTTGGAGAGCCTTAAAAATTCGTTGACCGTGGCAGCGTCAACGATGTCCATGGACACTGTACGTGCCGCTATAGCTCAATGGCCAACACGTTTGAGAGCTTGTGTTAAGGCAAAAGGTGGTCATTTCGAGTGATGTTTTTTTTTTATTAATCAATATTATTGTCTAATAAATGAAGAAAAAATCAATACAAAATGTTAACTGGTTTTTTTTCAGGACTAGGTATAGTAACAGCTCATCAAAGATGTATGAATATGCCCCAATATTTTTAGTCGCTAGTTTGCACCAAAAAATCAGTGATAATGCTGACATACAGCTCCAACGCCAAAGTTATTCCCAGTTAATCTGTTTGTGGATCACCCTGTATATATTTCCATAACAATGCACTCGTTTTGACAACATTTTATGAGCTGACAAATATGTCAATAATTCTTTATTCAACTCTCTTATTAATTGAAGCTAATTGCGCGGTTTAAACTGCTATACCCACTCAAAATAAAAACAACAATAAATCATTTTTTCCATTATAAAAATGAAAGATACTTTCAAATCCATTATCTCAAACATACACGAAAACACACTCCGTCTAACCAAGCATCTGTAGAATTACTCCTCTGAACCACGTGTTTGGTTCAGTGGAGCTTAATTTTTCGATTTCTGTTTTTTTTTTTTTGTTAAGCCAAACACACAGGATGCATTTGAAACACCTCACCGAAATCGAGGTACATAGATAAAAACCAAAAGCCATAATATCTGTCAAAGTGATTTTATAGCGTATAGGTATGCGCTGCTACGGCAAGTATCTCGATCGTTTTTCCTTCGTAACGTTACCGGAATGAAACTGAAACTCCTCTGGCTTCTGGCATCGTATACTTTGCACACGGTTAAAGAGAAAAAAAAGTTAACAAAAAATGCATTCCATCCTCGCAATGAATGCAGATGCATGCCATATCGTCCTCGACCCTACATATTGCAGTTTATCACTTTTTGCTACCTTTTTTGTAAATAATATCTACCAAACCATCTTGTTCCTGTATAAGGGCTTCACGATGTTGGCGGAATATTTTGTATTTTTCAGTCGTTGTTGCTTATTTTGTGTCCCGCACAAAATTCAAAAGGCTACAGCAGTTGTGTAAACCTACCAATACTACCAAGATGGATGAATCATATACAAATACAATATTTGCACAAGGAAGAGAACAATTTTATATACACTGACTGTACACACCTCGCAATTCGGTCGATATTGTCATTGAACACTATAGTGATGTTTGTTTGGAAATACACCATAAAGTATATTTTTTACTTATTTTAAAAAGTTTTTGTAATAAAATAAAAAAATTAACAAATCGGAAGAGCAGCAATTAGCGGTGGCTAAGCAATCATTGCACTTGGCAAACTATTAAGGTAGATGAAAAGCCTAATAGGGCTGATATTGCAACAATCTACATGAGTCCATTCGCAATTTGCTTCGGATGAGATTTAATTGATTCCGGTGGAGAAGATACTGGTGCTGGTGTACACCGCAAACACTTGTTGGTCAATTACACAATTACACTATCACACTGCGTTCGCGACGGATTTTTTGCGATTTGAAATAGACGGAATGGATCGAGCTGTATTGGCTCCTTATCCTGAAATTGCCTAACTATAATAAAATATTTTTTTTAAAAAGTGATAGATGTTTGCAGCACTGTGTAACTTATTTGGTCTAAGTGCATCTCATTGACTACCACTTGAAACTGAAAGTGAGGTTGGATTTCAATTTTGAAAAAAAAAAAACAACGACGGGTTGTCTCATCAATTAAGGTTTTTACTTTACCTATTTTAAAGCTTTAAAGAATGAAGTTTTGTTCGAAACCAGATATCGTTTAATTGTCCACCACGGCTCTGTTTACACTGACGCTCCCGATTGCTATAATTTGTTATGACCTAATTCTCTGATGAACAAATGTTTTTAATATTTTCTATACGGTCGGGAAAAGCATCAAACAATTAACTCCAAATGTACTTAACATTTTGACACTTGGAAGTAAAAAAAAATATACATGTATTAGGAGCCTAGCATCTTTACTAAAAAATACTATAACCCCTATTGAAGGACCGCCAATAGAAGAATTGCTCCGGGTGTACAACTTTTTCAATTGGGAAGCAGTACACAACTTACATTGTCATAAGAAGAAGAGCTAGACCTGCAGTAGCAATTTAAAAGCTTATAAAGGGTCCGCCATCTAACGTTTTTTTTTTTTTCAACTAGTGCTTATTTCGCGAATGGT
The DNA here is from genome assembly GCA_955612985.1 of Cheilosia scutellata. Taxonomy (NCBI): domain Eukaryota; kingdom Metazoa; phylum Arthropoda; class Insecta; order Diptera; family Syrphidae; genus Cheilosia; species Cheilosia scutellata. The sequence continues at coordinate 49,109,405 of OY015313.1, read as the reverse complement.
AACACTTAGCTCATGTCTGATTTGACAGATAATTAGTTTTATCCTTCCGCTGAACGAATATGGTTGTGTATACGCTTGAACAACGCTGGGAAATATTGCGACATTACTTTGAAAATCATGGTAATGTTGCAGAATGTGTGCGAAAATTGCGTACGGATTTTGGAAGAAGAGAAGCACCGTCAGCTCCGTATGTTCGTTATCTTGTGAAAAAAGTGAAAGAAACTGGCATCCTCATCGATAAACCAAAGCGTGAAAGGCCAAAAACAGTGCGTATACCCAAAACGAGTCACTGTTTGGTGCGGATTTTGGTCCAGAGGCATAACTGGGCCATTTTTCTTCGAAAATGAGCAAGGAGTGGCCGTTACAGTCAATGGCGATCGTTATCGGGCCATGTTGAACGAATTTTTGTTCACAAAAATTGAAGAGGAGGATATTGGCAACATTTGGTTTCAACAGGACGGCGCTACGTGCCACACAGCCGAAGCTACACTCGATGATTTGCGCCCTGTTTTTGAAGATCGCATTATCAGCCGCAGAGCTGATGTCGTTTGGCCACCGCGGAGCTGCGATTTGACACCGTTGGACTATTATTTGTGACGCTTTAAAGGACAATATTCGTGAAGCCATTGGTGAAATACAGCTGCACACAATCGATAATGTGCTTAAAAATTGGACCGATCGTGTAGGCTACTGCATGGCCAGCCGAGGCAGCCATTTGAATGAAATTATTTTCCACTATTAACCGGAAGGATTGTACTTTCAAATAAAAAAAGAAATTTGAGAAAATATTCAGTAGTTTTTTTTTATAGCATTTTCAAAAAAAAAAAGTTATTTGGCGGACCCTTTATATTAACCATTTAGGTGCGTGATATGAAACATTCGCTTCCAAACTGTTTATGGATGATAAACTGAATAACAAAATTGGCCCTAAAACAGACCCTTGGGGTACTCCCAAATTAAAGAGCCTATAATCTTGGTCCTTATTTGAGCTATTAATTTTTAGGAAAACGAAATGCAGCCTTTTCTAGTTTACGCAACAAAATTTTGTGGTTGACTATATGAAAAGCTTTGGTTATATCGATAAATAACCCAGCCGTGCACTTTTTCGAATCTAGGCTTCACATTATTTGACTACAAAATTGTACAAGTGTACCTTCAGTTGATTTGCCTTTCTGAAAGCCAAATTGATTATGGTTAAAGGATTTACTTTTATTTAGAAAACTCACTATTTGATTTTTCATAAGTTTTTCAAAGATTTTGTTGAAAACATGGAGAAATGATATAGGTCTGTAATTACATATTTCAGTAGGAGAACCTTTTTTAAATAAGGAAACAATATCCGCGCCTAAAACCTCCACTATGAAACATGTAACATTTTTTACAACCAAGACAGAAACACCCTCAACTCCAGATATGTTGGAATTTTTTAAGGATCCAATTTCTATTAATACCTCAGGAGGAGTTATTGGACTAAACTGTGATATAAGTGTCTCTCAAGTTTGTAGACGATCACTCTACCCACCTACTTGCTACTTGCCAGGCTTCTAGGAAGGGATGGTACAACTGTGATCATCCAAAGATTGCCATTCAATTTCCCTTTTTAACATACTTTGTATTTTTCTGTATTCATTCGACTGGGTACTTGTCCGTAACCGGAAAGTCACATTTCGTCATATTTTAAAGAAAAATGGTCAAACTGTAGAGTCGCGTGAGCCATAGCTTACTTTTGTTGGCTTACCAATCTTCCAAACTTATCATATACCTTCATCTAGTCTCTGCTATTATTCTCATAAAAGTATTAATTTTTCGTTGCAGGTCCTTCGAACTGGAGCATCCCTTGTAGTTCAAGATGCATCCGGGTCTGCTGACGGACAAAAGGAATACTATACCAATTGGTCCGCCAGAGACAATACACAGCCGGATCTACAGCAAATATCGCAACCACAACTACGTCCCGGTAAAAATTGTAAACGAAAGCGTCGCCCTCAGGTACAAGCAAGTACAACTGCTTTACCATCGCCCATACCTCAGCAACAGTACTGGCCTGGTCGCGTCGAAGATGAACAACTAAGTTTTCACCAAAAACCACAACCATCCGAAGCAAGCCCAACTCAAATCTCTGAACGCTTACATGAACCCAGCACAACAAAATTTTCCGAGAGAATTGGAGAAGCCTACCCCAGTAGGTCGTTGGAAACAATTCAAGGGCCTACACCTACCCATCAAGGCTTAGAAGGAAACAGAGAATTACATCCTTTGGAGTATTCTGAACCACTTCGAAGACCCTTGCCTACAATTTACTCAGAAAAAATCAGGGAATTCAATCCAACTATGGAGTCTCTGATAGCTCGCCACCCGATAACAAGTACAGTTTTCGACAAAATCCGAGAGCCTTCTCCAACGAAAATTTCAGAACGAAATCGAGAATTCTTCTCGACAAAATCCTCAGGCAAGGTTCCTCAGGAAATCACTCCGTCTAGAGCGTATGAAAGAATTCGTGATCACATGCCAAGGAGAGAGCAGCTTCCGAATAGAAACTCCGAAAAAATTCGAGAACCGCTAGCGGCCTTAGAGAAAGAACAAAAACTCTTTGAATTGCGTCAGGAATTTGTGGTAGATGCCACTGCTGGCCATCGTGATAAGTCCTATCGACGACCCTATTCACAAGCTAAGAAGGAGAGCACTCAACAGCCATACTCCAGCAGAGAAGAGCCGGAAAGCAAATCACTCTCACCTAGATCGCCAATCGATTTGAAAAAAATTCTTAAAAACTCTGGAGGCATGAGCTTGAGTGAGATTCTACAGCAGAAAAACCTTTCACTGGATGATTTACTGAAGGGCAAACAAAATGCATTGCTCGCCCTGCAAACAACCGCTATAGCCCCACAAAAGTCAGAGGAAAATACGTCCAGAGAGAGATTTTCAAAACCGATAAGAAGGATACCGTTAATGGGTTCAACTACAACAACCACTTCAACTACAACAACTTCTACAACTACTACGACGGAGGACCCCACAATCAGTGATTCGTCGGTGGATGAAAACTCCTTCCAGTCGAACGAAAGCCAAGAACTTCTCTCAGCAGATGCAACATCGAAGGAAAGTGAGGAGACCAAGTTAAGCAAAAATGCAACGACAGTAAGGAAAAACCTCAAATTTCCCTCCAGAATTCGAATGAGCCCCACAACAAGGAGACAACAACATTTAGACACCACAATACAGCAGAAGTTCTCTACAACTACGACAACCTTTAAGCCTACAACGACCCGAGTGTCGCTTTACAAAAAACGAAAACACACTAGGCCATCCTTTATGCGGAATCCAAGCTTCAAAATGCCAGATTCAACATCTGCTTCGGAATCAGCAGAGTCGAAGGAGTCTCGCGAGCCCGTTGATTCGCAGGAGGATTCTTCTACCCTCAACTATCCCAAAAGAACAAGATCTCGCCCATCTTCGACAACAACCACCGAGTCTATTAACGATCAAACCGATCCTGCTTCCAACCTGGTCGAAGATTCCGGAGAAAATGAAATCCTCCTGCAGGCGGCAGGTGTAGAAAATAATAGCTTTGCTAATGAAAATAAGTCAGTGATACCAACTAGCGACCAGCAGAAAATTGATGCCAAGAATCAGGAAGAGCCAACAACCGATCACATATACCGGTATAACTCGCTGAAAAACTACATTGACAACAACCTTCCACATGCAGTGTTCATGGACATTGATCTAGCAGACATTGATCCCGTCGATGATCGCACCGATCTGCTTGAACTCATCGAAGATCGAAGATCGGGCAACCGACTGATCAAGATCCTTGAGCAGCGAAACATGACTTTAGAGCAGCTCATTGAGCACCGAAAACGCGGATCCAGCCAACTTCATCTAGCAACGTTCGTACAGAACCGTTCGGGCGTCTTTCCTGGTAAAAAGGTCGTAATGAACGACGACATGGACATTGTCACCGCCTTCGAGAACTTTCCTCACTTTAATCTCCTAAATTTGAAGAGCGTCAAGCCCGATGAGATTAAAACAGACTCAGAGGGCTCGAGCTATTTTACATCGATCATCGATATCGAGCCTACCGATGAGGCTTATAAGGATGGTAGTGGCTCCGGCGCTTCCCCAAAAAACTCCATACGTAGTAAGTGATCAGATCAGATACTTTTTCGTTTTGTTTTTCAGTTCTTTTCGTTTTGAATTCAGATTATATTGAAAAAAAGGTACAAACTTTGCTTGAACTCTATTTTGACAGATCCCAGCAGCAACAATATCCAACGACAACCGTTTTACCCGTCATGGAAGAGTTTAGCCTTAGCCAGTCTAACAACAACGGAGAATGCCAGAAAATTTCTACAGCGATCTGATCCAGAACCACCACAGCAAACAGCACAACGACACCAATCGGCAGTGATCGAAGAGGGCCCAATTCTTCAAATTGAGGATGAAGTTGCTCGAGCACATGATTTAGTTGATCTTGAGTTATCCGGGCACGGGTTCAAACGTAGCGCAATGAATCTCATGCATACACCGCAAATGCCAGCCGGTATACGATCAGCGATAGTAGCGAGTGCGGCTATTGTTCTGACATCTTTGGTGACATTTATGGTGATATTTGTCGCCTGCCGATGGAAACAGAGAAGGCGACGTCATAAGTTAGACTACATACAGACCTATAATGCGATGAAGAGTAAGATTCCCGTGATTTCGTCGCGAAAAACAGACGAACTGGCCACATCGATGACTAGTTTAGGGGTGGAAAGTGCGCCATCTAGAAATAGTAGAAGTAGCAGCCGACAGAGTCAGCATCATCAGATTTCGATAATCATTCCCGGTAGTGCGAGTAGGTATCCATCGACAACATCACTATCGGCACCGAGTTCAAAACTGAATACAATGGATCCAAGTTCTCCAGAGGTTCAAGATTATCTATTTGATGCGTTGCGGAAGTCGTTTTAGTGCGTGTGCAGGAGTATAAATATGAGGGTTTTGAGGTTAGGAGCTGTGAAATTTTTTTATAAAAAAAAGATACAAATAAAACACATTTAAAATGTAATCTAATTAAATAAAACAGAAGTGCTCCTTGGGATTGCTGGGAATTTGTTGAAGAACTACAATAAATAAACTGACAAAAAACCTTAAAGATGATACTAAATTCGAGAAAGATTTGCTCTACGAGTAAATGTAAAATGTAAATATTGCTCAAAGAATGAATGTCACATTTAAAACGCATTAAAAACAATTAGCATTTTTAGAAATGGTGTTAAAAATAGACAGTGCGAAGGCACCTTAGTACAACTTAGCTTAAGTACACACGATTGTCAGGTCTTACAATATTTGTCACATCTGTCAGTGAAAAATGTGTCCCAAATGCCTTTCAAACGTCTGAACTCCCAATTTTGTCTGACAATATTGTCAGAAATGTCATTGTCATCCCATTGTAAGACATCCATCCATCTGACAATGAAATTGTCAGGTTGCTGACGATCGTAATTTTTATTATTTTCAGACAATTAGGACATTGTAAGCCTCTTTGTTAATTGTCAGATGTCGTTGTTTATGGAATCTGACAATAGCTTACAATTTTTCAATGACAGACAGTTTAACCGTTTAGTTTATTTCCGATGAAAAATAATTCAATCGATTCAAACAACTCTCCAACACCAACAAAATAAAAAAAAATCCTATAGAAAGAAAGTGCAAAGTGAATGGTCGCACGATAACATACTTCAACTGATCCAGGAAATCGAGACGCGACGCAGTCTGTGGGATGTTGGCTGCGCAGAATACAAACTGCCCAAGGAAACCCTGTGGCAAGAGGTCGCCGACGAGATTCAATTTCCTCTTAATGAATGTAAAGGCAAATGGAGCCATAGTTCATTAAATTTCCTGGCAACATCCTCCCCAGCCTCTGGTGTTCTCGGCATCTATGGTTAAAGACAATTTTCTGTTGAATTTATCTGACAATGTCTGACAACAGATCGACCAATTTTTCAAATTCAAATATCTGCCGACCGTGTGAACACACAATTTTCGACCTTACAACGTTGTCAAAAAAGTCATTGTCAGACCACTGTAAGACATCCATCTGACAATGAAATTGTCAGACTTTGGGACAAAATCTTACAACCGTTTGAACGCACAATTTTGTATTGTAAGGTAGTTAGCTAGTGTAAGCTCATTGTCAGAGCCTTGTCAGATCTGACAATATTGTAAGATCTGACAATCGTGTGTACTTAGCTTTAGCTTTAGTTCATCAAAAAAAAGTTAGCAATTGATCTCCAAATTTTGTAGGAAACGAATTTATTAATTTTTTCCGTACGAAAACGTTTTTTGGTCAACTTGTCAGTCAATTCGACGAAATATTCCACTGAATTCCTATTTTATGCTATGGTTAAATGATTCAGTTTTGTTCTGTTTGGTGTTTTTATAGGGATGCATTTTACGTATATACATAAACGACGCCTTAACCGATTCCACCCCTGTTCTGCCATTTGTATATAACAATCGTGGGACGAACTGTCACATTTAATTGCAATCACACATTTGCATTGCTTTTTACCATCCACAAACTGGCGAATACAAAAGAATCACTTGATCTGCATATGCCAAAAATAATACATAATTCCAACTAAAGACTGACAGGTGAAGTTCCGGAATTCGGTGGCCAAAAAAGAAGAAATGTGAATAAAATGTCGAAATGCAGGAATATATTTGCCTTGTTGCAGTTTCCAATTCGTTCAGATATACATAATGTATGTATTTACAAAAACAACGTCTTTGATACAAGTATCTAGAAAAAAATGGAAAGAAATGTTGATACTCATAGGTACCTAGTAGGTACTACCTACATCTGTTTTCAGAAGGTTTTTTGCGATTTTTTTGCATTTGTTTTCTGTGACAATATTAATTATAATTTCTGGAGCATATACATACAAGTCCGCATTCGTAATGACTGTGAGATTTTATTACTCAATTGCAATCTCAAACAAATAATGACCAGCCTTACCAGGGGGTCAATTCTAAAAAATGCTCGCATACGTTTATCTGTCAAAATCTCCAATTTCATGCGAAATTTGAAATTCTCAAAATCCGCATACGAGAATTTCTCTTCAAATGTTACTCGTCTGCCTTTTCTAGGCGGATTTGCTTCTCGCATACGGAATTGTGAGTTTGACACTTCGAATAACGATTTGTTTTTTTAATATCTGTGGGAAATAATTTATTGTGAAGAAGCAAAAATAATTAAAATTAAAGGAAAACAACAGGAGAATACCAGTCATGGGTCCAAGGACTAAAAAGAGGAACTTATTAAATTCATTGAAATGAATATTACTTTTGTCGTACAGCATTTAACTCTTGTAAATTTCTATGAAAATAAACATATTCTTCGAGAAATCTACTAAACCGGAGGACATCTAACATTTGGTGTAAGCTTCTGCTTACTGTCGACTGGCTCATAGCATAGTTGCGATTGTCTCCAATCCAGTTTTGATAACTTCCAATTGCAAAAAATCGGAGAGAGATCAGAATCTGAAGATATAGGATTTTTCAATGCCAATTAAATAAGTTTTAATATAATATTTACCTTTTCTTCAGCAGTTAAAGCGTTTGATCTATAGTGGTCAATCATATGAGGAGCCAAGAAATCGATGAATTCCTGTGCCAATAGCTTTAACCGAAAGCAGTCTTTCTCGGATATCTCGGTCTAATTTAAGTTCCTCCAACTGCTCCATTGCCAACTGAACAAATACTAACCCCATTTCGCTCAATGTAGCCATTTTAAAAACACAATTATTTTTTATGTAAACTTAGAACCACACACAACCACAAAATGCTTTTTTGTTTTTGTTAGGTAATCGCAAATCAAAACCCACATCCACAATATTTCTTAGCCGATTTGAATTGCATTTTTTATTTCATTTTGACGTCAAATTCTACCTTATGCGAGAGGTGAAAACAATTTTCGCACAGGTGGAAAAAAAAACGTCGCACATCTTTGAGAATATCAATTTTTTCGTATGCGAATATTTCAGGCGGATTTGCTCCTATACGAGTTATGCGGAATTTGAGAATTGACCCCCAGAGCAAAAGTTGCGTAAAAAATGTACAATACATAAAATGGCGGCAGCTCATTAATACAGCCAATATGATCAGTCATATAAGAAGCTTAAAGGGCCATTAACTAACAAAATTGCTTTATTAATTATCATGTTTAACCTTCAATTTTATTTTTATATATTATTTTATTTTATATTTCTTTAGAAGGTCACAGATGATAATTTTATATGAAAAAAGTTTGTAAAATTAAACATATATGCTGCAAATGATTTAGAATACTTTGCCTGGCCTGAACCCGATAACTCCATTCAGTATTTGCCACGTTTAAATTTTTGTTCACACAGAGTAGGAAGGCTTGCGTTTTGACATAAAATTAGGTTTTTTTTTCAAACACAATAGTACTGAATATATCAGGCAAAATCTCTCATTTCACAATAGACAAATAATTTTAGATTGCAATTTATTCCCCTAAGTACCTATATTATGCATGTTAAATCCAGTTTGCTAAAATATAAATTCGATTCCAAAATCACGGGAATTGTGCGAAGTTTTATGATTCTGGCATAAAATATTTTCTGTTTAATGAACTACCTACATAATTGTTATCAATAAATTAAGTCAACTAACAAAACTACATTGTTATAAATTTAAATAAGTTTTATTCACAATAATGTACCAGCAATCTCAATAGAGATTCCCAATTTGTATGGAAATAAACAATAAAATGCAATAATATGTATTACAATGAAATTACAAAAAAAATAAATGCTCAAAGAACAATATACGAAATAGTTTTAAGAATTATCAGAATAAAGTGTAGATCGTAGGATGAGTTTCTAAAGCATTCAAATATAAACAAAGACGATAGAAATTTATAATTAGAGCAAAAACTTTTTTTGTTGAATATAATGTTACACAGGAAATGAATTTATGTACATCTACATATTATATTATTATTATCTATATACTTTGGTTCATGTAGCATGTTACGGGAGGCTACTAAAACACACAATTTTCTTAATTTATATTTAGTTAAATGGGTAGTTATACATTAGTAATACTTATTTATTTAAATACATAATACAAATATATAGGTATAGGACAGGTATATATATATATACATATATATTTTAAGAAGGCAAAACCTAATAACTGAATTATACATTGATTTACCCAAAATGAGTTTGTTTTATTCCAATGGAATGGTATAGCTATATTGGTAAGAAAAATAAAGTATTTCGTCAACCTCACCATATCGAGATCAATGCTGCAATATAGCTACTATAAAAAGGCGCTATTATAAGCAAGCTATTCAGCCCTATCGAGGTATCCGATCGGAACGGAATTTTTTCCGCTACGCATACTCCGTCGGAGACTGAAATTACATTCGATTTATCAATACTTCACTGCAAATCGTATTAAACAAATTCCGCAACCAATTCCTGTCGGAGCATATCGGAAGAAAATTCGTACGAAACTGTCAAAAATATCGGTAAAAACGCACTTGATCGCACTGAAATGCCAGTGTGCCTTGCATATTTGTCGAAAAGAAGTTCCGAAAAGCTGTTCGGAAGAATACCTCAAACAAACAAAAATCCTCCGATTCGTATTCGTATGAAATCGGAAAATTTTCCGATCGGATACCTCGATAGGGCTGATTATATTCCCTATTCGTAAACAAGGCGATATAACAGATCCAAAAAATGACAGAGGAATATCCTTTCTGAACTCATCCTACAAATTATTTACAAAACTTTTAAATAATCGTATGTCAGATTGGATTGATAACAAAAGCTCTGTTCCTTTACTTTTGTAGTAAAAATGGAAAAGACTGTCAAAAAGGCAGTGGTGGGGATGAAGTCTCTCTCAAAGAGAAAAACTTACGAAAACGTTAGGGAACGCTTTTGTAGTAACTATAAAAAATGACAGATGCGTTTTGTTTTTCCATAAATTGCACGTGATTATGAATCCAAGTATGTGTAAGGGTTTTTACTGATTTACTAATTTGTTGCTCATATCGCATAAAATCAAAAGACAAATTCAAATATGTAGTCGTTACACGCGTTTCAAATCAAATTTCAAATAATCTGTCAATTTTCAGGCGACTGACAGTTGTTTCAATTCTTATGTCGTTTTCGATTGGTAATCCAGAATCTTCTGGAAGCAATCCGAACGCTTCTTAAAGCGTTCGATTGGCACTCAACTGACAGTTCTTCTACTGAAAAGAAGAGAAATTGCTTCTGGATTTGAATTCAGAATCGCGGAGAGTTCTTCCGGACGCTTCTGGATTACCAATCGAAAACGACATAAGATTCCCAATAGAGGGGTAATATCTTTCTCTCTCGATGACGCTCTCTTTTACGAATTTTTCAAGTTAGGGAACGACATTGAGTAAAAATGCGTAAAAATTCGTAAGATTTAAAAGTAAAGGAACAGACCTAATAAACTGATCACAGAGTACCAACTATAAAGCAGGATTCCGGAAGGGATATTCAACCATAGATAATATATTCGTACTGCAAAACATTTCCAGGTCTATCATCGGGCAAAAAAAGAAACTATTCGCATTTTTTGTTGATTTCAAGGAAGCCTTTGATAACATCGATCGAAGAGCTCTAATTTGTAAGAGTCACATCACAGGTTTGGGAAGATTCTCGAAAACATTTATGACAAAAACCAATCTACAGTATGGAGTGGATGGGAGACTTCGGAGTGGTTCGAATCAACATCAGGAGTAAGGCAAGGATGTACACTTAGCCAAAATATCTTTTCCATATACACAGACGATCTAGTAGACTTTCTCCCTGGCGGAATATAAATTGCTGGAGTTTTGATAAAGGGCCCTGTTGTTTGCAGATGATGTGGTAATCCTTCCATATTCACCAGAATCCTTATAACGTATGATTAATCGTCTTTATTCGTATTGCCAATTGTGGAATCTTACGGCAAACCTCGAAAAATCAAAAATAATGATTTTTAAAAAGGGTTCTGGTGGCAGATTATGTAGAACCGAGAGATGGTATTTCAACGGACAGTACATTGAAACTGCAAGTATCTGAGAGTGATTATAACCTATCAGAGAGGGAGGAATTTATCCATTTCATTGGTAGATGTCCGATTCTTAATGAAATACAAAGACACTTTTTAGGTAGCAATACTAAATCAAAGGAAGAAGTTCAAGCGCTCCTCAACAGCTAAAGTGATATTGAAACATTTTTTTATTATTATAGATCAGCAACGTTTAAAAATGGCTTCATGATTAAGGTCCCGATAAGACTGCACACCAATTTAGCAAATATTTGACCACTGAATATGAACAGATTGAATATTTTCCAAATAAATAAAATATTATACCTAAATACTTACATAGGTCTGACAAACTTAAATGTCATGGAATGCAAAGAGCAGCGCTGCCAATTTTTTTAAGACTAAGTTTAGATGATTTTCCAAAAGTCTATGCTACCTTACGTACTTTGCAGAAATTGACATCATTGGAAGAAGCCAGCAATTTGTCACTTTTGAGTTTTCAAATATTGGAACAGAAGCAGTTGCATAAAATGTGTGTATGTGAGAATGAGAGCAAAGCCAAGAGGGCACGTCACTATAGACACTAGACAGCTATAACTTTAAAGTTGGTTAGGGTCTTCTTGTCGACTTTGCTATAAACGCGAAGAGATACACTTGCCAATCGGTGTTTCGTTTGTCTAAGAATACAATGGAGCAGTAAGGCCTTTTCAATAAATACTACTCACAGCCTTATCATCTCAGTTGCTGTATGGTGCAGAGGTATGTTTCTAGTGAAGGCGGGTGAATATATCACTGCCTTAGTCGTTTTTTCTGTCGCGTTTGTGTTTGAAGATATACATCTAACAACGAGCTCTACGAGCTATAGAGAAATGTGTGAATCAATTCGTTTAGAATTGAGATTGAAATGTCCCAGTTTATAAAATAACAACAAGTTAATTATTCTGTAGTCTTCATAGATAGTTCATGTATATGTTAAAAGTAGGGCGATATAAAGACTGCTGTCCTGTAAATGCATTCCCACCACGACCTTGGATAAAGGAACTGGGTTTACAGGGACCACTTCTACCATATTATTGCGTTGTGACTGGCTTTCTTTTCTTAGCATGCTGAACTGGCACTACTATATCATTACTGGGGTAGATATACTGAAACAGCGTAACACTGCACATGTCATTTTCCTACATGCGGTTCTATCAGCCAACAAATGCAGTGTGACTAAAAACTAACAGCGAGCCAAAAATATTTTTTTTATTCATTTTGTATGGCCATTAATTGGGTCGCGGGTGTAGGTTACTCAAGTGGACCCTCCATAGCTCATTCATCAAGGACAGATGAGAGATTATGGACTTTATCTAACCATCTAAGCCTGGGTCTACCTAGAGGACGCTTGCCTAATGGAACGGATTCCATTTGCAAACAAAAATAATTGCAACATTTAAGTGAACCTTAAATGGAGCAAAGATATTTATTCAACTATACCTACTCAAAGCAACTCTTATGAAAAAGTTCAGCAAGACAGACGGACAATTACAGGTAGTTGAAGAACGCGAACAATTTCCAGAGCATCGCTTATGTAAATGTATAGTAAATGGAGTTAGATAAATTATGGCACATTAGATAAGACAATATATTCAGGAGCTAAATAAACAACAGCTTTTAACAAAAAACGTTTAGAGTACATAAACACTCACCGATACAAATCATAGCAGAATCTCTCTGCCAGCAAGCTCGTCTGCTTCATCTGCTGCAAATTCTGATACATCATAGCATACTGTCGGGCAATGTTCTTGCATTGACCAATCGCCTGGGACAAGGCACTAGTGCCTTTCAACTCCTGCATGTCGTTTACAGAGTAAAACAACACAGTCGAATATTTTTCTGGTAACAGATCAATGTACGGTTTCCAGAAGCTCTCTGGATTCACCTTCTCCCACATAAGGACATAGGTCAGCTTCAAATTCGACATCATTTTTGGTTCAAATGGCAACAAAGACATTTGCGCACCCAATAACTCTTCCGATAAAATAAGTTTACGCGGTACAATGATAATCGGATCACCCTTTTTTATGTCTTTGGTAGCCTCGAGTCCTAAATCGAAACCAGGGAACTCAGCAATTCTTACACCATCATGCTTAACGCCATGGTCGTCGGACCATTTGTTAAAAGCCTCTACATTTGCCGCACGATTTTTACCTCCTGATGCCTTGAACTTCAAACTACTTTCTATTGTCTGAATACGCTCGAGGATTCCTTGCATCTCAACATAGTCCTCCCACTGTTCGGTTGGATTAATTTTACGTAATAAAGTTATTTTGCGTAGATTCAGTACCAGTTCGTTGAGTTCATTGCGTTTTTGAGCAGAAATTCTCTTGAATCCACCAGCATCTTTTGTCGTTCCCGATGTAGTTGGCTGTTGTTGTTCGCCAGTTGATGCTTGTTGTTGTTGCTGCTGTTGTTGCCTTTTCTTTTGTTGTTGTTTTCTACCCATCTTATTTATATTAGAATAATAGTTATTTAAATTCTTATAAGACAATAATTGCCGCCGACGACGAATTTGTCACACCCAATAAGCAGCCGAAACGTTGAATGAGAATTATGTGGGAAGGGGAAGTGTCACTCAACAAAAGTTAAAAATAGAACACGCAAGCAGAGTGCACAGTTTAATTTTCTTAATTTTAACAAATTTGTTATGATATTTGCAACGCGAAAGTTCGTATTCAAGTTTGTTAGTAGAATAATAACAAAATCAACGATAGTCGGTAAACTACACGTGCAGAAGAGGGTGGGAAGTTTTTTTTTTTTCTTTTTTTCGCAAAGGTTTGACAGTGCCGAAATGACAGACGTCACTTTCGTTTTCCTTTTTTTTTGGCATTTTGTCAAAAATGGAAATGAGAATAAACAGGGTGACTGGGTATTTTATTTGTAAAGTGAATATTTTACCAACTATATTTTAGGTATATATTTTTGGGAGTCTATAGCTAGCTCACTTTTATGTCGTTTTCGATTGGTAATCCAGAAGCGACCGAAAGAACTCTCCGCGATTCTGAATTCGAATCCAGAAGCAAATTTCTCTTCTTTTCAATAGAAGAACTGACAGTGTTGAGTGCCAATCGAATGCTTTCAAAAGCGTGCGGATTGCTTCCGGACGATTCTGGATTACCAATCGAAAACGACATTAGGCGTATTTTTTTGGGAAGTGAGTATAACAAAACCAAAAGTGAGTATAACAGTATACTCACTTTTGGTTTTGTTATACTCACTTTTGGTTTTACATGCAAAATTGTTATACCCACTTTTGGTTTTGTTATACTCACTTCCCAAAAAAATACGCCTATACTCACTTTTGGTTTTATATGAAAAATTGCTATACTGACTTTTGGTTTTGTTATACTCACTTCACAAAAAAATACGCCTATAGTTTATGGAATTTCTTGCAATTTGTTTTCTTTATCAGACAAATATAGACCTACAGTATGGTTTGGATCCTTAATTGAAGTTGTGCTTTTGATTTATTCCTACAGCGGATAAGGAAGGGAAAATAGGAAGTGGCTATTCGCCCGTTCATTTTGACAGATTTTGTACTGAACTGACGTTTACCGATGTTCGAGACACGGGTACGTAATCAACGTAACGTAATCCTATTTTCATTAAAAACTCTTTATAAATATAAAAGTCTGATCCTAAACGTACGGCATAATGTCCGAAAATGATTATACTGAAGTTCAGAGTCCTTGCCGCGAGCGTAGCGAGCCACATACCCCAACTTGACGCAATATAAACTTTGACATTTCGTTACCTACGTACCCGTGTCTCGAACTACGGGCGAATAGCAACAGCCGGAAAAATATTGTTCCCAATTGTGAATTGAAAAAGGATGCATCAGCATCTTTGATGCATCGTTGCTGCATAACCAATCGTTTGGCAGTGTCAGCAGAGTATTCATTTCAAAATTACCTTTTCTTTAGGGTGGCAGCCATCATTTCCACTGAGAAGATGGATGACACTACATTTCGATTTATAAGGCTTTCCGCACACGGCTCGTATCGTCATCGTAGCGTATGCGGTGCGATGTACGAGAGGCATACGTTTTGTTGTCGCACACTTGAATTTAAATGGAGAACCGCACACGACTCATCTGCTACGCGTAATCGTCGCAACATGCATGCTACATGACGACTATCGTCAAGCAGTGTCGGCCGCTTATCGTATTTGTACGAGTACGCTTGGAGTTAGTTTACATTTTTCAATGCCTAAGGCCTTCCGCACACGGCTCGTATCGTCATCGTATCGTCATCGTCACATCATGAATTTGCCGTGCCGCTATGATGACGATAGGCGTATTCAACCGCACACGACGCAATTTCCAATCGTAAAAATAAAATGTCGCCTGATATATATTTTTTTAAATAAAATACGTAGGTATTGAAAAATGTAAACAAACTCCAAGCGTACTCGTACAAAAACGATAAGCGGCCGACACTGCTTGACGATAGTCGTCATGTAGCATTCATGCTGCGACGATTACGCGTAGCAGATGAGTCGTGTGCGGTTCTCCATTTAACTACAAGTGTGCGACAACAAATCGTATGCCTCTCGTACATCGCACCGCATACGCTACGGTGACGATACGAGCCGTGTGCGGAAAGCCTTAAACAAATTTATCCTATTGAATTATTTTCAGAATAAGCCATTGACAAGCATGTCAATTAATTTAATTTTTTGTTATCAAAATAAAGTGTCGTTTTTCTCGACCGCTCTTCCTACCTATAAGCTCATTGTGAACAGACTATTAACATCATTCTGAACTACGGCCCTGTGAATGAATCAGAGTTTCAGCCATCAGAGCCAACTGCACATCTCCAATAAAATGGAAACCTGTCAAACTGGTAAACACCAATTTATTTGTTTATTTGTTCAATTTTAAGTTAACACCTCACAATATACGCTAATTTCTTATAAAAATGATAATACGTGGTCGGCTAGTATATAAAATTTTGTCATGCCTCATCGCAATAATTGTTATTATCATTTTGTATTCAAAATTTGACCAAAATCATGAATACCATGACGAATTTATCTCTGTCGAAACTGTCCGCCAGATTGAAGAAGAAATTAGCAGGGATTCGTTAGTGGATTTAAGCAATTTCCAGTATAAAATCGAGAATGCACTCTGCAAGCAATACGCAAAGGATCTACTAGGTGCGATTTGGGTAAGTTAACTTCAATGAGCATCCATCGACTTATATAGTTTCACACACCCACAGGAGTCATCATAGTAACCTCTTACGTTGGTCACGATGAGCTACGAGCTTCTCACCGTCAGGCAATACCACAGAGTAAGCTGATTGAAATGGGTTTTATTAGAGTATTCCTATTAGCGGAAATTCCCGCCAAAGAGAAATATATCAGACAACCGCAAGTGGTAGACGAGAATAAAAAATTCGGTGACCTGTTGCAGGGAAATTTTATTGAAGCCTATCGGAATCTCACCTACAAGCATGTGATGGGCTTAAAATGGGCCGCAACCAATTGTTTTAGAGCAAAATTCATCGTTAAAATCGACGACGACGTTGTTTATGATGTTTTCCACTTGAAGAACTACCTAGAAAATTTAGAAATTAAAGGCTTTCCAAAAAGCTTTCTCGCCGGATACATTCTAGAGAACAAAATTCCAGTTCGTCTTACGGCCAGTAAGTGGTCTGTCTCTTTGGAGGAATATCCTGGAAATCTCTACCCAGATTACCTTTCGGGTTGGCTGTATATTACAAATCCTAATACGGCCCTGCAGCTGGTTCGACAGTCACAGTCTGAGAAATTCTTTTGGATCGACGATACGTGGATAACGGGTGTTCTACGTGACAAACTCGACATTCCGCTGATAAAGCTCAACTCATGGTTTTCCGCGAATGCTGAGTTTCTCGATTGTTGCGTTCGTGACCTAAAAGATTCCTCATACGAGTGCGAGTACTTTGTCGGCCCGAATGGAGGCGACACAAAGCTGATTGTGGAGTTTCTGCATAACATCGAGAAATGCTACTTCGATGAGTGCAACAAACGCTCGCCAGAACATTCACTAAAGCAGATATGTGTGAGTAGTGCCAAACATCTGATACCTGACCATGGTGACGCACTTGTGCGAGAAGTAAAGTTATGATGATGGGAAGCGCAACCATAACGAGTCGTCCAAAAGAAATCGAAGGTACCTGCCTACAACGATGAAGAACAAGCATCTCCTCAGCCAACACTGTCTGTGATTATAAATCCCCTTGAATAATATTTTATTTTATTTTTTTGTTTTGTTTTTTTATTAGTAAACGTATTTTAACGTATGTAATATAATTCGTAAATAGCTTAAAATCATTAAACAGTAACATCACTTTTGTATCAGACATTCTATTTTAGTAAATAGCTTCGAGATTATCAATCAGTATGCTTTTTATTTTATGCTCCAAATGGATTGTTTGCAAAGTGTTACTCTCTTTTGGTGTGGATTCGTTTCTTTTCATCCGCGAGGATATTGATTAGAATTATTCCGTACGGAATCTGCTTCATCCTAAATAGTTTGAATTGAAAGTCGCTTTAATCGTTCTTAATATGAAAAATCGTGCTTGAATGCAGAGGTTCGGGCTCGGCATATAATTGTACTTTCATTCGTTCAAAAAACAAAAAAAAAATACTCACACAAACGAATGGTCGTGAGAAGCTAGGAATAGGGTGCCTTATTGTTTTTTTTTTTTTTTTGTTGCGCCAATGGATGTGGTAACCTTGATGCGGTAGCCCGTGCTACCAAAATGCACGATTCGCAAACCCGAATAATCGATGCCAGCAGTGCGCCTAAACGTACTAATCCACACCCTACGTCCTTCAACTACTCTCCCCGCCGTTAGGTATTACTTCTGGGGCCTGGTATGCTAAACTTGAATCTCGCTGGCAAGAATGTCGATGGGGATCATTTCCGATATGACGTAGGCTGCTTCGTCCAAGATTGTTCGAAAACCTCTTATGGTTCTTATTGCGCAGAGCCTGTATGCTGACGAGAGCTTTTTCCTTGTTTCTTTGTTTTTAGAGCCCCCGCATAGACCGGTGCAGCGTATAGAAGTATTGAGCTGACCACTCTGGAAAGCATAATCCTCCTGGTATATCCAGGTCCACCGATGTTTGGCAGCATTCGGAAAAGAACTGCTTGCATCTGTTAGGCCTTCCTGCCGGCGTACTGGATGTGCGTATTAAAGTTTAGCCTGTTGTCGAGCATTACTCCTAGGTACATTAGAGACTCCTTAGACCTTATGGTTTGATTTTCAACCCGGAAGTTTGCAAATTCCACACATCAAGACAGCCTCCGTCTTGATGTCAGCTAGTTATAAGCCGGCAGACTTCAGCCATATTCTTGATTCTGCCAACTGCTTCAACCGTAGCGGAGTCTATCTCGTGGATGTGTTTGGCCAATGGTATCACGGTGATATCGTCAGCAAAACCGATCACCTTAACTCTTTGAGGCAGCGTTAGTCGCAGGACTTCGTCTTACATTATCACCCCTATCGTGGAATCCGTCGGAATTGAGTTTGTTTCACTTTCTACTGGGAGAATTATTCACGGAAAAAAACATTTTGGTATCGTCGAATCCGCAAAGTGAACAGTTCCCCGTGTGGGTAATGTGAACGAGTTTCACTGTATCGTTGAAAACGTTCAAATCGAATTTTTCCCGAACAAAATGACATTTCTTACCCGCAACAAAATCATTGCGGATTTCATAGGTTTTCTTACTTGCTGCAGATCGTGAGGATTTTTTTTTAAGAAAATGTACATGTAAAAAAGCTGCGTTATTAAACCGAACATTTGTAATAAATCTGTGCAATATTGAACTTTATTAAAACAAAAAAAAAAACATTCTAAAAACACATTTCATCCTGCAGCTCCATGAAACCATTCACTGCTCCTCTTAACCTGTCTCGTACTCTTCTCTGAGAACACCGCTCATTTCGTTCTTCCTCTTATGCTTCCAAAAATGGAGCTATCGTATCAATTATTATATCAAACACTTTATTTTTTATTGAAATCACTTTTAAAACACACTTTTTATATGCCTCCGGTGAATGCTGCTACACAGATTTGTGTTAACAAATGAAAGACAGCCGTTTGACAGTGAAACTACCTTTCCCAAAAACTTGTCTATAAGGAAACGTTTCCGGCGGATTCCACGATAGCAGTAGAAAGTGAAAGGGAATCGAATAGGTGAAGTGAAACTCAATTCCGACGGATTCCACGATAGGGGTGATTAAATATTGTATAGCACGTGACTAGCAGAATGACAGATAAAAACAGGCTAAACTGCAGCACCCAAAAGGCTAACATTTTGACAGTTCATTCCGCAATATGTTCTTCTCCGACAATTTTGTGCTATCATTCACCTTTCTGATCCGTCCAGAGCCTCCTTTTCTGCCATAATTTCCGCCTGCAACATGCTACATTAATTAGAAAGACGATAGGAAATTTTACAGTTTAGACCTTGTTTCCGTTTTGGACGCGTATAATATAGAAGACCTACGAGACTCTACATCTACATTACTTTCCCAATCAATCCTGGAAGTTTTTTTTTATTTGCAATCGGAGGAGAGTGTAAGAGCCCAAACGCAAAATAGTTGGTCTACCGAAGATAAAATAAAAACATGTGCTGATTCTTGAATTCTTTCCAACTAGACCACAATTTTTTTGTTGATTATATAAATATTTATTTATTCTTAATAGATAAAGGTGATAAAAAGAAGGCGACTTCATTGAAATAATGTTATGGAGTGAGCTTATAAAACTGAATAACTTATTGAAGACTTTTTACGACGCAAAATAGTTAGTCTAGCAGTCTTTATTTCCATTTTACCACTGTATTACTGCACCTCTGGCATTGATAACAGCTTCTAAGCGCCGCACACTGGGGCCGATTGTATGGAGAGGATGCCCAAAATGCAAAATTGAAACTAACTGTTTTTTTATAAAACAATTGTTTGGCTGTGAAGTTAATACAACTGTGCACTATTATTCAAATTTTCGCAGTGGTGGAAGTAAGTTGTGTACTAAAGAATAAGTGGTAAAATAAAGATTAGCTGTTATTATTAGCAATACCGATTATTTGTACGTTGAATATTTCAAAGTAAAATTTAAAAAAAATCTGATTGAATTAAAAAAAAACTAAAATATGTCTGGATTAAACCAAGGTCAGTGTATTAGAAAAGCGTATTAAAAAATAAATAAAATGTTGTTTTTGTACCAAATGCTTATTAAAGCGAGAAAATATGGCGTGATATGTTTAATGTTATTTTTCTGTGATTTGCGCGAGAGGCTTTCACTTCTGGCTTTTGTTTCTTAATAAGGAATATGTATGCTATTATAAAAAACATTCAGTTTAAAAAGCCTCTCGCGCAAATCATAGAAAAATAGCATTGAACATTTCACGCCACATTTTCTCGCTTTATTAAGCATTTGGTACAAAAACAACATTTTATTTATTTTTTAATATGCTTTTCTTATACACTGACCTTGGTTTAATCCAGACATATTTTAATTTTTTTTTAATTCAATCAGAATTTTTTTTAATTTTACTTTGAAATATTCAACGCACAAACACTCGGTATTGCTAATAACAGCTAATCTTTATTTTACCGCTTATTCTTAAGTACACAACTTACTTCCAGCGCTGCGAAAATTTGAGTAATGATGCACAGTTGTATTAACTTCACAGCCAAACAATTGTTTCATAAAAAACAGTTAGTTTCAATTTTGCATTTTGAGCATGCTCTCCATACAATCGGCCCCAGTGTGCGCCGTGGCATAGTGTCAACTAATTTTTGACACTCTTCGGAGCCGAAAGTTTCCCAGATATTTGTTATCTTGGCCCTTAATTTTGGAAGTGTCCGAGCTGGTTATTGTCGCAGTTTTTGCTTCATTTTATGCCAAACGGTTTCGATTGGTGAAAGGTCAGGGCTGCTGGAAGGCCATTACACTAAAGGAATTCCTTCAGCAGTTAACCACACCATTGTCGATCTAGCAGTATGGCAAGAAGCACCGTCCTGTTGGGAAATATAGTCTCCCTCACTTGGTTGAAGACGAGTTATTGATGAAAGAAGCTCTTCTTCTAAAATGTCTTGGTACTTGGCAGCATTGACCAGTCCATTGACAAAATGTAAATTGTCCATGCCACGACCAGACGTGCATCGCCATACCATTAGAGGTGCTGGGAACTTGACTGTTGCTTCAGGCAGTCTTTGTGAAATTCTTATTTTGAATTTCTTACCACACGTATGCGTTCGTCACCAACGCAGACTTCGAATCTGGACTAATCACTCCAAATAACAGACCGCCATTGACTTAAAGTCCAGTTTTTGCGTTGTTTGGCCCACTCAAGTCGTTTTTTCTTCTGCTTAGGTATCAAAAGTAGTTTTTCTTTTGCCTGTGTTTTTAATGAATTGAGAAGCTTTATGTTTTGTAAAATTCAAAAAACCTTATAAAATTTATATCCAATTTTTTTCATCGTCCGCTTACGAGGGTCGATCGAAATGCTTTTTTGAATTTGTTCTCTCCATTGGACAGTTATTGCTGTAGCAGTTTTGCGCCGATTTTCTTTTATTATTTTCTTTAAAACCCGGCAATAACGAGGTATTGCTATCGGTGGACGCGCAGTTTTCTTACTTGGCTCAACATTTTCCAATTTTTTAATTATCGATTCTTTTAGGACTCATAATACTGCAACGCCACTCGCCATGGTGAACATGAAACTGATGCCTACTTGTATAAAAACAGAGATCATTCAACAACAAATAGGGTTTATACCATTTTTTTCATAACGGTTCACCAAAACACTATTTAAATAGTAATAGACCAAGAATTTTGCATTCAAAAGAGAGTAGACCAACTCTGCACCTATCTTTGTTTGAGATAATAGTGAAAATCGTAACGGTGGCTTTTTTAAATGTTGTTTCATTTGGCCTAATTTACTACGAATAATTACTGTATTACATGACACACATTTTTAAATAAATAACTATTTACAACCACAATAAATTTAAGTATGAAAAAAGATTAATCTGTTTATTCAAAAATAGACCAACTATTTTGCGTTTGGGTCGTATAATCAGTGTCTGATAAGTGACCTACCACAAAACAACAATTTAACTTTTTAACAAATAATTTCTTAACACATAAATTTAACAGGCGAAATTAGTTTCTGTACCACCAAATTATTCGGTATGATAGTTAACAAGAAAAATTTCCCTTAACACTTGTTGTAGAATTTTGCAACACTAAATGGTGATTCAAAGAGTGTGCGCGTTGGGAGAGTAGTTTATAGCTTAAGACTAATATGCATATAGTTTAAAGCAGAATACAGATTATATGCCCGATTAGAATGAGGAATAGTGAAATATTCATAAATAGTAGTCTGAAAATTAAAGCAAACGACAACCTAAAGACAAAAAATCTAAAAAAAAAAAGGTTGTCAAATACGCCTGCCGGACGAAAAGCACATAAATATCCCGGCGGGAGCAACGAAGTTGTATGAGCAGGACCTGCGACATGCGATAAGAGAGTTTAAATCCCTTAATCACATGAAGCGGGCCCCTTAGGTACCTACTGTTTAATAAAATAATTACTATAGTCCCCTGTTTTACTACTTGATCAGCCTTGGAGTTTTTGCTGCTGGAAATTGCAGTTTGGAAACTTTGGCTTTGGGATTTTTGTCTTATAAAAGCAAAACAAATATTAAACAGTTTATAATCATGATTCGAATTTAATAGAAAATAAAAAAAACCTTAAAAATCTCGAAAACTAAATCAAGAAATATAACTTGTTACGAGCTAACAATTTTCTATTTATCAGTTAGAATTTTGCAACAATTTAACAGACAATTTTAACAATTGTTGTTTTGTGGTACAGAAACCGAGAATTCTTCAAATTTCCTACTTGTTAGAAATTGTATTAACAAGTGTTAAGACGATAGTTAACTTATGTTTTGGTGGTACAGAAAATATTGTTAATTGTTAAAATTTGCCTGTTTAACTAGACTTGTTGTTTTGTGGTACAGGCCCCAGTTCGCCGACTTGTCCACAAAATAATTGCTTTTATGCTAATCGCGATTTTGCTGTTACTATATCCCCCGACCCCCTATCCGAAGCCAAGCCCTGTTTAATTCCAAGGTTCGTCAGTCCGTATGTTATTGTCTCTGCTTCAACATTGTCCGATCAACGTTTAGAAACGCTATACTAATGTACTCTTTGCAATCTAAATGTTTATCAAAGGTGAAGGGCCGTTTTAACCGGTTTAACTGACAGAAGATTTTTAATTAACACTGCAGGGTATAGAGCTGTCTATCCAGTTGGGATCTTTGTGGTTAACATGCGATCTTTTACCCGCCATGGTTTATACTCATGGCTTGGAGATGTGAATCATATCCAGAAATTTGTTAAGTTAACCATTAGGCATTCGGATACAGCGGGTACTATAAAATCAGGTCCGGGAGTATTGAATGTTTTAAAGCCACTTATTCCCCAAAAAAGTTTAAACCTTTAGATAAGTGGAGCTTCTTAACACTGACTTGGCAATAGATTCAGAAATTCTGCATATGCACTGGATAGGATATGGCCCACGAACCAATTGCTGTTTTAAGAAAGCTATAGGCATTCTAATAGTGCCTACAAGGATTTTTCTAAGCTTAGCTTGAGAATTTCTATCTGGCTTTTTAAAAGATTTGAGGGCATTTTTATACGAAATTCAGTGTGTATCCTCAAAGGATCCCTTGGCCTAATTGAAGAACTGCCCGCATGTTTTGCAGAGAGATAACATCTCCTCATTCCGAACCAAGGTGGTCTAGGCTTGCCTAGGTAAAGTGTAAACTGTTTTCAGACATAAAGCTAAAATAGTTTTCTTTTTTTTTAAGGAAGGGAACTGAAATTGTACGTATGAATTATGGCGTATTAGATCGGCTGAATTAAGAAGCTGTTTGAGGCAGTTATACTTTTGGATGCTTGTCGGACGTTCACGAGTGGTGGCGCAGTGGCAGTGGTGGCACTAACCACTGAACCACTGCTCTCACAATATTAAACATTAGATACTCATTTGCAAATCGAAATATTGCTTCTATGAGACAGAGAAAATTAAATGGAGACATTAAAAAATGCTATTAGCAACATACTTCGTATAAAATATTGTAATTCACATACATACTTCCTATTTAGTGAAGCGTATTTTTTTACGTACCTACACATCCGTAGGGTAAAACCTTTATCGTCTAATCCGTATCAATTTCGCATGCGGGCTCGACGCCATCCATAAGGCTTTATCTGTTTTTGAATTATTGATTGTAATTCGGCCTTCTGTTCATGCTTATTTATACATGTTTTCAACATGTGCGTTCAATTTTAAGAAATCTCTCGATTTGTAACAAGGATAACATATATACTTACGTTCAAATCACATTCCAAGAAAACAAATTTGATGTTACCAAAGTGCATAACCTCGTTAACTGTACATGACATAAGAAACAAACAAAACAAGAGTGTTCCTCTTTGGCCTAATCCTACTCTCCCGAGACAAATTCAATAAAATGTCACAAAAACAGACATTTTAAGCAGGATACCCTCATAACCATTCAAAGTAAATTGACTCCGAACTTACGAAAGATAAAATCAGAGCTACTACCATATAGCAATTGTCGTAAATATAAATTGCTATACGCTATACGGCATCCAGACAGGATGGATTTCTGAAATCGACACGTCATGACCTCGCTCAGCTAAGCCCATTATTTTTAAAGCAAATTCCCCCGCCTTTCAAATACTAGAACACCCTGTACACATATCCATTAATCTATAACCACGATTACAACTATTATCAGACAATTATTCTATATCTCCGAATAGAGCCGCTTAATTGCCTATAAAGAAGGATACCAACGGAGCTGCCTGTGGTTTAGCTACTTTTTCCATTCAAATGCACACCTTCGTCAATGGGTATCTGAGAAAAAAGCTCCAACTAATGCTCATGTGCAGAACAAAAAAAGCTCAACGCTCAAATTCCTTTGGATAAACAAGGAAGCTGTAAGTGTGGCAAAGGTCGGGATGTGTTGCTCTTCGCTTAAATCCTCTCGCTTTCCTCTCGAAATAAAATGTAATCGTTTTTAAATTTATTCATGCTTGTAAAGGCATTCTTAAAAATTGTGGTTAAATAAATAAATAATAAAAAATACCTATATCCCACAACCATTAATATAGGAAGAAATTTTTGTTTTTCCCAAAAGGATACTCTCGAATACAAAAACGGGGATCTCCAGCATGCGCATAGGCCTTTAAATGATGTTCCTTCCATTGCTGTACAAAAATATCCGAGAAATAAATCCTATTGCAGTATAGAGTAGTGCGTGTTCTTAAATAAATTATTATCCTTTCTTCAAATAAATTCGGCATCCCTTGAAAAATCAAAAAGATCGTGTTCAATCTAAATGTATAGTTTAATGCGAATCATTTCAAGATGTATCCGTGCAAGGCAAACGTATATTTTTATGTGTGTACCCATATTCGAAGCATAAATCTCAGCTCAAACTACCAATCATTGCAATCAATTTAAAACAAAAGGAACTCATTACTGTAATGGTTCCGAACTGTGAGTTGAACAGTTGGCCGAGGTCAGTGCTACTTCCGTATAGTAATGCATTGAAAGTGATTCGATTCCAATTCAATTTAAAAGTACGTGAGTGAAACTGCAAACAAAAGTAGAAAAGTAGTAGAATTCGGTACACGAAATGATGTTGACCTAAGTGTAGGTACCTACTTGTACGTATATGTGACGTGAAAAATAATATCGCACATAGCAGCTATCGAACTGTTGGAGCCGAGGATACCGAAGATACCGAGGATATCAATTAATTATAATGTAAGTCATCTGTTCTACTTATGCAAATACTTTTTGGTACGATAAACAGAGAAAATTTGGCACAAACTCTATGTAACGCATTAGTTAAATGAAGAAGTGTTTGCCTGCCATGTTAACTTGTATACACATATAAATCTATCTGGAGGAAGAATTTTAAGGGCTAAGTCATTCAATTACGTTTGTGTACGAATATTTATTGTGTAGAGAGATATACTCGTTGGGAATCTGCATATTTAATTTCCAATTGAAATAGAAACTTCTTAAACAAATTGTTTATTTGTTTGGCAAATTAAGCTCCTTAGAAGTTTTGGTAAACACGTTTTAATGAAGAATAATTATGTTTTTGTTTATATCCTTGGTCGTCGCCTATCTATATATAGGCAGTCATTTTGGTATATACGTGTTCTATCCTGGCCCATTATTTAGACGAGTACTTTGGCTGTTTTCTATGTCTTTGTTTTGATGGTAAACTCAAAGCGAATGGGGGAGAGCAATTGTTTTTCATCCACTTAAATTTCTTTCGCTTAATTTGGGTCACTATGGAATATGGCTTAGTGGAATAGGCTGATTGTGCAAGCCTTTGGCATTTGTTTAATGGCGCTTCTCACTGGATTCCTTAACGAGCCATATCAAACTTCCGTGTGCAGGCGAGTTCTAATTTGCGACAGGATGGCAAACGTCCTGAGGAAGTATAATTTCGTGGTAGATGTTCTAAAAATAGCTCTACCACCCTGGGTAGTTGTATATACCATTTTGGGGAGATTTTTTGGAAATAACGGGCGGTAAAAGCCAAACAATGTTCTTGTAGGGCAATATAGGGGTAAGCTTTATATTTTGCTATGGTATTCGGTATTCAAAATGATTACGCCTTTTGAGAGTTTTTTGTGGTTATCTGGCGGGAGCGGGACCCAAAGTTATTACTAGGGGTTGTGGAAAGTCTCTCCAGAAATATATGTTGTTGGATTTTTTTTTTATAATTTTTCAAAGCGTCGGATTTGTAATGAAAATTTGTCGACCTAAAGGTGTAGTTTCGAGTCTCCGCCCGTAGACACAGTCGGACTAAAAAATGCCAGCTATAACTATAAGTTAATTTAGGTTAGGCTAAAAAGTTAGAATCTGTAAGTGTCCGAATCAGTCAGCCTTAGAAGATAGTGGCTTGATAAATTAATAAGCCCAGTCAGTGTCCTAAATTTTTCCCTGTCTAGTTTAAGAAAGTCCCTAGGCCTTCAGCGTTCGAATTGAGGCCAAAGTGCCTTAGTTATCTGTTGTACATATGTCCACTAAGGTTTGACTACGTCCTCCGCAGTGTCTTGGATCTTCGAACTTTCCGAGCGGCCAACTATATACCTGGTAGATGGTAGCAAAAGTACAGATCCGGATATCAACCAAACAACAACACCCAAACAGAGGCTGTAAAAATATTTATAAAAAGATCGTAAGGCCAGAACTTTTGCCGTCTCTTAGCAGCATTAAGTGCAGAGGCTTAGTGAGAAGGCTGTCAAAGGTGACCACAACGGAACAGCTGTTTCATTTGGCAACTAATAACGAGAGTTTTCCTTGAGCTTTACGGACAAAAAAGAACGGACTAACGTCAGAGCATAGATATCTATTATATCTTCTCAGCGTCTGAGAAGGAAAAGGAAAGTACGAGATAAGAGGACGGCAAAATTTGGAAGAACTACCTGAGGGTAACAATATGTTTCCTGATGCAGAGATTAGCATGGGAATACGGTAGTAGATCTACAGTCAGTTCTGAGGATTTGTTAAGAACACTTCAACAGACTGCTGATCGGCGAAAAGACAGCCAACAATCCGCTATCAGGCAGTATAATCCGTTCAACCAGAACGATGATAGTCAACATTTTCGTCCAAATCGATATCCAAATAAAAAGGTCGCTGGAACTGCCTAATAATTCTCCTACTGTGTGAACGGCTTCACACCTCAAAGTCACCTATGATAGCGTATGCACAGACGAATTATACCAAGTCATATGAAATTTCGTATCCCCGCCAAACTCTTTCATCTGGTGAAGGATGGCATTGCAGAAATCTCGATGCTTCGTCAAAGTCGTATAGAGAACATCACAGAACACTTTGATGTCAATAAAAGGTTTAAGACAACGTGATACGCTGTTCTTTAACATCATTCTTGAAGCATCAATTGTACGAAACTCACAAGCCAACAGAGGTAAATTTTTGTAGGCGAAGATTCATTCTTGCCAATCACTGTTTCCTTGGGCTAAGAAGGCATCTAAAAAGTAAAGCCTTCGGGGAGAGTACAATAACTTAGGCGCCAAAAATTGATTTTTTGTAGAGGAGTTAAATATAAGCATTTTTTACTATGGGAGGGGGGTCTATCTCGCTTCGTTTAGGCGGGAGGAGAAATTTAAAAAAAATAATACTTAAAATGAAAAAAAAAAAAAAAATAAATAAATTATTAAAAAACAATGGCAATACTTATAATAAAAGACTATATCATTTTTGAAAGCCTGGAATCTGTTCTTGAATATTATTTTTAAATCAAGTTATTTCTGTTAATAGTTTTTGTAAAAAACAATTTCAAACTTTAAATTTAAGGACAAAATTTGGGTGAGTACAAACATTTTGGCGATGAGAACTAATGATGGATATATGTAGAGGGGTTAAATACAAGCATTTATTGCTATGGGAGGGGGGTCTATCTCGCTCCGTTTAGGAGGGAGGGGTAATTCAAAAAAAAAAAAAAAAAACTTAAAATAAAATATTAAAAATCAATGCCAACACTAACAACAAAGTATTATAGCATTTTTCATAGCTAGGAACCTCTTCTAAATTGTCTATAGTGCAAATCAGCAAAATTTTGTCTATAATGTGAACTTTTAGGCCAGAGACTGTTACTGAAGAATCTTGTTGACATTGTGTAAACTAATATAATTTAAAGAATGTTTGCATATACTCAGCCTTGCACCCATCCCAAAATCCAACAGTGACCCCACGCAGGGGGGTTGCAGCCATTTCCCATTTCAAGGTGCAAGGGTAACAATTTCTACTCTAAGCCCTCTGTTCTTAAACTGTGTTCCGCGGAACCCTGGGGTTCCGTGGAACAGTTTTAAGGGTTCCGCGACTTTCTTGAATTAAGAATAGTTAAACACAAAAATAATTTTTGTAAGGTATGCAATTGCAAACATTTTTGCGCAAAAAATTGTTTGAAGCTTACATTATTTTTCATTGAAGTGTGAGCTACCCATAATTAAAAAAAAAAGCAAACAAAAATGGTACAGCAACATCCACTTTCCAAAAATAATTACGAGCAACAATCCATGAAGTATATGCATTCGTGTGAGTATAGTTCGCACATAGCTTTTATGAGGTACTGCACACTATCTTACAAAGAATGAAAATAAGTCAGAATGTAACCCATAAATCAGGTTTAAGTAGTTAATTTTACACCCGATCATTAATCAGATTTTTTTAAACCCGATAATTTAAACCAAATCAGTCAATAATATGAAATTTTGTTTTAAGCCGGGTTAAATTACTTAAATTAAATTATTTACTTAATCGGATGAAACGCCGAAAAGGTTAAAAAAAAGGTTTATTATCCGGTTTATCGACTGAATATTATGGATTTGGATTTAATTTTTGGGTTAAACTCACAGCTAGGTTCCATAAATCGAGTGAAATCGAAATTGCAAATCGAGTGAATTCGTTTTCAGTGTTCTGCATTTCGAGCGATTCGGAAACTCCGACATTTTTTCGAAATCCCAATTTTACTTTGTCTCAATTCCGAAAATTTTGAAATCAATATCGAATACAGTGAAATGTAGAACACAAAAATTCATTTCCGATTTCATTTTAAAAAGTGAAATGTGGAACCTAGCAGTTAAACCAGGGTGTGAACTTTAATCCGGATTAAAGTGAGTGAATAATATGGCCGTTATAGATGTACATAGTTCTTCTTTATCAAAATATGTATTTTGATTCTGTATCATTAAACGAATGTTGGCTTGGTATAGCTATTAAGAGTGAATACCCTGAACTTGCCAAACAGGCACCTTCTACTGCTATCGTCGAATCCGCCGGAAACCTTTCCTTATCGACACGTTTTTGTGAAAGGTAGTTTTACTGTCAAACGGCGGTCTTTTATTTGTCAATACAAATGTGTAGCTGCATTTGTCGGAGGCATTTGAAAAGTTTGTTTTAAAAGTGATTTAAATAAAAAATAAAGTTTTCGATATAATAATGGATACGATAGCTCTATTTTTGGAAGCATAAGAGGAAGAACGAAATGAGCGGTGTTCTCAGAGAAGAATACAAGACAGGTTAAGAGGCAGTTAAGAGCAGTGCATGATTTCATGGAAATCATAGATGAAATGTGTTTTTAGAAAGATTATTTATTGATTTTAATAAAGTTCAATATTGCACAGATCTATTACAAATGTTCGGCTTAATAAATCAGCTTTTTTATATGTACATTTTCTTTTACAATTCTCACGACGCGTGCAGCAAGTAAGAAAACCTATAAAATCCGCAATGCTTTTGATGCGGGCGAAAACTGTCATTTTGTTCGGGAAAAATTCGATTTGAACGTTTTCAACGATTACAGTGAAACTCATTCACATCACCCACATGGGGAACTGTTCACATTCCGGATTTGACAATACCAAAATATTTTTTCGTGAACAATTCCCCCCGGCCGATTTTAATTTTTTTCCTTAAATTTCAAGCTTGAAAGCATTTTTTTCAAAAACTGTTAATAAAAATAACTTGATTTAAAAATAATTTGAACGAACAGACTCTTGGCTTTAAAAAATCCTAAAGTCTTTAATTGTAGGCGTTGCCATTGTTTTTTAATATTTTATTTTCATTTTATGTTCCATTTTTTTTTAAATTACCCCTCCCGCCTAATAGGGCCCATACACGACACAGACACGTCGCTGCAGACCTTAAGTCTGTGCAAACATGCCTTCGCCACACACGGTGCAGACACTCTGCACAGATATTAGTTTGTATCGTTTCGTCGTGGTCGTCGGGTCGTAAAAATGGCGAATGCTGCCTGCCGACTTCTTTAAATTTTGCCGAATGGATGATTGAAATTTAATGAAGCTGCTACAAAAAATATGTCCATTAATAAATAAACCAAAAACTTTAACGAGGGAACCGATTTCTTCAAGCGAGAGGCTTTCAATTATGTTTACGCCGTGAATTTTCTCGCTCGTCTGTGCAAAATTCACCATACACGACACAGACACGTCGTTGCAAACCAAGAAAAATTCAAAAAATTTTGAATTCATGCAGACGGTCGCTGCAAACAGTCGACATGGATACACACGACACAGACGATCTGCGCAAACATTGGCACAACAACAAAATATATTGGTCTGCAGCGACGTGTCTGTGTCGTGTATGGGCCCTATAAACGAAGCAAGATAGACCCCCCTCCCTTAATAAAAAAAAACGCTTATATTTAACTCCTCTACAAAAAACCGTTATCAATTAAGTTATCGTACTCGTGCCAAGCCCTCTAATAGAATCAAGCAGATATCTTACAAGACCTTAATCATCCCATCTTTGCTCTATATGATGCAGAAGCCCGGACCTTATTGAAAGCGGATATAATCCTCTACAGAGATTGATTCTTTGGCTGATTCTGCCATCTATAATAAAGTACTCGTCAGAACAGCGCTTAAAACGAGACTTAAAAATTGTACAAATCTATTTCGAAAATCGTTGTTTGCCCAATTTCCACACAATCGGCCTTCCGAATCAGCAATTCGAAAAACTATGCATTCTTTTTCGACCAATCACACTCTAGTTAATAATACACACCCACAGAGATGTGCACTTGTGCAGTGCATATATATACAGGTAGAGTGCCCATGCCCACCGAAGAAATTGTTGCAACTGTGGAGCGTAGTATTCAGGAGGATACGGATGAGCCCAGCTTGTCGATAAAGTGAGTTTCAACAGCCAACCCATATAAATACTAATGAAATAAAGTTATACTTCCAGTAATAAGTCAGTACCACGGCCAATAACATTACTTTTATGTACTTCATAACCAAGCAGGAGAGCTCTTTTGAAAGAAAAATTCTTCGAATTGTCCTCCCGTGGAGGAGAAGATACAACCGCATGTTGTGGGTACAGTCCAAAAAGCCAAAATACATAGACCACATTGACTCGACCACGTTAGTACTCCAGTGCTGCAGCGCATATCCTTAAAATATCTTCTGTCATTTTCATCATCATGACAAGAAGCAATTTCCCTGGGATTGCTGGTAGCCGACGATGGTTTCGGTTACCTCTTTGATGATTCCGCGCTATCCTCAAAATCTGGAAAAAGTCAGGTTGTTGTGTGGGTCCGTATGCCCGGTTTCACAGTGCGTAGAGTTTAGTGTAACTTAAATTAGAGCCGAATAGATAAGTGCATTGACATACTATACAATTATACATGGACTGCTAGTGAAATGCCAGTTTCATACAAACCTGCGAGGAAAAATGAAGCAAACATAAGCACTAGCCCTTTTGGTTCAGTGCGGCGAAAGTAGGAAAGAGGTTTCAACTTTTTCCAGTAGTAAGGTAGTTTTACCATATCTCTGTAAATTGTGCAATAGTGCCTATGTGATGAACAATGTATCTTTCTGCTACAATAAAATGTTATGTTATGTTATGTTATGAGGTTTCAACTTCTGCGCGCCTTTGCTATTTTTTACATAGAACACAGTGCCATCCATTGTATAAACATTGCAACTGTGCAAAAATAACGACTTATTCAAATTATTTCGAACGTTCTATAACAGATGGCAGTATGGCACACTCAGCGCACAAACCTTGACACAAACCAAATTGCTCGTTGACATTATGAGTGTCCCGCCGGCCGTGAACCAAAAGGGATAGTGCTTATGTTTGCTTCAACGAAAAATTAGCTGCTGGTAGTCCATGTATAGTATGTCAATCGATAAGTGTCACTCATATGTCTATTTCGACAAACGGCAGAACGCAGCGTTATGTTACTGACGCTTTCGTGAGTATTGACGTAGCGTAGATGGGTTTGGCGGTCAATGAGGACAAGACAAAGTATATTCTGTCCACAAGAAAGAAAGAAAAAACCGACGCCTTGGACAGAATGTCACTATAGACAGATAGAACTTTGAGGTAATTAAAGACTTTGACTACCTACCTAGGCTCCGCTATATGAACTCAGACAATGACACCAGCGCTGAGTTAATTGAAGAATAACTGTTGCAAATTGCCACCTTAAGTAAATATGTAAGTATTGGTTTTGCCATGCTCCATGCACCCCCTTGAGTTCAGTAGTTTCGGTGGTTTTCGAGATATACGATTTTTTATTTATTATTTGTATGGGAGCTGCAACGGTCCTTTGTCTAATTTTGACCAAACTGTACAGAAACACATTTTGCCAATAACAAAGAATTTCTCAAAATTTGAGCTCAATCAGTTTGGTGGTTCTCGAGATACCTACCTATATGATTTTTAAGGTGTTTTTTTTTTTTTTTTTTTAGGCTCAACACCCCTTTCCCTTTATCCAATTTAGACCAAACTCGGTTAGGTGGTTTTCAAATTTGGCGATTGTATATCAAAAATGGAAATTTCTATTTTTTCGATTTTCCGACTTTTCGTTTGAGGTTTTCCGTATTTTCTTTAATAGGTAAAATAGGTACAAAAAATGTTTTTAAAATGCGGTTAGGGCACTCGCTGTCACACCACCAGGTTAAGTTAGGTTAGGTTAGGTTTGTGCGCTGGCGAGGACTACTCCGTGCCGTACTCAGGTCAATACTGACCCATTGTTAAGCCCGTGGGGGAAAGAGGTTGTTCCTTACCAGTTATAACCCTGTATTTAAATAACTTAGTGCGCTGCTACATATAAACCGTCCTGATGATTTGACGAAGTTCATTATCTTGGCAATTGATGTGCTGGAAAACTCGTCTAGGTCGTTGAAGAAGGAATTTATACCTGGTGTGTTTTAGACCTGGGCAGTGACATAGGAAGTGCGTTGTGTCCTCATCACCGCAGTTTCTACAAAGTTCTTCTTCCGTTAAGTCCATTTTTTATTCATATGGCACCGTAGACTTTAGAGTATTGTGCCTCGTTATGATTACTACGAAGGTGGACAGGGATTTCCTATTATCCTTCCGTTTTGTACGCTAGGTTCTGGTTTCGTTAAAGGGCGGCCATAGCCTTCATGTGGTGTTACAAGTGTTTAAGGTGGCCCAACTAGCGTTCGCCTCTTTTGTGGCTTTTCTTCCTGCTTCCAGTTTGCGCACACTCACACCTTGTGCTGTATACCAAGAGCCTTGAGTTCTTCGCGACAGCACTTCACAAGCTTCGATCTGGTGCAGTTATAGCTTTCATTGCTGCCTGGCTGTCGATAAAGAAGGTAAAGATAATTCATGGGCTGCTGTTGTCACTGCCAGGACCCGTACTTGGAAGACGCTACTATGGTCGGGGAGGAGGCGTATCGATTTTGATATACCCAGCGATTCGGAGAAAACACCTAACCCTACCCAAGTGTTCATTTTAAATCCGTCTGTAAATACGGCTATGGTTTGTAGGCTAGTTACGAGTCCGTCTCTCCATTCTTCCCTGCTTGGATAGGTGCTAGAGAAGGGTCTTGTAAACTTTAGGAAAGGCGTGATGTCAGGGGCGAAGCGAGGGGGGGCGTGGGAGGGTGTCGCACCCCCTCACGATTTTCAAGAGTCGGCAAACCAACGATCAATTTTCAAAAATTAGGTCTTAAGTTTGGATTTTCATTAGGTATACGTAGGTTTTTAAACTTGTAAATGTATACAAAAGTCGGCATTTTCAAAGGTTCCACATGAACTCTTTAAAATCGGTGAATCGGTGAATTTGCTGACTGAAATCCTTAAAATTCAGCGAGTTTAGATTCGATTTTAAAAGGACGGTTGGCATTTCTAATTTGAGGTTAAATTTGAAGGAATGTGTTATTCGCTAGTTCGCAGCTAGAGTTGTAAAATACTTAAGTATTCCAGTACTTCAGTCCTCTCAAGTACAAGTACTAGGTACTGGTATTTGTACTTCAGTACTCTGGTACTGGTACTTAAAAAAGGCAAGTACCAGTATTTTTCAAGTACCTCGTCGCAAGTACCAAGTATCGCGTACTTAAGTATAAAAGTACTTGAGTAGTACTTTCAAGTACCAGTACCAGTACTTAAAAGTACTTAAAAGTATTTTTCAAGTATCTCGTCTCGTTTTCAAGTACCTACCTCGTCGCAAGTACGAAGTATCGCGTACTTAAGTACCAAATTACTTGAGCAGTACTTTCAAGTACCAGTACCAGTACTTGAAAGTACTTGAAAGTACTTTTGTACTTAAGTACGCGATACTTGGTACTTGCGAGGAGGTACTTGAAAAATACTGGTATACTTGCCTTTTTCAAGTACTTGTATTCGAGACTGAAGTACAAGTACAAGTCCCGGTACTGATACTGGTATTGGTACTGGTACTTGAAATATTACAGCTCTGTTCGCAGCTTATTGATGTGGATTGCGAACTTTAATAATTCACGGTAAGTGTGTGTTTGCGGCAAGAGGAGGATAATTAATTATCCTATCAAAATGTATTAAGAAAATAAGTTTATAAACAGTTTAAATAACGAAATTTCGAATTCCAAACTTTTTGCCGCGAACGAAAACACCCTTGGCGCGAATTGTCAAAGTTTATTCGCAATCCACATAATTTAATTCGCGTTCCTCAAACTAGCGAATAAAACATTCGTTCGAACTTAACCTCAGACTAAACATTGTGGCTAGAAACTGATGGCTGAAATTCGCTAACTGCCGCGACCTATAAAAGTGTTCATGTGAACGGACTGTCAAAACTTGCGAATAGTCGTTCGATCGTAGGTAGTTGGTCACTCTTATGTGAATGGTCCTTTAGGTATTAGCCCAGAGTGTTCCTGTTAAGATTGGTCAAAATTGGATAAAGGGGCGTGGCGCCTCCCATACAAAAAACATCTTCTATGGGGTGAAACTCATTGACGTTAGATATAACTCGATAACCCCTGGGCCGATTTTCATGATTTCTATACAGTCGGCAAGTTCCTGAACCCCCCCCCCCCACGACTCGAACCCTCGCTACGCCCCTGCGTGATGTAGTCCGTGACAGGTACATGACCAAAGTAGTTCTGTAGAATCATCGAATGACCCGTTTCGTTCAATTTCCAGTTTATTGATTGGCTGGTTCTTATGGCGGCTCATAGATGTATAATAAAGTCTAGTGAAAGCAGGTTGAGGATAGCCGTAAGTCCTCAAGTGACCTTATTGGTTGCCGGTCACCATACGAGACTGCCAAAGGTCAATATAGGTCTCACTATAGCAATAGCTGTATACATCCAGAGCTTAATTTTGGGAGATGGTCCCCACGTTTTCCAGAAGATTCTGCTGCAGGAATAAAAGGACATTGTGTTTTTTTTTATTCTTTCATTGGTGTTTAATTTCCAATTTATTTTTTTGTCTAGTATAAGCCGCAGGTACCACCACCACCAGGTTGATCCTTATAAAAGTTCACCCTATTCCTACAACACCCAACCTCTAAAATATATCTTCAGAATACAATTTTAAAAGTCTACATAATATCTGCTTGTTATTTTGTGTGAAATATAAAACACGTCTCATTGTGGGGAGTTTTTTATTCATCTTCGCTTTTTCTTCCCTCGCATTTCACGAATCACGGTGGGTTCTAACAGGGAATTGTTTATTATCCCAATTTCCAAATCTCCAATTCTTAGTATTCCTATTCGCGTTGCTATTTGTTTTCTCGCATTTTACAGACTGTATTGTTCTTTGAAAATTTTTAAGGATTTCGACAGCATAAACTTTTCATATGTAGGTATATGTATATATGGGAAAATAACAAATAATATATATTATAAGTCTTCACTCTTGGGTCGCGGTCGCATTGGTATTGTTAGAAAGTTTCAGCCATTTTAATGAAACAATACGACAAAGAATTGACAGGAAGAAGAAAATACTTTTTCAATATAAAATCACGACTGCCAACCAGCCCAGTGGAGCGATGATGGAAGTAATTATGACGGAGTTTGGAATACAGCTTAAGTGCCTTCGGATCAATCAAATATTAATTATAGCCACAGGACATGGAAGAAAATATTGGGTGTCGTCATCTCATCGACGGAATTTGCCAGTGGCAACAACAAGAAAACATTTTTAACGAATTTAAAAAAAACAAAGAAAATTGGACGTAGGTATAACGAAAACAAATCACCTTCTCTTATTTATTTGGCCTCGAGCTTATCTTTCGAAGAAAAACCTCAATAGGGTGAGAGAGAGTGTCTGGTCTAATCATTCTTCTAAAAATGAATAAATCTCCATTAATCTTTTTTGGCAAAATGTCACCGTGCGTCGTTTTCGTCGATTTGTTTTTCGTTTGCACACTCAATTTTTGTACAGAGCTGTTGAGTTGAAAATGCGTATGGAATTGAAATGAGTTCGAGTACAGGACAGAAAAGAAGTAATATTAAAGTACCGTTAAATACAAAATGATTTATATGGGAGTCCGGGCATCGTCATTGTTTTAATTTATCACTCGTCCTCGTCGGTCATTCGCATTGTTTTTCGTTCTCTTCTCGTGTGTATATTACTCTTTATTATATTCGAGTGGCACGTCTCGTGGCATCTCTTCAGGCGTGGACATTCAATGGTTTTTGATTTAATTAAATTCCTACCTTAACAGCATACTAAAGAGGGTTGAAAGCAATTGAGTAAAATTTAATGGTTCGACATCGGTGGAACTGTCTTTGCTGGGTTGTCGGTTGTCCTTGTCATTGTAACGAAACGTTAACCACGATGGTCGTTATCCATCATTAGTGCACTGGCATTAGCTCGAAGAAGTCAAATGAAAATGACTCTTCATATCATTGGTATGTGTATGCGCCACAATGCTAGCCTTTAATGACCACATTTTCGAAATGACTGGAAGTACATATATATCAAATGCCAACGATGGGATGCACAATTGAATACGAGTCGAGCCAAAAAATAGGCGGCAAAAGTCGTATACATGCAGTCCCTCGACAATTCTGTTTAAACGCTGTATTCCGGTGCCGGGGCCTCTTTGACCCAATTTTTCTAATAGTCTACGTTTAATGTATATGTAATTTATCTTGACTTCGTGAAATCGTGAACCCAAACTGTGGAGAGAAGGAGGGAAACAGATGGGCCTCATCCTATTTTACGAATGACATTGCTATTATGAAAATTGTTACAGTATGTATGCTGCAGAGTGATTTGATCAAATATTCCCTGATGTACCATAACAGGATTGAGAATAAGGACATGCACAGGCACACACAGCAAATTCGTACCTACTTCATACATGTGCGATGATTTTGTCGTATATGTTTCCGTAGAAGTCATCTCTATGTCGCAGTATTCCTTATTCGAGTCATGGTCGTGACGCCACTTTTCCGTAAACTATTTGTGCGATACCAGTCAGTGATGGCATTTTAAATTTTATCCTATTCCTATCTGCTGTTGTGTGTTTAGCGATTTATGTTTAGATAGAACATCGAATCCATTCCACATCGTGCCCCCCGGGTAACCAAATATAAGACGAAGGTTGCAGTGACGTGACAGTGCCACCGTAGTGCCCTTAAGAGGGTTCCTGAAATCAGTGAACCGAGCGGAAGAACAACTATTATGAAGGAGCCCGTCACAGACACAAATTACGTGGCCTGGATTGCAATTTAAGGTAGATGCGGAGTAAAGTGATGAACTGGGTTAATAACAGCATCGGATATTTGGAATTAGAAATATTTTGACAACAAGGACACTTGCTTAAGGATATATAAACTCACTACAATTATTTGCGTTATTATCCAGCGAAGTGTAACTGATATAAACAGATCAAAGTTGGAATGAACTGGACGGAGATAGAGGATAGACTACAGTGACATCTATAACAATGTGATTTCAGCAGGACGACTGTGCGACAGTAACTCTGAGATTAAACATGAAGGTCAAAGTGTTGACATCAATTAATTAGAATGCTGGAGAAACGCGACAGCCATCACACATCTCGACCAAGCACTTGCGGAATAATTTTACATACAAATAAAGGGTCCGCCATCTAACGTTTTTTTTTTTTCAACTAGTGCTTATTTCGCGAATGGTAACACTTAGCTCATGTCTGATTTGACAGATAATTAGTTTTATCCTTCCGCTGAACGAATATGGTTGTGTATACGCTTGAACAACGCTGGGAAATATTGCGACATTACTTTGAAAATCATGGTAATGTTGTAGAATGTGTGCGAAAATTGCGTACGGATTTTGGAAGAAGAGAAGCACCGTCAGCTCCGTATGTTCGTTATCTTGTGAAAAAAGTGAAAGAAACTGGCATCCTCATCGATAAACCAAAGCGTGAAAAGCCAAAAACAGTGCGTACACCCGAGAAAATTGCTGCTGTGGCAGAAAGTGTGCGTGAAGCGCCATCAACATCAATTCACCGTCGTTCTCAACAATTGAACATTTCGGAGACATCATTGAGACGAATTTTGCATAAAGACCTTGGTATGACGCCATACAAAGTCCAATTGGTTCAGGAGTTGAAGCCAACTGACCATCCAATGCGTTTTCGCTTCGCTAAGTGGGCCTGCGATCGACTTAGAGAAGATGCCGATTTTGCCAAAAAAAATCATCTTTTCAGATGAAGCTCATTTTGATCTTGGCGGTTATGTAAACAAGCAAAATTGTCGCATTTGGGGCACAGAAAACCCGCACGCATACATTGAAAAGCCGATATACCCAAAACGAGTCACTGTTTGGTGCGGATTTTGGTCCAGAGGCATAATTGGGCCATTTTTCTTCGAAAATGAGCAAGGAGTGGCCGTTACAGTCAATGGCGATCGTTATCGGGCCATGTTGAACGAATTTTTGTTCACAAAAATTGAAGAGGAGGATATTGGTAACATTTGGTTTCAACAGGATGGCGCTACGTGCCACACAGCCGAAGCTACACTCGATGTTTTGCGCCCTGTTTTTGAAGATCGCATTATCAGCCGCAGAGCTGATGTCGTTTGGCCACCGCGGAGCTGCGATTTGACACCGTTGGACTATTATTTATGGGGTGCCGTTAAAGATAAGTGTTACGCCGACATGCCAGAGACAATTGACGCTTTAAAGGACAATATTCGTGAAGCCATTGGTGAAATACAGCTGCACACAATCGATAATGTGCTTAAAAATTAGACCGATCGTGTAGGCTACTGCATGGCCAGCCGAGGCAGCCATTTGAATGAAATTAATTTCCATTATTAACCGGAAGGATTGTACTTTCAAATAAAAAAAGAAATTTGAGAAAATATTCAGTATTTTTTTTTTTATAGCATTTTCAAAAAAAAAAAGTTATTTGGCGGACCCTTTATAATAGTTCTGCCGCGGGAAAAGCTACAAGTTAGGGTTAGAATGTCTCGGTCGGTCACCCTTCGTCTTTTTCCGGAGACAAACAGTCACCCTTTTCGGTGTTAAGTAGTAGCGTAAATTGCTTCGATCACCCGTTTCTGCTCAGCACCAGTATTTCTCCTCACGGACAAGATGTCAAAGGTAAAGACTCTTTCTGTTATCCCCCGTCATTCCAGAAGACAAAATGTCACCCTTTCGAAGTCAAAGTGCAGATTGCTCCAAATACTCTTATATTTGATCTGTACCAGCCAACTTCCTTGGAAGTGGACTATCAGAGGCTACCAGCAGGGGTTTGGCTGCTTCGGTCACCCCTTCGCCTTCCATCAAAACTAACCGACGCGACACCTGGATGACCTGTATGAGCACTTCGAACATCCCGTCAGAGGCAATATACGCCGAGGGGTTAAACTGTTTCGGTCACCTCGAGTATTTGATCTGTACAAGCCACCTTTCTTGGAAGTGGACTATCAGAGGCTACCAGCAGGGGTTTGACTGCTTTGGTCACCCCTTCGCCTTCCATGTTCTATCAAAACTCACCGACACCTGGATGACCTGGACGAGCACAGAGAACTTCGAACATACCGTCAGAGGCAATATACGCCGGGGTGTTAAACTGTTTCGGTCACCCTTCGTCTTTGTTTCCCCGAAGACAAACCGCAACCTTATCGATACCAGCAATAGCGTGGCTTACTCCAATCACGCTCTTCTTCTCAGCATCATAATCTGTCTTGTGGACAGGTTGTCAAAGGAAATTTGGAACAAATTAACGAAACGAACATAATCGGGAGGGGGTTGTTTTTCGGTATTTAGAAATTCTGTATGAACGCGACGCCTGAAAAATGATGTAATTGTATATGTAGGTACTATGAGTAAAATTCTGTTAATTTTTTAATGTCTGGGCCAGATCACGTAAAATGAAATCGATTGAACGATATCGTTTTCACTCACGTTTCCATTTTACGTGATCTGGTGCTGGCCTCGGATTTTCCATAATTCTGATATTCCACAATTCTGTTCATAAACATATTAATGCAAAATTCTTTAAAGTCTGTAGTTTGTATTTCCAATCTGGGGCCGTGGCCTGATCATTTAAAACTATCGTGTCTATCCTCTTATTATAGGCATTCTTTCACGCGCTTTTGGTGTAAGTGTTTTTTAAGTTTGGCTATAGCCTAGACTCCTATCTAACGAATCTACTATACGATATTGTATAATTAATCAAATGTTGTCTCATTTTGGAATTGGAAGAAAGGAATTGTACATTTTTCTCCATAAGTGCTCAACGGATCTGCATGCTGAATACATCAAACAAAAGATATCCTTGAATAGATTAGCAGGATCAATTTTTCTTTCGTTTTATACTGCGTTCTTACGCCTGTGAATATTGTCCTATACATTCATTCATTCATTTTCTATGGCCCGCTTGTCTATTGGCTCGCTTATTCCTAAAACATCAAGGCCAATCCCCAAACCGGTAGAGGAGAGATTATGGACTTGGTCTAACTATCTCATCCTGGGTCTACCTAGAGGACGCCTGCCTGATGGTAACACGTTGGGGAAATGCGTTTACCGTGACTTAATTCTGCTATACCCGTCTGAAGTTATGTGTGACCCGCCTATATGAATGTTAAGAATTTAGAGTACGAACATGGCTGTGCTAAGTTATACCTCCCATACAAAAATGTCTACAAAGATTAAATTTAGCAAGACAGTTCGGCAAAGCAGTATGTACACTGTTCCGCACGCAAAATTCTTAATTTCATACTAAACACTAAAATGTCATATTGACATCAGCATGTCAAAAATTAAGAAACCATAAAGTAAAAATTCTTAATTTCATACTAAATACTAAAAGGTCATATTGACATCAGGCCAAAAATTGACAAACCATAAGGTTTATTTTGGCAACACTACTTCATACATGTTGCTGCTTGAACTGAAGACGAAAAAGCTAAACACTTGTGGAACGGTTCAGCAAAATAGAAAATTTCTCCCAAAAAATATCAAAAGTGATAAGCAATTTAAAAGGACAGATAACAATGGCAAGTAACTGACAACAATTTGCTCTTTATGAAGTGGATTAATAAAAGAGCAGTTACAGTGCTCTCTAATTTCCACGATCTACGCAAAGAAATGAAAATTCAAAAAAAAAATAATATTGGACTACAATATGCACATGAATAGCGTCAATAAATTACGACTAATATTTAATTTCGTTTTTAAGCCGGTGTTTGCAACTTTTTTGAGAAAAATAGAAAAAGAAATAAAATCGTTAAAAAAAGTTCGAAAAAATCGAAATATCGTTTTTACAATGACACGACACATGAGTCGTATACGACAACGGGAATAAGGGTGATTATGAAGTGAAGCGACACATGAGTTGTATACGACAACGAGAATAAGGGTGATTATGAAGTGAAGCGCCTTAGCACACCTGGAGTAGCCAGAGCCTACAGCGAGCGCCTGAGCATGAAACTCTCCTCTGTGCACTCACCTACCACAGACGCCAACAATCAGTGGTGCCAGTACCGCGACATCATCAAGGAGGTAGCCGAAACCACTGTAGGGTACCAGCCACCCCAGAGAAAGAGCCCGTGGTATGATGATGAATGCGTGTGCAGGAAAAAGGTGACAGAGGATGCACACAAGAAAGCGCTGCAGCGCAAAACAAGGGCAGCGAGAGAAGAGTATCGAGCCAGGAGAAGAGAGGAAAAGAAGATCCTGCGTAGGAAGAAGAGGGCTTACGCAGCTTCCCAGCTCAAGGAGATCGAAGAGTCGCGCGATCGTAATAACATCCGGAAGTTTTATAAAAAAGCCAAGCAACTGGCTGCTGGCTACAAAACCGGAACGCAGGCTCTTCGAGACAGCGAAGGAAACCTAGTCACCGAAGCGCAGGGAATAGTAGATGTGTTTAAGCAGCATTTCCAGCAACTGCTAAATGGGCATCATGTAGAGAGAGTGATAGGGCAAGAAGAGAACCCGCGTCCAGTCAATGAAGAACTAGTTCCACCACCTAGAATAGAAGAAGTTGGCCTAGCTATAAAAAAGCTTAAGAACAACAAGGCCGCAGGCTCTGATGGTTTACCAGCGGAGCTCTTTAAAACTAGAACACTAACCATGAGTCAAATTGACTCACAAGGTACACATAACTGAGCATGCGCAGTTCGCATGATGCACTAGCGCACTGTTGCGCCACCTAAGGTTCTACTGGTTAGTGCCTGTCAAGACGCCGTGTACGTTGTGTCGCTGCTGTCAGTGTGTATCCCGTGACATTATCAACAACAAAGGTAAGTGAGTCAAGACGACTCATGGTTAGTAATAACAGAATAGAAATATAAGTAAGTGAACATAGGCAAAAAAGAAGATTGCGAGGGCCCAGCAATGGCCCTGGCCGCTCACACTTTTGCTTTCACTGAAACAACAGCTACTGAGACTTCATCTGTCGCATTCGACTCGTCTGATTCAAGTTCCAGCATAACAACTTTTCCAGGGAGTACAGTAGCAAAAACTATACCCAAGCAAAGTATTGATGTTTTAAAAAAACGAAAATTGCTGAATTTATACTGTAATGATCAAAAATGATTAAAGTTTCTTTTACTGTTTTACTTTGTTTAAATAAAAAATTTAATATTGAACAAAAATGCCTTTTATTTACGCAATTACACTCGTTTTTGACATGGGTGAGTCGATTTGACGACTGTGCGACAGTAACTCTGAGATTAAACATGAAGGTCAAAGTGTTGACATCAATTAATTAGAATGCTGGAGAAACGCGACAGCCATCACACATCTCGACCAAGCACTTGCGGAATAATTTTACATACAAATAAAGGGTCCGCCATCTAACGTTTTTTTTTTTTCAACTAGTGCTTATTTCGCGAATGGTAACACTTAGCTCATGTCTGATTTGACAGATAATTAGTTTTATCCTTCCGCTGAACGAATATGGTTGTGTATACGCTTGAACAACGCTGGGAAATATTGCGACATTACTTTGAAAATCATGGTAATGT
The DNA here is from genome assembly GCA_955612985.1 of Cheilosia scutellata. NCBI lineage: Eukaryota > Metazoa > Arthropoda > Insecta > Diptera > Syrphidae > Cheilosia > Cheilosia scutellata. The sequence goes on along the minus strand of OY015313.1, from coordinate 49,064,952 downwards.
TGTAGAATGTGTGCGAAAATTGCGTACGGATTTTGGAAGAAGAGAAGCACCGTCAGCTCCGTATGTTCGTTATCTTGTGAAAAAAGTGAAAGAAACTGGCATCCTCATCGATAAACCAAAGCGTGAAAAGCCAAAAACAGTGCGTACACCCGAGAAAATTGCTGCTGTGGCAGAAAGTGTGCGTGAAGCGCCATCAACATCAATTCACCGTCGTTCTCAACAATTGAACATTTCGGAGACATCATTGAGACGAATTTTGCATAAAGACCTTGGTATGACGCCATACAAAGTCCAATTGGTTCAGGAGTTGAAGCCAACTGACCATCCAATGCGTTTTCGCTTCGCTAAGTGGGCCTGCGATCGACTTAGAGAAGATGCCGATTTTGCCAAAAAAAAATCATCTTTTCAGATGAAGCTCATTTTGATCTTGGCGGTTATGTAAACAAGCAAAATTGTCGCATTTGGGGCACAGAAAACCCGCACGCATACATTGAAAAGCCGATATACCCAAAACGAGTCACTGTTTGGTGCGGATTTTGGTCCAGAGGCATAATTGGGCCATTTTTCTTCGAAAATGAGCAAGGAGTGGCCGTTACAGTCAATGGCGATCGTTATCGGGCCATGTTGAACGAATTTTTGTTCACAAAAATTGAAGAGGAGGATATTGGTAACATTTGGTTTCAACAGGATGGCGCTACGTGCCACACAGCCGAAGCTACACTCGATGTTTTGCGCCCTGTTTTTGAAGATCGCATTATCAGCCGCAGAGCTGATGTCGTTTGGCCACCGCGGAGCTGCGATTTGACACCGTTGGACTATTATTTATGGGGTGCCGTTAAAGATAAGTGTTACGCCGACATGCCAGAGACAATTGACGCTTTAAAGGACAATATTCGTGAAGCCATTGGTGAAATACAGCTGCACACAATCGATAATGTGCTTAAAAATTAGACCGATCGTGTAGGCTACTGCATGGCCAGCCGAGGCAGCCATTTGAATGAAATTAATTTCCATTATTAACCGGAAGGATTGTACTTTCAAATAAAAAAAGAAATTTGAGAAAATATTCAGTATTTTTTTTTTTATAGCATTTTCAAAAAAAAAAAGTTATTTGGCGGACCCTTTATAATAGTTCTGCCGCGGGAAAAGCTACAAGTTAGGGTTAGAATGTCTCGGTCGGTCACCCTTCGTCTTTTTCCGGAGACAAACAGTCACCCTTTTCGGTGTTAAGTAGTAGCGTAAATTGCTTCGATCACCCGTTTCTGCTCAGCACCAGTATTTCTCCTCACGGACAAGATGTCAAAGGTAAAGACTCTTTCTGTTATCCCCCGTCATTCCAGAAGACAAAATGTCACCCTTTCGAAGTCAAAGTGCAGATTGCTCCAAATACTCTTATATTTGATCTGTACCAGCCAACTTCCTTGGAAGTGGACTATCAGAGGCTACCAGCAGGGGTTTGGCTGCTTCGGTCACCCCTTCGCCTTCCATCAAAACTAACCGACGCGACACCTGGATGACCTGTATGAGCACTTCGAACATCCCGTCAGAGGCAATATACGCCGAGGGGTTAAACTGTTTCGGTCACCTCGAGTATTTGATCTGTACAAGCCACCTTTCTTGGAAGTGGACTATCAGAGGCTACCAGCAGGGGTTTGACTGCTTTGGTCACCCCTTCGCCTTCCATGTTCTATCAAAACTCACCGACACCTGGATGACCTGGACGAGCACAGAGAACTTCGAACATACCGTCAGAGGCAATATACGCCGGGGTGTTAAACTGTTTCGGTCACCCTTCGTCTTTGTTTCCCCGAAGACAAACCGCAACCTTATCGATACCAGCAATAGCGTGGTTTACTCCAATCACGCTCTTCTTCTCAGCATCATAATCTGTCTTGTGGACAGGTTGTCAAAGGAAATTTGGAACAAATTAACGAAACGAACATAATCGGGAGGGGGTTGTTTTTCGGTATTTAGAAATTCTGTATGAACGCGACGCCTGAAAAATGATGTAATTGTATATGTAGGTACTATGAGTAAAATTCTGTTAATTTTTTAATGTCTGGGCCAGATCACGTAAAATGAAATCGATTGAACGATATCGTTTTCACTCACGTTTCCATTTTACGTGATCTGGTGCTGGCCTCGGATTTTCCATAATTCTGATATTCCACAATTCTGTTCATAAACATATTAATGCAAAATTCTTTAAAGTCTGTAGTTTGTATTTCCAATCTGGGGCCGTGGCCTGATCATTTAAAACTATCGTGTCTATCCTCTTATTATAGGCATTCTTTCACGCGCTTTTGGTGTAAGTGTTTTTTAAGTTTGGCTATAGCCTAGACTCCTATCTAACGAATCTACTATACGATATTGTATAATTAATCAAATGTTGTCTCATTTTGGAATTGGAAGAAAGGAATTGTACATTTTTCTCCATAAGTGCTCAACGGATCTGCATGCTGAATACATCAAACAAAAGATATCCTTGAATAGATTAGCAGGATCAATTTTTCTTTCGTTTTATACTGCGTTCTTACGCCTGTGAATATTGTCCTATACATTCATTCATTCATTTTCTATGGCCCGCTTGTCTATTGGCTCGCTTATTCCTAAAACATCAAGGCCAATCCCCAAACCGGTAGAGGAGAGATTATGGACTTGGTCTAACTATCTCATCCTGGGTCTACCTAGAGGACGCCTGCCTGATGGTAACACGTTGGGGAAATGCGTTTACCGTGACTTAATTCTGCTATACCCGTCTGAAGTTATGTGTGACCCGCCTATATGAATGTTAAGAATTTAGAGTACGAACATGGCTGTGCTAAGTTATACCTCCCATACAAAAATGTCTACAAAGATTAAATTTAGCAAGACAGTTCGGCAAAGCAGTATGTACACTGTTCCGCACGCAAAATTCTTAATTTCATACTAAACACTAAAATGTCATATTGACATCAGCATGTCAAAAATTAAGAAACCATAAAGTAAAAATTCTTAATTTCATACTAAATACTAAAAAGTCATATTGACATCAGGCCAAAAATTGACAAACCATAAGGTTTATTTTGGCAACACTACTTCATACATGTTGCTGCTTGAACTGAAGACGAAAAAGCTAAACACTTGTGGAACGGTTCAGCAAAATAGAAAATTTCTCCCAAAAAATATCAAAAGTGATAAGCAATTTAAAAGGACAGATAACAATGGCAAGTAACTGACAACAATTTGCTCTTTATGAAGTGGATTAATAAAAGAGCAGTTACAGTGCTCTCTAATTTCCACGATCTACGCAAAGAAATGAAAATTCAAAAAAAAAATAATATTGGACTACAATATGCACATGAATAGCGTCAATAAATTACGACTAATATTTAATTTCGTTTTTAAGCCGGTGTTTGCAACTTTTTTGAGAAAAATAGAAAAAGAAATAAAATCGTTAAAAAAAGTTCGAAAAAATCGAAATATCGTTTTTACAATGACACGACACATGAGTCGTATACGACAACGGGAATAAGGGTGATTATGAAGTGAAGCGACACATGAGTTGTATACGACAACGAGAATAAGGGTGATTATGAAGTGAAGCGCCTTAGCACACCTGGAGTAGCCAGAGCCTACAGCGAGCGCCTGAGCATGAAACTCTCCTCTGTGCACTCACCTACCACAGACGCCAACAATCAGTGGTGCCAGTACCGCGACATCATCAAGGAGGTAGCCGAAACCACTGTAGGGTACCAGCCACCCCAGAGAAAGAGCCCGTGGTATGATGATGAATGCGTGTGCAGGAAAAAGGGGACAGAGGATGCACACAAGAAAGCGCTGCAGCGCAAAACAAGGGCAGCGAGAGAAGAGTATCGAGCCAGGAGAAGAGAGGAAAAGAAGATCCTGCGTAGGAAGAAGAGGGCTTACGCAGCTTCCCAGCTCAAGGAGATCGAAGAGTCGCGCGATCGTAATAACATCCGGAAGTTTTATAAAAAAGCCAAGCAACTGGCTGCTGGCTACAAAACCGGAACGCAGGCTCTTCGAGACAGCGAAGGAAACCTAGTCACCGAAGCGCAGGGAATAGTAGATGTGTTTAAGCAGCATTTCCAGCAACTGCTAAATGGGCATCATGTAGAGAGAGTGATAGGGCAAGAAGAGAACCCGCGTCCAGTCAATGAAGAACTAGTTCCACCACCTAGAATAGAAGAAGTTGGCCTAGCTATAAAAAAGCTTAAGAACAACAAGGCCGCAGGCTCTGATGGTTTACCAGCGGAGCTCTTTAAAACTAGAACACTAACCATGAGTCAAATTGACTCACAAGGTACACATAACTGAGCATGCGCAGTTCGCATGATGCACTAGCGCACTGTTGCGCCACCTAAGGTTCTACTGGTTAGTGCCTGTCAAGACGCCGTGTACGTTGTGTCGCTGCTGTCAGTGTGTATCCCGTGACATTATCAACAACAAAGGTAAGTGAGTCAAGACGACTCATGGTTAGTAATAACAGAATAGAAATATAAGTAAGTGAACATAGGCAAAAAAGAAGATTGCGAGGGCCCAGCAATGGCCCTGGCCGCTCACACTTTTGCTTTCACTGAAACAACAGCTACTGAGACTTCATCTGTCGCATTCGACTCGTCTGATTCAAGTTCCAGCATAACAACTTTTCCAGGGAGTACAGTAGCAAAAACTATACCCAAGCAAAGTATTGATGTTTTAAAAAAACGAAAATTGCTGAATTTATACTGTAATGATCAAAAATGATTAAAGTTTCTTTTACTGTTTTACTTTGTTTAAATAAAAAATTTAATATTGAACAAAAATGCCTTTTATTTACGCAATTACACTCGTTTTTGACATGGGTGAGTCGATTTGACTCATGGTTAGTAATAACGTACTAACAATTATGGTTAGTGTTCTAGGGTTAAATACGGTGGTGATATTTTGGTAGGGAGCATGCACCGAATCATCAACCAAGTATGGGTGGAAGAAAAGATGCCCGATGACTGGACTATCAGCTCCATATGCCCCATCTTCAAAAAAGGCGACCCTATGGCTTGCAAGAACTATCGAGGCATATCCCTGCTTAATGTTGCATACAAGATCCTATCCAACGTACTGCGTGTGAACGTCTTAAACCGTTCTGCAACACACTAATCGGCACGTACCTGTGTGGCTTCCGGCCCGGCAGATCGACTATAGACCAAATTTTCACACTGAGGCAAATCCTGGAAAAGACCAACGAATTTCAAGTCGAAACTCACCACCTATTCATCGACTTCAAAGCCGCGTATGATAGCATACATCGTCAGGAGCTCTATGTGGCGATGGCCGAATTCGGAATCCCGGCAAAACTGATTCAGCTGTGTCGCGTGACGCTGGAAAACACGCGCTGCAATGTGCAGTTTGGAAGCAGCTCCTCCGATCTATTTCAAACTTGCACCGGATTTCGGCAAGGAGACGCGCTGTCATGCGACTTCTTCAATCTCGTACACGGAGATCAACAGATCCGTACAGCTACTGGGCTATGCGGACGATATTGACATCATCGGTCGCAGCGTGCCCAGCGTGCCGTGGTAGAAGCGTTCACGGCGATTGAAGAACAGGCGAAGTCCGTTGGCCTTCAAGTAAATGAGGACAAGACTAAGTACATGCTATCAACAAACAAACAAGCATCTGTCCACCGCCTAGGACAAAACGTCACTATTGATAGCAACAACTTCGAGGTAGTTAAGGAGTTCACCTACCTCGGAGTAAACATGAACTCCACGAATGACACCTTAGTGGAGATCCGGCGAAGAATTATCCTAGGAAACCGTTGCTACTTCGGTTTGGCAAAACAACTGGGTTCAAAACTCATAACTCGAAGGACGAAATGTGTGCCCTACAAAACCCTTATCCTGGCAGTTCTGCTTTATGGCGCCGAGTGCTGGACGATAAGCAAGAAGGGAGAGCTGATACTGGGCTCCTTCGAAAGAAAAATACTTCGGCGGATTTTTGGTCCTGTGTGCGAGGAGGACGAATGGAGGAGAAGATACAACCGCGAACTCTATGAGATGTACCAAAATGTGGATGTAGTCCAAAAAGCCAAAACACGTCGACTACATTGGCTCGGCCACATCGAGCGAATGGACAATAATGCCCCAGGTTCCAGAAGACAAGAAAGACCGAACCTCCGTTTCAAAGACCAAGCCATCGCGGATGCCAGAGCGCTTGGTCTCGACAACTGGAAGCAGCGTGCCCGGGATCGTAGAGGATGGAAGGCTGCAGTGTCTCACGGGTCGGGAGCCCGATAAGTAAGTAAGTAAGTAAGTATGAAGTGAAGCGAACAAGTACGAAATGGTGACAACGAATTTTCTTTCATTTTCTTGTGGATGAATGGTAATAAAAGCAAAATCTTCAGGGTACAAATTACCACTCAAGGAATTCAAACTTAAACTGATTTCAATCAAATCTATGTAAACGCGTTGATATACAGCCGAAGAATAAAAAAGTTCAGACCGAAGATAGTGTTAAAAAAAAGAAGCCATTCGGGTATAAAAGAGTTAGATCGAGCTCGTCAGATCAACCAAAGATGCGCACACTGCAGAAGGGCAGGACACCAAAGGAGGACGCAGTGGATGTGTTCCACCGTTTGTAATGTGCCACTTTGCCTCATCAGACAAAATCCTGCATTAATAAGCTCCATGGTTAAAATGTATACTACATTGGTATAGTTTTCTTCATACCATGTCCTTTGGGAAGAGTCCTTCAAGTATATTTATTTTTTTTTTTTTAATTTTTGTATTTTCTTTAAATTGTGAATGTTGTAATAAAAGGAATTTATCGAAAGATATCATATAGTTGTGAGTTGAGTTTTCTGCAAAATCTCGAAATTGAAAAGAGTTCTGCTGGGGATCGGACGAGAAATCAATGTCATATGTACAGAACAGGAGATCATGGTCTGATACTCCTTCATGCGACAATTGATCTTGAAGTAACACGTTTGTGCCATCTGAGACAACCACCAAGTCAAGGAGACTTGGAGGGGAGTCAGGACCAAAGCGAGTAGCAAGGGAATTAACAACTACAAGACCACACGATGAAATAGCATCAAGGAGCACACCAGATCTAATGTCATTTTTTAACAAATCCGCGTTAAAATCGCCACAAAGTATGATATGCTCATAGGATGCTGAGAATTGTTGTATTGTCGAAAACAATGATTCAAAAGAACAATTACGATTCGGGGTATAAACTAAGTCAGGAATGCATTTTACATTACCATTGGAGATTTCGACAACAATAAATTCAGTGTCGTTGCCCAACGATTTTTCCAAAATTTTGCAAGTTAAACCGGCTTTATGGTAAATTGCTATCCCACCACCAGTAGTATCAGTAACTCTGTTATGCGGGACTACTAAATACCCAGGAATACCATACATTTTGTTATAATCTTTTTCGTCATCAAGAGTTTTGAACCACGTTTCGCTAACACAAATAACGTTTATCTCCGAATCATTGAAAATGTGCCTGGCGTAATCAAGTTTTGATAAACTAAGACTTCGTAGTCTTGAAGTGGCAAACCTTAAATCCAGCGTAAGCATTTGATAAAATTTTGACTAGCGTCCGAACCTCAACTTCATTCACCGCCCCAGACACAGAACCACCACGAGACATATTTATCCAAAACACCACAAACAAGAAATATGAGCACTAGCACAATTATACGGATTTACTAAATTATGGAAAGATTGTAATCTATTAGGAAGAAAGTCTATAAAGAGAAAGAAGCAGAGAAGAAGTAATATAGAATGGTAACAAAGGGAGGAAAAAAGAAAAGGAAAAGGGAGGAAATAATATAAGTACAACATTGAATAGTAATATAATTTGAAAACAATGAGAAAAAAAAATAAATACTAAAAAACAATAAATACCTAAAGCAATAAAGCAATTATTCAATCAAAAGTTAGAAATTCAGATAAAATTAACGCATTAATAGCTCCAATTAAAACATTAAATTTATATTAACAAATTAAAAACAAAACTATTAGGGAAATTTCGTAGTTGAAGAAAATCTTATCTCGGCGTCATTCTTGCTCTTCTTCACATAAACGAATCCATTGCGCGTTTTGGCTGAGAACACTAAAACCTCACGACGAAGTTGGAGGGCATGGCGAAGGAAGGTGTCCCTGAAAGAATTAAAATATCCGAAACTCAAAATCGCCCAAAATCGTGGGCATGTCGAATCAAAAAATAAAAATATCGAATAGCCCAGAACTTTTTTTTTTTGCATTTTGGGCGATTAGTTTAGCCGAATCGTTCTAATTTTGGACAGTTTGAGCAGAACTGTAAGCACTGTCAGCAGTAAAAGAGGTACATATAAATGATTCTGTTTTCGTAGTCCGCTTAACAGTGCTGCTACATATTTACTTTATTAAAAATTTAAAACGTTACTATAGGTAGGAAGGTAATCATTGTGGGCATCAACAATTATAAGGATGAGCAATGAGCATCCTCCAAAGAGGATATAACAAAGCATAACAAGGATGTGTATTGGTCAAGTAAGTACATACATTTTAACAATTGAGAATTGTTAATGCATGGTTGCCACTCGACTGGAAAGTCAGGGAATGTCAGGGAAAGTCAGGGAACGCAATTTGGTCAGGGAATGTCAGGGAAAGTCAGGGAAATTTAGAAAGCAGTCAGGGAAAATTTGTTTCATTTATTTTTAATTTTACCAAAATGTTGTTTAAAAAAATACCAGTTAAAAAAAGTAATTTAAAATGTTGGTAAATTTTGTGTCTGTGTACAAATAAAAGTGTTTTTCGGAACATTCGATGGCTAGTATTAGAACGAAAGGCCGAAAGTTCGAAATTAGATTTTGTCTTTTATTTATTTGATACATGTTAATTCAAGTTCTATCCGAAAAGTGATTTCAAAATATTTGAATTTTAGAACGTAACTCTGAGGAAGGCGAAGGCTCCTAAACTCTGGAAACACTTTTTTGGGTTCAGGTGGTTCGTTAAACTCGTCGATTCGATCGGAAAAAATTAAAAAAAAAATACTGCGCACAGATTTGTTTCTTTTTTTAACTTTCAAGAATTGAATTCTCTTCATAATTATTATGATATGTCACAAAAGAAAAACTTTCTTATAAATTTAATATCACAAGGCGTTATTCAAACTGGAATTCTACAAATTAGTTTAGACACATTTGAAGTTGCAATTATGTGGCTTGAAACATTTCAACTAAATGTCAGCCATGTACTTAGTGGATTATTCCTTGACTAGAATTTATTGTCGGTGACCCCTTTGTCTGCGTCAAAGCCAATAAAAACCCAGATCAACGACTTCGACCTAATGTGGGGCGCAGTGTTTCATTAGTTAGTGAGCTGAACTATTGAGCAAGGGTCTTAGGTACAGATAGTTGGTGCAACACGTTCATCGTCCATAGGCACCCTAGGCCTAGCTTCTCACAGACATTCGTTTGCGTGAGTTTTTATTTTTCGGGACGAAGGGACACAAGGTCTAAACTTAAGGTATTTTCTGCTGCACTAAATTTTTCAAACGCCTTAAAAACACCTGAAAGAACAGCTATCCTGAGTCAGCTTCTCAATTCAGCTATCGAATTTGGCATAAAATAGTACTTTCCTTCTATTCTTCCCAAATGTGGCACATTCTCTATTTGAGTAGCTAATTCTCCTATCTCTCAAAATAGGCACTGCTCTCGCCATACAAAGTCACTATATTGTTATCCTACAAGTTTTTTTGAAGACTGAACAAAAAAAAATTGCCCATCTGTGGGCTTCAATATAAGCGCTATGAAATTTGTCCACCTTTTAATGAACGGTGGACTGGTCGATTTGGCCCCAACACTTGGCCAACCAGATCTTCTGACCTAACACCTATGGATTTTCTCTTCTGGGGTGCTATGAAAGAAAAAGTTTAGATTAGAGAAATATCGACTCTCTTTTTGACCAGTTTAGTCTGACAAAAAATTGCTTCTACTACAACTTCTGTTGATCGTACGTAAAAAAGTTGCTTCACATAGTTTTTAGGAAATTTCTGAAGGATACAAATATCATAAAAGAATACAAATTTTGAGAAAAAAACATTTAAAATAAAAAAATTAAACAACAAATTTTCATAACTTTGAGTTTAAGAAGCCATAACTTTTTTGTAGCTACACAGATACCCGAGTGCTTCTTGTATTGCCTTTTCAAAATGTACAAAATGTTTGTACCTATAATAGTTTAGAAGTTATAGCGTTTTAAGTGGTAACACCTCCAAATTAGAGGTCACCTGCTATGATGGACTATAACGGGAAATGGGGTGAGATACAATTTTTTGTTCGGCGAAACTTCAGGAAACTCCCCTTAAAGGATTATACCGCATAACTGAAACACTCTGTATAGATTCTAATATCCTTTATCTTATAAAAAAGATATTACATAACTGACAATTTTTTTTTTGATAAATGTATAAATTTTGGTCAGGGAAAACTTGAAAATTGGTCAGGGAAAATCAGGGAAAGTCAGGGAAATTTATTTTGAAAAATAGTGGCAACCCTGTAATGGCAGGATAATTAGGAGATTTATATTTAATTAATTCAATAAGGACGTACAGCATATATAGACATACCCTTATGCATAATATTAAATATTTTTATCTTCCTATCGAATATAAGTAATTTTCATTCAAAGTAATCAATAAATGTTGGCTTGGTTTGCGTTTGTTGGAAACGCGATGCGTTAAAGTTCTATAGGTATTCCTTCTGACAAAATAGCTGGAGGGTATGAAATGGATGGTACCAACCAGTTTCATTTAACTTGGATATAATTGAAATTAATTACATTTCGTTACTTTGTTTGGAGATTTTAAAGACTTGTTTATAAATGAAAATGTTTCGTTGTCTACATAGCAAATAATGTTATTTCCCGTAAGAGGATTATCGCGCAAATAGTTGCAAAGGCAAGTGCTTAATTTGAATTTGAATTCAATTAATTTATTTATTTTTTTTTAGATTAAAATAACTTTTTGAGGAAATAAGATTAGGCAATGGTGTTTTTCATTTAAGCTGATACAATTTTAAATTAAAATACATATAACATAATCATTAGCCATTGTCCATTGGGCATTAATAATAATTATTTCTAACATTTTGCTAAGCGACATAAAGCCAAATTATTTTGAAACATAAGACCAAATGCTATTATGCCATAACAAACATTTTAGTATATGCATGCATGCCCTGGGAAGTAAGGACTGTACGAGAAAAAATCCGGAGACTTTTCGCGGTCTGACAATACTGAAATATGACATCGCAGTACCGTTAAATTTTGATCACATGCCCTTTATTATAAATAAATAAATAAAAATTATAAATTATTTGATCTTAAGGCAGTGTGTTAACTGGGATAAATTATACTTATCTTCGGATAATTTTCTATCGTGGTGGAAAATGAATTTTCAGCTGTCATCAATTTATCCTGCTCCGGGAGCAAAATAAAAAAATATTCTATACCTATGCTAATTTTTTTCATTTTCTTTTGCTTGAGTTTTGCTATATTATTCAATCTATATCTATACATATAATAAAACTGTAGGACTTTTCTTTGTCAGCTAAAAACTCAAAAACTACTGGACAGATTTTGATGAAACTTTTTTTAAAATGTTCCTTAAGACTGTAAGACTGCTATAGGCTATGTCGTTTATAGCTACGTCCTTAGGAACAGTTTTTAGCCAAAATGTATTTTCTGAAGTGAAACATTGCTACAAATGGATGTTTATACTTTTGCGATCGTTAAACAAAAACAATACGTATACTATACATTCGAAAAGGGTTGATTTGTTTTCGCAGTGAGTGCTATGGTCAGTTATATTATGTAGGTATGTATATTATGATCGAGAGACGTATAATACAAAACAGGTTTCATTTCAGAATTTCATTCGATAAGTGGTACGGTAACAGTGTAGGGTTGGGGTAGGTAGTTGTTTGGATTCCATAGGAAGAGGGAAACAAAGGAAATTGAAGGAAATGCAGTATTATAAACAAGTAGCAAGATCAAGGAGAGAGAGAGGGCGATGCAGAGGGTGCACATTATGTATCCAATACATTACATCCATTATCGCATATCACCACGCAACGCAGTAGGAATTTCATTCTGATATGACGTATCTATTTTTTTAAGTGAAAATATATACATACACATATACCTTGCTACAAATGGATGTTTGTACTTTTACGATCGTGCGATGCGACAGGACAAACAAAACAACACTATTTGTTTTCACAGTGGTCAGTTGTAGGTATATGTAGGTATGTATGGGATGGGGTGCGTGCGGCAGTATGGCATGGGGTATAGTATCACTAATCTTCATAAGAGAAGAGACGTACATGGGTATAATACAAAACAGGTTTCATTTCAGAATTTCATTCGATATGGTGTATGGTAACAGTGTAGGGTTGGGGTATAGGTAGTTGTTCGGATTCCATAGGAAGAGGGAAACAAAGGAAAGGAAATACAGCATTACAAACAAGCAGTGATGCCATTCTGACCGGATTCCGGTCATATCTGACCGAAATCTGTTTACTCTGACCGGAGAAAATTTTGAAATCCGGCCTAACCGTTTTTTGACCGGAACGAAAAATGTTTTTAACCGGAAAACCCTTTTTTGACTGGAAAAATAAAATTGCCCTACTGACTATAAATAAAAGATAGATTTCTATAATTTTAATAAAACTTTACCATACATTACGAACATGCTCCCATGTGGTTCAAACAGAAACCAATTTAATGCGGATAATGGGACTACAACATCACGCATGGAATTTTGCTCCGGGAGCAGGATAATAAATTATCTTATAGGCTCATTTTTTAACGTTTTCTTTTGCTATAGGTACCTAATGTTGAAGAGGATATTAAACCATGAATTTTAATTAATTGAAGTGTGAAATTCGATAAATCTCAGATTGGAGTTTGTTGAAATACTCTTTTCAACTGTCAGAAAATTATCCGAGAATAATTATTTAGCCCAATGGACACACGGCCTTAGTACATGGCCTAGCCATACACGTCTTCCCAAGACTTTCATTTCCATTAACGATTTGGCTACACACAAAAACTAGGCGTCATTGCAATAAAATAAAATTTGACAGGTAAAAGAATAGTGAAATTGAAAACATAAACAAATTCTATAGTTAAGCCGAAGCGGACGCCCGTTTTTAACGTCGTCACTCTATCAACGCAAATATCAAATGAAGATTTGTATCGAAAGCACAATGGTGCGAGAAAGAACGTGCCAGAATTTCTTTCTCCTTTACTCACTCAAAATCTACCTGTGTCGCTGGACACGACGTTCATTGGAAGGCGTGTATGGCCATGCACTAAAAATGTATTTCAGAACTTAAAACATGTCATATAACATGAAAAATTAGTTTCAGTAAATTTTAAACAAACGAATTAAAAAACAAGTTCACAAACTCAAGATTCACATACTATAAAAACGTTTTCTAAACATTGATAATGCAGCTGAACATAAAAATTCGTAAATTGTATAGGAAGGTATAGGTATTTTCTCTTTTTGACCGCGTTTCAGGTCAAAAATTCTCATTTTAACTTTTGACCGGATTTTTAAACCGGATTTAGAAAATAAAAATCCGGTCATTCGGTCAGATTTGACCGGATTCACTTTTTTTTAGTGGCAACACTGCAAACAAGTAGCATGATCAAGGAGAGGGAGGGCGATGAAGAGGGTGCACATTATATATCCAATACATTACATCCATTATCGATATCGCCACGCCAAAATTGGACAAACGGTTGTCATGCATCCCATACAAAAAACATCTTATACCTATGATTTTCATGATTCTTTTTTTGTTTTTTTTTTTCGTATTGCTGTATATTTCAGGTTTAGGCAGAAAGAAAATTCCAGAAAATAGATTTATTCCCATTTTTCGCATTTTACAAAAGAACATTATTATCTAAGACCTAAGCAATACAATTCCTGTGCATGGAATTGGTTCAATAAATTAATACCGTGACATTCGATACATTTTTATTTTAAGATTTGAGTTTGGTCAACTTCTCTTTTCAACACTTCATATGTGTCAGAAAATTATCTGAAGATAATTATTTAGCGCTGCCTAATAAAGTGTAGAAATAGTTTTTCCATAAAAAATATAATAGTAAAACAAAAAAAAATTGCAATTAAAATAGTAAATTAACCAAATTTGCTATTTAAATTGTAAATAGATAGTTTTACAATTCGGATAGTAAAGCCTTTACAATTTTTTTCTGTGTGTGGCGGAACCGCTTTTCCTGCATTGTGACATCTGAATCAAAGCTTTCCAGACAAAAGAACTCGGGATACAGTTTAAAATATTGAAATTCTTAACAAAACACAAACGCGGTTGCGCTTGCGCGATGTGGTAGCACGGTCGCACATCGCACATGTTTGTTTTGAGATCGCTCAACCTACATCATACAAGCTTTTCATACCAACGCAACGCTATGAAAAGTAGTTTGGTAGCTTCAAATCAAACTAGTTTGATTTTTGTCGCGCCGTAGTTGACCGTGTAAAATGGAATTAGAAGAAAATTTAAGAAACTAAGTTTTTTTTAAACCCTATTTTATGGGATAAACGTGTTGAATGTTATAAAAACCGATTAAAAACAGGTGTAGTGTGGGAAGAGTTGCCTTAAAGAAATAGGCTAGTCGCGGGATGGTGTTTACAAAGCGCTTATGAGCGACCGGTAATAGGACACGCATTTTGGTAGCGCTACCAACAAGCGATGCAACTGACCAAAGTTCATCGTAGAGCTAGCATCACTGTTCCTATTTTTCAACAACAATCTGAATTTGACAAACATGAATAATTAAATTGTACACTTTTGCACTAAAGCGTTTTTTTTTAACAACGGTCATCCATCACTCATGAAGCTCATAAGAAGTCAATGCAATCTCTGAGGCATAAACCATACGGAATATGTTGCAGCTTGCAGGTACTGTTTCGTTAAGAAGAACACCAAAATTTCTCTCAAAACAAAGACGGAAAATAACTGGCTGCGGACTTGAATGAAACCGAAGTGGGACATCAAGAATGCTAAATGACTAGATACTTGCCATTGACCACTTGTAATTTTTATTTTTGCAAATGAACAAACCAACTTTTTGTTTAAACACACACTTTATTCTCTTGTGATACATGTGATATAGAAGATTTTTCAATCGGCCGGTTGTCTTCATTGCTTGTCTGTTGAATACCATGTCCATTGAGATTTTTTCCTTGAGATCACCTAAAAGGATGCACAAAATTAAATCATCGATTGGTTAGTCTATTATCAGATTAGTCTTACAAACCACTTACCTACCTCCACGCAGCAGCCGTCTTAGTTGCTAGCCCAGTTGCATTGAGCTCCGCAGCCAAGTCATCAACAACTTATAACTTCCAATATATGGACGCTTCTGCAAAAAATCTTAATAATTCTGACTAATACAATATTTAAATCAAATATTTACTTACATAATATAATTTAATGCTTAATCCATAAAACAATTGCTCCACAAAGAAGAAAAACGAATAAACAAATTGTCTACCTATATTCAATTTATTTTTTATTTTTTAGCCGTCGTAGTTTGTTTACAGTAGTGCTCAAACTGTTGAAAACGAAAACGATGAACGATTCGATTGAAAGATGCGATTCAGATGTTATATGAAGCAAACTAAAAACGACGTCGTTCAATTCAATCGTCTCGACGATGCTCGTTTGAAAAATTACGCGATTAGAGCACTGGGCCCGTAGGCAGCTTGTAGGCAAAGTCCGTTATGTGGGAGGAGTCAATGGTCTATTCTATGTAGTTTGTGCTCTGACGCACCAACCACTGATTTTCCAAACGGATGAAGAAGATTTGATGAAAACTAAAAAAACAACAAATTAAAGTCGGCAGAGCTGAAAATAATATTATTTATTCTCCAATTTAATTTGCGCTTTGCCTTAATAACCCCCTTAATTTTACTCATTAAATCAATTTCTCCACCCTCCGACATTGTAAAGGAATTGAAATGTGACAAAAAAAAACAAAAACAACTTCTTTATTTTTAAAAGAAGTCCAAGAAGAGATAGCTAGGATACTTAGATCATCATCGACAGGTTCTTCAGTCTTACCAAATTAATAAGTGCTAATGCAAAAACAATACTTGATGAACTAATAAAATATTTTGAAGAAGTCAATGTCCCATTACAAAATCTTATCGGATTTGCGTCCGACAATGCGTCAGTTATGATTGGGTAAAGGGGTGGTGTTCAGGCACTTTTAAAAAAGGTTTAAAACAATTTGTTTGTTATACGATGTACGTGTCATTCGATTAATTTATGTTCAATTACAGCTTCGAAAAAAATACCGCAGAATTTCGAAAGATTAGCGAGAAATATTTACTTTTTTTTCGCACAGCTCTAAACGGTAGACAGATTTTCGCGAGTTTCAGGAATATATCAACACATTCCCGTATAAGATATTAAAAACAGCTTCTACTAGACGGCTATTGCTTGAAAATGTTGTATCGCGAATCATACAGCAGTGGGTTCCTTTAAAACATTATTTTATCACCTATCAGCTAGAACAGAATTCGGACTTAGCTCATAGCGTTTATGCAGATATGACAAATGAATTAAAATTATACTTATATTTCTTCCAATATATCTTAAAATTAACAAACAAAATTAACATTGAGTACCAATCATAAGAACCGCGTATTCACGTCTTGCTTTCAACGTTAAAAATGTATTTCAAACCCATTTTGTTGAACTTTGTTAAAAATGAATTTATTGTTGACGCCTGCCTCTCTGAACTCAATTGATTTTTCTAATGAAAATTGCTTTTTAGACTTAAATGAAATCTACCTTGGGGCACAAGCTAACATTTTGATTGGTACTGATTGGGGCTTAACAGACGACGTTATACAAAATGTAAGAACAAAGTGTAGAGACTACTACATTGAATTATGTACACAAATCAGAAAAAGAGTTAACTTTGAAGACAAAGTTCTAGAAGCCGTACAAATCATTGATCCACAAAAGAAATCCCCAAGCCTTACCCCACTCATATACCTAATTGTTCCCAAATTCAATTCTTCAGAAGAACTTGTCTAGATGACGAATGGAGAATGGAGAGCTCTCTTACATAAAAATTATTATTAGCAAGCTCCAATGTTTCCTCTCTTAAAAACATTTGTTCTTTGTTCCATTGGTTCCATTTTATGCTTTCCGCATAGCAGTGCGAGCGAATATTTTCACGGTACCATAAAAATGCAATAAATATTTTTACCTTCGAAAGTTATTACTAGGGCAACCGGAATCATGCAAAAGCATGTTTTTTTGGGAGGTCGTATTGGAAATTTGAATATACAGAAATGTGTTTTATGCAAAACGAAATATTTTGAGCCCTATTTGTTAGTTAGGGCATATTTGTGCATATTTTGCTATAAATGCATATTTTTGCATATTTCACTTTTTACATCATATTTTTGGCATATTTAAGCATTTTAGGGCATATTTTAGCATTTTTGCATATTTGTCCTTTTTTCTTCAATTTGTCACGCATAAGTTACGATCATACTTTTTGACAATAGAAATCCTTCTTTTTTCGGATTCTACTTTTTATAATATCTAGGTACCTAATATTAAATTTTTTTTCACGATTTTACCAGCTTTTAATAGTTTTTAGAGCATATAACTTATTTTTTAGAGCATATTTAAAGTGCTATAAACGTTTTTTTTTAGAGCATATCCGGTTGACCTAGTTATTACTATTAACCTGAATGTAAAATATAATTTGATGTTACATCCATTAAAAAAATTATTCTTATGGAATAATTTCATATTAAGTACCTATGTATTCCAATATTCAAAAATAAGAATTAAAATTAATTTAAAATATTTTTATTTTTTTTTTATAATTGTGTATTATTATCAGTATAAAAAAAATAGTTCCTAATTTCAAAAAGTAGAATTAATGTATAAACAAGAGTAAGAAATGAAATGAAAATCCTTATAGATACCTACATACCTTCCTGTGGAAGGTATACAAAATTAAATACGTATTGCTTTTGCCTACAAATTATGCAAAACATTTTTGAATGTACCTACTTTGGTATTTTCTATAACGAAAGCAGTGACGACGATACGAGTCGTGTGCAGAAGGCCTAAGTTTTTAAAAATAAAATATTTCAAGTTCACTTAATTTTATTTATTTTTTTAACAATTGGCTCCACTTCAGTACAATCTTTATAGTTTTAAGTACTACTCAGACATTTTATTTCCCATCCAAATGTGAAGTAAAGAAATACAAAATATGTACACAAGCAGCTGTTTGCTGTTGACCGCCAAGCGTCACAACCGAAACTCTGACGGCAGCATTTTCTGATCACCTAAGATCGTCTCGTCTGAGTTATCCGTTGCAGAGATTTTTTTGTGGGGATTATTTGAAGTCGCGTGTGTATGTCAACAAGCCTCAGACTCTTGAAGCAAGGACCTATCGCCGGAAATTCTGGCAAGAGTGATGGAAAATGCCATAAATCGGGCCGGAATGGTCATAAATTCTCGCGGTGGCCACTTAGCCGATATAATTTTCTCAATTTAATGGAAAACAAATTAAGACATCAAATAAACATAATCCAAAATCAGAACCAACGTTTTTCATTCTTAAAAAGAATTACAGCCAAAGAACTTCGGGTGACAACTTTTGCCCCAGTCGTTTTCCAGAAAATCTTATATAAAACGGTTTTATACAAGATACCTGTAGTTTTGTTTCTGGAATAAAAACTAAATACAGTAGCTGTAAACGACCAAACTGCACAAAAAAACTTTTAAGAAAAGCCTATTCTTATAGTCTAAATGGACAGAAGGGACGGATGGACAACCCAGAATTGCGAGGCGAACTTTTTTCTAACTCTTCAAGTGATGTTAAAAGAGACCTCATATTGGTCATATTGGTGTGTCAGTTCTTACTGACAAGCATTTACACTTTCCAACTAATCTAACCTACATCGGACAGTGTTAGTTAAGCCACTATTTTGTCATTTACATTTAACTGAGCTGGCATCAAAAAACGCATAAATCAAAAATGTCATCCACTTCGTTTGAAAATACCTTAAAGAAGGGGTTATGAATGATTCATTAGGTTTTCTATCGTTATTTTCGATAGCTTTGATCATTATATTTGCCGCTTCGATGCTCTTACCTTTTACAAGTGGATATCCCTGTCCAGACACACAAGGAAATCGAGCCATACGTTATTTTATTGGCACAACCAACAAGCTATTCATCAAATATCCTTCGCCAAGGAAACGTGGAAAAAGAAACTTCTGATATTTTCTCATTATTCTGCAAATTGGTTGATATTTTGTAGGTAGGTATGTACCCCTAAGTTTTTTGTAGCCAACACTTTAAGCGTGTCATTTTCGTTAAAATATAATTGAAGTGCCGGTGCCATGAGAGAAAAATATCCTATCCTTTCCAAATCGATTAAAAAATTGTACAGCTTTGGAAAATATATAAAAGTAGGTACCTATACCTACCATACCAAAAGATGACTGTGAAATTCAGCAGAAAGTTGTAGTTTTACCATTTCCATCGAGTTTTTGCAAGATTAGGAATGACTCTTTGAAATGTCAACTTTGAAGTGTTGATTAATGGAACCTATGTCTCTGTGTTTCTCATTGCAACGGCATATCGCATATCCTGTACATTTTCAAATGTGTATCGTTGAGAGTTTTATATATAGTCAGACAATTTTTGGACTGTCGTCCGATTCCGTATCCTTTGCCACTGAAAGATGCACAATGTATAGGACTCTGTAAGTAAATATCTATAGTTTCGTTTCTATGGTACATCCAACATCCATAATGGAATAAAGTGCAGCGATACAAAGGAACATAATAAATTGAAGAATCTATTCAAGGCTGTAAAATGAGTTTGCCACATTGCTTTGGAGAAATATATTTTCAGATACTTAATCTCAATCGATACCAAAACTAAATTTACAACAATTTTCAAATGCCCAACAAATAATATTTATATAATATAATACATACATAGCCTACCTACTAGGTCTACCTATATCTACATACCTAGTATATACTAAGTCGGAAATAGGTGCCTATACCTAAACCTTAGATACTATATCAAAGGAATAATTCCCCATATCCGACCTTACGAATGAGAACATGGTTCACGAAATTAAGCTCTTTGATGAATTTTAGATTCTACCTGTGTTACTGACACTTCTATACTTCTACTAGGTATTAAGCCATCAGCTGTATGAGTAAGGTAGGACGAGATATATTATATCGTATATAACTTTTTTGGTTTTTTCGCCAGAGAATTTCAAAATTTGAATATTTTGTTTGAATTGCATAAATATGCACAAATAGAGACTCAAATTTAAAGTCCATCCGGCTAGGATACATCCTTGAGCTAATCCAAAAAAATAAGAATTATTACCTAATGTGCTAATTTTAATTAATTTGTCAAAAATAGGTACCTACGAGTATAAATCTATCTTGATAAATCAATTAAGAATTAAATATGCGAGCTGTTCAAATCTGTGTGTATGCGTATGTATGTACATACAAACCTTATAGCATAATAAATATGTACATATACGCAAACCAACACATGCACCTACATAATAAAGGAATTTGTGCTAATTGATTGAATTAATTACGGAAAGGGGAGTAGTTTCAACGAAATTGCTTCCTTAATAGAAGTGAGTAAGTGACTTCGTGTTCACTATTTAAAGTGAAGAAAAGTTTTCCAATCCACTTTCAAATAAAAATTAAGTAAATGTATAGGAACCATAGAAATAGAAGTATGTGTGCTTTACCTCTGCACATACTCATTTTGTTCGCTTTAGTTTGAACTTGTGAGGTTACAAGTTTATTTAAAACCATGCTTATTTTTTGAAGTGGGATCTGCAGGAACTAGCACTCCTTAATGAGGTTAGTGGCCTTCATCCTTGGTGAAATAAGTTCCTAACTATGGCACTCGTGTTATGAAGGCTATATTTAACAAACTTACTTAATGAGAATAAGTTCTAAGAAGGCATGTTCCTACGCACTTTGATTACATTTTCTGGAAAGTACTTTGAGGCTTTTTGAAGATGTTTTTGTATGCTTACCGCAAGTACCTGAAAAGAAGGTACGAGTACACTTACTTAATATGGTTGCTTGAGAGAGGATGCCAAACAGTTTTCTCTCGTGAATTTTTTTTTTTAATTCTATATTTTTACAAGGCTGTGGTACACTTTTCCCTATCCAAAGGGAAAGGGTTTAATAGCATGCATATTTTGAGATATTTAAAGTGGGATAGAGTTTTATATTTAACTTCGCGATTTTTAATGTTTTAGCGAGTCCCAGACTTATTGGCCCTTCACAAAGTAGAAGGGCCTGTAGAAACTTGTTCTGAAAGCCACCACCGTTTTGAAATTTCCCAACAGCTTCCAAACACCTTTTTTTAATAACTTTCCTCATTTTCTTTGCTTCAGGGTTAAGAGACACTATGAAAAGTACATAATTATGCGACCAAAGGTGTCAGTCAGAGGTAATCTATAATGAGTGAATTACTGCAGAATAGAATTACTGCTTTGCCAGCCTTGTAATTCTATTCTCTTCATGTTCTAAAGTATTAAAGTATTTAGATCAGGTTGGTTAGAGGGAGAGTTTGCAATATATGCAATCTTCACCCAGAACCCATTGAGGCCCATTGTCATTACCCTTTTGGAGTAGCTACACATGATAGGACATGCAACTAACAAATCGTTTCGGAACTGTTGATGAATCTTCTTAAATCTTGTACCTAGACCTAGAGGTATCATTGCTAGATCTTCCAAGTTGTCAAAGGAATGTGCTCCCACACAAAAGTATCACTGAACCAAATCGCATAGGTCATATTAGGCGTATTTTTTTGAGAATCTATAGCTAGCTCACTTTTACTTTTACATGCAAAACTGGTATACCCACTTTTGGTTTTGTTATATTCACTTTTGGTTTTACATGCAAAACGGTTATACTCACTTTTGGTTTTGTTATACTCACTTCCCAAAAAAATACGCCTATTGACGAAAATATTTTGTCAATCTTTGAAGAATTTATTATTCGAATTGACAATTTTTCATCAAACTTTTCGTTTTATTGAAAATTTAATATTCAAAATCAATAACATTTCTTCAACAGCTGTCCGATTTAGTATTTTATTCAAACGAATGAAATTTCGTCATATTAACAAACTGAATTCGTTGACTGAACTAAATCCGGTAGGTGATATCGAAGAAAATATTTTATTAATTTTTGAAGAATCAGTTATTCAAATCAACAATTTTTCATAACATATTTTTACATTTTTAATCGTTTTTTTCTTCAAATTGAAGAAATTAATCAATTTGAAGAAGTTTAATTTTTATTGTTCAATATTGCGTTCGAAGTGATAACTTTTATTCTTGAAAGTGTGACAAAGTGAAGTCGTGTAAAGAAAATTATAAATTAAAGTGAGGCAACTGAGCAAACTTCAAAAAACACACTTGTATAAGAAAAACGTAAGTAAAATAAATATTTTTCATCACTTCTTTTCTAGAAGAAAATGTAGAGTATACCTACCTTTAATCGCAGCTAAATGAGTTTAAAAAAAAAACATTAACTTTTTATTATAATTTTTTCCCCAAAGCTAACATGCTTTTCTAGGCTATCTTTCTCGATAAACCGTGCGGAGGAGATGCATCAAGAAAAATATTCAGCCAATGATCATCATAAATGGGCAATAAGTAAGTCGTTGTATTTCTAAATCACATAACATTAAACAAACTTTAATCAATTTGTTTAATTTTCCCAAATTTAGCTAGGACCTTTACCCAAACCTGCTAAACCTGCAAAAAGTCAAGCCCAATTATGACAAAAAAAAGTATTTAAGTTAAATCACTTATAAAAATGTAAGTTAAAATAAAACTTTCAATTGTATATATACCTAATGCTAATAAAATAAAAAAAATGTTTTTGACCTTAAAACATGTTTTAATGATGAATAAATAAGTTATTTTGAAGTTATAATTGATGCATAAAATTGAAGAATATTTATTTAATATGAATAAAGTGAAGGGTTGAAATGAAGAATTGATTTTCAATTTAAAGAAGAGAATACGTAAAAATTAAGAAAATTTCGTTGATTAATAATGCACGATGCGTCGAATTGAAGAATGTTTTTTTTTTTTTCAATTTGAAGAATATTTTTTTAAAATGAAGAACACTAATTTTGATGAAACTTCAGATTCCTTGAGTCGTCTTCTTACAGTTTTGGAAGATATTGGAACATTTCTCACTTCCAGAAGTCTACTCCTCATCTCAGTCGATGTTGCGGTCCGGTTTCTGAGGGCTTAACTTACCAAAAATCGGTCATCTCTTTGCGTCGTGGCCCTTTTTCTACCTTGTCCCTGATTTCTTTTCAAAGAACCGGTTTCTCTATAACGCTTAACATTTCGAATAATAACCGATTTGGACACATTTAACATTGTGGCCACTTGTTGGTACGAATGTCCATTTTCTATCCAGGATATAGCACGAGCTACCTGCACTTCATTCAACTCTGGCATTTTCTCTTAAATCTGTTCACTTTTAGTATACACAACAGTTTGATACAATATTTTGAAAAAAAAAAACCGAAAAAAACGCGAAAAACTCAACCTTGGTCATACGCAATTAATGACCAAATGTCTATTAGCTGCAATTAAAGTTCTTTAAGTGCATTTCCGTTATCTAGTGAGTTTAAAACTGATAGCTACATACGATAAAAGTACCGTCAAATATAAAGCATGTAAAAAAATACCCCGTTAGTTTATATTGAAACGTCAAACAAAAAACTACCACCGTTCCTCTAATTTTGTCCAGCAGTGTATTTGTCAAAACAACGGACAGGAGGTGTTGACCTTATATTGATCACCATTTCTTCAAGTCTACGTTCTTTTTTGTCAATATCACTACCAAATTTGGTTCAGTGTAGCAACGTTCTTGGAGGGCTGGTCGGTGACACAGGAAATGTTTCACAGATTTTATTTTCTCTTCATCACTGTAACTTCTGGAGAAGGCATTTGTAAAGACACCTAGTCTTTTGGTTTCAAATGATGCAGTGTCCGGTTATTACCTCGACGAGCACTCGGATTTGGGCCATCTGTGAAGATGGGTTTACCATTTATGAGAGTACTCGGGGAGACCCAATCTTGGCTGCCTGGTATACAGACTTTAAATTTCTTGTCAAAGTCATACCGTTGTTTCTTGTAGTCAGTGCCCGCGTTCCATTAACCCGCTAGATGACTAGCGGCATGCCAAACTCCATACAAATAAAAAACTGACATTTCACAATATGTGCTAGAGTTCTAGCGCAAATGCTGAAATGTCAGTTTTTTCTATATGGAGTTTGACTTGCCGCTAGTCATCTAGCGGTCAATGGAACGCGCGCAGTGAGTGGCCTGAGTCAGTGAGTCCGCTCTGATCAAAGATGTGAAGTACGTGCGAGTGACCGAACGATTCGGGCTTCCAAATTTTATTCTCTCTTAGTCTCAGAGCAACTTTGGCTGCCACGTTCTTAGTGTATAGCTCGATGGGTTGAACATTCAGCAACGTTTCTAGGCCTAGAGTATTTTGTTCCTTCAATTTATGAATAGTAGTAGTTGCAGTTCTCTGCAAAATGGGCCATAGTTCAGTATATAAACTCGATTACTGTCATTTCGTTCAGTTTCTTTTTATGAATTTGAAACTGAACTAGCTAAATGAATTTGTTTACAATAATTCAAAGGGAAATCATCCCTTTAAAATAAATAAACGTTCATTGAGAAATCTGTCTAGATAATTTGCGCAATCAACAACAAACAAATAGGTGAAATTGTAAGTTATTTCTTATCTATTAACGTTATTAAAGGACTCAAAGCAGTTTGTCCTTCTTTATATACCTTTTTAGCATCATCCAGCAGCATTTGCTGCTTGCCAACTTAAAGTATGTTCTTAAAATTTGTACTATTGATTATTGAAAGCAAATCTACACAAAATTTAACATTTTTATAATAAATCTGGTTCAATCTAAAATCTATTTAAATTCTTGTTTTTTTTTTTTTTTTTTTTTTTTCTTTTCAGCAATATGGGACTAAAACTTCTCTGTATCATGGCAATATTTTATCCTGTAATTCCACCAGCTCGTTCCTCTACAACCCCATGTAAGTACAAGCAACACAAAATCGACTAACAGAGACATACTCATACATCAGCCCTATATAATAATAAAAAATTGTAGCCTCTTAAGATTTTATATCTTAGGGTATAACCGAATATAAGTCGATACAGGAATCAATGGCATGTAAATTTGTATTAACAAAACCGATATTCTTGTAGTTGAGTTATATTTTTATGCAATAAACCGTAATTGAGATATATATAACCAGTGCAAGTTATTTAACTGAAGGAAAACGTATATGTAGTCGGAAAATAAATTCTGAAAATATTTACGTCATTTGAAAGTTTCACTTATACAGAATATGGTGTATAGGTACATATTTTCCTTTCCGTAGCATCAATTTTCATCGCACGCCGGACACAAGTTTCAAAGGATTTGTAGATTCCAAAGGTCTTACATAGTTTTTCATTTACCTTTGTTATTTGAAAGCACTTCATCCAGAACTTTGCCAACATTTAATGAAACTCCTGTCAGGTACAAAGAACACTCATCTAACTTTCGTTTCTTTATTCTTTGTCCCTTTATTGGTCAAGCTCTTGTTAGGGTATAATATCTGTTTCTACGCAGAGTACGAATGGTAGTATACAACACAAGCCAACTATTATTCTACAGGTCCTCAGATTGTGGGTGAATGATTCTACTCAACCGTAGGCCATAATAATTCGATTAAAAAAAAATAGGCCATGTTCGTTATGACAAATAAGTAGGTTCTTATATAAAAAAAAACGGCCTGTTGTATATTATACCTATGTCCTTGAATTATTTACCCCCAGTTTCACAGTAGAAGTTTAAACTAAAGTTCAAGTGAACCTGAACTTTAGTTTACATTTGAAGTTCAACTCGCCCGATTTCACATTATAATCTGAATTTCAGTTCAATTGAACTCGGTTTAACTAAATTTAATGAATAGAATTTGGAAGGATTGTATTAATGTGCAACGATTGGTACAATTTTAACGCAAATAAATTTATTGAATAAAATAAAATAAGATTAACAAAACGTATCCTGCTGACAACGAGCCACCCAATCCTTCTTTTCAAAATATTACGTCGTTTTTGTGTCAATTCATCAGCCTTGCAGTCTTCCAACTGTTAAAATTTTGCAAGTGCAATATTTTGATCTTTCCGTACTACGAAAAACAACCCACAAGAATTTGAATTTATCTGACAATGGCAACAGATCGACCAATTTTTTATATTCAAATATCTGCCGACCGCGTGAACACACGATTTTCAACCTCACAACGTTGTCAGAAAAGTCATTGGCCCCGTTCCATTGACCGATAGTCGTCTAGCACATAATATCGCTGGTGAAGGAACGCTGGCACTAGAGATCTAGCGCCAGCGGCAAAGTGAGATTAGAACCAATTTCAATTCGTATTATTTCATCTCCATGAGAGTCAAAAATGTATTTTGTGACATCATGCCGCATATTTATTAATACATTTTAATTTAAATAAACAAATACAATGTATATTAATTACATAGAAGTTTGAATTTCGATTTTACACCATATTGGAAATATGTATTTGACTTCTGCACTTTAACTTTTATCTTGAGAGTTCGTTATTTTTTTCAATCCAGCAGTTCATTTTGGGCTAGATTGAAAAATTTCCCGGAAAAGGATATTTCACAAAATGTGCTAGAACTCTAGCGGAAATGCTGAAATGTCAGTTTTTTTTTAGATGGAGTTGGGCAATTGTCATACCATTGTAAGACATGAAATTATTGTAAGACTTTGGGACAAAATCTTACAACCGTTTGAACGCGCAATTTTGTATTGTAAGGTAAGGTATGTCGTTTTCGATTCGTAATCCAGAAGCGTCCGGAAGAACTCTCCGCGATTCTGAATTCAAATCCAGAAGCAAATTTCTCTTCTTTTCAGTAGAAGAACTGTCGGTTGAGTGCCAATCGAACGCTTTCAGAAGCGTTCGGATTGCTTCCGGACGGTTCTGGATTACCAATCGAAAACGACAGTAGTTGGCTATTGTAAGCTCATTGTCAGAGCATTGACCGATCTAACAATATTGTAAGATCTGTCAATCGTTTGAGATCTTTTCTGAACAGATTGTACAGTACCTGGCTTTTATACGACTTTTCCAAAACCGTTCCTTGTATTTTCTTTCAAAGAACCCAAAACTACTTCAAATATTTGTGCTTTTGACAATCGGCAGCTTTGAAATTTAAATGTCACTATGTCAAGTGATCTGAGGTTTAAACGTCAGAATACTGTCGTTTAACGTCTTTAAACTATAGAATGAACTCTGTTCAAGGTTTAAAGGAAACTGTGAAACAGAATTAATTGTTGAACTGAAGTTTAAACTAAAAGTGTAGTTTAAACCTTCAGTGTCAAACTGGGGGTTAATGTATAAACTAGACTTACCCGAAGTATTATTTGCACTAAAATGAATAATAAAAACCACATAAAAAAAACGCGTGCGTGCACCTTTACTAACTTTTTCGATTTGTAGGTGTCCACAAGCACATTCAAAATATAATTCCTGTTGCTTGTCGGTTATGCCACTTTTTGCGCACTGGGCCTTATTAAGTCCGGGAATTATTTGGGCCACCTTCTCTGGTGTTTTATATACCGTCTAGGGTGAACGAGTTCTCCCTTTGGATGGCTAAACTTCTTTTTTTTTTCTCAAAACACTTCTCTCTGGAAAGGCGAACCTAATGTGTAGATAAATATTGTTTGTCGATCAAATTGCCTTTCTAGCTTAATGCAAAGTTTTCCTTCCGAACGAGCTTTGTAAATTATAACTTTCCATCATTTTCTATTTCCGCCAAATAAGGATTGTACTTTTTCAGTCCATGCTCCAATCGAAACGTGAATATTTAAGAAACTTTCGGCCTGAAAATCGGGATAAGAACAAGTGATATAACAGCTTAATGCGGGTACAAACATAAGTATTAGTTCTGCACTTAAATTGTTGTAGGCCTTTCAAAATATGTCCCCAGGAAGCGAGTTTCAAAGTTTACTTGTTCTGTAGCCAAAAGATTTGAATATAACAGCGATGTTCTCGCGGTTATTATGTAAGTATGCTGATTGGATAGGTGATGTTGATGTCCATTTCTTGTCTATTTTGTAGGCTCATTATGTCCTATTTGGAGGAATAATTTAGCCAAGTTCTTGTGAATGTTTACCATGGACCATTACCAGATGACAATAAGTAGTCTTATGCAAGCCAGCGGTTTTATATGTGATGTTAGTATAGGATTTTCGTATTAGTGGAACTGTTCGTCTCTGTATGCTTTCAAGAAGGATAAGTAAATGCTTTGGGGCCAAGCTCCATACAGGGTGTTTCCAAAACTATCTCCAATTTGAACATCACTTGCCGAGAATTTAAGACAATACTTACTTTTGGTGTACTTTGAGATTTAAGTTGAAAGGCCCTTGGCGAATCCAAGCAGGGGGGTTGCAGGGGGGGCAGTATGCACCCCCATACGTTTCGGGTATTATTTCAATTCTTCTTTTGGGGCATTAATGCACTTCTCATAGTGTCATAAAGCCCATAAAGTGACTTAAAGTCCGACCTTATGACACAAAAATGTGTGTGTCATAGCACCCCAAGGCGTTATGACACCGGGCGTTATGACATGTACCCTCCAAAAGTAGTCCTGCCATGTTATTCTCGATTTGTCTCCAAAGCAAATGGGTAATTTGGGATAGATGGGTTGGTCTTCCGTTTTCATCTCTGACAAACTCGGTTCTTTTAAATTTTTGATTTTGTTTTTTTTTTTGTTGGTGGACTGCACTTGAAAAGACTATCCACCACCATAGTCGTGTTCAAAGAACGGCATGCATCTTCACCAGTGGGGCGCTTAGGACCAATCCAACAGTGGCTATGGACATATTGTTCCCCATGTTACCGCTAGACATTTATTGCAAACAAGTGGCAACACACGCAGTCTCTCGTATGAAAGCAATACCTTTGTGAATCAGTCGACAAACTGGTCAAGTGGTCATTCGTCTAATCTAGATAAAATAGAATGCATGCCAAAAGATACTGATTACACCCTTCCCCAGTTTCAATTCAACAAGAACTTCGAAACCTACATACCCTTCACGACTGACTGGGAGAGTGATGTAGTGTCTCGCAGGTGTGGAAGGTGTTTTCTCCTAAAATTTCAATTGCTCTATCTTATTCCGCCTTCCTAATCACTTTAGCGTGTTCCAGCCGGAAATCGTGACCATTAAGGAGGCCCTGTCGTGGGTGTAGTATAATGTAATATCCGCAAGGGATATCAACATTTTTACCGAAAGTCAAGCCGTGATTAAATCCCTGGACTAGGTGGTAATTTTCATGTCAAAAGAGCCCTCAATTGTCGTTTATCTCTTAACGAGATGGCGGAACAATTTAATATTCACCTTATAGGGACATTCCAGGAAATTGCAAGGCCGATGAACTCCACTAACTCGATCACTGGTGCGTGGTACACCTAAAACCTAAAATTAGCCTTTGTAAATGATTAAGGTTAACAAATGTCAAGTTGTTCTGTCAAACATTGTCTACATTTTTAACAACTACTTTCGATGCAATTAAGTTTGTTACTTATTCATTTATGCAATCTTACTATGCTAAGAATTTCATTTAAAACTGTAATAAACTGTTTTGTAAACTTTACTGGGGCCATGTACAGTTACATTTTCTTGCACTCACAAATTCTACTTATTACCTAGATAATTTCCTAATTTAATTATATTTAATGAGCACTCGACTCACAAATTCAAAAGAAAATTACTCGTTAGCAGATAAATTAGTAAATATGGCTGTGGAGTGGTTATAATGCGTAAGATTCGTTATCTTTTTCATTACAACAGCGGCCCGTGCGTCGTGAGAAAACACAAAATTATTGTTAGTTAAAATTTTAATTTCCTAAAATGAAATAATTTCAATCAGTGTCTACTGCCAATGCGATATATTCATGCAAATTGATGTAGGTATGTTTGTAATTTGTCTTCAATCAAAGGAGTTATACACTTTCTCTAATTTCATAGCAAGAATCAATAATCTGAGAAATTTCAATGATAATTTTCGAATACGAATGGTTGATTGCTTTCCTTTCATTTCTATCGAAGAGATTGGAATATCTATGCTCTGCACATGAATTGATTAAACTGTCAATCGCATTTAGGTTAAATTGAAAACTTACCCGGAACTGACTTGAAATTACATTATCATTGTTCGAAAATATCTATAACGGCATTAAAGAGCTTACATTAAAAAAAAATCCCCAACGAGTTTGGGAAGAAATCTTGTCTTTCGAATATCAATAGGTCATGGTGAGAAAAGTGTTTTTCTTGAGCATAGGGATTTAAGTGTTGACAAAATCATTGTAAGCAGATTAAACTTGAAATCCTGTGAAAATATCAATAATTCCGGCCTTGGATTCCGCAAGATAAGATCTGATTCCTAGAAATCCTATAATCATTGCGATAAATGGAGTATTGCCAGAGCTTACAATGAGGAATTGGTTCAAAGAATCGATATATATATGTGCATATAAAAATGAAGGCAGTAAGAAATTATGCAAATCAGTTATGCTAATGTTTTCAAAATCGATGAACAATCGGTGAAGGTGGAATCCAAAGTCCCCATCAGCTATGCCGAATACTTTTTTTGTTTTGCAAATCATTATCGTAAATCATCTGTTGAATACATTTTTTATAATGTCCTACGGCATAAAAGGGTTGGTTCGATATTGTGGGAATAGGGTTAGGCACTGATTGACATTAACCTGCCGATGATGTCCATTCCAGTGCTAATGTAATATCATTTAACCAGAAAAAGAAGTAGGAACACTTTAATGTTCTACCGGAGGATAAATTCCCCAGATTAAATAAACGATGCGGCTGAATTTTCGTCATAGTGATTACGTAAAATTTAGGCAATTTCCTAAAAATTGTGACTATAGTACCACGGATAACAGTAAGAATGACTGATATATCATATATCCTATGTGAGCTACAAGAACACATTTTGAACTAAGGTCTTACCCGCAGTTTCACAGTGAACGTTTAAACGGCTATGCGAAAAATCGTCCAAAACAAAATCGCCCAAAAATGCAAAATAACCCAATATTTATGGACCCACTTTCATTATGCAAAAAAAACCAACAAATTATGCAAATAGACCCATTGGCGCTGATTAACATAATAAAAGAAATTGAAAATAGCCCAAAGCTGATTTAGGCAATTTATCATCATGTGAAGGCGAAAAATCGCCCGAATTCTCAAGAATTAAAAATCGCCCCTCAGCCTCAACACAATTTTGGGCAATTTCCGCATCATTTTCCACACAAAAATTTCAAGTTGGACAATTTTTCATTTTGTTTAATATTTTATTTTACTTCATGACAAAAATAACGGATGTTTTTATCAACTTAAGCTTAGTACGCAGCTCGAGCTAAATCTTTGCTCCCATGAAAAATTCTCTACAAAATCTAGCTTAGCTAAATTTAAGCGAATCCATTTAGCCGAGCGGTACGCTGCTTCAGCTAAAATAAAATTTTCATTTCAGACTGTACTGCTTGTATCTGTCACAATTTAGCGCGCCCATTGATTCAGCACATTTTTTCAAGCTAAATTTTGACAGATCATGTTGGTTGTTTTTCTGTTGCGTTTTTGTGTTGCGGAAAATAAATAAGGAAAAAGTTATTCAATTAATACCTCGATGAGGAATCCGTTGAATGTGATAAATTTGAGATCTAGGAGTAGCAGACAAGGAAAAACGAAAGTGCAATGAAAATATAACACTTTTTCGTGTCGATGAAATTTTTATATCCACAGCGCACTCTATGTCAAAATTTTGCTAGGATTTTAGTTAATGTTTGGAGAGAAAAATTGGAGAGCAGCTAAAATTTATATCGGTAGGTACTGTGAAATTTTAGACTAGAGACTGTTGCTAAAGAATGTTGTTAACATTAGGTAAACTAATATAATTTAAAGAATGTTTGCATACACTCAACTTTGCACCCACATAACATAACCATGGCCCCAAGCAGGAGGCTTGAAGGGTGCCAGCATCGCTCCCCATTTCAATTTACAAGGGTAACAATTCGCGCGCGGTAAGTTCTGTTGTCCAAGAAATTTTTACTCTAAGCGGAGCGACATACACTGGCGACAACTAGGGTGAGGCCATACATTTTGCAATCGATTTTCGCTCTTTATGGCTGTTGGAAATTTTGTACCCGGAAACTTTTAATACCTGTTAACAGGTACATATTTTCCCAACAGGAAGTCATAAAATTAAAGGGTAAATAAAAAACTACGGCTGAAATTTCCGAAGATCAAAAAATGAACTACCTAAAAAGCGTATAAAAAGATGCGCAACTAGGATGAGGCCACTGCGAATATTTCGTTGCAGGAGTGCACATTAGCGATTTTTTTCAAAGTTCTGTTAAGAACTGTAAAAAAGAACTGTTTTTATTTAGTTTAAAAAAAATGGATTCCGGAAAGACTTTGACAGCGACAGAAAGAGGAAAAATAGATGCTTTCAAGGAGTTAGGACTCTCAGGCAGAGAAATTGCAAAGAGGCTAAATAGAAGTAAGACTGTTGTAAACAGTTATCTTGCGGATCCACAACACTATGGGAAAAATCAAAAAGGACGTTCGGCAGAGCATCAACATTGCGAGAAAAGCGGTTAATTCTACGGCTTGCCTCAAATTTTACTCTACTAGCGACTAAAATAAGGGCCAAAAGCGGAGTATCAGCCAGCATAGTAACGGTCCGAAGGGTAATACGAAGAAGTGATTCTATACAGAGAAGAAAATTTAAAAAGAAACCGGTTTTGAGGCAAGTACACAAGGAGCATCGAATGAATTTTGCAAGAGAACATGTCGCTTGGAGCAATGAATGGAAACGCGTTGTCTTTTCGGATGAAAAAAAGTTTAACCTTGACCTTGAGGAGCTTATTTTGGCTCCTCCTTTCTTAGATAATGGAAATAAAATTTGTAACCATCGGAGCCGTCAAGGTTAAACTTTTTTATTTACCCTTTAATTTTATGACTTCCTGTTGGGAAAATACATGTATGTACCTGTTAACAGGTATTAAAAGTTTCAAAATGAATGGCCTCATCCTAGTTGTTGCCACTGTACATATAATGTAACTTTCGATATTTGTACTTTTTGGGCAATTTTTCATTTTACAAGAGTGGCAGATTTTTAAATTTTTGTTTTGGATAATTTTTCATCGGCAGTCGGGCATTTATTCATTTTTCTTGTCCCTTCTTTCAATAATACTTTTCAGTTTTGGTCTAATTTTGTTTGGCCAATTTTTCATAGGTAAGTCGAAAATTATCGTTTTGGGTGAACTTTCATTTTCGACATTTTGTGGGATATTTCATTATGAAAAATCAGCCAAGCAGCTAAAAATGAAAATTCACCCAAAGCGAATGACAAATCACCCAAATTTATTTTTGGGCGGTTCTTCATTTCTCGGTTTTGTGCGATTTCGTTTT
Source organism: Cheilosia scutellata (assembly GCA_955612985.1). Classification (NCBI taxonomy): domain Eukaryota; kingdom Metazoa; phylum Arthropoda; class Insecta; order Diptera; family Syrphidae; genus Cheilosia; species Cheilosia scutellata. Next base: position 49,031,252 of record OY015313.1, on the reverse strand, counting down.
GGGCATTTTTCGAATAGCTAGTTTAAACTACACTTTTGGTTTAAACTTCAGTTCAACAATTAATTTGGTTTCATAGTTTCGTTTAAACCTTGAATAGAGTTCATTCCATTGTTTAAGTTAAACGTATTCTACCGTTTAAACCTCAGTGCACTTGAGTATGTCAATAGTGACATTTCAATTTGAAACCTGCGATTTTATACATAATCAATTTTCGTAATTGATCTTGGGGTTGAAATCGTTTGCAAGGCACTCCAATAATCATTTTGCAAATTTTTAATTTTATTGCACTGAATGATGAATGATAATTCATTGTCAATAACACAAATATTTGTCGTTGTTTCGAGTGTTCTTTGCTTCAGAGACAAAAACTTCTTCAGAAAGTCGAACTTCAGATTTAAACGCAAACTCAGGGGCGTGCCAGGTCACGTAAAATGAAAACGATCGAACGACATATCGTTTCGACAATAGCAGTCTTTATTGCCACAGATATGATAGAGACAGCATGCGTTAAAACGATATCGTTCAATCGTTTTTCCAGGTTAAGCTGATCTTTAGTTAAAACGTCCACTGTGAAACTTTGGGTTAAATTGGTTAAATATAGTAGTCGATTGTTTGGCTTGGCATTGGCACTGGCGGATGAACCGTTTTTGAAGCAACAGCAGCTCTCTCATTTCCGAACTGAGTTAATGGCACCGAAATATACGAAATAATGAAGTCAAAGTAATGGCCTATCTCTCCAGTTCAGAATTGTGTCGTTGGGGGAACCTTACCATTGCATACAGTATGAGCGTCAAAAGCGAGTGAGCTCCGATACTCTTTTGAGTTTTTGTAGGGTCTTGAAATAGGATAATCGGCTCACAACAACAACGATAAGGGCTCACCTAGAGGATTCCATATAAGAATCCACACTACAACCAGGCTTCCTCCAGACGGTCAAACCGCCAGCCGTGTGCTAATCGATGCGAGGCATGAACCCAACATTTTCAATTTGCACATATTCCGAGCGGCGCGCGATAGTCGAATCTGACCATTATCTTTTCTCGGCTAAAGCTAGATTCAGAGAACGACTGTCTAGTGTCTAATGACAAAAAGCTCCAAACCTCTCAGAAGATGAAACAATGAAAGGCACCCTGCCCTAACCCTAGTGACCAAAGCGCAGAAATATATTCTCAAGCAGTTTTTCAGCAGCTGCTGAATGTGTATGATGTAGAGAAGGTGATAGGAAAAGAAGAAAATCCACGTTTATTCAATCACAGGGCGCTTTAAGCGCGTCGAATTAAAAAATAGGCGATCGAAAAATAGACACTAGTAAACGAGCCCCAAGTTTATGCTATCATCAGACGTTTTTTGTCCTAAAGCAATACAGATTTTAATCGCCGCAACTTCAAGTTAGTTAAGGAGTTCATCTACCTCGTAGTAAACATCAACTTCATGAATGACACCCTAGTAAAGATCCGACAAAGAATTGCCCAAGGAAACTTATTGCTTGGGTTTGGAAAAACCCGACGAGCGAAATGCTATATACAAAACATTATTTTATCAGTTCTAACTTATAGCGGAGTCAGAGCGCGAACCGATAAGCAGGTGAGCTGACGCTGATGGGTTCCTTTTAAAGAAAACAAATTTAAGCGATATTTGATCCTATGGGCGATGGGAGGAGAAAGTACAACCACTTTATCTATGAGCTAAATACAATATGTGAATGTAGGCCAAAAAGCCAAAACTCGTAGATTCGAGATGATAAATAAAAACCTAAAAAAAAAAACGCAAAGCAGATTTTTTCAAATTGATTTGAATGCTCTTATACATATAATTTGTAAAAAAAATTCTTTAAAAGTTCGCTATACTACAACAGTCAACAGTACTAACTAGTAACTCCTTATATACAGTTTGTTGTTTGTTGTTTTAATTTTAGATATTTTTTAGTCAATTTATATAATTTGCTGTCGGATTTTGAATGTTTAAATCTTTTTATTTTTTTCAGTAAAACGCCCGAAAGCCGGTGATCCATTCGATCTATTTCCAAAAAACTTTTGGCAAGAGTTCTCATCGCCCTTCACAGACACTCCCGAAGATGAAGAGTTTCAAGTACTTGAGACAACAACCCACGAGCCATTTCCTTTCTTCGCCGATCCGTATACAACAGTTAATATAAGTGCTCAGTTAGGAACTAACGTATACCTACATTGTCGAGTAAACGATCTGCAGGGAAAAACTGTAAGAAGATATAAGTCTTTATAAACTTTTCTTACCTCGCGCACTATTTATACTTTAAAGGTTTCTTGGATGCGAAGAAAGGGAGATGATTTAACTTTAATTACATTTGGAAGGCATACCTACAGCAGTGACTCGAGGTATTCCTTTGATTTTGAGGAGCCAAATGATTGGAAGCTACTTATCCAATATGCCAACGAACGAGATGAGGGACCTTATGAGTGTCAAGTTTCCTCTCATCCCCCTTTAGTATTATTGGTTTACCTAACTGTTATCGGTAGGAAATTGAAGACTTAACACTAGAATTATTTATGACTTTTAATCTTACAGTTCCACATGTACAAATAGTTGACGAAAGGGGATCTTCAACTCCGGAAAAGTACTATAAATCGGGCAGCACTATTGAACTTCAATGTGATATTACTAAGATTCCACAGCCGTCATCGTATATTACCTGGAAGCATGGAAATCGAATGTTGAACTATGATACTAGTCGTGGAGGAATCAGGTAAACGTTTTTTTTTTATAAATATTTATTTCCAAAAAAGAGAACATTGTCATCTGCCATTTCTATAGATATCCATACATTTGAAAAAAAAAAAAATGTTACACATACCTACTCTTTGTTATTTAAAATGTAATTGGAATTATTGTTTACTAAACAAACTTAAAACTAAGCTTAAAAATATATAAAATGAATATTGTAAAGCGGCAGCCCCGGAAGAACGGTTCGTTAGAGTGAGACCACTGTACTATACCCCTCCATTTTTAAAAAGAAGCTATAGCCTGGCGATGAGTCAGTCGATTCGAAAAAGCCAAGCCAAGTAGTTGTGTAAAAGTATCTGCTTAAAAACTTAATAAATAAAATATAAAATTGCATATTTCTGGTGTCGACTAATTTTTCACAATAGTTCAGAAGTGGAATAAGTACTTCACGCGCTAACTAAAGTTAAGTATAAGTATATTGATCTAGAATCGATATACATAGATGGTAAAAGAAAAAAAAAATAGTAATAATTAAATGTGTAGTGTATTAATTGAAAAATTTCAAGTGATTGCCAGTTAGTGGCGTCGGATAAGAATTCGGGGCTCACAATTTTGGTTCACAAAATAATGGGTGTACTGAGCTTATTGCGTTTTGGCTAAATTAACGACAAATAATAGTACAAAATGCATGAAATTCTATTGCGCATTGTAAATGTTAGATTGCTGTCCTGGCAAACTCCAACGCTATTACGACGATATAGATACATATATGTGTATATATAGGTGGTGCGTTGAGCCAGTTGAGCGAGGTCTGTTTTGTAGTGGTAAATTGAGCGTATTTATGAGTGTGAGTGAACGTAAGCGAAATAGCAACAAGTGGTATGCGAAGAAGGTGAGCATAAGGTTGAGGGAGATAACGCATTTTCGGCATACGGAAAAGTGTCGCATTAAATTTGTCAGCGCAGCGAATGTATACTGCGCAGTTGTAGAAAATGCCAGCGACAGAGAAAGACGGTTAATGGTCGTAATTGTAATATATAATGCTGCATAAACACAGTAGGCGATTGGAAAATTCATCTAAAGAATACGACTCGAACCGGTGCGAAGAGAACATTGTTAAATGTACCGATCAAGGTCGACGAGCATGTTGTTGTTACATTTTCGGTAAACGAAAGGGTAACTGCAATGTGTTGACTGGGACCGTGGTAAAAAGTGATTAGCAAAAAAAAATAAATAAAAAAAAAAAAAAAAAAAATAAAAAATTTAAATGAAGAGTGAATTGAAATAAAAGCCAAGAAAACAGAAATGCATTTGTTGACTGCGATGGTATGAGAGAGAAAGATATCGTTCTGCATTCAGCACTGAAAAGGCCTAGGGTTGCCATTGTAATTAGCTATACATATTACTAGAGATATAAACCGATTCTGGGTAAATGATATCTATGTTTTTTTTTTGTTCGTTTTAGCGATAGTGTAAGAATATTACACTATAGGACTGGGTCCACAGATTTATTTGGTTGGGATGGTCAGTGCCTCTATATCCATAAGAGTTTAATAATTTCTTATTGATATGGTACTGAGAGTTCACTCGAAGAGTGGCAATGAAGATTAATTTGACTCCGAACTGTGAGGCAGACGCTGAGTTCGTGTCGGATGTGCGTTCATGTGATAACGTGAAAGTATAATCGGGCGTGAATGAGGCCTCTGCATAGGTACAGTAGGTATTGGTTAAAGTATCTACAACTAGTAGTTACATCCTTACAAATAGTAGATAAAGGGAGTCATGCTCCTGTGTTAATCTAGTTTCTCTCGCTCAGTTAAGGTAGTCGGCTGGGATTTAGAGGGGCCACATGAACTGCCTACCGATTTTGTTGTCTAACCAAGATGTTTTCATTATTTCATAGATTTCGATGGACAAGCTCAGCGTTAAACAGCTTCAAAGTGAGCTCAAAAATAGAGGATTGCCAATTACAGGCTCTAAGAAAGTCTTAATCAACCGGATCACGACGCATGATAAAAACAAAAACCATGAGTTACAGTTATCGGAGTCTGAATCAAGGGAGGTTAATATAGGTGTTGCCGAAATGAACCGTACTGACGAAGACGTTAACGACGCATCAACGATATCCGAAACAGCCACGGCGGACGATCAGTCTTTAAGGGAGAGAGAATGGGATTTAATCGAACGAGAGAAGAAACTTCTGGAGAATGAGAGAATTCTTCTACAAAAGGGACGAGAAATCGCGGATAAATTAAAACGACTAGAAGAGAGAGCCACTCAAGTTCCAGAAGTTATACGCAGACCAAGGTTGAACTGCAGCATCAAGGAAATTGCGGATGCATTGCCGATATTTTCACCTGGAGACGTTTCTTCGATGTCGGCGGAATGCTGGGTGAAACGGGTCGAAGCGTTATCAAATATCTACGAGTGGGAAGAGAAGGCGCTACTAATGGCGGCTGCGTCGAGGATGCATGGCCCGGCGCGCTACTGGTGGGATACCACCAAGGAAGTATGCGTATCCTGGACCCAGCTAGCAATGGGAATCAAAGAAAACTTCCCACATCAACGCAGCGAAATCGAAGTTCACCAGCAGCTGGCTAGAAAGACCAGGCGATCGAATGAATCAATCGAGACGTTCTGCTTCGAGATGAACATGATAGGAAAAAGGATTCATCTCGCGGACAAAACCATCATCCAGTATATACTCACCGGCCTGAACGATCGACAACTTAGTTCAAATTTGTCAGCCGTGAGTTTTAGCAGTATAGCTGATCTTATTGAAAAAATAAAGTTGTGCGAAAGTATTCGCGGAAATATTCGGGCTACACCATCTTTCAATGATAAACCAAGACCAGATTACAGCAGGCGACCTGCGATCAGTGGACAGGCAACCTGGCCACGCCGACAGATAGTTAACGACCAGGTAGGCTGGCATAGTCGACCACCACCCCATCAAAACAATTTGACGATTTGTTACAACTGCAACAAGACTGGTCATATTTCTCGACAATGCACACAAAGTAGGAAAAGGTCATGGACGAATAGTAACGGGAATTGCCATCGAATCCCGACAAAAATTGAAAAACAAGTAGAAAAGAACGTCCGTATAAACATCATACGCCAGCAGGAGTCATCGGACTGTTATTATAAGAGCGTGATGGTTAATGGCAGAGAATATCCCGGAATACTTGACTCCGGTAGCGAACAAACGGTAGTCACACAACTTGTGGCCAATGAAAGCAAACTACGAATAGAACCATGCAGCGTTACGTTACATGGATTTGGAGGTGGGAAATGCCATGCTATTGGAAAAATAACGTGTGATATAAGGATTGACGATGCTTGCTTCTCAATAAATGCTCTAGTGGTATCGGATGAAAACCTCTCCAAACCTATTCTGATTGGCAAAGACGTACTCAACGACCCAACTTGCATGGTGTCTAAAGAAGGAAATGTCCTCACTCTTCAGAGAATCGACAAAAATACAGCTATAGCTACAAACTATGACTATGACTCAGAAATAACTGAAATAAAGAATACGACTCGAACCGGTGCGAAGAGAACATTGTTAAATGTACCGATCAAGGTCGACGAGCATGTTGTTGTTACATTTTCGGTAAACGAAAGGGTAACTGCAATGTGTTGACTGGGACCGTGGTAAAAAGTGATTAGCAAAAAAAAATAAATAAAAAAAAAAAAAAAAAAAAAAAAAATTTAAATGAAGAGTGAATTGAAATAAAAGCCAAGAAAACAGAAATGCATTTGTTGACTGCGATGGTATGAGAGAGAAAGATATCGTTCTGCATTCAGCACTGAAAAGGCCTAGGGTTGCCATTGTAATTAGCTATACATATTACTAGAGATATAAACCGATTCTGGGTAAATGATATCTATGTTTTTTTTTTGTTCGTTTTAGCGATAGTGTAAGAATATTACACTATAGGACTGGGTCCACAGATTTATTTGGTTGGGATGGTCAGTGCCTCTATATCCATAAGAGTTTAATAATTTCTTATTGATATGGTACTGAGAGTTCACTCGAAGAGTGGCAATGAAGATTAATTTGACTCCGAACTGTGAGGCAGACGCTGAGTTCGTGTCGGATGTGCGTTCATGTGATAACGTGAAAGTATAATCGGGCGTGAATGAGGCCTCTGCATAGGTACAGTAGGTATTGGTTAAAGTATCTACAACTAGTAGTTACATCCTTACAAATAGTAGATAAAGGGAGTCATGCTCCTGTGTTAATCTAGTTTCTCTCGCTCAGTTAAGGTAGTCGGCTGGGATTTAGAGGGGCCACATGAACTGCCTACCGATTTTGTTGTCTAACCAAGATGTTTTCATTATTTCATAGATTTCGATGGACAAGCTCAGCGTTAAACAGCTTCAAAGTGAGCTCAAAAATAGAGGATTGCCAATTACAGGCTCTAAGAAAGTCTTAATCAACCGGATCACGACGCATGATAAAAACAAAAACCATGAGTTACAGTTATCGGAGTCTGAATCAAGGGAGGTTAATATAGGTGTTGCCGAAATGAACCGTACTGACGAAGACGTTAACGACGCATCAACGATATCCGAAACAGCCACGGCGGACGATCAGTCTTTAAGGGAGAGAGAATGGGATTTAATCGAACGAGAGAAGAAACTTCTGGAGAATGAGAGAATTCTTCTACAAAAGGGACGAGAAATCGCGGATAAATTAAAACGACTAGAAGAGAGAGCCACTCAAGTTCCAGAAGTTATACGCAGACCAAGGTTGAACTGCAGCATCAAGGAAATTGCGGATGCATTGCCGATATTTTCACCTGGAGACGTTTCTTCGATGTCGGCGGAATGCTGGGTGAAACGGGTCGAAGCGTTATCAAATATCTACGAGTGGGAAGAGAAGGCGCTACTAATGGCGGCTGCGTCGAGGATGCATGGCCCGGCGCGCTACTGGTGGGATACCACCAAGGAAGTATGCGTATCCTGGACCCAGCTAGCAATGGGAATCAAAGAAAACTTCCCACATCAACGCAGCGAAATCGAAGTTCACCAGCAGCTGGCTAGAAAGACCAGGCGATCGAATGAATCAATCGAGACGTTCTGCTTCGAGATGAACATGATAGGAAAAAGGATTCATCTCGCGGACAAAACCATCATCCAGTATATACTCACCGGCCTGAACGATCGACAACTTAGTTCAAATTTGTCAGCCGTGAGTTTTAGCAGTATAGCTGATCTTATTGAAAAAATAAAGTTGTGCGAAAGTATTCGCGGAAATATTCGGGCTACACCATCTTTCAATGATAAACCAAGACCAGATTACAGCAGGCGACCTGCGATCAGTGGACAGGCAACCTGGCCACGCCGACAGATAGTTAACGACCAGGTAGGCTGGCATAGTCGACCACCACCCCATCAAAACAATTTGACGATTTGTTACAACTGCAACAAGACTGGTCATATTTCTCGACAATGCACACAAAGTAGGAAAAGGTCATGGACGAATAGTAACGGGAATTGCCATCGAATCCCGACAAAAATTGAAAAACAAGTAGAAAAGAACGTCCGTATAAACATCATACGCCAGCAGGAGTCATCGGACTGTTATTATAAGAGCGTGATGGTTAATGGCAGAGAATATCCCGGAATACTTGACTCCGGTAGCGAACAAACGGTAGTCACACAACTTGTGGCCAATGAAAGCAAACTACGAATAGAACCATGCAGCGTTACGTTACATGGATTTGGAGGTGGGAAATGCCATGCTATTGGAAAAATAACGTGTGATATAAGGATTGACGATGCTTGCTTCTCAATAAATGCTCTAGTGGTATCGGATGAAAACCTCTCCAAACCTATTCTGATTGGCAAAGACGTACTCAACGACCCAACTTGCACGGTGTCTAAAGAAGGAAATGTCCTCACTCTTCAGAGAATCGACAAAAATACAGCTATAGCTACAAACTATGACTATGACTCAGAAATAACTGCGGCCGACATTTCTTTCAATGACGAATTCGATTCAAAGGATCTCATATCGTTACTCAATAAGTTTCGTAAATGCATCGCCATGGACCAAAAAGAACTTGGACGGATAAGCTTATTCAAGATGGAGATAGAGCTAAACAAACCGGAACCGATATCGCAACATCCATACAAAGTACCCTATGCTAAACGAGAAGTAATTACCTCAATGATAACTACTTTGCTGAGGAGTGACATCATACAGGAATCCGAGTCAGAGTTTGCCGCACCTGTCGTATTGGTCAAAAAGAAAAATGGAGAAGACCGTATGTGTGTAGACTATCGAAAACTCAATATGGTCACAAAAAAGGTAAAATCTCCTGCGCCTCTAATCGAAGAGGAGCTCAACAACTTAGCGGGGTACGACTACTATATCGTACTCGATTTAGCATCCGGATATTACCAGATACCGATTAAGAAGGAACACATACCTTTCACGGCTTTCATCACACCGGATGGATTGTTTGAATTCAAGGTTATGCCATTCGGGTTAGTAAACGCACCAGCATACTTTAAAAAACTGATGAGGATTATAAAGCGAGAGATGCTACCCGAACGAATCGTATGCTACATGGACGATTTCGTCTTACCTGTCCGGTCTTTTGTGGATGGAATGAAAAAACTCGAGAAGTTCATGAGAATTCTGGATGAAGCGAACCTGACCTTGAATTTGAAAAAATGTGAGTTCTTCAAAAGGGAAATAGAATTCCTTGGGCACGTTGTCAAGGATGGTAAAATTCAACCCGGCAGAGCCAAAACCATAGCTGTGGAAGAATTTGAACGACCTACGAATGAACATCAAGTGCGACAATTTATCGGGCTCACTAGCTACTTTAGGAAATTCATTAAAGAATACTCACTGATAGCATCACCTCTCACCGATCTGACTAAGAAAAATCAGGCATTCACTTGGGGCGCAAGAGAACAGGGTGCTTTCGATCAGTTGAAAGATTGTTTGGTCAACAAACCAGTGCTTGCTTTGTACAATCCAGATGCCGAACACGAATTGCACACCGATGCTAGCTGCAAGGGAATTGCAGGAGTACTGCTGCAGGTCGAAAATGGAAAGCTACACCCTGTCGCCTATTATAGTCGAAAAGCTACTCAAGAAGAATCGGTATATCATAGCTACGAACTGGAGACTCTGGCGGTAGTTGAAGCCACTAATCGATTCAGGCAGTTTCTGCTTGGGAAGCGTTTCCTCATTGTCACCGATTGTCAGGCGTTAAAATCCACTATGAAAAAGAAAGAAATTATTCCTAGAATCGCTCGATGGTGGTTACGGATGCAGGAGTATGATTTCGAAGTAGTTCACAGGCCTGGTAATCAAATGGCGCATGTGGATTCTCTATCAAGAAATCCGTGTGAACCCGCAAGGTCGCCAAAGATTGCAGAGCTGAATGTACTAAAAGTCAATATAGAGGAACCCGACTGGCTGTATTCATTACAGCTCCAGGATAAAGAAGTTGCCGAAATTGTAACCATCTTACAACAATCTCCCACAAACGCAACACAAAAACAGATTCATCTGGACTATATCATCCAATACGGGAGACTCTATCGCAAAATTGACGGTGAGTTAAGACTGTTCGTACCAAAAGGGGTACGAAATAGAATACTGCGCAACAGTCACGACCTACTGGGTCATTTTTCGGAGAAGAAAACTTTAATGCATCTAAAAGATAGATACTGGTTCCCGAGGATGACGCAGTTCGTAAAAAAATATCTGAAGGCATGCGTCGAGTGCGCCTATAATAAAAGGGAGGTGCAACCACGGGGAGAATTATTTGTAATTGACAAGGGAAGTGTGCCTTTCGATACTCTGCACATCGACCATCTGGGTCCTTTTGTTAAATCTACAAAGGGGAATACCTACCTCATCGTACTCGTGGATGCATTCACCAAATATATCAACATAAAAGCCGTACCCAGCACCCAGGCGAAACCCGTACTTAATTTTCTCACCGATATATTTTTTACTTTTGGCTCGCCCCGGAGAATGATATTTGACAAAGGATCTTCGTTTACGTCACATGCATTCGAAGACTTCATGAAAACCCACTCTATTCAACACATACAAAATGCGACGAAAACCCCTAGGGCAAACGGACAGGTTGAGCGGTATAACCGGACCATACTGCATGCTCTCCTGTCAACTGTGGAGGAAGAAACAAAATGGGACCAGAAGATTAAGTTCGTACAATGGGGAATTAACAATACTTACAATGAAACTACGGGAAAGACAGCGCATCAGTTGCTGATGGGATACATTCCTCGTGATCCTCTGAAAGACGCCCTAGCTCAATGTGTGGATTTGAATCAAACAAGCACCAACATCGACCACATTCGGAAGGAAGGGGCTGAATCAACAGAAAGAAAGCAGGAATCTCAAAAACGACTTCATGACCGAAAACACGGCAAAGCAAAATCTTATAAAGTCGGCGATTTAGTGATGTCTGTAAATGATGGAATTGCTGCAACTGGAACTTCACGAAAACTTGAAGCGCGATACCGAGGGCCTTACTGCGTAACTGTTGTCTTGCCACACGATAGGTACCAGGTAGCTGACATGCCGTTCGCCCCCAGAACACAGAAGCCGTATTCAGCGATATGGTCGGCAGACAGAATGAAACGCTGGATAGAATTCGACGTAGACTTCGACGAGGACGACGAAGAGAAGCAGGATGGCCGAATCTAAGGCGGCAGCCCCGGAAGAACGGTTCGTTAGAGTGAGACCACTGTACTATACCCCTCCATTTTTAAAAAGAAGCTATAGCCTGGCGATGAGTCAGTCGATTCGAAAAAGCCAAGCCAAGTAGTTGTGTAAAAGTATCTGCTTAAAAACTTAATAAATAAAATATAAAATTGCATATTTCTGGTGTCGACTAATTTTTCACAATAATTGTTTATTAGTTTGGCCAAATCCCACGACAGAAAAGAACAAGCTTAATGATGTGTAAAAGCTATCCTACCGAGGCCGAATTGAAAGTGACTCGGGATTCGCGAATTAAAATATTCAATAAAAATTACTAACTAAATTGGTAGCCCATTTGTTAGTTCTATTAAAGCTGCTTTAAAGTAAGCGTTTAATATTATTTTTGATTATTCCTATTATCTACCTAAATTGAAGCTGCACCTGCAAGTGTTATGGTGTATTCGACGAAAAGTCATCATGCAATTTCCTCAGATTTTCAATATTATTTTATCTGTACACAACTTTATATAACAGAATATAATGTTATATTGACGTCAGCATGTTGAAAATTCACCCGATTTTTGACATGTGTGTGTAACAACAACTTAAGGTATCTAATCTGGAGTGCATTCCAAATTCGGCAGTAGTTAACTATTTTAACTACAGCGTTGACAAGCTGTGACAGTTCGAAGGAGGGGAAGTTAACTAAATTAACAAGAGGCAAAAGTGTGGTTCATTTCACTCATACTAACAAAGCAACTGTCATGGATTCACGTATTCATTTTTTTTTTTAAATCAAACATGGATTCCAACAACAACTACTCACTACCACATGAAAAGTGAAATGTCAACATGAAATTAGTAACAATAGCTGTCCCAGATTCCAAAAAGTAACTAAATAAACAATCGTTGTTAATTTAGTTAAAATAGTCAAACCTGGAATGCAGCCCTGATATTGCTATTTGAATCATCTGCCTCCTGCCAAAGCACGTCCCCTTTTTATTTTATGTATTTTATGCTATTTCCGGCTATTTTCTCAAGGAATTAGGGTCTAAACTCTACGAACACGAAAGGGATTTTCTTGATATCCTCCAAAATAGACAAGTGTAAAGATAGCTTGGCGACTACAACCGACGTAATTTGGCAACATATATACAAATCCCACACAAAGAAACAATAACGAACTGCAGAGTAATTTAGCTTTAGCTTGTCAGTAAAATTAACCTTCTAAGCAAATCCGTCACTTCGCTATGTATTATTTTCCTCCAGAGATGTTTGACAGTATTCTGTTGTTAAGTTCTATAATCAGTAGAGTCAACAGCACTGTTTAGTGTTTAACCGCCAAAAACGTTTAATTTCATATAATGTTTGATATAGCATTGAATTATGTCATTATTTAAAGCCCCCCTTTCTTAAAACAGTAACTCTTCCTTTGAAAGCTTCTCAAATCAGACGTTTGGATTCGGCGTAAAATTTGATATGTTCGATTGGCACTCAACTGACAGTTCTTCTACTGAAAAGAAGAGAAATTTGCTTCTGGATTTGAATTCAGAATCGCGGAGAGTTCTTTCAGGCGGTTCTAGACGACCAACCGAAAACGACATTAAAGTACGCTCTTTCAATGTTGACGATGTCCCTTTTCTAGAAATGGTTCGCCTTCGCATTTGTCATTCGTCTTTTAACCCGCCAATGGTGACGCAAATTTGACTTTGATCAATGGTGACGCCGGTCTCACAGACCGGGTTTTTCAACTGAAGATTTTTCGAAACGTGTTACTAATAGTTCATGTTTTGTTTTTTATTTATACTCTTTGACAATAAAACAAAGATATTTAATCAATTTAAGCTCTTTTATTTCAATATTACAATTCAAAAAACATTTTTAATTAGAGCATTAAAAATAACAATGTTTTTAGTAATACATTTTTTAAAATTAAAAAAACAATAAAAAATCACATATTCATAAAGGAAAATAAAGTTTTTTAGTCTTTCGACATATGGAACTTTTACAAAATGAACAAAATACACAATAAAACAATAAAACCAGTAAGACAATTATCTTCGACTATGCCGAAGCTCAAATACCCGGTACTATATTATTGTAAAATAAAAAAAATATTTTAGTATTAAAAAATTATATATTTGTATGGGAGGTATGGGTACTTTTTATTCGACCAAGCTCATTTTTTGTCAAAATTTTTTAAATATTATTAAAACAATATGTGCAAAGTTTAAACTTGCTATCTTTACTGTAGCTATTTAAATTTAATTTTTAACATAAAAAGCTATATAAATCTGATATTTTTGTATGGGAGGTAGTAGTAGTTTTCATCCGATCTTGCTCATCTTCGAACTTAGCCTCAGTTTGGTGGATAAAAGCTTACATACCAAATTTCAAGTCGATAGCTCTTAAATTACGGCCGTAATCGTGCGGACAGACAGACAGACGGACAGACAGACGGACAGACGGACAGACAGACGGACATCGCTAGATCGACTAAGAAAGTGATGCTGATCAATAATATATATAGTTTGTCATACCTACAACGCCTCCTTATGGGCGTTACAAATGGAATGACAAAGTGAATATACCCTCACCACAGTGTGGTACCGGGTATAAAAAATAATCAAGGTAAAATAATACGAATAATAAACCAGTAAGACAATTATCTTCGACTATGCCGAAGCTCAAATACCCGGTACTATAGTATTGTAAAATAAAAAATATATTTTAGTATTAAAAAATTATATATTTGTTTGGGAGGTATGGGTACTTTTTATTCGACCAAGCTCATTTTTTGTCAAAAATTTTTAAATATTATTAAAACAATATGTGCAAAGTTTAAACTTGCTATCTTTACTGTAGCTATTTAAATTTAATTTTTAACATAAAAAGCTATATAAATCTGATATTTTTGTATGGGAGGTAGTAGTAGTTTTCATCCGATCTTGCTCATCTTCGAACTTAGCCTCAGTTTGGTGGATAAAAGCTTACATACCAAATTTCAAGTCGATAGCTCTTAAATTACGGCCGTAATCGTGCGGACAGACGGACAGACGGACAGACGGACAGACGGACAGACGGACAGAGAGACGGACAGATAGACGGACAGACAGACGGACATCGCTAGATCGACTAAGAAAGTGATGCTGATCAATAATATATATAGTTTGTCATACCTACAACGCCTCCTTATGGGCGTTACAAATGGAATGACAAAGTGAATATACCCTCACCACAGTGTGGTACCGGGTATAAAAATTATTTTACTTATATAAACGGTGACGCACGGTCTCACACACCGGGTTTGTAAAAAAAAATACCCAACGTGTGCTCACTACGCAGTTTCGACGTCAACTGATGGTGGGGGACGTGCAAGCAACGATGCCAACTCAAAAATGTGATTTAGAGCCAGAAATGTGATTTCAGGGCTAGTTCAGGGCCAGACCAAACGACTTTAGTATATATCTACACTGTTTTGACGTTTTTGACATATAAAATACTGAAACAACATTTTAGTTTTAAATAATTAACTACATTTTTACAGAAAAACAGTTTTATAGCAATAATTAAATGCGTATTGCTTGAAAATATAAATTAAACACAGTGCTAAAAGGTTAATTTACAGTGCTAGATCGAATGAAACAGGGCTAGAATTACACAATTGGGCTAGGTTTGGCATCGCTGTGCAAGTGCAATACGGCAGCTACTCGAAATTGCAACAAAAAACAATGGCGGAGAATAAAGTTATTCGCATTTTTTAACACACCCGGTCTCACAGACCAGTACGTCACCATTGGCGGGTTAAGAGGACATGTCCTCTTTTTATCTAAAAAAATGTCCCGCATCTTTTTGAAAAAAAATTTGCAATTTTTCCTCTTTTTGGAATTTCCCCGTTTACGGAATTTTTCGACACTACGAAACTATAACAAAACTTTTTTTCAACACTAATTCAGAACACTTTCTGGTATGAACACGACCCAAAATTTGTAGTTAAAAGGTGGAAATGAAAATGATGCCTTAAACGTGGAAAAATGTATTAGGGGTTTGTTCAAGGTGTTTAAAATATGTATCTTCAGAGTTGGGGCGAATCTCTGAATGAGTTTGATTGGTTTAAATGGATGGATTTAAACAAAATTCCCAACAAATTAAACGAAAATAAATATTGTTTGTACAATTTTATAACCTAAAAATATTTCTAGAGCAAGAACAAGATAATAATAATTTTTTAAATGCACCTATGCAGACAAAATAGGTAGAATACTTTAAAAAAATGTAAAATATTAAATTACACATTGAACTTTTCATACCTATATTGCACAGTTTGTTTTTTAGCGAATATTTTCTTTGATAACGGAGAACGGAATAGACTTAAAGTTGAAATTGTAAAAGCAATTTTTTTTTTTGTAAATGTAATTTTAGAAATATATCCTGCTAAGAATTTTAAGACTATGCATTCTAAAATACGATATTTCAATTTTTCATTTGAGATTTTTGAAGGTGTCCTCTTTTTCATGTTTCATCTCGATATCTAGTTTATATAACAGTATAAATTGTTTTCTTTTTCAGTGTTAAGACCGACATATTACCAGGCCGAGTCCTGAGTCGACTTTATATTGCAAATGCTAATAAGCACGATACTGGTAACTATACATGTATGCTAAGTAATATCATTGCTGTAACTGTTGCGGTGCATGTTTTAAACGGTAAGTAAATTTAAATTTTATAGTGTGGGTTGTGGGATATTTTTTGTATATTTTACTCCTGCTCAATGGTTTATTGTTGTGAATACGCTTATAATGTTGTACACAGTGCGAGCATTAATTTATATGTATATCCTCTTTCTGTTTCTTGCCATAAATCCCTTTGTCTTATCGCCCTAGTATATGTCAGTTAGTTTTGTTATTAATAAAGGCCTGATGGAGGACGTAAACACGTCCGAAACATTGCATAAATACAAAAAAAAACTTTAACTAGCCTGCATAAAGATTATATTGTGAGTTATTTTCATCCATAAATTTAGAATCTGTTAATAACTTGATCCACTTGTCAGAATGTCAGATATCAGTATAGCTATGCATCATCGTCTCGACAAAAAAAAATGTATTGTATTAACATACACCAACGGTTATTATAATGGGGTCCTATACCATAATATGGAGGACAGACAGACAGACAAATATTCATTTGCTTGATAATTTCTGAAACCACTGAACCAATTTCAAAAATTCTTTCCTAGGCTATTTTTAAGTGGACAAAGAGGAGTGGCACCTCTCACACAGAAGAAGAAGAAGAAAAAAAACTTAAAAATCGTATAACTCGAAAACCACCGAACTTATTGAGCCGAGAATTTAGCTGACATTTTCAGACAATCTTAGCTATTAGTCCAAAGGCGCTTCAGTGAAGTTTGGTCAAAATTGAACAAAGGGGCATGAATTCATATTATCAATTACGAAGGAAATTCATTTAATCACCAAACAAAACTTACAGGAGGATATACGTAGATAACCTGTCAATCAGCTCATGGTTGACATTAGTGTTTGATTTATTATTATGCCGAAAGAGTGCATTAAAGGAACGAACTGTCAAAAGTAGAATATGACGTAAAATTGTAATAACCTACATACAAACGCTCCTATTTATACTGTTTTTCGAGCTATTATACTGATTTTTATACACAAAAACTGCATACCGCTTTTTCTTCCAAAGTACAAAGCAAAATATAAAACTTTAATTTAGAGCTTAGGTTTAACGAACACGGACACTTGCAGGTATTGGGAACTACCTACAGTGAGCGTCAAAAGTGAGTAAACACCAATGATGTTTCGATTTGTCTTTGGAGCTTTTTTTTCAAATAAGTATCTATAAAGTATTTTATCTTGTCGAAATTAAATACGTTTTATTATTGTTATATCGTTATCAAACTTATTACAGATTTCTGGTTTTTAAGAACTTTTTCAAGACCCTAAAGAAAACTTAAATGAGCATTGGTGTTTACTCACTCTTGACTCACTCTTTGTCAATGTCAATCAATTGCTCTGTAATGAAGGAAGCACCTCGCCAGGTATAGGTACTTCTTTGCCAATTTAGAGAAAGTTAGTTTCTTAAACAAAATTCAACCCATATTTAGGTTCAGTAAGGAAATTGAATGTTGGCCGAATTGGTGGAGGTTCTGACGATGAATGTGATATATGGACAACGATTGTCTCACTGTTATGCCTAGACTTCTCTGAATAACTCATAACTCTTTTAATTATTGTCTTAACAAAATTCATTTTTATTCAGAGCACGTCACTTCACTTTTGTTTGTTAAAGAATAAAAATTGTCAAAAAAAAAAAATAGCGAACGTCTGACAAAATACGTATGTCATTTTGGCATTGGCATAAAGTTGTAGGTCCCTTTCCATTCGTCCCAAAAATAGAAACTCACACAAACGAATGGTTGCGAGAAGCTAGGCCTAGGGTGTCTACCGCCTGTTGCGCCACCTATTTATTTTTTTTTTTTTTTTAATTTACTGTTTCTGATCACTTTTATTGAATAAAATGTATACCGCGAAAAATACTGATTTTTCCAACTGGATTTACTGCCTTTTTTTAATTTGTGTTGTATTATACCGTTTTTGGTCTGAAAAAAGATACGAGCGTTAGAATACACAATGCATACACATACTACATGTGAGTTTTTACATGGTGATGGGGAAGTGTATCTCAAGAAAAAATTATAATTTTTAGCCCAGAGCCAGACATTGAATTATCATTATACATTTAATATCTTATTCAGTGTTCCTCTAGCTACGACTTGCTGCAAGTAAAAGGCGGTGAAAGCAATTTGCGCGGTTCCAATTGATTTATTTATTGAAAATTATAAATGGGTAGGTATGCCTTAAGCGAGTAGGTAATCGTTTTGTCTAGTCGTATTTCAGCAGTGGCAGCACCACATAAACGGATAAATTTATTATCAATCACATAAATAAGTAATGACTACACTCTTAAATTAATGAAAGCGTATATAAGCGTGTGTTCTCTGCTATGGCAATGGAATATGTTTCACAAACCATTTAGACAATCTTGCTATCATATACGCAACACACCTCTCCGCGGAAACACTCCACAGAAATGGATAGTTCACTTTCAAAATACACCTTTAATTGTAATTTAAACGTCTTGTTCAAGCTTTCGAAATGTTTCGGGTTTTCTCACTTAAAATACTCGCCCAATAGCGGAACGGTTGGAAATTATTCAAAATATCATATTTACATCATCAATATAATGTACCTGGGAGTAGCAGTATATTATGTGTATTTCATTTTTTCCATGCGCAATATATTACAACCTTGGAAAAAAGATACATTTGAAGCTCAAAGCCGATTTCTTATAGCTGCATATATTCTCTATAAAGCAATATGCGTAATTATTTTTGCACTGAATTACATTCGCTACATTCAGCTGGTACCACATTATTTTAACGAGATGATTCAAATTTTCAATTTAATCGAGGCAAAGAGTGATTCAAATTTATATTACCTATCAGATTTTCGATGGATTATCATCACGAAATACATCGTATTCATCTATCACTTTGCACGTGAGGCATTACTAGGACTTGGTTTCGGTGTCGTCTTCGAGTATGGCCAACTGCTTTGTGATTTCACTTACTGGAGTTACTTTTACATTCAACTGGTTTTGATTTGCTTCTATTTGAAAATGAATGAAGTTATAATGAACAGTTCGGAGAGTGGGACACAAGAATGTTCTCGAACCATAGAAGAACTTATAGCGATTTCCTTTCGAATACACAAAGTTAAGTTTTTCTTAAACGAATTCTTTTCCAAGTTTATTTTCTGCAAATATTTTGGAATGTTCAGTGATCTAACTCTTTGCTATGAGATCTTAACACAGAATTTATTGGGAGATTTATGGGGAAAGATACAAATACTAATATTCTTTTGTATCTATGTACCACTTTCAATTTCCGCTTCGTATGACATTTACATTATTGGAAGGCTCTCGGATAGGTTAGATGATGCTGAAAATAAGTTCCAGCAACACATAGTTCTTCTCAGTAATAGAAAGGAGTTGCTAAGAAACAGATCTATTCAAAAAGACGTGAGTTAAACCATACTTGTATATACGAATCTGTAATATTGACATTTTTACATTTTAGATAGATATGCTATTGATGGGAAATCCCCTGAAGGATTTAAGAACTTCGGCATTAAGTAAAATCATTATAAATCAGCAATTCAGTTTTGACTACTTCTTTAACGTAATTGTCAAGAATGTAATTATGTTTTGTCTATATTATATAAGCGAGAAAATGAGGTTACGAAAAATGGAGATGTTACATTGATTGAAATGTGCGTAAGCAGAGGTCTGTCTCTTAAGCTGACGATAAATATGCTGAGAAGATTCCAATTATTATTATAGTCAACTGTCACTTATCTTTTTCATTGTGAGCCAAAAGTGTTAATTTCCTTACAGAAAATAAACTTGTATAATAAACTTGTAAAGGGCCCGCCATCTAACGTTTTTTTTTTTTTTTTTCAAATAGTCCTTATTTCGCGAATGGTAACACTTAGCTCATGTCTGATTTGACAGATAATTAGTTTTATCCTTCCGCTGAACGAATATGGTTGTGTATACGCTTGAACAACTCTGGGAAATATTGCGACATTACTTTGAAAATCATGGTAATGTTGCAGAATGTGTGCGAAAATTGCGTACGGATTTTGGAAGAAGAGAAGCACCGTCAGCTCCGTATGTTCGTTATCTTGTGAAAAAAGTGAAAGAAACTGGCATCCTGAGTCACTGTTTGGTGCGGATTTTGGTCCAGAGGCATAATCTTGTGAAAAAAGTGAAAGAAACTGGCATCCTGAGTCACTGTTTGGTGTGGATTTTGGTCCAGAGGCATAATTGGGACATTTTTCTTTGAAAATGAGCAAGGAGTGGCCGTTACAGTCAATGGCGATCGTTATCGGGCCATGTTGAACGAATTATTGTTCACAAAAATTGAAGAGGAGGATATTGGCAACATTTGGTTTCAACAGGACGGCACTACGTGCCACACAGCCGAAGCTACACTCGATGTTTTGGGCCCTGTTTTTGAAGATCGCATTATCAGCCGCAGAGGTGATGTCGTTTGGCCACCGCGGAGCGCGATTTGACACCGTTGGACTATTATTTGTGGGGTGCCGTTAAAGATAAGTGTTACGCCGACATACCAGAAACAATTGACGCTTTAAAGGACAATATTCGTGAAGGCATTGGTGAAATACAGCTGCACACAATCGATAATGTGTTTAAAAATTAAGCATGGCCAGCCGAGGCAGCCATTTGAATGAAATTATTTTCCATTATTAACCGGAAGGATTGTACTTTCAAATAAAAAAAGAAATTTGAGAAAATATTCAGTAGTTTTTTTTTATAGCATTTTCAAAAAAAAAAAAGTTATTTGGCGGACCATTTATAACTCTGAAGGCTTTATTTGATCTTCAAATGTTGTCATCTTTTCGACGTCAAGTTTTCGAAAAATACCTAATTTGTATAAATATTTTTGTGTTGTATGCATGTACACGACTCAGTCGCATATGCAACCTTAACGATCACTGCGAAAAATTTACTTTTCTAATTTTTTTCTGGAGAGTATTTATCTTTGTAAAGAAGCCAGCACGTGTATCGAACGTGACAGTAGGTACACAGGAGTTATTTCTTACCTATTACCATGTCAAATATTCAAACATATGTAACAGGCACGAAGAGTTCATATATTGAAGGGAAGCAGTGCTTGCGTAAGAATTAAAAAAAAGTGACATTTTATTTAAAATTCTTCAATCAAAGTCCAGCGATGTTCAATATTGTCTAAATCAAGTTAATAAATTCAAAAACAATATTTATAATCTACTTGAATCAACAAATTTCGATTCTTTTTCGACAAAATTGAGTGCAAAAGAGAATTTGGCCAATTTCAATAGCAATAGGCGTTCTGAAATCAACCTTTCAACAAAGGAACAATTTAAAGATCTTTTAACAATAATTGTCGACCAAGTCATCAACGAAATCTATATTCGGTTTAGTTCCCTTTTCAATTGTTGAAACTTTCGGATACAGCATTGTATGAATATTTTAAAACCAATTTTCCTATTAACTTGCTCAATAATTTACAGAGCTGATACCCGAGATATTTTGTCATTCCAGCATTGAAAACAGAACTAAAGTAGATTTTCGATGACGAGAATTTTACGTCAAAAACTGATCTTAAAGAAATACATATTAAGATTTTTAATCAGTATCTACTGATTTGGATAAAAGTTTCACTGAATACTTTAAACTATTGTTGACTTTCCCCGTGACAACTGCGTCTGTAGAGAGATCATTTTCGTGTCTTAACAGAATAAAAAATTACTTACGAAATAAATGTGGACAAGAAAGGTTGTTGGATTTTTTTAATGAATTTCAAAAGTATTTTTTTTATATACCATTTTGGCCTTAAATAATTTTAATAAATCAATATTTTCTTGAATAAAGGACTTTAAGTTTAAAGTTGATTGCTTCCGCTTCCCAAAAAGTCACGCTTCGTGTCTGATATGTATTATCGCAGTCTTGTGGGTTTTGTTAGTACCTACCTGAACTATTTGCATACTTAGAATAAATTATTATTGTTCACGCAAAGCAGGGTAACAGTCGTTTGTCCAAATCGGTAAAAGAGAACAACCCCAAGGGAGGTGATCTCGTCCCTTTTATGAATTATAGTAGGTACTTAACAAAGTCCGTAAAGACTTGACAGCGACCGACGCGACGCACGATAACAAAAAAGCAAAACTGATCTAATATGTATTTTTCACCACTAAAACCAAAATACAAGTTTTCAGATTTCCCCATCTTAAAAACTAATATCTCTCTATAACCCACAGGGCCAAATATTAAGAAGTCATTTTTGAATGTAAACCTTACTAGAAGTTAACATTGAATGAGAATAAAATGATGAATAAAAAAAGTGATAAGGTTACTTGGCTTTTGAAAATTTGTAAATTTGAAAATATACCAAGTTTCAAAGCTGCCATAAATGTCAAGATATATGTAGTGTAATTTTGAGAATGATATCTGCGAGATTCACATACTTCCACTAACACCAAAACAAGTGACATTTGTAAACACAAACTTCAATTTCAAAATAGCTGACTGTCAAATAACACACCAACACAAATGCAAAAATAAGTTATCTCATTTCATGTTCCATGGGGCAGGAAAAATCTGAGATCTGAGAGCAAAACGGTAAAAGCCCAATGGAAATCGATATTGAACATTTGGAGAAGAATGCTGCCAAATTTTGTTTTAATACCAATCTAGCAGAATACTTTTTCACTTCATAGCAGATATAGGGTGCACGGTGCACCATCTAGTGGTTTCTTTTTAAATCATAGGTTATTTTGACATGGACAGCTGTTTCCCGCTCGTTCGTGCACAACAGCTCTCCAAAATTACTTACTTCGCTGAGAATTACTTAGTTCATAATGATAATGAACTACGTCCCTGAACTAAATTTATAAACTAAATCCCACTGCATATTTTGTGGGACTTAGTAAACTTTGGGTAGTGTGAGTTAGTTCCATCTGGAACTTAATTCGTAGAGCCTTAGTTTTAGAAAGCAATATTTCTCTGGAATTCGGATTTGTACAGAAAATTATAATTTTCTTATATACATATGAGCACAGACAAATTTTGTTATACATCTAAAAATAAAATATTTTTAATAATTATTAAGTCTATTCTCCTATATATTTTTAGGAGAAGAACCAGCAGCTATGCAGCACTCCTGTGGAACTAAAGGGGTTTCTCTAATCTGGGTTGTGGTATTTGTATTATTATTGGGCTTATTCCCACTTCGATGACAGCTTTAAGGTTCACTATAAATATGAATGCCACAATTTTATCTCCAATAGGTTGTTTTATACACACAGATATAATAAATTAAATTAATTCTTAATATACAAAAAACAAAAACGAAGTAAAAACAAAAACTAATTAGGATATATTTACATATATAGAACGAAAAAGGACGAGGAGTATGAATGAAACCTACATATGAATTATTACGAATTATTTTATATTGAGATTTTAAGAAAAATGTTTAGAAACAATTATTTAACAATAGTTAAATTTGCTAAGCATCAAAACATATTTACTAGGTATTAAATTAAATTCATTAATATTTTAACTATATCATAATCAAATATACTTACATAAAAATAAGAAAACCAAAAAACGAATGCAACCCTATTGAAATTAAATAGCAAGGACGACGAAGTCAAACTTTAAGCACGCTCCTTAGTATAATATTACATGTACACATAAACGTAAACGTAAAACAAAAAGCTAAATATACAAAACTTAAACCTGAACAAAAAAGTATTATCGAAACAAATATTTGAAATTATTATGTATTTACTTATTTATTATTTCAAATTAATTATTAAAACTTTTTATTTTAATCACTCAATATGGGATGTATAATATAGGTAAATAGAATTTGAAACTTAGAATTTGATGCAGTACACACAAATGTCAAAATATTCGCCAAATAATGACAACCCTATTCCGTCTTAAGACAAATTTGACGAATGTCGTTCAACTGAGGCCAGCGAATTCAAAGGCTTTGATTTTGGTTAAAGTATGTCCCGTTGCTGACTGTAAATCCAATTGTCTTTATTCCATAAATGTTCGCCGACATTTGTATTGACGTTTATGATCAGAGGGTGGAGCCGAATAATAAATGAACGATCACAGTTCCCTCAAATTATTATGGCAATATAAGCTATTTTCATAAAGGGACGAAAATCCACTTTCAGTTAAACTTTTAAAACCCACAAGAAAAAAAATAAAATCGTCTAATGAAACTATTTGTACTACTTTCAGCAAAGCTGTAATTTTATTAATTTTTTTTATAGTAGATTGTTATAAAAATTTCAGGTGCAAGTAAAAAATATCTACAATATAATTTGCTTATTACCTACATAAAAAAAATTAAACTAAGAATAATGTTTGAGTGAGAAAATAAACAATACTTATAAATATTAGATTATAGATAAATATTTACATTGTACCATTATGATGTATATCAAAATATGCATTTTTTTTTAATATTTGAACAAAAAAAAAATATTAAAATTTTTTGAACTCAAGTGGTTGTCTACCTAATTCCTTAACTTATAAATAAAAGTTCCAATTTTAGATTTTGCTAGCTGCAATAAACCTAAAAAATGTTTAATTATATCGTGAATGAAATGACATTTCAACTCAACCATTCTTGATCCCGAAATTCTTCTAGAAAGAGTGTTAACAAGCTCTTAAAGCAAAGTAGGTAGGTACAGAATCTTAGATGTGACATAATAATCAAACTGACGGCGCATGTAGGTGCGGTGGTACACGTAAGTAGTTTCCCTTTTTCTAAGCCCTTATAATTAAGCGGTTTAATTTTTTGCATAAATCTATTGCCATTTATTATAACCAATATTACTAGCAAATAGCTTCACTAATATTAAATACGGCCGTAGTACACGGCATGTAGAATGCAACATACGTATGTAGCACTGACACCATTTTTAAGTCAGCATAATATGGACCCAATGGTTACATGCCGTGTACTAGCTCTCTTTGTGACACTCAGACTCACATATATGGTACTCATAAGTAGATATGTGTAGTGTATATGATATGTGGCACTCTCTGTTGACGTCAGAGCCACATCCGTATGTGGCTTTCTACAACATGCCGTATACTAAGGCCTTTATACTCTATAGATGTCAACGCATTCAAATCAAATCTCTTAGGGCCGTTTGCAGTTCCTCATGGAGTAATTGGTTTCTTCAAAAACTATAGCGAAAAACTTGTTATTTTTAGCAAATGCACCTAATTCAATCCAATTTTCTTAAGTTATTTATGGTAAGTGCAATATAATAGTGGAGAAAAATATAAGAATAAATATATCACAAATATTGCTTCTGCGTTAGATGCTGGCGAAAGCTACAATGCTGATAATTTAATGCCCATTCCGGAAGATTCACTGGAAGACTCAGTTTTTTATCGGGCACGGGTGCTTCGACGATAGGGCCTTGGGGCAAAAACTTGAAGCATTTTTAATGTTCTCTTGGTTGAATAGACAACAATGTATTTATGCACATCTTCCATAAGATATAGTACATACGTTTCGAATTACAGCTTCCTAAGCCTAACATGCATTACTTTTCAGGATAGAGGATTGCCCAGACTCTAGTGACACCTAAAAAAAAGGAGCGCATATAAAAAGGACAGATCTGGCAATGTTATATGGGAATGTCTTGTGACACAATAGACAAATCAATTGAAAACTAACTGGTAGCTCAGTGTTAATGTTAAGTTTTGAGAGCATCATTCAATTAAGTCTCCATAAACATTATAAATTAAGCCGATATAATTTTATGAACGGATTTCGATGAAACATTCACTTAAATATTTTTTGACTTTCCCTGCATGTAATAATCGAGCTTTATTTCTTTAATTACACTAAAAAATAACTTATGAAAACGGCTTTACCTATTACTATCAATGGTCATTGGGGGTGACTGGAGGAGTTGAAAGCCATCTAGGCATGTCAAATCTCATTGAAGCTTGTAATTTGACATACCAAAATTAAATTGGTAGGAGGAAACCAGTACACCATCGAAGTTACTACTCAGTCAGAGAAAACTTTGCTTTAGACTCCCAGACAGAGAACAGGGGTGGGATTCTGTAAAAAACGAAACGAAAAACGCGTTCGTTTTTACTAAACCTGTCTCTATCATACCTGTGCCAATAGACAGAGACTGCTATTGTCGAAACGAAAACGTTCGATCGTTTTCGTCTCACATATTCTGGCCCCAGACTTATAAAGGACACTTTCGTTCCCACCGATCAAAAGAAGTTACCAAAAACCTCAGAGCAGAAAACCAGAGACGGCCGCATTCTAACGGAGTTTCAATAGATAATAAACAGCAGAAATGCTGTTAAGCGTTTTTAATAGAGATTGGTCTTTGTTTTGCATTGGAAAAAGTTTAACAAATGAAAAACGCAACGATTTCCAAAACGTTATAAAATTCAACTTTTATTTCCCTTATGCAAAGCAAACTTTGTAATTATAATTATTTACCCAATGGTTCTTTGGGAGCGAAGATATTGCTTCGTTGGTGGTTGCTAGACGAAAGAGACCGATTCTAATCTGCGTAACCGCCCGATGCCTCTTTGCCAACGTGAACCGTTTCGCGTTATCACCTTCTTCTTTGCGCTCATGTTCTTAATTTTCCAGTGATCGGTGCATATTGGCGTACGGGTTTATGTTAGCTAATTTACATGGCAAATATAACGTTCGTTAGCGGTTAGGTATCAAAAAAAGTGCACCAAAGTCATTTGGCAAAAAGCAACATCGATAGGCTAAAGAACCATAGGGTATGGTTACAAATGTTTGTTAATACAAAATTATAAATTCAAGATAGGTTCATATACATGTAGTTAGGTAAATTAATTTCAATGTTTAGTATGTAGGTATTAAAGTATATCAATATTTCATTAATTAATTAATAAAAGCAAAATCAAAAAACGTATTCTTCAACATGCCGCCTCCCCCTGAAGGAATTTCAGGAACATGGTAACAGCGCCACTCTCGTAATTGGCCTTTTGTATGTAGTGTTGTTGGTACGAACAGAGACAACTCGTACATGACCATCTGACCCGGGATGAGTAGCTTCGATACGACCAAGTGACCACTTAGAAGGGGGCAAATTAGGCTCCTTTAGCACGACGAGGTCACCAACCACTAGATCTCTGGTCTGTTGCTTCCATTTGGGACGTTGCTGCAGTGAAGTGATGTAGTCTGTGTGCCACCGTTGCCAAAAGCCTTGCATCATATTTTGCAGTAACTGCCATCGTCCTAAGCGGTTAATTGGAACCTCCAGATAACTTGGCTCCGGTATCGCTGTGTACGGTCTTCCTATAAGTAAATGAGAGGGGGTTAAAGGATTCAAATCTGTGTCGGAAATTGCGCAAAGGGGTCGGGAATTAAGTAAAGCTTCGATTTGGGCAAGCAGAGTGGTCATCTCCTCAAAGGTGAGAATATTGTTTCCTACCACCCGATGGAGATGTTGTTTAACACACTTAACACCCGCTTCCCAAAGCCCACCGAAATGTGGGCTATGTGGTGGTATGAACTCCCATTTGATGTTGTCCGTAGCTAATGCACTGGATATCCGCTCGTTATGCTCACTAGATCGCACCAACTGGAACCATTCGGAGAGTAAACGCGATGCTCCTTGAAAGTTGGTTCCATTATCGGAATATAGAACGCTGCATTTTCCTCGTCTGGCGATGAATCTCCGTAGGGCCGCTAAAAACGCATCCGTTGATAAATCGCTTACCACCTCCAAGTGAAGCGCTTTCGTTGACATACAGACGAATAAAGCGATGTATCCTTTCACCAATTTTGGTCTCCTTCCCTTGGACAGTCGAAGAGTGATTGGACCGGCGTAATCGCATCCCGTGTGATCGAAAGCGTAGGATGCGTTGAGTCGTGAAGCAGGCAAGTTTCCCATGAGCTGAATTGACGTATTCTGGCGCAAACGAAAACATTCCTTGCATTCAAAAACGATCTTCCGTATCAAATTTCGGCTACCAAGGACCCAAAATTCTTGTCGCACTAACGCAAACAAATGAGTGACTCCAGCATGTAGAAACTTCAAATGAGCTGCACGAAGAATTAAAACAGTTATTGAATGTTTTTTTGGCAGTATAATTGGATGCTTTATGTGAAAGGGAACATTTACAGCATTGGTTATTCGTCCACCTACTCGTAGCAAGCCTACGTCATCGAGAAAGGGTGCTAAAGACGACAATTTCGAACGATTTGCCACACACCCTGCGGATTTCAGAGCGGTAACTTCTTCTTTGAACTCCTCCTGAACGAATCGAATACATGTTTGTTTGGCAGCAAGAAGTTCAGACGACGAGACGAAAGTTTTCCGGCGATCCTTAGCAGGAAGTCTGCAGTTTTTCACGAAACGAATTATGTAAGCTACAGTTCGAACTAACCTGCCCCAAACAGAGATTTTGTTACTTAAGTCACCCAGAAAATGTTCTATGCCACGCGATAGATTCACAGTTGTGGGAATTTTCTTTCCCTCCGGTACCTCCTCAAGATCCTCCTGAACGTAATTTGGCCAATAAGAGAAATCTTTAGATATCCAACCGGGACCTTTCCACCATAGTTCTAGCTGTAACAACTTGCTGGGCTCAATGCCTCGCGAAGCACAATCAGCAGGGTTTTCTTCCGAGCGAATATAACTCCAAACCGACCGAGGGAGAACATCAAGAATCTCGGAAGTGCGATTAGCGACGAAGGTATTCCATCGACGAGGTGGTGAAGCAAACCAAGCTAACACGATTTGCGAATCACAAAATGCGAAAGTGTTGGATGGAGATACGTCCAAAGAGGATTTAATAAGCTGAATCAGACGACTCAAGAGAAGAGCCCCACACAACTCGAGACGAGGAATAGTTAGTTGCTTCACCGGAGCAACACGGGTCTTAGCAGCAATAAGATGCACTTCGATTTGACCATTTTCCGATACACTGCGTGCATAAACCACAGCAGAGTAAGCCTTTTCCGAAGCGTCAGAGAATCCAATGAGATCGAAGCTTCGCGAATTAGATGTACATTGTCTCAATATCTCGACCTTTTCAAAATGCTCCAGCTCTTGCCTATAGTATATCCATTTCCTAGCTACTTCTGTCGGCAATGGGTCATCCCAACCTACTTTCGATTTATGCAGCCACAGCTCCTGGAAAAGCATTTTAAATAAGATAGTGGAGGGGGAAAGAAAACCCAATGGATCGAATATTTTAGCAACCTCCGACAACAGCTTTCTTTTAGTATATTTCGACGAGCTTTCCTGTTCCGCTATTTTGAAGGTAAATATATCATGGTATGGATTCCATACCAACCCAAGCACCTTTGTACAACTATTTTGGCTATCCAAGTCAAGAGAAACGATGTCATTATGGTCGATACCGCTTAAAATTGGCCAACAATTCGAACTCCATTTGCTGAGCTGGAACCCTCCACAGGACAGTAGCTCCACTAACTCATCCCTCAATTTAATGACCTCTGGCATAGAATCAGCACCTGTCAACAGGTCATCCACATAAAAATCACTTAGAATGGATCGAGACGCCAAGGGAAACTGATATCTGTAGTCAACAGCAAGTTGTTTAAGAGTTTTCATTGACAAAAATGGAGCAGGCGAGGTACCATATGTCACGGTGCATAGCCAATAGTGTGCAATTGGTTGCTCCGAACTTTCTCTCCAAACAATGCGTTGAAAGTCCCGATGCTTTTCAGCAACCCAGATTTGCCGAAACATCTTGACGATGTCGGCACAAAAAACGTATTTGGGCAAACGAAATCGTATACACACATTCACTAAATTTCTTTGAAGAGGAGGCCCCGTGTGCAACATTTCATTTAAACTAATTCCATTAGAATCTCTATGCGACCCATCAAAAACGACCCGTATCTTATTCGTAATCACGGCGTGATGCGGCAAATAGAAGGCTCTTCCCGAAGTTGGTTCGATCAAATTATCCGGAATCCGTTGCATATGACCTAATTCCAGGTAAGTCTTCATAAATTGGCAGTACTCCTTTCGAAGATTTTCATTACGAGCGAAACGACGTTCCATGGAAGATAATCGCGACAACGCGCCAGAGAGGGTGTTACCGAACCGGACCTCACTCTGTCGAAATGGCAACTCAACAATATATTTACAATCAGGGGCTCGCGAAAAGGTCTGAGAGAAATGTGCTTCAGCGAAATCCTCATTTCTTTCCACAGATAGGTGAAGAGGAATTTCCTCAATTTCCCAAAAGGTTTTAAGAATCGCGTCCAAGTCCTCGACCCCAACATGCAACGAAACGATGGTTTGATTGGTCATATTGCCAGTTATCACCCAACCAAAAACAGTATTGTGGGCCACCAGATTACCCCGATCATCGGTACGACGGCCATCCCGCAAAATATTCCACGCTATATCTGCTCCTAGTAACAGATCGATAGGACCCGACTCATTAAATCCAGGATCCGCCATTTGAAGATTCTCCAACAGCGACAGATTATTTAGCGCAAATGAAACGAGAGGAGTTTGCGAAGTAATTTCCTTCAAAATGTATGCGTTAACTTCAACTTGAGTGGAATCGAAACGAGAAAGTAAGTTAACTTGTACAACACCATGTGTAACCCCAGCAGATTGAGACGAAATTCCGGTAATTGGAACCCGAGCATGTCTCCGACGAAGGCCTAAACGGTTTACCAACCGCTCGGTTATAAGCGAAACTTGAGAGCCGGTGTCCAGCAACACACGACAAAGCTGCGATTTTCCGGTGACATCTATAATTTTAACGAGAACTGTAGGTAGGATACCGGACGAGTGCATTGCATTTTTAATATGATGACTCACCACTGCCAATGAATTCATAGAAGACGAATTTTCACTATTCGAAGTATCGATGTTATTATCAGTAGGTGCCGATGCAGCGTTTGGTTGGTCTAAATGTACCAATGTATGATGTCGAGTTTGGCAAATCGAACAACGAGCCTTTACCCGGCATCTTGCTGACGAATGGTTACTACCCAAGCAATTGTAGCACAACCGCTCGTCCCTCACAAAATTACGACGAGACAGAATTGACATGGATTGAAATTGTGAGCATTTGTGAAGTAAATGGTTTCCCTTACACTGGGGGCACGCCGAGTTAGAAACAGCTAAACTTTTTACATGTGAAACACCTGAACGTGGCGCTGTCTTATTATTACGACCTTTTGGCTCACAAGCTTCTAAAGCCGAACACCTCTCATCCAAAAAATCAATTAATTCCTGAATCGTGGCCTCCTCCATTTTTTTGTTGGCAAGAGACCAGGCCTTACGCGTTTCTGAATCAGTTTTATTGAGTAAGAGATATATCAACCACGGATCTCTACTCTCTGATGGAAGCGCCTTTAGTCCGCGGATAACTTCATCCGCATTGTCCGTTAAACAACGTAAACGCGTACTATCCGCGTTTGCCACTATTGGCAATTTGAGAAAGCTCTCGATGTATGCGTTTATAATGTAAAGCGGTTTATTGTAACGATTTTCGAGCTTCTCCCAAGCTTGCTCGTAATTGTTATCAGCGATTTCGATATGATTTAATAGTTTAGCGGCATCATCACGCAAAAAAGATTTTAGATACCGTAATTTTTGGGCACCGGGCAGATTTTTCTTACAGTCAATGCTTCCAAGAAACATGTCGCGAAACCCTGGCCACTCGCGATAATCACCCGAGAACGGTGATATTTTAAACGCCGGTAATTCTATTTCAGCTGGAGATTTTTGAACGGAACTGGATGATGTGGATTTATTAAGAAGCGATTCGAACAAAGCGACTTGCTGCTTAACGACCTTTTCAGAATCAGCATTGTCGGATGTAGGTA
Organism: Cheilosia scutellata; assembly: GCA_955612985.1. NCBI lineage: Eukaryota > Metazoa > Arthropoda > Insecta > Diptera > Syrphidae > Cheilosia > Cheilosia scutellata. The sequence goes on along the minus strand of OY015313.1, from coordinate 48,999,318 downwards.
AAGACGAGGGAAGTTGTTTCCGAATCGATTTCAATAGCGCGCTTTTTGCGGTGACGTATTTCATTTCAGTGCTCACAAAGTCAACCTCAGGATCACCATATCCTTCGGCAGTATGAAACGCGAAAAGTTCCTCTTGGTTACGACAAAATGCCTTCCAAGTCTCTTCCAACCGTTCTAGACGCACTTCTAAGATTTCGAGATCTAATTGATCCATACTATCCGAAACGAGATTATGCACGCGCGTAATAGTGCCCTTTAAATGACCCCGAGCCTGTTTGAGTACCTCCATTGCGAGATAGGTGTATGGTATGGGTATAGGTACAACCAAAAAATGAACACGAGAAGTGTGCCTATTAACGAAATTCCAACACCTCAAAGCGAAGCTCCTAATGACAAGATCTCACGAACACCTTAGGAATAAATCCTAACAGCAGCAAGCAACAGCAAAAGATACCAGCAGACAGCAGCAAAAACCCAGCTCCAACAACGACAACGCATGTACATATATGATACAATGATACCAGAATACAACCTGTATACAGCTTCCAGTATGTGTGTAAATTTCTAGCAACCACCAAAAATGTACGTTATAAAACTCGAGATATTTAATGCAATATATCCGTACGCGACTTATTTATCTACGAATCCGAAATCCGGTTACTGAAGGACCATGTTTTGCATTGGAAAAAGTTTAACAAATGAAAAACGCAACGATTTCCAAAACGTTATAAAATTCAACTTTTCTTTCCCTTATGCAAAGCAAACTTTGTAATTATAATTATTTACCCAATGGTTCTTTGGGAGCGAAGATATTGCTTCGTTGGTGGTTGCTAGACGAAAGAGACCGATTCTAATCTGCGTAACCGCCCGATGCCTCTTTGCCAACGTGAACCGTTTCGCGTTATCACCTTCTTCTTTGCGCTCATGTTCTTAATTTTCCAGTGATCGGTGCATATTGGACCCCTTTTACACGCTGAGTGTTTTCACTTTAGTGTCGAGAATGTGTAGGTAAAGGGGATGAAAAGTGCAGGGGATAGCCGAACACTGATGGGCCGCGAATTCCCATCCGATTCTTGTATTCTCTTTCGCTCTCTTTCGTTATTTTCAGCGTTGCTTTATTCTCAAACCGTACTCAGTCGCGATAGACGTCTGCATTTGCTCTATTTTCGAACTGTATGCGGTCTGCGCCGCGAGCGACGAATGAGAAAAAAGGAAACAAAGACAATTTGACAATCAAGGCACTAAAGTGAAAACACTGAACGTATAAATGCACCATAAGTGCCCAAAAGAGAATTAAGAAGAGTCATGAGTGAAAAAATTCTGCGTGTAAAAGGGGTCTTGGCGTACGGGTTTATGTTAGCTAATTTACATGGCAAATATAACGTTCGTTAGCGGTTAGGTATCAAAAAAAGTGCACCAAAGTCATTTGGCAAAAAGCAACATCGATAGGCTAAAGAACCATAGGGTATGGTTACAAATGTTTGTTAATACAAAATTATAAATTCAAGATAGGTTCATATACATGTAGTTAGGTAAATTAATTTCAATGTTTAGTATGTAGGTATTAAAGTATATCAATATTTCATTAATTAATTAATAAAAGCAAAATCAAAAAACGTATTCTTCAACAGTCTTTAATTACGAAACATGCAAGCAGTACAACAAACGTCATGACCACAAACCACATATAATAGACCGTCGACTCCGCCCACAAAAAGGACTATTTATATATTAGACCTGTATAAATCAAAGGGCGAAATTACGATGCACGCATAATTAGCAAATCCGATAAATTTGACGACGAAAACTAATGACGGATTTATGTAGAGTCGTTAAATACAAGCATTTTTTACTATGTGGTATATCTCGCTCCGTTTAGGCGCGAGGGGTAATGTAAAAAAATACTTCAAATGAAAATAAAATATTACTATAGCATTTTTCAAAGCCAGGAATCTGTTCTAAATTGTCGATAATGCAAATCAGGAAAATTTTGTCTATAACGTAAAATTTTAGGCCAGCGAGACTGTTGCTGAATAATGTTGTTAAAACACATTTTAAGGTACAAGGATAACAATTCACGCGCCGCACAGTGGTTTGAGAGGCGAAAAAAATCAAAATTTTTAAATTTTTTGAAACCCTTAGAGGCTTTGCATTCTTAAAGTATATAAGTTGGATAACACATTTCGATAGAATGGAGAAATGTTTACACTTATTACAACAGTTGGGAAAGCGTTAAAGTCGTTCCATTATGTAACCATTTTTAGTGCATACAGCGAAGAGCCTTGTATTCTAGTCAATATCTGTTGCGCGACAAGTTGATAATAATTTTAAAATTTTAATACGTTTTACAGCATGTCTAAAGAAAACGTAAACGTTATCGTAATTTGAATTTTCGTATTCTTCAAGCAGCTATGAATTTTTAAAATAAATGGTTTAAAAATCAATATTTTTGAAAGTTCAGTAGACAAGAACAAACGTGCTCCACACCCCTCCATTTTGTTTCTTCTTTTAAATTATTCTTTAGAGTCTTACCTAAACAACAGTACCATTTTCAGCTGCATCAACATGCCCCCACTTATCAGTTCAATGATACCGACTGCTCTGTTCTAGTCTGTCATTATGTGGAGATGGAAATCTCGGATAGATTTTACTTTACTGCCCAATCGAAAAAAAAATACTTTTTTTGTTTATTCCGATTGACTTTAATGCGCTGAGCTCAAATCTGCAAAAAATTTGACGCTCTCTTACCGTTTGGGCGTGGCACGCCCTCAAAGTTAAAAAAACACCATATACAAATTTTTCAAAAATTAATTCAAAATTTCAAATTTTTCCAAAATTATTGAAAACTGATTTCCCTTATCTAATACCATAATAGACCATAAAAAGTGGAACGATTAATATCTGGCAAGTTAAATCCGCAGTTAAAATTATTTTTTTCGCGAAAATGATGGTTTCGCACCACTGTGCGCCGTAGGGGCCGTTGTCCAAGAAATTTGTACTCTAACTCTAAGCCGAGCGAGTCGACTAGAATCTAGAAGACATTTGTTCAGTGTTCGATTAAGAATTGATTTGGACAGTAAAAACTACAAACAAATTAAGTATCTAGTTTCCCAATATTGAAAAAAAATTAGCATAAAACTGTTTGTGACTGGATTGAAATCCAGATTGAACTAGGTATTGAAGGACTGTGCAGCTTGAAATGTTTGCTTGCAGTTTGCTTTACATCGACCTTGGGAAAACAGATTAAGGGCCGGTTTGTTCATCTTTAGTTAACTCTAATCAACGGTTATTCCAGCTGATAACCATAGAATCTGTTTATTCAGTCAACTTTTAATCAGAGAATCCATGATTTGGTTAGTTAACCAGAGATATCGATAACCAGCCGATTTTGGTCGGTTAGGCCCTAGTTATAGCTATCATTGAAATGCATCATTGAAAATTTTGTTTTCCTATTTTAAGACGATTAATCAAACATTATTGGCTTTAGTTGGTATCAAAATAAAGCTAATCAACTGTGGAATTTTCTTACGAAAGAAATTACTTAATTCTGATTAAAACTTTTCTTTAAACCCAATTTTATTATTTCACTGATCGAAATCGATTTCAATGAACAGCTGATTCTCGTTTCTCTAATTTGGAACCCAATCGTTTCACTGATGTGTTCGATTCTCATTCTATTCTCAGCTGTCAGTTTTGCTTTCAATGATCAACTCTAACCTCAAAACCTAGACTTGTTTAAGTCAAAAAGAAAACAACTTTCTTTCAAAAATAAAAATTAATTCAATAAATAATAAACCCGAAATAGTGTTGCTTCGTATTCGTATCTGCTATGTCGACGCATTTTCAACAACCGTAAATTGACTACAATGCAAGACAGTGTGGAAAAAATTGCATGCATTGCTGTGGCTGTGACAATTTTAACCATACATAGATTAAATCTTACAACTGAATTGACAATTTGTTGGTGACTTTACACACTGGAATAAATAATTTAGGTATGGCGTTCCAAACAAAACAATTCCGCCTTTTTAGTAGGTACCTACATGAAAAATGAAACACAACAATATTTCGATGTAAACTCCGCCTTAAGAAGTCATTTTTCTTATTTTGTTTGTCCCTCTCTAACTTTGCCATACAATTTGGCAGTGTAAGCGAGAGCTCTATTTAAATGCATTGTCGCAATTGTTTTTATTTTGAAATTGACAACCGCAGTCACTTCACTCATTGTGACAGTAAAGAAAAAACACGTGTATTGTTAAAAAACTTGCTTGTTTTGAATAGTTACTAATTTGCAAATTAAAGTTTACTTTTAAAATGGGAAAAGCAAAGAAAATTAACAAAGTGAAGCAAAATACAAATATTCCCCTGGACAAACAAATGACACAGGGAAAGGTTAACAAATACAAGAACGACAAACTTAAACTCCGCGCAGAAGAGAATTCGGTAAGCAATTTTGTATCAAATTTCAGGGCATCTGTATAATTTAATTAAAAGAACCACATTCGTTTCCACCAACAAGACGTTAGAAGGTTAAAGTATTCTGGCTCTGAGGGACCTAAAAGTTAAAAAAGTTCCTTTCTACTGTGATATTATATTAGACGTGATGCGTCTTAAAAACTGTTTTGCAATTTTATCAGCAGAGACTTCGTATAACGTTTTATGTAGTAGCCTCTTGATTGGAAGTTGTTTTTCTATTCTACTAATATTGCTCACACTACTTTCAGGTTGTAGATAGTAGAACTAGTAAAAAGATTCTATTAGCTGCAAAGCAACAACAACTGGACCTCACTGAAGAGAACTTCCCCGATACATTAGGCGGAACCAAGAAAAAGACAAGGTTTAATTTGGGTACATCACTTCCTGGATCCAATGAAAACGATGATACCGCCAATGTAACAGCCGATGATTTCATTGACGATCTGCAAATCGATGATGACGACACAGAGGCCTTTGAACGTTTCCAAAACAACACCGGTTCCAAACGTACCCTGAATTTGTCGGAAATTATAAAGCAAAAGATTGCCGAAAAACAGGGCGACATCGAGTCAAAACTAAGTGATCAGGGATCACTTAAAATCGAAGATATCGATCCCAGGTAATGGCATACAAAACGGTTAATATAAACAAGAATTAAAATTGATTTTTAAATCAGAGTTCGCGAAATGTACGAGGGCGTAAGGGACGTAATGAAGCGCTTTAAAAGTGGAAAAGTACCCAAAGCCTTTAAAATAATACCCAAGCTGCGTAACTGGGAGCAGATTCTTTTCATAACTGAACCTCACAACTGGAGCGCAGCTGCTATGTTCCAGGGCACAAGGTGTCACATTTTATTAAATACCTAGTTCCGTATATCTAACCAACAGAATATTTATTTTAGAATATTCTGTTCTGTCCTGTCGCAGGCAATGGCACAGCGTTTTTATAATTTAGTTCTACTGCCACGTATCCGAGATGATCTCTGCGAATATAAAAAACTCAATATGCACCTGTACAATGCGTTAAAACGAGCCCTCTTCAAGCCAGCGGCCTTCATGAAAGGTATCATTCTGCCTCTTTTAGAATCTGGAGACTGTACACTTCGTGAGGCGATTATTTTTGGCAGTGTAATTGCGAAAAATGGAATTCCTGTCCTACACTCTGCGGCGTGTCTACTAAAGATCTGTGAAATGGGGTACACTGGAGCGAATTCGATATTCATACGGATATTCCTCGAAAAACGTTATGCTCTACCCTATCGAGTTGTCGATGCAGCAGTTTTCCATTTTCTGCGGTTTGAGAATGACAAACGAGAGATGCCCGTTCTGTGGCATCAAAGTTTGCTTACTTTCGTGCAGCGTTACAAGAATGATATATCATCTGAACAGAAGGAAGCACTCTTGGTACTTTTGAAGTAAGTTTCTGGATGTTGTAGAGTTTGGAGAGTTTTTCTTAATAGCTTGTTTATTTTTTATCATTAGAAAACATTCGCAGCCAAAAATTACACCGGAAGTGAGACGGGAACTGCTATCGGGAGCTTGTCGTGATGTAGAAGTAGTAATGGAAAGTGAAACTACACCTGGGGCTATGCCCATGGAGCAGTATACAGATGCTGATGTAGAGTTTTCATAAACGTGTTAATACATATTTATATTTTACAAAATATATTCATTATACCTTTTTTCTTTACATGAAAATACATTGTACTAAACAAGAGTCGTGTTTAAATAGCTCTCAGAAATTATTTCTACTGATTATTCACGCTTCGACGATCGGAAATAATTAGAAAATGGAGTATAGCCAAGGATTTAATATAAAGTCGTATTGCTTAGATTGCAATCCACTATACCAACGACGCGGAATGCCTTATTAAGATCATTTTCAGCCACTCAGGGTCACTGCAACCTTCCGTCTTTTTCGATCCTAGGCGCACTGTTTTCAGTTCTCGCGACTTTGGTATCCGTTACAGCTAATCCTTAAGACTGTCTGAAATTGGATGTAGGCCTCTTCAAAGTTTTTCCATTGTATACGATTTTATGCTGTGGGCAACCAGATTTCTACTGCTATTCTCCTCATATCATCACTCCAGCGCGATGGTGGTATCAGGTCCTCCCATAGTTTCCAATTAAGCAGTCTCTTTGTTTACCTCGCCACGTGACCTGTCCAACGTCACTTCGCCCATTCCGGCACTTACTCTACTCATTTCAAAATAAATTGAAAATACCCCGTGTTAAATAAACAATTCGATTTATTTTCTCATTTGTGCAACCAAATGTCTGCTTAATTGTTCGGATGATGTCGCTTTTTGTGTGTTTGCAAATTAACCTTCTGAGCAAAACACTTCTCACAGAATTCGCATTTGTATTGCAAACTAACATCGTGAACTTTTTTATGCTTACACAGATCCGAGGAACTTGTAAATCCTCTGCCACACACCAGGCAGGTGAAATTCCGTTCTTGAGTATGAGATCGAATGTGTACTTTAAGTGTACTCGATTGGTTGTATGTTTTTCCGCATAAAGTACATTGAAAGGGACGCTCCTTTGTGTGAATTCGCAAGTGTGTTCGGTAGTTTCCCACTTGCACAAAGCTCTTGTCGCAATATGAACAAGCAAATTTTTTTAGGTTCGCATGAAGCCGAAGATGATCGACGAGATTTGATTTTTTACGAAAGGATTTATCGCAAACTTTGCACTCGTACTGCTTTGAGGTAGTATTTATTTTTCTATGGGTTGTTTTTCTACTCGTGTTTACCCAATCAACGTCAATATCTATTAGCTCTTCTGTGGGTTGCTCTTCTTTACAACTCTTCTGATGGTGTTCTATGAGGAAGGTGGCTGCATCTGTGGTCATGTCAATTGTTGGAAGTGTATCAATGTCTAGTTTTTCTGATTTGTTTTCGTCCCCGGTATCGTTATCATCCACGGCAATCAATTTTTGATGTGTATTAATGGAGTTTTGATCAAAAAAAGCGTCCAGAGCTTGATTTTTGAATTGATACGCAGTAAACAGACGTCCGATGCAAGATAGGCACAGGGTTTGTCCCAATTCATCTTCAGGGTCAACCTTAGGAAGTGTGTGTTTAAAAAGAAATACTATAAATATGTGCGTTATTTTCGGAATACATACTTTTAGACATGTTATGAATTCCAGGGCTTCATGCAAGAGAACTCCTTCATCTTGTAACTCCTCTGAGAATATGTTCATAGCTCCTTCTAATGAACTGCATATTCTGCAGGGATTAACTTCGACAATGTCAAATGAATACTCCTCCATTGGATATAGTTGGCTGGCACCACCAGTAATACTTGTTTCTTATTATTTATATTAAAGTTAAACAGGTAAGCAAATATTGCCTTTTATTCATTGCATGCCAACCACAAAGCATGCAAACCAAAACAAATAAATCTGTGACTACAAATAGAAATCATTTGCTGGTTGATGGCTGTTCCTGTTGTTATTTTTGATTTCGGCTAAACGGTGAAAGGGAAAAATATAGCTCTGTCAAAAAGAGATAGAAGAAAGACTTTCTTCAGTCAAATTTGTGACAGCGACAGTGAGCCCACTTCAACAAAAACTACATAAATATAATACCTACTACTAAATTCAAATTTATTATTAATTTAGGGGCTCTATATATTCGCCTGAATTGTCAAAAAGCGGACGAATGTCAACTCACTGTATTCAGCTTCGCAAATTTAGTGCAAATATCAAAATCTGGCGAACAAAAATTGTGTGTGACTACTGACTAGTAATACGACTTTAGTTATTTGAACAGTGATAGGTACTGTTTTTGAGTTCTAAAATAAGTGAAAATTAAAATAATGAAAAAATGTTAGTTTACATAAAAAAAATGGTCCCTATTACAGTTCGCGAGTCGCCCAAGTCGACTTGCTTGGCAAACAAATCGCCTATAATTAGTATTATTATTATATTAGCGAATTTAATGTTAGTTCAGCCAAAACGAAAAAAACCGAATGACAAACGTCGAAGTAGGTAACAAAATTATGTAAACAATTTCATCAAAAATTCTGATACATTTGTGGAAATGTAAGGAAAACAATGTTGAGATGTATTGATATGTTTTATTTAGCAACGAAAAAGGGATATACCTAATGGCTTTACACTACGGAAAACCAAGAATATTATTTTTAATGCTCCACAGCTGGCCGAACGGACGAAAGAACATTTTACAAACTATGAAATCACAAATATACCTACAGCTAGGTTCCAGAAATCGAAATTGCAAATCGAGTGAATTCGTTTTCAGCGTTTTGCATTTCGAGCGATTCGGAAACTACGAAATTGTTTCGAAATCACAATTTGACTTTGTCTCCGTTCAGAAAATTTTGAAATCGAAATCGAATACAGTGAAATGTAGGACACAAAAATTCATTTCCGATTTCATTTCGAGTGAACGTGAAATGTGGAACCTAGCAGATACTTTTTCACTTGGTGCACAATTCTATTCACCCCTATCGTGGAATCCGCGAATTTTTTGGTATCGTCAAAATCGCAAAGTGAACAGTTTCCCGTGTGGGTAATGTGAATGAGTTTCAATGTATCGTTAAAAACGTTCAAATCGAATTTTTCCCGAACGGGGAGCTGTTCACTTTGCGATTTTGACGATACCAAAATATTCTTTTTCGTGAATAATTCCCCCCGGCGGATTCCACGATAGGGGTGAATAGAATTGTGCACCAAGTGAAAAAGTATAGGGACGATTATTTCGGATAAAACATTGCATTTGTGCTAAATTCGATTAACTCGCACATAAATGATTCCTTTTCAACAAAAAAATAATAATTCCAATGCCTGCGTTCGTTTCCATTCGTCACAAAAATTTGACAACTGATTTCCGTTTAAAATAAAACGATAAAACTAATTTGATTAGGACCTTTTAATAGAAATTGGATGTGTTCGCCTACCATTTTATTATTCATTCAATTAGCCCGGGTAATTGAGTACATTTTAGCTAAAGACATCTACATTTGGCACAGCGGAGTAGAAGAATGTGAGAATTGGATGTTTACATTATATAAACAACAAGGCAGGCATATACTTAAATAAGTCCAAGTCTAAGCAGGTCCATTTAGGACCCTATTTCTAGAATCTAACAAACGTGTTTTTATTTTTTGGACGAATTGAAGGAACCTACAATTTTATGCCGAATTCAAACGGCTTGAAAAGCAGAACCTCATGTTTGTCAGATATTCACAAGAAGTGGTGCAAGACAAGCGAGACAATCGTCTCCTTATTTAGTGTCCAGTTTCCTTAGCCATAACTTATCCTATCAAGAAATTAAACTGAATCCCCTAGAAAAATGATTACAAATTAGATTCTTAATTCATTACGTATATACTATATCCACATTTTTAATTACATTCGTCATAATGAAATTATGTAATTCCTAGAGATTAATTTTAAATTTTATTGATTTTGCTCAGTCTTCGTCCAGGGTTATCACGACTTTCTTCAGATCTTCCCCTTCGTGAGCGCCCGGATCTTGATTGTCTCCATTCGTTATAGAAACAATCTCATAATTACTACTATCTTCCGTTATTTCAAACAGTACTGGGGACAGAATTTGTCTGGTTACCTCAAGACTTTCAATGCGCGTGGTTTCTAGACTGTAGAATCCATTTTCATCAATCCGATAGGTGAATCGCTTGTGACCCGAAGGTAGTTGAAAATTATGCTTCGTAATTAAATGCTTTGAGAGAAGTTTTCCGTATTTGAACAGCTTATCACAGCAATGGCAGAGGTAAATGAATGGACTGTTGGCATGCACTTCAAGGTAATGCTGAAATAACACAAAGTTTATTATTACTCTGTCTGCAAACCGATCAGTGGTTGACATACCCTTCGAAGACAATTGTCCGTTTTCACTGTGTAATTGCAGCCTGCCTCGCCGCATCGCTGCACCACTTTGCTATGCACATGCCGCTTGTGTTTTGTCAAATCCGATTTTGTTACACATCTGTGTTCACATTCAGGACATTTGATCGGGCGGTCTTTTAAGTGACGATAACGAATGTGAGTGGCTAATGAGTTGGACGAGTTACAGGTCATATCACACATTGAGCACTTAAAGCAGTTCACATGAATGACAACGTGGTTTCGCAAAAGTTTCTCTGTCGCGTAGAATTTAAAACATTGACCGCATTGATATTTGTGTGCTGCAAAGAGAAGTTAATTAGAAGACCTGAACTGCATTTTTTGAAGTCTAAGTTAAAACTTACTGTTATTAACTTCTTGCCGTCGGCAGTGGTCAAATAATGTAGTCCTTGTGCGAAAGAGTTCACCGCATTTGAAACAACCGAATAACTTTTGATTTGAATGCATACGTGTGTGCTCAGACAATCTGTATTTGTTTTTGAATATTTTCTTACAGAATTGCCAGTTACATTTGGCATTGGGTTGCTTTTCGTCAGGTGTTTTCAACATATCATAATCAAAAGAAGAGTGCAGCGCAATGTGATTTTGGAACTCTACGATCGAAACGAAGAAACGTTTACAATTGAGCCACATACATTCGAAATCATGTTTTAGTTCGATCAGTGAATTTCTGTCTGCATCCGTGTGGGAACATACAGGAACATCCGCTTTTATACACTCCTCTCGCCCTATATTCATCAATGATGAATGGTAACCGTGGTAGTAGACATGTCGATGTAGTTCCGTTATACTGCTGGATGTAAAATTGCACGATTCCCAATGACACCTGAATGGATCTAAATGTATTTTTCTTTTAAGTTAAATAGAATGGCTCCACCAGTTTAATGAATTTACCATCGAACACATCGCTTTCCAAGTGTTCTCGCAAATGTTGATCCAGGTCCATGGCAGAGTTGAAATTTGTCTCGCAATTTTTCCAACAGCAAGTGAACATTTGCTGAAATATAAGCTTTGTATAAAATGTTGTCTAAGTGGAATTAAATTTGCTTACCTTTGAACCATTGTCAGATTTTGTATGTGCTTTAGCGACCAATTTCTTTTTCGTCACTATCCTAGATCTTATTTTCATTTTTGACTCTGGCGTTCTGGTCGTTCGGGCTCGGCTGGGTTCGGCGCTAATTCTGGCATATTTTGGTTTGCCACAAAACAAATCACTTGTCAGCCAATAGTTGTTGTTACTTCGTTTACTTCGCAAAGGGGAAGGTGTGTTCGTTAATGCCGATTTCGATTGGCAAAAATAAGAACTTTTTCTTGCCCCAGATCACTTTTTGAGTTCGTTTACTACAAAAAAAAAAAAAAACTTTTTACGATGCGAGAGCACTAATTGCGAATCTAGATTTTTTCTCAGAGTTGCAAGATTTACCAACAGACTTACAATTATGATTTGACATTTGGCGTTTGTTTGTTTACGTTTTACGGAAAGTCTTTGGCAGAAAAAGTTAGAACTAGTGAAAAACCATATTAAAATAAATCACCCCTATTGTGGAATCCGCCGGGGGGAATTATTCACGGAAAAAAACATTTTGGTATCGTCGAATCCGCAAAGTGAACAGTTAGGCATGTAATCTCTGCTTTTACTCTATTGCAGGGCGCCTCAATTATTAGTTCCCTGTGTGGGTAATGTGAATGAGTTTCACTGTATCGTTGAAAACGTTCAAAACGAATTTTTCCCGAACAAAATGACATTTCTCGCCCGCATTAAAATCATTGCGGATTTCAAAGGTTTTCGTGCTTGCTGCACTTCGATAGCAGTAGAAGGTGACAGGGAATCGAATAGGTGAAGTGAAACTCGTTTCCGACGGATTCCACGATAGGGGTGAAAAAGTGGTTTGTTCGCATTTCATCAATTCGTTCATTCGCTCTCGTGTGAATGGTCCTTTACTACTGAACGCACCAAGAAGTGACAAGAACAGAAACTGAAGCGAAACAGAAAGCTTTTTCGATCTCTAGTAAATTCTGGTTCTGTTTACGTTCCTCGTTCAGCTAGACAGCTACACAAAACCACAAACCACAGAGAACTAGACCGTCGACTTCCGTGCACCTACCCGATTCTCCCCGGAAAAAAATACCCTGTCTGTGAATACGTGTAAATGTCAAAATTAATGTCGGCAATAATTTTTCATGCTATACCATGGGCCTAGGATTTTTCAAGTATGCGTGCGTTAATAGCTCTCCTTTGATTTTGTACAGCACTCAATACATGAAAAATCCTGGCTTGTAGGCAAAGTCCGTTATGTGGGAGGAGTCGACGGTATATTCTATGTGGTTTGTGCACAAACTGAAACAGATCCAGAAAAACATGGCTACTGTCTATTCTGTGCAAATAAAGAAACCTCCCTCCTGGGTCACTGGCAGAAACAATAGGTCTGTTTTTTTCCACACCTATCTCAGTGAAGTAAAGTAAAGTAAGATTTTTAACACGCAATTACAACAACTACGAACTGTTTGACACTTTCGAGACTCTATATAAGGCATATTTTTTTGGGAATCTATAGCTAGCTCACTTTTACTTTTACATGCAAAACTGTTATACTCACTTTTGGTTATTTTATACTCACTTTTGGTTTTACATGCAAAATTGTTATACTCACTTTTGGTTTTGTTATACTCACTTCCCAAAAAAATACGCCTATAGTTGTTGTATAATTGCACAGTACACATATTAAAGGTAATATATTGCGCATTCTGCAATGGCGGCCTATATGTGACCCTAACAATAAACGTATAGAAATTGTTGCATACTGAAGATCTGGCAATGCTAATGCGGACATTAACATCTGGCAATGATGTATTGATCGAGTCCTGTCTATGTGTGACAACTATAAGAACACAAGATGTCTGCAGCTGCGATTCAACTAAATTATATCTAGCTACGTAAAATGTAAATTCAGTTTTCAATAAACATTAATATATATATTCAGATAAGTAATATCTAATATAAATTGGCGACGAGGCAAAGGATTCTACAATAATTGTTCTAAGAGAGCATCACCTACAAATTTACTACACCTACGAATAAAATTTGTTACTGCTGGTAGGTATGTCTACAATGATTGGGCAGGTGGGTCCCTTCGACGTTAAGTCGTCATGGCCCAATTATTTACAACGACTGGAGTTTTTCTTTGAGGCAAATGACATCACCACAGAGGAAAGGAAACGCGCGCTGTTTCTGGTGCAGTTGGGCGAAGCAGGTTACGATGTGCTAGTATCACTAATTACGCCAAAAGTCCCCGGTGATTTTACATTCAAAGAATTGTGTGTAAATTTATCGGACTACTACAACCCCAAGCCAAATGAAATCGTCGAAAGATTTCATTTCAACCAACGGGTGCAAAGGAAGGACGAGCCCATTGGAGAATTTGTCAATGATCTACGAAAGCTTAGTAAACACTGCAATTTCACTGAGCTTGACAATATGCTACGTGACCGGATTGTATGCGGTGTCTACGATCAGAGGGTTCAACGGAGTTTGTTTTCAGAAGTAGGGTTGACTTTAAAACGTACGTTGGAACTCTGCATTGCAGCGGAAACAGCTGGGCATAATGTAGCTGAGGTCCGTGCAAATGCGACAGTGAAAGACGAACTGCTTGCAGTCAATGTTAAAACGGGGTATAAATCAACATCTACGAAATGCTTTCACTGTGGGTCATCACATCAAGGAAAGGACTGCAAATTTAAGAATGCCAAATGCTACTACTGTGACAAGAAAGGTCATATTGCTAAAGCATGTTTAAAAAAACAGAATGATGGTGGTGGTCACAAGGAATTTAGGAAAAAAGGAAAAGCAAATGCAATTCAGGCTGGACAGTCAAACGAAGCGCTTTATACGTTAAATACGGTTAATGAGGTTAACTCTACTATAAGAGCGAAAATTATGGTAGAAATAAAGTTAAATGGTCTGCGAGTGCCAATGGAGGTTGACTCTGGAGCTGCGTGTTCCATTATTAATTCGGAAACTTGGGATAGGATTAATAAGGGGAAATTGACTTTGAAGAAATCGAAACTGATTTTGACTACTTGGAACTCTGACAGGTTAACGTTACTTGGCGAAGCGAAAATAAATGTTCAATTCAAGAACATTTCGACAAAGTTGTCTGTTGTTGTTGCCGCTGAGAGTGGTTCGAACTTGCTTGGCAGAAACTGGTTCAGCGAGTTAAAGATATCCGTAGATGGGATTCAAAACATATCTACGTTCTGCAATGTATCTCAACTATTGGATGCCTACCCGGACGTTTTTAGCGATGAGTTAGGTGTGTACAATGGCCCGAAGGTGAACATCGAGCTTATGGAGAATGCTCAACCACAGTTCCAGAAATACAGGCAAGTACCTTTCGCTATTCGACCCAAGGTAGAAAAGGAGATAGATCAGCTGGTAAGTCAAGGGATTTTGGAGCCAGTGTCATACTGCGAATGGGGTACACCGGTGGTTGCTGTCCGAAAGAGAGACGGTAGTATTCGATTGTGTGGAGACTACCGAAGCACAGTAAATAAAGTGATTAAAAATAACTCGTATCCACTACCTACTATAAAAGAGATGTTAGCGCTTGTTGGACAAGGAAAGATCTATAGTAAGCTGGATCTTTCGCAAGCGTATCAACAACTACAGATGGAGGAAAAATCGGCAGAAATTCTTACACTGAATACGCACAAGGGCTTGTTTAAAGTGAAGCGCATGCCATTTGGAATTTCTGCTGCTCCTCGGGAATTCCAACGTGTGATGGATGCAATGTTTGCTGGTATGCAAGGAGTAGGTGCGTATTTAGATGATATTATTGTTGTTGGGCGCAACAAAAGCCAACATCAGGAAAGACTACATGAGGTACTCAGTAGGCTCAGTAATGCAAGGCTGACAGTTAAAAAGAGCAAATGTATGTTTGGAGTCACGGACATGGAGTTTTTGGGATTCAAGGTGACCTCCGATGGAATAAAACCTACGAATGAACACTATAAAGCTATTCAACTAGCACCAAGACCAAAGAATAAAGCGGAACTACAAGCATTTCTGGGTATGTTAAATTTTTATAGTTGTTTTCTGAAAGATAAAGCTACGGTGGCAGAACCATTGCACCGACTACTAGATAACAATGTGAAGTGGACGTGGACGAATAGACATTCCGAAGCGTTTGCACAGTTGAAGAAGCTACTACATTCAGACAAATTACTGGTGCACTACGATGAATCAAAGCCACTCGTATTAAGTTGTGATGCGTCACCATATGGCGTTGGTGCTGTGTTGGCTCAACTGGTTAATGGTGAAGAACGTCCGGTAGCATATCATTCGCGGACGTTGGGTCAAGCTGAACGCAACTATGCGCAAATAGATCGTGAAGCTTTATCTGTGATTAATGGAGTAAAGCACTTCCATCAATATCTGGCTGGTAGAAAGTTTGATATCTACACTGATCACAAACCATTGTTGGGTTTATTGGGACCAAAGAAGTCTATACCTGTAATGATTTCGCCAAGGATGCTGCGTTGGTGTTTGATGTTAGGTGGCTATAACTACGAGCTTAACTACAGAAAAGGAATTAGTCATGGGAATGCGGATGCGTTAAGTCGGTTGCCGATACCAGGGACAATTGATGAACCTTATCCGCCTGGAGATATATTACTGCTGGAATCTTCAAACCAACCCATATCGGCTGAGAGTTTACGGAGCATGATGGACAGAGACACGGTGTTAAAAAGGGTTCGACACTGGGTACTGCACGGATGGCCTACGGCTAAGGTTGAAAAGGAATATCAACCGTATATTTCACGACGTGGGGAGTTGTCGCTGCATAAGAACTGCATTCTATGGGGAAATAGGGTTGTGGTTCCATTGGAAGGACGTGATACCATCATGAAGTTGCTGCATGCGAACCATCCAGGCATCGTTGCGATGAAGATGTGTGCAAGGAGTTACTGCTGGTGGCCGAATCTAAACGAGGACATTGAAGCATGTGTGAATAGATGTGTTATGTGTCAATCAAACCGAAACAGTCCGAAGAAAGCTCCACTACAAGCGGTGGAGAAACCTACCAATCCATGGTCCACTCTGCATGTGGATTTTGCTGGACCATATAAAGGGAAAATTTTCCTGATAGTCGTCGATGCTATGACGAAGTGGCTGGAAGTAACAATGGTTAAAAATCAGTCATCAGCCGAAGTTATTCGAAGTCTAAGGAGAATGTTCGCGGTACATGGTATTCCGGATTTGATAATATCAGACAACGGAGCTGCGTTTGTGTCTGAAGAGATACAAAAATTCTACAAAAGCAATATGGTCAAGTTTAGAACTTCATCACCATATCATCCAGCAAGCAATGGACAGGCTGAACGTATGGTTCAATATACAAAAAGGACATTGTCAACGCTCACGGATGGGGATATAGAACTGAAGCTGCAACGATTGCTGTTTAGGCAACATACAACAGTTCATGCAACTACTGGAAAGACGCCAGCAGAAATGATGATGGGGAGGAAGTTGAGGTCAATACTCGACAAGATACATCCTTTCGCACTTGAAGAAGAGAAACCAGTTCAAAGACACGAGTCTAATAAAAAGGGAGTTCGAAAGTTCGAGGTCGACGATTTGGTGTATGTTCGTAACTACGGACGTGGAGAGAAGTGGTTACCAGGAAAAATAATTGAAGTTGTTGCTCCTGTGACGTACAGAATCCGGGTTGCTGATGGGCGTACAGGAAAGAGACATATTAATCAACTACGAAAACGCTATGCTGCCGAAACGGAACTGAGGGTAATACCAGGGATAGCTAATAACGATTTGTTGTATAATCCACAGGTTCCTGAAGAAGATAATACGACGGAGAGTGAAGAAGAAGCCAACACTGCCACAGAAACAGATGACAGTGAATCAGGCACAGACGAGGTATCAATATATGAGGATGCAGAGCGTATTACGGCAACACCTACACCATCAGGTTATCCTAGCGGAATGGATGCAAAGATAGAATCACCGAGCCCAGCAAGACCAAAACGAGCACGACGAGCTCCAGCACATCTGCAGGAGTTTGAGATCGATATCTAGGTGGGGAGGAATGTTGCATACTGAAGATCTGGCAATGCTAATGCGGACATTAACATCTGGCAATGATGTATTGATCGAGTCCTGTCTATGTGTGACAACTATAAGAACACAAGATGTCTGCAGCTGCGATTCAACTAAATTATATCTAGCTACGTAAAATGTAAATTCAGTTTTCAATAAACATTAATATATATATTCAGATAAGTAATATCTAATAGAAATAATATGCGCGCGCATGAGTTTTAATGACTGACAATGTGACCCCATTCGTATCTCTATGAAAAAGCATGCCTTTTTGACAGATGCGCAGAACGAAACCAAAATGAGTGCTCGGAATATATTACCTTTAATATGTGTACTGTGGTATAATTGCGTGTTAAAAATCCTACTTTACTTTATATTATTTATATTCATCTGCCAGTTGAAAATGCGTCGACATAGCAGATACGAAGCAACGCACAATTTTGCGTTTATTGTTTATTAAATTAATTTTTATTTTATATAGTTTTTGGAAGAAAGTTGTTGTGTTTGACTGTTTGAACAAACAAAATTCTAGAATATCCTTTGTTAAATGCCGTTAACCAACCAAAATTGACTGGTTATCGATTTCTCGGGTTAACTAACCAAACCATAGATTCTCTGGTTAAAATTTGACTGAACAAACATATTCGCGGGGATAGAAAAAAGTGTAGCCAACACAAATTTGCCTATGTTATCGATAACTTGCATGAAAACTTCATAAATGACAAAAACCATTAAAAAATAATAAACAAAACGATACCTACCTGTCGATATCTTTAAAACGCAGATTTTGTGCAAATAAAATCATTTTTTCAGATTTGTTTTGTTTTGTTTATTGGTTTTTAATAGTTTTTGTCAACATGTCAAATGTCATTTATCATTTCCATACAATTTATCGATAACATACACTAAATTGTGTTGGCTATACTTTTCTCTATCCCCGCGAAGCTGTTAACCCCTTTGTTGTATTTAACAAGGGATTTTTTTATTTTACTTATCCTATAGCCGCGATGGGGACGAAAAAACCGCAGCTTATATGGTGCAATTGACACTCAACATGAAGAAACCGATCGAAAATTATGCCCAATGTACATTCACCCTAGGTATTTACTTCATCGTACTGAACGCAACCGTTGTGATATCGATAATCGATGCTTTTGACGTTAGGGAAATCAGCTTATCGAAAATGGCGTGGATGTAAAATGTCTGACAATATCTCTTTCCGCCCATTGACGTCTTGAGGTAATGATCTCTTATTTTATTCTCAGTTCTTTTCCGTGAAAAGTGAATCCATCCCAAGTGTTTTAACTTGATTTGCTTCCAAAACTTAACAAATAATATACGGTAAAGCTGTACATTTAATTCTAATTAAATCTTTTCTTATAACTTTTCCAGCACAATGGCTGTTCGGTACGAACTTTGCATAGGTCTCAACCGGGGACACAAAACAACCAAAATAAAGAATGTTAAATACACCGGCGACAAAAAAGTCAAGGGTCTGCGTGGTTCCCGTCTAAAGAACGTAAGTTATTTTCTACATTTCAACGAGTTTATTTGTTTGATTTTACCTATGATGATCCATAAACCATTCGTAGACAACCATAAATGTTTTTATTGTCAGGTGGCGACTCTTCAATATTCTTTTGAAGGGTTTAAGCCTTTCAATAAAACTATGGATAATGGTTACAAACTGGCACTGAGCAAATATTCCTCAAAGTCTTGTTCTGCCCGAATTAATGTGTCAAATGCATTGTGCTAATTGGTTTTGTTATTATTCGTTTCAGATTCAAACTCGTCACACCAGATTCATGAGGGATCTCGTCCGTGAGGTTGTCGGTCATGCACCTTACGAGAAGAGAACCATGGAATTGTTGAAGGTGTCCAAGGATAAGCGTGCCCTCAAGTTCTTGAAGCGACGATTGGGAACACACATCCGCGCCAAGAGGAAGCGTGAGGAACTCTCTAACATCCTCACCCAAATGAGGAAGACCCAAGCTCATGCTAAGTAAATTTTTTTAGTCTGAACAAGTGAAAATAAAAATTAAAAAAAAAAACGTTTGAAAAGATTTTTGTAATTTTTGATCGACAAATTTGGGAGCTGTTTCTGATTTTACTGCAGATGATAGGAACTAAATGGTTGCGGAGTTTTCCGACTGACCCAGGTTCGCGAGTAGAGCAGTTTGGTCGCCGTTTCTCTACTCCACTGGAACTGCATTTGAGGTTCGTCAATGGTTTTACGAGTGTTTTGTTGTTGGGGATCGTCAGTACTCATCTCATCTGCTCCGTATGTGACCCTACTCTCGACGGCGCTACACAGTCCGCGGCGCACTTGAGCCTGTAACCAGTTGCACACGCCATGTTGGTTGACAACTGAGATCGTCATATGTGGTAATGTCGCTTTTACTGCGTTGTCCCTCTGAAGCAGAGAGTTGGGAGATTCTATGCGCCGGAACATTTGCCCATACCCCGCCAATTTCAGTCGATTAATTCAAATCATTTATGATTGTACGATTGTCCGATGAAAACTTGACCAAAAAATTGCATTGTGAACTTATCGGTCGAAGCAACTGAGTCCATGCTTCTGCGCCATATAACTAATGCTGGGACTGTACAATTAAGTTCCAGGGGTGTTGAATTTAGTAAGTCACTCAGTCATCCCTATACAGATTCCTTTCGTCGTCGTTGAACAAATGCTGCACAAATTCGAAGTTTCCTTTGTTGCTGTGTGCGCAGCCATCTCGAAAAGTGCAGTAGCATAAGCATTTAACAATGTGGTACCCCTAAAAGGCGGAATTCGCTGCCAAATTGGCTGATATTTGTTTCATAAATGCAGCACGCACCAGTTAACTTTTAAACCAATTGTGCCCGAAGCGATGAACAGCAACAGCGAATTAAGGCCGAAGGATTTTGGGCAGCATCCAGTTCGGTTGACATGAATTAGGAAAAGTTGTAAGCTGTAACAACTGCTAGCTAATGACATTGTCCAGGCGTTAGCAAGTTTTATGATTGGTTGATACCAGATGGAAGTCACCAAACATCCATCACCTACTTGCAACTGAATCGCTGGCTTTACAAGAGAATAAAGCAGAATTCCTCGCAAATTTTTCTTAAATTAAATTGGCCAAAAGTTGCGTACATAAAAACACAAAACTACCGAATCTGATTAACTTAGTTTATTCAAATCATGTGGTAAAAAAGACCGTCACATTACTTCGCGCTTGAAATGGAACTCTTTGATTCCCTGACTGAAGCCGATCGCCTCCTCTTGGCTTCCTCCCTCTTGACCTTAGATTCCTTCTTCCTTTGGGCCAACAATTTAGCATAATCAGCAGCAGCTTCCTTGGAAGCAGTTTGACGCTTCTTCTTCAATGCTAAGCGTCTGCGTTTCCTTTGCAGAACGACAGGTGTGACCAAACGTTGGATTTTGGGTGCCTTGGAGGTGGCCTTCTTGTTGTCCTTGGCTGGGAGTGGACGACGAACCACGAAACGACGTACATCGTCTTCCTTGCTCAAGTTGTACAATTTACGGATTTTGCTGGCCCTCTTTGGTCCCAAACGACGTGGTACAGTGGTATCGGTCAATCCGGGAATTTCCTTCTCTCCCTTGCGGACAATAACCAAAGCCAACACTGACATATTGGCATCGACAATGCAGCCGCGGACTGATTTCCTTTTACGTTCACCAGTACGACGTGGACGATAGCACGAATGTCCCTTCTTCAACAACAAACGAACACGGCCTGAGAAAAAAAAAAAGTAAACAATGTTCAGTCTCCCAATTCGGTAATCATATCGAAATATCATCAAACATACCGTGTGTGAGGACACCTTGCTTCATGGGGAAACCTTGTTTGTCGTTTCCTCCAGCAATGCGAAGGATATATCCAACCCATTCATCTCCAAGAACATCGGCTTCCACCTGAGTTCCCATGCGCTTTTCATAGAAAATACGCAATTTATGCTCATCGACAACTTCGAAGAGTTTCTGGCATCCCGTAGCCGGGTATGAAATATTGAGCTGCAAATATAAAAAAAATGTCACTCACAGTTCACAATTCACAGCACAAATTTAATCTGAGAAAATATCAGCCATCAGTACACAGAATTATATGAATTTTGATTATTTCAATAAGTGGGATTATCCCGAAACATGCTTTAAAGTATTTTCAGTAATTATGATAATAATTTCATAGAAATTTATAATTTTTTGCACACACCTTCATTTTGTAAGTCTAGTCCCGCAGAACACCAAACTAAAAGGAACTGAAGACATTTCAAATTCAGGCGACAAACATTTGTGACGTTTGTCGTCGTTCTTAAGGGGTGATCACAATGAGGAAACACCGAATGGGAAGCGCTACTAATGTGGTTTCCAATTATTGGACATATTATTGGCAAAATCGTTTATCCATTTTTCCTATTATTTTGTTATGAATTTCCGTAGATACAAAAGTTCGAACTGTCAAAAAATCTTTTATGAATTCTGTTATAAATCATAACATTTTCTAAATCATAACAGAATAAAAGACAGAATTTAGAGATAATTTTTCGTCAACGAAATGTTTACAAAAGAAGACAAATAATGTAATAAAAGTGTATAAACAAGAGGGTATGTGATTGAAAATAATTTATAATATTGTATTTCTAATGATGTAAAGTTGGATTTTTATTTCAAGTTTCTCGCGACACTACATTTTTACCGATACTGTTCAATTACAATATCCACTTGTTTATACACATTTATTACATTTTGTCTTCTGTTGTAAACATTTTGTCGACGAAAAATTATAATAGATATCCATTTCAATCCAAAACTTTATTTATAACAGAATTCATAAAAGATTTTTGCACACGGAGAATACCAATTCTGAAGATAGTAAACGATTTTTTGACAGTTTGAACTTTTGTAAGGAAATTCATAACAGAATAGGTGTATTTTTTTGGGAATCTAACTAGCTCACTTTTACTTTTACATGCAAAATTTTGTTTTTACATGCAAAACTGATATACTCACTTCCCAAAAAATACGCCTAATAACAGGGAAAATTTAATAAAAGATTTTGCCGAATAGGCCTGAATAGTGCTTACGTAAAATAAAAACGATCGAACGACATCGTTTTCACTAAAGCTGTGTCTATCATATCTGTGACAATAGACAGAGACTGCTAGTATCGAAACGACGTCGTTCGGTCGTTTTCATTTTACGCGATCTGTGCCCTGATTATTGTTGTTGTAATGATTTCGTTTTTAATGTGCTCGTTTTAAATTTTTATGAAATGCTGTTGTCAAATGTCCATACCACTTGTTTATTAGCTTATGTTACTCTCCATAAATTATTTTCCGCTGTCTTTTCGCAGACGTTTCGCTGTGCAATTGGAGACCACCGGAAAATTTCGTTTCACAAGAGCAGCGTACTAGGCTTTACTACTAAGATGACGTCTATTTGTGTCAACATGGTGTCTGTTGAAACCAGTTTTGACATTTCTATTTTGTTATCGGAGAGAGCAATTTGACATTTCGGTTGTCCTGACATGACGTGTGTAGAGCACCAATAAGAAAATCGGACCCAGGATAAAAAAAACTACATATTGTCAATAAGTGACATACCTACCTACCAACAATTTAATTTAGTTTTCGCGTTTAGGTAAATTTGAATCGAGACAATTCAAGTCGACTTACGATGACTAAATTCTTGAATGCGGCCATTTCTGCTTTCCTTTTCTTTTTCTTTTTTTTTTTTTTTCTTATTTTACACTGACGTTGGGTCGTATGCATAAAAGACAGTAAATGCTTTTACTGATGATTTTCTAAGTAAATACTATTTTTGGCATGCATAAAATGAAGTAAACACTAAGATTAGGTGCATATTTACTTCAAGTAAAAGCATTTACTTCTCTTCGCATGCATTTTTGTAGTAAATACTTTTTTGGAATGCAGAAAAACTAGTATGTGCTTGTTTTTCTGCAGTAAATACTGGAAATTTTTCAAGTTGCTATCGACCAACTTGAAGATTTCATAGCATCTACTAAAAAATATAAGTATTTACTATGATATCCGGCGAATTCTAAGTACCTTTTTACTTGAATAAATTCAGTATTTACTTAAAGTATTTGCAATCAAGTAAAAACTTTTTTTTTTCAGCAAATGAAACCAAGTAAATACTGAAAATCGGAGCTTCTACTTCAAATTCTACTACTACTTCCACTTCTACATTTCAGTATTTACTTAAACCTTTTACTTGAAGTAAATACTTTTTTTTATGCATACCACCCGTTGTCGCGAACTACTCTCTTGATGAAATTGGAACAAACAACTTTTAATGCATTTATAAACAGAAAATTGCGCATTTTATTATTATTCCAAGAGCAGGATAATTAAATAAATTTAAATAAAAAAATATCGAATCCCAACGAAAATTGTCAAAGTTTATCGCAATCCACGCTTAACGCGTTCCACAAACTAGGGAATAAAAGATTTATTTCGATTTAACCTCAAATTAGAAATTGCTGATAGATATATGACTGAAATTAGAGAACACCCGCGACCGAGAAAAGTGGTCATGTGAATGAACACACTGTCAAAACTCACGAATATTCGTGTGTTCTTAGATAGTTGGTCGAATGGTCGCTCCAGAAGACTAGGTAGATTTTGAGAGAGTGGAAAGGAGAAACGTAGTCGATGTCACTATTCCTTGTACCTAAAAAATTTCATTTCATTTCATTGCAATGACACGCCCTATTTTTGGGTGTAGTCAAGACATTTATGGGAGTGAAAGTCATGCTCATGAACGTGTGTCCATGCATTCTTATTTTTTTCTTATCACTGACAGCAGAAAAACGTATCTCTTTTCCACTGAACTCGTTGAAGGTATTGCTTACGTGCTGATACAAATTGCTCCATTACAGAAAACTAAAAAAGTGGCATCTCAAGTAAAACTTAATTTCTTCACTACACTAGTACTTTTTTCGAACTAATTTATCAAAACCTGGCAGCACACGAAAATAAAATCATTGCTTGGCTGTCAGTGTACTTAAACTTCGAATTTTTTTTTGTCCAATATAAATTTTTTGTCGATTTCTCGGTGGTGCAGTGGCGAAGTTGTGAAGAAATATATTATATTTTCTGCTAGAGATTGTACAGTATTCCCATATCGCAGTCCAACAAACAAAAGTATTATCGAAACTAAAAAAAACTGCATAGACCTCAAAATATTGCAGAGCCTTCCACTACGTGTAAAATAGAAAAACATGTCTGGCTTTAATGACAACCCATTCGGAGAGCCATTGGTAGATAATCCCTTTGAGGTAGTATATAATTTTAAAAGATTCCCTTATCACTTGAAGCTGCAATTATTGCTCATAAACAATGAATGACGATGACTCACTTTTAATTTGAAATAATTCTTAGGATCCATCCATTCAGCAGATAACTAGAAACACACCGAACATCCAAAGTTCATTGGAAGACTATAATCCATTTGAAGAGCAGGCAACTAAGCCACAATTGCAAATTAATTCGGCAAATAATGCAGCAGTTGTCCAACCATCGTCCCAAAATATGATTCCAGCGGCAGCGGCTATCAACAATAGCAGAGCAGCTGCCAGTACAAGTGTACAGATAACCACAGAGGAGCTACAGGTACGTTTTGTTTCAAAAATTATGAATCAGCATATTTTGTGTTTTTTTTAAACCCCCTCTTGGTTGAAAAAAAACTATGTTTGCCCAATTTTGCCTGATTAGCTAGTTGGTAGCAATATTGTTGTTATTGTGATCTGTTGTAGGTAGTTGTTCGGTTAAGAGTGACAGCAATATGGTGGACTAACCGCAAGCAAATATGGTGTACCTAGCTTGTAGCTATGACGTAAAGTGTAAAAAATACATATTTATCGGATCATAACATTACTAGAAGCAAACCAGGAACCACCTGCAAAACTCATACATTATCTAGTTGGGTTTCATGGGTAATGTGTACAAACGAACAGACTTAATTTATTTTTCCCGGTACTTTGGCCCTGAGAAGTTTATCTGGTTGTTGCTTCAATTCTGTTTATTATGTTACACTGATATGGAATTCTTTGCTAAAGAACTTTACTAATTTAAATATTTGCACACCATTTAAATATTATATGACATTATATACGTGGCTGAATTCGGTACCTATGGTAAAATAATGAGAAGCCATACAATGGTGTTTGACCCACTTTGAAAGTTAATATCAACCACACCGTTTCTCTACCCAATAACATTTACTTTATGTACTATTTAAATTAAAGGTTTAATACATATCGCAGATATTGTGGATGAACATCTCTAGAAAATATACCTACATACATGATAGTCCATAAAATATAGAGAAATGACGACGCAGGTTATGTCATTATAGTTAAAAAAACGTTGACCATTATTATAAATGTACAACTTTACGCTTGTTGCATATATTTTTCGAAGTGCTATATGTTCATCTAAACATTTGTATTAGACTTTAAATTCTTGCGACAGCTTTCTTATATGCATATTGCGGCATTTTTTTTTTTTCGAATTATTAGGTCGCTTTGATAATGGTCGTTTGGCAAGATAAATTTTAACATTAGTCGACGAACTAAATAATAACCTGCAGTGTGTTGTGTGTCTTCGAGTTGCTATTTAATTTGCTCCAGTACTTTGTTGCTGCCTTAGCGCACGTCTCAAGTTCTTGCATCTGGCAATGGATCCTTTCTTAGAAAGCTTGCGGATCATTCTCCTTTGGCCCTATCGGGAAAGCTATTGGCTTCTCAATCGCTCTGCAAGGCGAACCTCGTCTGACTTGCGTGCATGCTTGCAAGTTACTAGTTCAATACTCGTTTTGAAATAATGTAATAGGAAAATATTCCTTCCAACGAACACGTGTTTAAGTCCCTCAGCGGGTTTTGTATGTAATCGTCGCTTTCTTATCTTCTTTAGACAGCTCATTGAGGTTGTTGCGCTTGACACTTTAGGCAGCTTCTCCTTAATGTTAGATTCGCATTCAAGTTCTGCGCTACATTGAAAGTGGCGTCCACCTATTTACAGGAAGTAACCTTCTCGTCATCAGGTGGTCACACTACTGTAAAGAACAGTCATTCATTTAGCATTTCTATATAATTTGATGTAATTTCCTTTGTCCTTTGAATATGCATCAGCATCACGCATATCATGGTAGTCGAATAGAGTAAAACGCTTGTGTTTACAAACAAACAAGTGAACATTGCTTTATTTGTAAACATAAACCTTGTCTCGACAAAATAATCCGCTCTATTCAAAACCGTGTAGATAACATAAACAGAATTTGTTTTCGTTTTCGTCGTAAATAATGTATTTAATCACTTTTCTTTTCAAGCTACGTCATACAGTCATACTTGCTATTATTTTTGTGCAACTGAAAAAGCTTTATTTTTAAACGACAAAAATAGATTAACGTTTGAATGCTAACTCACATGAATGTGATTAGATGTTTCAGGTCACATTTTATTTAGATCACGCTCTTCATTCTGCTTGGTAGTTAGGCAATCTAAAAGGGCTAGGGCATCCTGGAAAAGTTTTTAGCAGTCGCAGATATATCTCTCATGCGCCAGGCAACCCAAATAAAATCTCAGTTGACACTATCGCGTGCCTTTTCAAATTCAATGAACAGCAGGTTTAATAACTGTCTGCAGCGACTATCTGCTAATATCCAACGGAAGGATTTAATAGTATGGGAAAAGTTATGAATTATTTTTCTTTCTCTCTGCTTCATTCCTTTGGTTCAATGCAGAGACAAACGGCAAACCTTATTCCATTATCGTTGCTGCTAGGTGTTTTGTCTATTGCCGCTGTCTCGTCTTCTCCGCCGTTTTAATCACTAGTTGGCGGCATAGGTAGGTAGGTGGGTGTGGTGGCTTTGAAAACCCAAGTAGCACTGTGTGTCGTTTTGTTACCACAAACTGTTTTGACCTGGTTCTTGAAGTTTATTGGAGAGGAGGGTTTAGATCCTACCTGTGGATTTCAAGGGCATTATTAGTTCTTCAATACCATTCTTCGATACTTCGTCAAAGGAGTCCAAGAAGGATTTTCCTAGGGATCACTACCTGGCCCTGGTCCTAGCTAGTCTCGAACAATCGCACAATTATTGAAAAGAGTTTTTTTCTTCGGTTGCGTCATTAGAACTGCGACAGTGTGTATAAGATACCCAGGCTAACTGCATGATATGCCAGCGGCCTGGGGTGTTCTTTTCTCGTATCGTGGAAGTTAGGTTTCATTTTTCTTGCTGTGGTTTGGTCACATCCTTCCAGATATTATACAGTTCGTCAGCCTTCTTATTCTGAGCTTGGCTTTCACTAAGAATAGTGGTAGTTTGAGCTTTGCTTCGCCAACTCATCATCAGTTCCGTAAACGTTGCTATGACTTAGAACCCAAATCAGGGTAACCTTGACGTGATCAAGCGAGCCCAGCTAATTTCCGCATTCTAGCAATAAGGAGGTTGAGGAGCCTTGATAGCAGCTTGGATGTCAGT
The DNA here is from genome assembly GCA_955612985.1 of Cheilosia scutellata. Classification (NCBI taxonomy): domain Eukaryota; kingdom Metazoa; phylum Arthropoda; class Insecta; order Diptera; family Syrphidae; genus Cheilosia; species Cheilosia scutellata. The sequence goes on along the minus strand of OY015313.1, from coordinate 48,971,326 downwards.
GTATGGCGATCTCACACTATTATCCGGAACCATATAGGATTTTGAGATGTTTAGAGACTTAGAAAATACACCCGCATCTACTCTACAGTCAATTTTTGAACCGGGTGTGTAGATTGTTAAATTCCTAATTACCTGTCAGTCCAATTTATTTTCCGTCTATGCTTTTACGTCATTTTTGTTTTTCATTTTTATTGATTATTGATCAGAGTGATAATCATCACCCCTTAACTTTCTGATAAATTAGACGTATGTATCATCAGCATCACCTTCCGTCTATGCTCAATTGGTTAAGTTTTACTCCACTTGTGTGGCTGTACTTTTAACAATTATATTTGGACAATGAGAATATGTACTTCCTTGTTGTTTCCCAGGATGAACCTCTAAACCACTAACGATAGACAACATTTTTGATTTCCACATAATTTTATATGATATTTCTTTTATTTTCTATCGACAGCGCCGACAAGAAGAACTGGACAGAAAAGCAGCTGAATTAGATAGACGTGAACAACAGTTAAAGGGCGCGAACTTGCCACAATTGAACAACTGGCCGCCTCTACCTGACAACTTCTGCATTAAGCCATGCTTCTATCAGGACTTTAATCTAGAAATACCATCAGAGTTTCAACGACTGGTGAAACATCTCTACTACGCATGGATGTGTATGTATCAGCGCACTAAAACCATTGCCCATATTCTAATTAAAAAACTTTACAAATAGTTTACACTCTAACGATGATGGTGAATATAATCGGAGGCCTCATAATTCTCTTACATACCGGGAAGTTTACGAATTTCGGACTCTCGATCTTTTATGCCTTTCTGTTTACTCCTGCGTCGTACATTTGCTGGTAGGTTTGCGCAAAGCATATGCCTAGGCATAGTACCCTACTAACACCTTACCATATTTCAGGTTCCGTCCAGCGTATAAGGCTTTCAAAAATGACTCAAGTTTCAACTTCATGGTATTCTTTTTCGTGTACTTTTTCCAAACGATTATGACCGTTTTTCAAACCATCGGCGTTCCCGGTACTGGATACTGTGGCTTCATCGTTGCCATTACTCAATTTGATTCAAGTGCCGAGGGCATCATTTGCGGCATCCTGCTGTTAGCAGTGGCATTCTGTTTTGCAACTACCGCTGCGGCTAACATCTTGATGCTAACCAAAGTAAGTACACTATCATACAACTTTGCTCGTCACTGTAAAACCGTTGCCTTCACTCTTTACAGATCCATACAATTTATAGAAGTAGTGGCGCCAGCATGGCCAAGGCACAAGCTGAATTTGCGACTGAATTCATGCGTAACCAAAACGTTCAGCAGGCTGCGTCTTCAGCCATGAACTCAGCTGTTAATTCTCAACTCAACAGCAACCGATACTAAAGTATAAATAAAATGTCATTATATTTAGATGCCCCTACGATGGGAAGAGAACATTATTCTTTACGACAAACTACATAAACTGAAATTTTAAGCAAATATTATTTAATACGTCCTTGACATGCATAAAATACCTACTAAAAGAAAAACTACAACTAAAAAGATAATCTCTCACTTGAGTGTCTCTTTAATTTAGTTTTAAGAGTTGTTCAGTTTAAGTGTCGAAAATTGATACAGATCAAATAAAATCTTTACAAGCTTCACTGTAACAATATTGTTTTTTGTAACTTACTCAGATTTGGCGTCCAAAGTTTCAAAGTTAATTTATACATATATATGAAATATTCATCTTTTGTTTTTCTGTTAAAAGTGTTAAATTTTTAGATTAAATATTATTTATAAAATGAATAACATTCTGTAAAATCAATTTACATTGTTAGATTGCATATATTAAAATAATTTATGTTTCATTGTATCCATTATGAAAAAAACTTAACTAAAATACATTAGTCTGTATTAAAAGGATTGTTTTATGTTTGTCCACATGAATAGTGGTCGTTCACGGTGAATTAAGGTACTTGGACTTACATGGAGTCTTCATTTAAACGCAATAAAAACACAGCGCAATTTATTTGTACAAACAAAAAATATGTCGAAAGAAACCAGTTTCGAGTTTAAGGAGCAAACTACGGATGGAGGCTAATTGATTATCATCATATTCGTCGACGAATATGACAAAAGCCGGATGAACAAACTCACTGCACTGACTAGTCATAACTTCCTAAGAAACTTACTTAGATGGCGCTACAGTCCGGGGTGGACCTTAGCCTCTCCAGTTAGCCCGATCTTTGGCCTCCAGTTGCGCACTCCAAGTTGGTTGAGGTCCCTTTCCACTTGTGCGCGCTACCTAAGGCGAGGTCTTCCTCTACTGCGTTGTCCATCCGGGTTGGAATCGAAGACTCTTCGGGCCGGAGCGTTGGTGTCCATTCGCTCTACATGTCCCAGGCATCTTAAACGACTGATGCCTTTTCTGACCAAGTCGATGTCGCTGTACAACTTATAGAGTTCGCTGTTAAATCTCCACCTCCAAGAGCGTTCGAAGCGACCAAGGAGACCCGCCTTTGTTAACGTCCATGATTCCCTGACGACTTGAATACAAGAATCACTGAAAAACAATGTGCTACGTTTAATCCAACATTTCGCTCCTTCCATCCAGCACAACCAATACTGTTCTTATCATGCAGCCCTCATATGGATAAGTGGATTCCGGAGACAATCACCACTCGCCTTGGAGATCTTCACTATGAAATCGATCATTTCGGAAAACGTTATACAAGGCATATCGTCCAAATTCGAAGTTGACGAAATAAGTCCAATGTAGCTGACAAACCAGATGTAACCCATTATCGTCAAGAATCCAATACCCCTGCTGTTGCGATGTCATCAATCGACAAATCTCCTGACAACGACAGACAACAAAACAATCTCGAATTTTCTGCAACTGATTCGAGAAGTGGTTCTACATCTCTAGGTCCCGAGGAACAATTCGCATCACCGCATGTACTCAGCACTTCGCCATACTATTCAGTCACCCCACCTGCGGGCCCAAGAAGGTCAAATAGACAGCGGAAACCTCGAGTACTCTTTTCCCCTTAAGGATGATTAACGGCAGCTCGTGAGGAGGTAAGAAATATTGTATTCCAACCTTTACTATAATTCTCGTGTTTCCACCTTAACTTTTTTTTATCATTATGAACTTCCATTAGGTTTTTATCCTTATCTGTCATTCTGAGATAATTCATATTCATGGCTTCTTTTTGAGTAACGTCTTATAAGTTTTGTATCTTTGGTTAAATTAAACTAATTATTTCTTTAATAAAGTTTCTTTTGTGAATTGGTAGTGTTTTAATGCATACACAACACCCTCCTTTCGTTCTTTGGCGTTAGGGACATTGCTTATATGTTTTCTCGAGGAGCTAGTAGAAACATTCTTTAGTAGCATCGTTTTTATCTTCTGTGGGGGCGCGAGCGCATATTAGCCTGATGTTGGCAAATTTAGCTTTGATGCGGATAGTTTTAAGGCGTTCACTAACGTGTTGAAAGCTCAAGACTTCTTGCCTAAGTCTGGCGCTTATAACGAATCCACATCCAAATAGACGCTGCTTAATCTTAATCTGCATTGTGGCAGACTAGGGCCTCCGCTAATTGTTCGGCTGCACGCGGTCTGTTCAGGGTTCGAACATTCCACGTGCAGATCCGAAAGTTATTGTCCTTTTTTCATTTGGTAGGGTCGTCAACAGTAAATCCATCCATATCCGAGGCTTTTGGTTGCTTCGTAGCATATGTTATGTTCCTAAGAAACTATACAATGAAATTAAATCTCAAGAGATCCACGAGAAAACGTTCACCCTTTCCTTATCACCGACCTAGTCTCTGACACTTGAGGAACAGATCACTTGGAAACTACTACTTCCAAGGCTTTGAATAACTTCCTATTTCTATCTAGACTTTACACTTTACAGGTATGCCATTTTTGAGTTAATCAGTATGACTGGACAGCGTCCGGTAAACACAAGAAGGAGTACGCGACCTAGCCTATTCACATGTCTAGCTCAGTGGCTCCCGTAAATTTGCCGGCCTACATGAGTCACAACATCTTCGACCCAAGTATCGTTCACATGTTCGGCGTGTAGCATCCACGATAAAGTTCGGCGAGTATGATTGGCATAACACAGCGAACTGTTACTGCATGAGTTCCACTTGCTGTTTCCATGAGCCGCAGAAGGCAATTGAATTCAATATAAGACCCAGATCATTCCAGATTATAGTGTAAAGTCTCATTAATATCATGGGGGATATTTCTTCGGCATAGGAATGCTAATCTTATCGAATTCAGTGGAATTTCTTATTCGCAAAATTGATAATAGCAGTACCTACCTAGTTATCTTTTTATTAGTTCTAGGTATTGGCTAAGAAAGGCTGAGTTCCAAAATCCATCAGATGCGATTTCAGTGCAAAGTCGTCAGTTTCGAAATGCAAACACGAAAATGTTGACAAAGTCGCAAGTTTCTAAACGCATCCAAAAAGTCATCGCTGGCGCATTGGGGACGTTCAAGTATCTAGTTTAGTAAGTCTGACAGCTGACTGACTTGATGTTTCTGAGTTCTTATTGGCTGGAATTCGTCACGTGAGCAGCTTTCTCTGTTGACGTTTATGGAGGGGTAGCCGACGAATCTAGAGTGCATTCCAAATTCGGCAGTAGTTAACTATTTTAACTACAGCGTTGACAAGCTGTGACAGTTCGAAGGAGGGGAAGTTAACTAAATTAACAAGAGGCAAAAGTGTGGTTCATTTCACTCATACTAACAAAGCAACTGTCATGGATTCACGTATTCATTTTTTTTTAAATCAAACATGGATTCGACTTGCACGTGATGCGGTCCAACAACAACTACTCACTACCACATGAAAACTGAAATGTCAACATGAAATTAGTAACAATAGCTGTCCCAGATTCCAAAAAGTAACTAAATAAACAATCGTTGTTAATTTAGTTAAAATAGTCAAACCTGGAATGCAGTCCTAGTCACGAATTTCGTGACTAAGTACTAAGTTGACATTTCTATATGTCATCGGCGGAGAATTTGACATTTCAAATATGCCTTGAGAGAGCACAAGGCTAGTGGATATACCTAACCAAAACAAACAACCAAGTTCACGACCAATTAAGTTAGTTTTTGCGTTCAGGTTACACTTAGTCCAGACAAATCTAGTCGACTTAAGTCAACTAGATACTTGAATGTGCCCATTAACTGAGCAAACCACGCAGCAATAATAATGTATTAATGCATTCATTTCACTTTTGACATTTGCTGTGAATATAAAAATGGCGTATCGAGAGAAGTAACAAAAATATTTTGTTTTTTTTTTTTAAATTAGATACTTGTTTAATTTTTCTATTTTTCACTGAAAAAAAGATGGAATATTAGACAAAAATGCCTTCAAACCATTCATTAAAAAGTTTGAATTGAAAGTTTTCCATTTTTATTTTGACCGCGTGAAATGCCATGTCTTTTAAACTTTTTGCATTTGCTTTCATTGAAACGACATATATCCATCTTTATCATGCAATGTATAAAATGCGTTCGAAAACGTCAAACTTATGCAAAGTAAAATATAGACAAAATATCATCGCTGTGTATTGTTAACGCATTTAAACTTATTTGTTGACGTTTTGGAACTCAGCCTAACTACAATTTATTCGCACGATTTTGTACCGGCTTTGTAAATTGAGTGAAGTTGTCTACACTTTGTCTGCACTTTGGTAGTTAGGCGACTATCCTGAGCATATTGCGAAGCCGCAACTCCTTCTTTATAAATTATAGGCGAGATCAGGGCTCGAGTATTGTACCTTAAAGAATAGTAGACTAACTTTAAATATTTAGTTCGTGGCGAATAGAAAACCAGTCGCTGGTCTATATATGATGTTTCGTGTAATTTAACGAATAAACTAAAGCCGATTTACAAAGGAGAACAGAGTAGATCAGGATGTTAAATCTGGTGCAGACATAAACAGAAAGGATTTATGTGAATCCGATTTGACCTTGATATTGAGTTTACCATCGAAATATAAAAAGTTGACAATTTCGGGGGCGTATACGTAATTTTTTTGACTATATTTTTAGTTTTATTTTAGATTGGTAACATTAATTGAATCTACTAGAAAAAAAAATGGCAGGCACAAGTACCTATACAGATTTGGTTACGATATCTCACCTCTTTGTTCTGAATGCCAAGAAAAAACTCCGATGGATGCAAACTTCCACTTTTTCGTCGTCCATAAATTGACCATAATCACCCTTATTCCGAGTGGCGCGTTTACGACGATTTATGAAACGGTAATTTGAATTTGGAATTACGAGTGGCGTTTTTGAGTCGTTGAACGCCATTTGTCACTGAACGGCATGTGGAACCTATTGGCGTACGACGAACGTCATGTGAGAAACTTCACTGCCATTCTGTAAGGCGTTGAACGCCACAAAACGACAAGAAAAACGACGATTTCTGTCGTTAACAAATTAGTGAACGCCAAGTAACAAGTACCAAACCAGAAACAATTTTGTGTGATTTAATTAATTGGCTTTTTAAAAGGAGTCTTAAATGATGACCCAGCCTAGATCACCATCAAGAAATGGAAAAGATTGGCAGAAAGTTTTTGCGAGCATCACTTTATAACATTTTTTATAATTGTAGGCTGTGATCGTCTCGTCCTTAATTAAAGTATTTTCCTACACCATTCTGATAGCTACCCTCAGTCAAGAATCTCGCAGTCGCACAAATTATATCGCCTGCACAGACGGCGACCATGTAGGTACTTTCCACGAGCTTACCTTTTATTTCGTCCAATGAAGATTTCCTTACATTCTAAAAAACATTATGGAATCCGAAAATAATTAAACTGAGAATTTCTTTCGAAAAAGATAAACAACAAAACACTGATACAACCAACAACAATTTATCTGTCAGCACTGATTAGCTCGTTTGGATCGTAGCTATGTGGAATGTGAACTACTTACCGACGACGTCGTACCCTGTCGTGGAAGTTAGGGAATAAGTCTTCCAAAATGAAACGCCTCCAATAACGACAAACGTCGTGAAAGTAAAACGCCAACCGGAATAAGGGTGAATATGCTGCAATCTAAGAAGAAAATGGGAATGAATCGAAGCTATGAAGAATATAAAAAAGTCGTAAATCTAGTTCAGAAATTGTGGTGGATCTACTACTCGCCCATTGTGATAGAAGTGACAATGCTGACACGTAGTTCAATGACATTGAATTTACTAAGAAAGAGAAGGATGAGTTGATCTCTTTGCTTTAAATACGTATCTAAACTTTCAGGACGATGATCTTTGCGATATTGGATAAGTGGTCCTGCCGTGTTATTTCCGAACTGACTGTGACTTCACGAAGGATGACCTTGCTCGTCCATATTAAATCGTGGCGGAGTCAAAGATTTATTTTTTTTTTGGAATAGGAACTGTAGGATGTACAATACAGTGTATTAAAAAGAACAAATTTTCTTTGCCCCACTCTAAGATTTTATCCAGATTTTCAATTTTAGAGAACTTATGCCCCTATTATGTAAGACAACTCAACTTAGTTGAGTTGAGTTGTCTTCAATTCAACTCAACTTTCACACAATCCAAACTAACTAACAACTTATAGACAACCACTACCATCTTGGTTGTGTTTTGACAGACAACTTTTCTATCAGGGTTGTGTATTACAATACGGACAATACCGAATTTTGAATTAAATAAAACCAAGGGACAACTCAACTTTAGTTGTAGTTGTCTTACATAATAGGGGCATTACTTTCTCACATCAAAGGCACACTATTTGAAAACGAATGGCTGTTATCAGTAAAGCTATATACATACAACATACATATTAATATATTGTGACCTAAGCGGACAACTGGTATTGCAAAAGAATCCGATGATACACCATATACTCTAACTTGAATCGGTTTACCAAGTAGAAAGCACTAGCTTTTCTAGCTTCTCACTATCAACTCTTAATTTTACCTCCACGTTGGTGATAGTCAGGTGCGTAATACGTGAACTGATTGGATAGCCAGCCCCTATATGGAAATTCATTGGTGCAAGTGAACATGATAGGAAGATGAGTGTTTCCTCACTAAAACACTATTTGGTCCAAGTGTCCCAAATATTGGAAGTTTTTAAGGGCCGTAAATTGTCTGTAACCTGAGTGGCCCAAATTGCGAGCCCCGACGAGGGACAACAATGTTCTGCCACCGGCCATTAAGAGAAACAAATTTCATCTCCACCACTACACCAAAAAAGAGGTTCCTGCTGAGGTAGTACAGTGGACCGGGATTGGTCTGAGGAATTAAAATCCCATTTTTAATCCTCTTTTTTTGTGAGTTTTGAAGCACTTTAGAAGTTCAATATTCATGTGCAAGCTGTTTTCTAATTTTTTTTTCTTAGTTTACGCTTTTCTGGTTCGCTTTTAACTAATAAATAATATTTGGTTATCAAAAATTGTTTTTTAAGAAATGAGTTGTCGATTCTAGTCGCACAGAATGATGCCCGAAGAGATAGAGGTGCTATGACATATCATGTCGATTTACTAATGCGTCAGAAAGCCATGCGAAACATGGATATAAAGAAACTTTGCATACGCCCATAACCTCGCACCTACTCCAAATACAGCAGTGACCCCATGGGACAGCATGCCCCTATCCATACATATTCCACTGTTTATGAATTGTGGCAAATTAAGGCAACAAGGTAATTTTCACGACCGAGTTATTTTGCATAATTGGGATCTGTACAATATAATTGAAGATTTAACAAAAAATATCATGTTTGCATGTTGTGAGCACAAAAATGAAACAATTGCTCCATCAATCCACCAATTTTATCCATAAAATGGGATTTTTAAAAGCCTTTAACTCTTAAACTATATATGAGCGCCACCAAATTCAAAACCAAAACCTTTCATGGTCGTTTAACGGCTTTTTAAAGAGAAAAAAATATATATATACAGTCGAGTCCGCTTAACTGAAACACCAATTTGCCATAACTTTTTTTTCAGTTAAGCAGTATTTTCACTTAAGCGATCTTCGAACAACTGAAAAAAATAGACACTTTACCGGAGTTTAGATAACTAAAATACAATTTCACCAATCCAACCTAGAATCCTAGTAGGTAGGACTTCTAATTTGGTAGGTAGGTACAGATTTTTTCTTAAATCCTTAAAATAAGTACAAAAACTTTAGATATTTTAGCAATATGTTAAATATTATTAATTTAAGTTTAAAGATTCATATTATTTGCTAATATATTAAATAATTATTGCTAATATATTTCAATAACAATTTTGAAAATGCCTAAAGAGAAGAAAACTTATGATGCGGATCGGTATCAACTAGCACTTTCGGCAATAAAAAAATACCGATTTCAAAGAAGTTTGCAGCACACTAAGTTTGCAGCACACTAAAATCAGCTATTCAATATCGACTTGTGCTATTTTTAAGAAACCCGGTCGGAATAGACGGAGAAATGCATTTACTTATTTCTTTTTTTATATTTTTAATAAGAAGTTATCATAGTGCCGCATTTTTTATTAATTTCATTTTTATTAATTTCAAATAAATTAACACTAAATGCATTTTAATAAATCGGTAGATATTATTCTATCATAATTTGTGGGTGCCAACTACTGTAGGTTTTTAGAGGCATTTTTTATAATCCATTTAATTACAAATTGAAACCCTATAAACTCAAAAATTAAATTTTTAGTAAAAAGAAAATTCCTTAAGGAATATATAAATGTATAATATTTTGAAATTGAATTTAAAATAACAAATCTACGCTTATTTAAAATCAAAATTTCCTTATGGGTGCCAACTACTGTACCCGTTACGCTATAAATAAAGAAAAAAAAATTAAATGGTAATTCACAGCTCAGTTTTTAATATGTATTTCAGTACTTAAAAATTTATTTATTGCACCAACAGTTTACTTAGACGGCTTATAAGCATATCTGCGCTTGCTTATGGTTCCGGATATTGGTTAAAGATATTTTGTCTTCAAGGTCGTCAATTGAATCGCATGTCCATGTCCATTATTTACGTTTTTGTTCTGAATAATTGCTTTTCAAGAGGTTTTTGGTAATTTTGTTTTGAAAATAAATTCTGAATGACGTAAAACAGCTGTGCAAGGTATATAGGGATTAGTAAGAGTATATGTGTAAATCTAAAAAAATATCGAGATCTGCAAAAAGTGATCCGGATAAAAAAAAATTGATTTTTTTGCCCAATGGAAAGCCACATAGGTGGTGGGCCAACGCATATGGAATTTCTCCTTCAGGTTCCGTCTTCCATCTAGGGAGTGCAATGAGAAGGGTCGAACCAAAAACAGATAAAAAAGCTTAACATATATTATGGCGATTGCTATAGAGAGCAAGAACAGCGATTATGTGGATTTGTCAGATGACAAACCTTGAGCATGCCGATAGCTCATAAGTGAAAGGTTATATGACAATCCGCATCAAGGTACAATTTTCCAATATTACCCTAATATGTGCTCATGCCTCATGACAGAAGAAAAGGACGAAAATAGTTTATCATCGAATAATCATAATTTGAAATGCCAAAAATAAAACACGATGTTAAAATCATAGGCGAGAATAGGTAAGGATAACATCTTTGGGAGACCAAAGCTAATTGGCTAATTGGCTTTGATGCGGAGCGAAATCTAACTGCAGCAAGCATAAGGTTTCCACATCCACAATGGGACAAGGCTATCTCTGTATCAACAAACTGTTAGTATCCTGGATGCCCGAATCTTCCGAACGGCCAACATTGACTCGGATAATATAGATATCCATCACACCTTAATAAAGAACTGCTGTGATGTTGAAAAGTTGCAATCGCAAGACACTGACAGAATCTTCGGCTATCGCGTATTCCGATGCCTCACGATTAGTCCCACCAAAGCAACAGCTGGTGCAGAAGACCAAGCGGCAAAAATGCCGAGCTTATTAGTAAAGCACTTTCAGTTGACTGAGTACAGAACATGCGAAAACTCATTTCCCAGATTTAGTCAGACGAATGCACGAATACACGCCCTACGAATGGAATTTCAGATATACAGGGCCGAAAAAGGTCTTCGATTCCAAACCGGAGAAACAACGCAGTAGAGGAAGACCTTAGGTGGAAGGGGACCTCAACCAACTTGGAGTGCGCAACTGGAGGCAGTTAGCCAAATATCGCGCTAACGAGAGACGTACTGATTGAGGCCCAGGTCCACCCCAGACTGTAGCGCCCCCTAAGTAAATAAGTATACAGAGCCGTGTCTAATTTTGGCATCCCTGGAAAACTCGTTCCACGGTACGATGGTAACAATTTGCGCCCACCAGATTTCTGACATTCAGAACTTCTAAAGAATTTGATTGTACGCTTTGGCGCGTTTTTTAAACTATTTTTTTGTCCTTTTCGCTTGATAATGATTGCAGTAAACGCATCTACGAAAATACGTTATTAGTTTTTGCCGCCTAAGTTATCGTACTCGTGCCAAGACATTGATCATTCCAGTCCTGCTTTATGGGACTAAAGCTTGGACTCTATCCAGGGGTCACTTTGACAAGTAGATTTTTCTTCAAATGTTCAGTTCCATTTGCGTTAATGGTCTTTGGAGGAGGATATACAATAAGATTTAACTTGGAAGTGTACAGCGAACATGAACCCAGTCAAACAATTGCGCATTCCAAGATGGTCATGACACGTAGATCGAATGGACAAAAATGCTCCGGCTCGCAGCGTCTTCAAGTCTACCTGAGAATGCAATAGAGTTAGACCTTCTCTTAGGTGGCGTGACATTTCGACATTTATTAGATTTCCATGGCCTTGGAAAGCAAGGAACGCTATTGAGTGTAGTTTGGTGTCAAGTATTTCCTTTGATTTTATTTTTAAGTATTCTGGCTAGAATTCTATCGGGTGCTGCTGTTCATTAAGGATGAGTTGAATTGCTTGTATTCTTTGTTGACCCAGGGCCAGTGTTCGCTTGAACCTGTTTTTTTGGTGGAATGATAATTAAAAGAACCTCAACAAAAATATTTTTAACTAATTAAAAGAACGTGTAGGCAAAAAAGACGGAGAATTTGTAATTTTGATTTACAAATTTCGGTGACAGAAACTAATAACTCGCTGTTTCATAGAATCCTTTACTTTGCTATTCACATAAAACTTTCAAAAATCAAAGGCTCATAAAAGAAGCTCTGATTTATTTTTTAAATTAAATTCAATTAAACAAGTAAAATGCCTTCAATGGGCTCTTGATTTTCTTGCGGTCTACAAACATGGCCTTCACTATACATCTATACAATTGCATAAAATGTACAGGCATCTGCTTCAGATCCTTTCAATTCTTTACTCACTTCGACACACCATTATATATTTCTCAAAATTAGTTTCAATTTCAATACCGAATATGCCCACAAGACGGGCTATTCTCTACTATCTACTCTCCCAATGTCAAAGTCATCGAACAGACCTAATAACTCATTGGGGCATAAAATCTCTTTTACTTGTCGAAAACTTCGAAAAAAAAAAGAAAAGAAATACAAAAAGAATAACGACAAATCACTCATGAACTACCGACACACAAGCCGAGAGCTTTTACGATGAAAAGGATGTCACCCTTAAATACTCGCAGTGATAAAGCGAATTTCCTAATTACATACAGTTGAGCGCTCTCTTGTGCTCCTTTTCATTTTCTTTGAACTTAACATTCACCTGCGTCTAACGAACAGTCTTTGAAACTGATTTACAAGTCAGAGTGCACAATACTATGTATTGTGTGTACATTATAGTGCATGGCGCCTCTTCCTCCCTGTTTTACAACCCAAGGGGGATGGATTGGATATTGATGCTCTCCCAGCATGCGCATTTCTGAATGAACAATGCGAGTGCGAACGTTCTTTTTGTCGTGTCGTTTGGTGTGGGGTTTTTTTTTTTTTTTGCTACTTCTTCAGCACATTTCAGCTCTCACTTCCGGTGGCGGCGATGAGCTTTTCTCCGTCACAGATAGATAGAGAGATTCATAGTACAAAACGAATCTGACATCCTAAGGATAGTTAGTATAACGGGCTGATAAGTTCAGTGCCAAATAACAAATCGTAATGTTCGGTAATAAGTCTGCCCAATGGATCATCACCTGACTGTGTGTGTGTGTGATTTTTTTATTTTTTTCCCAGTTTTAATAAAAACTCAATAAATAAAAATAAATATAATTCAGTGATACCTACTATCTGTTACAAGGAATGGAATATTTAAATTTTTTTCTTCTGTTTTTGTTGTTAAATTGTGATTACCATTTAAATGTATTCTCTAAGGTCGAGTGGAGAAGTATCTAATATCTTATATCTCTTGTTTCGCGCACATAGGAATGTAATGTGATTATTATGCTTTTGGTTTGGTCCTTAAAATTCTATCAGACATTGTGATGTCTGACAAAAAAACGAAGAAAAAAAAATATGAAAATTGCTATAATCACTTCACGGATTTGTTAATCGCAGTAGGGTATTGTACATTGAGTGATTTGCTAGCCCCGTGTGGCAATGTGTAATAACAAATGCGCGCAATAAATTACAACCAATCATACAGTGACGTGAAGGTAATTAATCTCCTAGTCTTATGTAATGATAAAAATGGAATAAAGTTTTTTTTTTTAATGAAAAGAAAATCAAATATAATATATGTCGATTTTGTGTGGCTTAATATCTTACATCTAAATGTTTATACATATTTGGAAGTATTCCTACGTGTATATACGGTCTGTGCGATACCGTGGTGTATGTATAAATAAGTTTTGGAGAAATGTGCTTTCTTTCTGTTCGTGATTTTGACTTAAACACGTTATGTAACATCTTTTTGGATAGTGACATTCTTTGGTTTTCTTCTCCTGGTATGTACCTTAGTTTTATTCTTCTTTCTTTTATTTTATTAGTACATAATGACGACGATGGACATGGACATACATTTGGCATGCAAAACTTAATATATGTGTTTCACTTAAACGCAAACAGATAAGAAAAAAAAAAGAACCCAAATCTAATTAACGGTACGGTCCCGTAATTGGGCAGGTCACTATTATAGTACTGAATGCTCGCTCAATATACTATATGTAAATAGAAGGAATATCAGCTCCTTAGAGTCGACCTTGCGGACGATTAAGTCGATGAGGTTATTTTGTAAGCGAATCGCCTGAATAAATAATTCAGCCCTTGATTACCTGTGTCATTAAAGCAAAGGAGTGTATTTATAAGAAGAAGAGTATTTAATTTCGCTATATACGATACGCTACGCACTCCTTTCATCCTTAGATAATGAATTCCGTTGAAATGGTACCGTCAACCCTCGGTTAATTACATCCGGTCGTCGTGTTATGGGCGTCCTTTTTCTGTACTTTAATGGTTATCACTGTGTTATCATTCCCTGATGAGTGGTTTTAGTCAAGATACGGTTTCATTGGGCCACTTAGAGGTGGAGATAATTTACATTTGGCGGATGGTATCCATGACCGCTATTGTGAGCTCTTAAGTGTTTGTTGTTCACTCATAAATGCTGGTTTTGTGTGAAGAATTTCATAATTTGCTTTAGTAATGTAATCTTTTGGCGAGATTGAAATGTCAGACATATAGTTATGTATAGTGTATGGACAACAGGAACAAATGATTTAAATTGGTATTTGTATGTGTTGATTTGAACATCAAAAGAATGCCTGGTACCTATGTCACTATGTACTATACAGTTATGATCCATTGAAGATCTTGTAATTTGCCATTTTCACTAACAAATAGGGTGTCATTTTCAGAGATATGCTTTTTGATAAGCGTCAGTTGGAATCATAAAGGAAATTACAAAAAAAAAAAAAAGAAAATAGCTTTTTCTTCTTTAGAAAAGGAACATTGGTCGACAAACTGAAACGTGCATATTATGCTTTTTGTTGTCACTAAAGTTCTGTGTGTTGGTATTCCCACCACTTGCCTGTAACAAATGGTTGCCTTACTAATAAGGACATAAAGGAAAGCAGATAGATGCTAGATGAAGATGGGTAATAATAATGAACAAAAAAATCGTTTTTATTTGACCAGGTTTTGAACATTAGGTATATGTACATATCTGAACTCAGACTTAAAATCGATTGTACTACCAGAGCGATACTTTACCATAAAAATTTAAAAAAAATTTCGATTTTTATTTATATTTATAAGGTACCTCAAGAGTCGAAAAATCGTCCCAATTCCAACAATTTTCTAGTGTTTCCGTGCATTTGTTGGCAGAGGATGTGAAAATCCATTTGTCTAGGCCAATTTTCCTTATTGAATACTTAAAATGGTGAGTGAATTAAATTTTATTAGAGATGCATACACGGTCTCTTTATGCAAACTAATACCAGAAAACGAAAACAAGCAAGAGTACGTTATCATCGGCCCTGCTGACGCTTTGATACACTACACTGCATACGAGTCATTCATGTGGGTTTAGTACGTAAGTATTAATTTAGGTTTTGTGTACTACTTGGCTGATATAGCCCATTTTCAATACCAACCTAACGAACGTAAAAATGTCATTCGCGTAAGTCGATTCGTTTGGATGCTATCGTGTTTATAATAGACAGACAGACAGACAGATAGACAAACAGATGTCGCGAAATCGATTGAGATCCTGATTCAGAATGCAATGACAAAGTTAATATACCTTTCCTGTGGAGGGTATAAAAATGACACTTTTAACTACCCCCAATTAGCTGTGCTATCAATTACCTTAAGTGGAGAGTGACACAAAATTTTGGGTTGCGTTCTGTTTCCTCTCCTTTCGTCTTTACAGCGCAGTCGTACCGCATAATTTTTGGAATTGGAAGACCTAAGTATAAGTCATTTGTTCTATTCGCATGCGGCTCAGACATGCTCCCAGACTGAACTTAGGTGTACCCTTGATAAGTACAAGGTGGGCCAAAAGAAGTCATCCGATGTTGTTTGGCTCTCATTTTTTTCTAAATGAAAAACTTCGATTCTGTTTTTTGAACCTTTAACAATAAACCAATAACCAATAAATAAACATAATCAAAAAACAGAATCGAAGTTTTTCATTTAGAAAAAAAAAATGAGAGCCAAAAAACATCGGATGACTTCTTTTGGCCCACCCTGCACATAGGGATGTCATTCACGAGCGATGGAACGAGAAATGCTGAGTCTTACTGTAGGATTGGTCTGACTGGGGTTAGGTCAGTTTGTTATCATGAGGATCGAATTTAGTGACAAAGCGAAGTTATCAATTCCTATTTCGGGTTTTTCCAACACTTACATATTTCTTTTTTTTTTGCGATGGAAGGTGGAAACCTTGCACAAAGGCACCATTGATCTGACGTTCATTGGTAGTGCCAGATTCTTACCGGCTAAAATCACCTCTCTTCCCGACAGTATCGGTCTTTGTACTCCGCGGAACTGCCGTAACACATTAGATCACTATATTATTTGAGCTATTCACTTTTCGTTTGCGCTCTAAACGCCTAAGATGGCTGAGTATTCGCACGGCCACGTTGCTTACAATAGTTCAATTTTTGTCTTTATGCAACATGTTATTTACGATGTTGTAGGCCGTGGGCCAACCCCCAAATGGATCTCGTAAGGCAATCCTCTCGGTTTCGTACCGTAGGCAATGGAAGAACGCACAGTGGCCTAGCGTGGGTGTCAGCTGCCTGGAGCAGAAGAAAATGTTTTCGCCATCTTATTTAGGTATTTTAATATAAAAGACTATATAGCTAGAAGTAGAATTTATATTTTTTGTTTTGAATAATAATATACGTACTTGTTAGAATTACAAACAAAACTTTTTCCTTTAACTAAAACTTTATTCGTCTACTTTTTTTTAAGAGCAAACTCTTTTATTGCACTATCATAATGTCTATCTATAGCATCACACACCTCTTGCCATGAGTTCGTTTAATCCATACATCGATCACTGGTATGAGACGATGTTTCCATTTTCCCTTCAACGATTCGTTCCATTTTTGTTGCCAAGTTTGCGATACTACTATTTCTTTCGAGTTTTAGAGTTTTAGAATTTATTTCGTTACAAAAAATTTACAAAGGCTAGCCACCGCACAATTTACAGTACAGAGATATGATATAGGAGTACATTTATATCTTTCAGCTGAAACAATTTAATCGATTTAATACATATCATTTAATTAAATTTCTTTCATACCTCCTTTTATCGTCATCTACCGAACTCGCTTGGTTCTTAGCGTTTTCATTTCTTCAGCGAGTAAATCGATAGGTAGCATTGAAGATACGACGAGTATGGTATCGTCGATATCAAATTCATTTAAATCAGTGATAAACAGTTTCTATTGTAATGCTCTGTGGTACACAACATTTTTGGTTTTTCCAGGATTCGTATTGCCTAGATAATATACCCTTGTCTATCAGGACAATACAAATTTTCCAAACTTTAGCTCCCATGACTGTCGAAGAATAGCACCTACTCACCCCTTTATCTATTTTTGAACAATCTTCACAGGAACACAATTGATTCGGTGGTTTTCGAAATTAGAATTTTAATGTTTTTTTTTGTGTATGGGCGGTGCCACACCCCTTTATCCAATTTTGACCAATATTCACAGGGATACTCCTAGGCCAATCCGTAAGATTGTTTATAAATTTGAACTCAATCGATTTGGTGGTTTTCGAAATATACGATTTTGAATGTTTTTTTTTTGTATGAGTGGGTTTCAGAAATCTTCATCGTCGAGGTTTTCTCAAAACAATTTGGTCTTGGGCAAAATACTCTGTTTCTACGGGACCGACTTATATGCTCGTAGTATTCATTAAGGTCGTCCTTTAAAAATTCAAATAAATCCATATGCTAGGACACTTGTGATTGCAATCTACACACGTCAAAAAAAAAATGCTCTGAAACTATATTTTTTTCAAGTCAATTCAAATTAATATTTTGCTTATCTTCCAGATAAAGGCTTTAACAGCCATTTGAACCGTCTGATAGTCTATTCGATACTTTATCTTTGACAGATATCACTATTCGAGACCTTTGAAACCAAAAGTTGAACTTTATCTGGCAAATAAGTTCCTGATAGGCTATCCGAGATTTTATCAGCTGGTCTTGAAATTTGTAATTAATCTGTTGAAGTTGTGGGTTTCATATCTTGTCTCTCTATGACATGACTTCAGTAGTTAGCGAAAATAAAATATCGGGAATACAAGCCACTGAAAATGAGCATACTTCGTGATGTTGCTAGGGTGACTCACAGAGAACACTTATAGAACACCAGGGGCCTGTAGCACAAAACTACAAGTCTACATGTGTACAGTAATTTAAAGGATTATATTTTTCACAACTCTGGATTATTTCTGTAACCACTCCGAATGTTTTTTTCTACTGCGCCACCTCTCGCGAACGTCTGACAAACATCCGAGAGTATAACTGTCCTGAAAAAGCTTCTCAATTCAGCCGTTCGGAATCGGCATAAAATTGTAGGTCCCTTCCATTCATCACAAAAATAGAAACTCACACAAACGAATGGTTGCGAGAAGCTAGGTCTAGGGTGTCTACCGCCTGTTGCGCCACCTATTTATTTATTTATTTTTTTACTCCGAATAGAGCTGTCTATGGTTCGTCGGTGCTTGGTCACACTAAAAGCATGTTCCCAACTTCGATTTCAAGATGTGCTATATAAGCCTTAGATGCCTCCGTCATCTTGGCAGAGCACAAATGTCAAAAATTAACTTTGAATACCCCTAAATTATGTACTAAGTTTTTGATTTTTGTTCTCCAATGGTTACGGAGAAAACCGACCTTATGAAAAGTGCATTTGTAATGGATAGACGGGACATTTGAAAATGATGATAATGATTCCTGATCGATTCATAAGTTATTGATCGTTTTTAATGACATGGCCAGATATTTTTTATTTTTTTTTTTGATATATCTTAAGTCTCTGTAAATGTTCATAGCTCAACCCAATTGCACAAAATCTTCATATTATGGTCTTCTAAGATTGGTTTAGCAAGTCAATTCCGAGAGAGTACCATAGATATTGATATTTCCTTTGTTTTAAACATCCGTCGTGCCTTAGGTTGGGTTAGAGGATGTTCTCGATTTTGGTTTCATTGAAGAACGGCCACATCATTCTTGTGGTATTACAAGTATTTAAGGTGACCCATCTAGCGTTTGCCTCTCTTATTGCTTTTCTCCCTGCTCCAAGCTTGAGTGTGCAAGGCGGGATGTTCACAGAGGTATCAGCTTGTTCTGAAACAGCTGTCGAACTTTGTCTTGCTCTTTTTCATTGCCTGGAATGCCTTCATGTCCCGGAACCCAGCGGGGCGATACCTTGTGCTGTGTACCAAGAGCCTTGAGTTCTTCACGACAGCACTTCACAAGTTTCGATTTTATTTCTGGTGCAGTTATGCTTTTATTGCTGCTTTGCTATCGATAAAGAAGGTGATACCTCCAGGTGGTTATGCTCTTACCACAGATTCACGGGCTGCTGTTGTCACTGCCAGGAGTGCAGGACTTGTGCTTAGAAAACGCTGCTATAGTCGGGGAAGAGTATCGATTTTGATAAACCCAGCGTTTCGGAGAAGACACCTGACCCTACCCCAGTGTCCATATAAAAATCCGTCTGTAAATACGGCTATGAGTATGCACGCTAGATACGAGTCCATCTCTCCATTCTTCCCTGCTGGGATAGGCGCTAGAGAAGGGTCTTCTAAACTCTAGGTAAGGAGTAATGTAGTCTGTGACAAATACACGGCCAAAATATTTCTGTAAGATCATCGAATGACCCGTTTCGTTCAATTTCCTGTTTACTGATTGGCTGATTCCCATTGCACTAATTGCGGCAATGCAACGTATAGTTGTATATAAAAATGTGTAGCGGAAACAGGTTGAGGATAGCTTTAAGTCCTGCGGTTGGAGTTGTCCTCATCGCACTAGTGCTGCCGCTGCACGCTAGTCTTTGAACCTTCGTTAGCACCTTTAGGTAAGTTGCTTTTATTTGTTGCAGGTCACCATACGAGACTGCCATAGGTCAGTATAGTTCTTACTATCGTCAGCAAATCCAGTCCGATGGCTACCGCTTTAAGGTAAAGCACAATTAATGTGTGTCTGATAGTTACGAGACTGGATATCACCAAGTTAACGGTATGTATGTATTCACACACAACATACATGAAGGCATGATGTTGGTAAATTATTAGGCGTGCGCTTAATGTATGTCTATGTGACTAACAGCAAACCTGTACCCGAGTCATCGCATAAATCCCTCTATTCCATTCATATTATTCTTGGCATACCTCATTACATCCCTTGTATAACAGAGTGATCTCTATTTTTTGCACATATTAGTTTAGTGCTCCGTTCTTAAGAGTCCTAACATTTGCATTATTAATTCACTTTCTGGGCACGTCAGCACTAGAATTATCAATATCTACGTGCCGGGGAATTTATACGACACACCCTAACCTGGAGTACCATAATTTCGTTGACTTCACTACACAGAGAATTCCTTTTCCTTGGTGTGATACCATTGACCCATATCTCTTTTCACTGACTCCATCTTGAAAAAAAAACTCACCGCATATGTCGAAGCATCTCATATAAACTACGAAAGAAAATAGTCTACCCCACCGCTAATACCACATATAAAATTAATCCAATACCGCCAGGAATAAGGAGAAGAAGGTGAATGCGAATACACAATTTCGTCATGCCTATCCGTCTCCATTATTCCATACTATAGCGCATTAAATTCCAATTATTATTTAATATCTGTATTGGGTTGCCTATATAACTTTGTCTCTAAATTGTCTGAATTAGCTAGATAAATATTAAATATGTATCTCCCATCCAGGCTGATGCGCTGCGATGATGTCTATTAATAATAAAACAATAATAATCAATCTCAGCATGTGGAAAAGGTTCAGCACACATTATCAATCTACGACAGTATCGATTTTTTTTATTTTACATATCGGTGCTGTGTTTCAAATCATTGCTGGGGTATTCAAGATATTGCATTACCTTTTACCGAACGTATGTGTGTATATCTATCAACCTTCAATTCATGGCATTGAATGAAGCCTTGAAAGTAACAAATCCATATACCTTAATTAAAATAAATTTAATAGAACATGTTTGATTGCATCTCAGTGTAGTTCAGTGTGACATCAATGGAGTACCAAATTCAATTGCATTCATAGGGGCACCTTGGAAGTGTATCTACCTATACATCTTGCTCTTGACACAGTTTACGCTTGTGAATGGGCTTTTCAAAGGCATACTAAAGAAGGAAGTGTGAGTAAAACTAAAGTGCTACTGATTCCGAAGTAAGCCGTATCTCTCCTAAGCATATCATCCACATCCTGAATATTTTTGCTCGGTTCTCCTTCGCAGGTAATGTCAGGGTGAGAGTTAACGAATTTCTGAATACACCAACAAATTGGCGTGCTTATGTGACCCTTTTTGATCACGCACAGGATTACATGAAAGGAATATGTATTATGATTTTCATTTTCAATGGTTTCCAAAGATTTACCACACTATTTAATTGAAAAGAAAAAAAAAAATGATTTTTATCTTGTGAGCAGAAGAATATATCTTGAATGACACATTGAACCTACATTTCGACAGATAGAGCTTTCCATTGAATTGCAGAACTTTCCTTTAATTTTCAATGGTGTTAATTTCTTGGTTCTGCAGAATGGAAAACATTCGATCATTAATTTTATATTCCTTAGACATTTTCAATAAAAACTTTTAAATTGAATTTGGTTTTTGTTATTTTCTATAGCGCCGTAGTCTATGTACGTGATGAAAAATATATAAAGTACAAAATTAAGTTTCATTTTAAAGTCCTACGCAATTTTCCTTATAGTGTCACACATGGGTAAACTATCTTCTATTTCTAAGCACTGCAGAAAAATGTTAAATCTCTTTGTTCAATTAGTATAAGTTCAGCATTTTTTATCAATTTCATTGCTTCAGTAATAGCAAAAACTTCAGTGAAACACATTAAATGTTATAACTTGTTTCAAAAAAGATGTACAGAATAATAATGGAACAAAATTCTTTCAGCATAGCTCTTGGGAAAAACTGTCTTTTGATAAATATTTTAAAATTTATGTTATAAGCTCATATAAAAAAAAGTTTGTTCTGATTGATTGGTCGTTAACGCCCAGTCCAAACGGTAGCAGCTGGGAAGCTAAGATTTTAAAACAAGGTTAGGTTAGGGTAGCAGGCCGCAATAAGTACAGTCTGACTTAGGCCAGAGGAGGCACATTGTGATACCACAGGATCTAATGATCTCACAACTACCCGTTGAACCAGCAGGAGCTGAGAATGAAGCGTTGGAGGAAACTTATGCTTGCCGAGTATCTGAGTTATAGTTTTCTACGAGCTGAGAGGGCTGGACAGTGAACAGGTGCATAGGAGGTGAAGAATAGTCTCTTCCTCCTCCTACGTCCATGCAGCTTCTATAGAAATCGTTGGCAGGGATGCCAAACCTGAGAGCATGCCTGCCAATAGTGTCCCGTGATGACACGGGGCAGTTCCCCGTGATGACACCTACTGATGCGCTTATATTGGATCTTTGTAGTGTTACAAGATTGTTGGATCGCTTGAGATCCAGCATGAGCCAGATTAGTTTCGTGATGGAGCACGTTGTGCAGTTTTACCACCTTCGATTAGTGGCGCTGATCTCATTTTGTTTAATTAAAAGTTTACACGTAGCGAGAGGCATATAGACATTCTCTTTTTAAGATAGAATAGAGTTCGTCGGCCTTGCAATTCCCTGGAATGTCCCTGTGGCCGCGGCACATAAGGTGAATTTTAAATTGTTCCGCCATCTCGTTAAGAGATAAGCGGGAATTGAGAGCGGTTTTAGACTTAAAGATGACCGAGTCCAAGGATTTAATCGCGGCTTGACTATCGGTAAAAATGACGATATCCTTTGCGGATATTCCAGTGATTAGGAAGACGGAATGAGATAAATCTTGGGAGAAAACACCCCCCCCCCTACTCCTGTTTCCGTTTTGAACCCAACTTGGGGAGGATGGTAATCAGTATCTTTTGGGATGCTTTCTATTTTATCTAGAATAGACAAGTGACCAGTTTTTCGGCCGGTCCACAGACGGATTGCTTTCATACGGATGGCTGCATTAGCTGCCACTTGTTTACAATAGAGGTTTAGCAGTAGCAGGTGGAACAATATTATATGTCCATCGCCGCTGTTGGAGTGGTCTTAAGCGCTCCACTGATGAAAACACATGCCGTCCTTTGCGCACGACTAAGGTGCTTGCCTTCTCAAGCGCAGTCCACCAGACGACGACGTCATACGTAAGTATAGGTCTAATAACCGAACATAAAGCCAATATGTAATTCGAGGCTGGAGTCCTTTTTTGCTACCAATAGCTTTTTTGCAGCAGTATAATGCCGTGCTGGCTTTTGGAACTCTCTGCAGTATATTGGACTTCCAGCTCAATTTGCTGTATAGAATGAGGCCTAAATACTTGGACGTGTCAGAGAGCACCAACAGGGTGCCATTTATAGTTTTAGGGGAACAAAGATGGGGATTTTGTACTTCCTTGTAGAGAGAACCAGTTCAGTTTTCTGGGGGTTGACATTTTTTGGTCCAATTAGAGAGCCTAGAGAGGACACTTTGCATAAGATCCTTAAGCGTGTTGAGATGTTTTCCTGAGACAGCGATAGCAACGTCGACTGCATAGGCAATTACTTTGCACTTTTCCCTTCCAGTATTAGTAGTAGTTCATTCACCAGTAGGTTCCAAATCGCCAATCGACTTATCAATTCCAAGGCTCGTCAGTGCGCCAATAATTGCCTTTGGTTCGACATTGTTAATTGGTCCCTCAATATCCAGGAAAGCTACCAATGTGTATTTCTTACCAGTATAGAGATTTCTCAATAGTTGATACAAGTGAGTGAAGGGCCGTTTCAACCGCTTTTCCCTTTACTATACGCGTGTTGAGAGACTGACAGAAGATTTGCATTAACACCGCAGCGTAAATGGGAATCTATCAATTTCTTTAGAGGTTTCAGTAGAAATGATGAAAAAGTTATGGATCTGAGATCCTTGCGTGCTTTTACCATCAGCCTTGGGTACGAAAACCACATTTACTTCCGTCCATGACTTGGGAATGTGAGAAAAATCCAAGTTTTGAATATTACAGTTACCCATGGAAGGATTAGTTCCGCATTCTATTGAAGTTCTTATAGTTCAAAGAATTTTGTTCTTAGTAACAAGATGTGAGGAGCTGCTTAATATAGACCTAGCCGAAGTCTCAGTAAGACTCGTGACGGCATTGCAACTATTTGGAAAGTGGGTATCCAGTAAAAGATCTAGATTCTGAACTAGAGGTAGTCCACTAGCCGTCAGCTCTCTTAAGATAGCTCGGTATCCTAGGAGTCGCTGCGAGGATCTTTCTGAGCCTAGAATCCTCAGATATCTCTTCTATCATTCCACAGAAGAGTTTCCAAGAATTTCGTTGGGATTTCCTAATTTTGGTTTTATAAAATTTGAGTTATTTGTACGAGATCCAGTCAGTGGCTTCGCGAGATCGCTTGGCCAGATTAAAGAGCTGCCTGCATGTTTTTCGTCGAGATATAATCTCCTGACTCCACCAGGGTGGTCTAGGCTTCCCTTAGGATTACTTCTAGGGCAGGAGAACGACATAGCGCGGTTGAGAATCGTCGTTAGTTCCTCAACCATCGCGTCCAGTTCGTGTCTATTATAGCAAAGGGAACAGGGCAGAAGATTTCACACTATTCTTATATTTGGTTTAGTTCGTCTTCCTATTTGAACTTGAGGGAGATCGTTTATACCAAATTGAATATATCTATGATCTGAGAAGGATTTTTCGCAAGATACTTTCCAGTCTTTGACAGCATTGTAAATACTTTCAGAGTCCAGTGTGATGTCCAGGACCTCCTGTCTATTGATTGTGATAAAGCAGATACGAAATTGTTGTAACTTGTTTACAGTTTTAAACATAAATTTATTGTTCGAAATCAAAGATGTCATGCGGAAGAATTTTGAAAGCGGAAGATGGGGCAAAAATTACTTCATTCAAAGGATGTGGCCTTTCTGTTCGTGAAATTTCTAGAAAAATTGGCAGATCAAACACAGTTATCCACAACTTCTTAAGATTAGGTGAAAATCGTAAAAAAATTGCTAACCATGTGCATAATAAAAAGCTAGCAAATCGCCAGGTACGATTGATATCCGATGAGGCATTGCTTCCCAAATAAAGGCCATACTGAACTTGTCTTCTTCAAACAGACGCGTAAGACAAGTTTTAAGAACTAACCCTAAAGTTGTGTTTAAATGCAGAAAACTTTGCGCTGGTAATTTTAAATTGCTTTCCCTTAAGCCCTAATAATCCGATATAAAGGGTGGGCCAAATACAAGTTTCATTTTAAAAATGCAATAAAATGAACAAAATTAAATGTTTTCCAAGTATTATGGATTTATTATTAAGAAGAAACATTTCCATTCCAATTATGGAATACAACGTCGTTCAAGTGGCTGCCTCGGGTGGCTTCGCAGCGCATTCTGTCACTCCGATTTTCCAAGACTTTGTTGATGGTTTCGGGCTGTAACTCACGGATGGCTTGGATGATATTGACCTTATGTGCTTGAATCGTTTCCGGATTGTTGGCAAAACATCGGTCCTTCACGGTTCCCTACAAAAAAAGTTCAAAGGGGTCAAATCGCAGCTGCGAGGTGGCCAATTGCATCGCCAAGACGGCTGATAACACGATTTGGGAATTTGGTGCGCAAAAGATCGATTGTGGCATGGACTGTGTGACTTGGCGCCCCATCCTGCATGAACCAGAGGTCGTCCAAATCCATGTCTTCAATTTCAGTAAAAAGAAGTCGGTTAACATGACTCTGTAACGCCCACCGTTGACCGAAACGTTGTTCCCAGCCTCATTTTTGAAGGAAAATGGTCCAATGATGCCAACCACTCCACAATCCGCACCAAACTGTCACTCTCTGTGGATGCATTGGCATCTCGACAATAACGTGCGGGTTTTCCGATTGTCCAATAGCATACCAGTCTCACGAACTTTTTGCACCAACTTGCGTACAGCAGGCTTCATTTCGCCCAAAACTTATTTTCAAAAAAGTTTTTGGGCTACGCAGCACTCACTTTGGAAATAAGTTTTCAATATTTTTCAACGTTGTTCAAGCGTAAAGCGACTCATTTCCGCGGAGGTATGATACTGACTTTATTTCGAGCGGGAAACAGCTGTCAGTGTCAAAATAGCCTATGATTTAAAAAGAAACCACTAGATGGCCCACCCTGTATAATTGACCCCTTAGGCACGATGTGGTGTAGACTTGGGTACTGAACACAACAAAAATGTACTCGTACGTTGATTCTTTCCTTAATATTGAACTAGTTCTACGTCATACTTTGTAATCAAATAAACGTAGAATGTTAAGATGCATGTTTACCAAAAATTCGACTACCCGATTGTATTTACAAGAAACATATTCCACTTAAATTCGCATCGGCAATGTTATATTAAAAAGTTAATTAAATTCAACGAATACCTCCTTAGTACTATCTTCGAGAACCCCTGATAATTCTTTCGATTATTTCAATACGGCTATTGACTTTTCTGTTTTCTTCTTTTGAAATTGACCCACAGAACCCCTAGATATTGGTGGAATATGACATCCGAATTGTACCAAATTGTGCCTGTTATCAAAGGGGATTGCTTTCAATGTTTGTTATTGACTTCAGTCTGGACATGACTTAAGGCTACTTCAGATTTTTATTTTTTATCATTCAAAGTGATTAAAGCTAAGAAAATACACTTTTTATTATATTTTGCTTGGGATTGAAATATAAATCCCTAAGAAACATTTGCGTTATCCTTAAATCATATGCAATTTCATTTTGGCAAATTTCTTGATTGAGAAAGATTATTTTTTCCATAATAAAGGAGACAGTCTCTGGGGATTTCTCGCGAACAGTTAAAGCTCCATTTTTAGTACTATATTAATTTGGAAGTTCATTACTTGTTTCGCATTAAGGAAAGTACAGGGCTTGGCAAGGCAGTGTTGCCAAACGGAACATCAGAAACAATAATTTGGGAATTACATGGTGTGGACTAAAGAGGACTGAAAAATACACGACGAATACGACGTGACTTGTAAGTGACTTACTATTATTTTTCCAAATTACCACAAACTATTGGAAAGTTAAAATTTCAGAAAATAGGGTGCGTGCAGTTAAAGTGGGAGATGGGAAATTTTAAGGCTAAGCAAAAAATTTAAAAGCGTTATTAAATTAAGAATGGCGCTTGACTATCGCTGTTTTTTTTTAGGCTGAGAACTTAATTGAGTATTTAGCCGCATCCCCACAGCTAAAGAATATTCTCCATAAGATCTTGATTATAGAATCGGGAGAAAGATTCTTCGAACTTATTAAAAAAAAAAATTAAGCATCGTCTATGATGACTAAGGCATATACAGCGAGCCGACTCTAGCGCTTTGATCCGAAGAGTCTTCGCATCCAACCGAGAGGGACAACGCAGTATAGAGGAAGGGGACCTCAACCAACTTGAAGGGCGCAACTGGCGGCAGTCAGCCAAAGACCGAGATATAACTGGAGAGGAGTGCTGCGTTAGGCTAGGTACAACCTGGTACAACATACAGTGTTGAAATGTGTTGCGGTTTGTGTCGGATATTCCAAACGAATCGCCATTACAATTATTGTTCAGTAGGACATTCTTTGATATACATATTTTACCGATTTTCGAAAAGACTTTTTAAAATTGTCCTGTAGATACCTATCTAGCGGTGTTAGGAACACATTTTGTATGGCAAATACTATAGACTGGTTGTAAAAATAAATACCAAAATAACAGTCAATAGTGTAGAATGGTTGCCTGTGACAGTTAACGATGTAAACAAAATAGTGTTCCTGAAAGAATGTGAATAGGACTTCTGTTCGATTACCGAAAAAGGGGAATAAACAAAGAGTATTATCCGTTTAGTTATTTGGTACCTACGTGTAACACGACTAAGTCGCATACATTCGTTTCTATATAGTGAATCATTCAATAGAGATTGTATATAATCTTCTAATAACCATTGGAAGGCACACTTCCAGCATATCCGCCCATCATCGGCTTCGGCACATTGCACCAGAAGGAATGGGAAATTCATTTTCATTCAGTTGTCAGCAGTGGTGTTCGATTTTTTTTTGCACAACAACAAATCACCGTACTTCAACGTTCACCGTTGCTTTAGGCCATTTGGGCCCCATTCCGAAAATGAGAAATCCATTCAAAGGAAATCATTTCGTATTCTCAAGGAACATTGAATAGGCTGTTGTTTCAAAGGACTGAAAGAAAAACGATGTAGAAAAGGATGTTTCGAAGAGTGACATTAAAGATAGACGATTATATAGAAGTATATAATATATTTATGTATGTTTATGTTGGAAGAAAGGCGTATAGTTTTGTGCAAAGTCGGTGCTTTTTTTTTCGTGTCCTTAAATCGTCCTACTAATACATTACACTCAATTAATATCGACTTATTGGCATTTTTTGGGGGGAATGATTCATTCGGCATTAAATTTTATCTGCAGAAAATATATCTCACATCATTACTTCAAACGGAGGATTTTATCGTAAGTGCACGTGAATGGTTTTGAATTATTAAGAAAAAGATTATGGCTAAGAAACCCTAAATAGAAAAAGGTTAGTTAGGTGTTGCACAGATTTGGATGTGTTTGTGTGGATGTATTTGAAATATGCTTGTTGGCTTATGGTTGTGGTAAAATAAAAACCAAAAAGGAGGTCGACTATTTTAGGTAGATAATGTGAACATATCAACAACTTAAATCGAAAGATATGTAGGTACATATGTTTTCACCAAAAATGTATCTATATTTACCTAACCTATTATATCCCATATTATTATCCGGAAATATGTAGCAGTCGTTTACCTACATATTTATCAAACAAAATTGGGGAAGAAGAGATCGATAATCAATTATATTAGCTCCGATTTTTTTTACCCATCGAAAGTCTCCAGTCCGGTCGCTTTTCTATTTAACAGTTCGGATTTGGTTAAACATTTTAGGTCTAAGAAATATAAAGACTCAAGATATTATTGACTGTGAGAAGCCAGGCCTAGGAAATGCCATACACGTATCTGTTGTGCTAAGTATTTATTTTTAGGTTGGCAGTTGACGTTATTAATAAAAAAAAAGAGCACAGATGATTGCTCTCACTTCTATTGGAGATTTCTATGTTACTTCATAATGAATCTCGAGAATTTCCAACGTGCATTCTACTATATAATTCGTTGCCACGGATAACTGAAGAAGAAGCATTTCTTCATTACAGAATCAAGTCCAAATTGCCCCTTCTACGGACCAGCTAAATTAGTTTTTGGATGGAGTGTCCACAAACTCCAGGGGTACAGACAGTTTTATCACGCTTTCGAGGTGATGTACTAGGAGGGCGCAATAAAAGACTTTCCTCTACTTCTTTAAGATAGCGCTGTTATGTACTTGGTGGCAAGGTGTTAAACAGGAAGCAACCAAAAGGAAAGATACTTATGCTTTTAGCAATGCAAAACCAGATTACTAAACTATTATAGCTACAAAAATAGTTTTGTACATTTTGAAAAGACAATTTAGTAGCGCATACAAGTCTTAAGCACTTCGGCTACATCTGGGCATCTACAAAAAAGTTATGGCTCCTTAAACTCAAAATTTTGAAAATTTGTTGTTACAATTTTGTACTTAAAATGCATTTTTCTTAAAATTTTTACTTTATAAATTTTTATCCTTGAGAAATTTCCTAAAAATTATGTTAAGCAACTTTTTTATGTACGATTACCAGTAAAAGTAAAAAAAGATTGTAGTAAAAGCCATTTTTTGTCAAAAATGGAATACAAATAGACCCCCCTGCGCCCTGCCATACAATTTTTTATTATATTATATTATTTATTGCAGAACTTCAGAAATCTTCCCTTAAAGGGTTATACTTCTTAACTGGGACACCCCGTATTTTACACTTACTGACTCCGTAACGCTCCTTACTTTTCTTATTTTTCTTATATTCAATAAAAGTAGGCGGTGGGTACTTAAATAAATTTTGAAAATTTTAGTTTTCTCATTATTCAAATACCCACCGTCAGTGTTGCCCCCCCAACTGGTTGAAAATGTAGCGTGGCGGATTTAAAGTGTAGTAAAACAATAGGCGTGTATTACTGGAAACCTATCTTAGCAAAGTAAAGTAAAGTAGAATCAATTACAACAACTACGGAAGAGTCAAATAGAGTGTAGTTGTTGTAATTGCGTATTGAAGATTCTACACTTTACTTTACTTTGCTGAGATATAGATGTCTAATAAAACACTGTTAATATTACATATTTACTTGAAAACGCGGAAAAACACAATGTGGAAGCAATTGTTTACATAAGAAAAACAAAAAACAATTATTCAACGATCATTTAAACTTTTAATTCAAGAAGATTATTAAGAAAAATAAATAATTAATAGAATAGTATAGAATACAATATCTTATGAACTAATATTTACATATTATTTCTATAATGTGTTGCATTATGGTAAAAAAAAAAAAGTATTAGCGTTGGTTATTAATGATGAGGGTGGGTCAAAGCTCCTTCTACATGCCTTAATAATTCCTTCGATTGCATTATTGCATCCACAGTAGAAATATCTAAATTATTTCGTAAGTCGTCTTTAATTATACATATTTAAGTTTGAAAAGCATAGTTCTGCAGTTTCACTACTATGAGGCAAACTACATAGCGTTAGCATGTAATTACATAAGTTTGTAAATGCTGGCTTTAATTCGAAGTGCCTAAGGGTCAAACACAATATTCGATATAAGTTTTAATTTTTCTTTTAGATTTTTATTTTCTGAAATTTTTTGTGATTATTTTACGACTTTTCGTAAGGACTTTTAGAGGGCGAAAAATGTAGTGAAAACCCTTTGCCCTAGAAACCTGAAATTTTGCACAGAGGTTCCCTTTAAAATGTATACAAACAAAAAGGAAGGATATTTCGAAATTCAACCCTTAAAATATAAAAAAAGGAGCAAAGGTGCTAGTACACGGTATGTAGCTAGTACACGTAATTTTGACGTCAGCGTATGGAGCCAATGGCTACATAAGGTACTCATACGTATGAGGCACGATATGAGGCACTCGTGACACATACGCATTGTGTGGCTTTTCGACATTCCGTGTACTACCCTTGCACATACGACTTGTGCCAATACGCTACATAATGTCGAGTAGTGACCTGCATGGTTCGTATGTATTTTTCAATGTAATTTCAGCATTTCAGTTTGCAATACTTATACTGCACACAGGGCGATATAACTGCGGATAGCATCATCATAAACGAATAATCAACAGCCAACCGATATGTGCGCCCTTATGTAGCCACCGCGCTACATACGAAAAACGAAATGTGTGCCTTATGTGTACTCTATCTGGTGACGTCAGAGCCACATATATATGTGGCGCGCTACATACCGTGTACTAGCACCTTAATATGGGGGTCAAAATTTGTATGGGAACATTTTTATTTTTCATCCGATCGACTTAAAATTCGGTTTATGTAGGGTACCCTATATAAGAAATAAAGAAAACAAATTCCTCCGATTTTAGAAATTTGGCTTTGGGCCCGAATTATTGAAAATGATCCCAATGAGGCCTTTTTCATAAGTCACGAACCGTTCGTCGTATTAATTTGAAACTTTGAAATAAAAGATATGTACATAGGTAGTCATAAATCTAAATCAATACAAAAAAAAAAACCTGAAACCATTTTTAGACAATACTTCCCTACGTATTTTTAGATCAGTGATCTACTAACTGCTCCTCAGGTACTTTAATAGGAAGGTTTTTTTGCGATACTATTTAAATAAAAAACAGGAAACTAACTGATTGTAAAGGCGTCTCTATGTACAAAATCCTGATGGCTGCGCGAGCTAAGCCGCGTGGAGAAACTAGTCCAAATAGACTAGTTTACGTTCGGTCGTCAGTCATTTTTCTGTCGCTAAATTCTGTTGCTGAAAAAACTGTTCTCTTCCAAATTCTGTTGCAAATGTATGGGATTCTGTTTCTGCTCTATGTCACTTGGTGCCAAGGGGAAATGTTTTTTTTCCCAATGGTCAGCTTTATGTTGCTTTATGAAGAGCTGGTTCAAAGAAAAATCAGTGTTTGCTGATAGTAATAAAACAAAAAAAAAAAAAAAAAAAAACACGTGCCTCCCCGACGGGGAATTGAACCCCGGTCTCCCGCGTGACAGGCGGGGATACTGACCACTATACTATCGAGGATTGGTGATTACTCGTGGATAAAAATTTGAAATGAATAGCTCGTTCTCATTTCATTATGGAATTTTATTTTACATATTTGAATTATTCAAATAATTCGCGTTGCTCTAGCAGTCTAGCTTGAATACGAAATCCTCATTATGTAATGTATTAAATTAAACCCAGCTTTTAAAGGTTATGGGAATTGTGGGGTCATTCTGTGAGGTTTAATAGAATACGACTGGCAGAACACAACGAGCGGTGCGTTTGAAAATATTGGGCGGAAGCCAATGGGTCAAAAAGCAAACATTATGCTGTCATTGTCAAGTGTCAACCAAAATGGACGCACAAGGCACAACATACCATCAAAGATAATATCGCTATTGACAACTCTAACTTTGAGATATCGATAGTTTATAACTTATAAAGACTGACGCAACAGACATAAAATTATAAATCAAGCAAATAATCACATGAGGATGCGAATGGGACCCCTGCCAATGCCTGTTTCTTTGCCCTAAACCCTAAAGAATCCATTTCAGTAGTTAGGGCTTGATAAGAAAGCTCTATGTAATATGGATGTTACCGAAATCGGATGAAGATATTTATAGAGTTCTTAAGTGTTACGCTAATTCTAAGATTTGACCAAGTAGAATATTCGTCGAATTCAAAAATTTCAAACGAATAATCGACTTACATTCTCAGTTTCGAGGGAAGCTCTTATCAAATGTTTCAAAAAGTTTTAGCTGTCAAAAATAATGCATTTTTTGTTTTAATTTGTTATTTCTTTTGAAATATGTATATTCGCTAATAATACTATTCACAGAGAGAGGTGAATCGAATTTATGAATCGAAAACGGCAGCAATACTGGGGAGGGACTTTGGTAACTTTCTACTGTTCACATGAATGCAATTGTTCAATACAATTCAGATCCGCTTAATGTTGCGGATTTGTCAATTGTTGTGCTGTATGTCGTATGTGGACGTGGTATGTGTATGTCGTAATGTCTAGTGCCTGGATGTTGAAAAATGTCTGCGTCGTAAAATGCGAGTCAAAACAAATTTGAATAAATATGCTTGATGGAAATAATGGATATTTTATGTGTCTAGATTTCGAACAACAAAAATCGATTTAAGGATTTCCTTCCTCTATCCTTCCACAATCCATATTGCTTTTAATTTAACAGCATAAAACAATTAGGTAAACAAAACGAAAATTCACAAAATGTTGACATTTAATTAAGAGCTCTTTACGTAAGTGTCAAATGTGATAATGCAGTTTATTAGACGGATAGCAGCATGGAAGGTGGCATTGACTTATTATATATGGACTGCTAGTAGACGTCTTCGCGTTGGTTCCAACATAACCACTAGCCCTCTTGGTTCGGAGCGGAATAATTTGGAAATTCACACTTTTTTGTAGTGGCATCTATTGTTAACAATGACGCAACAATTTGAATTTCAACCGTTTTACTTGCCAAATCCACTAACGCCCTATAGGTGTCTCTAGCATTCTATGGAGAAATCAAAGATGGTTGTGATCATTGGCTTCGTTTTCCAATGCCATTTCACTTATTTTTCGCTCCGAACCAAGAGCGCTAGTTTATGTTGGCGTCATTTTCTGGGCAAAATTTGTATGAACTGACATTTCACTAGCAGTCCATATATAATAAGTCAATGGAAGGTGGTTTCAGTGAAAGGGATTCGAATATGCGACTGACGCGAATAGGAGAACCGGGCTGTCCTGAAATCTAACCATAAACTCAATTCAATTGAATCTAAGAATACAAGGGGAAATGACCAACATGAATCTGGATCAAAATCTTATGTATACGACCTACTTATAATGATCTCGAACAACTTTCCATTCGATTCGAATTGCAGAATAGAAGTGACAGAAATTTGACTGATGTGATGTGTCTGAGTTTTGTTGATCCTGATTCATTATTTATCAAGTGAACGGTTTGTTCAGTTGACTTTTATGGAGATGTAGCCAGCAAATCTAATAAAGAATTACTCATTTAACATTTAAATTGTGGCATCAACGACTAATCTAGTTTTTGCATTCATGTCCAGCAAAATCTAGTGGGAGCAGAAACTAACAATTTTTTCCTAAGATTGTGATATTGAGTGCGAATTAAAGTTGTAAGTACTTAAGTACAACATTACGTACTTACTTACTTAACGGGCTCCCGACCAGCGATGACACTTTACTCCAATTGGAGTAGATCTACTTCACTCTTTCAGAAATTTCAGAAATCTACTCCCTACTTCACTTATTTCTAATTTCCCATTATCTACTCCAATTTCAAATTTGTAATCAATTTCTTTATTTTGTTTAATAAAAAATATTTCACAATTTTCTAAAAGTTTTTTAGGTCATTAATGACAAATAAGTAGTATGTAGCCACTTTATCGATTAATTTATTGGAATTTATCTGGACAACTGTTAGCCCCAGATAAAACTATGTAGCTAATAGAATATGTGTCTATGCTTATAGGTAGAAAGCGTAATGATCAGTTAAAACGAGACGAAATTCGAAACATAAAATAGGTAAATATTTCAGGTTCTTATAATGTTAAACCAAGATTACCTTCGAGGACTTGCAGTCCTAGGAAGCTTTCTATTACAATGATCTGCACGATCTAACAAACCTAGACTTTCGAAATCCCCTATGCTTCATTAGAAGCTCAAACTGGTTCAACGAGTAGGACGAAACTTCTTCTAGATTCATGTGGTATCACAAGACGGGACCTTATAATGGTCGAAGTGTATCGGCCTTTTGTCGGCAGCTATTTCAACCTAATCTAACCAT
Organism: Cheilosia scutellata; assembly: GCA_955612985.1. Classification (NCBI taxonomy): domain Eukaryota; kingdom Metazoa; phylum Arthropoda; class Insecta; order Diptera; family Syrphidae; genus Cheilosia; species Cheilosia scutellata. The sequence continues at coordinate 48,936,178 of OY015313.1, read as the reverse complement.
GTATGAAATATTGGTTTTAGTTCTAGGATAGAATAGTTTGGGGACTTAGGCCCGAGCCATGCCCCATCATTATATTCGCAAAATGCAAACATTTCGGCGTTGAAAAAGGTATATGCAATGTACATTGACGCTTTTTGAAAATCTACTCCGGTTTTTTTCCCATCTACTCAACTTTTTTAGCCAATTCTACTCCAGACATTTTTTCAGAAGTGGCATCGCTGCTTCCGACCCGTGAAGAGTATCTGCCTGAGACACTGCAGCTTTCCAACCTCTATGATCCCGGGCACGCTACTTCCAGTATCCGCGATGACTTGATTTTTGAAACGGAGGTTTGCTCTTCCTTGTCTTCTCGAACCTGAGGGCTGTGTTTTGAAGATCGTATAAGGTGGAGCATTATTGTGCATCAGTGGCGTGGCGTGAATAATTTTAAATGGTAAGTCGAAGTCGAAATCTATCAAAATGTCGAAGGGAAGATGTATTACTTATCTATGTGTACAAAACCTTCAGTTAATTTTTTAAAGCCATACAATCGAAAACTCCAGGAAGAAATTAAATTAATAAAGATATTTTTCCATCTTGAGTGCAAAACTTTCATATTTCGTGTAAACGTGATTTATATCATGTCTTATAATAGTGTCCTTTATTTCTACATAAAGGTTCTTTAAATGAGTGTTTAAATCGAGCATTCGGGGTTTTTGTGGAGGTCCAGCAAAATCATCTACTTACTCTTTGAAACATTTCTTCAAACGTATTTAGGTATGAAGATCATAGCCAAGACTGAAAACACTTGATTTCTCACTTAGCGACTTGTTTATAAACTTTATAAACACATCAGTTTGTTTATTTTTTAAAAGATACTTACAAAATTCACCAAATAACTCGGAAAAAAGCGGGTTATTTTATTGCATAAGAAAGCGGCCTTTGAAGTTTGAACAGAGGGTACTCACCTCAGAAAAACTCAGAAAATCATTAACTAGGTAAAAAGGGAACTCACGCCTCGCCTGACGGACCTACTACATCACAGCGCAGCGATAGGATAGGTATAAGAGATACACACACAATTCAAACTCACCAAATAACTCGGAGAAAAGCGTATTATTTTCCAGAAATACTCAATTACACCACAGCGCTGCGGTAAAAGATACACACAAAACCCACCAAATAACCCGAAGAAAAGCGGGTTATTTTTTTGCATAAGAAAGCGGGCGTTGAACAGAGAGGACCAAACTCAAATAATCGCAAGTGTACAAAAGGGAAAGGAGACAAATTTGTTCTATCCACTGAGAGATTTTATAATCCGTACCAGAGATGATAATTTACTTCATATGTAGTAGATCTACTTCATTTTTGAATTATTGTTCATCTGCTACGTAGCAACTTATTTCTACTTCGTTTATTTATGGTTCAAAATATCATTTAAAATAGACAATATTGATCAATTTGACTCTAAATAAATAATAAATATCAAAAAAAAAAAATGTGTCATGTAATGCACTATAGAATATCATATATGTGCTTCTGTCACACTATACATCCATCTATACTTCTATAGAGCGCATTATCCCATTGAAGACCTAATTTTATCATTTTGAGCATTTCGCCAAATGTCTGCTTCGTTTTTTGTAAATCTACTTCGTTTTTTCGGGCAATTTGCTACCTTTTTTGGGTTCAGCATTATCATCCCTGATCCGTACCCGACATATTTCGTGCAGGGTTCCCAGGTATTAAGAAAAAAAATCCCCTTTTCTTAACACCAAAATGACTTTTTTTCCCCTTTGAAAAACAAAAAAATCCCTTTTTTGTCCCCGAAGAAAAATATCTTTGCGTAGGTACTTAAAATCGATCCGTCTCGCCCAAAACGACTTTCATAGGAAGGGATGTGTGGCCCATTACACGAGCATGACTTTCATTCACATGAACGACTTGGCTTTACTCAAAAACAACGTCTCATTGCAATGAAATAAAGTTTGACAGGAATAATGAAATCGAAAATACAAAAATTTTATGGTAAAGCCAAAGCGGACGCCCGCTTCCTCACTCTACCAACGCAAATACCAAAGGAAGATTTGTATCGAAAGCGCTATGGTTTCGAAAAAGAACCTTCATGCCCATGCGAGAATTCTATTTCTGAAAGTGGATTTTTCGTCCATTTTCTATATGATCTACCTATCTCCTTTCTATACTCACTCAAAATCTACCTGTCTTTGACACGACGTTTTGGTAAGGAGTGTATGGCTAGGCCATGGTAATAGTTTAATGAAATGTCAAAAGAATGAATGCATTCAGAAACCAAACAAAAAAGTGAGATGTTGCATGGGCACGTTTCTTGAGCATGGTTGTTTTTGTAGGTTGTTAACATTTATTCATTCTAAAAAATTCCCTTACAAACTGTTTTTGATAGGATTTTAAGAGTTTTCCCCTTTTAGGATTTGTTTCCCCGTTTTTATCCCTGTCCCCTTTTTTTCCCTTTCGTCTTAAAAAATCGGCAAAAATGGTGATTTTCCCCTCAACCTGGGGACACTGATTTCGGGTTATTTTTATTTTAGCTTTGGTTTTGGGTTATGCTCAGAGAGTGTGGGCAGTTCTAATACTAATGATAAAGAAGGCGAAGTGTGTGTGTTTCCGTGTGTGCTTGAAAATAAAGTTCAATTGAGTTGCTTGTAGTGTAGTCGGGTCGGGGTGTGTAGGTGTAGCTTGCGCAAATGAATAGATACATATACATAATTATATCCCGTGGGTTTTATGTTGCTCGTTTTTAAGTAAACATTGTTGTGTAGCTGAAACTGAAACTTTTAAAAGGTAACCCGGTAGGAATCGGGTTATATGGACACCACGCCACTGTTGTGCATTCCCTCGATGTGGCCGAACAAATGTACTCGACGTGTTTTGGATTTTTGGAATACACCTAGATACATCTACATCGAAAACAAAAAGAAAATCATCAAATCAATTTAATAAATACTTAAATAGTTATTAATATTTGCCAGCCCCTTTAGTATACTGAAGATAGTCACAAAATTAGGACGAATTGGCGAAGAGCCAAGTTGGCAGAACAGTGCAAAGTTCGAACTGTTGGTGAACTATCAAGATGTAACCATTATAAAATTATAGATTCAAGAAGAGTGCATTTTGATGAAATATCTGTACAAAGCTACTGAAAAGGTAATTTAGTTAGACATGTTTATTTTAAGTTTAGAAACGTAACCGAAAATGTGTAACATCGTCACATCGGTTCGCGAACGCCTCGGCTTCAAGAGTATTTCGCCAACACAATGGGAATCAGATCCACGATAATTGGGTTACACCTGGGTGCTACCAGGTATAATAACATCGTCAAAGGTCCAGCGTTACTTTTATAAGATCCCTCAGGAGAAAGTTCCTAAACTCAGTTCAAACGGTAATATGTAAGAACCTTGAATATTTACGTCTCTGTAATTATTCAATCAGCTTATTTACGGGTTTAGTTTGTCCATTTGTATTGGCGCTATTCTACGATACCCGGAGGCCCAGAGCTTAGCTTCAATGAGGGCCGAGGCCTGTGCTAATGTCTCTAATACATACATACATACATACATACACCTAGATACATCTACATCATAGAGTTCGCGGTTGTATCTTCTTCTCCTTTCGCCCTCCTCGCACACAGGACAAAATCCGTCGAAATAATTTTCTTTCGTCCAGCACTTAAAGCAAAACTGGCAAGAAGGGGCTCTTAGAGCATACATTTCGACCTTTGAGTTAAAAGTTTTGAACCCAATTGTTTTACCAAACCGAAGTTGCGGGTGTCATTCGTGGAGTTCATGTTTACTCCGATGGACAGATTATTGTTTGTTTGTTGATAGCATGAAGGTACTTACTAATTTCTTGTCCTCATTTACTTCAAGGCCTACGGAACTGTTGGTGCTAATGGGGTTTGACTAGAGACTAGACAGTGTCTACTGTTAATACACTAACTTCGGCGCTAGACCTAACAACTCTCGGGTATTTTTTGCAATAGCATTGCAAATGTGCTTGCTGATGTGCTTTTGTATATTTTATAAAAACTGAAGTATAAAATGTGTCAGAATTCAAGAAAAAAGTGGGCCTTACCAATAATCTGTTTTAACCTTCAACTTAAATATTTTGGCGGTCATAATAGATAATTTTATATGAACATTTCCGATAAATTGTGAGTTGCTAAAATTTAGCTTGTACTGCACAATGAAAATGCTTATTAGTACCTACTACGCATTGTCTTGGACTTGTTTAATTTATTTTACTATAGGTATTATGCTGTCTTAAGTATAAAAAAAGAAAACATGTATGAGAAATAAATAAAATAAAAGTTTTTTAGACAAATAAATTTGTCAGACGCAACCAGACTTAAGCCAAGATCCATGGTCCCCATAACAACTCGACTATGGTTGTCTTTCCCGCAACCGTAATCTCTCGCCCATATAATACAAACTACACACAATTACATTCTTGACAATTACTTCACAAAAATAGTTAAAGCTGAATTGTTGATTTATGATAATTTTACTTAATGCGGATGTTCTCAAATCCTTTAGGGGATTTAGCATCAACAGCATATCTATCTGAAATAAAAAAATATGTATCCTTCCGTAGAATGTATAAATATTTTAACTCACGTCCATCTGAATAGAGCTATTATTAAGCAATTCCTTTCTGCTATTCAGAAGAACTATATGCTGCTGGAATTTATGTTCAGCATCATCTAACCTATCCGACAGTTTTCCAATGACATAAATATCATACGAAGCCAACATCGAAAGTGGGAAGTAGATGCAAAGAGTTACTAGCAGCTCTGTTCTTCCCCATAGTTTTGTCAATATATTTTGTGTTAAGATTTCATATAAAATTGCTATATCGCCGAACATTCCAAAATATTTGCAAAAAATAAACTTGGTAAAGAACTTGTCTAAAAAAATCTTGACTTTGTGTATTCGAAATGAAATCGCTATAAGTTTTTTTATAGTTCGAGAGGACTCTCGTTTCCCACTCTGCGAACTGTTTACTAAAACTTCATTCATTTTCAAATAGAAGCAAATCAAAATTAATTGAATGTAGAAGTAACTCCAGTAAGTAAAATCGCAAAGCATTTGGCCATACTCATATGCGATACCAAATACGAGGGCGAACAATGTTTCACGTGTAAAATTAATGGCGCACACGATGCATTTCATCACGACAACCCATCGAAAATCTGATTGATAGTATACGGTTGAATCAGTCTCTGCTTCAATTAGATGGAAAATTTGTATCGTCTCGTTGAAGAAATATCCCAAGAGCTGACCGTACTGAATGTAGTTCAATGAAAAAACGATTATTGTTATCGCTTTACTGAGAATATATCCAGCTGTAAGACATTGCCATTGAGCTTCAAATGTATTTTCTTTCCAAGGCTGTAATAGATTGCGCATGGAGTAAATAAAATATGTATTGTATACTGCTAGTATTAGGTATAAGATTCTGGTGACATGATATTGATATTTTGAATAATTCTCAAACTTTCCACTGCTCGGAGAGTATTTTAAATGCAAAAATCCGAAATATCTCATAAGTTTAAATAATACGTTTAAATGGCAATTAAATTTGTGTCCCGAAAATGAATAATCCATTTTTAAAGAGGGTTTTCGCAAAACTGAATTTTGTTTTTTTCCATTCCAATTGTCAAAGCAGTGAACACATTACGCGTTCATTATTTTAAGGGTGTACTTATTACTAATTCATGTGATTTGGCCATTTATATTGTGTTGCCACTGCTGAATATGGCACATACCAATAATTCATAATTTTCATTTAAATTAATTAATAATCATCACATACCCTATATATACCCTATCATGCTATACCTACCTATAATGTACCAAAAATATATGGTGATGAGTTATGTATGATGACTCTTTATGAAATAAGACCTTATAATTTTCCAATTGAATCTTCTTTGTAAGTCACGCACACTTGTGATTCACAATAAGATTTGCATATTATATATAATATTACTAAAAATCATTTTGAACCCTAGCTAAATTTAAGCGAATCCATTTAGCCAAGCGGTACGCTGCTTCAGCTAGAAAATCTAATTTTCATTTCAGACTGTACTGTATGTATCTGTCAAAATTTAGCGCTCCCATTAATGTTTCGGGTCATTTCCTCAAGTAAAATTTTGACAGATTGTATTGTTTTTGCGTTGCGGAAAAGTAATAAGGATGCGTTTTTTTTAATGAATACCTCGACGAGGATTAAGTGAAAAATTCGAGATTTGTTCGTGTCGATGAGTTTTTGAAAAAAGTTAGTTTTAACGAACAGCTGTTTTCAGTGACACATCCACAACGCACTCCATGTCAAAATTTAGCTGGGGTTTTAGCTAGTCTTTGGAGAGAAAAACTGGAGACCAGTTAAAATTTAGTTTCGCTCGAGCTGCGTACTTAGCTTTATCATAAGTAGGTATATTGTTAGTCACAATGGATAATTTTATATTAACATTTTCGTCATTGTGATTTTGTAAAACTGGGCACTAAAAATGATCATTTATTGAGCTATTGTCATTTTCAAGGGTTAGGTTTAGTTCCACATATTCCACGTATTCTGCTAGAAGATGGAGCCTCACTAAAAGGGGTTAATTTAAAGCGGAAGTCATTTCATAGCAGCTGGTTCTGAAGATTGGTGGTGCGACGCTTTATTACCTTCACAATGTAGGCAGCGTTTGCTTTGAGATTTTTATAATACATCTCGGGGATTCCTGATTCTACGTGAATGGCATAGTTAGACCTTAGGGACTTTTGTATAGGAAGTTTGAAAATACATTTAAAGAAGAAGCGTTGTAGGCTTTCAAACTGTTCGATTTTTTTAAACCCGAAGATTTGATTTACATAACAAAGGCAAACGTTAATGGTGGCATTAAATGTTTTAAAATTGGATGTTGTGTCAAAATGTTTGTTGCAATAAAGTCTTGACCACATGAGGTTTATTGCTGTTTTTGCCTTATCTATTTTATCCTCCAGATGTGGACGCAAATCGAGATTTTGGGCTAGTAGGAGAACTAGTTATTGAAATTTATCAACGACCTCAATAGGTTCACCGACCAGTTCTGGTTCTCATTCTGTAATCTTCTGATGCGTTTTGGAATGGAAAGGAGATGTCTTGAAAATCATTATTTTTTACTTTGCAGTGTTGATTTTCAGTTCCCCTTCCCAGCTATCGCAGTACTGCTTTAATTTATTAGTATGCAGTTGCACTGTATGAGGGTTATCTGTAGGGATAACGAAGTCATCCGCATATAGCAAGACTTTGATGGCGGCGCCTCCCATATAGCAACACCACCAGGCAAGTATTCATGGACAACGTCAATAAAAAGCGCGAAAAGAATGTGGCCGAGAACGCAGCCTTGAGGTACACCAGAATCAGTCACAAAAAAGTTAGACATCTCCTTCCCATTCCAAACAGACTCTAATACATTTTAAGGAAATTTGTTGATACACTTGAACTTATAAATAAGTGAATTTCTGTCGACGGTGTCGAAAGCCGCCTTAAAATAAAAAAAAGGCATACAATTTTTCTTTCTTGCTAAGAATCTATTGGCTATTGTGACTAGACCAAAGATTTGGTCAATCACCGTAAGTCCAGCTCGGAGACCCCCTTGAAAAACACTGAGCCGATTATTACTTCCCACCCAGCTTATTAGACGGTGATACAAGATCTGAGAAAAAAAAGCTAGATAGAAGAGATATACCCCTATAATTTTTGAGCTAAGGCGCTATCACCCTTTTTGAAATTTGCGAAGATTAAGAATTTCAGGAAAATATTCGGAATGTCTTCAGTTATAAAGATTTTATAAAAAAAAAACTATTAAACTTACTTATACTTATTGGGCTCCCGACCCGTAAAGAGTTTCTGCCTGAGACACTGTAGCTTTTCATCCTCTACGATCCCCGGCACGCTGCTTCCAGTTGTTCAGACCAAGCGCTCTGGCATCCGCAATAGCTTGATCTTTGAAACGGAGGTTCAGTCTTCATTGTCTTTTCGAAAAAAAATATTAAAACACAGTTCAAAAAATGTTCAGTGCCATATTTATAAAACTGAACTAGTCTTTATTAATTCTTCTCATTTCGCAGAGCAATTTCTTACTCGGTCATAACTATAGGTAAATCCAGTTCGTTTATAGTGATATTCGGGAGTGCATGGTTCGGTTAGGGGCCGGACATTACAGATGGGAACTCTATCTCCATGCAACTTACTTTGCTAGGAGGACATAATAATGGCTGAAATAGTTAACAGTTGGTTGAAAATGTTTGAATTTAGCATGTCCTGGTGGCGCGGCGGTTTGCCTTCGGGTAGGAAGGTGACCGTAGCAGTCTACCCCCTGCCTATTGCCTCTGACAGTTCATCACTGAGGAGAGAGACTGGTACATGGCAGACATGGGTGATTGAATTAATCCGTTCTTCTGCTTGACAAAAAAAAAAAGTCTATGGAGGGATTGTCTACTGAAAAAGGGTGAGGGCAACTGTAGCAGTCTGCCCCCCGTTTATTTCCTTTGACAATCCGTCCACGAGACAAAGACTGCTGCTGACAAGAAGATCTTGATTGAAGCAAACCATGTATGATCAGTGTTGCCACTAAAAAAAAGTGAATCCGGTAAAATCTGACCGAAAGACCGGATTTTTATTTTCTAAATCCGGTCAAAAATTCTGGTAAAAAGTTAAAATGAAACCTGAAACCCGGTCAAAAAGAGAAAATACCTATACCATTATCGATGTTTAGAAAACGTGTTTATAATATGTGAATCTTGATTTTATGAACTTGTTTTTTATTTCGTTTGTTTAAAATTTACTGAAACTAATTTTTCATTTTATATGACATGTTTTAAGTTCTGGAATACACTTTTAGTGCATGGCCATACACTCCTTCCAATGAACGTCGTGTCAGGTAGATTTTGAGTGAGTAAAGGAGAAAGGTAGATAGCATAGAAAATGCACAGAAAATCCACTTTCAGAAATAATTCTGGCACGTTCTTTTTCCCACCATTGTGCTTTCGATACAAATCTTCATTTGATATTTGCGTCGATAGAGTGAGGACGTCAAAAACGGGCGTCCACATCGGCTTAACTATAGAATTTGTTTGTGTTATCAATTTCACTATTATTTTACCTGCCAAATTTTATTTCTTTGCAATGACGCATGGTTTTTGTGTGTAGCTAAATCGTTAATGGAAAATGAAAGTCATGGGAGGGCGTGTATGGCCAGGCTATGTACTAAGGCCGTGTGTCAATTGGGCTAAATAATTATTCTCGGATAATTTTCTGACACTTGAAAAGAGTAGTTCACCAAACTCCAATCTTAGATTTATCGAATTTCACACTTTAATTAATTGAAATTCATTGTTTAATTTCCTCTTCAAAATTCTAGCAAAAGAATTTATTATTTAGCTCCCGGAGCAGAATTCCATGCGTGATGTTGTAGTCCCATTATTCGCATTAAATTGGTTTCTGTTTGAACTTGGGAGCATGTTCGCAATGTATGGCAAAGTTATATTCAAATTATAGAAAGCTATCTATAGTCAGGAGGGCAATTTTATTTTATTTTCCAGCCAAAAAAGGGTTTTCCGGTTAAAAACATTTTTCGTTCCGGTCAAAAAACGGTTAGGCCGGATTTCAAAATTTTCTCCGGTCAGATAACCTAACCTAACCTCCGCTTGCTACTTCTGACAGTCCGCTCTGCTCTACAACTCGACGTCCAAAGGGGTTGACAGTTTGTCTTCGGGAAAGACGGATTGGTATTTTGTTTCAATAGGTAATTGTGTGTTGATGTCTCAGTGAAGCCAATTGGACTTTGTAACGAAGTTGCTGATGCAGCAGATATCGGTTCGAGACAGGTCGCTCCGGTCTTCGAAGAAATATGCCCCTAAGGTAGCCCTACGCATAGGTGGCAAAAGCTAAGTGCATACTGGTATTGCAATGGATTGGATACCAGACATAAAAGTTTGCTGAAGTGTGAAGCTAGTAATTCTACGCCGACTCTTGATAGTGCTTTTAGTTTACAGTGACCTAACTGACGAACTCTACTTACCACCAAAACGCTTTTAAGCAGCAGCAATTGCTAAGCTCCACAGCAACTCTTTTGAAATAATTATTTCTTTTATTTTCTTGCTACAATTGATAATATTTAACAGATCGTTCTTCGTTTTTCGGAAAAGATTGAAATAAGAGAAAGGTTTCTTCTCTGCCGTATGTATTGCCAGTCGTACCATTCTTCTTGAAACTTTTTTTGAGGGTATCTGCTTTGGGGTCAAGCGTTTTTGATAACTTCGGACCCAACAATATCGTATACCTATAGCTTGAATTGAACTACACTTCCTATTAAATTATATTAAAATTATAATAGCAAGCCTTTGTACTCTCGACAACAAATTTCTAGAATTTCTTCTCCTGTTTAATTAATAGGTATAGAATAATTGCACAATTCGCTTAATCAGAAAACTTCGACTAATTAATAAATCGGAGTCCACAGATTTAAAATTGAGTCGATTTGTAATTGCAGTTTTAAGCAAATTCAAAAGTTACATCGAATCCAGTTACTGGAATGTCTCAAAAACCAAAAATGTTTGTGCATTCCTATCAAAATACAGATATTTATACACAATTTAGACGTATCTAAACCGCAACTTTAAAAAACGAAATGTAAATGTGAATCAACCTCTTAATTTCTGCATTTGCAAAGCAAAGCGGAACTTTCTGATCCAAGAGAATAGTCAACACACAATGAAATAGTGAACCAAGGACATTCATTTCAGTTTCAAGAAATAGGTACCATGCCACAAATTTAAATAGGATTTATTTCTAAAATTGCGCATGCTTTGGTAACATTTATTAAATTTTAATGGCAATTGAGAAAGTTGGATAATTGTTTCCCTGCCTATTGATGCATAAAGTATGATTGACTATTAAGTTATAAACGTTTGCATCCCAAATAAAAATTACAAACTTTTTATCTTATTATATTTTCAGCAGGTCCCGTGATGACTTTACCGTCTACTTTGCAGACCATTTCATATTCCATGCCAATGTACTGATATAAAATCTAAGGAAATTGATGTCTCCGAATACAGAACCAAATCATTTCAACAATGAAACTTAGTGTTAGCGCGTATCGCGCACATGCATCTGCACATAAGAAGATTCTATCAAATAGTTACCATTCACAACACAATTACGGCAGTACATCGGCATCGGCATCCACACCAACTAATTTTTTTACGGTAAGTGTATCTACTTTAACATTTATACATCTTTCGTGACTCGTAAGTATCTAATTACTAATTCATATTGGAGTTGGATAATTAGCTAATTTCGTTTAGGTATTTACTTTATGTGCCCGTCTGGGATCTGAAACGGAGTTCGGTTTATAATGTAATTCATTACAATCACGCCAAACCCACAAGGCAGATAGTTATTTATATAAACACTGTGAAGGTACGAGTAGACCGGTACGATGACATCTCTGATGTTTTAGGGAAAGTTTACCTGCTCCTTATTTAACTTTTGAACTTTGTAAAGGTGCTCGAGTTCAGTATCATTTTATTTTGCATAAATTGCTAGAATCCTCCTTCAATTCTTATCTACGCTAAAGCTGTTAGCATTGAGATTTAATGCAGTTGTTTTGTCGTTACCCATCGGGCTTAATGGTAATCATTAAATAAAAAAACGGCTTCGGGAGTAGACAAATAAATATTAGCAATGGGAGTAAAAGTAAATACAGAATAAAATCATGTTGGATTATACTGTTGATGTGTAGTAGACCTTTAAGGCATATACGGTGGATATATATATTATTGTTTATGCTTAGAGGGGCTATTCTCTCATAGGACATCGCATATGCCTATAATACCTACTTTCAGTGCTGTGTGTTTACTACAGAACAATGCCACGTCTTCGAGGAAAGGAAATTTCGGCCGACGTACACGGAGTACACAGTCAGTCTGGACACATATCGGTTAAATAGAACGGCTGTAGAACAATTGACGGCAACAGTAAATCCCACAATGATGAAACGAAAATATTAAAATGTCAAATGAGACTTACTACATATTATATTGTTTATCGGAAAATCAAATGTTGATAAAAATATTGATGAACACGCTAATAGCAGGCAGGACAAAGTCTGCTGGGTCCGTATAGTATCATACTCATTTTTTAAGGCATTTTAGGTCCACTTACCAAAATTCAAGGTTTAAGAACTCATCAATGTCAAGATAGTTTTTTTTAAATAATTCGATTTTATGCTTGGTGCCACGCCTCGTTTTCAAATAACACTAGCATTCCGCAAAGTGCATCAAAGTTCAAAATTTTATAACTTGAGTTTCGAGAAATATAGCGTTTGGAATGTTTCTTTTTGTGTGGGAGGTGTCACGCCCAGGTTTTAGTGATATACGATTTTGAATGTTTTTTTTTTTTGTATCGGCGATGCCACGCCCCTTTGTTGAAACTCCGCCAACATCAAGTCAAAAACCTTCGCGGGCGTGCGTGCGTGGAATTGACGGTTCTCTCTTGAGAGCCATTTAATCTCTTTATACAAACTGTAAAAACAGCGTTCGTGTAAACGGCGTTAAATCAATGCATCTCACCGTGGGCATTGGACTTCGCCAGGGGGGGTGTCTTCGTCTTGTCTCCTTTTCATTACTTATATGGATTAGATGTTACAGCGCAGTTTTGGCGAAGAACGTTTCGAATTGGGAGATCTGAGGATAAGTCATCTGCTCTTCGCTGATGACTTGGTCATCCTTGAAGGGCCTTGGGTCCTCGCAGACTTAACTTCAACGCGCATCTGAACTGATGGTCGTCTCCAGAACGCCTGTTCAATACACTCTGCGGGTTAGTGGAGTCCCATTAAAACAGGTGGAGAAGTTTAAGTATCTCGGGGTCTTATTCACGAATGATGGAAGGAGCAATGCTGAGTTTTCCTGTAGGATTGGTCAGGCTGTGAAAATTTTGAGACAGCTCGGCAATTCTGTTATCAGGAGGACTGAACTTGGTGTCAAAGCTAAGTTGTCAGTCTTTAATTCGGTGTTTGTTCCAACTCTTACCTATGGTCATGCTCATGACTCATGCGAAGTTTGGGTAAATGACCGAAAGAATAAGATCGCAAATACAAGCTGCCAAAATGAGATTCCTTTGTTGTATTGTTATTTTTATGTTAAGATACATCCTATTATTTTTCTTCAATTTTTAAATCGGCTATATGAATTTTCGTTTTTTATATCTGCTGTTTTTATATACCTACATTTTTTTTTTTTTTGTTATTATCTTCATTTTTTTTCTGGTGGCGCAGCAGCGCAGTGGTTAGTGCGCTGTACTTGGGGTTAGGGATGCAACATCGCTCATAAAAACATTTTAAAAGTGAAACATCGATGTCGAAAACATCGGTGCTTACGATCGATACATCGATGTTTTTCCGATGTTTTATAAATTGATTTTTTTAGAAGAACTAATACACATACTATATTATGCAGATATTTGCATTGCCCCTGGACTCACACTTATTTAAAACTTATCAAAATGGCCCCTTTTTCAGTTTAAGTAAGATTTTATCATTTATTAAACGGAAAATAGTGCAAAAAATAATAAAAAGTGCGAAGCACCAATTATATTATGTACTGAACGCTGCCGTTTTATTTTCGTCAATAAACGCATACATCTAAACCATCCAAATCTAGAACTCAACAATTTGTCAGAAGAAAGAGATCTTCTTTTTTTATTTCGGAAAGACTAACAATGCCTTTTTTTTGGCTCGAGTAACCTTTTAAAACCTCGTTTTGAAATTTTTCTGGGTCAACATTGGCAGTACTTATTATAAAACATCGTTCATAAAATATCATTCACCAAGAACGATGTATCGATATTTTTACGGGTCTCAAATTTTTTTGAAAACATCGATGTATTGTTTGGATTCCTAGCTGGACTACTGTGCGAGGGCTCGATCCCCGGAAAAACACAAATTACAACTCAAGGTTTTTTCTACTGCGCCACCTCTCGCGAATGTATGACAAACATCCGAGAGTATAACTGTCCTGAAAAAGCTTCTCAATTCAGCCGTTCGGACTCGGCATAAAATTGTAGGTCCTTTCCATTCGTCCCAAAAATAGAAACTCACACAAATGAATGGTTGCGAGAAGCTAGGCCTAGGGTGCCTACCGCCTGTTGTGCCACCTATTTATTTATTTATTATCCTCTTTTTTCTTATATTAGGGGATTTTCTATTTATCGTTTTTTTCACGTTTTCTTATAACCGTATATACAAACTACCTTCCAGCTGACAGATTCTATATTCCCAATTTAATTTCTTCTCTTTATTTATCTAATTTTGGTTGCAAATTGCAACCTCCAGTTGTCAATTTCACTTGATTTAATCGGCAGATCTGTTATATATTATGGACGCTTTTAAGGATTAACAAAATGGACAAAGCGTGTCTGAATCAATCAAATATTAATTTTACTTTTATATATTAAGAATTGATTACCTATCATACTTCCACAACTCTGAACACTGGAACTATTCCGTACATATGCCAGATGTATAAATATCTGACATTTGATTTTTATTTTGGCTTCACTTTGAAAGGTTATAGGCCAATTTAAATGGGCCTATACGTAAATTCTTTATGCAATATGTACTATAAATAAACGGAGGGTATATAAATGTTATTACATAGGGTTATATCTATGTATGTAGGTACTTTACTTCAAATGAACCTTTTGAATTAATTATATATACTGAAAATATAAAACTCCAGTACATGGATCTTGTAGGTAATGTAGAATTATTCAAAATAGATTCCCGAAATCTAATCTGAGTAGGTACCTACACGCGATTGTCAGATCGTATAATATTGACAGATCTGGCGATGCTCTGACAATGGCTGTAAATAAGCTGTCAATATAGCCCACTATCATACAATGCAAAATTGCCCGTTCACACGATTGTAAGATTTTGTCTCTAAGTCTATAATTTCATTGTCAAATTAAGGTGTGATAATGGTCTGACAGTGACTTTTCTGACATTATTGTTAAGTTGAAATTGTGAAATAAATTGTGTGTTCACATGGTTGAAGTTTTTTTCATTGTTCGTTGACAATATCGTGTGTACTGTACGTGTACACTCTACATTATGTCGATTTCTATTGGTCAAGAAAAAACAATTTTTCGGATTCAGAGCAGTTTTTCTGCTCTAGAAATCAGCCGTCTGTCAATCAGAGGCGGACTAAGAGGCATCCGGGGCGGTGAAACAATTGAAAGTATTTAGTCAGATTAGTCAACCTGTTTTGGATCATTGTTGATCTTAGATAAATCTTAATTAATTTTAATTGTTAAATAAATTCTCATCGCCAATGACAGACTCGCTAACGAGTCTGAAAAGTCCCACTTAACAATGATGCTTAAATTCAATTCAAATGTCCATATTTCTCCATCTTTTAAATTTATATTTGCAGCTACCATGTGATTATGTGACGCCGTATTCGCCCGATTTCCAATATGATACTGTTAGCGTTGTCTGTTAGTTCTGTAAAGGTCGAGGTAAGCATTGGAACAACAGCACGCAGTACTTCTTCCGTTCCATACAGCAATATTTTCTGTTGAAGAGCTGAGAAAACTGACATTCTAAGGCCCCGCGTAAATAGCTATCAGTAAAATTCAACCGAAAAAAACAGTTTTTTGCTTTTTTAAAGCACTCAAACTTAATAGGTTGAACTCAATCTTGGTCTTTTGGCTTGGCTTTTAAATTATAAAGTCAGTTCATTAAAAAAAATAAGCAATTGATCTACAACTTTTCTAGAAAAACGAATTTATTAATTTTTCCGTATGAAAAACTTTTTCTGTTCAACTTTTCAACCAGTTTCATGAAGTATTCCAATTCCTATGATATGCTATGGTTAACTGTGTCCGTTTTGTTCTGTTTCGTGTTTTTACGGATGGACTTTTCTGATGGCTATGACCTACGCCTTACATGGATCTTCGTGTTTCCTGTTCCAACGTCAAACCAGCATCTTGAGCCTTTTCGCCTGGCATAATTTCTTTTCTTCTTTTTTGTTCCTCCCCGACTTTCAATTGAAATTTCTAGCTCGGTACATTGGTCTCTTGGGTATATTATGGCCTTTTTCACGGTTTCATCACGATGTTCATGAAGAAAACCTGCGACGACTGCCTTAAGTTTTATTACACTTTTTTCTAGAGTGAGCCTGGATGTTTGCAAGTATTTCTGTGCTGCTTCAACTTCTTCAAAAAGGAGTTCAAGAGTTGATACTATCTTCTCGAAGTTTTCCTTCAGCTTTACAGCCTCGTGATGAGCGCTTCATCTAGTGTCTACAAGTCTCTTGACTGACACACCTATATTTTTTCGGAGAATATCCCAACGATGCGTAGATGTTGAGAAAAATGTGTAAAGTCTTTCCACTGTCCCGAAAAACGTTGTAAAGAGTAAACTCCACAAAGGTTTAAAGAATGGTTTGCACATGACGTAAACAAAGCTTTTGGATTAATTTGTCGAATTAATTTTTGAACTCCTCGCCATGAATACCCGCCATAGTCGCAACATTGTCATATCCCTGAGCCCGGCAACGGTCAATGTCAAGACTCTTCATTGAGTTGCTTTAAGATATCGTCGGTAAGTTTTTAAGGGAATAGGCCGGAAACGAAATTTATGCGCACATATAGGTACATAATGTAGGTAGTTATTTGGGAAACAAATTTATTGTTTTATTTGTGTTTTTATTTTGTGTAATGTGCAAAATAGTTATTTTGCTGTTACTGATGACAGCCCCTATTAGACTGCCACCCCCAACCCCTTAGTCCGCCACTGCTGTCAATTTCGTTTCCCACTGGGCGCCAAAAAATTCACTTTTTTTTTAGATTCAAAGCACTTTTGCGAATGTCGATTCGAGAGCGAGATTCATACAGACTTTCACTAACATCAAAACAAGTGACAATAATAAACAAAAATTGCAATTTAAAAATAGCTGACTGTCAAATGACACACCAACATGCAAAAAAAAAAAAAAAAAATCATCTCATGTTCCATTGGGCAGCACAAATCTGAGATCTGAGCGCAAAATTGTAAAAGCTCAAAAGAAATCGACATTAGCTTAATGCTGGCTTTACATTATCACGCCACGCAATTTTGCATGACTTTAGAGAGAGAGATCCGTTTTTTCCACAGTCAAGGCTAATGATGTGTAGGAGTGAGACCACAAGCCTAACAGTTGAATCTAGGCTGCTATAACTTTTTTATGGAGATTTGACAGCTCAGATGTAAACAATCAATTTTTTTTCATCGGTTTTGTTGTGGTACATATTAAATTAAAAGTGAAAAATTAATTTAATAAAGGCAACGATATTGATATATTTGTCGAAGCATGGTTCAGTGTATATACTGAGTAGTACAGCATTCTACTGTACATTTAAACGTTAGGCTTACTGTTTTATCTGTTACCTAAATGAAATCAAAGCGGGCGATACGATTGTTCGAGGAGAATAAAAATAAAATTAACAAGAAATAAAAAGGAAGTAATTTTAGAATTCGGATAAAACAGCAAGAAGGAGACGTCGTTCCGCATTTGCCTCTCTGAGATCATTGCATTGTGAACAAGAATGATGGATTCGACATATTTATTATCTTTTAGCAAATATTTAAGCTTCACATAATTAATTTATTAAATAGAAAATAAAGTACAAAAAACCAATTATTAATGCATTAAAATTTCCGTTTGCACAAGAAGATTATTTGTATCGCCTGGCATACGGTATGGAACTGTGACTGCTATGTTTGTCAGTGCTTCAGCCTTTTCTCCCAAATGTGCCAGTTGCTAGAAGAAAAAGCATAGTAATCTAGCAATCTAGCTGCATAATTTTTAAGTTCCTTAAGTTCCTCCCTATCTTTACTGATGTCTATAAAGCCGCTACCTTCCTTGCCACGAACACTCTTGTACTGAATGTACAAAATGTCCATTGTTGCCAAAAGAATGTCGGGATAAACCTTACAGATC
Source organism: Cheilosia scutellata (assembly GCA_955612985.1). Classification (NCBI taxonomy): domain Eukaryota; kingdom Metazoa; phylum Arthropoda; class Insecta; order Diptera; family Syrphidae; genus Cheilosia; species Cheilosia scutellata. The sequence continues at coordinate 48,918,143 of OY015313.1, read as the reverse complement.
TCGCCTCCAATGCGCTTAAAGTTATTTATAGGATCCTCCAAATCATTCATGGACATTGGCACACGATTTGTATTGGCCAAAACTTCCAGTGCGAGGTGATATTTCTTTTCGTGATAGAAGTTACCCCAGCGATATCGAACATCTTAATGGCATCCTCAAACATTCCCTTCTTGACCAAGTCTTCGGCTACATTCCCTTCTTGACCAAGTCTTCGGCTACCATGCCAGCTGCAGTTCGAGAATCGAATTATTGAAACAATCCACTATAAAGAGAAAGGACATTCAGCTGTTGTTGTTTTGATTTTAGGAAAATTAACTTACCCTTACTTTACTTACATAAAGGTTCCTGAACATTTCGCGGCACACCCAGCAGAAACAGCTCATTCAAAGCGAGTGCAATATGTACAGCATGCGTTCTATACTTCTCCGTGCGCGAAAGGAATTCGATGGCAGCTTCAAATTGTCCAGTCAGAGCCAGCACTTGCAAATACAGATGACGCTGTTCACCTGTTTCTTACTTAGGAAATGGACAAACTGATCCTTTTCCATCTGCTCCTTTGGGTAGAAGCGAGCTATCTAAGATTTTTTGGTATCCCTGAGTTTGTGTTAATGCATGCTTTAAGACTGCATTAAAATTTTAATGATTAAGCATATCATTTAGAATTTTGTAGTACCAAAGGCATAATTAGCTCGGTATTTAAGTTTACGAAATTCAATCATGCGACTTGTACTACAAAATTTTAAAATATAAGCATAATCATTAAACTTTTAATGCAGTCTTGTAGCATGCACAAAGACGAACTCAGGGATACCAATAACTCTTAGATAGCATGCTCCTATCCAAAGAAACGGGTGGATAAGTATACCTTTTCTCTGTAACCTTACTTAGGAAATGGACAAAATGATCCTTTTGCATCTGCTCCTTTGGATAGGAGCATGCTATCTAAGAGTTTTTGGTATCCCTGAGTTCGTCTTTGTGCATGCTACAAGACTGCATTAAAAGTTTAATGATTATGCTTATATTTTAAAATTTTGTAATACAAGTCGCATGATTGAATTTCGTAAACTAAAATACCGAGCTAATTATGCCTTTGGTACATTAAAATTCTAAATTATATGCTTAATAATTAAAATTTTAATGCAGTCTTATAGCATGCATTAACACAAACTCAGGGATACCAAAAACTTTTTGATAAGTAAGTAAACTAGATTGCGCCCGACTTATACCCTTAATTTAACACATCTACAGCTTCTTCAGGGAAATGTTTTTCGCCATGTTTTTCTTTATTAGTTGAAGTGGATGCATTTGTGGCTGGATCATCTACAATGTATAAACAATTAAATCAGTACATATATACAAATTACAATAATTCGTAGTTTGTTATCAAAATAACAAAGTTACGACTGGTACTTACCGCCATCTAAGCTCTCAAATGAGCATTGAAAATCCTCCTCGTCAAGGTATTCGGCATTTGGACACCAATTTTCATCTGAAAATTTTATTTGCAATACATTTTCCACTAGTTAATAAACAAAATGTTAAATTACCATCAAAATTGTTTTCCATTTTTGAGAGCGATCGCGAGCGCGATGATGTGAACCAGAGGAATCTCAAACATTTGATATTATGGCATCGTATAAACATATGATAGCAGTGTTCATTTTGTTTTATAGGAACCATAAATTCCATAGGCCATCGCTATAAAAATATCAACATGCACATCTTTCCCATAATACATATCACGTAAACAAGATGGCCGACCAAAATACGTGTCACGTATTTTTGCATGTTAGGTGTTGCTGTCCCTTACTGTCTATAGACTATTTAGTATTTAGCATCTCTTTAATTTTGCGTGATAGGACTGCGTGGTAATGTAAAGCCACCATAACTTTTAAATTCAGACAGTTCCAATAAATACATCTGTGTAGTTGAGACTGAGAGGATTCCATTAAGCCACCCATTACTATCTTTTTAGAAACTATTAAATGCGCGTTCCTATTCCTAAGTAACAAATTCTAGCCCCAGCAGCTAGACACCTCACAATTTCGATTTTTTTTTGAAAATAAAGCTTAATGTGTAAAAAAACTTTTTGTAAATTTTTGTGATTTTCGGTGAATAAAAAATTGCTATGTAGGTACGTATGTACTTTACGTAGGTACTTTTAAATAATAGCGATAGCGAATGTCTGTCAAAGCTTAAAAAGCAGTGACTATGAACATAACCTATTGCGACAAAATGGTTTTACATTTTAAAATGTAATAGAAAACGACAGTCGACAGACGTCCTTGTTGGTACAATTAGTAGAATTTAAAATACCAACTGGAATGTAGAATAATAATAATTAGAGCACTTCTTGATGGTACCTATTGTTGTTTTTTTTATATCAAACTGTACGTCGTCGTTGTTGGACTTGCAAACTTCTTAGAATAAAATAGGACGATGAAATGTGTTTTATTTCTTGTTGTCCTTGATGCGCAGAGTATCTCACCGCGGACATTTTGACGACCATAGAAAAACAATGCCAGACCATAGATATGATAAATGGCATAAAAAAAATGTATTTTTGAAGTAAAATTAAGAAAATTGAGGCAAATTGGAGTCGTGTACTTTTATAAGCCAAAATAGGAAAGCTACCTACTTGAATGATTGATATTAAAAACATATCGAACGGGATCTGTAGAATGCTAGGGAAATTGATATATCTAGGTTTCGCATGATGTGATGACATTAAACATATACATCTTATACTAGAAAGTACATGGTTTGCCAACGAGGTGACTAAAAGGTAATCAAATATTTAGGGATTTAAGCCGGTTATTGTAAATTGAATGTGAAATGAAAGTTCTAAATCAGTTGAAAGCATTTCGTTACTGGGCCTTGATGGACGACAGCAATTCGCTTCCACACTTTCAGTTTTAGGACAATTTTGCTTAAATGCTTTATGTATGTAGAGCATCTCTTTCAGTTATCTCTGATATATTTGTTCGTCTAATCTAGTGGAATGTGCTTAAAAGTAAGGTAGAAATTAAGTTCAATGGACAGTACCTTTTGCCGAAAGTGTCACTTTTAACCTGTATAAGCAAGCACATCGCCAACATCTAGCGCAGAGCACCAGTGGCATACTGCCAACGAGCCATCGAAATCACCGTCACCTTTGTGCCACAACAAAAGGAGTGCCGTCTGCCACAAGCAGCCAAGAACGAGGCTTATCAATCCATGCTGCAACCAACACTCTTCCCATGAACTTTACTGGCACAAAAAAAGAGAAAAGCATCGACTTCTCAGAAGGAAAAATAACAAGTACGACAGTCGGGAATATATACATTAGGGGAGCACTACAGCAGAGGCAATCGTCTTCCGTCCATCCTCCTAATGATACAACGCTCAAACTTTAGTCAACATCAGAGATAAGCATGTAATATGGTAGTAACCAGTAGTGGGTCGGCGCCGGTGATTTGAAAATAACACTAATACAAAGGCGGCGAAAGGCAACAATCCACTGTCAGGCAGTATGATCCGTTCAACATAGATTATGATAGTTAAAATGTCCATCCACTCGATCAATACGAAGTAGGGAAAGCGGTATTCAAACGTGGCTGCTGATATAGAGCGGATGTCAAACCGGCCGAACTTTTAATGAGTAATGAGTATGTTGTAAGGCTATCAACTGCGCCAACTACAGAGTTTCCTTCGCCTTATAAGCGTTTAAGATCGTGTCGGCTATACTGGAAACGCTAAAACCTTTTACCGTAACTTGATCAGTATATGTCAGTGCGGTTTTGGGCCAGTATAGAGTCAAATTTATATAGAGTCACATAAATCATCGGCCAAATTTAGTAGGGGTAGTAAGGGGATGATTGTTAATAACTTCTAGAGATAAGGTGCGTTGCCTATTGAAGAACATTCGGCCATCATACGATAGCTTCTGACCATGGGTTTGGGTCTCATTTCGAACTATAACCTCAAGTATTGAAGCTCATTGTCTCTTCTGATTATTAAAAGCAATGTGGATTTACTTTCTGTTAGCATACTGTCTCGAGTGCGCATAGTGGTAATTCTAACCGACATTTTAGAATAATTATAACATTTAGGCTGTCGTTTTCATGGGCCGAAAAGCGGTACGTATATAATTCTTTCTTTTCGCAATGTTCTTTGACTTTTTATCAGTCATTTGTCCTCCTCATCAGACATGTCTGACATTTCGACGAAAATACTAGATCAGCTGATGTGTGGTCGTCTACTCTGATGAGCCCACAAACCACATCGGGGCGAAACGCATTTTTGGAGTAGAGGCCAACTCAAATTTGAAAATACTAATGATTCATTTATGTTGCAGTACGTCTCAGGTAATCGCGATAGCTCTTCGATGTTAAACAAAGAAACCTTTGTGCAAAATGTTTACACATTCCTTGTACAATATTTATCACCATAACAGTCAATGAGAAAATGTAAGATTTAAGTATCCCAGAAAATATGGGCAGCTTTAAGATCCCTTTATATGGAAGAAATCGAAGATATCCGATCAGTCGTTTAAGCGTGATGCAGTGCTAAATAAACAAAAGCACAGATTTTTACATTTATTTTTGTATTTTAAAGCCATTGGTATGTACACAGGATACTGCTTTATGTATCCCTTGAGGTAACTAAACGTACAATAATCTATTTAGCATTGGATACTGATAAAAGAGAATTGAAATGTATTACGAACGATATACCAATAACTTCCTTGAAGAATAAAGCATTGAAAGCAAATTCACTTCCCCAATCTGTCAGAGGAGTTTTTGTTTAATCACCCCATTTCTCACACGACTGATGCTGAGTGTACCTACCTGTAGGAATTAAATGACAAAGTCAGACAAAATCAACGATTTGATTATTTTTTATCGTTTTTTTTTTTTTTTTTTCAACTTTATTGGATACTTCTGGTAAATAGGTGTTAGGGATTTGTTTTAATGTACACTGGCCGGCATCAGTATTTTGACAAAACTAAAAATAATTCTGTTCATAATTTGAACTTACTTCATGTAAATTTTGGCATCAATGGAAAAGTCATTTAAATTGCATTTGAATGATACAAAACTTTCCTTAACCCATTAAATACCCATTGAAAATTTGTAATTTTTGTGAATGTCTACTTTTTTGACTTTTTTCCTCGGTCTAAAACAAAAAAATGTTTTGATGCAAACATTTTTTTCAAACAATTCTAACGGCCGATTTCTTCACATTAGTACTAGTACCCGGTCTAGATCTAGATCTGGTACTAGCTCTGATACTCGGTACCAACGAAAGTTAGTACTTGTGTATTTCTCCGCAATATAGCAATATAGTACTAGCAATATAGTACCGGAGCTAAATTTATCAACCGTACTAACGATTAATACGTCTAAAACTGGTCTAGTACCAATTTTTGACTACGAAATGTCATAAAGGTGACATTTTTATGTTCATTGGGTGTCAAATAATTTGCAAGGTGACTGATTTTTATTCATAAGAGCAAGTATTTTTTTTTTTCAATATTTTTGTTGCTTTGCTAGGGGTATCCTATCCAGCATGGGATAGCATATGATAGCGTAAATGATTGGCTGTTTTTCTGTTTCTATTATTCCAATTTAACATGAGTGCGGTAGATTGCACCGATTGTCCGTGGAGACTCTGCAAAGCGATAAAATGCAGCAGCGACCATCTCCTGTTCTGTCAATGTTGCTGGCATTTGAATAAATCCGTCCAAATGGCGTGTTAAGGCCATATATCATACTTTTGGCAGTATGCGAAATATACCAGCGGCTGATACGCGAATGACGTCGGCAACCGCTATTTACATCGATCCACTTGCCATGAATCGTAGAGTGATCTGATCAGCAATTGATGCTCAGGCAATATTTAACGATTACTGGTAAAATCGTGAATAAAAAAGATTACCGACTAAACCTGAAAGTATATAAAAAAATGTTAATTGTGAGTGTGGGTGTTGCAATTCGTCCACTACAAAAACGTGGTTCTGGACAACCGAAATCACCGAAAAAATTCACATCGTCCTAAGTAGGTATTTACTGTATTCCATTGTAGCATAATATGTTAGATGCGGCGCACAGATCGACGAATTGCCACCCTTCTTCACCATTCTCGTTCTCAAAGTCGTCATCGAAATTGTTGAACCAATTATCCCTATCAAAAATGCAATCCATTTTCTAATCTTCATTACACTTAAACTTACTATGTATTTACTTTTTCCACAAAAATAGGCAAGAGCTGAAGCAACGAAATCGATCTAATTCAGGTACTAGACTGCAGATTTTGAGGGTCCAGCTAATACCGAGTACTAACTAATACTCGGTACCAAATTCAGCTTAGTACTTCGTGAAGAAATGACTTGATACCTATTTGAGTATCTACTTTTGGTCTAATGCCGGTACTAGCGCTAGTACTCTGTGAAGAAATCGGCTGTAATAGTGACTACAAACAATTTTTTTTCAAAAATCGTTTCGCTAATATTTTTATGATTTCTTTTTGCTCACAGTCAACCTCAACTTTTACCCCAACTCTTCGAGGCCCTGGCATGATGTTGTGCGACAAATGAGCTTAAGTTTGATTTGCATATTGATGAGGCAATTCTCTAATCTAATACTCTAATCTAATAATCTATTCACACTGCACTGAAAACTGAGTTTTCGCAAAAAGTTTACGAAAACTCGTCGATGCATTCACACCAAATACAAACTATAGTTTGGGTTTGACGTTTCAATTAGCTGTGAAACTAGCTATGAAATGTTTTTATCGACTAGACTTTTATTTTAATAATTAAATTCCGCCCGTATTAACATAAAATGTTTTTTTTTTAGTGGTATACAAATTCAATATGAAATAAAACACTTCAAGCTAATATTGATGTCTATGATATTAGCTTTATTTAATAGATCATTTTATGCCATTACTATTTACAAATGATTTCGGGCATATGTGCGCCATGAATCGATCGAATGAAGCGCAATCGAGAAGTCCAATTTTCGACAACTTTAACGAGCAACTGCAGTCGTATATCAGCAATAACACGGCTAATTTTGACTTCCAAATCGTTTAACGTCTCTGGTTTATCGGCATAGACTAGTGACTTCGCGTACCTCTAAAGAAAGTCATCTAAAGGTTTGAGATCACAGGATCGTGGAGGCCAGTTCACAGGTCCATTACGCGAAATTATGCGTTCAGCAAATGTTTCCCGCAATAAATTGATGGTGTCGCGTGCCGTGTGGCATGTTGCGCCATCTTGTTGAAACCAAAGCTCTGTCACATCAATGCCATTCAACTGAAGAACGATGAAGTCAGAATCAGAAATCATGTTTCTATAGCGCTTTCCATTGACGGTAACATTCCGGCCGGCATCGTCCTTAAAGAAATATGGTCTGATGATTCTACCAGACCATAAAGTGCACCAAACAGTGAGTTTAATGGATGTAAGGACGTCTCGACAAAGGCTTCTGGGTTTTCTCTACTCCAAATTCGGCAATTTTGCTTGTTTACATATCAATTTAACCAAAGGGCCTCATTGTGTTCCGAAAAACTTGCTCAGATGGACGATTATGTCGACCGTAAAATTAACGTAGCGAACGATAATTTGGCCAATCGAACCATGCTTTTCAAAATAAATTTGCACAATTCGCACGCGTTGTTCTGCCGCTAATCTATTCATCGTAAAATAGCAAAACATGCTAACTACAAATCAACTTTCAACTGTCAAATTGACAATCTGTAGAAACAGTGTTGACAGTTTAAAAACCAAATCTCTAAAAAGAAACACTCTTTAACAATTTCAATAGGATACTTGATAATAGGTAATTTATGGTTGAAAGCATACAAAGTTTAACATAAACAACAATCAAAATTAACATTAGTTGTGACAGGCAGTACCGCCAACCTAAAATTCGAGAAAAAACTGAATATTTGCTGTTCATGGTGCAAAGATAACAAGAGATTCCACATTATTGTAAAGAAAGAAGCTTTAGAGAACAGTTAAAACGGCAGCACTTATACAGAGCTAACTTGTCAGCAGTTTTGCTGAACTCGCTGAATGTTGCAAAAGGTGTGTCTACTTCAACAACCCAAGATTGAAAGTCATTTTTGTGGCGTTTTCATGGAAAATCCTTTATTCAACAGGTTTTGAAAACTGGAATATGTATGGGAAAACAAAAACAACCTTTACGTGACCACATCTCTCTGCGTCACTTTTGTTCGCCTCCTTCTTGAGCACAAACCACATAGAACTAGACGGCCAACTTCGGTGCACCTACCCCACTGTCTGTGAATACGTATGAAATGTCAAAATCAATAGTTGCAATGATTATTCCATGATAAACGAAGTGCCTAGGATTTTGTACATGAAAAATCCTGGGCCCGCAGGCAGCTTGTAGGCAAAGTCCGTTATGTGGGAGGAGTCGACGGTCTATGTGGAATGTGGTTTGTGTCCTTGAGTAGGTACACTGTAGGCAAAAGTGGTTAAATAAAATTATAATGTGTCAAGAATCGAGAAAGTAGTTTTTATTTTTAGTTCCTTTTCGTGGTCTATCTTTGAACGATCCAAGCTCTCCCATTTACGAACTAGTCTACAAAGTATTACATAATATATTAACAAATTTAACTCAAACTTTTATCATTCTAGATGAAGACTTCACAGTGCAAAAATGACAGCGCTATCGAAGACAACGTCAGTCCAACGTTAACAGTCGGTTCTCCAAACGAGCTGATAATAGCAGAAAGTACTCCACCTAAAGAGGACAACGACAGCAGCAATACACTCCTATCACCAGAGAATAAAAGCCCTTGCCAGAGGTAAGCGTCTCCCAATCGGACTGTAAATATCACATATATCCATCTTAAAGGGATAACAAAAAAAAAAAAAAAAAAAATTAAGAAGAAAGGCTAAGCCCTTTGTATATACGGCTAGTTCATACATTTTACACATTATATCATATTCATTAACTAAACGTAATTCATTAGACAATTATTTTTGTATAAACAAATTTTCGTTATTATTACATATATGCATAATTATTTAGGAAAAGAAAAATGCGTAAGTTAAATCACCGTCAACCACCGGTAAAGACACTAGGTTCACCTTCATCATCCACATGTTCACAAGCTAACGACACAATCAGATACGCATACGACTCAATAACGCGACGCACCGAAGCTCAGAAATTAAATGCAATACGTAATCTTAGAGCTGACTCCACAGAAAGAGACAGACTTAATCAAGAGCACCAATACGAATACCAAAGCCAAAGCTATTGCTCCGAAACCAACAACAGTGTAAATAACATCAATTCGAATTCGAACACCAGTGCCGCTGAGAACCCGACCAGTTCTCAACGTCCTAGCACCTCATCGTGCACCAAAGGTGTACAGAGTTGGCGTAACATTCGGGCTGTAATGCTATACTATTGCTCTTTGAGACGAATCAAAAGGAACGGTGCCAAAATATAAATCTATTTCTGTGTTTTATATATCGCAACAACGTAGCATTATGAATATTATTTTAAATGTTTAATTTAAATTTACTGAGTGTGTATTATACGAGTCGATGTATTTAATGGAATTATTCTTCTCCTAACAGATGTTTATAATTGGGTTTCCGAATATATGAATTTGTAAACGTATATCTTATAAATGTGTTGTCCTCTTGGTACCTTAGACATTTTTATAATCAAGTTATAGCCATATATCCATATATATTAGGTGAAATTTTGCATAATGTATCTATTATTGTATACGGTTTTAATTTTTTATTTATTTTTTGTTAAACTTACTTCACACTAGGCATCATTTTCATTGTAGTGACTTATGACTTCTAGATAACTTTCTTAGTCAGTCTTTGAGTAATAATTTCTACGTAAACTTTCTAAAATAGTCGCATGGTGAAAGTCTAATTAAATGTTTTGTCCAGCCCTTCCTTTCTTAGTATCTATATTTATCTATACCTTATCGTATCTACTTGTGGTATTTAATTACAAGGTAATGCATACTTGAAACTCTATGCTCTCTTAAACCACTGTAATACATAGTTTTCCTTTATAACCATTATAGAAAAAAAAAATAATTATTCTTATTTCCCGAATAAAGATTTTTGAATTTTGTCTAAACTAGTCCTAAAATCGCAGAAAGTGGAATTTACTTTTTTATTCATTTTATGTTTAGTTAACGCTCACAAGATGGCTTTACAATGACCAGTCTTAGAATTAGAAAATTATTTTCATGCACGCATTGTGGACTTCTTATTCGAATTCTCAAAGCCGTTTAGAGCTAGCTACAGAAACCCACAAGTGCCTTTTGAAATTATCTACAAGTGTCGACAATGTCAGCCTTGGACTTCAAACTCCGTATAACAATTAAAGAAATTCACTACTGCTACAAGTAGTTAAAGTTTCTGCTACAGGGCTCTAGTATACACCCATCAAATTGAGCGGTTCGCTTTTCGCTCACTTCGAGTTCCCCGGTATACGAATTTCGTTTGTAGTGGGTATAAATCTGAGTAACCCAGCTGATACAAATTTTGTGTGAAATTATTAACATCGAGGCGATTGTAGATTTAAAATCGCCGATGATTCGCCAAAAGTTTACGGAAGAGCTAAAAGCGAACATCTCGAGGAAGTATATTATGTGAATGCATGGAAAACATTTACCATTCACGTAAACTTACAGCGTGATGATAATGCAACTTTACGGAAGTGGTAATAGTAGCTTACACAACAATTAATGCCGCCTGACCATAGACTGTGCAAATAATTCGCGAAATAGTTCATGAAAAATAAATAGGTTGCCGACTTTTCGAAGAAAGAGTTCTTTAGCCAGATGGTAGTCCTTTTATTATGCGAAAATCTTGGAAAAAATAAGGACCAATTACTCTATTAACTGAGATGTATGACAACGCCGTCGTTTTTGGTGAATGAAGCTGTTTTTTAAGCTTGCATTTAGGGTTTACGCCAGTGCTGCCAGTGTTTTGTCATAAGAATTCCCTCGCAAGTGCCAAAAAAATCCCTTTTTTTTCCCTCGCCTGGCTCAAAAAAGTACCTCAGATTTTCCCACTCATATTTTACAAAGGAAAACAAAAAAATAACGAAACAAAAAACTGTCTCAATAACTATGGGGAAAAACCTTAGTGCATTCCAGGCAAAGATCCACGCTGTACTCAAGAATGAGCCAACCACATGAAGAAAATTAGCATCAACGCTCACATCTATATATTCCTGAACAGTCAATCAGCTTTAAAGGCCCTTAGCTCACATAATCATTGGATCCAAATCAGTATTACACTATGACTATTTTAACACCCTTCAAAGGCTTAGGGCCAGCTTCAAATGTTCCGAAAAAAATTTCCGATAATATTATGAGACTCATAACGCTCAACTCATCCGCCAGATAAAGAAATATCAGTGTGGCAATAAAATCCCTGTGATACTAGTTTCTAAGATTCTTGTCTGTCAATTATTTATATACAACTTGTTTGTCATAGTGTTTATGTACTATGAATATTTATTAGTGTTCATGATAAAATTGTTCCAACTACTTTTCACATAGAGACTGATGTAGAAATTTGTTTTCTAAAAAGTCAAATAAATCCTTGTTGTGGCTGCAATCTACGCTCGTCAACGAAAAAATGCTCTGAAACTATATTTTTTCCAACCACTTATAATAAATATTTGCGTAAAGGCTTTAACAGCCACTTGAACCGCCTGATAGGCTATCCTAGACTTTATGTGTTAGATATCACTATCCGATTTGGCAGATAAGTTCCTGATAGGCTAATCAAGACTTTATCAGCTAGTCTTGAAACTGACCTTAGCCTCGGGAACAGAACGATTATGGTGGGTTCCTGACCATGAATTCTTCGAAGGAAACGAAAAGCAGACGAATTGGCCAGAATATGCTCCAAAACCCCTTTCGTGGGACCGGAATCTTTCTTATATATCCTCAAATTGGCTAAAAACTTAGCCATAAAATGCTGGGAACAATGCCCATAACAGACATGATATCAGAAACCTTGTATAGGATTCCTTATAGGACATCATAGGTTACAATACTACCTAAGCAACATTATATGCGAATTTGGAAGGAAGATCTTCTCCAGGGACCAAATAGATGAAAAACTCATCTGCAGCAGTATCATAAACTTTACATAAAAGTAGAGAACCCCCTAGTCTAAACCCTCTTTCTAATGTATGCTACAATATGTAGATCTTAATCAGGTCTACATGCCGCTTTTATTCTGTAAAATTCGAAACGAAAACCACTTTCGTTTTCACTAAACAGTAGATAAAAATGGCTCTATCATATCATCGTTCGGTCGTTTTCATTTTACGTTATTTGGCCCCACGGCCTTCTTTCTTTTTGTGTCAATACAAGCGCTTGTTCATGGACGCAGCCAGGTGTATAAAATAAATTGTCTTCCTGAAGTTGAACACGAAAATTTAAGTAAAGTTTAAAAGAACAAAAAATTCCCTTTTGTTTGTACTAGAAAGCAGAAAGTATCCCTTTTTCCCTTTTAGCTCATTTCGAGTACAAATATTCCCTCAAAAAGGGAAATTTCCCACAATCTGTCAGCACTGGTTTACGCTGTTCTAGTATCGGAAATATTGTTTATTAAAATGTTACTTTAAGTAAAAGCTTGAGTAAATGTAAGCATCGCCTATAAGCAAAAATATTGCCAAAGTAAATCCCTCAAAGATTGTCTCAGCAAATATTTAGTGTTCAATTAAATCATTTGATTTCAAATACTTACTACATTTGTTGGGGAAAATTAAAAATACTTAACTCCGATTTTTGATTTTATAAATTTGATTTATCAGACTAGACTACGCGTGGTAGACTGAGGTCTCAAAAGTTAAATTTAACAATGAAATAAAATTAAAGATGTGATGTACCAACTCGAAAATAAATTAAATCGCCCAAACTACTTTACCATCGGGTCCGATGGTAATTTCCCAATCGAACAGACCTTTTATTTTAGTACTTTTTTTTTTGACGAACCGTTCCGTCATTGAGTGAAACTTAACGAATGACCGCATGAAAAAAAAATTATTATATACCAGTGCGTTCCGCGTAGCTATTCTTTCCATTTCTGCGACGCCATAAGGTTGCATCTTGCATCGGCTTTGGTGAAATATACCCGTAAGTGAAATATAATTGCAGTGCGGTATAATATTTATGTACGTCATGTTCGAAGTAGGTACTTATTTATAGAAATTCCTTGCGTTGCGTTCTGCGGAAATCGGTGTCGACCATCCAGTTTTGGGTGTAAGCGGAAAAAAACTCTTACGAAGGTACCTAGTAGTAATTTACCCTGTGCTTCATTTATATGACGCCATTTTGGTATATTTTTTTTACAGAGATCGGCGGATGTTCGCGTGGTGACCCGCTGAAACGTGCACCCTGCTCCAGGAATCTGACCCAAAGAGCAGCACGTGGGTGGGATATTGCCACGGCATCCGCACGGAGCTTTCGGGCGCGTTCGTGAGTTGTTGGTCACGAAGACAGGCCACAGAACAAAAATCCTCACATCGGCGGGGAATGCTGGTCAATCCTAAGAAGCCCTATGTCACGAGGCGATCAAACGTAACCTCAAACAAATTCACCACAAACCATCGCTGATCATCTGTCGTCTGTGCACACAAACCCATGCAGAAGAGTGAAATTAGCTTAGTTTAAAACTAATGAACAATGGCTACTTAGTCCCACTAAATTGATTTACCTGCGTACAGATCCCTCTTTAAATTCACGCTTTAACTTAAAACCCTCGTAACATATCTAATATATCGTCAGTGCAAGAAAAAAAAAAAAAAAAAAAAAAAACCATAAATCAAAATACCTACCTACCTACAAAAAAAAAAAAAAAGTCAATGAACGCTCATTTCAGCCAGAGAGTAGATTCGATTAATTAGTAAAAAAAATTAAATAACTATACAGGCACCGCAGCGGAAGTTTGTGCACAAAATTCGGCGCTGGATTAGCAAAGTAAGTACATTCAAATTTGTATTCATCTTTTCTTTGGCTATCTAAACATTTTTTTTTGGAGTGATTAAAACTTAAATACCTGTCCTACATAAAAAAAAAAAAAAAAAAAAAAAAAAAAAGAGACAGAAAATTAACAGTAAATTAATACATGCCTGCTGTGCGATACAAGTAAGATAGATATTTACTTGGACTCAGGCTTCAAAAGATAATAATAACGTACCTTACTATAAAAGTTTTGATTAAGGGTTGAAAATCTGCACTGCTCTTTTTAAATGTATATACATGTATAAACAAATGAATTCGAAAACAAAAGTAAACTAAATAAGCGCAAGTTAGTTAGTTACGTTAAGTAATAAAATTACATCTGTTAACATTAACTCAGCAGTTATGAAATAAAAACAACATGTGTTGAATAGCCTAATTAGTTGAGTTCAGCCTATCCTCTGAAGTGTACGCGGTTTAGTTAGGGACGATCCCACCAGAAGGTGAGAAGGGGTCGTCAAGGACCAAGGACAGAGGTCATTGGCAAGGGGAGGGTTCTCAGGGGTATAAATTCATCTATCACCCCACCATTGCTGATAAGATCCAATTTTCATATACGCGATACTAAACTTTGTTCTTTACACTCCTTTGTTGTGCAAGGAGCCCAAACTTTCACCGTCCAACCTTCATATATCTTTATTTTTGGCACGATAATTCTTGATAGCATAGGGAAGCCAGCAGCAAGATCCCGCCCCTCCGTCGAGTTGATGCCGTGCAATCGCAAGCGTGCCAATCGCTGCTGCGTGGTGTATATATCTTCACCTTCCTTGATACAAACAAGGACCAACACCCCTCTGAAATGCTACAATGGCGCCCAAAACGTGGTACCTGAAATGTCAGGAACAACAGCAAAAATAGTTCCCAAATGATATTTAAAATATACCACATCCAGCATTCTTGCGGAAGCTGAGATAACGCAACTTGTGTCATGTTAACCAGTACACAATTTTCTTTTAAAGAGACTAGTTCAAGTTTCGTTTCAGTCAGAAATTTACGTCGTAGAGACTAAGCATACACATATCAGCTTATAGGTAACCTAAGATAGTTACTGGCATTCGATTTACATTAGATTCAACTTTCTGAGTCGCTAATGATCAGCTTAGTAGTCCAGAAAAGCGAAACTAATCCAACTTTGAACTAGTCGATCGGCACATCATTTTAATCAGTCCAATTTATTAAATTCTACATGAAAATCCTTATCAGCAACACATATATCCCGTACACTTCAGTTAGGCAGAAAACTCAACGTCATTATATGAACACTTTCGCAAACATTTACATATTTACACAATTAATTGATCTATCAGCTACTATCAGCGAAATATATTATTTACTTCGTCTCTTTTGTGAAAATTAACGTAAACAAAAATGAAGAAAAGCAACCAAAATACTGGTACCCTTTCCAAACGAGCTATACATACACGCTCACAGACACTGCACCACGATGCCAATACACCTAACCATAGGCAACCAGTTATGCATTCGCCAAATCGAATGTCAATGTCACCTAACCGTCCGGCATACGGTTCGAATTTAAGTTTTGAAAACTTTGTCAACAATTCAACTGTTGGACCGAATGTGGTTACAACAGCAACCGCTACGCTAACAACAACTACAACGGTAACAAGCGTGTCCAATCCTACAGTGACATCAGTAATAACAGATGTTAGGGACATGAATATAAACAACTCGCCCAGGTATATTGCACCTAACAGATTTGTTGATAATTTTCTCAATGTTGCACATGCCAATATATCCAATGCTGCTTGCAATAGGGTACTCGATGACTCTCTTTCCAGTGTTCCAAGTGGTTGTGTTAGTAATCCCCAACCAGGTGATTTTGTCACAAATGTTCAGCAGATGCAGTTTGCTGCAGCTGCAACCAATGCACACGATACAAACCAGATGGATGAACACATTCGGAAAATTGTTATTGATGCTTTAAAGGAATTTCTACCGTCGGCGTCGTCGGTTCAAAACAATGTTGACGTTGGTACGCAACAACAACAGACAAATCGTTGTTACATAACACCTCAAAATCAGCAACCAAGTCAGCACAATGTTAACGGTAACCTTGTCAGTAACTCGAATATGAATGATTATTTAAATATTGATAATCATCATCACAATAGCGTTGGTTCTAATAGAATTTTTCCACCAGACAGAGAGGGTATTTCACGATCAAATGACAATTTTGCATTTCGCTTAGATCGATGGGGTCTCAAGTTCGACGGCACATGTAAAGGTATGTCAGTTGAAGACTTTGCGTTCAGAGTTGATATGCTAAAAGAAAATTATAATTGCACCTGGAACGATGTTTTGATGAATTTTCATCACCTATTGACAGGTGTAGCGCAGGACTGGTATTGGCAATTTCTTCGCGGAAACCCACGAGGAGATTGGCCAAGCCTCCGCCGAGCATTAATTAAGCAATTTAGAAATCACGAAAACGATTTCGAAATAATAAAACAATTGATGGATAGGAAACAGCTTCCAAGAGAAAGCTTTGAAGATTTCTTTAATGCAATTATGCAACTAAGAAGCCAATTGCGACAACAAATTCGAGATCATGATCTAATTGAAATTCTACGTACCAACATAAACTCGAAACTTATGAGTTTCATTTATCCGATGAAAATTTATACACTGGACCATTTCAAAGACGAGTGTAAGAGAACTGAAAGGATGATACAAACACGATTTCCGATTGTAAATCGAAATATTCCCTATCAGACAGTTCACGAAATCGAAGATTTTAATGAGACACTTAATCTCGATAGCGATGGTTATAATATTTCGGCAATAGCGAGTACATCAAGAGTAAGCTCAGGTTCGCAGAAGAAAACTTTGCCAGCAAAGGTAATAACCTGCTATAATTGTAAATGTGTAGGACACTTATTTATCGACTGTCCATCACCAGTCAATCGTCTGTTTTGTTATCGATGTGGGTCGGACGGATTCACTGTCCTAAATTGTGTTCGGTGCAATAGTCAAGTGGAAAACCAAAACTCGAACGGGATGAGCACCGGGGAGTCTCGTTCGACGCAAACCCACCCGGAGTTGTAATGGTTGACGCTTGTACCAATACGAATTGTGACTATGGTACGCCTAATGTCCGTAGTCCCATTAATACCCAAACCTTGAATTCTAATATACAATTAAAACAAAACTATTTTCGGAACTTACCCTATAATGAGAGATTGAAAAGATACAATGAACTTCGTTCAAAAATCCTTAGTTTAGAAGAGATTAAAAATAATGACGAGTCAAACAAATTCTTTAAAACACGTTTACGCTACAAAAAGAGACAGATTTTTAAACAAATCATAAGCAGTACGACTGTAAACAACAGTCCAGATTCTAGACCATACGCCACAATCGAGATACATAATACAAAGATAACAGGACTATTAGATAGTGGTGCGAGTATCTCCTGCCTCGGTAAAGATTGTTTGGACGTGGTCAGAGAGTTGGGCATTCCCATTCTGGAATTTGCTTCTTTTATTAGAACTGCAGACGGGAAACAACAGTCTATTATAGGACGCATTAACACGGAAGTTACTTACAACAACCGGCAAGAATCATTAGACCTTTATCTCATCCCATCGCTTAGCCAGTCCTTGTATTTAGGCATTGACTTTTGGCAAAAGTTTCAAATTGCACCAAACATCGTAAGTGAATTGGTTGAGAACCTAGATATTGCACGTAGCTCAGACGTACAACTGAAAATTGATTTAAGTGACTCTGAAAACAAATTATTGTCCGATGTAATAGCGAATTTTCCATCTTTCGCAAAACTTGGCTTAGGTAAAACTTCGCTAGAAGAGCACTCTATCGATACGGGTTCGGCGGAACCGATCAAACAGCGACACTATCCGGTGTCACCGGCAATCCAAGGATTGATTTACAGCGAATTAGATCGCATGCTTTCTTTGGGAGTGATTGAAGAGAGTATGAGTTCATGGAGTTCACCCATTGTCCTTATCAGGAAACCTGGCAAAAATCGGCTTTGCCTTGACTCTCGGAAAGTGAACTCACTCACAAAGAAAGATGCGTATCCTCTTCCTCATATAGAGGGCATGTTGAGCCGTCTGCAAGATACACGGTACATCAGTAGCGTGGATCTTAAGGACGCGTTTTGGCAGATACCTCTAGAGGAAGAGTCCAGGGAAAAAACTGCGTTCACTGTGCCAGGGCGACCACTATATCAATTCACCGTCATGCCGTTTGGGCTGTGCAATGCAGCCCAAAGGTTATGTCGGTTAATGGATAAAGTGATCCCCAGTGCACTTAGGGAACAAGTTTTTGTGTACTTGGATGATTTGCTGATAATCTCTAAGGATTTTGCCGGTCACATTGCGATTCTGGAAAAGGTTGCTGAGTGTTTGAGAAAAGCGAATCTGACTATAAATGTCGAAAAATCCAACTTTTGCTTCAGAGAATTAAAGTACTTAGGTTATATAGTAGGAGATGGTCACATCAAACCTGACCCCAACAAAGTATCGGCAATTAAAAGCTTTCCAGTACCTACGCCACAAAAGCAAGTACGTCGATTTTTAGGACTTTGTGGGTGGTATAGACGTTTCATTCGAAACTTTGCTTCGATTGCTAGCCCTCTATCCGATACTTTGAAGAAAAATAAACCGTTCGTAATGACCTCAGATGCCCTAATGGCCTTTGATTCTCTGAAAACCGCTCTGATTTCCGCTCCCCTTTTGTCAAACCCTGATTTTACTAAACATTTCACGATTCAGTGCGATTCTTCAAGTTACGGCATCGGAGGAGTCCTGTACCAGCTGGATGAAGAAAACAATGACAAGCCCATAGCATTCTTTTCAGAAAAGCTAAACGCTGCCCAGCGTAACTACAGCGTTACTGAACAAGAGTGCTATGCGGCTGTTCAGGCAGTAAAGAAATTCCGCCAGCCTAAAATGGCTGATGAGCCTTAAAGATCTAAGTGGTAGATTGGCGAGATGGTCACTTAAACTCCAATGCTTTACCTTCGACATCCAGCACAGGAAGGGCTCGCAAAATATAGTACCAGACGTTTTATCTCGTGCTTTTAATGAAGAAATATCAGGTGAACCAACATTTAGCAGTAGTCTTGATCCTCAATCTTCAGAATTTAAGTCGCCTTCTTATCTGGACTTAGCCGCGACGATCTCTGAAAGCCCTGATGACTTTCCAGACATAAAAATCGAAAATGGGATAGTTTACAAAAAATCTTCAAGAAAAGACAACGAAGAGCTCACTGCTGAATTTGACTGGAAAATATGGGTACCCGAAAGGCTAAGAAACCGTTTAATTGCGAATTTTCACAATCCTCCCGACTGCTCACACTCTGGGATGGTAAAAACAATCAACAAATTAAGAGAGCTCTATTATTGGCCTAACTTAACAAATGAGGTGCGGGAGTTTATTCGACAGTGTTCAGTTTGCAAGCAAAACAAGTCCCCAAACACCACTCTACGCGTCCCCATGGGATTACAACATGAGATCGATAGACCTTTCCAAAAAATATACATTGATTTTATGGGTCCTTACCCCCGGACAAGACGAGGGAATGCTTTTATCTTTGTAGTGTTGGATGCGTTTTCCAAGTTTGTACTTCTAAAGCCTTTGCGCAAAGCAAACACAAATGCTGTTATCGAATTTCTGGTCCAGAATGTCTTCCATCAATTCGGGGTCCCCGAATTCATTCACAGCGACAATGGAAAACAATTTGTTTCTAAAGACTTTCAAAACTTTCTTGCCAGATACAATTGTACGCACATTCGAAACGCCGTTTACTCCCCTCAGGCAAATGCGTCTGAGAGAGTAAACCAGTCAATTCTGTCAGCTATTAGGAGTTATGTAGGGACTGAACAGAAAGATTGGGACAGGTTCCTCCCTGAAATTCAACAAGCTTTGTGTACTTGTGTGCATCAATCTACCGGTGTAACCCCGTACTACTGCCTCTTTGGTCAGCAGATGAGTACCAATGGAAACATGTACTAAATTTTTCGAAGGCTTAGAGCACTTAATGACGGTGAGCTACAATATTTGCCGAAGAGTAGTAAGCTCGAAATTATACGAAGTAAGGTAAAAGAAAACATAAAGCTAGCGCACCAAAGAAATGCAAGGTCTTATAACTTGCGAAGTTCTGCGCGGTCATTTGGTCCTGGAGAAATAGCTTATAGACGTAGCTTTGTACTGAGCGACGCATCAAAGCATCTGAACTCAAAACTAGGTGCTAAGTTTTTAAAGTGTAGGATTGTTAAGTCAGTCGGAAGTTCTCTTTACGAGATTGAGAATTTAGATGGTAAAAGAATTGGCGTGTACCATACTAAAGATTTGCGAAAGTGACTCCTTTAAAATCCTTTCTGCAGTCAGGGTCATGGGTCGAGATGAAACTCGGCTCGTTCAACAGTAACTATGCGATTTTCGCGAAGGTCTTTCTTCGTAACTTTTCAGTAACCATAAAGGTGTTGAAAATTCACGATTTTGTGATGTACCAACTCGAAAATAAATTAAATCGCCCAAACTACTTTACCATCGGGTCCGATGGTAATTTCCCAATCGAACAGACCTTTTATTTTAGTACTTTTTTTTTTGACGAACCGTTCCGTCATTGAGTGAAACTTAACGAATGACCGCATGAAAAAAAAATTATTATATACCAGTGCGTTCCGCGTAGCTATTCTTTCCATTTCTGCGACGCCATAAGGTTGCATCTTGCATCGGCTTTGGTGAAATATACCCGTAAGTGAAATATAATTGCAGTGCGGTATAATATTTATGTACGTCATGTTCGAAGTAGGTACTTATTTATAGAAATTCCTTGCGTTGCGTTCTGCGGAAATCGGTGTCGACCATCCAGTTTTGGGTGTAAGCGGAAAAAAACTCTTACGAAGGTACCTAGTAGTA
Source organism: Cheilosia scutellata (assembly GCA_955612985.1). Taxonomy (NCBI): domain Eukaryota; kingdom Metazoa; phylum Arthropoda; class Insecta; order Diptera; family Syrphidae; genus Cheilosia; species Cheilosia scutellata. The sequence continues at coordinate 48,897,197 of OY015313.1, read as the reverse complement.
ATTTACCCTGTGCTTCATTTATATGACGCCATTTTGGTATATTTTTTTTACAGAGATCGGCGGATGTTCGCGTGGTGACCCGCTGAAACGTGCACCCTGCTCCAGGAATCTGACCCAAAGAGCAGCACGTGGGTGGGATATTGCCACGGCATCCGCACGGAGCTTTCGGGCGCGTTCGTGAGTTGTTGGTCACGAAGACAGGCCACAGAACAAAAATCCTCACATCGGCGGGGAATGCTGGTCAATCCTAAGAAGCCCTATGTCACGAGGCGATCAAACGTAACCTCAAACAAATTCACCACAAACCATCGCTGATCATCTGTCGTCTGTGCACACAAACCCATGCAGAAGAGTGAAATTAGCTTAGTTTAAAACTAATGAACAATGGCTACTTAGTCCCACTAAATTGATTTACCTGCGTACAGATCCCTCTTTAAATTCACGCTTTAACTTAAAACCCTCGTAACATATCTAATATATCGTCAGTGCAAGAAAAAAAAAAAAAAAAAAAAAAAAACCCTAAATCAAAATACCTACCTACAAAAAAAAAAAAAAAAAAAAAAAAAAAATATTTTAATGAATTCTAAAAATTAGTTTGTTGTAGCATATCCGGTATATACCTAAATAATTTGACCACTTGAAACGTCAATGAACGCTCATTTCAGCCAGAGAGTAGATTCGATTAATTAGTAAAAAAAATTAAATAACTATACAGGCACCGCAGCGGAAGTTTGTGCACAAAATTCGGCGCTGGATTAGCAAAGTAAGTACATTCAAATTTGTATTCATCTTTTCTTTGGCTATCTAAACATTTTTTTTTGGAGTGATTAAAACTTAAATACCTGTCCTACATAAAAAAAAAAAAAAAAAAGAGACAGAAAATTAACAGTAAATTAATACATGCCTGCTGTGCGATACAAGTAAGATAGATATTTACTTGGACTCAGGCTTCAAAAGATAATAATAACGTACCTTACTATAAAAGTTTTGATTAAGGGTTGAAAATCTGCACTGCTCTTTTTAAATGTATATACATGTATAAACAAATGAATTCGAAAACAAAAGTAAACTAAATAAGCGCAAGTTAGTTAGTTACGTTAAGTAATAAAATTACATCTGTTAACATTAACTCAGCAGTTATGAAATAAAAACAACATGTGTTGAATAGCCTAATTAGTTGAGTTCAGCCTATCCTCTGAAGTGTACGCGGTTTAGTTAGGGACGATCCCACCAGAAGGTGAGAAGGGGTCGTCAAGGACCAAGGACAGAGGTCATTGGCAAGGGGAGGGTTCTCAGGGGTATAAATTCATCTATCACCCCACCATTGCTGATAAGATCCAATTTTCATATACGCGATACTAAACTTTGTTCTTTACACTCCTTTGTTGTGCAAGGAGCCCAAACTTTCACCGTCCAACCTTCATATATCTTTATTTTTGGCACGATAATTCTTGATAGCATAGGGAAGCCAGCAGCAAGATCCCGCCCCTCCGTCGAGTTGATGCCGTGCAATCGCAAGCGTGCCAATCGCTGCTGCGTGGTGTATATATCTTCACCTTCCTTGATACAAACAAGGACCAACACCCCTCTGAAATGCTACAAAGAGACAAAAAAAAGCAATTGGAGAAATAATTATGCTGTCAGGCCGCCAACATTGAAGAATACGGTGTAGGGCAACCAACCGGTTGGTAATGAAAAGCTGATGTGTCCAGGGTTGATACAGATACTTATACAACATCAATACCTTGCTGCTCGAGCTAAATTTTAGCTCTCATATAAAATTCTCTCCAAAAATTATCTAAGCTAAATTTAAGCGAATCCATTTAGCTGCTTCAGTAAAAAATCAAATTTTCATTTCAGACTGTACTGCATGTATCTGTCACAATTTAGCGCGCCCATTAATGGTTCGGCACGTCATTTTTTAAGCTTAATTTTGACAGATCATGTTGATTTTTTTTCTGATGTGTTTTTGTGTAGCGGAAAAGTAAATATGGATAAGGTTTTTTCAATGAATACCTCGATGAGGAATCCTTTGAAAGTGATAATTTTTGAGATCAAGCAATAACAGATAAGGCAAAAAGAAACTGCAACGGATATATAACAGTTTTTCGAGTCGATGAATTTTTGAAGTTAATTTCAACGAACAGCTGTTTTCTGTGACACTTACATATATCCACAGCGCACTCTATGTCAAAATTTAGCTAGGGATTTAAGACTCCGTCAAACAGAGCGCGTTTTAACGCCGCGTTTCACAGCTGAAAACGCGTTGTAATATACTGCAATACATATCCGCTGTTACACAGAGCGCTTTTTCAACGCCGGAAAAATTAATCGAATTTGTAAAAAATTTACGATATGGGTGATACCTACAATGAATAAAAACATTGTTTTAAAGGGCGAGATATGGGAGATAATTGCAAAGGAATTAAATGAGAACGTATTCTCCAACTTCTTCTCTCTTTTTATTTATGTTGTGCTTGTGCACCCAAATTCTTTTTGATTTTCCTAAATTTCGTAGCACGGCATTTTGAGGGAAATTGATGATAGCTATCTGTTTGACGTTGGCTAACGCGGCGTTGAGAACGTCGCATTAAATAATCCTAACGCCGCGTAAAATAATCTCACCGCGGCGTTAATAACGCGTTCTGTTTGACGAAACCTTTAGCTAATGTTTGGAGAAAAAAATTGGATAGCAGCAAAAATTCAGTTTCGCTCGAGCAGCGTACTAAGCTTAAGGCTAGAATGTCAAAATTTGACGTATTGCCATTTTGATAAATTCGGTGTGTTTCTCACAGAAAGACGAACTTCTTGGACATTTTTGTTACTTCTTCGAGACCGTAGGGATGCACTGGCAGGTACTGACAGATGTTTTGAAATCCATATTTTGTCGGAAACAGACTTCACTATGGTAGATGAACGTGGAAAGGACAGTGGAGACTTATGATTAGGAATTTCAGGAGTATCAAGATCCACAATCTCCTGGTCCTATAGGTCATCAAAGAGGTAGCTGTTGAGACTTGAAAATCTACAATTTATGGGCTGGCTAGCGAATGGATTCTACTTCGCGTCGGTCGCCTTGTTGTTTCATCAAAGCATGAAATGCTTGTATAGCAGTGTCATTAACTCGTCAATTCCCAAGCTAAGGTTAATTGGAAAAATAATTTTTTTTTGATCTTATGCATACATCACTATGAAGTTTTCAATAAAAAATCGAAACCTTTTAGTTTTTCTGAAAGTGGGCACTAGGCTTAATTTGTTATCTGAATATTGAACTTAGAGCAATAAGAAAACGCATATTATGTTAATAAATTAGTTTGATTTAAGTTTATTTATATTAAAAAGTAACATTTTAAGTTATCAAAAAAATATTAATCTTCATTTTACAAAGTTATAATTTTTATTTAATTGTAAAATTTGTATCAGCATTTGATGTTCAAGCATATACTGCGTTTTTAGTTCTTTATGATAGAACCCACAACCGTAGAGTCAACATTTTCATCGAATCGGTCAACTTGAAAGCTTGAAGTTATTACACCTACCATTATCATGCCACTTAGTAGCCATGATTTCTTTTGAACCCTTGAAGTCATGAAAATGCCGTTCTCAAGGCTCTCGTATAGTGCCTTAGGTGCCACTTCGCAAGTATTTCAGTAAAGGTAACCCAATGAAAAAGTTGTCAAAATTAACTTTGAGAAGACCCAACTCAGGAGTTAGCCTTGAGGGAATCCCCAGTATAACAACGGCACCTAAACAATATTTTGACTAAATTTTTAAAGTTAGACTGGTTACACCTTGACAGAGAAGTTACTAGTTATAGTTACTAATATAAAAGTGTAGTCGCCACAAACATTTTATAAATAGTTTCACTGCTAATTGAAACGTCAAACAAAAACTATATATGTAGTTGGTGTTTTGTGAATGTATCCACGAGTTTTCGTAGACTTTTTGCGGTGTGAATAGGGTAGTACCTTTGCCCCACATCTTGTCAAATGCTTGCAAAACGTTCAGAGATACTGCGGTGTACTTAGGACTATTCAATAATCATTGGTCGCGGATGGTCTCTGGTTAAAATTTGACTGAACAAACTGCTTCTATGGTTATCAGCTAGAATAACCGATGATTAGAGTTATTCAAAGCTGAACAACCAGCCCTAAAAATACCTGGGTCTAGTAGATTAATCCAAATTTATGTATTAGAATTTAAAACATAAAAATGCTCCTCCGAATTGAAACGTTCCTGACGTAAAAGTTCAGCTTAATTTTTATAATCCACAAAATACAGTCACGATCCATCCACACATCCGCGAATAAACAATTTGTTCAAACTTAACCAAAAACTGACGGCTAAAATCACGAATTGCTGTAAACACTTGCGACCAAGTGTTCATGTGAAGTAAATGTCATACTTCCGGGATATGAGCTTGAGCTCTTTACGTTTGAAGCTATAATTCCGATTATAGACATACGTTGTAAAGGATTATAATGCCTCCTGCCTCATAATACGATTCTTTCGTTTGAGGGATTTTTTCAAAGAATAGTGTAAATATTTAAAAGTAAACGTGTTTAAGCCGTCATCGTTTATAGATTTTTGTTGGAATTTTTAACTGGTAGGTAGGTAGATATTATGTATTCCCTTTGGTATCCACCTACACATCATAGACATACGAGTATGTATATGATACTGAAGAAATAAAAGCGTGTGATGTCCTGGTCCTTCTATGAATAATTAATCGCCATCTAGGTCCCAAAAGTAATTAAGATATTACCTTAAAATTATGGTTTTTGGATTCCATTCATCAAGTGTAACAGAGAAGACAGGTGGGATAGGTATTCAATGGCGAACCTTCGCACAAACGGATAGAATGCATACGTTTTTAATAAATGGATAAAATGTGCCTTGTTGGCAATTCCACACTCTATCCCTACTGTAGTTATTCACCACCACCCCAAATAAATATTTTCTGGTAAACACACGATACCCGAGTTTAAAGACAATAGACACAACGTACATGTAGCATCAACTTGAATATGAAGAAAAATCATTTTCGATTAGAAATTAATTATTCTTAGTTTAAAATTAGAATCAAACAAAAATGCACTATAGAAATATTTATTATTTGAACTTGGTGCTCCTGTAAAAGTGAACCAAGGCAAATAATAATCGATTGTCTCGTATTAATTTGAAATCATAGGGTACATGAATGTATCTAAGGCAATATTCATTTAAATAAAAATCTCAACGTCAGACTAAAATCATTATTATTATAGAAAAAAATAAAACTAACATCAAATGGGGGAAAATGTTCATAATAATAGGAAAAATTACAAAAAGTAGTATTATATTGCATTTACATGAGGTCAGCTAATCTTTTTGGGTCTATCCAGGAAATCACAAGAGGCAGATGGAAATGCAGATGCAGATAGCGATTGGTAAGTTGAAATTGCATTGCCAAAAAGCATAAATGTATTTTATTAATAGAAATTCAAATAAATATTTAAAAGAAAATTAAAAAGCATGAGCGCGCTGTTTTATTTTAAATTGCTATTGATGCTAACTAATAATGTTTATAGAATTATTTTAAAAGCCAGCACAATTAAACTTATATGCAATGTTGCGGAAGATTAGTGAAAACACGTGTTTTTTTTTGTTAGTTAGCATTTATGCGTTATATTTATACTCAGAGATAGTTTTAATTGTGCAACATTGGAGTTTGCAAATTAACAGACGCATTTCGTTTTTTTTTTTGTTATATCATCGAGGGCGGACATTGACTATTGAAAATATAAATTTTGAACAAAAATATTACTTAAGAAATTGGTACTTAAAATGTAATATTTGCTTTTTAGAATCTGTCAGTATTTTACTGATTAGAACACGTTTCAAATCACAATATTATGGAGTGTGACAGATGGGATTAAGGGTGATAGGGCGTGAAATGTAAATGGGATTAAGGGATGGCCACACTTCATGGTGATTTCAAATACGTTATATCGCATTATTTAATGCGATAAATTAATCATGAGAAAACTTCTAGTTTCGTGATCACCCTTATATAGCCGGCTATTACAACTACCTAGAGTGGCGTTACTGCCGTCCTGTGCAAGCTCCGAATGCCAGCTGAATTAGTTAAAACAGCCAACGCGCTGCGGTTAACATTTGGAAAAATATGCGAATGCGCCTAGTGATGGCAAAAAAAAAAATTATTAATCGATTAATCGATCATATGATTAATCGAAGGGATCGATTATTAATTGCGATTAATTGCAATGAAATTAATCGATTAATCGATTAAAATTTGATATTGTCATGAAAAAGAAAATAAATTTAAAAATAATTTGTTTGCTGAGTATGAAAATAATTTATTAGCGTTTAATTCACTAAACTAAATACATAAAGAAAATACATAAAGACAAAAAAAAAATACATTATTTATTAAAAACTGAATTCAAAAACAAGAGTTTTGAAAGGTTTTTCGTCGTTAAACGATTCCGTTTTTCCGTTGCAGTTGCACCTGCTTTGGGAAAAAGCCATTCCGATGGTACAGAAGTTCCAATTAAGAAGCAATATTTTAGGGAGAGAGTGTATAGCTTAGGGTAAACGGATTTCATCTCTTCCCAAGCATCAACGACATTTCGTTTTAACTCGAGAACCGGAGCATTGAGGAATAATCTTAGTTCGTCTTGAGGATGTGTTGTTTCATTGTCCATTTTTCGTTATTTGTGGGCCAAAGTCTTATGGTGAGCTAATAAATCGAATTCACTATCACCAGTGGAAGACGATTCACTTCCACTGCCAATCCTGTCGTCTCCACGTCCAATTTCAGCCATTTCACTTCTGATGGCTCTCATAACTTTGGACAAAGCTATGGGATCCTGAAAATGGATTTTTTTGAACCGTGGGTCTAGGAGTGATGATGCTGCCAGTAGAAACGAATGTTCCAATTGCCCAAAGCGACGGCCAAACTGGTTCAAAATATACAACAAATTTTTATAACAACAAATTTTTATAATTTGTTGACGCCCACAATCAGCAAGTGGAATAGCTTGACTTAATGTGGCGTAGTGTTAATAAAACATCGATAGTTTAATCGATCAATCGATTGTTTTGAACTATCGGGACTATCGATAGTTTGGAAAAAAATATCGATAGTCGTCCAGTTGATGCTTTTATGTTGTTGGGGAAAAAAATGTTTAGAAATTCGTCAACTGAGAATTGTCCTTGAATGACAAAAAGAACTGAGCTAAAGTTCAGTTGATTCTTGAACGTACCCACGCAATTTTGCATGACTTCAGAGAGAAAGATTCGTTTTTCACAGTCAAGGCTAATGATGTAAAACAGTGAGACCACAAATCTCCATAAAAAAGTAATTGCAGCCGAAATTGAAATGTTAGGCTTGTTTTGCGCATGCAATTTTTGTGGCCAGGAGTATAAGCACTCTGGAAATACGTCCAACTTGTAATATTTTTTGACGCTCAATTTTCTCACCTTTTCGGGTGAAATGACATTTTGTTTACAAAAACGTTGTTTTATGTGAACATTTATTTTGAAGAAAACAATTTTGAAAAAATAATTGTATGCCATTTTAGAAAATTTGGAAAATATTTAAATTTTTTTTTTAATTCGGAAATGTTTTTTAAAAATTTTCAATTTTGTTATTTGGAAGACTTATTTAATTTATTATTGATATTAATAACACTATCGATTGTTTATCGATTAATCGATTGTTTTTAAAAAAAACAATCGATACTATCGAAATCTCCAACAATCGATGTTTTATTAACACTAATGTGGCGTATTTTATCCACTTATTTGAGTAGTCATAGCCTCCAATGGTTTCAATAAGGTAAGAATTTCCTCTTTATTTTTGGTTGTTATCATCAGCGGTGCATCGGATTCTAATACTGATTACTTGTGATCGTAGATGTTTTATTGCTGGCATTTCCACAATGATCTGCGCTGTCTTGTTCTAGACAGTATTGCTTTAGCAATGATGTTTTTTCGATTATTTTTTGGATTAATCGATTATTTTGTCGATTAATCGAAAGGGAAAATTCGATACAATTAAATCGTTAATCGAAAGAAAATAATCGTGCCATCACTAAATGCACCTGATGGTATGCAATGATTTTTAATAAAATATATGTATATATGATACGCTCTTGTATATATATCAATTGTTCTAACCACCTCTACAAGGTTATGAATCCTAAGATAACTAGTATTCTGTAAATAAATTAAAATAATATGTTAACACACTTAAAGGTGGATTCACGCTTAGCCTTATTTTGAGATTCGAATTCGTTCAAATGTTTGTCGAATTCAAAGAATCTGTATTTTGATATTCGATCGTATCGAAAAGTTAGTCCTATCAATCAAGAGTTCATTTGTTATTCGAATGTTTAGTGTATTTGAACATTCTAATCGTTCGAAAGAAATGTCATTTTTTATTCGTGTGGGATTTCCAGACGCTTAAACAGCCACTGCTTATGTTTTGCTCCATATTCCTAGCGGATAGTGATAGATTAATTTACAAATGTGTATGTAGCAAATATTTGTTAAATGCTCTGTATAAAATAAAAAAAAAGTAGTCTCTGTTTATAAAGGACGCATTTCAATTGGATAAAACTGGCTAGAACTTTCAACAGACTGTCACTTAAAAAAATAATAGAACTAATTATTTAAATAAATACATTTTTTATTGTTATAATTATTCATTATTATTTTATACAGTCTTTAACTTTACAATCAACAACAGATGTTTTGACAGCAACTAAATGTATTGCAATGTAGTGTAACCAGATTTGTATTGAGAAAGGGGAACAATTTTGATTGAATTTATTATATTTTTTCTTCAAATATATTACTTTAATAGTATGGGTATAAAATTTAATAACAAAATAAAAATAATATTGTTTATGAGCTAATAAAATAATGTCAGTTTTAATTCTGCAAACTCTTACATACTATCTAATAATGCATTGTAGTATGTCTGCATACACGACTTTACACAAGATATCACTCTAACTCAATATTTTTGATATTCTTAGCACTTATTTTTCAATAAATTGTTGAAATTTTAAATATTTACTAAATTTAAACAAAACACAATAAATAACAGAGTCCCAACAAAAAACCAAAGGATGGTCAATCTATATACAGTGGGTGGCATAAGTATTTTTGACAAAACTAAAGTAAATTCTGCTCATAATTTGAAACTTACTTCATGCAAATTTTGGCATCAATGGAAAATTCCGTTTAAATGATACATAACTTTCCTTAACCCATTAAGTACCCATTTAAAAATTTTAGAATTTAGAATTTTTGTGAAAGTCTACTTTTTTGACTTTTTTCCTCGGTTTAAAAAAAAAAATGGTTTGATGCAAAAAGTTTCTCCAAACAATTCTAATGATTAATGTGTAAACAATTTTTTTCAAAAATCTCTTCGCTAATATTTTTTATGATTTTTTGAAAATTGCTAAAAATGACTATTTTAGCTACTTTTTCATCCTTTTCGTACAAAATTTTTCTGAGATCATCGCATTCAAAAAATCATAAAAAATATCGGCGAAGAGAATTTTGAAAAAATTAGAATTGTTTGAAGAAACTTTTTGCATCAAAACATTTTTTTTTTGACCGAGGAAAAAAGTCAAAAAAGTAGACTTTTATAAAAGTTCTAAATTTTCAATGGGTGCCTAATGGGTTAGGGAAAGTTTTGTATCATTCAAACGGAATTTAAATGACCTTTAGTTTAGTTTTGTCAAAATACTTATGCCGGCCACTGTAAAACATAAATGTGAAACAGGTGATTTCGAAAGTAGAATTCATTTGAGTTTATTTTATGACATCTTTCGATAATGAATGTTATTCGTTAGTATGTCAAAATAAAAAAAAAATAATTTTTCAATTAACTACTTTGAATGAGCTACACCTTTAGAAAGTTAATTATTTAAATATTTATTTAAACATATTAAATACATGTTATGCGAAAAACAGATTGTCAAAGCAATATTGACAGCAAATTTGACAGCCACAGCGCACATTTTACAGACACTGATTTTGAATGACTTATGGAATTATGATTCTTAATCCAATGGGGACGACGAGACGTTCGAATTTCTAGTTTACTAAGTCTGATAGGTTGCCTATTCTATTACCAGCATTTTGTGCGACTGTGTAACAGTTTTCGGTCTAACATACTGTTAACATAAGCGGACAAAAAAATGTTCTTTAATTACGTCGTCTTGTACCTACATATACATTTTCGAAAACTTAAATTGTTTGCCATTTTTATTGCATAGGCTTGATTTATTTAGAAAAAGGAACACTTTCGCATACCTATGTAAATAATTTATAAAACATCAGCTTGTCATAATTGTAACCTTCTGAGTATATTTAATATTTATTGTCCGCTTAAGAGTCAGACCTCTGCTTATTGTATGCGCACATTTCTTTCAGTGTAATGCCTCCTTTTTTCGCAAACGCATTTTTTCGCTCATATAATACAGACAAAACAAAGTTACATTCTTAAAAATCATGTTAAAAAAGTAGTTAAAGCTGAACTGTTGATTTATGATGATTTTACTTAATGTCGATGTTCTTAAATCCTTTAGAGAATTTTGCATCAACAGCATATCTATCTAAAATATATAATAATTTATGTATATACATATGTATGAATGTGTTTTAACTCACGTCCTTTTGAACAGTTCTGTTTTGAAGCAACTCCATCCTGCTATTGAGAAGAACTATGCGTTGCTGGAACTTATCTTCAGCATCATCTAACCTATCCGAGAGCCTTCCAATAATGTAAATGTCATACGAAGCGGAAATTGAAAGTGGTACATAGACACAAAAGAACACTAGTATCTGTATCTTTCCCCATAAATCTCCCAATACAATCTGTGTTAAGATCTCATAGCAAAGAGTTATATCGCTGAACATTCCAAAATATTTGCAGAAAATAAACTTGGAAAAGAATTCGTCTAAGAAAAGCTTCACTTTGTGTATTCGAAATGAAATCGCTATAAGTTCTTTTATGGTTCTAGAGCACTCTCGTTTTCCACTCTCCGAACTGCTTATAATAACTTCATTCATTTTCAAATAGAAGCAAATCAAAACTAGTTGAATGTAAAAATAACTCCAGCAAGTAAAATCACAAAGTAGTTGGCCATACTCGAAGACGATACCGAAACCAAGTCCAAGTAATGAATCATGTACTAAATGATAGATGAATAGGATGCATTTCATTATGAAAATCCAACGTAAATCTGACAGATAGTATAAGTTTGAATCACTATTTGCCTCGATTAAATTGAAAATTTGAATCATCTCGTTAAAATAATATGGTACCAGATGAATGTAACGAATGTAATTCAGTGCAAAAATAATTACGCATATTGCTTTATAGAGAATATATGCAGCTATAAGAATTCGGCTCTGAGCTTCAAATGTATTTTTTTTCCAAGGCTGCAATACACTGCGTATAGAAAAAATTAAGTACACATAGTATACTGCTACTCCCAGGTGCATTATATTGGCCATGTAAATATGATATTTTGAATAATTCCCAACCGTTCCGCTATTGGGCGAGTATTTTAAGTGAGAAAACCCGAAACATTTCGAAAGTTTGAACAAGGCGTTTAAATGACAATTAAAGGTGTATTTTGAAAGTGAACTATCCATTTCTGAAGAGTGTTTCCGCGGAGAAGTGTGTTTTGTATATGATAGCAAAATTGTCTAAATGTTTTGTGAAACGTATTCCATTGCTATAGAAGAGAACACAATACGCTTTCATTAATTTAAGAGTGTCGTCATTATTTATTTACGTGATTGTTAATAATTTATCCATTTATGTGGTATTGCCACTGCTGAAATACGACTAGACAAACCCATTACTCCCTTAAGACATACACATTTATATTTTCAATAAATTAATTTATTGCAGTGGTAGATACGTAACCTTTTCAATCTTGTTAGACCCTTTGACTAAATTAGGGCAACTGATTTTACCTGGTTTTTTGACGGTGTCCCTTTGCTGAAGTTGAGAATCCACTCTCATAATAAGTGGTTGCAAATTTGATTAACATTCTTAAAGCTCTGTCAGCTATAATAGGGTATTCGGTAAATACCATTTGCAAAAAAGTACGAGGGCTGATTGATCTCTGTTAGGCAAGAAAAAACATTTTTTTAAAACAATTTTATTTTATTTTTCGACATAGTTTCCTTTTACATCGGCCATGCCCATGACCTATCCGGGCGATAGTACTGTTTGTTTTCGCCTTCTTTGGTGCACTATTTTGACTGTTCTTTCATTTCAGGCGTATAGTAATGGATCCAAGTCTCATCAACAGTCACCATAGCGGCGCACAAATTCCTCCGGATTGCTCTTAAAAAGGTTCAAATTCTGCTGTCAAATATGGTCATTCGAATCCGCTTGTTGTCGACAATGAGCAAACTCGGCATCCATCTTGCCGATAGCTTTGTCATGTCCAAATGTTGATGCAATATATTCTGCACACGTTCAAATGAGATGCCTATGGTCTCCACAATCTCGCTAATCTTCACTCGCCGGCCTGCCAATACAATGTCATGGATTTTGTTGTCCATTTCACACGTAGTCACTTCAATTGGACGAACTGGACGTATATTTACTTTGTCATTACATTTGTAATGCCAAGAAGTGACTCCACAGGAGACGCCGCATAACGTATACAATATTTTGAATCAGTATCAACTCGGAGCGGTAAAGCCTGTTTAAAATGTCCCCTCTTGGCAACCATCTCCATCATACCTCTATGTGTTGTTGTTGGAACCGGGAAAATTCTTTTCAATATTGAATTTAGATATAAAATGATAATGTCTGGGTTTGGGTTCCAAATTATGATTTAGTGCTTAAGATGCAATTTAATGCATTTTGTTGGTAACTATTAACTAAAGTCTAATGTCTACTTTGAAACCATCTATAGGACTATCGCGATAAAGAGGTGTATTTTCGGCTAATTTCTGACATGTGTTGAAAATAGAATTTCACCAAACTCCAATCTTGAAACTAGAGATTTCTCGAATTTCACGTTCTTAGTTCGCTTGTTAGTTCAGAGCTGGTTAAATCTGCGGTTAGGTTATTATCTGCGGTAACCAAAATGCGTTTGTTCACTTATTTTTCACTTTGATCACCAAACCATAGATTTGGGACAAATCGTTCCAGTTTTCCAGTTTATTTGTCAATTCAGTTGTTAGAATTCATCCTTGGCTAAATTGGTTTATTTTTTGTGTACATTTATTTTCGGTATTTTATTGATTAATGTATTTTTTTTTTAAGTTAACTGAATATGGGTGTGTTCAGCGCTTCAATAATGTAATATTTTTTTTTTCACACTGCGTCCATCGTATTTATCTGTCAGTTGAAAATGCGTGGACAAAGCTTAGACAAAGCAACGTACTCTATTTTGAAACTATTTTTATGGTTTTGATTTCCTGTCAAATCTTGAACAAACAAAATTCCAGAATATCCTTGGTTAAATGCCTACCAAAATCAGCTTGTTATCGATTTCTCGGGTTAACTAACCAAACAATGAACTCTCTGGTCAAGATTTGACTGAACAAACAGATTCTATGATTATCAGTTGGAATAACCTTTGATTAAAGTTTACAAAAGATAATCAAGTGAAATGCAGAGCCTTATTTCCTCGTCAACATTCTAGCTAAAGGATAGAGATAGTTTTTTGACAGCTAACATTTTGGTTTTCACCACGTCAGTGTCAGAAAACTATCCAAGGATAAATATTTGACACACGGCCTAAATAAATATATTTATATAGTAGGTATAGGTATCTTTATAAGCGTTGATATCAAATTTATCAGTGCAATACAAATATTTTAACTTTAAAAAGAGAATTCTATTACCAATAATTTTCTTCACTTTTAACTAAATCACTTTATCACCTTTAAACACTGCAAAATTAATTCTTTATTTGGCAGCAAAAGTCAGCTTTAGCTCTTCTTTCTCAACAATAGTATATAGTAAGCAGTTTAGCATTTTAGTATTTTAAACTAAAAAAAAAAAATAGAACACAACACATTATTTCTTTATTTCTATGATCTGTCTCCCAGGCTTTAAATTTATTCAAGGCAATGCTTTCAACTACAAGTATATGTGCGTCACTTTACAAATATTTTTATATATTCCAGACACGTCGATCTAGAACCTCCAGAGCGAGAAATATACACTTGTCTTTAGCCCCGCTTAGGCCTTTTGTTACATTAACTCATCTGGAAACATGCAGTACAGGTACGTTATTCGGGGCATTAAGACGGTTAAACTTATAATTGTCTGAACGCATTCATTTTCTGACTTTTGCTAAATAAACAAAGCAAACACAATTTGTCAGTTCTGCAATAGAAATTGTATTTTGTATTTATTGTCAGGGGGCTAATGCAGATATAAGAAATATTTGATTTCACGAAGAATAATATTTATTAGTGCTTTCGGTTCTATATAGCTCATGTAGTCCTTTAATCCTGGTAAGGTGTTCCCACTAAAATTAAGCTGCCATACAAAAGATAATATTAAACAAAATATAGCTGAGGTAAATTTTCTGCCCAATGTACCTACCTACATCAAATCTCCACAACATTGGTAAAGAAGGACAACAAGTTTTTTAATTAATACATATTAATGTATTGCAATATTTTCGAAAAGGAATATTTCAACGGGGACCTTTTTTTGTATGAGGGGTGCCCCGTCCTTCTGAACAATCCCGCCCACATTTCCCGAACTGCTTTTCAATGCACATCAATGTTCCACGTTTTACAACTCTAGCTGCCAAGATTATACAGAAATATCATTTGCAATATTTTTTCTGTATGCAATATGCCACGCTCTTTTGCCCAATCCAACCTGCATTGTGTAAAATGCTGAAAACAGGCAGTATAGTCTAATTACCAAATTACAAGGCTAAGGCCTCCATATATAGGTTGGCCTCTTTTAACCGAATCTCAAAATATCAAATCCAAAATCTCGAAAAAAAAATGTAAAAAAAAAAAAATCTCGAAACCATAAAATCTCGAAAGTCAAAATCTCGAGACTCTGAGATTTTGTCTTTCGATACTTTCAAGAATTTTGTGTATTTTAAGAGAAAAATATTCCAAAAACAAATATTTCTTTCATAATTATGTAAAATCACAAAGTAGCAGTGATGATACATCCAAAAAATAAAAATACCTAGCACGCGTCCAAAAATTCCCTACCGACGTAAGATATCGCCTACAAATCTGTTTGCCTACATAATATTAAAAGAAAAGTGTTCAAATGCTGTTTTTATTTTAATTAATTTTTATTTAAAATAAGATCGTTACGTATATCAAATTACATAGTATAAAACAATAAGTTAGTGCTGATTATTATGAAAAAAGGATGTAATATTTACAAATAGGAAGGGAAAACAATAAATTAGTAGGTTATTTATATAAGGCAATAACAATAGAAACGCAAAAGAAATTGTTAGGTATATACTTTTATTAAATTAAATTAGATTAAGTAATTCAAGTTAGTGGTGATATTATGAAATAAGGATGTAATATTTACAAATAGGAAGGCAAAACAATAAATTAGTAGGTTATTTATATAAGGCAATAACAATAGAAACACAAAAGAAATTGTTAGGTACATATAGGTACATATATATTTATTAAATTAAATTAGTTTATTTAAGTAATTCAAATTGCTCGGCCATATTGGCTTTAAAACTTAATGTGATGAATGATGATCATAAAGGGCTTCTGAACTCATTTTGTTAATATGTTTGTCTTTGCACTTAAAAGAAACGCAGTTTAAATTTGCATCCTGTAAGGATGATCGAATAATGCAAATTGAATCTAGATTTTCATGGCTCAGTTTATTACGTTTTTTTGTTCTCACATCTGTGACAATTGAAAATATTCTTTCTGCATCAGCATTTGCATGAGGAAGTGCTAATACATATTTAGCGAGATGAGACAAATTAGGAAACATAAGTTCATCATTGAAGTTGCGAATTTTACTTATTTTAAACCAAAATTGCTCAACATCTAGTTCTATACATTTTTTTTTCTGCCTCCAAAAAATTATATGTTATGGATCTCCATTCAAGTAAAAGGGCATTTGAATACAACGAAAGCTTTTTTGAAAGAAGCGCGAAATCAAAATCAGATCTTTTCCCATCTAATCCTAATACAATTTTGGGGTTTAGGAAACTGATTTCTTGAAAAACATTTTCATTTTTAATGGGTAACCTTTGTTGAATCTCTTTTAAAGAAGTTATATAAACTTGCAAGCAATCAAGAATTATTCGATCTCCAGCGACTTTCGGAATATTTTTAAAAATCTCCTTGCACTCTGGCCCAAGGTATATTTCGTTGACCTGCAAGGATACATGTGGTGACCTAACATTACAATTTATATTAAGCTCAGATGCTTTAATGAAATATTGTCCTAATGTAAAAAATATTTTGACTGACTCACGATGCAGCTCATGTATTAAGGCTTTTTTTGATTGAAAAAGACCATTTAACGTATTGAAATACCCAAGGACATAATTTCAGAAATAATAAATATGCTCTGTTGCATTCATTATTTAATTCATCTAAAATTAACTGTGCTGATTTCAATTTATCGGATATAACTGCATTTTTAAAATATTCCAATAGCACACCCCAATTTTCCAAAATTCGTTCAATACATTTTTGGTGTGATAACCACCCGAAGCAACTCTTCTGGCACTCTAGGTAGCGTAAGGCAAGCTTTGTTTGCAATAATTGCAGCTGAATGACAAATGCATTTAATAACAATTGCTTTGGGATTGTCTGCAATTAATCTTGAAGCAAATGAGTTGTTTTGCCCAACCATAACACTGGCTCCATCACTACACATGCCTAAAGATTAAGTTAAATAAATGTTTGGTAGGACTTAATTGGGAATAAAAAAAAAGTTAAAACTCGGATAGCTGGCAAGAACTTAAAGTAACTTTCTAGTTCCTTATATAACAAGCTTTTGTCATAAAATATTACAAATAAAAAAGTTAAGGTATAGGTATAGTTATAGGTATTTATTAAAAGAGGCTTAGTTATCCAAGTTTACTGTATAGGATAAAAATTACCAATAATATTTTCGAACGGAATTCCATTTTTCAATACAAATTCTTTGAAAATTTTGTATAGCGCTTCAGCAGAACAGTCAGATACAATGGGAAGCAGATCTAGCAACCTAACTATAATTCTTCCATTTTCTTCGTCGAAGAATCGAACAAGGACACACATTGATTTATTGAAGCTCATGTCAGTGCTCTCATCAATCATCACAGAAAAATGATTAAATTTTAACTTTTCAACAAGATCTTCCGTTTCCTGTTTGGCCAAAACATTTTTAATTATGCTGGTACATTTTTTCCTTCCCAGCTGCGATTTTTGAATAATTTTTGAATCAGGAGCTATGTCTTTTAGAAGTGGGAGCAAGTGTTCGACTATTTGGAATGCGACATTATGCTCAGCGAAGAACATACTCAATTTAACTTCAAAGTTGGTTACTTCTCGGTCAAAACTTTTAGCTGATTTTTTCAAGTTCAGAAGTTTCAAGTTTTCAGAAGTTCAGATTTTCTGAAACATGTCGAGACCAAATTGCACAAAAAGAACGTTTCTTCAGTTAAAAACTCAAAATCAGTTAACGATTTTTTCAAACCAAAACAATCAGCTAAAAGTTTTGACCGAGAAGTAACCAACTTTGAAGTTAAATTGAGTATGTTCTTCGCTGAGCATAATGGAGTTTAGGAGTTTGTCACACGCTTTGCACTTGCACTTAAATAAATCATCCTTAAACTTTGCCAACCAACCTTTGAAGCAGTCCAAATCCAACCACGCATCGTTGAATTTTTGCTTGCGATATTTTTTTCCTCCCGCGTTTTTAGAAGTTTCACCTTTTTTGCAACCACCCGCACCCGATTCACGGAGAAGGAACATTTTCTTGATTCTCACAGATTTAAGTAGCTAAAGCCAGGACCAGACTTGTAACGTGTGGTGTGTTGCCGTACAGTAGTATGGCGCAATCGGACCATAAGGGCTTAGGACGCAACACACTACACTGTGACACAATACACGAGACAAAAATGTTTCTACACAATATGAAATACTTAGCAGTGATAGCGACACAGCACTCCGCAACACCGCACTGTTTAGAAGAGTGTGGTTCGGGTTTAAGCCGATTCCCTAAGAACGGTGTGAGCATAGAAGAGATTTTAGTAGGGGAAGTGGACTTAAAAAAAATCTCATCGATTCTTACACTTACTCTTCCATAGGTTCCATGGAGCCTATCACAAACAGTGCTTAATTTCTACCTTAAGTTAAACTTAGTGAATTACTGTCCTTTCAAGGGCGACACAATAATATTTTAGGGTATTAGAAATCGATTTTACCAAAATGAAAAAATTTTGCAAAATCTCGAAATTTTTGGACATTTTTCAGATTTTTTTTGTTTTCAACATTTTGGTTTTCGAATATTTTGGTTTTCGACATTTTTTGCTTTCGAGATTTTTTTCCGGTGGTCTTCCAAAAATCTCGATATTTTTTTTCGACAATTTATCGATTCGAGATTTTTTTTGTCGGTGAAAAGTGGTGTTCCCATGGCAAAATATAGTGTTTTAAATAGCTGTTTTGTATGGGGTGTCCCGCCACGTTTTACAATCCCGCCTACATTTTGCGAGTCGCCTATGTTCTTCTACAATTTCCGGACTACCTTTCTTCCAATTTACACTACGATTGATGCAGAAGTTAAGAAAGTCGTTAAAAGGTAACAAAAAAAAGACAGAGAGGGAGACAGAGTTACATTTACTTGTATATAGTATTAGTATGCGTACCGTTTATCTTCGGCTATATAAATAAATTTTCATCGTAAGGATAAGGATTCTTGAATGGAGGCATTTAATTTCGTGTTCTTTCCCATACATGTAACTCAGCACGTACTGATTGACACAGTGGGATTCTTGCCCACTAAACCTCCATAAGTGCCAAAATTCCACATGTTTCCTCCTTATTAAAGGAAGCAAAAATACCATTTTTGAAATTTATTTTAATTAAGAGAAAAAATTCTTTAAAGGTTTATCACAAGTCCATGATAACGTGTTGCTGAAATACTGCTGTTAACCAGAAAAGAGATATAATTTTCTGCCGACGGACACAACTTAAATCATTTACTTTTTGTCTGTCAGTTAATTAGTTATAGTGCATTGTGACATTTAATGATATGGGTGTATTCAACACCGGCAAAACTTTTACCGCTGCAAATTATGAATGAAGATAGAAAGAGTTCGGTGTGAAAATACCTCTACCAACGACTGTGTTTGACTTAAAAGTTCGTAACAACTCATATATGTATATCCTTTTTTGCTTGAAACTCTTCTAGAAAGTTCAGATCATGAAGTAGTTACTATTCACAATAAAGCAGATTGCCCGCAATCCTCTACTGAAAATTTTAATTACTTCCCTACTGGCTTTAAACATTTTATAGGTTTCAGGACATACACCAGCCACAGGAGGTATACAAATATTCTCCTCATTATTCAATTCTTAGAACTGCTACAAAATGAAAAATCCTCAAGTTTTTTTTTTCTAAATACAAATCAAGATGGACTCCAAAACCAATATAATATACATCACCATTTTTATAATCAGTCAGTCAGTATGTATTTTATAGGATAAATGATGAGAAAGTACTAGCAGCAACAACAATACATTTTAATCAATGCTCCCTATAACCACGTGTACTGCTATCATTGAGATTTTAACCGTTGCAGATAAACTTTCTCAAATGACCCGACTAAAATATTTCATACTCGTTCTGAACCTTAACTTTCCAATTCATCTGAAATATTATGAAGTTTGAAAAGCTTTCACATCAAAAATTTAAAGTCATCTTGTACCGCAGGGATTCAATTATGTATGTAGAATAATTTATTATACCAAATATACGCATTTTTACTGCCCGTGATTTAATGCATGCTTGTGTGTAGTAGGTATGCGTGTGTGTTAATTGTTATTGCTCCTTTGCAAAATGTTTGCATTATTTTTTATATTATTGTTTTTAAACCATTACATTTATATGAGGTTATAAAACTCTTCATGATTATTTTTGGTTTTGAATCATTGTGCGTGTAGATTATTGTAATGGGATTGAATATTTATATTTATAATTATTATACATTGTTTGACTGTCCAGTTGTTTTCTTTCTATTTTGAGAAAAACTTATATGTGATTTTATTTCAACTCACCAATTTAGGAATAAGTCGAACCAAAGATGGATGAAACTGCGGACCACAGTACAAATATCATCAGCTATACAAAAGAAACCACCACTCAAGCGAGAGGACTCATTTCTTAAAAGATTTTCTACACGACAAATACCTGAAACACAAGTAAGTACTTATAGTAAATAAGATTGTTTACTCCAACCTGTCAAGTTTTAAAGGGGGGTGATGTTTTCTGAGCCAGCAATTTGTCTCGAGTGAGGAATAAGGATGGGTGAGTAGTATTGGGAAGGGGAATTTTAAAAAGGCTCCCGTTTGTTTGAATGTGTAAGACTTTATTCTTGTTCTTAAAAAAAAAAAAGATGTATGGTTTTATCAACGGACTCTGTTTCCTGCTAAACCGAATCTTTTTATATATCTATCTAATGTGGGTGTTTAAATTGCAAGGGTTATTATGTCTAATAAATAAATAACTCACGCAGCAGATTTATATAGGATCCTTGGTCTAGACCTTCCCAGAGTGCTGTCGAAATGGATAATATAGTATCCCAGGGTTCGTGATACTGGGATACCCAAAATTCTAAAATGATAACCCATTCGAAAATATTTACGTAACAATATTTTATACTATTATTTAAATCTATAAATTTGTCAACACAGCTCTAAGCGACACACAGCTCTAAGCGGAGGTCGGCGTTGGCGTGGGATTCTATACTCCGAACGTCTTGGACTATTCAGTTCAATCGGACTTCTTGACTGCAGCAGCATATTCCAAGCTGAGATACTGGCAGTGACAACAGCTACAACAGCTGCTAAACAGGTTGCAATGGTGGCAATACCTCATGCAGATATTACCATTTTCATTGACAGTCAAGCGGCAATAACAGCAATCTCTGCCGTTGAGTTAAAATCGAAGCTTGTAAGTCGCTGTCGCGAAGAGCTACGGGTTCTTGGCGCGTAGCACAACGTAAGACTATGCTGGATTCTCGGGCACAGAGGTGTATCTGGAAATGAAAAATCTGATGAGCTGGCAAGTAAAGGGTCGTTTCGTGAACTAATCCACGCCGAAAACACAGTAATGATTCCACCTGTAATAATCTCCGACAGACGATTGGTAACAAAATACTAATGGCGACAAATGAAAGATGGAACAAGCTCGACTCCTGTGGCATTATATGGAAAATGTGGCCAATCTACAACAAACAAAAAATTGAAAAAATCTTACAATTGAACAAGAAATCCTTGCCCTCGATTGTGGGTATGATCACCGGATACAATATGCTGAAATACCATACCAAAAAAATGGGAATCAGCACATATGACCCCTGCAGAGGATGCGGTGATGAGGAGGTGCATGAGGATACCCCACACTTGCTTTACCACTGCCCACCGCTCTGCGACAGAAGAAATAGGATCCTTGGTAACTACTTATTCGAGAATTTAGATTGTACATCGTATTGGTTTACCAATCCGTAGGTTTTTCATATAGGTTTCCAGTGTGTGGGAGTCATAAACCCCTAGACTCTAGAGCATCACAACGGGTCTACATTGATCTATGGCATGTACAGTTTTCTCCTGTATTGCCAACCCACTAATCTAACCTAACCTAAGCACAGAATTTCAAAATTGGTTTGGTGAACTTCTCTTTTTAACACTCAGATCAATATGCGTCAGAAAATTAGCAGAAGATAATAATTATTAAGCGCAATTGAGACACGGCCTACGTTCTTTACTAACCTTGGTTTAATTACAAAATCAAAGAAATTGGTTATAAATAATTGGACTATGCTTTAGCCAAGCTACCAGAAGCCGTACACTAACCCCAGAGCTGGACTACTGAGCAAGGAGTCTCAGTATAGGTTCATTCCACGGAAACATTTTATTGAGTCTCAAAGAATGTGAGGAGGAATTTATTTTCTATTGATTGTAAAATAGAATTTTCAATTTCAAATGTATTTCCTCCACTGCTCCAATTAGATGCAATTAAATTTTCCACGTATGGCAACACTGGTACTGGGCTTCACACATATCTATTCTGCTTCTAAAGGAGTCAACTTTGAAAGAAATAAGTCAAAATCGTACTGACGAACCTTTTCGCTTGGTAAAAAATTTTGCTTTTGTTACTTCCTACACCACTTGACCTTAGTTTGTCATTCTGTAGCTTGTTTTCGAGGCAGCTTCATTGTTGCAGTTACTAAACTAAATGGGGAGCACCATTTCATAAGTGTAAAGTGCCCATAGCACATTATTGTCCTTATACCTGAGGCAGAAGCTCATCATACTGAACGTGTCCTACAAGGACGTACGCTAACATTGTATTCGATAACTTAATTGTTTTTATGTATTGTTTGCTAAATCTTAGAAACATCAACCAATTAATATGAAATAGATATAAATTTTTGTTTGCATTCTTCTATAGAAGAAGGAAATTGTTTCATAATCGTAAAATTTACGCACAATGGTCTTCAAATCACGGCCTCGTTATATTTCAAAGAAAATATCCATGTATCCTTCCTGTATCTACTTGTATGTTTTGTGTATTTGTGTACCAAAGTAGGGTGGTAGGTATTAAATATTATAATAAAAATTGCTATAAAAATAGCATCAACAACAGACGTTAAAAACCGGGTAACAGTAGCTGTTGTATGAATGAAAGGGGTTCGCTGCCAAAATTTCAAGAGTCAACATGAAAAAAGTTTCGGAAAAGTCGGAAAAGTTTATTGATGTGTTAACACCGACAAATATAACACAAACTCTTCTATTCGATTTATGATACATACTTCCGTAGGTACATCCCTGTGTACTTTGTAATTTTAGACGACATTCTGTTATAATACGTTTTGATCTAATTGCCGATAACGTGACTTTTCGGTTTATATGTGTATATAAAAGAAAAAACAAATATATATGAGGGTATCATGGCAGTTTATGGTTAAGAATTTTCTAGATCATAAAGATACTTGACAAATGACAACTGACGTTGACAGGTTCTTGATAGTATGGTATGTACTTTTTATGTGTTTTAGAAACAGGGCTGGTATCAGTAGACAATTATGTTAATGATACCTACATGTTTTGACCCATTTGTTTAAAATGTGATAAATATGTCGGCTGTTTTTTTGGATTTTATATTTGGATGTTATATTTCTAAAATATGTGAGTACATTTACAGTGGGAAATTTTCATCTAATACAATATAAACTGTGTACATGATATCTCAGTTAAGGAGGTCAATCCGATGGGTGGAGACTTCCAAAGTTTTGATGAACAAAACATTTTATGGCTGACGGGGTGGCCATTTTTACCCACGCCGTTGAATTTTCTCTTCGACAGATTCTCTTTAAATTATTCAGAACGACTTTTTCAACATAAGTTGTAGTAAATATAATGTTTGCAGACAAAAATGTTTCAAAACAAAAACAATGTTGGCATCATGTACGATTCTGAGAGGCAGTCGATATCTATAACTACTTATGTACTAAACTTCACCCCTGCAGCCTCTTTTTGTTGTGTAAATTCGTAACATTTCGTCTACGACAATGTCGATACTTTTATTACTAATGTTTTCAGACTGGGGCAGCATAGCAGGGCTGACTTTATGCGACTAAAGTTGCATTTTGCCCCTTTTTTTCTTTCTAATGAGAATCCCTTTTTTTTGCGACTTTTTCAAAATCTTCGAAGTCAGCCCTGAGCATAAGGTCCGCCGATATTTTGGAGAATCTGAAAGAGCTCTATGTTAGCTCCAAGGTTACTCTTTATTTATGACTTCTACATGGCTCTTAAGTAGGTACCAGTTTGTATTTAATAGATTCTTTGACCTTTTTTGAGTTAGTGGTTATAATGAAGGAAAGGGATCCATTTAATCTGCCTTACCTAAATTGGTATAAGTCTCCTCAATATTGCATACAAGATCCAGTCTGGCAATCATTTTTGAAAGCCTAAAGCCGATAAATATACACCACAACTGGGCCTAAGAACGTTGCTGAACCTACAACCCGTCGTGCTATACGCAAAGAACGTGGCAGCCAAAGATGCTCTCAGACTATAAGAGAAACAAATTTGGAAGCCCGAATCGTTCGGTCACTGGCGCATATTTCAGATGTTTGATCAGGGCGGACTCATTCCACTAACGGACTACAAGAAACATTGGTATGATTTGGACCAGAAATTTAAATTTAAAGTCTATGTATACCGGACAGGCAGGAATGGCTCTCCCCGAGTACTGTCATAAGATGAGTATACCTATCTTCACAGATTTCTCAAAGACGGAGAATGGAACGGGAGCAGGAGCGGGAGTCATTCATACCGACGACAAATCAGTGCTGTGTTTTCTAGGCAGAGATCTACGCGGTTCCAGAAAGCGGCTCAAACTGTCTTAGCGAGCAATCTACCAGCAATGGAAATTACCTTCTGAATAGATAGCCAAACAGGGGACGTTGGTCCTGGAAAGAATATGAGAAGTTAAAAGCGAAGGAATGAATTGGATAAGAAGTTACAGACAAAAGATCATTTATGAAAATAAAAAAGAGTCGGAGACAGAACGGAGCCTCGGGGAACACGACCAGCAATTGGTGAGTTTCAGACTTTAAACCATCCAAAAAAAATTGAATTGAACGACCAGAAAGGTAGTTTCTAATCTATCTATTGACCAAGAGACGCATCGATCCCATAAGCACGCATTTTCGACAAGAGAGATTGATGCCAAACTCTGTCAAATGCCTTTGAAATATCAAGCGTAACAGTCTTTGTTTCACCGAAGTAATGGAGAGATTGCTTCCACTTCTCGGTGAGATAGGCCATCAAAAATCACCAGTGGATCTGTCGCCGTGAAAACCATACTGCCGGTCATTAATTATTTTCCGTGATTCAAGATATTTCATAACCTGACGATTTATCAGCGTTTCCATAACCTTAGAAAAGGATGGACGTAAGTGCTATGGATCGCCAATCGGTTGGAAAAGAAGATTCACTTTTTTTAGGGACGGGACAAATGCAGATTTTCATCTACTCGGAAAGAGTCCAAAAGAGTAGGACTGGTGGAAAAGCTTACGCCGTGGTTTTACCAGCGTGGAAGAACAACTCTTCAGAACGATGGGGAAGATACAGTCTGGACAAGGGGATTTATTTATGTTAAGATCATATAGTAGGTACTCTTGTAACTGTACGAATGCGAAAATGACAAATTCGACGCTCTCGATCATAGGTGGCGACAAAGCGCAATCTGGGAGTATCGAGCTGACAGCAAAATATACAGCAAACAGATTATTTTTGCCTAAAGAGCTGACAGCTGGAGTGTCATTGTAAATGAGAGTAGGGGTCAATGGTGAGGCCGAATTCTTAGGACCAGTTTCAAACGTTCCGGATAAAGTTTCGGATAGTTAGCTAGCCGACACATAACGCTTTCCACCAGATAAAATTTGCTGATATTTTTTTTCTGTTTCATCGTCAAAGTCTCTGATAAACTAACTTGCGGAAAAATTTATCAGCCGCTACGTTTGTTTCGATACACATGTTATTTGTTTTGTATTTTTTTTGTTTCGTGTTTTCTAATATTTTTTGTTCTTTTAGGTAAACCAAATAAAAAAGCCATTTGAAAAATTAACAGAAGAAAAATTGAAGCACCAAAAATCCAAAAACCCTTAACGGAGGAGCTGAAGCAGGTATCCGGATACTCCGTTTGTGGCTGAGCTATTCTTTAAACTGGGCCCCCAACCAGGCTGATTATCAGCACGGGTCGTATCTCGTATGACACCTTCGTCCAGCCCAAGGGAAAGGGGTATAGCATAGGATAGAGAGAATGGTGATTTGTGGATAGAAGTAGGAGAAGAGGGGAGGGGGAGAGTCTTATCGAGAACTCTAACTAAGAGTTCTGTGTAGTTCTTAGTTTGTTGTTCATGAAAACAGTCTGTCTGGCATGGGTGACCCTACTGGCGACTAAAGCCGCCAACAGCCACCTCCACACCACTAACGTCCAGAAAAGGAGGCAACGGCAAGGTGACCACCCCTTCGTGGTAGGAAGGTTTAGGAGAAAAGTGATTAAAATTTTCCTTTTAAAGTCGCTTTGGGGGAAATACTCTATATTCCTACGGGGCAATCTACGCTCGTCAACAAACAAATGCTCTGAAACTATATTTTTTCCAGCCACTTCAAATAAATATTTTGTTTATCTTCCGGATATAGGATTTAACAGCCAGTTGAACCGGCTGATAGTCTATCCGAGACTATATCTATCAGATATCACTATCCGAAACCTTTGAAACCAAAAGTTGAAATTTAGCTGACAGATAAGTTCCGGATAGTCTATCCGAGACTTTATCAGCTAGTCTTGAAACTGGCCCTTAATATTTTTTTTTTATAAATGACTATGGTTCATCAATAGCCTGAACGGTTTAGCGAAGACATCCCTACCCGATCTGTAAAGATTAATTTATTTAAGATCCAATTGGTTTTATTAGTTAAATGGCCTAACATGTACTTTAAATGGGGCTAAATGGCTTCTGGCTCTGGATGAAAATTTCACATGGTGCAAACTCACTCCCAAACCTAAGATACCAATAATTTCGAGTACTGGATGACAGTTGCTTCCAGATTTCACTCGAGCTTGCAGAGTAAACCCAAATAAATCTCCAGAATAATGAAAATACCTCTGGGTAAGACGTGCTGCCGATTAAGGTAGAAATACCTACTTGAACTTAAAGGTGCTTTGTCATGATGAATGCATTTATATGAAACAATGATTGATACAATCGATACAACCTTATTCCACGCTATCAACTTTATATCACCCCAAAATGCCAGCTATTGAGGTAAACTAAAAAGGGCTTACCCAAAAAGTGAACGACGATACCATTTGATTGCCACAGCTATCATACAATGTTAATGGGTCCTTACGTCACCGCACCCTCATCTAAATTATGTGTAGGATAAGGAAAATCTCGACATTTTATGAATTTTGGCAGCGTCCACACTACGTTTGTAAAGGTAAGGGTCGGGATCGGGATTATCATCTGCAATTTAGTTCTTCGGCCTTTTTAAAGTAAATTGGCAGTAATGTACTTCTCGCAATAGCCTAGCCATGTCGCTCTCTGTCATCTTCTTTGCATAGCATCTGGCTCTTTATGTTAAATCTTCCTTTAAATTTAGATGCGAAGTGGTGGAGCTCAGCTATCGATTTTTTTTTCCTACTTAAATTGGGTTATGGTTTCTGTCGGGCGCCCGACTTTGCAACAGCTCTATGAATTACTATACCTTCATGTGTTGTTTGTATACTTAACTTATATCGTCCCATATTATTAACATTGTTTTATATTGCCCAGAGTTTAATAATTCTGTTAATTGGGGTAATTTGCATAAAATATGCATGTCAAACGGGAAGCGTCAGCTGTTTGCGAGGTTACATTCGCAGTTTATGTCTTCTGAGGTATTCTAAGTAGGTTATACAGAGGTCGGTCTTGCGGTCAATTGCTGGGGGTAAATAGCTATTTCTGCATTATTATTCAAGGATTATGTTCATTACAAGCAAATTAAATAAACATTTCTGGTTGGTTATTTTAGGAAACAGTTGAAGATACCGGATCGGAGAGCGCGTCGGGTGATATAAATAAAAAGGCCAAACGAAGACGTCGGTATTTACAAAAGAGGCGGTCTGTTGTCAATCCGGACGAGAATTTTTACTTTTACTGGCTAATGGTGCTAACTATATCTGTTTTATATAATTTGTGGACGTTAATTGTTCGACAGAGTTTCCCCGAATTGCAAGTAAGTTCTGTGTTTTCTTTTTTAATTCATTTGAAAAATATTTCTGGCTGTCATTTTTAATTATACTTGTCTTATTTTCAGAATGCGGTTTCGAGATTTTGGTTGCTGTGTGATGTATTAACTGATGTTGTTTTTGTTTTAGATATTGTTGTTCAGTTGCGCACAGGATACTTGGAGCAGGGCCTAATGGTATGGACGTGTTTGAATAATAATTATACTTTAAAATAGAAAATCAATGGACATGTTATTTTTCTGTCGTTTTTCTTAAATATTTCATTAGGTATATGACGATGGTAAACTTGCCTGTCATTATATACGTTCCAGAGATTTTTTCCTCGATTTAGCCGCTTTGATTCCGTTAGATTTACTACAGCTGAAGATTGGATCAAATCCGTTGTTACGTTTTACGCGCTTTTTAAAAGTAATAATTTGCACTATTTAATAAAACACATTGTTTGCTATAGCTTACTAAAAAAAGTGATTTAATTTAAGGTTTATCGTTCCATAAAATTTTACTACATTGTCGAAAGTCGAACGGTTTGGCCAAATTTATGGCGCGTTGTCAATTTAATTCATATTCTTTTGATTCTTGCACACTGGTTTGGCTGCTTTTATTATTTATTATCCGAAGCGGAAGGATTTCAAGTAAACTAAAATAGATTTTATTAGTATGCAGAGTTTGAGTAATGTTTGTCAATTTGTTTAGGGCGACTGGGTGTATCCATATCGTCCGGGGGACTATGCAACTTTAACACGTAAATATCTGGGAAGCCTTTACTGGTCTACGTTGACGTTGACTACAATTGGGGATCTACCGACACCCGAAACAAATGCTGAGTAAGTCAATATTTATGTAGATATAATTTTTAGATTAAGCTATTTCAATTTAATATAACTCCAACAAATTAAGACTGTTATCTCTTGGTAATCCTTGACTGAACTTCAGGGCGCAGTCGACACGTTTGCAACCTGAAAGTTTGTGTTGAAGCTGAAAGCAGGTTATGAAGAAAGAATGTCTGACTGATTTATCTGAAGTCGTAGAGTATAATCTCTGAGGTATTTTCTGATTTTTTTTTCCGGAGATGAAAAGGAAAACAAACTTGACCATATCCAAGACGACGGGGTTATGCCTAGTGCTATATTTGCTTCCAGTAGATGAGGTCATGTCCACTACATGCTTATGGAACGGAGAAGACGCACTTTCAAGTGCTATTTCTAAAATCAGAAGAACCACAGCTAGTGGCAGGACTACAGCCAGGAAAATAGACACCATAGAGCGCAGATTTAGTAATTCCTCTTTCAATTCCGCTCATGAGGCGCAGAGGTATTACAGTTCGCTATGTACAGTGGGAGTTTTGTATAGGGCATACTGCACTGCACACTGAAAACTGGGTAGTCCAACGTAAGATACATCAGGCGTTGTGTTGGCCTACTTTTTGAAGAGTCTTAGGAATTTTGAAAGGCTTTATAGGACTAAGCGTAAAAATTTACCTATTCCACCATGAGAGTATTCTACCCCCTTTCACTTTGGTGGTCGACCAGCTAGTGAGCTAGTTTCACAGCTGGAAAAATTGAGAGGGTGTGCTTAACTAAAAGGAAACGCTTGGAAAGGCAAAAAGGGACTCAACTAGGTGTCCGATTGCAAGTTTGTTTCGCACTATGCCATGGTTGGTAGTCGTCCGTTTCAAAGAACGCAGAGCGGAAAGTAATCGGATGCAAGTCAAACCGCATTGCCGTGCTGTGTTGAAGATGCGAGTTAATTTTATGGAGGTATTAGCAAGAATGAGAGCGATGCTAGCTTAAAATGGTGGAGGTTAAAATAGTTATCAGTTTTAGTGGCATTGCCAGGCGATACAGGCTTTTTCAAGATGGGAGCATCGTGAATCGTGATCCCTATAATAAATTGTGGACATGATCTATCGCTGGTCTGATTTCCGCATTGTCAAACTTGTATTTCCTCGATTCATTTCCTTAATTTTGCTTTAATTAAGACTCTATATCGAACCATAAACATAAATGTAAAAAAAGAGCCAAGTTTTCTTATATAAAAAAAAAAAAAAATTAATGCCCCTATTATGTAAGACAACTCAACTTAGTTGAGTTGAGTTGCCTTCAATTCAACTCAACTTTCACACAACCCAATCATTATCATTCGTTCATTCATTCATTTTCGATGGCCCGCTTATCCATTAAGTGGGTTGCGGGCGTAGGTTGCTGAAGTTCCTTCATAGCTCTCGATTCTCAGCCAAGGAAAATCCCCATATCCCACGGGTATAGAGGAGAGATTATGAACTTGATCTAACCATCTCATCCTAGGTCTACCTAGAGGACGCTTGCCAGATGGTACGGATTCCATAGCACGTCTTGGGATTCTAGTCGGGGACATGCGTTTAACATGTCCAAACTGCCGAAGCATGGTCCGCTCCATCCGGAAAAGTAGTTGCTCGTCATTGAGTTCCTCACGTATTCTGGTGTTTTTTAATGCGATCTCTACGGCCACGGGTCAAACCAGCAATACAACGGAGAAATCTCATTTCGGCAGCTTGTATCCGCGATCTTATTCTTTCGGTCATTACCCAAACCTAGGGTGTCCATATACCTCAAACGAAAAAAAGAGGACATCATTTACAATCAACAACCACCCCCCCCCCCCTCCCCCCCCTGACGTACGGTTTTCGTTAGATAAAAAATATTGTTTAAGAGCTGGAAACACTTGTAAAACTGTATTAATAGTAGGGTAACATGAGATATGAGAACCACCTCGTAGGTCCTCAAGTCCTTAAATTTCAATTCCATCGCAATACAAAATTCTTTTAAGCCCTTAGTTCTTACTGTATAGTGTAGGTTAGGGGTTCCCAATCTTTTTCTTACTGTGCCTCCCTAGAGAGGTTGAAATATTTTTGCGACGCCCTTCTAAAAGCACAGATTATGTGAAGCTGATCTTACTGAAGATTCACTAAAGGGTTTTGTAATAACGACGGTTCGACGTTGAAAAATCGTCGTCCCGTATTTATTGCAACTTTGCTTGTTTACATACCCGCATTCATCTAAAAATGCACCTCGTCGCTAAGGATGATTTTTCGACCAAAATTGAGGTCCTCTTCCAAACGTTCCGAAGCCAAGTCAGCGAAGAAAAGCCTTTGTCTATGTTCATTAACTTTGAGCTCCTGGAGTAGTTGGATCTTGTATCCCGATGCAAAATTCGTCAAGTTAGAATCTACGAAAGGCTGCTCTCTTATGGACGTGGAGGACGAATTGACTGCAGAATTGACATTCTCATGGACCACGGCAATGCTCCCGACGAATCCGGCTGGCAAAGACCCGTACCAATTGAAAAACCTTTATTTAATTTTGAGTGCCAGGCAAATATACGAAGCAACGAAGCAAGTCTGACTGGAAATGCGGGAAACACAAACGCGCTTAATATTTGACTATTGGATTGACCCAGGGCGTCGCGACGTACAGTTAGGGAACCTCTGGTGTAGGTATATAATAGTATAGAAAAAATACATATTTTTATTACAATAATTTAGGTCAAGAGGTAGAAGATGCAAGAGCACAGTAAGGGCATCTGTTGGCGCCGACCTCATTGCCCCCGTGGTACCTATACTTGCTGTTCTTTGCAGTCTTTTCAATTTCGTGAGGTTGTAGACTTTGCTCAACGCAGGCCACCATACTAGTGATCCATACGTGAGAATTGGACGCACTACGGCTGTGTACATCCACAAGGTCATCTTTGGTTGAAGTGCCCACTTCTTTCCAAAGGTTTTGCTGCAGGCATAGAAAGCGACCGACTCTGTGTTCAATGTTATGTTTCCAGTTAAGTTTTGGATCGAGCATGAAACCTAGATACTTAGCGCTGGATGACAGTGTGAGTGGTTGATCGTTTAGACGGGGTAGGGTGAAATCGGGTATTTTGGTTTTGGTAGTGAACAGCATCAGTTCAGTTTTGCTCGGGTTGACACCGAGGCCGCAACTTGCAGCCCAGGTGCTTACCTTGTCTAGAGCGGCCCCCATAATTTCACTAATCACGGTGGGAAACTTCCCTGACACTAGTATCACCACGTCGTCCGCGTACGCGACCACTTTGACCCGTTCCCTGTCTAGTTTCACCAGAATTTTGTTTATAACCATTAGCCATAGTAGGGGCGAGATGACGCCACCCTGCGGCGTTCCTTTATGGGCGAATTTGGTTATGTGGCTGCTGCCTAGTCTTGCCTGAATGGCAAATTTAAACATTCTAAAGCAATCGGAAGTGCTACAAATAAAAATTGACAACTATTTGTTAAAAGTGAGAGCAGGGCCTATCGTTCTAGCAAATTTCAATAATTTACCATAATCGGAAGTGGCCTAAATAAATAATAACCGATTTTAAAAAGTGGACGGGAACTGAACTTTTTCCAATGTATGCACTCCAGGATCTAGCAACCTAAATAAGCTAAGCAACAATATATTATGGTTGGCAATGCTGTTCAAACGAAATGTTAAATCAGCTTAACATTGAACATGCAAAACTTCTACATGCTTCACTTACACGATAACTCACAGTTTTAGATTGCACACACATTCGCCTACATTCACTAGGTTTGTATATACAGTGAAATCCGGATATAACGACGGTGAAGGGACCGGGCTCAAATGGTCGCTATAGCCGAATGTCGCTATAACCGATGGTCAAACAAATTAAAAAAAAAATTATTCTTTACTAGTAGATAGGTACCTACACGGTACAGATGCTGTCTGTATTCTTAGTTTCATTATTCAGACAAAGTTATAAGGAAAACCTCTAATAACAAGTGGAATAAAAAATCCATCAATAACAAAAAAATGATTTAGTACATGAATGTCACCTATATAATAAGTTAAATATGCAGCTAAATCAAACGAATTTAATTTGTTCTGAAAGATTCAAAGTAACATGCGAATCAACTACAATTGAAAATAGATTTAACTTCGATTCTGAGTTTGCAACAACTAGCTATGTATGAAGAAAAAACAAAGAAAAAGGACAAGCAAAAGAAATCAACTGTATTTTTTGCTCAGACAACTAGATAATTTTTTTTATGTTTTTCGTCGCTATATCTGGAGGAAAAAATTCGAATTCTAGCAAAAAACAAACGCTATTCAAACAAACGAAACCAACGGCAATTTTTTTGTATAGGCAACTAGCTATTTTTTTATATTTCGTCGCTATATCCGGAAAATATTCTGAAAAATATTCAAATTGTTGCAAAAAACGGACGCTATATACGAAATCGTCGCTATATCCGAGGTCGCTATATCAGGATGAATTTGTATGGAAAATATGGTGTAAAATCAAGGAGCTCAGAATTTGCGTCGTTATATCCGCATGGTCGTTATAACCGAGGTCGCTATAGGCGAATTTCACTTCATAATAAATGGTTCACAATGACTGTCAATTAACGGCTTAACCAAACCACCCTTACATATCGACTGTGAAAACGAAAAGTTCTTAATTGAAGTTTATATTTAAGCCTACACTTAACCTATCCGATACTTAAGCTCAGACTGTGAAATCGGGTATATCTGGTCGGAGAGACGATAAGTCCACTTAATTGTTTTAAGCATTTTTTTTTAAATAATACGAAGGGACTCAAAATGCCCCTTAAGGCATCAGTGCTGAACTACCACACTCCCTTGCCTTCCATATCGCATCAAATTTCCATCATTCAATAGCATTTTTATCGGCGACTAAGGATATTGCATCCCATTTGCTCTGCTCTTTGCCACTGATTCATCATCAAAATTCAAAATGTGTATCTATAAAATCAATAGATTGTTTGAAGTAGATTCCTTGTGAGGGATAATTAGCTACGGACATCATTACATTTTAATGCTTAAGCCCAATTAAAAAAAATCAATTTTAACAATCATACATTACCTACTTTACAACGTTATCCAATGCATGAGAGTAAGGTAAACAAAGTAAACATGCAGATGGTAACGATGATGTTGCATACATATTTTAAAATGAGAACAAAAGCTTGAGATAAACAATTTCCTAAATTGCTTAATCGGCTGTTTCAGCAGGCATTTATTTTTAAGGATGAATAACATCCGTGCACTTATCTACGCATATTTTATATATACAATATACATTATATTAATTAGACGACAAAGATATGCGCTCAATATCAAAGTAAATTTAGCTTTACTTCTGGAACTATTTTCCAGTCCGCTGTAGCCGCAATACAACTTAATAAAAGTACATCGCTCGTGTATCTATACTTAAATATCATCTTTTTGTTTCTCTCCGTAATTTTCCACAGCTTTCCACAATAAAGATATTTAATTTATAAAATGAACTAAAAAATAAGTTTTGTTTTAGTTTCTGAACAGAGGGGGGAAAAATTTCACAAAGTTTTAGATTATTTCAAACTTTAGAGTAAAGAGGATAGATAGGTTTCCGGAGAGAATGATTTCCATATAGCATATACTCTGTGGCAACTAATTGTAAAACACACATTTTTTTTCAGCGGCTATAGTTTTCTATTGTTTTGGAAAGAAATGTTTGGCATAGCTAATGTACCTTCAGTTGAAATTAACAAATTGAAAAACAGTAAAAATGTCTATACCTACTCAGCTGTAATTTCTAGATTGTGAATGTTTTTTGAATGTTGTTTGGGTTAGTTTTGAAGTACCTATGTATGGTACGCTAGCACTAGTTTCACTCGGAGGCCTTAAGGCCATTTTGAGTCCTTTCTTATTTATAAACAAACTTTTAAACAATCGAGTGAACTTTATCATCTTTTATCAGTTCCTGGATAAATTTGAGACGAGTGTGCTCAAGCATTTAAGGAATTTAATAACACAGAACTATACCTATACGTTTATATTTGGACATTTTACCTCTATGCTCTATCCTCTCGGTTTCAGTCATGGGATAAGATATAAGAGAAGATAAGGTATTACTTGTGCGTTTACACAGATATATGTATGTTTAAGGTTTCCTACTATTTAAAAAGCTAGGTTAGGTTATGAGGGGGTGTGAGACGGAAGGAAACTCATCACATCTACCCGGAGATGTTAAAGGCCAATTCACAGTTCCCCGTTCGGGAAAAATTTGATTTGAACGTTTTTAACGATACAATGAAATTCATTGCCCCCACGGGGAACTGTTCACTTTGCGATTTTGACGATACCAAAATATTCTTTTCCGTGAATAATTCCCCCGGCGGATTCCACGATAGGGGTGATTATCTTATTTCTTATAATAGAGTATACACAAACCGAGTTTGAAGTCGATTGGATGAAAAATACAAATTTTCCCATACAAACTTTGACCCCAACTTTTACCCCTTTTAGGGGTCGAATTTCCAAAATCGGAGAAACTAAATTTCTTTATTTCTCATAGAGAGTACACAAACCGAGTTTTAAGTCAATCGGTTGAAAAATAAAAATGGTCCCATACAAACTTTGACCCCCCCTTTTACCCCTTTAGGGGTTGAATTTCGAAAAATCCTTCCTTAGTGGTTGTATACATCATAAAAGAAACCTCTGTGTAAAATTTCAGCTTTCTAGAGCATAGGGTTTAGGCTGTGCTTTGATGATCTGTCAGTCGGAATCTTCATTATAGATAAATGCCGCTGATTGCATAATGATTCGTAGCGAAAGCGGGTTTGAAAATATCTAGCCTCAAATCCGGTGGTTTGAACTTTGTAATGATTTTTAGATAAGTGGCCTTGTTGGTTGTCCACCATACGGGACAAGCACAGTAGGCCTTTACTATTGCCGTGCACATCCAGTGTTTAAGTTGGGAATATGGTCCTGGTTTTGGTGGGCTAAACTATCTATAGCAAAATTTCTTAAAAATATTTATACACTAGCTCACCCGGCAAACGTTGTTCTGCCTAAAATAGTTATTTTAAATATTTCAAGATCTAGTTTGATATTTTTTGTTCAATTTTTTTTTTTTAATAGAAAATTAAGGCGGATAGCTTCACTGGTTCAGCGGCCATTCTGAGAACGCCGGCTACTGTTACCATTGTCTCTTCTTGGCATCGTAACAAATATCGAACTGTAAGTGATCATCACTTTGTATAAATCGCACATACATTTTTCACTATCAATAATTTACCTTTGAAGAAAGTGAATAGCCAGTGAAGAAAGTTAACGAACGAAAAAGATACAATTGAAATTTGGAAATCAATTTGAGAAACAAAACAAATTGATTACTTTCACGTTTTTTTTCCTAAACCTTCGGGTGGCAATTACGAACAAATCCGTAGAAGAAAGTATCCAATTTGGTCGCGCCATGCCCCTTTGTCCAATTTTGGCCAATGACCACTCCTAGGCCAATGACCACTCCTAGGCCAATACCTTTGATTGTCTGCAAATTCGAACTGAATTGATTCGGTGGTTTTCGAGATATGTATAAGATTTTGAATGTTTTTTTTTTGTATGGGTGGTGCCACGCCCTTTGTCCAAATTTAACCAATCTTCACAGCAACACTCCTGGGCCAATACTTAAGATTATCTGTAAATTTGAGCTTACTCCATTTGGCAGTTTTCGAGATATATGATTTTGAGTGTTTTTTTTTTGTATGGGAGGTGCCACACCCCTTTGTCCAATTTTGACCAATCTCCTTCAGTGCACTCCTGGGCTAATACCTACGATTATCTGTAAATATGGGCGCAATAGAGTCGGTGGTTTTCAAGTTATACGTATCCGAACACATTTTAGGACTCATTTTTATATATATAGATAATAAATATGTAGTAAGTATAAAATAACT
This sequence comes from Cheilosia scutellata, assembly GCA_955612985.1. Lineage (NCBI taxonomy): Eukaryota > Metazoa > Arthropoda > Insecta > Diptera > Syrphidae > Cheilosia > Cheilosia scutellata. The sequence goes on along the minus strand of OY015313.1, from coordinate 48,860,415 downwards.
TTAAATTTTATTCATAAATTATTGTCTTGTAACAGAAAATTAATACATAATTGCAATTAAAAAAAAAAAAAGGCACGAGTACGATAACTACGGCGCCAAAAATTGATAACGGTATTTTGTAGAGGGGTTAAATACAAGCATTTTTTACTATGGGAGGGGGGGTCTTTCTGGAATCTGTTCTTTGATATTATTTTTAAATCAAGTTATAGCTGTTAATAGTTTTTGAAAAAAATACTTTCAAACTTGAAATTTAAGGAAAAAAATTAAAAAAAAAGTTTTATGCTGATTTTTTTCAATGTTGAGCAAATAGATACTTAATTTGTTTGTAGTTTTTACTGCCTAAATCAATTCTTAATCGAACACTCAAAACCAGATTGATTTATGTCTTATAATTTTTGAGAAAATTGAAAATTACTTTTATATGTTGCTCCGCTTAGAGTACAATATTGCTACCCTTGCGCCTTGAAATGCGTATGGGGGGGCATGCTGCCCCCCTGCAACCCCCCTGCTTGGGGTCACTGTTGGATTTTGGGATGGGTGCAAGGCTGAGTATATGCAAACTTTCTTTTAATTATATTAGTTTACCCAATATCAACAACATTCTTCAGATACAATCTCTGGCCAGAAATTTCACATTGGTAGACAAAATTTTGCTGATTTACATTTTAGACAATTTAGAACGAATTTGAAAAATACTATAGTTCTTTGTGGTAAGTGTTGCCATTGTTTTTTAATATTTTATTTTAATTTTATTTATAATTTTTTTTTAATTACCCCTCCCGCCTAACCGGAGCGAGATAGACCCCCCCTCTAATAGTAAAAAATGTTTGTATTTAACTCCTCTACATAAATCCGTCATTAGTTTTTATCGCCAAAATTATTTTACTCACCCCAATTTTTGTCCTAAAATTTCAAGTTTGAAATTGTTTTTTTCAAAAACTATTTAAGGGAATAACTTGATTTAAAAATAATATAAAAGAACAGATTCTGGGCTTTCTAAAATGTTATAGTCTTTTATTATAAGTGTTGCCATTGTTTTTTAATGTATTTTTTTCCATTTAAAGTATCATTTTCTTTAAATTACCCCTCCCGCCTAAACGGAGTAAGATAGACCCCCCCTCCCATAGTAAAAAGTGCTTGTATTTAACCCCTCTACAAAATACAGTTATCAATTTTTGGCGCCGTAGTTATCGTACTCTCCCAAAAAAAAAAAAACATTTAGCAAATTAAATTTATTATGTGTAATTTTTTAAAGACCATCTTACTCGGTGGACGGCCCAAGATCCCTACCTAGGCGTGGTATTAAATCAAGATTGCTTCAATTCGGTTCAAATTACGGGTATGCAACAAGAAATATTAAAAAAAATCGAAAGATAAAAATACTTAAAAATATTATATTAGTGATCGTTGGGGCTGTCCGCCTAGTAACCTGTGGTATGTTCACATGAACAAAATTTTAATTAAAAATTTAAATAAAAACTAAACACCACTCTGTTTGAATCAAAGTTTTCGATTTGAATTTAGTAAATGTGACAGCCTTCAACGGTTAGTGATATAATATGTTTTTTTAAAAATAAATTCCTCGAAAACTTTGAATTTTAAAAAGAGGGTCATACTTTCGATTGTCTTAAAAAAACGTTTTTCTGCCATTCTCGTTTCAGATATATTTTTACGATTGTTAGCTACTTAATAGGTGTGTTTATTTTTGCAACTATCGTTGGACAAGTCGGAAACGTGATAACAAATCGCAATGCCAACCGTTTGGAGTTCGAACGGCTTCTGGACGGAGCCAAGACGTATATGCGTCATCATAAAGTGCCAGGCGGTATGAAACGACGAGTTCTCCGATGGTACGATTATAGTTGGTCCCGTGGTCGAATTCAGGGCGGTGGTGACATCAATACAGCCCTGGGACTACTGCCTGATAAGCTGAAAACCGAATTGGCCTTACATGTTAATCTAAGTGTTCTGAAAAAAGTAACTATTTTCCAAGAATGTCAGCCAGAGTTCCTACACGATTTAGTACTAAAGATGAAAGCGTATATTTTTACACCGGGTGACTCGATATGTCGCAAGGGCGAAGTGGCGAGGGAGATGTTTATCATAGCGGATGGTATACTAGAGGTACTTAGTGAGACTGGAAAAGTTCTAACGACAATGAAGGCTGGTGACTTTTTTGGCGAAATAGGGATTCTCAATCTCGACGGACTGAACAAGTAAGACATTGAAGCGCTAATTGAGTTTATTTTATTTAATTTTTTCTACATAGGCGAACGGCGGATGTTCGATCAGTTGGATATTCGGAGCTATTTTCATTATCTAGAGAAGACGTACTTGCAGCGATGAAAGATTACCCCGAGGCCCAGGAAATTTTACAATCTTTGGGTAGGAAACGTCTTATGGAAGTGCGGTGCGTTAATAAACGCCATGCCAAGGCACAAATGGAAAAGGAGGCGGCCAATCATCCGCCCCGTGCTCATGGTGATGAAGCCCATCCCCATCATGCTGCTGAAAGTATGGTCGATAAGATTCGACGTGACGTTAAGGGTTTTAAAAGTGTACTTAAGAAGTCGCGGTAGGTAGAAGTTACTATATTGATAGTCCTTAATACCTACGGATACTTTTTTGGTGCATCTTTAAGAGCCTTGAGGAGAAGTAATGAATCCCTGGAAATGCAACCCCTCCAGAGTGTAGCGCCAAAGAATGAAAAATCATCGTGGAAACGAATCTCTCGGACTTATTCGGACGAAAAGGATCGCCATGAGGATCCAGCGGAGCCGCATCGTGAAAAGACACCCAGTCCAATAGGAGCTGGGCTGCCTTTGCTTCAGCGCCTTCGGTTACTCAAGGAAAAACAGGTACACAGATATTCGCTTATTGTACGTATGTGGTAGAATTGCTTTAGGATGTCATGCAAAGCGGTAATTTCAATTTATCACCTTCAATTATTTCCAACCCGCTTAATATTGTTTTTATTTGAAAGTGTATACAGCAATCTCTTGATTGGGTATTAGACTTAGAAATGCACTATTGACGTGTCACCGATTTCTTCTGGTTGCCCCAATGTCATCGGCGTATGTCATTTTTGAAAATTGTGCTTCGGAGTTGACTTGAGAGTTTGGCATGGATAACAACACTAGGCAGGGCTCTATAGACTATATCCCTTGTGGTGTCCTTTTCTGTCATAATCGGCTTTCGACATCAATGTATCGATCGGAACTTTTTGTGACTCTCCGGACTAAGACCGCATTTTAGGCGTTCACACGCGATGTTATAAGGAATTGAATGATTCATTTCTCATTTTCCAGTCTCGATGTTTGGCTGAGATTGCTAGTTGACATTGTTGATCAAAGCCCATCAGCCTTACAGTGTTTCAACTCCCCCAAACACTCGAAGTGCATTGCACAAAGTCAGAAACTCTCCTTAAAGGACCTGAAACGTTTTGTTTTTACCCCAAAATCGGGTGAAAATTCGGCTATTGAAAGCTCGTAACAAACGAAGTCTATCCCATATTGGAAGAATATCACAGGTCTGAGACACGAATAATGCCATGAGGAATTTGAATATAAGTAGGTAGAAGATAATGGGACAACACGCAGATGTGGCTTAAGATGTCGCAGAAGACTCCGGAGAATCGACCAGACGACGCGACGTGCCATACAAATTAGGCATCAATCGGCGGTATTTACCAGAGAAGTTTTGTGAAGACTGTAAGATGTTCCTTTAAAAAGTGCAAACACTTGCTGTTAGCTGCTGAGTCACAAATTCTGAGGGCTGCATGTCGCCTAATCGTCTGATTTAATCGTGGATTTCTTTTTGTGGGTTGTTTTGAAGTCTCAGTCTACCTATGTCAACAAGCCTTAGACTCTTGAAGTCCTAAAAGAAAATATCTGTCAAGAATGCGAGGACCTATCGAAGGAAGTTCTGGCAACAGTGATGGTAAATGCCAAAAATCGGGCCCGAATGGTCGTCAAGTCTGGCGGCGGGCGGCGACTTAGCCTATACAACTAAACTTGTTCTCGACTAAATTGAACAAAATTTAAGACATCAAACAAACACAATCCAAAAGCAGAACCAACGTTTTTCATTCTCTAAAAAATTTGCAGCCAAAGAACATCGGGTGACAGACAACTTTTGTATGTCAATTTTTATGGAATTAGAAAATTCTTATTTCAGAAAAAAGGGATCCAGAAAAGTTAAATGAATCTTCTGCCTCGGCGAGTAAGCAGCTAAGTATGCTAACCGAAGAAAAATGGGTTAAATAAATATACCTATTTGTACTCGAGTGAATTTTGGCCGCTCAGGATATCCAGTTTAGTTTATCCAGAATATAAAAGACGTTCCTTCCGTGTCGATCGCAATGTGGTTAATTTGGCTGACGTTTTGTTGATCCGGTGACAGTCATGTCCCTTTATGAATATAATCCAAAATTGATAGTTGAGTTAACGTAGACATAGACATGCTTGACATGACCCAGTTTCTTTTTGCTAAGAAACCACGTTACTTTTGAAAATTTTTTTTTTCTCAAAAACACTGTATTTTTAAGGTACAATCGTCATTCTTAACTTGATAGAAAACTCAGTTTTTCTCTAAAATGACTTCGTCTTTCGATATCCACTCCAATCGCTAATAATGGTACTTAAAAAAAAAAACTGCGCATATCTCGAAAACGCCATTTTTGATTTGGATAAAAATGTAACTGCTTGGTAATGCTTATATCCAAAACAATACCTTATACTCAGTTTTCAGCTAAACGGTTTAAGAACAGTGCGTTTAGAACCCAAAGTTGTAATATTTGTTTGCATAATTTTACAAAAAACCGTTCTAACGATTTTGATCAAAATATGTAAATATTTAAGACAAAATAAGCATTATAAACTTGATCACGTACTTAGTTTTTCTTTAAAAAAAAAAATGCAAATAAAGCAATAAAAGAGAAAGTTTCATGCGTCACAGTCGTGAACTTTATTTTCAAATACCCTGGGATTGCTGTATAGGGGGTGTTTCGAATCCTACAATACAAATATGTAGGTAAGCTTTGACATACAAAATCATCCAAACGAGTATAATACGAGTATAATGTATTGCAATAAACAAACTGATCAGGTGCTTAAAAAATAATAATAAAAAGAAAACAAATCACTTTGTGTCAAAGTTATTTAAGAGGTTAAATCAAACTGTGCTGTAAATGACCACTGCTTTAAAATGCTATTGTAGCCAGTAGTGAAATTGTATGTTAGGCAAGTTTTAATTTTTTTTTGTTAAATATAAATCGTAAGTATGCCTTAAACGTGTATGTGCTGTGAACTTGCATGTAGCGCTTACAAAAAATATAGTCCAACATTTAGTGGACTTTTCAGGAGATTATTATTATTTTTGTTTTTCTCTAATTAAAAACACGCTAAATGCAAGATTATCTCAGACGGAAAAGAAAAAGCTAATTTAATTTTTGTACACAAATTGCTTTTTATTTGCAAGACCCCAATTTTTTTAATGTCGTCTACCCCACTCCTAAAGTAGTTTTGTATGTGTTCTTATGTGTTTTGCACTAGGATCGCGAAGAGCGAGAAGTTAAGTCCACAGCACCACAGAAATCTCCACCTCACTCAAATGTAACATCTACGTTGTCACCACAGGAATCGATACAAGAGGAGCCAGATCAGGAGATGATTGAGGCACCGCCAATCTTACAAAGATTGCAACAATTAAGGGCTAAAAATGAAATGAATGCGAAAGAGTCACTATTAACGGTAAATAAATTAAAATGCATCTAGACACAGGCATATATTATTTATACTGGCTTTATGACACTAGCACATTTTACTATACACATTATACAATTTTCGAAACAGTTTAAAAGTTTTAAAGCTATCTGAGGTACTTTTTGCCATCATGGAATTGTTAACAATGGTGGAATTTTAGTTTAACAATACAGTTTTATTTTATGCCCAATTTAACAATGCGAGTTAAACCTGTAGTTTTATTTATTTAAACTTCAAATTTTACTCATTCGGTTTCATAGTTACTTACACATATCTATACACGCAGTTGTGGAAGCGCTGAACAATTTCCCTTAAGGGGATATTTTCTCTTAAGCCTTTATTATAGCTATCAGGAAAATGCGGCTGTAGGTCTTATCGCCCAAAACCATAAAGCCCAAATTTAAAAAAATATCATAACGCCCAAAAACCACCACATCGCCCAAAATTTAAAGGAATAAAGCGTCGCAAAGCCCAAATAGAATCACATATTGCCCAAAGTAACGCATACACCCCAAATCCGACAGTAAACCCAAGCAGGGGGTTTATTTGTGTCATTAACAAAATGTCATTACGTCCAAAATCAATGTCTTTTACAACAACAAATAGCATAGCAATGTTTTGGGCGTTATGAAATTTTTCAATTTGGGCGTTATGGTTTTGGGCGATAAGACCTAACGCCGGATAATGCATTCGTAAAAAACACGAAACAGAACAAACCTGAAACATTAAACTCAATCATTTCATAGGAATTCAGTGGAACTTTTTGTGGAATTGACTGAGAAGTTGAACCGAAAAAGGTTTTCGTACTAAAAAATGAATACATTCTATTTCTTCAGATCAATTGCTTTATAATGCATAAGGAACATTTTAATAGGAAGATTGATTTCAACCATTATAGACAAAGAGCCCACAGTAATTTTTGGTTGTGAAATATAACCAAATGATATGAACTGCACAATAATAAGGGATGAAAGGGATTTTAAATTGTACCGTCTTACCGCATCATATCGTGGTAGCTACAAAGAGTAACATTATATCAAAAATGCGTTAATTTCTTAAAACGGAATAATAAAGGTAACCACTTTATTCAAGTCATAAATAATAGTACAGAACCCCTCAAGTAGGGATAGGTTAGGTATATAGATCCAAGACGTTTTAAGTGTCGCCAAGGGCTTGCCACACGTACTCGAAGTTTGTACGAAATTCCAATTTTGAATAGTTTATGTAACCATGAAAATTTCTAGTAAAACATAACTGCATCAACATACAACACTAATTTAAGGGTGCAAGACGTTTTCCTTGTCGACAGACGTATCGAAAGAATGTAAATCCTTAAAAAAGTATTCATTTTACTCCAAAAAACATAGAACTAAAACTTAAAAAATTAACTTAACCGCTTAAAACCTTCCCAAAAGCTTAGAAAACGACCTCATCCATATAACCACATAAATCCAAGACATTTGACTTGTCGCCAAGTCCTTGCTAGTCGCATTCAAAGATCAGAGATCCGCTGAAAATGCCCTAGGTATGGTAGGAATTGTTTAACTTTTGATACATGTTTTAATAGTCATCTAGTTTAATAATCTAAGTAATGTAGTTATGTAGAATTACTCCACTTGTCTATATTTCTAGTTTTAACTTAAATCACTAGTTAATAATTTTACTAAAGTATTATGACGACCTTTTTTACTGTTAAAAAGTTAAGAGTTAATGGTAAAGTTACTCAAAACTCATTCGCATTGCTTCATTTTCGATTCATTCATATTCGATGGCCCGCTTATCCATTAAGTGGGTCATAGGTGTAGGTTGCTCCAGTGGAAACTCCATAGCTGCCGATTCTCCCCCATCGAGTCTAAATCATCAAGGGCAATCCCCATACAGGTAGAGGAGAGATTATGAACCTGATCTCACTATTTCATCCTGGGTCTACCTTCTAGCTTCTCGACATTGAGTTCCTGACGTATTCTGGTATTTCTAATTCAATTCCCTACGGGTCACACCAGCAATACAACGGAGAAATTTCATTTTATTTTCGGATATTATTCTTTCGGTCATTATACCCAAACCACATGATGACCAGGTAAGATTTGGAACAAACACCGAATTAAAGACTGATAGCTTAGCTTTGACACCAAGTTCAATCTTTCTAATAACAGAATGACCAATCTGTCTCAAAATTGATCCAGCCTGAACAATCATACGGGAAATCTCAGGATTGCTTCTTCCATCACTCGTGAAACCGAAAAAAATTTTGAACGAAAGTATAAACCAAAAAAGCGAATTTAAACTGCGCTGTGAAACTGGTCGTTAGATATGGTTTTATTCTAATATGGTTTTCCATTGAGACAAAAAATTTTTTTTTTTTATCTAGTGAAAGTGAAACTTCCCTTCGATTCGGGGTTAAATTTCTAAAATTTCTAAGCGACTACCACTTTTATACCCAAAGCAGGCAAATGCTCTCATGTTAGTCCAAAGGACCTCAGGCCTATTAGTCTTTCGTCATTCCTCCTAAAAACTCTAGAACGACTGATCGAAATCCATCTACGCAAAAGCATTGATACGAAACTTCTATCCACTGCTCAACATGCTTACTCTAAAGGCAAATCCGTGGAAACAGCTCTGCATACGCTGACATGTTCCATCGAGGATTCCCTCCGTCACAAGGAGTATACTATGGTTGCATTCCTTGACATTGAAGGCGCTTTTAACAACGTTGATGCATCTGCAATCGCGCGAGCACTGTCAGCTCTGAACGTGGACACCTCGCTCAGGGAGTTGATTAATCTGAAGCTCAATAGCCGGATCATCAACTCTAGTCTGAGCGGGGCATCTGCCAGAAGATCTGTCAGTAGAGGAACCCCACAAGGTGGTGTCCTGTCTCCCCTTCTCTGGAAATTAGTGGTCAATCAACTGCTGACTTGCCTGGAAGCGGAGGGCTACAAAGTGATTGCATATGCGGATGATGTTGCTATTGCCGTGTCAGGAAAGTATCCAAATACCTTAAAAGAACTCCTACAACACGCTCTCCACACGCTAGTAAAATGTGGGCTGGGCGTCAACCCTCACAAGACCGAACTTGTTCTCTTTTCTAGGAAATACAAAATTCCGCACATTGACCCTCCATCTATAAATGGCATAAGCCTGACTTTCTCCAATGAAGCCAAGTACTTGGGTCTTATTCTAGACAGAAAGCTTAGCTGGAAGTCTAACATACAAGAAAGAGTTAAAAAAGCAACCATAGCTCTCTTCTCTTGCAAAAAAGCAATAGGAAATAAATGGGGCTTACAACCTCGCATCACCCACTGGCTATACATCTCGGTCATAAGGCCGATACTTACGTACGGTGTGGCTGTCTGGTGGACTGCCTTGGATAAAGCGACAAATCGCAATAAACTAGGCAAAGTCCAAAGAACCGCTTGCTTGTGTATCAGTGGAGCTCTTCGCACCACACCTTCTGCTGCACTCGACGTCCTGTTCCACCTGACTCCCATCGATATCTTCAGCAAACAAACGGCAGCATCTTATCCTGGCTAAAAGAAAACCGTGATATCCGCTAAAGATATCCGCATCTTCTCGGATAGTCAGGCTGCAATTAAGTGCCTGAAATCAGCATCTATTAACTCTAATACAGCCCTAGACTGTCGCACGTCTCTCAGAGAGATGTCGGAGCAGTTCAACATTCACCTCTGCTGGGTGCCGGGGCATAGAGACATTCCGGGTAACTGTAAGGCTGACGAACTTGCCAAGCTGGGAACTACACTACCTATAGTACCAAGCATATGTACTTTAGGTATCCAAATCGCTACGTGTAAACTTATAATAAAGCAGGATGCCATCCAAAGAACAAACCTTAGGTGGACATGTGGCACGACATGTCTAGCGACAAAACAGATCTGGCCAAAGCTAGATCTCAAACGTTCTAAGAATTTGATTTCCCTTGACAGGAGGCATATCGGCGCTACAATAGGTGTCATTACGGGACACTGCCTTATAGGTAGGCATGCAATAGATAAGATAAGATAATTTATTTCGTTTAGAATTTACAATCTGTTATAGCACAATTTACAAAATTTAATACAGAGATATGACAAATTTATGTCTTTCTACTGGAAAATGTTTACAAATAATTTTAAATAGAACATAATATACAACAAAATCGGAGAAATGCTTTTGAGGAAAACAACCACCAAAAACCTCAATTTAAAAGCATGCATGCAATAAGGCTTGGCGTACTCTCAAACGATTTTTGCAGAAGCTGCTTGGACGAAGAGGAGAAGGAAACCATTCAGCACTTCCTCTGCACTTGTCCGGCACTCTCCCGAAAACGGAAACTCCATTTGGGAGCCTCCTACTACAATGATCTAAACGATCTAACAAACCTAGACATTCGTAGTCTCCTTTGCTTCATCAGAAGCTCAAACTGGTTCAACGAGTAGGATGAAATTTAATAGATTCATGTGGTATCAAAAGGGACCTAATTGGTCTAAGTGTGTCGGCATTTTGTCGGCAGCCACTTCAACCTAACCTAACCTAACTACCACTTGCGTCAACTGAGTGGTGTCCGGTGATCACTAGGCCTCCAATTTATTGAACACAACAGAGAGGCTGACAGACAACCATAATGCACTTTATATTTGTTGCTTATATAGTTCGTCGATCATTCGACTACACTTTTCATTTTCTCGCTGCTCGTTTTAACGACACATCTTTTGAGAAGTACCTACATTTTTCGTAAATTTTAGTAGATGGAAGATAATTGCTAAAAGTTAAGTAACATTTTTATACTGAGGGCAGGGACAGAGTTCGCTTAAAAACAAGTTTACGCGCCTAAGTTGCATTATGAACAAACAATATCTAAATTCATTTATTCAAAACTAAAGTGGTTTGACTTCCAAAGATCATTCAAAATATTTATTTAAAAGACTGATAAAAGGACAAATTTACTGCTAGATCTTAGATAACCCCATGTATGTTAGTAGATGGTAGATGCCAAGTTCAACTATGTATATAGTAGTGGTCAAAATCTAAAACAATTTAAAACAATTCTTATAAAAATACAACAAAATTAACACAACCCGAATCCCTTCTAAACCTTTCTACACTTAAAATGCTGTGCTTTAACAATCCTTATTTTAGTTAACATATATAGTTTCATATATTCTGTTCTCTATGTAATGTCTTACTGAAAACAACTCAGTAACATTACTGTATTATTTATATCTATGCTTTGCAAAAAACTACCTTTCCGTATCTGTTCTAAAGACTAACATTAATCTTCTCAATTAGGAGCAAAGCGGAGTTATAAGTGGACCACTTCATGAGACTACATCATTAATTGTAACATCACCATCTTTCCATCAATCATCAGAATGTCCACAGTTACCAATTCGATCACCACAGAAACCAGCAAACACTATTACAACCATCAGTAGCAGTGATCATAGTACCGTCACTACTTCCACAATGCCAAACTTATCAACTTCAAAGCCAACCATGAAGGTGTCGTTCAAACAAAGGATCCAACAGTTGCAGTCCGGTGTAACTGATCATAGCGCTCCGCCAAGCGGTAAAATTGCAGCCACCGATTCATCTGCAAAGCAATTGCCGATCACCACACAAGAGCGCAATAAAATCTCGAAAATAATACCGACAATATCGAATAACATCACAAAAGCATCAACAAATTTGACATTGTGTGCCCAAAAGCTAAGCAAATCCACAGCATACACATCAGATACCTCAGCTCGACCATGGTCTAAGCTAAAATTTGCAACATTGATGCCATCCACTAGCTACACTAACCTGACTAACTACAGTGCGGCCGAAAATGAATTCAAGTCAATCAAGAATAATTCATCCGAAAGTATTTCCACGGTAGCGGGCAGCAGTGTATCACTGAAACCCACTTCAACGACATCCAGCACAGTATCGAGTGTCAAGCGGAAAACGATAAAGTCATTTAATTTGGGAGCCAAACCAAAGTTCTACAACTCGGTCTTTGATTTATCTCCCGAATATAATGGCTTGCCGTTTGTGAAACGCCTTAAAATACTCAATGAGCGACAAAAACTGGCCGAACTGGAAACGGTTCTACAAACGCGCAGCTTTAGCTTAGATAATTCTAAAAGCCAACTCGAAGTACCCTTCACTGAGTCACTGTATCGCAGTCACAGCGATGCATCGAGTATATATTCGCATTTAATGCCAGCGGCGAATGCTTCAGCGGCATCAAAAGATAAGCTTACGTTAAGCCTGCAAGAGTACTCACCACTTAGTCCAGAGTCCAATGAGACTGTGGAGAGAAGAAAACTTAAGAGTATTCTAAAAAAACTAAGCAAAAGCAATGATGGAAGTCCAAGGCCACGACAAGAGCACCCCAAGGGTCTGCTAAGAGCACCAACACTTGAAGGGTACGTGGCCAGACATAGCAAATTATTGAAGAGTGTAACCTTCAATTCCACTCTTTCTAGCCCACCATTAAGTGCCAACAGTGTTGTCGGTAGCTATAGTGCTGACGGCACTGCACAATCCGAACGTTTTCTGTTTCCTTCTGTTGTTACGTCATCGAATGATACGTGTAAATATAAGTTATTATCCCCGCCCGTTGCATATAAGTTTGAATCTAGTAAGGATGACGATTGTGATCCCAAGGAAGCCACAGAGGTACCTTCGAGTTCAAGTATAGAAGGATCTTCATATGGACACAATATCACCGCAGCTACAAAACAAGTTAACAATATTCAAGGTAATGCCATTATTATTATTTTTTATTTAAATACTTAATAGAGATCACCAATACCAGTCTTGAAATTAGTTTGACATTTTTTAAAAAAAATATCCTAGGAGTAAATTAATGAACTAAAGTGATGCACCACGTGAAGTGATGCACCATGTTTCAATGACTCCTACACGAATTATCCTCTAGTGACTTTAAACGAAAATATGGAATCAATTTTTCGATATCGTATTGAAGACAAATTTGACCAAATGACAAGTAGTGCAAGGTAGGGTAAAATAGCCTATTGTTGGCACCCCTCCATTGATTGGTACAAGAATTTTAAAACAGTGTTGGGCATAGTTTTTTAAAGATTTTTCGACAAATTCGCTTACAATACTTTTCCTTGAACATATTTTGTTATTCTGGCAGCACCCTTGTATTTCTTTAAGTTGGTAGTACACTTACTTTAATACATTTGACAAGCTGTCATAAATCTTTCCCGCCTTTTTGCGATAAACGTTAACGGTTTCATAAGGGTAACAGTGAAAAAGAAGTGTCTGTTTTTGTTCTTGAAATTAACAATTTTAGCTGTTTTTATAAGTTTTCCTGTTATTAAAAGACTCAGGTATTTTTGTTTAAAATTTATTAAAATATATTATTTATAACGTTTTTAATGGTGCCAACAATTGGAAATATAATCAACAATTTTCCAAATGTTCGCACTGTGCCCATCATTGGTAGTAGTGCCGATTACCCGGTTATGTGCACTATGCCAATCATTGGCTTGAGACAATCACTGGCACAAAGTACACTGCCCATCCTGGGAAAGAAGTGCCAATAATTGGTGAAAATTTACTTTATTTTACTGCCTTTTTGTTTATGTTTTTAAAGAAATTTTATGTTTTTTTATGTTTTTTATTAAAAAATACCTACCTTAAGAAAGGTAAATGTATTGATTTAAAGTTATTTGGATGTTTTATTTTATATTTACACATACGTCATAAAGACGCAAGTTTTACTAAGGTGCCAATCATTGGGTGTTTTACCCTATAGTTGCACTCTTTAACCCACAATTTTTCTCCTATCTCCTAAAAACATTATACTGAAAAAAGGAGTTGAATAGAAATACGGACACTCTGTTACTCCATGAAAAGTAACAAAAAAGTATGCATTCATTTTTCAAATAATGAGTAGCTCCTCCTTTATCCAAAACCAACTCAAAAATTCTATTAGACATGGAATAGTACAAGGATTTTAAGTAGTTAAGAGAAATTTCACCCAAAGCAGTTTTGATGGCTTCTATCAGCAGATTTGTGTCCTCTAACATTTTCTATGATGTTTTCGTCTGGGAGTGCGGGAACCATATCCTCAAATGGACACTTTGAGTTTGGAAGCAATTTTTTATTATTCTGACGGTATGGCGGAGAGCATTATCCTGCTGGTATGTCCATCTAAGGGGGTCGAAAATGTCCTTGAATTGCGGAAAAGCTGTTCCCAATACCATTTGGTATGTTTTTGCTGACATTCTCGTACTTTGGAAGTTCAATAGTATCGCACCATACTATATAGACAGCTCCTCCCCAAATAATAACGCCAGCATTCTTTTTGTGATGCCTCGTCAAAAACCATTCTTCGTTACGCACATTATGGAAATAGTAGTAAAATCCATCCGGATCATCTAGGTAATTTTTTTTTTTATCCGAAAATACTACTTTTCGCCACTCCTTTCCCCATACTACGTGTCGTGCTGAAGTGCAAAGTTAGTTAATTATTTGCAGATGTGAAGCGTTCTGAATCACTCGTTTAACGGTTCGCGTACGCCCTTTCATGTTTTTGCCATATTTCTCTTGGTTTTTTAAAACAATTATACACAACCGATTTTTTTTTAATTTTTCGGGCTTTTTTACGTAAACTGTGACCGTCTTCTTTGAAAGCGTAGATTTTTGCCATTTAATCTACTCATATTTACTAAAACTTTAATATTAATGTGAAACCACAATCTAAAAACACAATGGCAAATTTACAAAATTTTAATTATGACTTTTTGATAGCACTTTTAGAATTGAAGACCGAATATCAACTGTTCGTATTCTATTGAACTATTTTTTAACGTGGAGTTTATTAGTCAATAAAAATATACCTAACTGTTCTTAACTAAAAGTCTCTTGTTTTGCTTGTAAAGTGTGAGCTATAAAGTAATCTATCATACATACAGGAAACTAAGTTTGGATCTTTAAGAGCTAAAGAACCGTAGATTTTGAGTAAAACAAATGTTGAAGGCTGTCCTTATTCAAATGACCCGCAGTGTACTTATGTACATAAAAAATAGGAACAAAATACATTTAATTTTTATTTATTTATTGAAAGAAAAAAAGACGAAAACTTCTTCAAATGTTTCCTAATATTATACTGCTAGTATCGACTGCTTTGGCCTTTCTTGCCTAATAGCCAGACTAGTCAATCTAAGCGGGCTAATAGTGGATCTTAAATAATTTTTAATGACCTTCAATTTAGAAAAGGTTCTCTCAGAGCTCAGAGGACATATTCTTAAGAATATTCGAAGCGTTATCATTATGTTAGACAGTCTTACTTCCAACTGAAACTTTGCAATAAACTCTAGTAGTCCAGTGGGCTTAAATCACTATGTAATTCATTCTTAAGCTAAGTACACTAGAGTGACAGATAGAACAATATTGTAAGATTTGTCAGTGAAAAATATGCTCCAAATGTCTTATAATCGTCTGAACTTGCAAATTGTGTCTAACAATATGGTCAAAAAAGTCATTATCAGTCCAATATCAGCCCTCCATCTGACAATGGAATTGTAAGACTTTTGGACAAAATTGTAAGATCTGACAATCTGTGCTTAGCTTTACAGCCTGTGGAAGCTACAAAAGTCCTGAACCGAACGTGTTCGAGCTGGAATTATTTTTGGAGGTTATGATCGAGTTCGTCTATAGAAGGCACCATTAAAGAGGCAAAGTGTTTACACACATATACCTAAATAGGCGTCCATCAATATTCCGCTCGTTTCTCAAAGCACTGCAAAGCACATGTTTTGTAGGAGCTTATTGATGGAGGTTGAGTCCTTCTGTGCGGAAATAAATCCAAGCATCATTGAGTACATGAAGCACCGGCTTCCAAAGGCACATAGATATCAGAAAAGATCCAGAATCTGCAAGAGTGTTTAAGCTTTCGTCGGTCTCTGACAGTTTTTCTACCGTTGTAAAAATAGTCTTATAATGGTTGCAGGTCTATTTTTTGTGCACGTTTATTTTCGGTATAGTATTAATTTATGTATTTTTTTTTTTAATTTATCTTAATATAAGTATTTTCAGAACAAACGTTTCACAGGCGCAGCAATGCCAGATCTTTTTTTCCCCACACCCAAACTGTCGTGCATTGTATTCATCTGTCAGTTGAAAATGCTGATGCGGATACGAAGACACAGCCTCTATTTTGCGTTTATTATTTACTAGCTGACCCGTGATCGCCTTGCGTCGCTCGCTTTTAGCAAACAAATAAACTTATATTTGGTCCGTTTCAAAGGTTCCACCAGATAAAATCTGCTGATATTTTTTTTTTCATCGTCAAAGTCTCTGATAAACTAACTTGTGGAAAAATTTATCAGCCACTAAGTTTGTTTCGATACACCATGTCATTTGTTTTGTCTTTGTTTGTTTCGTGTTTTCCAATATTTTTTGTTGTTTTAGAAAAGCCAAAAGAAAAAAGACCTTTGATAAATTAACGAAAGAAAAAATTGAGCCAGCAAAAATTCAAAAAGAATTCTAACAGAAGCTGGATGAGGTATCCTGATGCTTCGTTTGGCTGAGATATTTTTTACTCAGGGCCCCAACCAGGCTGACTATCGGCACGTGTGGGTGAAGAGGGGGGGAGTAGATAAGCTCTCCAGGAGTTTAAGAGTTTTTGGGAAGTTCTCAGTTCGTTGTTCATTAAAACAGCCTGTCTGTCATGGGTGACCCTATACTGGCGACTAAAGCCGCCGACAGCATAGCCTGTTGAATCATTACAACTTAAGCCTCCACACCAAGGAAGGAAGGTTTATGAGAAAAATGAATAACATTTTCCTTTCACAGTCGCGTTTTCGGCCGTTCTGGTAAGTCGAAATCGAATTCTGAAATCTTCATTGTCGAGTATTTCAAAATAATTTGGCCGTGGGCGAAATACTACGGGGTCGTGTAATATGATCGTAATATTATTATATTCAATTTTATATAAATTCTTCACAAACAAATCCATGTTAGGACACCTGTGACTGCTGTCTACGCTTGTGAATGAAAAAATGTTCTGAAACTATATTTTTTCCAGAAACTTCAAATAAATATTTTGTTTATATTCCGGATAAAGGATTTAACAGCCACTTGAACCGGCTGATACTCTATCCGAGACTATATATGTCAGATATCACTATCCAAAACATTTGAAACCAAAAGTTGAAGTTTAGCTGACATATAAGTTCCCGATCGTCTATCCGAGACTTTATCAGCGATTTACGCCCACCGCCCCAAAGCAGAGCAACAACAGAAAATTATTGCTTTAGCATTGATTTCGCATTTGATCAACTAAGATCTGATGAGATTTATGAATATTATGGCAAGTTGAATGAAGCAAAGTCAAAATAAATGGAATGGAATGGCATATGTATAGCGTACAAAAGGAAATTTGTTCTTTTCTGCATAATTAAAGGATTAAAACGCAATTATATATAGCCTACTGCACGCAGAGTTGTTTAAATAATATTTTAGTGAAGGTTTTATCAAAATCCGTTCAGTAGTTTCTGAGAACACTGCGAACATAATTTTATCAGTTACGTCTTTATATAATAGTATAGATTAAATAAATTTTTATTTTATAGTTTCTTAAAGAGCTTTGTGTTAAAATTTTGACCATACAAAAGTTGAAATTGTTAAAATTTTACTAAATAAACAGATTCTCTGTAATTACTGGTAATTAACACCTTCTTGGACAGGTCTATATCGCTATACAAACCGGGCAGTTCTTAATCGAACCTTTTCCATTTCAAACTTCTTCAACAGGAACCTGATAACCGAAAAAAATTTCTTACATAGTTCCATTTTTGCTCACTAGATTAGATATCTCTTTTCACTTTTAGTAGTTAGCCTTCATTTCAAATCTTTAATTGGCTGGTGATCTGTATTATGTATGAAATATGAATATAAAATAATTTTCATAATAAAAGTTACACGTTCCCATAAAAACCAAATAATAAAATATATTCCACAACCAGGTTTACCGGACCCAAATGAATACTTTAATCATATTCTAAGTGGAATAAATAACGTCATATCGTCACAAATGAGGGAAATGCATCTAAAGTTCGAAAGTCAGTTTCTCTTGATGCAGTCTGAAGTTCAAAAACGCGATGCAATAATATCATGTTTGCAGTACAAAATCAACAAGATGCAAACGCACGAGACCTCTGGAGAATATGCTATCCGACTTGCAGCCGATTCTGCTCCCAGTGATCTCAATAAAAACAACGAAGGGCCAAAACCGCTGCAAAACGATAGTTCTGGCTCTTCTGGTGAGCTGCTCTTCATGGTATGTATTTGTCAATTCATTATAATGATTTACCTAACTATACCCCCCAAACTATTTAGCGCGGTGATTCTTTGGATACGATATTTGCAACATCACCCCCTCCATACTGCGAGTTGGTGCCCTGTAATTCGCCCAGTACAAGCAGCCAACTTCACACCATTGGTTTGAGCAGTTCGCTCAATTCGAATCGAATTCCCAATGTTATGGTATCGAATGTTACAGGAAACCTGCGATCACTGTCGAACAACACAATACTCGATATTGGAGAAAGTTCTAGTTCCAGCTCGAGTACGACGTCGAGCGACTCCAATCTAAACGATGACGAAGAACACGAAGAACCTACGGGACGTATTGTCCATCACAATGACTGGGAAGTGCGAATGTTGGCAGCCGAACTCGATCGACAAGAGCGAAAACGCGGCCAATCACTTTCGGACAACGTGGCAGAACTGAAACGGTACGGAAAATTACTGCACCGAAGAAGAAAGCTGAGCGACACCGAAACCGAGTTCAGCGAAACAGAAGTCGAAAATGTCCAACCACGACCCAGGGCCAGCAGTTTGGATCAATTCAATCTAAGATACGGCATCGGTAGAGGTATCTTTAAGGCGATGAGCATCGATCGGGGCAAAGATAAACTTTGAGTTTTATCAATTATTTCAATTGTTTTCCATGTAGCAAGGAAAGGAAATACACAAGAGAATCATATACCTCCTTATGTCTTACAGGTTAATAATTCGAAATACAAACGGAATCTAATAGCTTTAAAAACAAACAGAACCTTTTAACATTACTATAGACACTAGTTAATTACAAGAGATGGTATATATATATATACGTTTAGAAATAAGTAAAAAGAAAATACAAACAAACAAATGGCAAAATGTGTATAAGAGATATTGAGGGCAAATGTGGTAACCTGATTGTGTTTCCCTCGACAATTTTTTAAGTTAACATTAACTGTAAATTTAAAATGATATTATGTATAAGGTTAGTCCGTTTCTTTTATAAAAACAAATCGCTGTTATTATATACTCGCTTGTCTAACCGGAAATTATTTATAAAGCTTCAACCTTAAGCAATAAGAAAATATCATTCGTAATATTGTATACCTACTTTTACCGTTAGTATCAGCGTTTTCTACCTGTATTTGTTTTATTGGAATGTTGGGCATAATATGGTGATGCGTCAAATTTTGATTTAACGTTTTAAAATTGTTTCTTTCAGAAAGGAATACTAATGTAGATAGATGTGAAAGTTAAAATAAGGTGTCTTCGGTAAAAAAGGACAACTTTAGAAATGATTTGGTTGTTCAGCATTGGTCAAGTTAGCTTAATCATTTGACAGAAAGGCAGTAAGAGTTTCATTGTAAAGTTTAGTACCTACGCTGGTCGAGCTAAATTTTAGCTCCTATACAAAATCCTCTCCAAAATTTAGCTGAGCTAAGTTCAAGCGAATGCATTTAGAAGAGCGGTACGATGCTTTAGCTAAAAAATCAAATTTTCAATTCAGACTGTACTGCATGTATCTGTCACAATTTAGCGCGCCCATCAATGGTTCGGCACATTTTTTAAGCTAAATTTTGACAGATTATGTTGTTTTGTGTTGCGGAAAAGTAAATAAGAATGAGGTTGAGGTTTTAATGAATACCTCGATGATGAATCCTTTAAAAGTGAAGAATTTAAGATCGAAGAAGAGCAGACAAGGAAAAAAGAAAATATAACACTTTTTCGTGTCAGTGAATTTTTGAAGGAAGATATTTTCAACGAACAACTGTTTTCAGTGACACTTATGTCCACAACGCACTCCATATCAAAATTTAGTTACGGATTGTTTGGAGAAAAAATTTGGAGAGCAGCTAAAATTTGGCTGCGCTCGAGCTGCGTACTTAGCTTTAATCAGAAATCCCTTTCATAATAGGTAATCAAAATGTAAAATTTGGATCGAAGTCTAAACAACATCGGTTAAGGTCCTTGGGCGTATTTATATTGCCCCAGTTGTCTCTTTTTGACGTCTACCGGTGAGAGAGGTTGTGCATTGTGCATACAGCATACCACTCTGGTATTTGGGAAGTTATGCCTTTACTGTCTACTCATGCAAACCATTTTCTGACGTTTATAAAACTAAGAACATTGACATACTATACATGGACAGCTAGCAGCTAATTTTTCGTTGAAGCAAACATAAGCACTAGCCCTTTTGGTTCACGGCGGAGAGAAACGAAAACACTCAAATGTCATCGAGCAATTCGGGCGATTTGGTTTGTGTTTGTGTGCTGAGTGTGCCATACTGCCATCTGTTATAGAACGTTCGAAATAATTTGAATAAGTCATTATTTTTGCGCAGTTACAATGTTTCTACAAATGGATGGCACTGTGTTATAATGTAAAAAATAGCAAAGGCGCGCAGATGTTGAAACCTTTTTCCTACTTTCGCCGCACTGAACCAAAAGGGCTAGTGCTTATGTTTGCTTCATTTTCCTCGCAGGTTTGTATGAAACTGACATCTGTCTGGACTCATCCTCATCTTCATCTCTACTGCTTCTGCAGAAGTCATTGAATGACAGACCGAGGCTTTCCGCGTGCCGTCCTAATATGAAATGCCCGGACCGGAGATGATATTAACGACTTTCGAGATGCTGGAGCTTTTAAGCCGAAGAAGCTCCTTGGATCTTTTTGTATCCAGAGCTGGCCAGGTGAGCCTAGCAGTGTCACAGTTTCATAGATGTTTCCATCTGAAACTTGCTGTGGTTGCTGCGTCCGCGTGAAATATTTGTTTAGCGTGCATACACTTTGTCCAGACTTATACTACCCAGGCCAGAGGAGCCTAGTCTTGGTTGTTCGTCTGCTGCACAGTTCCCTGGCATGTCACAGTGACCAGATATTAGGGATTTAATTGCAGCTTGGCTCTCAATCTATATATGACGATATCCTTTTGTGATGAATTAATCGACAGCCACGCTGTAGAAGAAAGAGGCCCACATTCATCAGTTCTTCTGAAAAGACCCGGCGCCAACTGCGAATATTGACAGTGATTTGTCGTGTAGGTCATTTTGTGAATCCCATTGGTTCCTGTCCGGTATTTCATGAGTGAAACCTTTTTCGAAGTTGATTTTCGCGGATCCGTATAATTGACAGGGGGATCGTCCGTAGATCGTGTCCAGTCGGTTTGCCTTCTCCAGTGTTTCCCTTCCCTTAATCTGATTGCCACGTTGTATTCTTTACGGATTGGGGACACGATCCCGAAAACCAAAATCCCGAAAATCTAAAATCCCGAAAATCCAAAATCCCGAAAACCCAAAATCCCGAAAATCCAAAATCCCGAAAAACCAAAATCCCGAAAAACTAATATCCCGAAAACCCACAATCCCGAAAAGCCAAAATCCTGAAAAAAGAATCCCGAAAAAGAGATCCCGAAAAATTATATAAAATGAAAAATTTGCGCAAATTTTTAATTTTATATAATTTTTCGGGATCTCTTTTTCGGTATTCTTTATTTTGTTTTGAATGTAAAATAGACAAGTGTTTGTCCATTCCTTTTACCGTAATAATGTTTTGTAATGTTGCGCTGCAATTCGCAATGTACCTACATTCAGTTGTGCTGATCTCATATAGTGTGATAGCTGACCGACTAGATATTTGTTAGCCAGTGAACATCGTAATACAAAGTGAGTAGAAAAAGAAAACGTTACGGACTTTTAGGTACCTAGTCCTGCATACTCCCCTAATATTTGGTCGATTTGTAACTTTTTGAAACAAAATCTACCGCGGACACAGAACAACGTAGAGGCGTGGCACAGCCGCCGCCGGCTGAAAGTTCTCGCAGGGCATTCACTTTCACACATTGGTGTATATTCTCTTTTATGTAAAGAGCAAATCCGTGTGAAAACATGTTTGGCTAAAATAATTGCCGGTGAGACGCAACAACTAAGAAATCGTTATGTGACAATTTGACGAAGGGACAAAAAATTTACGCGGAACGTAACGAGCGTTCTGAAATAAGTTTTCTAACAGGAATTACGTACAATATGAACTTGCATTAGATATTGTTTTGTCAAGGATCGTTTTTTATAATGATTTTATTAATATAAGACTTGAACTGTTTTTGTTATGATCTATTTATTTGAAGTTTGTTATTTTGTTTATTTTGGCTTATATTTTTGTTGCTACAATAAAATTTTTAGTTTCACTTTCGGGATTTTGGCCTTTCGGAATTTTGGATTTTCCGGATTGTGGATTTTCAGGATTGTGGCTTTTCGGGATTGTGGTTTTTCGGGATTGTGGGTTTTCGGGATTTTCGATTTTCGGGATTTTGGGCTTTCGGGATTTTTGATTTTCGGGATTTTGGGCTTTCGGGATTACATTTTTCGGGATTCTGTCCGACTCCCATTCTTTACTGACGATATCTAGTGGAAGTAAATTAAGCATGACAGTTAGAGTCACAGTGATTGATGACGAGATCTGTCATAAAATTCAAGATTTAGCAAAGTCTTCAAGTAGGAACATATATAGCGACATTTATCATTGATTTTCAACATATGGCGAGATTTATGATAAATTTATTTTATCTGACATTGCGGCCCATGCAAAAAGTTATCTCGAACGCACATCTCAAGAAATTCATATAGAACAAAAAAATGTTTAACATATGTGAATTTTAATTTCCCAAAGATATTTTGTGGAGTTTTTTGTTTTGTTTGTATTTGAGGAAGCCTTCAAATCAAAGAACCCATCACGAAAAAATTGGTGCACGACCATTAATATTTCTATGTTCAAATGAGGAATCCTAGGAACTCTGTAAAAATGGGCAATTTCAATCAGTGTTCCTATTCCTATAGAATCGCGGAAGAGCAGCAGACAAAAAAAAATCCTGAATCACATAAAAACAAAAACAGCCTCAGATTGGCCTCACTGACGAAGTGATCCGAAACCGGAAGGCATGTAGATACTATCTGAGATCGATTTGTTAGGAAGCAATACCATACGAGAGCTCGACTTTCGGAGAAGCTGATAATGCACTTCAACGATAAGGAGCTTACTGTGTCAGCAGTTACCACATCAGATTTGGGCAATAACAAATAATTTGATCCAAAGTATCGTCGTGCTCACCAGAAGCGTCCCTGATAGTTGTATCATTTAATCCTAGCACACTTGGATACTTAGTAAAAGAAAAGTGTCCCTCAAGAACTCCAAAGAGTGTGTTCTATATTTATTCAGACTTTCGGGAGAATGGGTTCTGTCTGCCCGCATCCTGGAGAGCCGTGCCACACACATTGGAGATCTCACTTTTTGCAATCCCTGCGCAACGTGGGACCCACGTAAAAGTAAAAGGTTTCAAACTTATGTGAGAATTCAATGAGTTCTTTCAGTCCCGAAATATTTTAAAACAGATTGCATAGGCCTAGTAAGGCCTTAAGCCCAGCCTGACTGTCGTCCATAGACGCAGATACTCCGACCCCGCCAACTTCCCTTAAGAATATAGTCGCAACCATTATTAGATTAGCATAGATCTTCAATTGAAAAAAGGAATGCTTGCCTAACGCAAAGTCTAGTTGTGTCCGTTTCTATTAAGACACCAGCATCCGAACCTTGACTATTTATTATTATTTTCTCATAATTATAGCTTGGATGTCGGCGATTTTTTTTCACTCGACTTACATAATATTTTTGTATCCATTTTGATTGTTTTGTTGTAAACATACCTTGTATGGCAATGCTATTTGACACAAATTTCTTGGTCCGCCTGAGAGCTTCGAACATACGTGTTTCTATGTTTGACGTTGATCACTTATCTTGAAATCGATCGATGAATTATCTTCCCAATACAATATTATACAGCTAGCTACTTAATTCTGTTCACAAAAACAGTGAAAAATCAAAATTTTTTGCTAAAAAAAAAAAACAACCCAATTTCATCTACGCGTCAATTAATATATGATCTTAAAATCGCACTCAAGCATGTATATTTAAAACATATGAATGTATTTTTGTCTTCATTTGAAAGTCAATTTTGTCCAGATCCTAATTTTATTTTAATATATACATAGGTACAACAAGGACAGACTGATATAAAATTCGTATAGGTTTTTGGTTATTTTAATCCCATATTATCCTTTTTTCTTCACATCAAAATTTGTAGGTCTTTTATAAAAGTATGTCTTAAAAATAACACATCTTAATATTATGTATAACTTCTATTCTCTTTTAGGCAAAAGTTGCCAATTTTTAGTCAGTTAATGTAAAATTTGTCACCTTTATTCACTCCTGTCTGGGTTTTGTTTTTTTCTCGACCTATATCAGCATTAAATATAATTTTTAAAGAAAAGGTTCATCGACAGAATCACACCGCATATTGTAGGGAAAAATAGGAAAATAAAATTGTATCAATCTAAATTAGATACAAAATAATCCAAAATGAAAAAGAAAGAAAGCTTTAAGAACCAAAAGCCAATAAAAAATAGATTTAACAAAAATCTAGTATTAATAGTTAACATTTATAGCAATTAAGTAATAATAACGTAAATCTTTGACTTATTTTTTCTATTCTACTTCGTTAAAAAAAAAAATTAGAAACAAAACAAATCTATTATAAGTTACTGTATAGGGTTTCAAATGTTAATACAACGTAAATCATATTTTATTGAAACAAAGTATATCATATTTTCTGTTCAATTACTTTAAGTATTAAATATTAACAAATTTAGAAAAGAATAACAAATTTAAATACATAGAACCCTCCAGACCAAAAGCTACAAAAGCTAGTGATTTTTAGTTTTATTTCGTTTTCAATAATAATTTATGCAATAGGATAATATAAATACATTCATTATGAACAAAATGACAAGTAACTGCTACATCGTACCATCCATAATCGATAGTGACTTAAAAATACCATATTGGAAATAAATAAATTAAATACAAAAAAAAAAAAAAAACATTTTGCAGTGACCGATTGTATTTATTCTTTTTCATTACGCCTAAATTGTACCTTATTCATTTCGCCACCGTCCAAAAGGTGGTGTGCGAATGCTTTTTAAAATAATTATTATTATTTTTTTTAATAGATGTAAGTTAACATTTTTAACAGAAGAACAAAAGTAGATACTTATGACACGAACGACAAAATGTTTATAAAAGAAAATATCGATCTGATATAACCAGCATATTCTGGATGTGTATAAAACTCAATAAGATTCAAATGTACAGTGTTGATTTGAAGAAAGAAAAAAAAAATTAATAAATACAACTAACTACTATTTATAATGAATGTTTTTCTTTAAGTGCTTAAAACAGTCAATGCATACGAATTTATTACACGAGCTCCGCAATAGAGAAGGTACCTAACCGACCGAACGAACTAATTACTTTATTCTCATACACGTCCAATAAACCTAATCATTTTGGCTTTTTTTTTTTTTTTTGGTTGCGCCAATGGATGTGGTAATCTTCTAAAGATGCGGTAGCCCATGCTACCAACATGCACGATTCGCAAACCCGAATAATCGATGCCAGGAGTGCGCCTGACGTACTAATCCACACCCTATTTCCTTCAACCACTCTCCCCGCGGGACTGCCGTTAGGTATTACTTCGCGGAGCTGGTTAGCAACTCATGCTAGATCCTCTGGGTCGGCCATTTCGGCTCTTCTGAGTCTTTCAAGTCTCCGCAATTCTTCGTGTACACTCGTTATAAAGGAGCATACCTCCAGCCAGTCATCTTCTGACCTTAGCATATGGCTTATTAGACTTTGGGGGTTTGGTAAGTTCGCTCTTCCCCCTGCAAAGCGCCTACAATGGAACATTGCGTGCTCCGTATCTTCTTCTTCGTCTGGGCATTCGGGACAGAAAGGCGAGCTATCGTGACCAAATCGGTGAAGGTATTTCCGATAGCCGCCGTGCCCCGATAAGAACTGCGTAAGGTGGTAGTTGCAGTCCCCGTTTTGTCTTTTTGTCCACACCTCGATGGTGGGGATCAGTTTGTGGGTCCACCTGCCTTTTGTCGTGTTATCCCACCTGGCTTGCCATAGTGCCATCGATATTTCCCTCTCTTCTACTTTGACCCTTCTATTAGGGACCTCTTCCCGGTTGGCTGTTTGCCTAAGGCAGATCCTTTGCATCTCGTTGGCAAGAATGTCGATGGGGATCATTCCCGATATAACGCAAGCTGCTTCATCTGAGATTGTTCGAAATCCCCTTATTGTTCGTATTGCGCAGAGCCTATATGCTGACGAGAGCTTTCTCCTTGTTTCGTTTGTTTTTAGAACCCCCGCCCAGACCGGTGCAGCGTACAGAAGTATTGAGCTGACCACTCTGGATAGTAGAATCCTGCTGGTATATCCAGGTCCACCGATGTTTGGTAGCATTCGGGAAAGAGCTGCTTGCATCTGTGAGGCCTTCCTGCCGGCGTACTGAATTTGCGTTTTAAAGTTTAGCCTATTGAAAATCAGGCTAATGATGCAAAATCGCGGCGATTTTGAACACGAATCATTTTCAGGTATTTTCGAGATTTTGTCTTTCGGTACTTTCAAGAATTTTGTGTATTTTAAGAGAAAAATATTCCAAAAACAAAATATTTCTTTCATGGTTCGCGAATTCATGAGAATCACGGAGAAGGAACATTTTCTTGATTCCTCTTGATAGGTTCTATGGAGCCTATCACAAACAGTGTTGCCAGCACGGGCTATTTATTGCCAATTAGGCTACTCGGATTTTTCACTCGCTCCATGAAATTTCGATTTGGGATTTATCCAAATTTGGTCTATTTAATTTTAAAATTCGGCTATTTTTAGGCTACTTAGAAATTTATTGAAAAAGTCATGCATCATGAAAAAAATATAATGATTTTTTCATTGCGAACTCGTAGAACTGAAACTTCACCTCAACTCCAATTTCGATATTGTTTTAACCACACACTCTCACTTCTGAGTAGTAAAATTAGCTCACAAGACTTATGCATGAATATGAAAACTCATTATTTGCCCAAGTATACGTCCCCTTCCAGCAAAATGTTTTTTTTTTGTATAACATGTACAACATTGTAGATTTATTTAATGTTAATATTTATGCAAATTTGACTTCAGAAACAACCGAAGAATCAGCCTCCACAATGGAAGAAATTTTGGAGGAAACTTGCGATTTTTAATTGAGTTTTTTTGCGTTTATTAACTGATTACTTTCACCAAATGTTAATCTTATATATTTTTAAATTATTTTTCTTTTAATATCTTTTCTTTTGATTACCTACAGTTTTATTATTTATTATTTTTAGTCTGTTCTACTCTTTTATTTAAAACGTTAGGTTGTTGTTGTTTCTATGTTTCTAATCAAACCTTAATGCGCAATTTTCACGAAGAGGCTGATATTTTAATTGTTTTTTGGTATTTTTATTGGAATTATTTTATGTTTTGTTAACATAACACATAAATATATATTTTTTGTTTTTATTACTTTAATTTCCAATTACGAGTTCATATATAAATGGAATGAAGAAGCTAATAGTTATTTTTTGTTAATTTTGAATTCAATCAATTTAATCAAAATAAATGTGCATAAACAATTAAACAAATAGGTGCGCATTTTTATTCCTCATATTCGTGTTGGGCTATTTTTGGCTACAAGATTTTTAAAGTTGTGCTCCATACCCCTTAGAAAAGCTGGCAACACTGATCACAAACAGTCTTAATTTCTACGTTAAGTTAAACTAAGTGAATTACCGTCCTTTTAAGGGCGACAAAATAATATTTTAGGGTATTAGAAATAGATTTCACCAAAATGAAATGTTTTTCAAAATCTCAAAATTTTTGAATATTTTTCAGATATTTTTTTTTACAGTTTTCGACACCACATCGGGACATAAGTCCCATACATTTTTTTTTTTGGGATTTACATAAAATTTGTCTAAGCTTATTGTAAGTCCATTTTTGTTGATCTGTTTTGCTTATTTTGATATCGTGGGAAAGATTATTGTGTAAGAACTCCTTTACGAGGTTACTGTTTATGTGGAATATACATAAGGTAAATGGTGTTCCAGGATATATACGATTAATATAATTTTGAACTGCTTTTTTGTCGTCTACAATATAAGATTCCCATTGCGGGTATTGTATATGTTTCTTAATTCTGAAACAATAGAACGTTTTAGTTAAAAAATAATTTTGATAATAAATCAAATCTAAGAAAATGTTCACAAAAATAACTAAACAAAGTGTTTTAAAACTTTTATTTGTGTTTTCTGATTGACATAAATTAACTCACCTGTACTCTTCAAGAGCATCGGATGTTTCATCGTAATCAGGTCCTATTTTTGATTTTAAAAGAATATAAACTACAGCTACAGCTTTATTCCTCGATAATTGTTCTCCTTCTACTATACCTTCATTCACAAACCATAATTTTTGTAGGTTTGTGTATAACCGTTAGGAGCAATTTTTAAAGTTCCGTCGAATACAACGGTTCCTGAAGTTTTCGATTGGTACACATAAAAAAAGTCAGGTTCCTCAGCTAAAGAACGAGATGGAATCAATATTGTGTTCTCTTTAACGATCTCCTTTTCCTCATTAAAAAAGTTTGATGCCTACTAGCTGCATGTTTTCTTTTATGTGCTTTATCAAGTGCAGCTCGGCACTTTTTGAAGTTGCCAAGTCCTTCACCTATGTTCTTTGAGGTTACTTCATCTTTGGGTTCACTTAAAAGAACACCCCTTTTCCCCATCGTAGGAAATGTTTACTTGTGAGTTTGTGACGTTATATAAACTCTTTGTGATAACAGCTTGATTTTTTGAAGTTCTGCTCAACGCTACTCCATATTCTTGAAGAGTGCATTCTGTAATGTGCTCTTCTCTAACCCAACTACGGAGCATGAAGGGTTTTCTTTAATTTTCTTATCCTTTCTTTTCGATTTATCGATAACGTTTCTACATAATGAGCATTCAAACTGAATACTTGTGGTTTTTTTTCTTCTTTGTAGTAAATCTCCATCCCATCGATGTCTTCTCGAAAACGCAAAGTCCGAGCTCAGCTCCCTTTGTGATAGAAGCTCTTGATTTGTTATTTTTTTATTTTCCAGAAAGTTGTTGGTTTTGAACGTAGTTATTTCGCCTGGGCCCTGATCTTTTGTTAAGAGTTCAATTTTGTAAAAAAGTGCTACTCGTGGTATCAAAGGTTGCCCTGGAGACTACGAAAAATAAATAGCTTGCTCTTCTTTTTATATGGTGTCTGCTGTACTTACAATTGAAAATATTAGGTCAATTATTGTATACTTTTTCTAAAACCTGCTTGAAATTCATGCAGGAATTTTTTATTTTCAGCCTGTTGGAAAGTACTGCAGCAAATAGCTTAGTTGACGCATTCAGGACATGATTGATAGGCGGATGCTCGTAATATCCCTTTAATTGCTTTACAAATGTTTTAAAAGTCAGTCTGGTAGGCGGCCTTAAGCCAAACCAATTGTGCATCTATTTATATCTCCATTTTGATGGAAATATCTAACTAACTTGAAAAATTGCTTTCAAACTCAAAGCCATACTGAAATGGAAATTTTCTAACTTTTTAACCATATTTGAAATGGATTTAAAGAACATTTTTAATTGTCCCTTCTGCATAAACAGGGGGAAATAGATACCTACCCTTCCATATAGTAAATAAAATGCTTGTATTAAACCTCTCTACAAAAATCCGATATTTTTGTTTATTGTAGATACTACTGCCATTCTCATTCATTATATGCATATGCGGCAACATTAATTATATTTAAAAAAAAAAAAATTTTTTGTGTAACTTTCTTAATTTATTGTTTGTCATTTTATCATTTTAACCTCAATCACATAGATATCTAAGTAAATGAAAAGCATAGCTGCTACATTTCAGTTCAATTCTTTATTGTGGAAGTTTTGAATTTTAAGTACAAAATGTTTCTCTTTAAATGTTTCTTACAATAATTACCCTACTTCGTTTGAAAATACTTTTATTTTTTTTTTTTTATTAATTAAGTCGTTTTGTTTTACAAGTCGTGTTATGTGCAATTATTATTATTTTCGGTTTTTTTTTTGTTTTTATCACGCAACTAATCGTTGAATTTAGTTTTTACTGGTGTAGCGGCCTAAAAGTGTGTACAGTTTTCGTTTTCTTTCGTCAAGCTGAAATCGCATAGCAGGGCTATAGGGATCAAATGATAGTACTCTTTTTTTTCGCCTAAAAATTCCTTCCTTTCGCATTAGTGCACATGACAGCAAGGCCTAAAAGAAATTTACATTTAAGCAACACTTCATTATTAATGGCTGTTGTGCAACTTACCTCATCGATTGGGAAATCAATAAAGTCCAAAATTTCTCTTAGAATCTTCTCTGAATTTGCTACCAAATCATCATAATATACAATATGCAGATCTCCATTGAACATTCTTGCCCAGCCAAGATTCATGTTCTCCCATCCGTTCAGTTTGTTTGTAACGAATTGCTGCCAATCTAAAAATGCAAAAAAAAAAGTTTAGTACATTTTATTGACACGTAGTATTTGTTTATTTGAATTTCTTATTAAAAATTTGAGAATAACTAATTAGTTAGTCAACATAGGGGCTTACTAATAACCATTTTGGACATAAATTCATTGTATGTATATACCTACCAATATATTTATTTATTTTTATTAAAGTATGTATGTATGTATGTATTAGAGACATTAGCACAGGGATCTGATTCCCATTGTGTTGGCGAAATACTCTTGAAGCCGAGGCGTTCGCGAACCGATGTGACGATGTTACACATTTTCGGTTACGTTTCTAAACTTAAAATAAACATGTCTAACTAAATTACCTTTTCAGTAGCTTCGTACAGATATTTCATAAAAATGCACTCTTCTTGAATCTGTAATTTTATAATGGTTACATCTTGATCGTTCACCAACAGTTCGAACTTTGCACTGTTCTGCCAACTTGGCTCTTCGCTAATTCGTCCTAATTTTGTGACTATCTTCAGTATACTAAAGGGACTGGCAAATATAATAACTATTTAAGTATTTATTAAATTGATTTGATAATTTTCTTTTTGTTTAATTTTTTTCTTATTTTTTTTTTTATTTTTTGATTTTATAAACTTCTCAGTGTTGTTATAAACTTTTTCTGAGAATCGTATTTTTGGGATTGTGAAAATCGTAATTATCGTATTTTGTAAAAAATTGTGTAGGGACGTATTAGGGTGTTTAGAAAGATGTGCCATTCTAACAAATGTAATAATCGGACACTGTGCGATTGATAGGTATACCTACCTACTCTTCAACGACTTCTGCAGAAGGTGCAGAAGTCCAGGAGCAGACATTGTAATCACCTATACTTTTCAGTGGCAACACAATGGACCTTCCTTACTTACTTAAGGTAGTGCTACAGTCCGGGGTGGACCTGGACCTCAACCAACAAGCGTCTCCAGCCAGCACGATCTTTGGCCAGCTGTCTCCAGTTTCGCACGCTAAGTTGGTTAAGGTCCCCTTCCACATGCGTGCGCCACCTGAGTCGCGGTCTTTCTCTACTGAAACTTCTTTCTCTATACGAAAATTCGAAACACAATGGACCTAATCTTGTTTAAAGTGCACCTCATCGAGGACCACTTAAACCATAGCTTTTAGTACACAAAAACACTTAGTTTCTATTAGTTGGGTGCGAACCTCTTAAAGTATAGATACTTATAAATTTTAACAGTAGTGGCACTGTGGTAACCACATTTGCCCTAAATATTCAAACTAGGTCCCAAAATTGAGAAATTGGGATTATTTTGATATCAAACTCGAAAAAGTCATCAGCATTTTTGGACGCAAATGACCACCAATTTAAAAACTGGGTTAATCCCACTTCCCCCATTCATGGCGGTTATGTTCAGCTAGCATGTTTGTTTGGGATTTTTGACTACTACGGTAGGCGATTAAAAAGCTTCAGGACTGTGGGCCTTATCTAATATTAATCATTTTAAACGCTTACCTTAATTTTTAGTAATTCTCAAGATATTGAAATTCAATTTCGAAATTTCGCAATTTTGCGTTCATAAAATGTAATATGGTATATGGATATCTACAAAAAAATTATTAGTACTATGCGCCACCACCACGCTTTCGCTACTTAAAAAATACAGTCCGACTTATTTTGGTAAACAGTTTAATGGGGTCTACACGGCAGCGTTTTTTCTATGACTTGGAAGCGGCAATGAGTAGTTCTAAAATACAGGGTAACGCACTGTCTCCGTAGTCCGTAAATGATAACTAGCTACTCAGTGAATAGAGTCCTCTTCAGTGATCCAAACGATAGATAGAATTAAGATAGAATTAAGGCGCATATCTTCAACGTAAGTGGCGGAATTTTCGAATGAAATTGTGTAATGTAGCAAAAAAGCCAAAAGAAGTATAACTTCACTTACAGCAACTTGCAACATAACGATCAATAACCTGAAGCAGTTCTTATTATGAGTAGACGAGTTCGCTACACTGACGTTTGGAGTCGGAGGGCTTAAAATGGAATGCAACGTATGTTGTGTACATTTTCATGCTGGTCTAAGTTTGGAAACAGCATCTTGTAGAGCATGCATGCATGTATAGCAAACAAGCAAACTTTGTAACTAGCTTCCTGAAAACATATTTCCAGAGGACTACAACTTAGAACAAATTAAGTGCAAAACTAATAAAGATTCTGTTCGCCTTTCCTGTGTGAAGTATTTAAAAATAATGCGAAAATAAATTCTAACTTTTCTTGATTTGCACATTTGGTTTTAAATTTGTTCGTTCGTAGTTTTAAAATCCGGAAGGAAATAGTTACGGCAGGGTTTTGAAATTTTTAATTTTATATATATTTTATGCGTCGTATTTGACTGCTTCCAAAATCGTAAATATCGGAACAAAAAATCAGCAAATCGTAGAAATAAGGCCAAATCAAGCAAAAATCGGAGCGTCGTATTTGCTTTCCAAAATCGTCACAATTACGATATTTACGACCATATAACAACGCTGAAACTTCTTTATTTTGCAAAGCTTACTCATCAATCATTTATTTATTTTTATTAAAGTGAATTTCAAATCCTGGAGCACTCAGACCAATCCCGATCTACCAAGCAGAAATTATTTTTCTGGTGTAGTGATCGATATAGATTAATTATGTATTGAAAATGTTGTCATTGTACTTCGAAAAATGTAATGTTTTTTAACTTTCTCACGTATTTAGAAAGAGAAAGATATTGTTTTCGTACAAAATTTCAAACTCGAGATTTTGATCAATTCTGATATTACGATGATAGGGGAACTAAAAAAAGTAGGTCTCGCAATTCTGTCCGTCCGTATGTCTGTCTGTCCCACCCCTGGGGAATCTAAGCGATTGGACGGATTTTTTCAAACTAGGTACGTATTTAGAGTTTGTGGAATTCCCGCTGGAGGCATTTTGTTTTTATTTATGCTAGCCCTAATATTAACGGTACTTCCCATATACAAATTTTACGAATTATTAAACAATTTAGATTTTTTCGAAATCGACTCTAACGATTTGAACCAAAATTGATAGTTGAGTTAATGTAGGCGTGCTTAACATGACTGCATACCCAGTTTTTCGGTAAAAGGTCCAGCAACGACAGTTTTGAAAATTGGCTTTTTTCGAAAAGGGTAAAAACGATTTAAAACAAAAACTTATTTTTAAGGCACTATTGTCATTCCTAACTTGATAGCAAACTCATTTTTTTCTAAAAATACTGCGTCCCTTGATGTCCACCCAAATTGTACTCAGTTTTCCAATAAACAGTTTAATAACAGTGCTTTTCGAATCCAAAGTTGTAACATTTGTCAGCACAATTTAAAAAAAAATCGCTCTAATGATTTTGATTAAAATACATATTTAAGACAACATAAGCATTCTAAACATGATCACGTACTTAATTTTCCTCAGAAAACTCCAATATAGCCATTTTATGAATATTTCTCAAAAATGACAACCCAAATCCCGACCATTGTGACCACTTTTTTTAAATAATCAAAAATGGGAATTCTAAATTCATCGCCTACTTGCCTCCTTTTCTAAGAAATTTAAAGTGTCAGTTCGGGGTGAATTTTAAAAGTAAGTATAGTGTTGTAGTTAATACGTATGTTAATGTAGCATGTATTACTTTATATTTAATTACAAAGGTTTAAGTTACTAATCCTGAATACATCTTAAGTGGGTATGATTTTAAACGTATGAATCTGAGAGAGATTCGCAATAAACGAAAAAGTTTCGTCCGACCCAGTCGTGCACATTTTTTTAAATAAAAATCACCAAGCGTTAGGTATATTTATGTAAAGGGTGTTTTTTTACAGGTTTTAAAACTGACAACACTGTTTCTACAGATTGTCAATTTGACAGCAGTTGAAAGTTGATTTGTGGCTAGTACGTTTTGCCATTTTACGATGAATAGATTAACGCCAGAACAACGCGTGCAAATTGTGCAAACTTATTTTGAAACCCATGGATCGGTTCGCCAAACTTCATCTGAGTAAGTTATTTGGAACACGATGTATCGTTTTCGCACCACTTACACTGTAGTGGATAACACGCATCCCCATAGACGACAAACAGTGCGAACACAACCTAGACAAGGCAATACGCTATCATGTGACTTCTTCAACATCGTACCGACGATATCGACATAATCGGTAGACGCAGAACGCAGCGGGGTGGTCTGGCGCGTTAGTGAATATTGAAATGGAGGCGGCGAAGATGGGTTTGGTGGCGGTCAATGAAGGAAAGACAAATTATAATGCTGTCATCAAGAAACGACACAAAACACCGACGTCTCGGACAGAATGTCACTATAGACAGATATAACTTTGAGGTGGTTAAGGACTTTGTCTACCTAGGTCCTAGGCAACGCTATGAATTCAGGCAATGACACAAGCGCTGAAATTAAACGAAGAATAACTCTTCCTAATCGGTGTAAAGAGTGAAGTTCCAACGACTGAGGTGGCTCTGGGTCATGTACAGCGAATGGACGCGAATGCTGCGGTTAATATCAGAGGGACGGCGCAGTAGAGAAAGACCGCGACTCAAGTGGCACACGCAAGTGGCAGGGGATCTTAACCAACTTAGGAAACTGACAGCTGGCTAAAGATCGTGTTGGCTGGAGAGGCTTGTTGATTGAGGCCCAGGTCCACCCGGAGTGTAGCGCCATCTTAAGTAAGTAAGTAAGTAAGTAAGTAAACACTTCCGTTGGAATCTTAACTATCTCGAACTCCACCAATTTATCATCAGACTGCTTTAAGTGATTGTTTTAACATTTTAATTCTGCAGTCTTCCTAGTCTTCTCGAGGCCCAAGGGTATACAGGACCCTAGTCTTAGCTCCTTAGAACCAGTAGTTTGTGTGAGTTTTTATGATGTAATCTTTATGGTATCTAACGGCATTCGCCCGTAGTTCAATACACTAACAACTGAGCAATAAAAATACATTCAAGCTCTGTACTGACAGAAAGTGTATCGTAAATACAATCGACTTGAACCACAATCGTTAAAATAAAAGTTATACTCCTGTCCATAATATACAACTCTCTCTAGATCTAGCTTCTAAATACCATAATTCGTTCCTGTAAGTGTTATTTGTAAGATGATATTCCTTATATTATTACATGAACAAAGTTATACACTCACATCGTCCTTTTGTGCGTTTGTAACGATCTGGAGATGCGAATCCAACATGTCCACCACTCTGTCGATTAAATTCTGCCAAAATAGCCTTATCCGGATCTCGTACCAGTAGGATTGCCTTCGAAAAAGTAGTCCAAGCATTTGGACCCCATTCATGTGTTTTAACAACTAACACAGACTTGTTGCATATGTTCTCTGCAGGAAATCCACTTTTCAAAAGACCATAATCCTTATAAATGCTTCCGGTAAAAATGCCTGAAATATATTTCTATATACTCAATCTGCCTAACTAACAATCGTATAACTAACATCAACTTACCAGTACACTGTTGGAGTAAGTAACGTAGCCAAGTGTTGCCACTTCCCGGAAATGATGCCAGAGCTGTCAAACCTCCACTCATGGAATTATTTCGATTCAAAGTTTTCTCTTCCTTCGGCGCATCCGTTGTATTGGGTTTAGTTGCATGTTTATCGATCTTTAGTGATTGTTGCTGCTGTTTATCATTTGTGACCTTTGTTCGGAATGGAGTAGTTTTATTATTCGTCTCAGTCGGCTCAATATGAAGAAATGTTAATTCCTTGCACCAGTGAATGGTTTGCTTTCGATGTAATCCAATTAATTGTGTGCGATAGTTGGCTATCTGGAAATTTAATAAATTTTATTGTTTTACAACTTTAGATAATGACAATTCAAATCAGACGATAGGTATAATATCATACATGATTAAGGAACACTCATTATTGCTATCTTGTCGAAGATATATTCCTTTAGAAATGTAATTAAACAACAAATTTTAATTTATGGTGTATAGCCGAGTTTCCCAAAGTGTGCTCCGCGGAGCACTTAGTGCTCCGCCATGAATGACCAAGTGCTCCGCGAAAAGATATGAAAAAATATGAAAATTCTATCAGACTAGTTAAGAAAGAAAGAAAGGCGATTTCATGCAAAACTTATCCAAAGAAGACAGTCAGAGCGATCCCATTGTTGATGTCCATGAAAGTTAGGGAGATTTCTGCACCTGTAATCTATCAAGAACTCTCGCCCAAGGCTTTTAGGCGCCGTTTAATAGAAAAACATCTCCGCAAAAAAGCACATTATGTCAACAAAAAATTTTAAGGAAGAGGCTAGAATTTGGATAAGTGCATGTAACGGGTCCTTCAAACAATAAGATTTGCATCAGCCAAACTACACGCTTCAGACCATAAAGCAAAGTATGGTTAGTAAGTATAAGGGTCGCCAATTGATCAGGCTTATAAAAGCATATTAGTGAAAACTCATTTTTGCCATATATGCCAGTAACATATGATTTGCAATACGACAACGATCCTTAGCATACTTACGGTTAACAAAATTAATGTTTTGGATTAGCCCGCGCAAAGTCCCGACGTAAACCCAATTAACAAGTTGGCCGACGTCGAAAGAGCTTTAAAAGGTAAAAATCAATAAATGCTGAACAGCTCGAAAATATTAAGCAGGTCTGGATTAATATAACAATATTAAGATCCCCGTATTTTAGTGGAAAGTCTTCAGAAAAGATTGACTGATGTTTTAAAATGTAAAGGCTATTCCACTAAATATTGGCTTTTTTTACGTCTTGGAAACTGGAACCCTTAAGTTTTTGTTATTCCGTGACCAACTCAAAGGTTCTTGAGTAATTTTTTTTTAAGTATCTAGTAATATATTTAACCACTTTTTTCTCTGGAGACTATTTATATAAATATAAATATTTTTTTTTGTTGTAAGTGATGTAAAGACATCCTTTCTAATTCGGTGGTCACTAAAATAAAACTTTTAAAACTATGGCATATTTATTTAAATATCACGTTTATGTAGGTCTGGTACATATTTATGCATTAATTTTTTAAGTGAATATTTATTATTATTAATATTTTTTTTTTCATTTAAATTACATACTTATATTTGGGTAGTATAGTATGGGCTTCTGGTCAAAATAAAAAAAGTTTATTTTGTTTACTACGTTCGTTCATGTTTATGGACATCGTCAGGTGAAGAAGTGGATCTTATTTATTCAATTTAACAAAATAATAAAAAAAAAAAGAAATCGAAAAATAGTTATTGCGAAAAATGGGATACGGACAACGAAGTGCTCCGCGAGGAATTTATCTCCTGAAAAGTGCTCCGCGACCAAAAAAGATTGGGAACCGCTGGTGTATAGTATACTACGACCCTATGAAATAAATTTATTACTATTATTGACGTTGTATATTTTACATCACCCTTATTCCCTTGGGCGTTTATCGTAGAATACGGATTCACTTTTTTTCGAACTTTTATCAATGATTTTTTTTGCATATATTCACTGTCATCTCAAATTGTTTCAAAAAAGTTACAAACACCGACTTAAAATCGAAATAGGGGTAAATATGATTACTTCTTCTAATGTTTACGGTTCAATGATAACGTGGGCGGCCATTATTGATTGTGACATTGTGTATAAATTATGTTTATTAGCATAAATTGAAATAAATTATTCATCTTACCTCTCCGAAACGCCCAATTTTTACACGTTTTGGGTGAGGCCCGGGAACATTGGATATTGAAAGGAACAGGATA
The DNA here is from genome assembly GCA_955612985.1 of Cheilosia scutellata. NCBI lineage: Eukaryota > Metazoa > Arthropoda > Insecta > Diptera > Syrphidae > Cheilosia > Cheilosia scutellata. The sequence goes on along the minus strand of OY015313.1, from coordinate 48,822,148 downwards.
CCAGCTATGTACATAACGATGGTGCATGCAACTCCAATTAGTCGCCATCCATACAGTGCCATTCCGCATTATTCTTGCAGTCTTTGATGTGCGTCTACGGAACTGTTGTCAGGACTGAATGGGTATAGTAAGTTCTGAAACAAATTTAAGTCGGCATGATACAATGATACAAGTTACATGAAATAAATACATATTAAGGATTTATCGACCAAATAAAATATCAAATTGAGGTTGCTCTTATACAGAGGCTAAGTAGGTATTCATACATGGGGATGGAATATATAAACAGTTTTTGCTTGTTATTTATAAATACAAGGTACCTATACATTTATGATAGAAATGCTATTGGATTGCCAATGTTTAACTAAACTGAAGCCGAAAGTCGGCAATCCAGTTGGTATTTCATTATGTATGATAGGTTAGGTGCATAAAGCTAAATCAGATCTTTTATAATATATTGTCAGATATGTCTCAAATTTCTTATATCCGCCAGAACAATTTTGTCTGACAGTAATGTCAGAAAAGTCATTGTAAGCTCATTGTCTGCTGACAATCAGGGATGATAATGCTGAACCCAAAAAAAGTAGTAAATTGCCCGAAAAAACGAAGTAGATTTACAAAAAACGAAGCAAACATTTGGCGAAATGCTTAAAATGATAAAGTTAGGTCTTCAATGGGATAAAGGGATCTATAGAAGGATGTGTAGTCTGACAGAAGCACATAAATGATATTCTATACTATAGTGCAGTGTTTTTCAAACTTTTTGAGTATGCGACCCCTTTGTTTGTAAAAACAGTTTGGCGACCCCCACATTATAATGTGTCAGTTCTTCAAAAAGCTACATACACTGAGCCCCTTCAAAACCCGGTCTAATTACATAACATTTTATTTATTTACTGAAGAAGACATATTATTTTGCAAAACTTTTCCTAATGCCAAACGTTTCATGCGGATACACTGCTTTCTTCATCGATAAGTTCTGGCATCCAAGGTGTTACCTTCTGAATTATATGATGTACTTAAAGATGTGATCGAACTCTATTAAAGGCAAGCGAAGTCACAATGGCGAACATTTCCATATAAAACTATCCATTGTGACCGTCAAAATATTTAAGTTGAAGACTAAAAATGATTATTGGTAAGGCCCAAGGCCTTGCAAAGTCGGCTGTTTAGGACCATATGTGATGAAATGGGTTCACTCCATCAAAATCTCCTTTATCAGACAGAGGTCAGATGGCTGTCAAAAGGAAAGGTATTGACACGAGTTCTGGAATTAAAAGCTGCTTTATTTAGGTATGTTCTTACAAGATTCAAAATCTGAAATTCGAATCATTTTTCTGATCCCACCTGGCTTTTCAAAGTATCATTTCTAGCAGATCTTTTTGACTACTCCAAGGGAGAGAAGAAAGCATTATAACTGCAAAAGACAAAATCAGAGGATTCCTCGTAAAACTTCCTTTGTGGCCAGAGTCTTTACAAACAAAAATTGTTTGATATTTTCCCTGCGTTCAGATATGTCGCACTAACAAATGTTGTGTTCTGTTTTATTTTTTTTTTGGCACGGGCTTTTGTTTATTAATCTTACCGGCTTGAGAGCGCGACCCCCCAAGGAACTCTTGGCGAACCTCTAGGGGGTCGTGACCCACAGTTTGAAAAACACATGCATTACATGACACATTTTTTTCGTGATATTTATATTTGGTTGATTTTTTCGTCGTTGTTGATGTATTTAGAGTCAAATTGATCAATATTGTCTATTTTAAATGATATTTTGAACCATAAATAAACGAAGTAGAAATAAGTTACTACGTAGCAGATGAACAATAATTAAAAAATGAAGTAGATCTACTACATATGAAGTAAATTATCATCTCTGCTGACAATCATTACCAGACTCGTTGTTTATGGAAGCTGACAATTGCTAACAATTTTTTCCCTGTCCAACAATATAAAGGGTGGGCCAAATACGAGTTTCTTCTTAAAAATGCATTAAAATAAACAAAATAAATGTTTTTCCATGTATTATGGCATTATTAGTAAGAGCAAACATTCCCATTAATTATGGAACACAGTGTCGACACTTCGTTCAAGTGGCTGCCTCGGCTGGCTTCGCAGTAGCGCATTCTGTCACTCCAAATTTCCAAGACTTTGTTGATGGTTTCGGGCTGTAGAACACGGATTGTTTGAATGATATTGGCCTTAATTGCTTGAATAGTTTCCGGATTGTTGGTATAACATCGATCCTTCACGGTTTCCCACAAAAAAAAAGTCCAAAGGGGTCAAATCGCAGCTCCGAGGCAGCCAATTGACACCGCCAAGACGGCTGATAACACGATTTGAGAATTTGGTGATCAAAAGATCGATTGTGGCATGGGCTGTGTAGCATGGCGCGCTATCCTGCATGAACCAGAGGTTGTCCAAATCCATGTCTTCAGTTTCAGTAAAAACCTCATTTGCGAAGAAAAATGGTTCAATGCACTCCACCCACAATCCGCACCAAACTGTCACTTTCTGTGGATGCATTGGCTTCTCGACATAACATGGGTTTCCGAGCCACAGATGTGGCAATTTTGTTTCTTAACGTAGCCGCCGAGATGAAAATGAGCCTCGTCAGAAAAGATGAGTTTTCGGGTTCGCTTCATTTCGGCCAAAACTTCTTTTCAAAAAACGCACTGTTTGGGCTACACAGCTACCACTCACTTTGGATATAAGTTTTCAATAGTTCCCAACGTTGTTCAAGCGAAAAGGGACTCATTTCGTTCCACGGAGTTATGATACTGACTCTGTCAGGATTTCGAGCGGGAAACAGCTGTCAGTGTCAAAATAACCTATGATTTAAAAAGAAACCACTAGATGGCCCAGCCTGTATAATAAGTGGTTTAGGCCGTGTGCTAATTGGGCTAAATAATTATCATCGGTTAACTTTCTTTCAGAGTTATTGGTCGCACGAAAGCTTAATAAAATTGATCTAGGAAATCTAGACGCGACGCTATAGTACACTGAAGCTGAAAGTCGAACTGTTTCCGTTCTTCCTCTTATCCCTAACAGTTGGCAATAGGTCTCCGGCGCGATTCACATGACACTTAACGACCGTAAGGGCAAATGGACCAATCTGCACACCACATTCACAGCAACCTCGACAAAAATACAGAAATAAAAAGTCGCGGTCAAGCTGGAACTCATGACTCATGCAGTACTAAAATTGTTTCTCTGGCTGTTTGGCATGTGGCACCGTCTTGTTGAAACCACATGTTGCTCACATCCATATCATGTCACGATAACGAACAGCATTAATTGTTACTGCCTGACCAGCTGCATTTTCGAAGAAGAATGGTCCAATAATGCCTCCAGCCCAAAATCTGCACCAAACAGTTTCTCAACAATTACTCGTGGGTTTTCTGAACCACAAAAGCGACAATTTTGACAATTAACAAAGCCATCAAGAAGAAAATGAGCTTCATCACTGAAGATGATTTTGTTCAAAAATTGCGGATTGTAGCTGACAAACCTTCATTATTTTTAAAATATTACTCAACAATAAAAATGAGTTGTTCTTTTTTTTTTAAAGCTACTTCTCCCGGGAAAGGCGAACCTATAACGCTTCAACAGCGCCCCGAGATGCTTGCAGATGTATGTTAGTTCTACACTTATGTCGTTTTCGATTGGTAATCCAGAAGCGTCCGGAATAACTCTCCGCGATTCTGAAGAACTGTCAGTTGAGTGCCAATCGAACGCTTTCAGAAGCGTTCGGATTGCTTCCATTTTTACAAACCCCGAATTGTCAGCTGTCACATTGTTAAGGTGCTAGTACACAGTATGTAGCACGCCACATATATATGTGGATTTGACTTCACGAGAGAGTGCACAAAGAGAGATTGTACACGGCATGTATCTATTGGCTCCACACGCTGACGTCAAAATTACGTCAGAGCCACATATATATGTGGCGTGCTACATACCGTGTACTAGCACCTTTATCTTTTTTTCCGTTGGCATCACTGTACTATTAAATGGCGCAACTTTTTGTAGGAATTATGGGACACCCTTTATAACCATCAGAGGAGACTGATCGACTTTAGTGGGAAGTTGCAGAAATGCTTTGTTCAGTCAGGGCTCTCTATAAAACCTGCCAAACATGGGGGCATCTTGGAACCACTCACATTCCAGCGAATGGTTCTAAACCGAATTCATCGATTATCTTTAAAGAGATGGTTGTCAATAAACATTTTTTAACGGATTTCATTTACATGCACTAATATAAATTTTCTGTCAAAATCGGCTTCCTTGGGCATTTAAGTGTCAAAAAAGAAGTTGCGGTCTTGGTATCCGGTCTAATGGGAATTTAAAACATAAGAATTAAAAGCTATTGGTTATAATAATCTCGAAATTATAAATAGACCTATAACGACTAAGCGTAGGTGACTAACTATGAAAATAAATCTCAAATATACATATGTAATTAAAAATAGTGCTCAACGTTTATAAAGAAAATTCAAGCCTACATACCTACACAAACAACCTGTAAGCCTAACAAAGAATCAACTACGAAACCATACATGTAGGTATGCATCTGTATCTGCAGGTACAATTTACAACAGTTGGCATTAGGTCATTGACTTATTACTCCCCAGAGTCTAAGTGGACTGATTTCTAAATGTTCTCCCCAAGGGATCCACTTCAACTATTTATTTCATATAAGTTTTCAAACACAAGTTACTCACACGCGATATAAATCCCTGTTCTGTAGGATGTCAATGCTTTCTACATCGCAACATTGTTCACAATGTTCGACATTAAATTGACACATATTTCACTATGTAGGTATATTCACCAACTGCCTACGTGTTGATGATATCCTTAAAATGTACATACAACATACATAATATAAATTGAATTGTTATATTCCCCCCTCTGTACAAACAAAGGTATACTGAAAGGTATACTAGTACATAATGTCGGTAATCTTGAACCAGATGAACAGGAGTGTTATCTAATTCAAGGAAAAACTTTCTGTTATGTGGTGTCCTTATGATTAATGGTTTATCACAGAAACAATGTTTCAAAGCACACAATTCGTGGGTATTGCACTAAAATACATACAAAAACTTTATGATTAGGCAGAAATAACTCAATGGTATATCCAATTCCATAATCAAAAAAATGCCTCTATTTGCCACACCTTTTGTATATTATGTAGCTTAAGTTTTGCATTTGGCCTTATTCACTGAATACATAAATTAATAACAAACAAAAATCAAATCAGTCTTTGCACTTATAAAAACATTCACCACATTTCACGAACAATAACAACCAACAAAAAGTTATAAATAATCACATTCACAACACACTTTATTTTTATACATAAAAGATAGATTTATGCTTTCAAAAAAAAAATCTAAACTGCACCGTCAAAGGGAAAGAAATAATAATGTAACTCACTGTTTTCGCTATCGGTTGAGATGTTTCAGTAAATTTTATCCCTGTGAAACACAACCATATTTAGGATCTTTTTTTTACTCTCACTGTGTACATATAGGAATAGGATGTAGAACAACAATTTGTTGGGTGGAAATCGAAACTGGAAAACCCTAAATAAAATAATGCAAATATTTCGATAGGCCTTCGAACGTCAAAATGGCCATTTGAATGAAAGAACTATACTGGCAGCTTTTGCTCAAAGGCGTTCGTAATAAAAACATCTTTCCTATTATTGTTCGGCAACTATGCTCACGAATAGAAGAAAGTTTTTTTATTTGGGCGAATTAAATTGAAAGGCGCATGCCTCGCTATAGATACGTGCGAAGAGAGCAAGTACCACCTAAGCTTTTATGTTTCCCAAATATAATATTTCGAAGCAATGATTTTCTCAATAGATTGGAAATCCTTAGAAATCTGTTGAAAGCTCACCACTTTTGACAAATAGCTCTTATAAAGGTGATTTTAAATTAATTTTCAACTAATGAGTTGGTGATTTAAGTGGGTGGTAATGCACAATGTTTGTTTAATTATGGGGGAGACGTGGTTAGGTGGGTCCTTAGGAAATGGGAACACCAACACCACCCAGCCAGCGTTTTCTTAAGGTGCGGGTTGAGGGACACATTTGGTTTTTTGGTATTCATCCTTAATTCTATTGTCTTTTGACGTAGAGACTATGGCGAGACGAAGCCAGTTTAAAAAATTAGCTTAAAGTTCCTGCTACCCAAATGAAGCAATCAGACCCAACTACTGGTTTTACCAGAAAGATACCTAGCTCAGTCTACTTTTTTGTTTGTCGATGAGACTGTAAATTGGACGTCACTTATGAGAAAATGAGCATTTACCGCTAGCAACTTATTGATCCTCCACCTGTAGAAGCAGAAAGGAGGAAAATACTTATGGAAATATTTCTGCTCTTTCGTCGCTTTCTTCGCAGGATTTACAGATTCTATTTTCGTTTACGTCCGTCACGTTTAAGCGCTTACCAAAACGCGTTACAACGAATAGAGCAATGACTTTTCTTTTTACCTTTTTTTAAAACTTCCAAACATTGCAAACAAACTGAAGTAGATATGTATAACTTCTTCTCTAGTTCCAGGACTTTTGTCATCGATATCATTGGTCTTCGGCACTTAATAACACTTCTGAATAGATTGAAGGATACTCAATACTCTATATCAGCTAAGGTTCTGGGCAGTTTGTTTCGATTGTAGTCTTTCAACGTCAAAAATCTCCTCAAAGTATTTCTTCGTTGTTATGATGTGACGTTGTTATGGTGTGACGTTTTAGATATCGTCAAGGACGATTTGAACGTCATACTTATAGGATATTGCTCACGTTATGGCGAGGAGATCATACATATAAACAGTCTTTGAGAACATCATCTTTTTTCTCTGTATAGCTGATACGAATTGCCGGAAGACGTTCACTAAATTGTCGATAGTCTAAGACCTTTTTCCGTAAGTTTGCCGCTTATGTCAAATCCACATCCAAATAGGGGTTTTCAGTCAGCCGTGTAGACATCCTAAGCCTAACTTCTCACAATGATTCCTTTGTGTGAGTTTTTATTTTTGGAATGAATGGAAGGGACTTACAATTTTATATCGATTCCGAACGGCCTAATTGAGAAGCTTTTTCAGGACAGTTGTACTCTCAGATGTTTGTCAGACGTTTGCAAGAGGTGGCGCAGTGGAACTAACTACCTACCTACCTACTGGACACAATGGACCCAACTGATGGTCTCCGTGAAGCTGTGGCACGCAGCCGCCACTAGAGCACCCAACTACCTACCTGGCGCAGTGGAAAAACCATTAGAAAACCTTGTCCTAGATCGGAAATTATACCCGAATCTCAACATTACGGAAGGATCAAAGTATTCAATGATAGCATTCTACGCCTATAATAGAATATTCGAACGAAGCCGGCGGCGGTTGTAAGCTCGATACTAACGTATGACAATTTTATCTATTATGATTAATATTCAAAGAATGGACTGTATTGTCACCACGGGGTTCACCAATGAGAACCAGTTCCACAGCTAGAAGCTATATACTTAATCTTAGGCCCTTATTGTGATTGTCGATCAGCGATCATCACGACAATTATCGATTGCGTCGATTGATTTTAGCTATTTTAATTGTATAATTCAATCGATAGGGGAACCATTTACCACGTGTTTTCCCAGTAGGGACGAATGGTCCGAAGATCAACTGACATCCATCGAATGATCAAATATGGTGGTCGGGGTTGTTGTGGGGAAATTACTCCGGAAGTCTCGAACTATCCAGTTCAATTATACTTCCTGCGACTATATTTATAGCAGCGAATTCCAGCGAATACTGATAACGTGTTACCAGCTGCTAAACAGGTTGCAATGATGACAATAAGCGGCAATACAAGCGATCTCTGCCATTGGTTGAGTTAAAATCGAAGCTTTAACTGCCTGTGGCGAGTATTGCTATGCCTACGGGTTCTTGACGTGCAGCACAACTTAAGAATATGCTGGATTCCCGGGTATGTCTGGAAATAAAAAGCTGATGAGGTGGCAATAATCTAATCAGCAAGGATGACCTGTGCAGAGGATGCGGTGACGAGGAGTTGCATGAGGAATGCTCTCTCTCTATCTCTCTCTGCCACATATGAAATAGAATCCTTGGTAGTAACTTTTTCGAGAATTTACAACAACTTTCCGACAGGTCCAAGAATGACCTACTTAAATTTGTCAATGCCATGGAATTGTTTACCATCCCGTAGATTTCCATAGTGCGGGAGTCAAAAGCCCCGAGGGCATTACAATGGTTCCACATTCATCTCAGTGTCTCATGTACAGGTTTCTCATGTCTTGCATAACCAACTAACCTAACCTACATTACATAACATATGTGTGCTGTACTGTACATGTACTTTTCATACCTACATTATGATGATGCTCATCATTCCATTCTTGCTTTGATCTTTAAATGATAAACAAAATTTAAATTTATGTGGGTGGTTTAACATTATTGCCAAACAAGATCTAATGGGAAATAGATTTTATTCTCAAAGTAAATATGATTCACCACTCTGTACCGTATATGGAATTCGTATGCTTGCTAATCTTAAACAAAAATATCTTGTCGCAAAGATGGATGCACGAAACTAGTTTCTAATCGTGGCCATATATTCCACTTTATTTCGGTGATTTATACAAAAAGGTATAAATGTCAAGGGTTAAAGCTCAAAAATATTTTACTGGTTGATTAATTTCACATCTAACCAAGATAGATTTAAGATCACTACTATGTTGTAGACTGTAATTCAGTGGATCTGAATCATTTCGATTAACATACATAATGTAGGGTTCATCAGTGAAGCATCTGAGTGCTAACGCCCGCATTAGATAGATTTCCGGAATTGAGATGTGATAGTGGCTCGTCAATAGTCGTAATCTACGGACGCAGTTTGTTGAGATAGATAATAAATAAATAAATAGTTGGACTAAGCAAGCAATTGAGGAATAAGAACCTATCGCGAAAAGTAGGTACCAAGCAGACACTGAACAAAAACCTAATCATGCCAGTCTTGCTGTATGGTGCAGAAACATGGACCCTCTCCCAGGCGGATGAAGAATCTCTTGGTATCTTCGAGAGGAAGGTTCTACGTACGATCTATGGACCGATTTGTGTCGACAGGCAAAGTAACATCTGGCGGAGACGATACAACCACGAACTATACGAGCTGTACAGCGACTTGCCAATGGTCAAAAAAAACTGCGTGTTTCAACGGTTAAGATAGAAGCTACCTACAATCTTACGCCGAGCCCGAACGGCTGAATTGAGAAGCTTTGTCAGGACAGTTATAATCTCGGATGACAACCCCCAGACGTTCTCGAGAGGTGACGCAGTGGAAAAAACCTTAATGTGTTTTTCTGTGGATCGGAAAGAAATATGGCAATTAGCCAATTTTGAACCAAAAATTACGGAACATGCCCATAGTTGTTGGTATTCGTGTTTTTGAAATAATATAATATGTGTGGAGGTCTCCATTTAATTGCATATTATTTTATATTTACCGTTTAAATTTTATATGCAATAGTTCGAAATGTAGGTACCTACTTATCCCGAAATTTATAAACATCGGTATGTTATTAATGTTAATAATAAATCAACCAACAAACTCAATTATCTGTCAAACTCGAAAGTACCTACTCTCTAAAAATAAATCGAGCCTCCAAATTTCTAAATATGTATGTATATGTATTCACTTAAGCACGTAAGAGCTTCATAAACTGCGTAAACTGGAGAAATTTACCACCTCGTAAATGAACCGTCAGATTTTGTATGGAGAATAGTTTACGCATATCTCATAATTTTCCGCGACGACTTAGGCTTGGAAATCAACCGCGGAAAGTTACGCAAATCACAAATGTCAAACTTAGACACACAGTCGTATGAATTGTTTGTTTGATTCCAGATTTACAGTCGATTTACGCGATTTACGCAATGACTTTTCCGAGGGGCGTTCACTTAAAGCACTGCAGTAATTTATACATTTACGAGCCGCATAAATTTATCAGGTTAAGTGAATACCCTCATTGTTTTTTTGTGCCAGTCGAAGAAGAAAGTGATCTAGTTCAAGAAAATGTGTTCTTTCCTACCCAATCGAGTACCACATTCAAGACATTCAGGCCTATTCGGCAAAATCTTTTATCCATTTTTCCTATTATGAATTTCCATACAAAAGTTCGAACTGTCAAAAAATCTGTTACGATCTCCAGAACTGGTATTCTGCGTGCAAAAATCTTTTATGAATTATCTTATAAATCATAACAGAATAAAAGACAGAATTTTGTGACTTTTATCATAAAAGATTTTTATTAATTAGAAAGTTTTGGATTGAAATGGATATCTATATAATTTTTCGTTAACGAAATGTTTACAAAAGAAGAAAATCGAAAATAATTTTGAAATTTATATTTTTGCTTTAATTCGCGAGGAACTTAATATCGAGTAGCTACTTCTCCGGACGGAGTGGTCCATGCTTCGGTGGTTTGGTCATGTTAAACGCATGTCCCCAACCAGGATCCCACGACGTTCTATGTAAGCCGTACCATCAACAGGCAGTCGTCCTCTAGGTAGACCCAGTATGAGATCGTTATATCAAGTTCATAATCTCTCCTCTACCCGTATGGGGATTGCCCTTGATGATTTAGAGACGATGGCGGAGAATCGAGATCTATGGAGGGTCCACTTGAGCAACCTAACACCCGCAACCAACTTAATGGATAAGCGGACCATTGAAAATGATTGAATGCATATTTTTGGCTTAGACGAAGACACCGACCACTTTTGCTGGAAATGATTAAATAGTAATCCATTTGATCTTCCTAATCTGAGTTTTATTCAGATCTTTAGATTGGATAAGGTGTATGCTAATGAACAAATTGGAACAATTTACAAAACACGAATACAACCATTTCATTTTAAATGCAGGTAAATTGTATTTTTAATGATGACGATGTAAAGTTGGATATTTATTTCAAGTTTCTCGCGACATTACATTTTCACAGATACAGTTCATATCAGGCATCAATAGGAACACATTTTTCGTTTATCGCAGCCCAGTACATCGAGAACGTCTGACAAACATCCGAGAGTATGACTGTCCTGAAAAAGCTTCTCAATTCAGCCGTTCGGACTCGGCATAAAGTTGTAGGTCCCTTCCATTCGTTCCAAAAATAGAAACTCACACAAAAACGAATGGTTGCGAGAAGCTAGGCCTTGGGTGTATACCGTCTGTTGCGCCGCCTATTTTTTTTTTTTTAGTACATCGAGATCGATTCAGTTGGTTACTGATTTGAAATAGCTAGAGTTTTCTAATTGCATTTTTCTCCATGTAAGAGCAATATACTTCTTTTTGCCTCGTCGTGGTTTTTTGTTGTCTTTTTCCTAAAAAGATGTTCCAGTATTTATTACACAATTATTTAGTTTGTAATAATTCAAAACATACTCTTTCAGACTGCATTTTAAATATGTTTTTTGCACAAAATTGATCAGGTGCCTACCGTCTATGTATAAAAAAAAACTCTGCGGTTTATTTTGACAGCTTCGTAACAGATTTTCAAGTTTTGAACTTCCATAACAGATTTTCATAAAAGTTCGAAACCCTGAATACGATTTATAAAAGACCTTTTATGGTCGAGATCTTTTATGATGCATAACTAACGCTCGTATCTATCCTCTTTTTTAGGAGATTATCCCCTTTTTCGAAGTCAAAGAAAGTATGCCCTGAAAATTTCCAAAATCCCTTTTTTATCCTATAAACTCCTCTTTTCACCATAGCAGATTTCTGGTGGAAATATTCAAACATCTGCAAGCAGAAAATAGTGAGCACAACGAAATCGCTATGTTGGTGGAATGAATAAATTTTGTGCTTGCCGCGAACAACAGTATCGGTGGAACGAGTCTTTTCTGGGCTACATGAAATTTGGCCCCAATGAAAAATGGCCCCAAACTGAAAATGAAAAATCACCCCAAAAATTTACATGACAGGCAACAACAACAAAAAATTGCGTAAAATTCTGCGAATTGGGGTGAAAATTCATATTATGGGGCTTTTTTCATTTTTCAGTTTGGGGTAAAATTTCATTATGAAATAAGACCCCAAAAGAACGAAAACGTATGGGGTGGCATGCTGCCCCCCTGCAACCCCCCTGCTGTTTCCTGTTTACTGTCAGATTTGGGACGATGATGATGTCACGTTGGCTGTTTATTAAACACATATGTAATATAAAGATAATAATAATTTATTAAACACAATTTACGTTAATTTTTGTATAGAATAGTATCATTCTTGAATTTCATCAATTTCAGTGCGAAAACAAGTTAAAAATTAATGTATCCCCTATATATCCTCTTTTTTAAATTGTGAATTCCCTTGAAATCTCCAAATTTCGGGCATTTATCCACTTTTCTGTCCGCAAAAAGATACGAGCGTTATTCATAACAGGCCTAATTATTTTTGTGTCTCACATTCTGATTCTATTGTAAAACCACCCTAAAGAAAAGTATTCGATAATTGTTGCCTGAACGTGGAGATATAATACATCGCATGGCATCGCTCTTCGCTTGCAATAACAAAACAGTATCTGCCACTCGAAGTCGACTCGTCGGCACTCATATTTGTAATCAAAGTATAAAGCTATTTCCTATAAAATTCTATTAAAAATAGTTATTTTATTTATTAAGTATTCTTTACAAGAAAGTGTTCGTTAATGCCAACTAAAATTGCTTAAGCAGTTAGCCACAAAATTACTCATTCATTGGCTGGATGTAGGCTCTAATGCACAAACTCTCATGACATATCCAATAGCCAAGAACCCGCATAGTCGAACACAGCATGCGTCGCTGTGCGTTTCACTGCGGAGTACTTTTTCAGCACTGATTTTCAGCCGCTGTGCTTATCAATTTGCTTGTTGAAGTTGAAGTGTAGAACTCACGCGAAATGTGCTAAACATGAATCATTTACGTTAATAAAATGAATATATTTTTCTATAATCTGCTTTTTTGTAAATATAAATCCAGTGCATAACATCAGCTATAGCCCGGTTTAACTTTAGTGTATAGTTTTAAATTTAATTAGAACAATAGAGAAGTGTATAAATACTTAGAGAGAGTGAAAAAAAAAAATAAAATATTTCAAGAAAACCCTGCTGCAAAACGAACATACACACAACATGGATTTAGTCAGAGAAATAGGAAAAAAATTCTGGTCAACAGATGTGTGGCTTCCGCCCAACGTTACTTGGGCAGATATTGCGCCGGGATCTCGTGAAGATGTTAACCATGCCGATTACAGAGATCTGATTTGGCCTTTTCCAATAGCTCTAGTCGTGATGTTGATACGTTACGCCCTAGAAAGGTATGTATTGAATCGATATATTCGACTTTAATTATGGCAAACTGCGCGGTTTACTAGATACTAATGGGGTTTTCCTGCAATGAAGTGGTATATCCCCTAGGAGCGGTTAGGAATCGCTAACATAACCTCTCTTGCATTGGAAACGCCCAACACCAAGAAGTGCATTAAAAAAAGAGTTTTTTTTTCGGTTGTTGATATTAAAATGATGAAACCCACGTTTCTTTTTCCCTTTCTGCAAAAAAAAAAACAATCTCGTTGGCAATCTCGTGAAATATATCTCTATTTGGGTACCGTGTGCATAGTCGCGGAAGTCGACTAGTTAGATATATGTACTGCGAATTACTTAATTATAATTGTCTCATTATCACGTTTTAAACCCGTTCCATCTATGCACGAGAGAATAAGGTACAAACGGATTTACGATAAGATTCTTTCCATTTATTGCAGAATATCTACCTTTCGTATTATTTAAATCTAGGTCATTATTTTGGTATATGTTCTTTTGGTTTAACATATTGGTAGGTATGTTTATGTTTTTATGTTCTTGATAGTGTGAGGGTAATGTCAACAGATGATTCGTTACTGACCTTAACCTTTGAAACGATTTGTCATTTTGTCAAATTAAAACAATTACTGTGTATATGTACATTTCAGTGCAGATGACCTCAATTTGTTATTTTTATGGTCAATTTACTGTATGTAAGACTAAGCAAATTGGTCAGGCGCTGAATATATTTTGATTTAACAGAGAAATTCCTGTTTGTCAGGCAATACAAATTTGGTCAACCTGTACCAAACTTTCAAGTTCTTTAATTAACTTATGCCATTGGATTGCTGGTTTCTATAAAATTTTATTTGTCGTTGATTCATACCTTTGCACCCAGAGTCGCTGTTTTCTATCTCCATTTGTGTGTTTATCTATAATTTTCTTCCTTAATTATGGCGCTCGTTCATTAGATATGGTCTATAATCACCAAGTTGTAAAAGCAGACATCATTTAACATCAATCATCGTTATGTAATCTTGAAGAGCTAAACGATGTGCTGTTGATGGCAAACATTCAAAATTTAAAAGCCATAAAACGATATTTTTTAACTACCCAAGGATTAGCTTCATTGGATGTGATTGTCTTTAGTTAATAAAATGTTTGCATCACAATTTTACCCTAAAATGTGTTCAGTGTTGCTCACTTCGAACTGCAGCCAGCCCCTGTTCATTAATTCATATAGATCGTCAGCCGAACTATCGTAACCATTCCCCTTTTTAAAGATATTCGGCCTTCAGCATAGTCCATGAGCCGAATCCAAGTATGTACCAATAATTTAGAATTTGGAACAACCGAACATCACATCGTTTATTATATACCACGTTTGTAGGAAGATCGATGGGTGTCCTAGTGACGGTCATGACAGCTTAACACCAGCAATTTGTCACTAAACATCACATCAGCTTTTGTTTCCTAAGTTGGACGTTTTTCCATTGTGCTGTGCGGATCCAGGTTTTTACTGCTCGATAATCGATATATATATAATATACATATTCGAGTTCTTTGAGCTCTTCTAGTTTTTCTTTTTAACTTCTTCGGACTTCTTTATTTGCTCTACTCATATGCCTCATATGCCGTGGAAAAAATCCTCCAGGAGCGGTCAATATATATTGCATGGGAGGATGATTTGGCTATCGATATTACATACTATCAATTTTAAGGCCCATATGTTTACAATGGAACTGGCGCCTTCTGCACACATTAAATAGAGTCCTCATAATCTAACCTAACTCGTTGATAGTGTTAAAAAAACACATTTTTCCCGCACTGTTCCAATAGATCCAAGAGATCACAACCATGAATGCTTTGGTTCAATTTTTCACTCAGGACAGGCCACTTGTTGAAAGTTGCTGTTTGAAACTACACTGACGATTATGTTATCTTAGATTTCAAATGCATTAAGTAGTGTTAATTTCGGATTTTGGTTATTATAAACAAGTGATATGACTAAAAAGCTATGAGTCGATACAAATTGCCTAAAATTACTGTTATCAAGAATTTGGGATAACACAATTGCTAGTCATGGTAAGTCGAGTATTATAATACGTGTCGAAGGCCATATTACCTTTGCTATTGCGAAGAGTTACAAATTACATCTTAAGGTTTTTTCGACTGCGCCACCTCTTGCGAACGTCTGACAAACATACGAGAGTACAGCCGTCCGGACTCGGCATAAAATTGTAGGTCACTTCCATTCGTCACAAAAATAAAAACTCACACAAAGCATAGGGTGTCTACTGCCTAACGGTCCTGTTGCGCCAACTATTTATTTATTTGTTGTGAAGAGTCTAGCCCACTTCACCATACAGAGTGCACGATTTTACAAAAGGAGGATACGTCCCTATACATTTATAGATTGCATGGTCATGGTGTTGACAGTTTCACTCGGACTATCCCCTTGTAGAGGGATAGACTATTATACCGTAGATATGTATGCATTCGCCCCGATATCTGGCTCAGTGCACGCCTGCTGACAAAACCTCACCTGATCTTGCCTCAGAAAGGAGTGCTGCTTATCCGTTAGTCCTACCTACACGTGTCCCACTTAAAGTGTGCCATAATTTTAGCCAAAACAAACTAACCCTATTTGAAGAATTAATCACTTTTAACTTTTTACAATTTACAGGTTTTGGATTGCACCCATAGGCAAATCATTTGGAATCAAAAGCTCAAGACCAAAGAAAGCATCCTCAAATCCAGTATTAGAAGCAGCGTATGAAAAATCAAGTCGGTTAGGTCACAAAACCGTCTTGAACTTAACAAAACAAACAGATTTAACAGAGCGACAAATCCAAAGGTGGTGGCGTCTGCGACGAGCTCAAGATAAGCCATCGACGTTGGTGAAATTTTGTGAAAATTCCTGGCGGTGCATTTACTACACATACAGTTTTATATATGGGGTAATAGTTCTGTGGGACAAATCATGGCTCTGGGATGTTAGGAATTGCTGGTATGGCTATCCCCATCAGGTAAGCCGCATGTTATTTTATGAAACTAATTTCTAACCTTTTATTTACTTACGATATTGCAGTCGGTAGATAATGGTATTTGGTGGTACTACATGATCTCCATGTCGTTCTATTGGTCTCTAACTGGAACTCAATTCTTCGATGTGAAGAGAAAAGATTTCTGGCAAATGTTCATCCATCATATGGTTACGCTGCTGTTAATGGCGCTCAGTTGGGTTTGCAATTTACATCGTGTTGGATCATTGGTACTTGTGGTACACGATTGTGCTGATATATTCCTAGAGGTGAGTAACATTTATGCGATATAATTCTATCTTGAGCAACCGAAAAAATTCGCAGCGACAGTGTCAGGGGTCACCTGTTTGTTCTGTATAAACAGAATGTTGTTTTTACTCGGCGCATGTTGTTATCAATGGAATAAGTCCAAGAATATTTTAAAGTGAATGACTGCTCAGCCATGAAAATGCTTAATTGATTATTTTTCTCGTAGCAACAGGGTAAACCTTCGTGTGGGGCTGAAAGTTGATAACATTCCAGCAGAATAACCTTCTCTTTTCAATGTAAATCTTATTTGATCTCACGTCTGTCAAATAAAAGAAGTGTACAAGTTGCCTTCTCAAAAGAAACGAATTTGCCTCTGACTAATGACATTCATAAGCACAAGCTTCGATTGAAATCTCCTAGTCATCTCATAGTCTGGGAAAACACTTAAGCCTATTCTACCTTACGACACAAGCTAGAGTTTGGATGGAATCTAATGATAGGCGACAGTTATGAAAAAAATGATTAAAATACTTTCGATTAGTTTTCCAGATTTGAACTCGATATAAAATCAACAATAAAAGTCACATTAAAGATAAGATTATAAATTTGTACGCAGGTGGTGCTTGCGTAAGGCAGACTATAGATGTTTATCCATCTCCATGATTCTTGCAGCTTACGAATGATTTCCAACCAAGGCGCTTATCAGCTAGTAGCTTGCGAAAATGAATCATTATCGCTGCTCCTATCAGTAAATGACGCGGCAAACGAAGAAATGTCTAGTAAAGTGATTTTTGCGCTAAACTATATGCTAATACGTATAATAGCTCTGGATCTGGATCAAGTCAGGGTCTAGGTTGTTACATTGAGATAAGCAGTTCAGTTTAAATAAATGTATATGTATTTAAAGTTGGCTGAAGTGGCTCTCAGCAGGAGTTGTCTATAATAAGGTCCCCAGTAATATCACGTGAATCTAGAAATAAGTTGTACTTGTTGTACTATTCGAACTTGAACTTCTAAGTTTAAAAAGCTTGTAATGTCTTGTATTGTCAATGGTCTGCTAAGTAGGTAATGGGTGTCTGTCAGTTGAGAATGAACATTAGTTATGCACTCAAATTGTTGTGATGTAAGTTGTATTCTTCTGGCAGTATTTACCTTTTTCTTAATAAAAAAATATCCTTTATGAATACAGAAGAATAGTTGCCTCCTTCCCTTCGTTCATGCAGCTTCTACAAAAATCGTTGGCAGGGAGGACAAACCTGAGACCATGTTTGCCAACAATGCAGTGTCCTGTAAGAACACCTACTAATGTGGTTATAATGCATTTTTTAGTGATACAAGATTGTTGGAGCGCTTGAGTTCGAGCATGTCCGGCCGGCACCCATGTAAAGTGAATTTTAAATTGTTCCGCCATCGTGTTAAGAGATAAGCGGCATTTGAGAACAGTTTTGGAATTGAAAATGACCGGATTCAGGGATTTAATCGAGGCTTGAACATCAGTAAAAATGTTGATTGCGGATAACTACATTATAACGTACCCACGGCAAGGCTTACTTAATCGCCATGATTTCCGCCTGGAACACATTACAGTAGTTAGAAAAGCGGAATGGGATAGTGCACATTCCCCCACTCCTGTCCACGTTTTGTCTGTTTAACAGCATCTACGGATCCCCTGCGAGACCCTTGCAAGTTAGTCATGGTAGGTTTTAAAATTCTGTTCTTGTCACAAAAATGTCTTGAATTGGAATAAGAAGGATTGCATTCCTTTCATTCACAAGTATTCTAAAGAATTCATTGTAGTATCACCAGCGAGAGCAAAACCCCTGCCTTTCCTTAATTCTTCATCGTCTTCAAAATTATGTAAGGCTAATGACAGCTTTTATATCGTTCATTCATGCATGAAATATTATCCAGATAGAAACATTCGCTCAGCGAATTATAATAATAATTATCTACTCCGAATTTGTCACTGTAAATTTCATTCAAAAAAGTAATCGCATCGCGAAAACAAAAAGGAACACCATGTAAGATGATTGCTATTGTTATTCTAGACTTGATTTATAAATGACTAATTTATTCATCTCGAAAAAAAGCCTACCCGACGTTATTAACATTTTTATTAATTTTATGTATAATATGACATTTACATTTCCGTGTTTCTATATTCAATCGCTATTGCGTGACGTTTTTTTCTGTTTATCTTCTATTTGCGTTGAACTTGAATGCACAAAAAAGTAAAGTTATAATAATAATTACTTTATTGTACAATAGAATGTTTGCATTTTTCTGTTAAGATTTTTTTTTTAACGAATCAGTTAATTAAAGCAATGGAATGCAGTGCTTGATTACTGTATTTAAACACAGCCGCTTGCATACTGAACATTTGAATGAAAATAGTATGTTCATGTTGTAGAGATAAAAACGAATTAGTTTGACGAATGTCATTACTCAGTAGAACTTACTTAATGAATGTATTTGCAAATGGGTAACTTGTTGGAGTGTCCTATTTAGCATCCAATCTGTATATCATTTTTTTGATATACATATCTTTTATATTGTCGTCGATCCCAAGTTAGGTTAGGTTAGGTTTGTGGGCTGTCGTGGAGTACTCCGTGCCACACTTAGGTCAATACTGACCCATTGTGTATTCAAATTACTTACACACAATCCTGATGATTTGACGAAGTTCATTATCTTGACTACAAGCCTCTACAAAGTTCATCTTCCGTTAAGTCCATTTTCTTCATGTTTATTGTGCCCCGTTATGATTCCTACGAGGGTGGACAGGGATTTCCTATCCTTCCGTTTGATACTCTCGAAGGCAGGATGTTCACAGAGAAATCAGCTTGTTCTGAAACCGCTGTCGAACATTGTCTTGCCAATTCGTCTGCTTTCTCATTGTCTGGAATGCCTTGATGTCCCGGAACCCAGCGGAGCGATACCTTGTGCTGTGTACCAAGAGCCTTGAGTTCTTCGCGACAGCACTTCACAAGTTTCGATTTTATTTGTGGTGTTTTTGTGGCTTTTATTGCTGCCTGGCTGTCGATAAAGAAGGTAATACCTCCAGGTGGTATTGCCCTTATCACAGACTCACGGACTGCTGTTATCACTGCCAGGACCTCTGCTTGGTAGACGCAACTATGGATGGGGAGGCGTATCGATTTTGATCCCAAGTAACTGGTGCTTTATTTTTACCGGTTATTACTAAATAATCTTATAAATAAAAACACAAAATATGAGAGAATATTATGCACAACTTATGTTGGCTCTTTGTATGCACGCAGTTTTTAGACAGTGACAACAAGCTCTATTCACTCGAATTAAGCGTTTTGTGGTATAATTTCTTGGGAGGAATCGTCTTACCCGTGACTGAATTATTTTGGATGTATGCAAAATCGTCATAATTGCGTGTTCTAGTTCACGCATTCAGCGAGTAGGTACTTTTGATAGGTACTCGCAGGAATGTTTTACAGGTCATAAATCTCTGGCCAAAGCAGGGGTCTCTTTTTGCTTTCCATAGTACATATTTGTATACATAAAAGCAGCAACCAATATCACAGGGGTTCAATTCTCAAAAATTCTCGCATACGTTTATCTGTCAAAATGTCCAATTTCATGCGAAATTCTTTGCACAACCAGTAGGAACATTTTGACGTCCCTAAAATTCTATCTCATGCGAGAAGTGAAAAAAAAGCTTCACACAACTTTGAGAATACCAATTTTTTTCGAATGCTAAAATTTCAAGCGGATTTGCTCGTATACGAATTACGTTACGCGGAATTTGAGAATTGACGCCCGGATCATATTTTTACTTATTCATATCGAAAGTTGTACATACGAGTAGTGCTAGTTCAAATTCAACTCGAAAAGCAGTTACGAAGTATGCATTTCAACTTTCAGACGAAATCCAGAATAAGGCCCCAGAACTTTGTTCGTTCATTTGGCTCGTTAAACTCGTTGAACCGATCCGTACAAATTACAAAAACAAAAATACTGTGCTTTAAATGTAACTTCGAAGTGCAGGACTTTGATGAAAATACTTATTTCAATGTGACATCTCTACGGTGCACGCAGCAGATTAGTCCTTAAATTGTCGGTGACCTATTTTTCTACGACAAGGCCAATAACGGCCATATTATTCACTCACTTTAATCCGGCTTAAAGTTTACACCCGGGTTTAAGTGAGTTTATCCCAAAAATTAAATCCATAATATTCAGTCGTTAAAACCGATAATAAACCCATTTTTTTGTAACCTTGTTGGCGTTTAATCCACCAGTTTAACATGGCGTTAAACTGGTGGACTTCGTAGACCAGTTTAAGTACTTTAACTCGGGTTAAAAGTCAGTTTTATATTATTGACTCTTTTTTTGTTGTGCCACATTTTTTTAGCTCTCAGAAAATAAGTGTGAAAAGATAATACGAAGCAAGAAGATAACAAAAATGGATTTTGTTAGTGAAATAGACCAAATGTTGATGTCTTCATTATCAGTAGATGAATATATCGAAGAGCTGATGGAACATATCAGTATAATGATGAATCAACTTCGTCCTCGTCGTCGTCGAATGTATCGAATGCGGTTTACATCATTTACTACGAATGACCAAAATTTGGATTGTTTTTTTGTAATCACCAGTTCTTCTTCTTTTATTTCCACGCACAGCTTGTGCCACTCGTTACGGTGTTGATTTTCGTCGCCCAGTTTCGAAATGTTTTCGAAATAGGTTTGTGCTGGGCTGCTGTTGCTGGTGGTGACGGAATTGCTTAACGAAGGCGAATTGTTGGAAGAGTTGGAGTGCCGTATTCTATTTTCAGTGCCATCAGCATTCCTTTTGCGATGACGCTGGCTTTGCGTAGCGAACATTTGGGATGGTCTAAATGGCAACGCCATAGCCGATTTTGTCGGTGGCATGGCCATTTGGGTCTGTTGTTGCAAATTCATCTACTCTTATGGCGGGCGTCGTTGTCAATATTGGCACCCCATTATTAGATAAATTCGATGCCCCACTTTTTGTTGGCGTTGATGTTGTCTCATTGACTGATGGAGGTGAAACACTGCCGCTGTTAACAGGTGGAAGTCCTGCGAGCTTCACTTGCAGGGAAACTGTATATTTTTTGACCACCTCCGACAGATCAAATGAAACAGATGGCGGTTTTCACTGTGGAAGGTGACCGCCGCCAGTTGCTAGCGTCGTTTCCTTTTGGAACATCGATAGTTTATAGAGATCCTTGCGGATGTTGCTAGTCCTATCCCGAAGTTCCTTTTCTGTTCTTTGCTGTTTAAACGAAACTACATTAGAAACGAAAAAGAATGAACAGCGAATGAATGAAATACTCACCACTACACGGGGCAAGGCATTGAATGATGTATAAATTAACTCCTATCCCATCAAACGTCTCTTGGCCGTCATATGGTTTGTCTCCATGGTGTTGATATTCGAGGACATAACCAATGTCAGCAGAAGATCGGTCTCCATTTGGGAGAAACACTTTTCTCTCTTTGATTACCTTAACTTTGGCTCATTGTCGTGATCGCTGCTGCTATTGTCGTTGTTCATTTTAAGATATTTGTCTTTTCTTGCACCAATTAAAAAAAACAAATCTTACATAAAGGGTCCGCCAAATAACTTTTTTTTTTGAAAATGCTATAAAAGAAAACTACTGAATATTTTCTCAAATTTCTTTTTTTTTATTTGAAAGTACAATCCTTCCGGTTAATAATGGAAAATAATTTCATTCAAATGGCTGCCTCGGGTGGCCATGCAGTAGCCTACACGATCGGTCCAATTTTTAAGCACATTATCGATTGTGTGCAGCTGTATTTCACCAATGGCTTCACGAATATTGTCCTTTAAAGCGTCAATTGTCTCTGGCATGTCGGCGTAACACTTATCTTTTACGGCACCCCACAAATAATAGTCCAACGGTGTCAAATCGCAGCTCCGCGTTGGCCAAACGACATCAGCTCTGCGGCTGATAATGCGATCTTCAAAAACAGGGCGCAAAACATCGAGTGTAGCTTCGGCTGTGTGGCACGTAGCGCCGTCCTGTTGAAACCAAATGTTGCCAATATCCTCCTCTTCAATTTTTGTGAACAAAAATTCGTTCAACATGGCCCGATAACGATCGCCATTGACTGTAACGGCCACTCCTTGCTCATTTTCGAAGAAAAATGGCCCAATTATGCCTCTGGACCAAAATCCGCACCAAACAGTGACTCGTTTTGGGTATATCGGCTTTTCAATGTATGCCTGCGGGTTTTCTGTGCCCCAAATGCGACAATTTTGCTTGTTTACATACCCGCCAAGATCAAAATGAGCTTCATCTGAAAAGATGATTTTTTTTGGCAAAATCGGCATCTTCTCTAAATCGATCGCAGGCCCACTTAGCGAAGCGAAAACGCATTCGATGGTCAGTTGGCTTCAACTCCTGCCACAGCAGCAATTTTCTCGGGTGTACGCACTGTTGTTGGCTTTTCACGCTTTGGTTTATCGATGAGGATGCCAGTTTCTTTCACTTTTTTCACAAGATAACGAACATACGGAGCTGACGGTGCTTCTCTTCTTCCAAAATCCGTACGCAATTTTCGCACACATTCTGCAACATTACCATGATTTTCAAAGTAATGTCGCAATATTTCCCAGCGTTGTTCAAGCGTATACACAACCATATTCGTTCAGCGGAAGGATAAAACTAATTATCTGTCAAATCAGACATGAGCTAAGTGTTACCATTCGCGAAATAAGCACTAGTTAAAAAAAAAACGTTAGATGGCGGACCCTTTAGTTGCATAATTCAAATCAATTTAAAATGTGACAAACAACAAAAATGTGAAATGTGATATTACGTCACGGGTTAAAATCGGTTTAAACTGTTTTAAATCCGGTTTTAATCCAGCGGGTTTAATGTGTGCTTTTGAGTGAATATTATGGATATAGGTTTAAACTGTCGGGTTTAAAAAATGTGGATTAATGATCCGCTGTATTAAACCTGATATACACCCGGAGTGAATTATATGGCCGTAAGAGCCGACCAATCGTCACCTTACCAAAATGTTTATTGTTTTCAATGCTCAGCCTGCTCGCAAAGATATCATGCATGTCAGCGTGTTATCGTTTTGTTAAAATGATGGCCTTCCATCAACGATGCCCCTTTGATATTTGTTGACGTTAAGCTCGTTGGCATTTCGCCAACGTTTAGAAGATCTTCGAAGCATATTATGTATGAAACTTGTTTTCAATTGTTTTTATCCTTAAATCAACATGTGATGTAAACTTTTTTAAAAATATTTTCCAGGCAGCGAAATTAACGAAGTACGCAAATTTCCAAAGGCTTTGCGATATCATATTCGCCATCTTTACCGTGATTTGGATTTTTACACGGCTAGTTTGCCTTCCTAGAATTATATACAGGTAATGTGGTCTTCCCCCATCTTACTCGCACAAAACTAACCGAATATTCACTTACAGCTCATCAATTGAAGCACCCAAAATCCTTCCCATGTTCCCTGCATATTACATTTTCAATGGACTGCTTATAATGCTCCTGATATTACACATTATCTGGACATATATGATTTTGAAAATTGTCGTAGACTCTGTCAAGAAAGGACTGGTAAGTTGACAACAACACTTTGAAATGTACATACTCTACAACCTGTCAATTGTCTTGCAGATGTCTGGGGATATAAGGTCGAGCGACAGTGAGGACATTTCTGATAGTTCAGAGAGTACAAAGCTTCTAACAAACGGTACCCCAAAAGACAAGACTGCAAATTCAGCAAGTTTACCAAAAAGCAACATTGGTGACGCCACCAACTGATGATGATTGATAACATTGCATAGAAATGTTCAAAGTAGAAATTAAAAGTGTTATATTAGGATTATAATTCTTTTCTTTTTTTTGTTTTCATTTGTTTTTTTTATCGGTCACTAATGTTTTATGCTAAATTAGAATGAAACTGAAACAATTCATTCCGTATTTTCATTTGTATTCTACAACTAATATATAAAATAGTTTCAATGATCTGCTGTTAGCCCTTTTGTATTCAAATAAGGAAAAAAAGAACTGTTTTAAATCGAAAATTTATCACCATTTTGAAGCAGAAACAAAAAAAAAACGTTACAAACGTTCTCTATGCTTGTGTAAAACTAACTTTTGTTTGTATCAAAGAGAAATACTTGTCGCATATAACTTAGAATAAATTGTTACTAAAAACCAAGTGCATACATAATATTTTTGAATTTCACCCTGTGTCTATATGAATATAATTATATAAAACAAACATTGCTAATACATAATTATTAATTATTATTATTATTGTCTGAGCAGGAAAGGCTGCCGAACTTCTTGTGTAGCTTAAAAATGAATTGCATACTTAAAGCATATGTTTGGCTAGCAAGACGGATTACTTGTCGAAATTCTTTCTTGGGTTTGTTTAGTCTCAACTTAATCACGTTTCATAACGGCCGCAGAGCGTGGCACCCAGTTGATGTTGCACAAGCACTTTTTGCAAATGAGTTTCAGTTAAAGACACACTTTAATCTTCACTTCACCCGTTGAGAATTGCAGGCAGAAAAGATTGAGTTCTCGAACAGTAACCGTCTGTGTACTGCGTAGTAGTTTGAACAAGTTTAAACTGTACAAGGACTTAGTAGTTGCTATCCTGTCTACAAGATGTATTTTTTTTTTAGTTTATTTGTGAAAAATAATGATTTTTATTAGTATTTGAATGCTTGCGAGAACCCTGTGTATTTATTTTGTATTATTCCTGCAATAAAATCAAAAATATAGCCGAAACCATTTCGACATGAATGGGAATTGAATATAAACAACAAATTCCCATTGTTTTCTTTTATAATAACTACCTATTAATTTTAAAAATATTCTAAATCGTAATAAAATAAGTTGAAATATTTATATATTTCGGATTTCATTTACAAAGCATTTTGCTCTTTTTTTGCTCTTCTTGTCTGTAATATCACACCAAAAACATAAATGTAGAAAGACAGCCAAGTTCTGTTATGTACGCCAAGTTCATAGTTTAAGAAGGTTCAAGGCCAGTCAGAGTTTAAACTCTCGTTCTGGTATAAATGTTCGTTTATCTCGTGGTTTAAGTTAAACGCCTGCATTCTGCCGGCCGTTTAAACTTTCGCTTAAGATGTACCTACTACCTCAAACACAACCATTTTACATATTTTGACAGTTCCTAGTTCATACGTCAGTGTCTGTGTCAGAGGAGTGCGCGTCGTAAAACGAATAATATTTTAATATCAATAATTTATTTCGCAAATAATTTTTCTCTGATAATGTTTTCGAGTTCGGAAAGTGATTTTAATGATATAAGTGATGAAGACAATTTTGTTATTGTTGTTAGAGTGAGGAAAGAAAAAAGGATTCGATGGAGGATAGATCACTTCAACTACTGGGACGATGAAGAATTTTTTGATAGATTTCGTATGTCGAAACGTTCTACCTACATTGTTTTGGAGCAAATTCGATCCAAAATTGAAAATAAAACCAGTTGGTATGAAATGTTTTAACATACAATAACAAAAAATAATGTACACAACTTTCTGTTCAATTTTCTTTCTTTTTGTTTAGTTCAATATCCGCCGAAGCCAAACTTTTATTGACTTTACGCTTTTATGCAAGTGGATCCCTGCTCATTACTGCAGGAGACTTTTGTGGTGTTTCAAAATCATCTGCCAGCAGAATTTGTTGCCTTGTGTCCCATCACCTGGCCCTCCTTAAAGATAAATACATTAAATTTCCGACAACAGATGAGGAAAAACTAAAAAATGTAAATGGATTTCATAAATTTGCAAAATTTCCCAGAGTGATTGCTGCATTAGGTTGTACACATGTACGAATACAGTCTCCAGGTAATGTTTGCTGCAATAAGTCCCAATACTAGTTTTATTTACCCACATGTATAAATGTACATTTTGTTTCTTTCTTAGGCGGAGCTAATGGTGAAATATTTCGAAATCGCAAAGGATATTTTTCTATGAAAGTGCAAACAATCTGTGATTCGACTCTAAAAATAATGGATATTGTTGCAAGGTGGCCTGGATCGAGTCATGATTCTACAATTTTTAATAATTCAAGAATCTGTGCTAGATTTGAAAGCGGCGAATTCGGAAACCATTTAATAGTAGCAGACGGTGCCTATCAGTGCAAACGATATATGATGACTCATCTACGCAACTGCAACAATCCAGAAGAATCTTTATACAATGAATCTGTAATTCGAACACGAAATTGTATTGAAAGATCTAATGGGGTATGGAAGAGAAGGTTTCCAATATTATCTACGGGAATGAAATTAAAATTAATAACCATTCAGAGCATTATAGTCGCAACAGCAGTCCTTCATAACGTTTGCTGTATAAACAACGAAGTTGATCCGTCTCTGGCCGATGATTTCGTAAATGATCCAATAAAAAATACTGTGAACAATGAAAGAATTTCAAACTCGAATGGCACTTACGTTCGGAGTATGCTGATTAACGACTATTTTAGAAGTCTTTTAAAAGAACAACAAAATTGATTTGCTAATATTATTTACAGTTTTATTATTTGATTTTAAAATAAAAAAAATGCTTTAAAAGATGCTTTAAGTACTTCATTTTTTAATATTTTGTAACGTAGCAGCTAATAACAGTATTTTCTTTTCATGTAAATATGCTCGAGATATTCGGCCCTAGCGAGGTATCCGTCGGAACGAAAATTTCTCCGATTTCATACGAATCGGAGGATTTTTGCTTCGAGGTATACGTCGGAACAGCTTTTCGGAACTTTGTTCCGACAAATATGCAACGCACACTGGCGTTTTGCGTTTCAGTGCGATGAAGTGCGTTTTTATTCATATTTTTGACAGTTTCATACGAATTTTCTTCCGATATGCTCCGACAGGAATTAGTTGCGGAATTTATTTACGAATTGCAGTGAAGTGTTGATAAATGAAACCAATAAAGAAAAAAACATTTTAGCAAAGTAATTGGTTGTATTTGTTGCTTTAATTTTTGTTTCCAGGGCAAAAACAAACGAAAAAACAAGCACTTAATAGGAAAACCCCGATGTAGCACGAAACAACATCATGTCATATCAATGCGTTGTCGCATTTTAATTTTTCTTTCCGAAGTCGGATACCTCGAATGTAATTTGAGTCTCCGACGGAATATGCGTTGCGGAGAAATTTCCGTTCCGACGGATACCTCGCTAGGGCCGAATGTCTCTCTGCGCTTTGTTTCTGCTGCTGTCGAACTAACTTGCACTTCTCCTCTGCAAGTTCTTGCCACTTATCGCTTGTAAAATTTCGTTTCCTATTGCAAAGCACAGACGATTTCTGTACTGAGTATATTTTTGTTTAACCCGCTGGATCAGGCTTTTGCTTTTCATCTGAAATTTGCCTTGTAGTTTGGGCCACAACCTCGTCATCAGCTAAAATTAAATTTAAAAACATATTACATAAGTAATGTCGAAAAAAACCTTTGTAATGTTAAAGATCATACCAGTTTGGTTTAGCACATCGCTGTCGTATACGGATTCAAATCCTTGCGCCTGATCACCCAGAATTTCGAGTATGGCCGTGTCTAGATAATTTTTTTTTATATATATTTCTCCTTTCGTACAATGCAGGTCCTACATCTCTACCAAATTTTAACATTATACGGCAATGAGAAGTGGTCCAAATAAATAATAACCCTGAATATAAAATCTCAAGTTTTGGACTTTTCCCAGCATTCTGTCAAATTTCACGATTCTAGGATAGCCGGAAGTGCTTCATAATTTTGTTGATCATCATCTAAGTGTGTGAGTCAGTCAGTTACGGTTTTTGCGATTTTTGAAGTCCTGAGATTTGAGAACAACTACATAATGCTATGGAGATAAAATTTGGTTAGGTGGTTTCAAGTCGAAAATAGTTTGTTCCTGTAAAAAGGGTAAGTGCCTTTACTAGAGAACATGGCTGGGGCACTACCGTGTCCTTTGATAAACGTTTCTGCAAATTCTGCAGATAGACGGCCCTAGCGAGGTATCCGTAGAAACGGAGGATTTTCATACTCAGAGGTTCAAATTACATTCGAGGTATCCGTCTTCGGAAGAGAATAAAATGCATCGACGATTGATATGATGTTGTTTTATGCTACATCGGAATTTTCCTATTTGGTGCTTTTTTTCTTTTGGTTTTGCCCTGGAAACACAAATTTCAGCAAGAAATACAACCAATTACTTATGCCACAAACCTGCCGCCCTAGGCTGCAGACTACTCACCCTCCTGATGAATCCAACAATGAATAATCCTCCTTCATATTTCAAAAAACGTACTCTGATTTTAAACACGTTTATTTACAGGACGATAAAAATTAGTTAGAATTACATCGTATTATTGGTTTTGTTTTTTTGTATCTTTAAAATATGTATTAATATTTAATTTCTTCGTTGACTTATCATATTTCATGTTAAAAAAATATTTATATGAAAATTAAGTAGACTAGATGGCTGTGGTGTCTCATGTCCATTCCTTTTCGCATTCATATTACAAAATTGGCATTTCCGGTGATTTTCACATTATCACGACATGGTCCATGTGTGGAGTAAATTCTGTGTTTTAATGGATCAATGTTCAACCAATTACTAACATTTTGTCAAAACAAAAACTTTAGATCCACTCGGCCTTGTGCTATGAGCGATGTGAAGTAAGAAGCGGTGTGCTCTCGGCGACATTTGAAGTAATCACCGATTGAGTTTGACCACGTCCAGCTTGGCCGCTTGGTTGCCATAAGCGTCTACTATGGGAGCGTGCTTTCATCTGGAAATGGAACAGTATGTACAAAATTCGTAAATTGTATTTGCTGATAAATGACTTACTCGTCTTCGATGTAGTTCGTGCAAATACAAAGTACTCAAGCACATGTCCGCAGTGGTAAGATCGGTTGGATTGAAACCCAAGTGTGTTTCCAATCCATAGATGCTGAAAAAGAGAACACAAATTGATAAGCTTCGTGGAAAGATAACATTATTTGTAATACAATACCTATAGAGAAGACTGTCAGCAGGACCTTCTGGACGTCCTTCACTCTTCCGCACACCAAACATTCGCATGCTTTTATCCATTTGTGTAGTGGATTTGGGTAACCCAGTTACAGGAGTATCTTCAGTTTCCCCCTCCTCCTCCTCCTGGTCGGGTAATGTGGAAGCATCCTCCAAGTTTTGCTGCAACATCTGCTCAAAGCCAAAGGCTTGTTCCGACTGGGCTGTCGTAGAAGGAGCATGCATCGGCACAGTATGGGGGGTGAAGGGCTTCCGTGTGGGATATACCGATCGACTAAGAACACTGCCAGCAATGTGGTGATTGCTAAATATCGAATTTGCTACTGACGAGTACTAAGGAGTGAAAACCAACACATAAACGAAATTTTCCAGACAGTTCTACAAACAACCTTACCTCCTCGCCAATCGTTCCAAATGAAACTAAACTCTCGGCCATAGCAGTTGTGTTATCAACTTCAACCGTTTTTTCCCGCATTAGATCTTGAATAGCGTTCTTGCGAATACCTTTCATAAACTGCCTGGCGTCGGGTGGCATTCTCCATTCGGGATTAGTAAGGGTGAAGTGCACCAGCGACAGCTCAGTTTTGCCATTTTCCACCGCATAGTCCCTGGCTTCCTCCTCTAGTTGAGTATTTGTTTTCTTCGCTGGCAGTTGCCACTCCGGATTGCCGTGTTTGCGAACATCCATTTGTGCGAACGAGCATACATTGCCCACTCCCTTCACAGTCACAGTGAAGCTTCTAAAAAATTTAACTATTTCCAAGGCTTTAGGCCGAAACACGAACAGAAGGATAAACGGCGTAACTAGTGGGCTGCATATCTCATTCAGTAAATATGCCTACGAGGAAAAATAAATGTTTATCACAGTTTTTATTCCAAGCGTTCTTTTTCGCCTACCGCTTTGAATTGGAAGAAATGTCCAAACTCATGCTGCACTTGCGTTGTGTGTGCGTAGTATTTCCACTCACTTGGGAGGTAGTGAACATGTGCGAGTACTGCGGTTAACAGTTGTTCCGGGCACCATATCCGATTTTCGTCCGGTATTAGAGTTCTTTAAAAAAAAATTAAAATGTTACCACGATTTCAGCGTGATCTATTTAAATTTACCTGCATACAACCCCGATGCCGGAGAGGACTGCAATTACTGTGAGAACATGTTCAACTTGAAACACATATTCATCGTAAATACCAAGAGCCAAAATCAGCAACAGTATACCTCCGGTAAGGAAGAGAACATTTCTGAAATATTTTCAAGTCAGTTAGTGACACAGGCAGCAGGCATTACACAATAATTCAATTACTTCGCTATGATGTTCATAATAGGTGATGAAAACGAGTTTAAATATCTATCGGCTGGTTCGTAGGCACGATTTAGTCGTGCGTCTAGTTCGTGCTCGAGTTCGTTGAAGTGACGCAAGTAGAGGCGCCCATAATTCGACCACGTGCGCATTCCCAAAGCGCCAGGCTCTTTTTTTAGTATCTACGTTATATTTGATAACATTAAAGCAGATTAAACGTATTTTTTTATTTAGATACTTACATTCACATATTGAAAGGAGAAATAGATGCATTGCCACAAGAAAATAACTGGGGATAGGACAAAATTTGCTATAGCCAACCACATTATTTGCTTTGAAAGTCGCTGAGCTAGTTCAACTTGATTGCTTCGTAAGGTGTAGTCGTCACGCAATTGCCAGTTATTTTGAAATGGAGATCCCGGACCGCCTGAAAATGTTTGAAAAAGTTAATTACAATAATTTTTGTAGTAAAATTAGAAGCAAGGTAACATTAAGGGCTCGTTAAGTCCAGATTTATTTATAAAATTCTAGGAGTTTTAAAAAAAATAGTACATGTAAATAAAATTTATAAGTCTGATCAGAAAATTGCGAATCAGTTGTCTAAAATGGCATAGGACATGTGAATGGACACTAATGTTACGACACAGAGACACCGCAGTAAAGAAAAAGTCCTGCCTTAGCTCGCGTACACACGTGGCTATCAACCAACTTGGAGTGTACGACTGGAGACAGAGAGGCAAAACTAATTGAAGAGGCGGATTGGTTAAGAGAAGACGCAGTTCCACCGTGCACTGTAAAGCCACCCAAGCAACTGATAGCCACGTTATCACAAGAAGGTAAATACCAATATATTCAGAAATAAGGAGCCATTGCCAGCCTTGAATATATAACATCCTGTTTAGTAGTGGAAATATTTCAAGGTAAACACAACATTTAACGGTTCACTTTGGCAAGTGGTTAGCTTACCATAGGCTCTAAATTTAGAGGAGCAGGGTTTGAACCTCATCCGTAGACAATTTCTATGTATTAACTAAACGATTAAATGTTAGAGAAAGGGATGTGCAAGCGTCACCGCAAGCCAATCCATAAATCAGACGACAACGACGAAAAAGGCGAACAGGGAGTCAGTTTTTCTCATTATTCATATGAGCCCGAAGTGCGCATTGGCCGGTTTGTCAATTGAAAAAAGCAAGGCAAAGCTAACTAACCTTTGTGAAAAATGTCAGAAAAAAAATTCAATAAACTTGTTTGTAAATTGTGAATAATCAGTGATGTACTTACGGAATAAGATAAAATCTATATTATAAGTCAGACCACGACTTAGAGAAACAAATTCACCCAATATGGGAACACGAAAACGCACAGGTAATAGATTTTTATTCATTAATGCCACCATGTAGTTTTTAAATCTGCAAAAAAAAAAAAGGATTTATAAACAGAAACTTTTAATTTTGCTTGGGCAGGTCATTCACGTTGAGACGACCGAATGAACGGTTGTAAGGCCAGTAGAAAATATCTACAGACCTTGAGAAACGTCCAGAAGCCCCGGGACCTTCTCAATGTAAATGCCTTGCTTTAAGTGAACCATAAACGATCAATTACATTTTATATTCTTTCCATAGTTAACGACTGTTGTTGACAAATACGTATATCGATCGTTTATGGTCCACTTAAGTACCATAAAGTTACCTTAGAATTCTATGGTAAATATCTAGTTCTGTAAGCTGTTCCTTATCTATGCACATGTGCTGTTCCGCTTGAACTTCTCTTACTTTCTTTTTGATTTCGTGCCATGTTATATTATCGAGTTCACTCTGGAAAAAAATGTAGATATATTATGCAATATGTACTGTGGAATTGTCTAATGCTTAAATTAATAAAAAAAAATAACCCGATCAACAGGAAATCTATTTTTGTTACGATTACAGAATTTAGTGTTCTGGATATTTGTTTATAGGTAGATACTAGTCGGACAGACTCATAATTTGGAGACGTTCTGAAGAAATTACTATCGCATTCATTACTGCGGGATCTTTTTAAACAATCTCTATTTTAATATTGCCTACAGCTCCAAGACGTTGGGGAATTTACGTTTTCAAAACTTTTATTGCGTACATTTTGAAATTATCAAATATTTCTAATATTAAACCTTTGACATGCGATTAGAAAGAAAATTCAAAATAACTTACATCTTCAATTTGTAGTGCAGTATTGTAAAACTTTTTTATGTCCGAATATTGAGTAATGTGATAGATCATTTTGATGAGTTTACCCATGAAGAAGAGCGTCGCAAGAAACAAAATGAAATATGTTAAACCAGTAAAGTTTTTAATGCATTCTCCCATAGGAATAATAACGTCGCTAATGGAAACCTTAGTGTTGTTGGTATTTTCATTTTCGGGAGGCTTCTTATCTCTATAAGTAAGAACAACTTTTACATTGTGCATATTTTGTGGCTGCGGATATAACTTACCCAAACAAAATTGGAAAACTGATACAATGTACTGTAAAAGTTAGCAGCCATACGACAAATCCAAACTCACACAATTGAAACACTTCATCCATAACAATAACAGTGAATCCATGTTTCTGATGATAATTATACATCCGAGTGAAGAATGAATCCAAGTCCTCTATGTGATTCCATCGAGCTGAAAAATAGAAAATGCTCAGCATTTTTTTCTTTTCTGTTAAAAAGTAAATAGGTACTTTCTTCTTACCTTTACTTGTTTCAGGAACTATGTGTATCATAATACCACTTGTCCTGGGGGTATCTTCATTTTCATTGGGACTTTCAATATCCTCACTATTCTCCCCACTGCGAAAGGGATTGCTGCCCTCATTTAGCGATTTATAGTTCGTATCGGGATTGGCCATGTTGATACTCTGTACAAAATAGAAATGTAGGTACTAATTAGAATAAAAAGACGATGTTATGTCAATGTCATTATACCAAAACAAGTCGATGTCGCACAAAAAAAAATCTTTGTTTGGAAACAAAGAAAGAACCTCAGCAGAGGCTGCGTTTTGCCTATTCACGAACTAATTTCGCGATTTATTACGAATATCATTTCGCAAACATTTCACAAAGGAACAAAGTTTGTAGAAATGCGTTTCAAAATATTTATTGAAACCACTTTTATAAGCACATTAATCTAAAAAAATAAAACGAAATAACTTCCACTTCTTAGGGAAAAAAATAATCTGATGCTGTCATGGAAGCCGTTCACGCGGCGCGGTATTTTATATCTTATGATAATGGACGCGTTCAAGCTATTTGGTATTAATTTAAATTGAAGGGTCAGTTCAGTTCGGACAATTTGGTTTTATAAAAATGAAGATACACAATAGGTCTGTTTTTTTCCACATCTATCTCAGTGAAGTAGGATTTTTAACACGCAATTACAACAACTAAATAGAGTCTCGAAAGTGTCAAGCAGTTCGTAGTTTTTGTAATTGCGTGTTAAAAATCTTACTTTACTTTACTTCACTGTGATAGATGTTGAAAAAAATAGACCTATTGTTGTTTTCTTGAACATTTATCTCAGCATAGTATATTAAAGTCAGCCCTATCGAGGTATCCGTTCGGAAGAAAATTCGAAACGAAAGTCAAATCTCTTCGAAAGAAATTTGCCGTGTAGCTGTCAAAAGTTAATTGCGTAACGCGGTATGTCACAATGCGGCGAACTGCGCTAGATGTCATCGAAGAATTTTTCCGAAAGTGAATCCGAACGGATACCTCGAATGGAATTTCTCTGATTTCGTACAAATCGGAGAAAATTCCGTTACGAACGGATACCTCGATAGGGCTGAGTATGTACCTTATTCAACACGCAATTACAACAACTATAACTCTGGAAAGCGCCTTTGAAAAAGCTAGTAAAAAATATGTTAGAGAGCTACCTCACAAAAGTTAAGTTTTTAATCAACACATTCTTCAGTTTTGTGGTAATATTATATATGTATCTAACCTTCATTGTAAAAAATGTAGGCACTGCTGAGTTGTAATACCCTCCAAGAAAGGCATATTCCTTTTGGCATTACATTTGTAACGCCAAAAAGGTGTGTGTCTGCTGAAAAAACGATAGAGTCCAACCGAATCTACATACATACCTAGGCGAATGAAATTTTGTTAGGGGACTTCTTTTTACAATAGTCAGGTTGGTATTGAAAATAATAGGCTATGTCGGTCAACTAATTCTGGTAACTCCCATACAAAATATAATATAAGACCCCTCTACATACTCAGTGGAGGGTATCAAAGAATCGGCCAAGCCGATGATAACACTTTTACTTGTTTAGTGATATCGTCAAAGCGATTGATAGGGAACACCACTTTTCATCGACAAAAAAATCTCGAATAGACAAAATGTCGAAAAAAATATGGAGATTTTTGGAAGATCACCGAAAAAAAGTTAATCGAAAAAAAATCTCGAAAGCAAAATATGTATGTCGAAAACCACCATCTAAAAAAAAAACAATCTGAAAAATTTCGAAAAATTTAGAGATTTTGCAAAAACATTTTATTTTGGTGAAATCGATTTCTAATACCCTAAAATATTATTTTGTCGTCCTTAAAAGAAAGGTAATTCACTTAGTTTAACTTAAAGTAGAAATTAAAAGAAAATATAAAAATAAAAAAATAAAAAAACAAAATAGTTCTTAGGGAATCGGTTTAAGCCATAACCACACTTCTAACGCGTGGGGTGTTGGGGAGTGCTGTGTCGCTCTCACTCCTCGTCCTCAGTATTTCATATT
Organism: Cheilosia scutellata; assembly: GCA_955612985.1. NCBI lineage: Eukaryota > Metazoa > Arthropoda > Insecta > Diptera > Syrphidae > Cheilosia > Cheilosia scutellata. Next base: position 48,786,387 of record OY015313.1, on the reverse strand, counting down.
GTGTAGAAACATTTTTGTCTCGTGTATTGTGTCGCAGTGTAGTGTGTTGTGTCCTAAGCCCTTATGGTCCGATTGCGCCAATCTACTGTATGGCAACACACACACACCACACATTACAATGTCTGGTCTTAGCTTTAGGTACCTACTTAAATCTGTGAGAATCAAGAAAATGTTCCCTCTCCGTGATTCTCATGAATTCGAGAACCTTATATATGAAAGGAATATTTGGAATATTTTTCTCTTAAAATACACAAAATTCTTGAAAGTAGGTACCTAAAGACAAAATCTCGAATATCTTAAAAATCGCCGCGATTTTGAACACCAATCATTTTCAGGTATTTTCGAGATTTTGTCTTTCAAAATTTGTTTGTGTTTTCGAGCTTTTTTTCGACATTTTGGATTCGATATTTTGAAATTCGGTTTAAAGTGGCCAACCCCGTTTGATATGGTCAACTGCTGCATTCTACTTAAAAAACTTGATAGTGCAGTAATACGTAGTTTCATGTTATAGACTGGGTTCAGATCTTACCTTCAAAAATAAAGACAGCGATCGTATGATTCTCAACTTAGGGGTACCGCAAGGTTTTGTCCTAGTTAGGATTCTGTTTTTATGTATAGGTTCATAAATTCGATTTCAACACTCAACAATAAATGTGTTCCATTCCAACTGATTCTGCAGATGATGTAGTGGTTTTGTATCTGGGTTCACTCAATCGCCTTCATCTGGCTTCGACTTAAATTTGAATATTTACCTTTTAAGGATTTGGTTTTCTAAACACAACTTGGTTATTAACTCCAAGACGAAGATTATGATTTTTAGTCGTCTTTTCTTGATTTTGACGTAATTGTTAATATTTATTATAAATATCAGTAGTCCAGCTTCCAGCACACTAAACATTCAGCTACTGCGCGTGCGCCCGCATAGTTTTAGAATGAGTGGATCACCCAGTAAAACTAGTAAAAAGCGACTAGTTGTAGTTGCATAGTGCCACCACTGCATGGTTATATCGTGCTCAATTTGATTCGCTCGGATATGTCACGTGAGCTACACATTTTATTTAACAATTTACAATATATCTATACTATGTACAAAACAAAATAATATTTAAAATAATAAAATTAATGCGACTGCGAATTTACGTCTTATTTGCAGCATCTTGAACTTTGCTATTGACAACTTTCAATAAATCAACAGCTGTTTCCAAAAATTTGTTGCTTACTTCTTTTACCTGCTTATCTCCAGTGCTGGAGAGCTTATTGATCAGTTTTTGCGTTGACTTTGCAAAGAATCCCTAAAAATAAATATTTTTTAATGTAGTGTTATCGATGATTTTCTTACATTAAAATAAGCTTACAAGTTCCTTAGAAAGTTCTGGAAATTCATTCTTCAAAGGTTTAGTCGCCTTGGTAAAATCCTTTTCTATATTGGATTGAACATTTGTCAGAAGACCGTCAACCTGCTTGTTAAGTGTGCCGATAGTATCATCAAACTGAAAGTTAGAAATATGTAGTATATTAATTTAAAAACCATTTCAGAAGGTATGCGTCCTGTTTTTTTTCTACTATTGTTGTTGTTGTTCCTAAGGCTTCTACTCGTACTAAAACTTTACGTTTCATCGTAATGTGAAATTTCTGGCAATATGCTTCAGCTCTGTGCAACCATCAGACGAAGGATATTTATATGGGAACCAGAGAACCCCAAACTTGCAATCCTCCTGCCATAGATGACCCTATTTTTTTTTGGTAGAATCTCTGCTTGGTAGCAGTGTTGCCCCCCCCCCCCCCAACTGGTTGAAAATGTAGCGTGGCGGATTTAAAGTGTAGTAAAACAATAGGCGTGTATTACTGGAAATCTATCTTAGCAAAGTAAAGTAAAGTAGAATCTTCAACACGCAATTACAACAACTACGGAAGTTTCAAGTAGAGTGTAGTTGCTGTAGTTGCGTATTAAAGATTCTACTTTACTTTACTTTGCTGAGATATAGAAGATGCCCAATAAAACACGGTTAATATAATTCCTTAACCCATTAAGTACACATTTAAAAATTTTAGAATTTAGAATTTTTGTGAATGTCTACTTTCTTCACTTTTTTCCTCGGTATCAACAAAAAATGTTTTGATGCAAAAGGTTTCTCCAAACAATTCTAATAGTGACTGCAAAAAAAATTTTCAAAAATCTCTTGGCTAATATTTTTTATGATTTTTTGAAAATTGCTAAAAATGACTAATTTTAGCCACTTTTTCCTCCTTTTCATACAAAATTTTTCTGAAATCATCCCATTCAAAAAATCATAAAAAATTTTAGGGAAGATATTTTTGAAAAAAAATTTTTGCAGTCACTATTAGAATTGTTTGAAGAAACTTTTTGCATCAAAAAATTTTTTTTTTTTTACCGAGGAAAAAAGTTAAAAAAGTAGACTTTTACAAAAGTTCTAAATTTTCAAAAGGTACTTAAGGGGTTAAGGAAAGTTGTGTATCATTCCAACGGAATTTAAATGACCTTTCCATTGATGCCAAAATTTACATGAAGTAAGTTCAAATTATGAGCAGAATTAACTTTAGTTTTGTCAAAATACTTATGCCGGCCACTGTCGAAAAAAGTATTAGCGTAGGTTATTAATGATGAGGGTGGGTCAAAAACTCCTTCTACATGCCTTAATAATTCCTTCGATTGCATTATTGCATCCACAGTAGAAATATCTAAATTATTTCGTAAGTCGTCTTTAATTATTTAAGTTTGAAAAGCATCGTTCTGCAGTTTCACTACTATGAGGCAAACTACATAACGTTAGCATGTAATTACATAAGTTTGTAAATGCTGGTTTTCCTTTGAAATTCTTGGCGCTTTTCAAATTTACCCAAAATTGGACAATATCTTCATTATAATATTCCTGTGGAAATATAATGTTCTGCGTTTGCATGAAAATCAAAAGTGCTTCGCAAGTGCTTAAGGGTCAAACACAATATTCGATATTATAGTTTTATTTTTTTTCTTTTAGATTTTTATTTTCTGAAATTTTGAAATTGTAGTGTTTTGTGAATATTTTACGAATTTTCGTAGTGACTTTTTGAGGGCGAAAAATGTAGTGAAAACGCTACAATTGTAGTAGGGGGCAACGCTGCTTGGTAGGTACAAGTGCAAGGAAGAACGCGGTGAGCCATTGAACGTTTGCCAGTCTTTAACCCCACCCTAATTGTGGTGACCGTATATAGCATATGACATTATTTCCGATATCAAGATCTTGAGCCGACTTTTGTAGACTAAAACGTTTGGCGTCTAAAAACTCGTGCCTGTCATTGGTTGTCTGAATTATTATTATATATTGGTTTTGGTTTATTGTGAAATTACACCCACATTTTTTGGACCAAAGTTCTCATAAGCGTTTTAAAATGACCTATGTCTATCCAGGTACCTAAGCCAAACTTTGCAGAACATTAACACTTACCAATTTTGAGCTATGGATTTTTATGTAAAAAGTGCAGATATCTTAATTCCACAAAATGTGCGGGTTATATGGAATATTCCATATTACCGAGATTTAGTTGAATATGGAATATCCCATATTAGCCACATTCGATAATTGTTCCTTTTTCTAATTTATTTTAATTATTTATTTTTAATTATATGAATGTATTTCACAATATTTACAAAGATATTGCGTTTTGAACCACTTTTTGTGCGAACACATGCTGGATTGAATGCTTTAGTATTTGTCATAACAAAGAAAAAAAGTGACGGCAATATGGAATACTATTCCATATTACCAACATTAGCTATTCCATATTACCTCATTTTCGCATATTTTTGAAAAATAGTAAAAAGTCACATGCCACTTATAATTCTTTTAAACAAAAAGCAATATATGGACGTCCAATTTAACTGCTTTGGAGAGCACACGTTTTTATATCCAATTTCTTATTAAAAATATTTTTTTTTATTTACAAACATCACAGCATGAAAAGTTTTGGTTGCAGCAGTTTTTTAAATTTAATTTTCTTTTTGTCAGTTTGACAGATATTTGAAATCGAGTTCAATATTACCAAGATTTCGTACAAAATCTAAGTTCTGAGTGTAAATAAAAAGATGTCGGTGTAGTAAATACAGAGAAACGGGGGTATTCCATATTACCCACGTATTCCATATTACCCTAACTTACTCTAGTATTGGTAGTAAGTACCTAATTTTGAATGTGGATTGGGCAATGTGAATTATCTACATAGAAAATATACATTAACACCTTGTGCATAAATGTTTTTCGTAGTGGTTTTCTATTGATAAAAAAAATTATTTGAATCACTGTTTGCAGTGGTAATCATGGTTCATGATGGGTGGTAAGCTGCAGTGAAAGTCGATAATCTAGTGTTAGCTCTTTTTAGTGACGCTGATCTGCAGAAAATGCCAGTGTTATTGTATACCATATATACGAAGCTGCGCTGCTCTGTTTGATAGTTTTCTCAAGTACATTTCTTTTCATAATTTGGTTCTTAAAGATACGCAAATATAAAAACCATAAAAGTTTACTCACAGTTTTAGCTAATGGCTTAAAGGCTTGATCCAGGGGCTTAATGTAAGCCTCAGCAGTCGAGGCGGCTTTGGCATGAAAGTCTATAAATAATTTAGCAAACATGTTAAATGGATCCGTGGGTTCTGGTGCAGGTGGATCAGGACTAACATCTCCTGCTGCTGCAATCTAAAATAATTGAGTACAGAAAAAAATTGTTACTTTATATGTCACTATATAGCTATACAGCTACATTCTGTTTTTATATTTTGTATTAACGCACTTGAACGAAAACAAGGACACATATAGCTACAAACGTTTTCCCAGCCATTTTTAGATTATTCCGACTGCGAATAACTGCAAACAAAAACTAAGCTTCGAAAGCGAGATTAAAAACATTTTTATGATTAGTCCCTACATAAACACATTAATCTTATTGAATAACTTATCAGCAGACAGCAATGGTATGCATGTGGTACACGTTTTTGAATTTTTAGTAGGTATGTACAGTAAGAGAAAAATATTGTTTTCGTACAATATTTCAAACTCGAGCTGTCTATAGGTATACCTAAATCAATTTTGACATTACGGTGATCTGGCAAGCTTAAAAGTGTGTCTCTCAATTCTGTTCGTCACCGTCTGTCATAAAAGTTACATAAAAATCACTTGTAACTTGATATCAAACTCAGTTAAATACCTACATAAATTATATTTGGCGGTTTTTTAATTACATTAATTTTTATTGAACTTTTATATATACAATTTGACTTAAGGCTAGTTTACAAAGTGGTAATTAATATTTTATGTGTTTGCTCAACAACAGGGGCCCAACGGTTTACATTGATTTTTTTTTTTAAATTCTATTTACATAAATTGTGATTGTTTTCTTAGATTCATACTCGTATAGTATTCATCGTTGTCAGGGTTGACCTCAGGGTGTTCAAATCCGGGTGTCGATGTCCTTGTGGTGGTAGAGAGTTGTTCATCTTGGTTTTATCCTCGATGGTGGGTTGTTTCGGTCAAATCGTTGAAGGGTATAGTTGCCCTGTCAGTGTCTCTTGGGAATAGGTCCTCGTTTAGTAGAGCCAATACATGCAGGTATCGATGCTCGGAGATGTGTTGCGTTTCCGCAATCCTGCGGACTAGAGGGTTTGGATGGCTGGATGCATTCCCGAGTATTCTCTGGAAAAGTGTGACCATGTACTTTTCTAGGGGGATGATGCTGGCTTCTTCGTAGAGTCTTGAACTTCTGACGTTTTTCCTTCGGATTGGATCGTAGTGGAGTCCTGTGCAGATCCTTAAGAGTTTTCTCTCAAAAATGGCCAGCTTTTTCATGTACGTCTTGGAAATGGTGTACCAAATGGGGAAACCGTAAGTTACTACCGGCCTTATAAGTTGTTTGTAGAGTAGCAGCTTGGTTTTTTTACTGAGTCCGTTTTGCTTCTTCATCAGGGGGTAGACTCGATGAAACGCAAATGCAGCCTTCCTCAGAACAGTGTTCAGGTGTGGGTTGAATCTAAATCGCTCGTTAAAAGTTGACTCCAAGATATTTAACGTCGTTTGTGGTTGATAGCGCTGATCCATCAGGTAGTCTCAACGTTATATTACGACAATTGGTGGCTGATCGTCCTCTACTTCTTCCTCTAATGGGTCTTCTGATGCAGATCAGTTCAGATTTGGCTGTGTTGATCCGTATGCCCCATTTTTGGTAGTACTCGAAAAGTTTCCTCACGTGGGCTTCAACTCTTCGTGCTGCTATGGCTTGGGACAATGAGCTGCTATATGTGGCGGAGTCGTCGGCGAAAAGGTAGCTGTTGGTTGTGTTCTCGAGCTGAGGTTGGTCAGTGCAACGTGAAGCAAGAAGGAAGCAAGTCAATGAGTGGTGTACCTACCTACCTACCTACATATGATTTGCAATAAAAAATGTATTTTGCGTTCTTTTTTTTTCTCAATTTCCTTTTTATCTGTTTACCTTGTGTGCTAACGATATTGTTGTTCTACTCTCTGGGTTTCCGTCTTTCTGGTCCTGGATTCATTTTGGTGGTGAACTATTTTTGCTTTCTTACTGTATGATCACGAGGCTTGAATTTTCTTTAAAAAAAATCTTTCACTTGTGTTGGGTATTTAAAAAAATGTCTGCTTAAATTTGCTTGTCGCTGAGCGCGACAACAGTTTATGCAACATTTCATACAGTATACGTATTCTCTAGTTTTAACCATTAGACATTGAATTGACAAATCTGAAAAAGGGGCAAAAAAGGCTGGTTTTTGGATTTTAGTATGCTGGTTTTATATTTTTTCTTGAACCAGCTTTTGTTCCATCATTCTACATCTGTATATTTCTCTTGTTTGTGCTCGGGTTCTCCTGTACATTCTAATGAACCGCGGCAATGCTCCCGACGAATCTGGCTGGCAACGACCAGTATACCAATTGAAAAACCCTTACCCCCAGTTTCACACTTGAAGTTTAAACTAAAGTTCAACTGAACCTGAACGTGAGTTTAAATTTGAAGTTCAACTCGTCCGGTTTCACAATATAATCTAAACTTCAGTTCAATTGAACTCAGTTTAACTAAATTTGATGAATGAATTTGAAAGTATTGTACAGTACTTATACGACTTTTCCAAAATCGTTCCTTGTCTTTTCTTTCAAAGAATACGCAAAATACGTCAAATATATGTGTTTTTGACAATCGGTTGATTTGAGGTTTAAACGACACTCTTAAACTACAAAATGAACTCTGTTCAAGGTTTAAACGAACCTGTGAAACAGAATGAATTATTGAACTGAAGTTTAAACTAAAAGTGTAGTTTAAACTCCCACTGTGAAACTGGGGGTTAGTTTATTTTTAGTGCCAGGCAAATGTACGAATGCCAGCCACGAAACAAGTCTGTCTGGAAATGCGGGAAACACAAACGCGCTTAATCTTACCCCCAGTTTCACACTGGAAGTTTAAACTAAAGTTCAACTGAACCTGAACGTAAGTTTAAATTTGAAGTTCAACTCGTCCGGTTTCACAATATAATCTAAACTTCAGTTCAATTGAACTCAGTTCAACTAAATTTGATGAATGAATTTGATAGTATTGTACAGTACTTATACGACTTTTCCAAAATCGTTCCTTGTCTTTTCTTTCAAAGAATACTCAAAACAACGTCAAATATATGTGTTTTTGACAATCGGTTGATCTGAGGTTTAAACGGCAGAGTACTGTAGTTTAACTTAAACTACAAAATGAACTCTGTTCAAGGTTTAAACGAACCTGTGAAACAGAATGAATTATTGAACTAAAGTTTAAACTAAAAGTGTAGTTTAAACTCCCACTGTGAAACTGGGGGTTAGACTGCAATGTAACTATTCGATTTCGCTTCGACCTTGCTCTTGGTCTTACAGCAGTGAGTCGTTGACATTTTCTTATGGTTGCGAATTGCTAGAAGAAAATGAAAATAAAAAACTGAATTTCAATTGATTAAAAGCGTGAAATCTCTTGATTTTGGTGAACTTTTCTTTTCAACACTCACATTATGTGTCACAAAATTAGCCGGGGATAAGTAGACACACGGCCTTAGTTAAATATGCTAAAATGCACTATTTATTTTAGATTAATCACAATTTCTATATGTTTAAGGAAAGGTTTACATTATCAGATATCGTTATTAGGCATCTAGGTAGGTAGCTACTTACCTAAGTAAAAAAAAAAAAAACATCCAAACTTGCAATGATGAATGAGAAGTCTCGTACGACCCATTCGTGCACTTTATTTTTTTGTATTCATGTTTATCATATTTAGAGTTCCATATTTATTTCTATATTTTTCTATATTAAATCGAAAAAAAAACTGCACTATACCGATAAGAGTGTAGGTAAAAGTATAAATATAGAAATCATGCCACGTGATCCTATTGATTTTCCTCTTTTTAAGAAAAGTCGAATATATTAAATAGTTGGCCCAGCACATCGATGTAAGAACCTAGATGCAGCTTTTAAATTCCGTTAGTTTGTATGAGTTTTTGGGACGAACGAAAAGGGTATACAATGTTGGCCCGAAGAATAGAAGAATAGGATTTATTTCTCTAAAGAATTAAATCCGAGTCGACTTTATTACACTTTACATATTTTATACCCACAATTTAGAGAGAAGTGCCCGTTTGCATATTTCAAGCTAGAAAATTTACCATGAGCACATTCACAAATACTTGAAACACACTCAACATTATGTATGGGGTACATAATGGCCCCCTGCAACCCCCTGCTTGGGTTTACTGTTTGGATTTGAGGTGGGAGCGAGGTTTTGGGGACCATGCATTAAAATTCGGGTTTATTTCGCATTTAAAAGTGAACTAAGGCCGAATCTGAAAAATCGGCGTTAATTCGCTTTCATAATGGGAAATAAAGCCGAATTTAGAAAATTTAGATATTCGGCCTTATATCGCTCGGCGTTATTTCATGGCACCCTTTAGGTTTTTGTCAGACTTTTGCGAGAGATGACGCAGTGAAAATAATCAATGCATCGCTCAGTAGTCAAGAACTTGCGTCCACAAAAGGACAAAACAACGCTCCAATAGTTTTTTCCCTACCAACGTGTAAAGTTTCAAATCATTGAGACAATTTATAAATATTTGGTCATTAATACGATTATGGTCATGATGACATACAATTTAAGTTCGATCGACGACTGATTTAAATTGGATTACTATACCATACATTCCTAGTGTGGTTCCCTTTCATCCACTTTGACTTTTCCGCTTTATAAAGGGAAAGGACCAGCTCATCTCGCTACAATTACAGCGTGAGACTTATTTTTGGATCGAATTGAAGGAACCTACAATTGTACATAATGCCTTAGGTATGCGAACGGGCGAAATGAACAAGACTTTCTATTTCATGCCGGTTTCGGTCCCCGTTGCCGAACAAAATACAAGCACGAATTCAATTTAATATATTATTACAGGTATAGACTTTTGTATTAAACAAACAAAACCGATGTATTATTGTATTTCAAATCAATCACTAATTCCAATTAATTTGATCGTTCGGTTTGTGTACTTGGCACAGAAAGAAAGTCCATACGTCAGTGGCTATAATTGTGATGTATTATCAAACGTATACCATAGTTGATTATACTTGACCCCTATTGAAACGAGGAGTCGTTTCCTAAAAATGCTTGAAACACGTGTCCACTGTCTTAGTCTTAGCTCTTAGGTTAATCAAATGCATTAAAGTGTTTACATTTTTAGCAATAACTGAATTAGAATGTGTTATCTTTTCTAACGACTAAGAAAAGTAAAAAGTCCGTTGCATTGATAATGTATTTTGTAACAACAATTATCAGCTATATGTGAATAAACGACATTTTCGAATATTATAAGCTAACTAGCTTTGGCCTGCGGCTTCGCTCGCGCAGTCCTCAGGATTTGGACACAGAGATTCCTTCACAGTCAGTTAGTTGCCTTTTTTATATACATATATACATATATAACGTGCAGGAAACCTACCTAAGTCAATACTTAAGAAGCCATTAGTAGGTTCGTTCGCGTACGCGATTTAAACCGAACGCAATAGATACCAATCGATCGCAACCGCACAAAATCTATACACGTTCTCATCAAAAATGACAGGTAAAGAGAAAACTAGCAAAATAAATGAGTAACCAACATTTCCCCTCCTGGCTCGAAACAGCTCAGGAAATTTCTACCGGCATGTACTGATAAAATTGTCAAAAGCAAAAAGTTGACAGATAGACGAAATAAACAAAATATATTTTCCAACGATTGCTCGGTTATGAGTTATACAGATATTGATAGAATACAAAATTATATCAATTTAATTAAAATTGTTAATTTTCGCTGCAGTTTGAAATAGTTTTGTTTTGTTCAAATTGGTGATTAGCTAGAAATGGCTCGAAGTAGCTCGAAGTGTATACACGTACTTTTCGGTACATTTTTCGCTCTCTGAGAGAGTTGCGCTCAAATTTTCGAAATTGACAGATTTGTACTGCCTTGCTCGGAAAAGTACGCGAATAGACCTAGTATCTCTGAAAAATATGTCTAACGCACTATTGGAGAAAACAGTTCAAAAATTATATGATCAATATTTGTTGGTGAAGCGCTGGCATCTCAACACAGATCATACTACAGCAGACGGAGCCACTATCTGCGGCCTGCGGGAGACTACATATTCCTTAGTTAGCAAATCCTTAATTATATTCCACACTGCCCAGATCTTCCTATACTGTGCAACATATGCAACTGGAAAGATCGTGTGGATGTGACCACTTTCTAGCAGTATAACCCCATTGTTACAGAATTCCGCTTGAATACCTTTGGAGTACGTACGCTGGAGTTAGATGAAGCCATCAGAATATTCAACAGCTATGACGTTTGGACGCATTAAAAAGGTTCGTGAGTTAAGAAAAGGCCCCCCTTAAAAGAGGTCATCGCCAATAACTAGGGCCCCAAGCAAAATTTCCAAAATCGAAAAAATTATTGTCTTTATTTCTTATAATAGAGTACTACAATAAAAACTTAAATCAGTGATTTGAATGAATTTGAAATTGATTTTTCTATTTTGCACTACGAAATGTGTCACCTCTTCGAGAAGGATATATCGGGCGTATACACTGAACGCAGAAATAGTCAGCACCGGATCACCAATAGCAAGCATGACAACGTCTGCCGGGTGCGCTAGTTTTAAATAAATAATCCGTTCAAAAATTAAAAAGGTTTGATGCGCATATTCCGCATATTCTTCTCATGTGTGCTTGCATAATCTGATCCATATTGCATAATCTCCCTCTACATGTATTCATGTGAGCTTCCTCTATCTAAATATTTGTATATTGTTCTTTCGCGTAGATTTTGGTGAATTGCAGCCGATTCAATCACCAACATTCGCCGCGACGTTAACTTTTTCGCACGAAAAATGTATCGTCTAAGATTTTCAGATGTACTCATTCTTAAGACATTGGATTATTTCTCACTTGATTTCCAAACAATGGGGCAACTAAATCCACTTATGTTGACTTACTTCTGGGTGGTTTTAACTCCCACGTGGAATTAATCTCTGAAGACTTATATCCCTCCACCATTTTGGTTAAGTGCGACACTATAGGCAGAAGTTTTACCTAGCAGTTTATGAATCTGGCCTGGCCTAAGTTCCGGTCTGGCCTAAGTTCTGGCCTAAGTTCCGGTCTCTTAACTGCTCATAGACTTCGGACAATATAACTCGTTCTTTCAAACTCTACCGTTAAAGGAAGTTTAAAATCTACATTGCAAACAGGACCAACGGTCTCTCTTCTAGACTAATAAATTTTGACGTTTCATTTCATCCAATAAACGACAGGCGCAAACGAATTTGGTGCGTTCGTCTCAGGAGCTCAAAAACATCTTCTAATGCCCAAAACACATGTGCAGAAATTCTGAATGCTTCACTGCATGCAGTACTGCAGATGAAACAGATGTGCAGAATTCAATTTGCAGCGGTTGCTGTCAATGCGTGAGTGAAACACAGACGACAAATAATTCCCGTCTCTCTTTTCCTCGTATGCATCAGTAGCTGAATTTAAAAATTCAATGCTGCCAAGTCTAATTAATTTAATTCACTGCGTTGCTATGCAGTGGATTTAGAAATAGAGACATGTTGCAGTGCTGCGGTGGCTGCAGAATTTACATTTGTATCACCACATAAGAACATGTGTATTCTAATCCTGCTGATGCGCAGTGAATTCTGCACGTGTGTTTTGGGCATAAGTCAATTGTTGAGGAACGTAAATATCATCACTAGAGAAGCGATTCACCATTGAATCACAGACGGATGAGTCCACATCCTTTCATCCTTTCGCAGTTAGCACAACTACTGCTTGTTTAAAGTTACTATGTCAAAAATCCTGTTAATTTTTGACATGCGAGTTTTTCTACACATAACTTTGGAACAGAATCTGTCGAAGATGGGACTATAGGAGTGGTTAGCTTAGGTATGTAGATACTTATTTAGCCAGTATGGATTTGGATAACAAAGGTCCTTTGAAATCGCCTTTAAATCTGGAAGTTTGTGCTCTGAGGCATCTGAAAAACACAAAATTTGTGCTGTCGAAAACTCAATAAATTCGCATAACGCAGCAATTTGATATAATGGCCCTTATTGTGATTGTCGATCAGCGATCGTCACGACAATTGTCGATTGCGTCGATTGATTTTATCTATTCGTGCGCACACATTTTTTTCACTTCCAAGAGAAAGCATCGACCAGACATTTGTAATCGACTACAAGCGACTGTCAAATCGACAAATATCAACCGCAATCCACAATCACAGTTGTCGATCGATCGACAGTTGTCGCTCAACGATCAATTACTATCGACACTCACAATAGGGGCCAATGACTGCTGTGCAGCAGGTGAATTTCACTCCGCTGTAAAACTTGACCACAGTTGAATATATAATATTTTTTATATGAATCATTGGTTTTCTGTTGTCGCATTTAATTCCCTTAGATAACGCACATACCTATACCTACAAAAGTTGTTACAAAAATACACTCATCCAAAGTAGTCTGAAAACATCTTTAGATATAATTAAATTTATGTATAATTAAAACGCTCTCATTTTGTTCACATTTGGTATAAGTTAGACATTTATTAAATCATAACAAGCTTTTAAACTTTCTTTGCGGTCTCTTGAATCTTGTTGTTGACATCCTTCAAAGCATCAACAGTAGTTTCCAAGATTTTGTTTCCGATTTCCTTGATTTGCTTGCCAGCATCTGAATCTCCAATGCCACTGATTCCATCGATCAGTTCCTTGGTGGTCTTGGTCAATTGATCCTTAAATAAATATAATATGTTTGTATTAGTGATTGTCCAATTTATAGAGAAGATTAGTCTTAATATCTTACAACGCTGTTGGAAACCTCTGGGTTCTCCTTCTTCAGATTGGCGATAGCTTCATCGACACGGCTACGAAGTTGGGTAACAGCCTCGCTATTTCCGATCTTCTCAACATTTTCATCAGCCTTAGAATTTTGAAAGTGTATACTTTTAATAAATTATTTAACTTTAAATTGATTAATAAAACTTACGGTCTTCTTAAGTTCCTTAGCCAAAGTGTCTAACTTTGTGGCGTAGGCCTTGGTTTCAGTGGACACATACTCATTGAACTGTTCTTGATTCTTAACTCCAACAGCTTCGAATACCTTGGATTGTACCTCCTTTAGCACATCACCGGCCTTTGCGAGTAAATCGCTGAATGGGATTACTGCATCAGGTTGTGCTGGTGCATCACGAACAACTCTTGCTGATGCAAGCTAAAACATCGAAACGAAACACAAAGCGGAAGTGAGTTATTTAAAATAAATTGCAGTTATTAAATATGTTCTTTTGTTTTTTTTTTTTTTTTTTTTTGATTTTCAACGTACTGTTACGAAGAGAAGGGCGCAAACAATAGCAAAAGTTTTTCCAGCCATTTTAAACGATTTAGTCAGACTACAAGTAACTGCAAAACAAGACTAACTTCTTAAGCCGAGATGAAAAACGTTTTATATTCGACACCCAAACTAATTGAATCACTTATCAGCAAAAAAAAAATATATGACAACAAATTCATGCATTATACACGACCTTTTTGTGTTTGTTCGAAAGATATGTATGCCGTGTTTCGCATACGTGAAAGAACACACAGGGTGGTTCCAAAATGTTTCTATTTCCAATTTTATGTGTTTTTTTTTTGTTATGAGAATATTATATACGGTAAAAAAATGTTTACTAAACTGCTAAAAATTGCAACGTATACACCGTTTTCTAAAATATATTGTGGTGACTTCCGGGAGCTAGCAGCTTACCCTGTTGTCTAATTGGTTACATTTTTTTTTTATATAAGAAATCTGTGATTCAAAATTGAATTATGGAGTACTTTCCATATTAATGTAAGGCTTAAGTTTTCTAAAATTAATAAAAAGATTGTCACTTTGATGCGATATTTTTATTGAATTCAGAGCACAACTTTCGAAATATGTATTTCAAACTCTATAGGGTTAAGAATTGGTCTAAAATTACGGAAAAATTAATAATCATGTGATACTATATGAAACTGATGCAAAGTTGATAGATTTTTATTGCACAATATAAATTGCTTCAAAATCGCATACCTACGTTATTTGAGGAAATTGCGACAAATTTCAATTTTACAATACTCAATACCAATTCACATAGAAATTAATTTACATACCTTCTTTAAATGACGTTAGTAGTCTTATAATTAAATAAATAAATAAAGAGGTGGCGCAACAGACGGGTAGACACCCTAGGCCTAGCTTCTCGCAACCATTCGTTTGTGTGAGTTTCTATTTTGGGACGAATGTAAGGGACGTACAATTTTATGCCGAGTCCGAACGTGTGAATTTAGAAGCTTTTTCAGGACAGTCATACTCTCGGATGTTAGTCAGACGTTCGCGAGAGGTGGCGCAGTAGGAAAAAACCTTAAGATGTAATTTGTGTTTTTCCGGGGCACAGTAGTCTAGCACACTAACCACTGCGCTACTGCGCCCACATAAGTCTTATATTTACGGCACATTATTCCGAACTATATTTTCGAGTATTTTGCTTTCAGAATTCTGAACATTTCATGCTTAAAATTTCAATATTTTCATCGGCCTATCTAGCTTTATATCAACTGAATTCTTAAACTTTGAGGAAAGAAGGTGTAATAAAAATGCGTTATAGCTAGAGCGTTAGAGAAACTGGTTCTGTTTTTGTCCAACGTTTCAAACTACAAACTCTGAGGCCCCACTTGGAGTTCGAATATCCTGAAATCGCTTCTTAGTGGTTACTTACGTTAAAATGAAGTTTCTTTCAAAATGTGAGCTTTCTAGATCTTACCGTCTGCGTCTGGCCTCATGGGTGCTGATCACCAGTCACCAATTACCCAGGGCATATGGCTTTCTATAATTGAGATTACGCAACTATTACCAGTAATGCAATTGTTTGCTTCAATTAACATTTGATGAGGCCCAGTCCAAATGATCATGCTCATGAATGAAGTGAAGCGTTTCTGAATTAAATCTCAAAATTAAATTTAAGTTCTGTATATTCAGATTATCTAGACTCAAATAAGTATTATTTGAGTTACCTATTCTTACACCAAATTTATTAATTTACCATTAATTTAGCAATTGTTTTCGTTTTTGTTTATTTAATAAATTCGGAATCAAAAATTGTCTCCATTATGGTAATCATTTTAATGTCAATTTACATCCAACAATTTTAAAACATTTAAAATGCTCCCACTAAATTTTTCATCTCTAAACGTCACAATGTGCGAATGTAAAATATCATCCACTAACAGTGAGTTCTTTTAAATTTATAATAAATGCGTATACGAAACTGTCTACAGTAGTTTTCGAGTCACCCTGTGCACATGCACTTCTAAAGGGCAACATTCCCATGTAAATATACAGCAAACAAAAAATTAAAAACAAATATGTATTGATATAGTGCCGAATACGGAAAATTTATTTTGTAGTTACGACTAATACATATAAAATTGTCTCGACAAGATTTCCGTATCGCTATTGATCTTCCAAAGGTCAAACATCTTAATCAGCAACAGAGTAAGCTGAAAAGTGATCTAGCTAGATTGTCTGTGGGGTTCAGTGTATATTCCAAAGTCATCTATCCCCAGATATCTGATATGTACTATGTATCTGCAATATTAGATTTGGATTGCTATTTGGATGGAAATAGTTATCTAATGTAAGCAATGCATGTTGCACTATATCTTAGACAAATAAAACTCCATCTGGAATTTAAATACAATCAAAAAGGAACCAGGGACGTTATGTTCGTTACTGAAATACGTAAGCAAACTATATTGTTAAATCATATTTCATCAACTTCTTTTTTGACCTCCTGATAATAAATTATTATTAAATCTGTACAAATATCATGTGTCATAAAAAATGGGAAGTGTGTAGACCTTTTTGATAATTTAGTTAGTTTAATAAAAAAAAATTCACCAGGAAGCAATTTATCGCTTTTGAGATGGATTGGCTGTTGATAATACATATAACAAATTTAGAATTATCTTATATGTGTGTACATTTTATTGCAAAAATCGTATCATTTTATTCGGGGAAGTTTAATAGTTGCTACCGCCTCGCCTGTCACTGCACCCTGAACTCCAAAAATAACCTCATGGCAATGCGAGAAATCCGACTAGAACGAGCTCATAAACTTCTTTAAGCGTTTTAAGAGGTCTTTATGCTTTTTAGATATGGTGTCAAATGCAATTATTTTATCTTGTATAAAATCCTTTATTCAAAACAGAGTATTAAAGAGTTTCATTAATTCATTCATTCATTTTCAATGTCCCGCTTATCCATTAAGTGGGTCGCTGGTGTTAGTTGCTCTAGTGAACCCTCCATAGCTCCCGATCCTCCGCCATCGACTCCAAATCATCAAGGCCAATCCCCATACGGGTAGAGGAGAGATTAAGGACTTGATCTAAACATCTCATCCTGGGTCTGCCTGGAAGACGCCTGCCCGATGGTACGGATTCCATAGCACGTCGTAGAGTCCATGCGTTTAACATGACCAAACAACCGAAGCATGGACCGCTCCGTTCGAAGAAGTAGCTGCTCGGCATTGAGTTCCTCACGTATTCTGGTATTTCTAATGCGATCTCTACGGATGACACTAGCAATACAACGGATAAATCTCATTTCGGCACTTTGTATCCACGATCTTATTCTTTCGGTCATTACCCAAACCTCATGACCATATAGGTAAGAGTTGGAACAAACACCGAATTAAAGACTGACAACTTATCTTTGACACCAAGTTCAGTCCTCCTAATAACAGAATGACCAAGCTGTCTCCCTACAGGAAAACTCAGCATTGCCCCTTCCATCACTCGTGAATAAGGCCCCGAGGTACTTAAACTTCTCCATCTGTTTCAATGGGACTCCCCTAACATGCAGAGTGCATTGAACAGGCGTTCTAGAGACTACCATCACTTCAGATTTGTTCACGTTTATTTTCATCTCATTCATCTCAGCTTCAACACAAACGGCTACAAACCGATCTAGTGCGCGTGAAGTCAGATGACTTATTCTTAGATCTCCCAATTCGAAACGTTCTTCGCCAAGACAGCGCTGTAACATCCAGTACATATAAGTAATGAAAAGGAGAGGAGACAAGACGTACCGCTGGCGAAGTCCAACGCCCACGGTGAAAGGTATTGATTTAACGCCGTTTACCCGAACACAGCTACTCTACTGTTTGTGTAGAGAGATTGAATGGCTCTCAAGAGAGAACCGTCTATTCCATACCCTTTTATACAGAGTTTACATCGAGGGACTCGGTCGTATACGCTATACACATATACGTATGTATATGCTTTCTCCAAATCTACGAAGCATGCGTAAACAGGTGTAGCATATGTTTTTATAGCTTTAATCTTCAAATATGGCTTCTGGTTCGAATGAAGCGCAATCCCAAAGCTCAATTTTCGACCATTGTCTCGAGCACCTTGAAGTACATACATAAATCGGCAATAACGCGTCGAATGTTGACTTCTAAGTGGCTAGAATTCTCTTTGATGAAGGTGTGAGATCACACGATCGTAAAGATAAGTTTACAGATCCATTACGCGAAATTATGTTTCTCGCCGTTTTGTTGAAACCATAGCTTTTGCATATCAACGCCATTCAATTGAGGAACGAAAAAGTCTGCAATCGTGGTTCTATACATAAGTGCTCTCCATTGACTGTAAGATTCTGGCTAGCATCATCTTTAAAGAAATATGTGCCAATTATTCCATCTGATCACAAATCACACCAAATAGTGACGTTTAGTGGATGTAACACCTGTATCACGACAAATAGATTTTTTCCACACCAAAGCTGGCAATTCCGCTTTTTGACGTAGCCGTTGGATCTTATGAGCTCGTAAGCCAAGGCCTTTCTGCAAAATCTTCCATAAAGTGAATGGACACAGGTCCAAATTTGTGCACTATTATTAACTAGAGCGTGCGTCGTGGTGTGAAAATGATCCATATGGTTTCCGCATTATTCTGATGGTGTAAGTCAATAGAAAAAAAAGTACATACCTACTTAGCACAAATCTTTCGACAACACTGTCAAATGTATAGTTACTTACTTTCTTTACAGTTCGGTGTGAACCGAGGCCTCAGCTAACAAGCCTCTTCAATTAGCCCGTTCTTTAGCTAACTGCCTCCAGTTTCGCACTCCTAGTCGGTTGAGGTCGCCTTCGACTTGCGCGCGCCACTAAAGGTGAGGTCTTCCTCTACTGCATTGTCCCTCCGGGTTAGACTCGAAATGCCGGAGCATTTGTTTCCATTCGCTCTACATATCCTAGCCATCTTAAATGACTTACTCGCAGTTTTTTGACCAGGTCGATGTCGCTGTACAGCTCATCAACGGGACCGAAAATTTTACCAAGAATCTTTCTCTCGAAGCAACCGAGGATATCTTTATCTGCTTTAGATAGAGTCTAAGATTCAGCGCCATAAAGCAGGACTGGAATGATCAATGTCTTATCAGCATCTCCTTAGTTGTTCGGGATAGGGCTTTACTACTCAATTGCCTTCTTAGCCCAAAGAAACAGCGGTTGTCAAGAGTAATTCTTCGTTTAATTTCTTCTGAGATGTTGTTGTCATAATTTTTAGCAGAACCCGAGGTAGACAAAGTCCCTCACACCCTCAAAGTTATGGCTGTCGATCGTGATGTTTTGTCCGATTCTACGATGTCGGGTGTCCCTTTTTGTTGACAGCATATACTTGGGTTTGTTCACGTTGACAGCTAGACCCATTTTAGCCGCTTCCGTTTCTATACTAGCAAACGTACCAGTGACAGCTCGCTGGTTACTAGCAACCGCCAATTAAAAATCAAACCTTTAAAAGAAAACACCCTTAGAAGGCGTTCATTTGCCACAAGCATGAGTTTAATTTTCACATCTGTTGTAACGAAACGTCCCCGTTCGTCATACTTTTATGGCCCCCACTGTTAGACACTTTGTATGGCCACTACTGTACAGACTGGCCAACCAAACAACATTCGTGACAAGCAATTTTCATTCATCGCTTATTTATTTATTTATTTATTAAGATATTAATATACAATTACAAATTGTTATTAATATAAGGTAAAAGAGCAAGACTAGCAGCAATGGCTTTCGGCGCTGGCATCGCTTATAAGTCACACTGTTCCATTGCAGAAAATTGCATGAGTACCCGAATGAAATTGCCATTCGGGGAGACTTAACTACTGTTGCTAGTACCAATCCCGTGTACCTGATAAGGCTCCCACTATAGAAATTGATCTCGGTCATTATTCTGAACTTTTGGTGGCTGTTTCCTTTTGGGAGACTGGCCTTAAAAACGGAACCACGTTTATCGCTGGGCCGCTCTAGAAAATTGATCTCGGTCAATATTCTGAATTTTTGGTGGCTGAGTTTTCGTTGGAAGACTCGCCTTAACTCGGAACCACGCTCGTCGCTGGGCTGCAACGGAGCCACGCTTATCGCTGGGCCGCAACGGAGCCACGCTTGTCGCTGGGCCGCATCTAGTAAACACGGAGCCACGCTCGTCGCTGGGCCGCGTCTTGTAAACACGGAGCCACGCTTCTCGCTGGGCCGCACATTGTATTTGTATAGTGTATACTCAACCTAGGAAGTTAATCAATGTTAAGGTAATCATAAGATAGTAGTTTATACGTTGGTTAATAAAATAAAGAATATCTCTTAACCAAAGTTTGGTGTTTCTTTGGGTAAATCCTGGATCCGGCGAGCAAAACCCCGGCCTCAGAAAAAGCACATCACACTGTTGAAAAGGCTTTATAGCTTTATAGTCTTGTGTTTAAATGGAGAAATAAACATTACAAGTTCTATAAAATCGCGTGTCATTGAAATCGCGGGTCCTCTCACTATTCTATCGTTTTCTTTAACAAAGAGTATAGATAGGCAGTTAAATTTTAAGTACGCTATGTGAAATCTATAGTTCATATTGACACCTTTCTGGTAGATGTGTCCATGACTCTGATATTGACTGCTTTCGGTGACATTCAATAAATTTTTAATATTTTAAGAAGAACATAATGTAAAAACAGTATAAATTAATAATAATACTTTTTCCATACAAAAGGTTCGCGAATTGATGAGAATCAAGGAGAGGGAACCTTTTCTTTTATTCTTCCAGATGGGAGGTGATTTTACCTTTATTGTATTTCTTATTCCATAAAGCGCTTTATTAACTTATTATTTTATTAATTAAATAATATATTTTGCGGCCTTTTTTATAGGTATGTTTTTTTTTTACTTTAATTTATACAAGTTATTACTCAAATGGGATTATTTGTCCTTAAGTCTAGGATAAGTCTAATATTCTGTTAGCACTGATGGGATTCTGCTTGCGCAAATGCTATTTATTTATTAAAATGTTTATATTACATTACTTTTTAATTGTTTATCATACAGAGTGAGTAGCACAGTTATTGGTTCGGTTTTTCTGGAGTGGGTTGCGTATTATACCTACAGTTCGGTATCGATGGAGTTTTTTTCATTGTCGTTCGATAATATGTCTTGATATGTTTCCATAGCTTTCCAGCAGATTGTCAACTATGGCTGTATAGCCTTCCTACAGCCACTTACAAGTCTTCACATTAATTTTCCGGCTGGTAAAGAAGAAGCTTAGTCCTCGTTTCAAGAGAAAGATAGCGCATAGTTGGTCATTTGGAGTGTAAAGCTAAGGACATACACAAATTAAAAAAAAAAAATTCGTACTCAAAAAGGATTTGTGTATTCCACAAATAGTTGTGGCTCAGACGATTTGTGTATTCCTATACAAATGGAATTTGTGTACATATTTGTGTAGTGTAGGTTATATTGTTTTTATGCAATAAAAATAAATAAAAAATTGCTTGGATTCGTTCAGGTTTCATATTTAACAAAGTTGAACATAAAATGTGTTGCGGTTATTTTGGCCGCGTATTTACTCGAAAGTGAAACGGAAGACGAAAGCCAACAATTTCAACGTCCAAGTTGCCGAGTTGCCACTCAAACCTCCAGAGTTGGAACTACCTCTATGCGGTATGGCTCTAGATAGTAGATACACTGAATCCAATCATGCTGCTCGCAACGAACGAACTGGAACGAATTTTGCTGGTGCGTTCATGACTGAAAAAGAAATACAACTACAAATTGCATTTCATATGCAGTGTAGTACCTATGGCACAAAAATCCAATTGTAAATTACGTCTTAGCGGTGCGCTTTCACTCAACAAAATGCTTAGGTCCAGTTGCATTTCGAGTTAAGCACAAACCAGAGAGAAATAGACTACCAACTTTGGCCAAAAATTAGAGTTTCATAGAGGCAGTTTCAAAAGAGTAGACATTTTGGACAATTATTTAGATAGCTAAAGATTATAATTCGATCACAAATATGAATTGAATAATCTGAAAATAATACATTAATTGAAGAAATATCTAAAAACTTCTTAATGTATAGTTGACCGAAAAATAGACCACCGTTCATAAATTTTAAACCAATAAAAACACGTGGTACAAATATTTGCACTTTTATTATTTCTAGTAGCACCTAAACTATGTTAACATATTCATAACATCCAAAGCAAACGTCTTGAAAATTACATCACATTTCTACAGAAATTAGGGTCGATGTATATTTCTATTGTTTTTTCTCTTCTTCTTGCAGTTTCTTGATACCAGCATCAGCTTGCTGGACCAATTCCTTGCCGCGTGCAGCAATTTGATCACCTATTTGCTTCAAATTCTCTCCAAATTTCTGGAATACATGAAAATATTAAAAGTCAAGTCATGATCAAACTCAATAAGTATCAAACCTCAAAGTTATCCTTCGTGAAGGTCTTCTCGAAGAATTGTTGGAACTGATTCAAAGTGTTATCGATTGCCTTTTGGGCATCTTGTGTATCGACATCACGTGGGATACGGGCTGCTGTTGAGATCTGTTAAATATTTTTGTTTATAAATATTACTCAATTTAAGTTGTTTTTTGTTAAATACTTGGAAAACGCAGAAAGCGAAGAGCAAGACCAGAGCGATTTTTGCCATTTTGATTAGGTATGTACTATCGGGAGTCTAGAATGATACTACTGGTTCCAAATTTACATTTACTATAAAATCAAGTATTTCAGCAATCTTCGGATAACCTTTTGACATCGTACAACGTATGTTAGCTTCATTTGGGAGATAAGCATATAACTACTCGTATACAATCTGTGTAGCCATGAGACGGAGTTATCAGTGTTTGGGTTTTTTGCTTTTTATTACAGTTTGTAAATTATACTTTTCCTGTTATTGAATAGGTTCACCAAATCGACCACAAATTCGCTTAATGCATAAGTTACTACCATCTTCTGTTACAGCATTTCGTTTTAATTTAAGATAAATCGTTTAGGTTTCGAGGATAATTTATGGAATTGCCAGATATTATAGTTTCGTTTGTTTCATACCTATTTCGAACATCTTCTAACCCTATTTTATATTAAAGTATTTAATTCGCTATTAAATACGGCTGGAATTAGTTTCGACGCACGGTGCAAAAATACAAACAGTACATCATACGTTCATACTCATACATTACGGCGGAACTCTCCATATGCGTGACACTTCGTACACTAATAGACACAAAGTTCGTATTGTTTGTTGTTATGTTTTTGTTTTTTTAGTTTAACAAATTAATTTGTTTCGAGAAATGTATAGAAAGGTATCATTCGACAAACTGCTGACTGTTTGGCAATAAGTACGGTATTATACAGATAATCGCATCAATAAAATAAAATCGAAAGCATTCACAGATTAACAAACAGTTTTACGTCATATTTTGATGGGTTCCAGGTCAATTCAGGAATCACATGGCAGGACCACATATCCTATATCGCAAGATCGGCGTCCGCTAAGTTGAGCTACCTATTTAGAGCAAAGAGGTACTTTAGCCCATCTAGCATGTATGCAGTTTTCAAAAACTGTTAGTGCACTTTCGAGATTCATGAGTTCCATCGGAGGCTCGAAACAGAATAAAGGGATTACTTCTTGCAGGAGCTGTCAATTCAATACTCATTTACGCAGTAGAAATATGGCTGAGTGCCACGAAAGTTAAGTCTTATGTACGCGCAATTAGATCCGTGTACCGCCTTAGCGCTCTAAGAGTCGGCTGTGCATTTAGAACTGTTTCAAACGATGACTCGTCGTATCTTCAATCCTACCTATCGATTTAATGGCTGAAGAAATTAAAACGCTAAGAACCGAGAGAGTCCAAAATGGCCGGTAAATTACTATAAAAGATGGTATGTAAAAGTAGTAACATCTAGAATCGTTGAAGGGAAGATGGACACATCGTACCAGTGATCGATGCATGGATTAAACGAACTCATGGCGAAACAAATTTCTATCTGACCCAGTCATGGCTGTGTTACAGAGAATATCTCTTTAAACGCTGACATGAAACCATCTTAAACTGTCCAAAATTGCTAGATCGTTTCTGAAAATGCGGAACACGTGTTCTTCTATTGCCCATGGTATATACGAAACCGAGAGGATTGCCTTATGGTATCAATTTTGGGAAGACAATGAAGACAGCTGTGGAATGCGCGTTGAATTTAAATCTGGGTGAGCCAATGGAGGTCAGCGAATAGCAGATGACATCCTTAGGTCTCCTAATTTAAAAAGCTTTCCCACATATGGCTGCCTTGTCCATATAAGTAACTAGCTGTAGCTCCCGGCTTTGTCCGTGCTCAGGAATTGCCTATGAGGACAATGCACATCAATGTTTTAAATTTAAAACTTTAGCTCCCAACAGTTTCGAGAAATAACGTTTGCATTTGTTTCATTGTAAATGCCACGCCCCTTTGAACAATTCCGCCCATAGTTTATTAAATGCTTTCTAAAGGCAATAACTTCTATTTACCAAATTCATGGCTAAAGCTGCCGTATATGTGAAGGTATTGTGCAATTTAAAGTTTATAGTGTTCAGAGTCATCTATCGAAAAGCTTGAAAACATTTAGCCCGACTCGCACTTTTCACTTCATAACAGATTATATTGTTTAAATTTCATCTTAATCGACCGATTACTTTTCGAAGTGTCGGGAAAAGGCCTTTGTCCAATTCTGACCAAACTTCACAGAAGTGTGCCAGATGTGTGTGTGTAACAAAGATTTTCTTACCAGGTTTTCCAGATTTTGAATGTTTTTTAAATGTTTTTTTCGCCTATGTCCTTCCTTGGGCCAATACGAAGCCATCAAGCCTAAATTCGAACGATCCGTTCTCGAGTTATGCATGCACACAGGGACGGGAGTCTCTTTTATATCTCTTATATAAAAGTGTTAAGTTGGTTTGTGTACGCTTCAAAAACTCAAAGTTCTGCTTCGGTTCAGCTCAAATTTTCAGACAATTTATGATATTGGCCCGAGCTCAACACTTATGGGAGCTAAAGTTGTAAGACATTAATTGGAACATTGTAATTCCTGAGCAAGGACTGTGAGTGAATCTATGTGTACCAAATCCTGAGGGCTATATATTTATAGATAAAAAAACAAAGTCAAATGCCTGCGTGGAAGGTATCTACGGTTTTCCCTTTTATACGGACATAGTTCGCACAATCTGTAAAGCGATCGAATAGCTCTCAGGAGAGAACTATCAATGGCACTTTCCAGAATTTGCCCCGAGATATTCGGTCGTATTTCATTCCCAAAATTTACATAACAAGACGTGCTAACAGGTGTAGCATAGCCTTTTCAAGTAGGTACCATACCATTCAGAGAGTGAATACTTGGCCTGTTCTGCTTCTGCCTATACGATTGCAATGCATTTCTAAGAACCTTAGCAAAGACTTTTCCCCTTTCTAAATGTTTGCCTTGCTGCAGTTACTTTTAGCAAGTACATAAATCAAATTTAGTTTCAATGATCTCTGCAATCCCAACACTAGAATAGGTTCCAAAAGGCAAACGATTTGTTTAAAATACTCAAGAAGTATGATTCGCAGTCTTGCTTATAGATATAGACTAGCACTAGACATACCTACATGCATAGCTTAAACCTCATCCAATGTTAAAAATCGGTTGAAAAAACCTCAAACTTATAAATTCATAATATCTAAAACAAATCCAATGAATTCCAAGAAACCCCTTTCAATTCTTCAGAACCTGATCAGCTTTATATCTACGGAAGACCTGCATTAAGGTCAAGAGTACGGAAATGCACCTCCAAAAAATACAATAATCAGCGGAAAAGCTCCCTGCCATCATGAGTAATGCAACATCTGGTTTTTGTTTACTACAAGAATTCGCAAACACATCTAAATGTTGCTAGGTGTGTAAAGGGTTGCACAAGGAAAAATTAAAGAAACTGCTCACTCGATAAATATTGCTAGAGATAGGTAGCAGCGGCTTCCCCATTAAAACTACATTTAGTAACATTATCCAGTAGTTCTCGATACCATGTTGAAGAAGCTCAACGGAAATATCACAAAGTTATTATTTTACATAAAGAATAACTTTTTGAGTTGTACTTTCAAATTGAGTGTAATTACCACCATGTTAATTTTAATATATTTAGTTGTGAGTCCAGTTTTGCTTAGTCCTTGAGAAATTGTTTTTCTAATTTTGCTGAACTCTTTTTTTTTATAGAGTATTCTAAGTCAGCCAAATGCAGCGAGATCCAGTGACTATAGTGATGTGCGTCCTATTGAAAACTCTCAAAAATGTAAGCTGTATTCTGTAAGGTGTGATGACAAGACATAATAATTCTGTTTTTTGTCTTTCTAGTGATGCTGAGGATTCCAACTGAAATGCCATCCAATTTTGAAAATCTATTCTCAACAAAGGAAGCGCTGACAACAACTATTGATAATTTCATACCGAAAACTAGCAGCTACTTTGAAACGCATCCGTTATTTCCTATACAGAAGCAGACGACTGCTTCGATGGACTTTGAACAGACAACAAAACCAAGTCTTGCCCGGGAAACAACTGCCGAAACGAGTGTGATTCCGAATCCAGAATACACAATTCCTTTGGAAAATGAGTTTTCATTTGACGAAACAAAAATGTGGCAGAGCACGACGGAGAGCTTACCAGTGGATACTACACCCCATTCGAGCCAGAGTGAAGAAAATGAGACGACAAATTCGCCAAATGCAACCACCGAGATTACATTCAACAGCACACCTATTTCCACTGATATTCCAGAATCCGATGATCTGTTTATAGACAACTGGCCAGTACTTAATCAGCCCTTGAAAATCGAAGATAGTCAAATAAACCCCCCTGATGAAAAGTCATTCCCATTGAGTGACATCAAGGAACCTTCACCAGAGAGTTTTTTTCTGAATGACGACAACGAATTTAGTGCAACCATTGCACCAGCTTCTGTACACCACGAATCGGAAAGTACCCCGAAATCCAATGAGGAGGTTCTGTCATCAATTGAAGAGATGGGGCAAAGTCAGGGGGTTCTCAGCAATGCAAAAGTGAACAAAAATAAAATGGTCGCTTTAGAAACTCCTTCAATATTTGCACCGGGGAACTTTTTCAATTTATTTAACATGGATCATATTCCTGCTACGTCAAATAGGAAGGCCATTTGGTGGTCAAAACCTATGAATGCACCCAGTCCAGTGAAGGGACGCAAGAGACATACAAATGGAATTCATCCAATATACGAATCGGAAGAAGTGAATGAAACGCCAATGCTCTTCAATCGGTTGTTTAATAGAAAATTAAAGGATTCGGTAAATTTTCTGGAGAGATTCTTTGGCAATTTAGTTATGCAATGATTTGTTGTCTTTTGTTTTCGAAGGAGATACAGTCTGTATATTGTGTAGGTATGTTTGTGCGATCAATAAAATGAAATGATGTATTTATTTATAAATTGTGTTATATAATTTGACTTGATAACGATTCCGTTGATATCAACTCATTCAACGTCACTCTTGCGAATAGTACGACGAACAACGTACGTTTTTTTTTTTAAATATGGCATGATAATTTATATAAGCATCCAACACTGTATACATTGTTGCATAGAATGATAATGTTTTCATATAAGAATCAACTAACAGAAATCATTCATGGTCATTTCATAAGACGTTTGTTGATTTTTCAGGCATCAAAGTTCAGGGTTTATTATTAAACAGATGACAATAATTTTGGCACACTTTAAAAAATGTTAATAGCCTTTTTTTAGCCACCCAAATCGAGGCATGTGCAATCTGTAACAAATAGGTATACTGGGGGGTTCTAGTTCTGATCAGGGGGAATAGTTGGAAAAATTAGTTCGTCAGAGAAATTAAAAATTTGTTATCAAACCTAAAGTCGTAGTATTGAAACGAGTTCCATCTGACTGATGGACAAATCGTTTTTAATTCATAGGGTAAATCAAAAACATCTTGTCTAATGCGGACGTTTTCAGCATTAACACATTCCCTGCCAAGCAAATTTTGGCAATGTTTCCACAACGGCCGTGTCATTCATAAGTGAGTGACGGGACATTGGCAAGATAAGGCCGTTTCATTCAATAACGTACGACACTATGAACAAACTGAATAGGGATTAGGGAGCCTGGCCTCTGGTGATTATAACTGTGCACTTAGTTTAAGAAAATCTGGAAAAATATTTCAGATAAAAACAAAGTTTTTTTTTTGCAAAAGTTTTCTTTAGGGTCTGGAAATAGGCCTAAAAAACCAACAATCTGTAAAAAGTTTTATAACGAAATAACAATAATTAAGCATATTTCATGTCGACAGCAAAAAATACTTTATAAATAGGTATCTAAAAAAAATTCCAGACTCCAAAAACAAATGAAAACCGCATTGGTGATCACTCACTTTTGACGCTCGCTGTATATCTCGAAAACCACCGAACCGATTGAGCTCAACTTTTCAGGCAATCTTAGGGATTGGCCCAAGGTTTCTGGTCAAAATCGAACAAAAGAGAGTGGCACCTCCCATACAAAATACATTTCAAATGCTATTTCTCGACTCTCATGGGAGCTAAAGTTGTTAAAATTGTATACATTGATTGTGCATTATTCAAAGAAAACAAGTGTGGGTGGGATTGAAAAACGAGGGATGGCACCAAACACACAAACAAAGTTTTTTAAAACACCTTTGCCATAGCTTTAGCATTGAAATCTTTTCGTAAATAGATATATATTGCCTCCTTTGAAGCATTTCACAAGACTGGGCGGGATTGGCCAAAGGAGAGTGGCGCCTCCCCATACAACAAAAATACAAACGCCATTCCTCGACACTCGACAGTCATGGGAGGCAAAGTTTGTAAAGTTTTAAAAATGTATGTTATATGCATTTCCTCATAGACAAACAAAAACATTTCATTTTGGTAAAATCGATTTCTAATACCCTAAAATATTATTTTGTTGCCCTTAGAAGGACGGTAGCTAATTCACTTAGTTTAACATAACGTAGAAATTAAGCACTGTTTGTGATAGGCTCCATGGAATCTATGGACGGTTAAGTGTAACTCAGGAGAATCGATGATATTTTATTAGGTCCACTTCCCCTACAACAATCTCTCCTATGTTCACTCCCTTCTTAGGGAATCGTCTTAAACCCGAACCACACTTCTAACGCGTGGAGTGTTGCGGAGTGCTAAGTATTTCATATTGTGTAGAAACATTTTGTCTCGTGTATTGTGTTTGTGCTGCATTGTAGTATGTTGTATCCAAAGCCCTTATGGTCCGATTGCGTCATACTACTGTACGGCAACACACCACACGTTACAAGTCTGGTCCTGGCTCTAGATATTTAAATCTGTGAGAATCAAGAAAATGTTCCTTCTCCGTGATTCTCATGAATTCGCGAACTTTATATATGCAAGAAATATTTGTTTTTGGAATATTTTTCTCTTAAAATACACAAAATGCTTGAAAGTACCGAAAGACATAATCTCGAAAATACCTGAAAATGATTGGTGTTAAATATCGCCGCAATTTTCAGTTTTTTTTTTTTGCTTTCGAGGTTTTTTTTCGGTGATCTTCCAAAAATCTCGATACTTTTTTTCAACATTTTGTCGATTCGAGATCTTTTTGTCGGTAAGTGGTGTTCCCGTTGTAGCTGTGATAAGCACCAAAGGAGGGACGATTAAATCAAGGCCTAAGTAGACAAGCAGAAAATTCCGCACAATGATTTAAGATTTTATTTCCCTATATACATAGTTCAAATAATAAACAATTTGAACTCAGCGGACTTGCGAATCTGCTTGGAATTTTGTTAAAAGACCATTAAAATGGTGAAAGAGGGCCCCCTTGTAAATCACTATTTTAAAGCAAGAAAACTGAAACACATTTTATTTAAAGTTTAAGGCACAAATTCATTTCTTCAATATTTATTCCAAAGTATGGTAGCTTAAATTTATGTATACACTTAACGATCAGAAATACTGCTAAAACACAGGCGACTGAGAATACCTATATCTTCTGTCTAAATTTCTACCTTCAGGAAGTAAGTAATAAATTTCAATGTTTAATAAGTTCCACAGCATAAGGGCTGTTCCAGTCTCTCTCAAAGACGCTGGCCAATTGAGTGACTACGGTAGTTTCATTGTCACTACGATCGAATGCGGTATCTCTAATTATTAGACCAATTCCTGCTGTATCAGTAAAGTAGTCTCCTGACCAATTTGAAGTCCCGATATATGCCGTGTTGTCAGTTACCATATATTTGTTGTGATTCACTCTTCCAAATGGAATTTTAGCTTGATCTTCGTCTGCTGGCACAATGAAACGCCGCTATCGAGAGAACAAGAGAAAAGACATTAAATTGAATTTCAAATTGTTTTGCTATTATAGTGGGTACTAGTATCTTACAATTTGTACATCGACTCCTGGGAAGGCAGACGAAAGACTTGTTAGCGATTGGAGGAAATAGTCTTCGGCAGGTCGAGAATGGACCCACCATGATATGAGCAACTTGACGGAGACTTTGTTTTCAACGGCTGCTGTTCGGATCGCATCATCAATATATGGCCAATACCTGTGGGAAAATAAATTATTGTATGAGATACAAAATATAATATACTCTTCCCTATTACTAGGGAAAGTGAAAAATTTGCAACAAAAGGTACAGTATTTCCTACATAGCTAAATTAACTGAAGTTACAAAAATAGCTACAGAGATGAATGAACCCATCATACTTGTATTGTACCCGTACTGCGACAATATAAAGATAAAATGACCCATATTTAATTTATACACAATGGGATGTAAATGCGATGCGCTTGATTTCTCTACAACACAATTGAGTGGTCTGCAGTGAAATTGAAGTCACTTAAACTTGGAAAATGACTTGCGTACCCGCGAATAACTAGTATATGTATTATACCATAGACACATAATTACTAGATGGTGCATTTCATATAAAGGAAATGGTTATTCCCAAACACCCAAATATCTAGATGGAGCCACCGTGAAAATATACCTCAAACTGGGATACATGCTGCAAAGCACTTTATTTGTGGTGTACTGTTGTGAAACATTTCCGATCAACGTGAACCGTGAATTCGTTGGCTTCTCAGTGGAGTTTATACCTTATTCTTCTTTGTTTTCCTTTTTCGCAAAACAAAATGTTCCTTCGTTTTTACGGCATCATGTATCCTAATGAGACTTTTGATATAGCATTGGGCAAATGTTTATAAAGAACAAGAACACAAAAAACAAAACAAAAACAAACTACTGGTTTGCCTCTTCTCTTTCTGCATTCATTATCGCCATCCCCATCTGTCAGTATAAAATTATTTCTGATGTAATGTAACAGGGTAGGGAACTGCAACTGGTTTGGTTTTTCTTGTAGAAGAGGGGAATAAAGGAAAGGAGATGCAATATTATGACAAAGAAGCACGGTGTAGGATGGTGTAGGACTTGTTCGTGAGAAGAGGGGGGGACGATGCAAGGGTGATCAGTTGGGAGAGACAAATTGAATAAAAACTGACTTTGGCTTGTTTTCTGTCATTGCAGAAGATTTTTAGATTGTGCATATAGGACTACCTATAGGTATATTAGACTCTCACTATTTTCCCTATATTTTTGTCAAATATGCATCGATTTAAGTGATTTTTTTTAATTATTGATTCGCAAATATTATATGTGTCTACTTTATGAAGTATGTATTATAATGTAGAAGCATTTTATGTCGGTAGAACGAGCTGCCAACTATTATATCTACATACATACATTGCCTATTTCGAATCAAATAGGCTTACATACTTAATACTTTAAATAATTTATCATAATATCCTTCATCATTACCCATCCTAATATCGAAATATACATACACACATACTTACTTACCTAATTACGACATTTCACATTTCCATAGACACATTCCTTCCATAGTGTTATATAAGATACCCCATCGTCTTCACTTCATCAGTCTCGTAATGCTAAAACTACCCCTGCACTACCACACACACCATACAACTAGCTATATGCTATATCATGCAAAATGTACTCGATCTCGATCTCCATCATCGATTTCATTTGCTGTTTCTTCCTCCATTCTCTGCAACATTTTTGTGTATCTTTGGTATCTTGCAAACACCAAAGATACAAATATGGAAATATGCAAACACAAAATATGTTTATAAGTTGACCAACTGCATTGGGACGCCATCTACTAGGAGTAAAATTGTGAGGTATACGCTGTTCCAGGTTGGGGTATGAAATGCACCATCTAGTAATTCACCCCTATCGCCAATAATATTTCCCCGGGAATGTTTCCCATTCAGCAATTTGATTTACATTGCTGACAAGGGAAACATTTCCATCGGAATTTATTCACGATACCCCTAATTATGTGTCTATGATTATACTTATTTGAGAGATTATGTTATTCATAAATCATAACATTTAATAAAATCTGAACTAGGGCTGCTTTAATGTCCATTGTTCCATTGTGACCAAAAATCAAATTTCATGTTGCATTGGGCAAAAAAATCACTCCTTTTTTTCGATCCGGATCACTTTTTGTAGATATCGATATTTTTTTAGATTTACACATACAGTAGACTCTCGATAACGTGAACAATTAAAAACCAAGCCAGTTCACGTTTGCGAGAGAGTTCACGTTTGCGAGTGTTGAATTTTACCAAAAGTATAGGACAATCCCACAGTAGGAATTTAAAAATTTGTGTATTTTTATTTATTTTAGACTAGTAGACTAGTAAAGTTTTGTTATTCTGATGGCATTTTGATCCATGGGTTGGATTAACGGAGTAACGTTTGGGAGCGTAAACATAAAAGTAATACATTGATCATCATCTGTCGCTCATTTTCTGCAGGATGCGATGGAGGTTTGTCCAACAGCAGAAGAGCCTTCACTGGTAGATTATGATTTTCTATAAATGACGAAACCTGGAAAAACAGATAATACCTATCTAGTAATCTATAAGTGGATTTTTTTAGTCACACATACTTGTGGTGCAAATGATTCATGAAATCAATCTTTGAATATGGCCGTCATCCAGAATTATTTTGAACTCTTGTAGTCTTCTGAACAGTTAACATTTTTAAATGAAAGTGATTTTTTATCTTTTCCAACAACTAATGACTTCAACTTGTGCAAACCATTTGCATTCGTACAAGCGAAAACCGATCAGACAAAACAATCAATAACAATTAATGCAAAGGACAACTAGGAGCAGAACGAATACAATACGAAATGTCTTGTAGCTACCTAAAAACTGTCCAATACGATGATTTACCAAGAAAAGCAAATTTTAAATTGCATCTTGCTTGAATTTTACAATCATTTGGAGCATAAATTGTTGTTCACGTTTTAGAGTGTTCATGATTTGTTCACGTTTTAGAGATGTCAATGCTAAAAAAAATCTGTTCACGTTATCGAGTGTTCACGTTAACCGGTGTTCACGATAACGAGAGTCTACTGTATTCTCACTGATACGAATATACAATATACACAGTTGTTTTACGTCATAATTTGTGTTCAAAACAAAATTACGAAAAGTCTCGTGAAGAGTAATTATTCAGAATAAAAACGTAAATAATGGACATGGACTTCATTTCTGAGCAATTGGATACCTACTATCATCTTCGTCACAAACCAGAGAGAATAGACCACCAGCTCCGCCCAAAAATGAGATATCCATAGAGCCAGTTTCAAAAAGTTATTAGGTGGTTAAGGATGTGTGCCATGCTATGGTCACGCATACAGTGGCACCTAATAACATTTACAGTTATTTCTGTGGTATTTTTGTGGATTTTTATTTTCTAAAACCGGTCAAAAAATCCGGTCAACAGTTAAAATCAGAATTTTTGACCTAAAACCCGGTCAAAAATAGAAAATACCTAGGTATACCTACCCATACAATTTACGAATTTTTAGGTTCACCTGCGTTTTTAATTTTTATAAAACGTTTTTATTATTTGTGAATCTTGAGTTTGTGAACTTGTTTTTTATTTCGTTTGTTTAAAATTTACTGAAACTAATTTTTCATTATATATGACATGTTTTAAGTTCTGAAATACATTTTTAGTGCATGGCCATACACGCCTTCCAATGAACGTCGTGTCCAGCGACACAGGTAGATTTTGAGTGAGTAAAGGAGAAAGGTAGATAGCATAGAAAATGCACAGAAAATCCACTTTCAGAAATAATTCTGGCACGTTCTTTTTCGCACCATTGTGCTTTCGATACAAATCTTCATTTCATATTTGCGTTGATAGAGTGAGGACGTCAAAAACGGGCGTCCACATCGGCTTAACTATAGAATTTGTTTGTGTTATCAATTTCACTATTCTTTTACCTGCCAAATTTTATTTCATTGCAATGACGGCTGGTTTTTGTGTGTAGTCAAATCGTGAATGGAAATGAAAGTCATGAGAAGACGTGCATGGCCAGGCCATGTACTAAGGCTGTGTGTCAATTGGGCTAAATAATTATTCTCGGATAATTTTCTGACACTTGAAAATATGTAGTAGTTCACCAAACTCCAATTTGAGATTTATCGAATTTCAAACTTTGATTAATTGAAATTCATTGTTTAATTTCCTCTCAACATTCAGTCAAAAAATTAGCCTATAAGATAATTTATTATCCTGCCTCCTGCTCCCGGAGCAGAATTCCATGCGTGATGTTGTAGTCCCATTATTCGTATTAAATTGGTTTCTGTTTGAACTTGGGAGCATGTTCGTAATGTATGGCAAAGTTTTATTCAAGTTATATAAATCTATCTCTATTTATAGTCAGTAGGGCAATTTTATTTTTCCAGTCAAAAAAAAGTTTTCCGGTTAAAAACATTTTTCGTTCCGGTCAAAAAACGGTTAAGCCTGGGATCATAATTGAGCGCAATTGAGCGGCTAATTAATGTCGTTTTCCATTGGTTTCACTCGGGGATTCACTCATTCCGTAATCCAATGGAACAAGAAAACTGCTTCTGGCTGACTACACTCACGTATTGGTGAAACGTCAAAAATTTCTGTATGGCTGCTGCCAGCTGGCTTGTATAAAATACATAAAATGCACTTGTGTAAGTGCTCCTCGAGTGGATTCTGACTTCAAATCGAGAAGCGAAATTCTCTCCTCAGAATCAACAGAAGAGTATTTTTTGCGCCAATGGAACGGTTTCAGAAGTGATTTTCTTGATTCCGGACGCTTCTTTTTGCCCAATGGAAAACGACATAAAAATTCAAAATTGACAGACCCACTTTTTTGGCTTTCTCTATCATTAGGCGTATTTCTTTTGAGAATCTATAGCTAGCTCAGTTTTACTTTTACATGCCAAACCAAAAGTGAGTAACAGTAATTTTATAAATTCTCAAAAAAATACCTAATAACAAAACTAAAAGTTAGTATAACAGTTTTGCATGTAAAAGTAAAAGGGAGCTAGCTATCGATTCTTTTTAGCCAATCTTGTCGCGAATGGTGGGAGTAGCACCGTGAAAAGTTAAATTTAAATTTACTTCCATTAGTTTCAAAAAATAAACTAACACAAACGAATCATTAAGATAAGACTGCGAGAAGCTAGGCCGAGGTCATTGCATTCTAAAAAATGGTAGACCAAAGGCAAACCAGTGCGGTTGTTAGTATTACGCGTAAGGCAATAGGCAAGGTAAACCTACTTGATCTTTGGTGTATAGATGAGAAGAGGGAAATAATCCATTACAGCTATATGGACAAATTTTTCCGCCTGCAATATAACATTTACTATTGCATCTAAGTCATTTGTGCGTCCTCTAGAATTTAGGGGCGGCGGAGAGTTCTAAATAAATCAAAATTAGTTAACAATTTTTTTTTATACAAACAATTTAATCTTACCGAGAAAAAAGTCTTAAGTTTATGGTTTTCGTTAAATGTAACCTCAATTGGAGAGTTCAGGTTATATTTGGTTGAGAACTCATCTGGCCATTGAGAGGGTATATGCGAGTTGTCAAGACCTAAGAACCAATAGGCTTCAAAAATCTTAGATAAGTCTTTCGATAAGCATGTGCAATTAGTTATCAAAACACCGAGCTCTTTAACTTGTGTCAACGATCTCCAGTCCATATTTGCACTTCCCAAATAAAAATGCTGACCATCAGCAATCCATAGTTTTGTGTGCAGGACTCCGCCACCAAGTAGTCGTGGAAAATTTACCGATCGAACTTGTGCAGCATTGCGCTTTATTAATATCTCAGTATCTAGATTTGGTTGATTCTGTGTTGGGGCACTTTGTGCTATACGAATACGATATTTGTTTTGCACCCCATTGGATAGAATTTGTTGGAAGATCTTTTCGCCTTCCCAGGCGGATGTGTGATTGTATACATCAGCGCCGCGTAGGCTCCAATATAATGACCCTATATCTAAAGATTCATTGGCTAAGTTAAGCAGTATGGACCATGCATCAAAAGTTGATAGAAACGTTGGACTATTCTGAGAAAAATTCAAGCCTTCTGGAATACTCTCCACTAGTTGTATCCTAAAAAAAATTAACAGTATCAATATTTACACTTTTCTTGCTAAAGTAATTTGTACTCTTACCTGCACTTGTCAGTACATATGTAGCTCGTTCCATTGTGTTTGACATGAAGTAACTTATCGTTTGAATGCTCCACCAGTGGAAGCAACACAACCAATATTATGAGGGTAAGGATGACAGTAATGGGAATGCACGAGGGCTTACAACACCATTTACCATTGTTCCAACTGAAAAATTGAATAAATTTTGTTTAATGATTTGTAAAATCTCTAAATTTTGTATACTTATACGAGTCGTTCTGTGCTTCTGATCGCAACATTTGATTGTGGTCCCATAATTCGAAGTCATCGTCGCCGGACGGAGGTTTTGTCTCCAGAACAGTCTAAAGTATTAACACAAAGAGAACAGTTAAGTACCTATATTGATGTATATTTATTTGCTAAATGAACAACTATAGCCCCACTAAAAACATTAATGTAAAATAGGGCCAGCGAAAGAAATATAACATTTACCCTATATATTAGCAAAATGAGTAAGCGATTGTGTATATGAACCGCAAATTTTCCCAATAAGCAAATATTTCTCAAGGTAGACCAGTTATTAGTTAAAATATTGCACTTTGCATAGATATTGCACTTTTTAATTTCAGTATCAGTACTTTAAAAGCTCTACCTATCAAAATAATAGCCCTCTAAGGCAGGGTATAAAATTGTCGATAATTGCTTTTTTTTGCTTGTTTTTTTTTTACCTAGGCAGATATTTAAAAAAAAAAAAATTAATTTTAAATTTGATGATGACTTTCATCTTCTTTTTCTTCTTCTCTTTTACAGGAAATTATCAAAAATAATTTGTTCAACAACATCAAAACTTCGTGGAAAACCCATAATCTGCTCCGATAGTAAATCTGTGTTGAAAGCTACAATAATGTCGGACTAATAAGCGAAATAAGAAGCCAACTGTTCAGGCTTATAAATAAAGAAGCCGATCGAGCTGTATGCACCTTTTTACTTCGAAAACTCAGTTTTCGCGAAAACACTCGAAAACTTCATGGAAAACAGAAGTTTTCCCATACTGTTCAAAACGAGTTGTTTCAAAACGAGTTGTTTGAAGTCGTTTTCCATGAAAACGCCACGAAAACAACTTCCAATCGTTTGGGTTGTTGAAGCAGACACGCCTCTTGCAACATTCAGCAAAACTGCTGACAGGATAACTCTCATCAGTGCTGTCGTTTCTTCTTTTTGTTTACAAATGTGGAATCTCTTGTTATCTTTGCACCATAAACAACAAATTATTCAGTTTTTCTAGAATTTTAGAACGGCAGCACTACCTGCCACAACTGAATGGTACCGTCGTCGCCAACTGAAAATTTGAGCTCAATCGAATCGGTGGTTTTCAAGTTATAAGTAGCCGAACACCGATCAGGATCCATTTTTGATTTTGTCTGACAAGTACTCCTGACGAAGCCTCCTTCAATGAAGAAGGAAAGGGATTAGAAAAAGTGCTATAAATTTACCAAAATTATTTAAAATTACAAATTAATGATGGTTTAACATATGCTAAATTTATAAATATGAAATTATACTCCTATCTAAATAAATATTAAAAAAAACTGTTAACCTGTCAAATACTCCTCTCTTTACCCTACTAGATATTAAACGTCAGTTCACTACAAATCCAACGGGAGAATAGCCACTTCGAAAAATGAAAAGGCATCTACTTTGGCAGTTCAGATTCAGCAAAACAACGCAATAAATAGACCTACAAAAAATGTACACTTTGTTTATCAACAAATAGATAAGTTATCATGGCTGGGAAACACCGTTGTTCGCATACAAGATGACATATTTGACAACTGATCTTTTACTCTGAACGATGGCTTTTGAAGTTTGATCACATAGTACCTAATTGACATAAAATAATGTAGGTACCTATGTAAATAAATTTCATCTAGCACGAGCTCGTGAATCGTTTTAGTATTTTTTGTGCACACGTTAACATAGGAATTCGTATACATGTTTAACTTTTTGCAAAAAATGGAAGCACTCACTTTCTCTGATTTGTTACAGTTGCGGTTGAACTTAAGTTTCATATTCACCATGAATCTGAAACAATTCACACATTAAAGTGGTTACTATTTACTTTTGGAATAACTACGTATTATATTTATTATAAATAAACACTCGTTTAGATATACAAAAACTGAATACACACTATCAGTAGGAGTGAATGCTTTTGTTATTTTTTTCCGATTACTGACGCTTTCAGATTCTCTAACCAAACTAAGCAGAATACAGTGGACGTAGTGTAGTTAGTAGTAGCGAATAGCCAAAATATGCATTTTGTTTCCAGCGGCACTTCGTATCCGTATAATGAATACAAACTGTTTTGTAAAATTTGACAGATGTGTCGCAATGCAAAAACAACTATATCTACCTGCAGGGTAGGCTAAAAATAGTCCTGTTTAAAAAATGTTTAGCCTGTCCCAGGTAGACTGAAATAACAATTGTCGTGTATTTGCTTTGTTTTTATTGTTCTCATCAAAGTCACGTCCCTATGGGAAAATCGTCTTTGTTATTTGAGCAGCAAACTGCAATCTTTTTCTGTCCACTGTCGCGATAGGGTATATTAACATTAATTGGAAGTTGTCAACACAATGTACCTACATATTGACTTCCCAATTTGGTCAAGGTATTGGATACATTTGGGTCTCTATTATGAGTAAACTAAACCTAAAGATTAATATAGCCAGAATGACAGCATTTTGTCACTCTTTCGATTGTTTTTTCGCAAAAAGAGTTTTACAGTTGTTATTGGCCGTCATTCCACTGAACGCCACGTTATACTAAAGGCACATGAAACTCCATAATACAAAATAATTATGTATCTACTTTATGTTTCAAAATAAAATCGTTCAGTTCGCGCCAAATTTGATGAAAGATTCGCCAAAAGCTACGCGGATGAACAAAATGCGAAATAAATAGTTGGCGCAACAGGCGTACAGGGCGTTTGTGTGAGTTTTTATTTTTGGAACGAATATTTTTGAGAAACGGCTGAATTGAGAAGCTTTTTAAAGACATCTAACTTTCAAGTAATACACTTTGTGAAAAGTTGAGAGAAAAATACAGATTTTAAATGGTGTAAAAAAGAAAAAAACATTTTCATGCAAGTGCCGAATGTAGTAGCCTTTATAATCTCGGATGTTTGTCAGACGTTCGCGAAAGGTGGCGGAAAGGAAAAACTCTACATAAGTTTATATTAAGTATTAATTCACGGCTTTTGTTCTTTTTAACATTTAACTAAATATTTAAGAATAATTTAAGCACTACCTCCTTTGTTCAATGTAACTTCGGTTCAAACATTAATTTGAATTGCGTTCATTTTCGATGTACCTAAAACCTAACAAACTGCATCTTACAAGTGACAAACTGACAAGTCCCATAATAGGACTCCCCACACCACTATGCCACCTGCACACGTGTGGTGGCGATTTAAAACGCATTCCGGCTTTTTCAGGTCCTAAAAGTAGTAAGTAGTTGTAGCAGTCCGGACCATCCAGATTGAACTTCTTTTCACCGGAAAACGTGACAGTGTGCTTCCCTTTCCGTTGTTCCACGTCATCCTCTCGAGCAAACTGAAGTCGTGCAGCTATTACGCATGTCATTGACAGGTGCTTTTTTATACTTTCAGTCTCTTCAAATGCTTGACACTCCAAGTAAATAATACATTTTACAGTTGCAAGACTTGCAATAGTACCGCGTTCTTTTCTTTCCTGATTTTAGGGAATTTGAAGTACCTAGTTCTGATGATAAATATTTTCTATTCTCAGATGTTTGTCAGACGTTCGCGAGAGGTGACGCAGTGGAAAAAAAAACTTGAGATGTAATTTGTGTTTTTCCGGGGATCGAACCAGAGACCCCTCGCACAATAGTCCAGCACAGTAACCGGTGCCCACTTTTTTATTTATTTCGTGTTAAATTTACTGACTAATTGC
Source organism: Cheilosia scutellata (assembly GCA_955612985.1). Lineage (NCBI taxonomy): Eukaryota > Metazoa > Arthropoda > Insecta > Diptera > Syrphidae > Cheilosia > Cheilosia scutellata. The sequence continues at coordinate 48,745,918 of OY015313.1, read as the reverse complement.
GATACTTCCTCAATGAATTCATTTTAAACCGATAATGGTTGTGCTATTCGTTTGAAATAGGGTACAGTATAACTAACCCAAACTGTTTATTAATTTTCTATCATGTTTCATATTTTGAACTTAGCGTGTTAGCAGAATATAAAGAAGTAATTTTATGCTTTAGATTAGGTAGATATGGGGTCAGCAATTCGTATACCATATGCTGGTATGCAGGTATCCTGTCCACTAGGTCTGTATGCGGTAAATAATATTTTTAATTTTATTCCAACTTCAAAGAAATATTACCCGCAGTAGCAGTAGGTACTCGTAGGTTGATACTGAAACTGAATTTGATCAAATTTTTCAAAATGTTCATTATGGCAGTATAACACCGACAATAAAGTGAATGGTAGGTACCTACTCGAAATTCGAAAATGATTGCTAATGACATGGGACGAGACTTAGAGAAGGAAATTAACAGAGAACTCTACGAGCCGTACAGCGACATCGACCTGGTAAAAAAGAGTACGAATCTTTTGTCTAAGATGGCTGGGCATTTGCATGTACACTACAGAGTTTGAACACTAGCGCTCCAGCCTGAAGAGTCTTCTTCTTCAAACCATCAGAAGAACAACGCACTTGAGGTAGAGAAAGACCTCTGATTAAATGGCGCGCACGAGTGGAACGGGACCTAAATGAACTTAGAGTGTGCAACTGCAAGCAGTTACCCAAAGACCGATCTAACTGGAGACGCATTCGTTGAGGCCCAGGTTCACCCCTTACTCTAGCGCCATACATAATTAAGTAAGTAAGTAAATAGTAAATGAAATTAATAATTTTCAAAATGTTTAGTTCGAATAATTTGGGTTTCCGATTACTTTATATACGTTATTTTGCAAGTCTACGCTATTTCACTCTAAAAAAACATTCTGAATCATCCAAAAGTGCGCAACAAAGCACAAAAAAAAAAACAGATAAAACAGTATGATTCAGCAAGGCGATTTGCATTTTGTTATCTTCGAATTCTCAAAAAAAATATATATATTCTTGGAATCTTAAGCAATATAATATCGTTTGAAATGGTTTGCCTCGCAGCAAATGTCGATTAAAATAGAAACCCATGAGAAACCCATTTAAGAACTGGTCAGGGCGCTGAAAATCAGTTGGTGGCAGGTGAACGCTTTATGAACTAACGAGAACTCTCACATCAGGCATATTTTTTTGAGAATCTATAGCTAGCTCACTTTTACTTTTACATGCAAAACTGGTATACTCACTTTTGGTTTGGTTATACACACTTTTCGTTTTACATGCAAAACTGTTATACTCACTTTTGGTTTTGTTATACTCACTTCCCAAAAAAATACGCCTATCCTCGAAGTGGGTTACCGGCATAGGAATATCCCGGCCCATGCAATGCTAAGGTTTTCCTTTGGGGTAACTTCAACGTGGAGAGGTGCTACTTCAGGAACAATGTTCGTAAGTTTTACCAAAACGCAAAAAGAACGTGTAACGAGAATAATGCCCAAGCCACAATGGCGCTTTGCGGCGTGCGCGCGTTGACAGATAGAGTAGAACCAATGCTTTCATATGGTGCAAGCCAGAATGCGGCTTCAGGCTTCGGGTCGCGTTGTGATCGTAAATATCGTAAAGTTCAACGCGGCGCCCAAGTAGAGCAACTTTCTACTTTCAGTGGCGTTGGGCGGCTTTGACGTGTCCCGAACAGTGACCTGGACAGACGAACAAGCAAATCTTGTAGTAGAGTCACAGTCGGTGCTGAGGACATGGATAGACCATTTCTGAATCGTTTGCCCGATTCACAGGAAAGGAGACCCTCTAAACTGCGCCAACTATAGAGGCATTAGTCTCCTTAACATCGCCTATAAAATCATATTTGCCTGCTGTACTATGTGAGCGCCTGCAACCATTTGGCAATGGGCCTCCGCACACGAGACTAATGTCGATTTTCTTTGGGCAAAAAAAAGCACTTTTTTTAAGATTCAGAGCAGTTTTTCTTCTCTAGAAATCAGCTGTCTGTCAAAATCAATTTTCTTTGGGCAAAAAAAAGCACTTTTTTTAAGATTCAGATTACTTTTGCGAATCTCGATTCGAAAGAGAGATTCGCACGTACTTTCACCAATACCAAAACAAGTGACATTTGTCAAACTTTGAGGTTAGGTAGTTATTGTTAGGGGAGACTGGGGCACATTTGAACGTGAGGCTTATTTGAATCTATAAATTTTATAGTTAGCTTTTCTTTTTGTGTAAAATATATTTTTAAGGCGCAACTTCATTTGAAAACGTATAAAGGTACGTTTTTTGACAAATATGAAAAATATAAATATTTGCACACATTTTTCTGTCGCTTGACTTATTGGGGCAGGTTTGAACAAAACAGTCGCGGCACATTTGAACAAGGGGTCTGTAAGTGGCATTGAACTAAAAGCTAGCTACCACCACCAATTAACGCTCCGGTGATAATTTTTGTCTTAATTTTTTCAAAATTTCTGTTCGGTTAATAAAATAACTCATTTTTGTTTTTATAAAGTTTCTTCAGTCATTTGTAAAATATTTCAATAATTTCAAAATTTCAGTTTGCTTTTGCTAAGTCGATTTTATTTTCTTGATTAAAATAATAAAGTTAATTTATTTTATTAAAAAAATACAAACCTTGTACCTAGTAACTTATTAGCTTCTAAAAGCAATTACAAATAAGGTACCTACTGCCGTTCAAAAGTGCCCAGCCTAGTTCAAAACTGCCCACATGGGGGGTACCTTTGAACATAAGGACCTATTTCGTTTTTAAATAAATTATACGCCCTTACTAAATTTACGTAGTTATATGTCCAAATTTAAGTTTATTTGCATTTCTTAAAGTGAGAATACTTTACAGTCTAATAAATTAAACAAATAGGATTTTATGAAACCTCAAAGCAAAAAGTGTTCAATGTGCCCAGTCTCTCCTACCTATTGTGGAATAAATTTGAAAATTGAAAATGGATATTAATGGACCGTCGTAGAAAATGCCAATGGGGTTGTTTTCATGGGGAAGGACGAAGTTCTAATTCAAAACAAAACAAATAAGTAGTTTTGTACAAGTACAAGTAAAAAACTAGCAAATAACAATCCAATTTTATAAACACAAATTGGAATTTAAAAACAGCTGACTGTCAAATCACACACCAACACAAATGCAAAAAAAATTGATCTCATTTCATGTTCGATTGGGGCAGGAAAAATCTGAGATTGAGAGCAAAACGGTAAAAGCCCAAAGAAAATCGACATAATTCTGCCGGCAGAAAACCGTTTTTATATCATACTTCGAGCGCACACGGGATGATTTCTGCCGGCAGAAAAATTATATATATGAACCCCTTTTCATTGTGTAGTATTTTTTTCACAATTGAAATATTTTTTAAGTTGTGTATGTATTAGTTTTATGCCTTGTTCAACCACTCAAACTCGGCAGAACATTTTATTCCGTTTTTTCCCCTCACTTCAGTCCCCTCGCCTACTAAATCGATTTTATGCCGGCAGAATTAGTCTCGTGTGCGGAGGCCCAATGAGCTGATTGGTTGTGGTTTTAGGCCCGGTAAGTCAACAACCGACCAAATACTTACACTACGCCAGATCCTGGAGAAAACCCAAGAAGGGCACACCGATACTCAGCATCTATCGATGTGATATCATTATAGAGACGAGGTACATAGGGCCATGTCTAGTTTTGGCATCCCTAACAAAACCCGTCAGATTGTGCAGAATGACGATGGAGAACGGAAGTGCGTGAGTTTGACACTTCAAATAACGGTTTGTTTTTTTAATTTCAGTGTAAAATAATTTATTATGAAGCAAAAATAATTAAAATGGAATGAAAACAAAAGTACATGTGACCAAAGACCAAAAACAGGCACTTATTGAATTCATTGAAATGAATTACTTTTGTCGTGCAGCATTTAATTCTTGTAAATTTCTATGAAAATACACATATTCGTCAAGAAATCTACTGGACCGGACAGCATCTAACTACTTGGTGTAGACTTACTTACTGAGGACTAGCTCATAGTAATCTTGCGATTGTCTCCAATGCAGTTTTGATAACTTCCAATTGCAAAAAATCGGAGAGAGCACAGAATCTGAAGGATTTTTCAGTGCCAATTAAATAAGTTTTAATGTAATATTTAGCTTTTCTTCAGCGGTTAAAGCGTTTGATCTAAATTGGTCAATCATATAAGGAGCCAAGAAATCGATGAATTCCTGTGCCAAGCGCTTGTTTAATCGAAATAGTTTGATAAATTTTGTGTGAAAAAGTTCAAATCAATTTTTTACTGATTTTTACACTTAAATTGCTGCAAATTGTAGTCTTCTGGAAATATATCCCCAGGAAGCAAATGACTTATGCTCGTCTCTGTATGCTGTCAAGCAGGTTAAGTGAATGTTCGAGGACCATCCGTGTTTGGCTATCCGTATCCCCCACACTTTTCATCCCCTTCACCCGCAAATTAACGTATGATAAAGCACGACGCAGTGTATAAATCCCGATCAATGACCAATATACCAACTCAGATAAATTATGTATGTTATGTAGATAGTCTTCAACAGCGGCCTAATGTTTTTTTTTGCAATAAATAATGTTTTTATTTATAATTAATCCTCAAACCTCAATCTAAAAGGTTATTTCATTTGAGCCCATGCTATCACTCTGGGAGTAGTCTATTATATCCAAAATTCCCATAAACAATATTAAACAATAATTTTGTCTATAATTTGGCTGCTATGTATTTGGTTTTTGTAGGTACGCACGATCTTATCTTTATGATGAATCCTTAGAAAGACCTTGAATTACTATAAATTAACCCACCCTAGCTGTTTATTGATTTCGAGGCATCGTATGATAGTGTGCCAATGGATGAGCTATTTGGCGCCATATCACGTCCACGTCTCAATTTATTGGAAAAGCCTTGCTCACTTGTCTATTCCTTAGCTGTGGCTGTCTTACTTGGTCGCCGAATTTGTAATATGGCAATGAATGCAAACGTACCTATATACTTTGTAAGTGTGACGTAAATTATACATATTATACCATCAACAGCGACCTTTTACTATAATTATTCAACCCGGTCCGGTCACCCACCTATTCTTAATGTATTATTTGATAGTAAGGCTACTCCCTGGTAAAACGCCATTGAACATATTTGAATGGCAGAATTTCGTAAAAAGCTTTCTCCACCGACCGAAAGAATGTTGGTAACGTCATCAACCGCGAGGTTCGTCAGTATGTGCGCCCTACATTTTACAGGTATGTATTTATGTATACCTTCTCTCCTGCTCCTGTTGTATCTACTATATAAATGGTTGCTTTAAGTTGTAAAACCAAATTCAATACGTACCTAATAAGCTGGCGTCAAATTAGGTTTTCCCAACGAAAGTGGGGAACACACTATAAAATCTTATACATATAGGTATACCTACATAGAATTCGTTCAACTAGTGTCGACATAGAAACATTAATAACAATCCTTGAGCCTTGACTCACCACAACGATTTTCAAAGTGTGAGGCAAATAACCTTATCACATTAGTCAACCGAAAACCTTCATTGTTTTGTCGGATCGATTTACAAGGTACACACATACAAAATTTCATCACGTTTTCTTACCGACAGACGGTGCTTGTAATTTGTAAAGAGCCTCCTGGCACTGCCCCCACGACTTAGGCGGCGGCCCGACGACGTACTGGGACCTACATCATATGTTCGTCCCCTGGCTCCGCTATTTCCCGAAGGAGGAATCAGCACTGAATGTGCCTCATCGGTATTTGTCCCGGAAGCGTTCAGATTGTTGACATTAATATTCGTTATATCTCGACCGATGTTGATGTTATTTGTGTTATTCACTTGTACAAGAATGCTGCACGTTTGAGAGGCAATTTGAAACAGCCCCTCTTGCAAGTTGTGCTGCGCATTTTGTTTACCACTAACAAAATCCCAAAACGATGTCATATTACTTGTTGCACTTTCTCTTGAATTGTGTACGTCTTTAACATTGCACTATAGAAATAAGTTTCACCGTCGACTTTAAGAATAAATTCCGTTCGAATCTAGCCCATTTTGCGTGACTATAGGTTGAAAAGCTAAAAATGACTGAAGGTAAAGGTCCTTTCGAATGATTTGTTTGTACATTTCCATTAAAGCTGAATGTATGGTATTTCGCATGTGGGCATCGTATAAATCTACCCAGCTGTGAGCTTTAAAGTTTAAAGTCCATCGAAAAAGTTTCGGGATACAGGTGTTCCTAATTAATACGAAAGCTAATTAATTCATTAGGCTTAGCCACGTTAGGGGACGCGAATGAGTTATGTTCGTAATAAATACAAATAATAAAATACATAGTACTAATAATAGTCCATGTGGTTAGCAAATGATTGGTGAAATGGTGAATCACCACGAATCAATCAATCATAAATCGGCAACTTGATATGTATATCGAGGACTTATGGCGATAAACCTATATCCCACATTGAAAATAAAGTTTTATAAAAATTATACAGGAGGATGTTGAAACTCCTAAAAGCTTTAAATTAACTCCATTTTTAATGTCCTGGGAAGCTCGCCTAGGTCTTGGAAGAAGTACCTCCCAAAGAATCTTTTCCTGGTAGACCTGGGCAGTGACATAAATTTGTCACTTGCTAATTTGTCCACTTTTCTGAATTTTATAAACAAATCCAATAAAATTTATAATCACAAATGTACCATAAAGATGATTTCCGTAATATTTATTAAAATTCGTAAACAAAATTTAATCGACTAATCCTTAAAAGAACGTTAGCATTCAGCGGCATTGCAGCGAGTCTTTTATGAAATTCAATTCGACAGTCCGACTTTTTCGACAGCATTCCAGCAATAAGAAAACTCACATGCTGAAAATCATAATCCAACATTTTAGTTTCATCAGCAGTCCTGCTTGTTGCCTCCATGGCAGTTAAAAAGTTTGCAAAAAAAGTCATTAGACTATTGGCGAACAATCGATTTTGTAGACATTTGAAAAACATGCTCAAGCCATCCTCATCGATAGCACTCACTTCATACATCGAATCGATAAAATTAACACTGACTAGTCCGCTCGCTAAACGCGAGCACACTTCCTTCTGTACTACTATGCACTTCATGGCAAAATAAGTTAAGGGCTCTTCAAAATTCGTTATTATCCATGCCAATATATCGAACTCCACGTGATCTACAATCCGCTTTATAGCTAGCTCAATTTCGTCGGCTGATTGCAATTGAAATGTGGTGGTGATCAGAAACGTTGCTTCTCTAACAACTCGGTCTTGGACTACCTGTGAGCGACGTGCTTCTCGAGATCTAGATAATATCCTCGAATATTGATGGGTGTCGAGAAAATTACTACAAAAGTTTTGTACCTCTAGTATGTGATTAGGACCGGTGATGGTCATAAGCAATTGCTCACAGACATGGGAGAGAAAAGTGCCATCATGAAATTTTGACAAAAATGAGTTTAAATCATTTTTTGGAATTAATTGGCACTCTTTAAGTTTTTGCTCTAATAAATATCCATGAATCGAAAGATTTCCATACAAGAACAATGCAGATTTTAGAACAGTCCTTACTTTATACACATCGGGCTCTGAATATGGGTCATTGTGCATCAGTGACAGCGCGTGGGCAAAGCGATTTGGGAGTTCATCTAAATTAGCGTCTTCCGTAACATCAAGCTGTAGTAGAAATTCGTCCATTGTTAGAACATCTATTTAGGAAGAGAACGGTATTTTTATGTGTTGAAAATGAATTTAAGTTTTAAGAAAATGAACAGAAATAAGCAAATTTACCTACAAGTCAGAGTTAAATAGAGCAAGGAAGATATGAACCTGATTATCTTAATAATATAGGTATATTCAGGATAACTATTTTGAAAAACTATGCTTTTTATTTTTGGGACGAATGGAAGTCTTGTGGGGTGTCCAAAAGTTGCATTTCGAGAGATAATGTCATTGAGTTCCTCGGAACATCTACCATGGAAGTAGAACAAGCATAGGTCAGCGACTTGTCTTCTGTGCACCAACAGTTGTAGATTCGATGTGAGTGTAGGGTCTCCAATAAGTCGAACTGCTCGTCTCTGTATGTTGTCAAGTAGGTTAAGTGAATGTTTTGGGGCCGAGCTCTATATATGGGAATAATATTCCAGGCCTGGTCTAACCTGTGCTTTGTAGAGAAGAAGTTGCTTGGGGCTAAAGTACCTATTTGCTCAAAATAGGTAGCTCAACTTAGCGGACGCCGATCCTGCAATATAGGATATATGGTCCTGCCATATGATTCCTGAATTGACTCTGACTCCTAGAAGGTGCATTGACCTAAACTTTTATGCCGAGAGGCATAGATAGAGCTACGAATATGAAGTCCGCGAATGTTTCGATTTGCCAGAAATATTTAGGTCTAGTAAAATAGTTTGCCCGTATAACAGTAATGAAACCGTTTGCCTTCAAATAAACATGCTTTCTTGACTTATACATATCATAAATAGTTATAGGTAATCCTTAGTTGCTTACAGACAGAATCACTCTCGACATTTATTAGCATAACAGTTGTCATGGTTGTTATCATCTCTGGTTAAAATTGTTCTAATTGAGCGGGATAATTCAGGTTCAACCCTGGAAACATAAAATTGAGACCTATTTTCATTAAAGGTGCAAGTCCACTCCATTCATTCGTGCCTACATCCTGGACTGGAAGAGTACGAATGGTGTCTAAAAAATACCAGTGGGTATTTTGTTTGACTACGTATAATGTTATTTGAAGCCTTTCCTTAGGTACAGTAACTTTAAATGAAAGAGGTGATCCAAAGTGACACAAAACCATGTCAGTTAAGTTTTAAGAACCACTTGTTTCACTACCTGTCTACGTGCAAAAAAAACTGCTACAGCTACAACTTTAATTTTTTTAAAATATATCAGCTCCTGAAACTAGATAATTATAGACTCACTTTAATTGATTTTACATCACATATGATTTTAAATGTTGTTTTTTAAAATTCTAATATTCAAATCAGTCAAATTAAACAGATTTTGCTTGCACTTGAGAATAAATTGACAGTAAACAGATGATTGGGGCGTTGTTGCTATACAAAGTGTGGAATGTGTCTCTCTTTTAAGATTTCGATTCTCGAAATCTCTAGTCAGCGACAGCGCTGCCGTTGCATAAATAAGAGCCAAATAAGTACTATGATGTGCTTCAAACTTGTAGGGGTCGGAGTGTGCTTGAGGCTTAGTCACTAGGTCTGTTTTTTTCCACATATATCTCAGTGAAGTAAAGTAAAGTAGGATTTTTAACACTCAATTACAACAACTATATAGAGTCTCGAATGTGTCAAACAGTTCGTAGTTGTTGTAATTGCGTGTTAAAAATCCTACTTTACTTTACTTCACTGAGATAGATGTGGAAAAAAACAGACCTACTGTTGAGCACGGAAATGTAGACATACCCAAAGGTATAGTCCGTCCCAAAGCAAAAGAAATATCCCAATATGCGCAGTAGCACTTTATTTAAGCGAAATGTTTCCCTTAAAGTATTTTTGATAACAGGAAATTGTTAATGATTTTCTCTACTTTATCACATAGTATAACGAAATTTCCATGTCAACCCTTTTAATAGTGGGTGTTACGCTGTTATAATAAAGATACCTACTTAACACTCTGGCTTTCATTACTAAACACAAATTTGAGAAGTAGGTACAACGCCCAGCAAATTTCCCTTTTCTTTGGGGTGGGTAAATGTGTATCTTTGGCATACGCCAACGACGGTGCTGTGTGGGCAATCAGTCACAGTCATGCCTCGATCGTCGATCGAGACAGATGGCTTCGCAAGCAGGGGTATTTGTTGTTTGAAATGCGCACATATTTTTTTTAGCTGTAGTTCTGGTTGGAAAAGTTGTTTTGTGAAGAGACCTGCGCAAGAAATGTTCATTTAGGCCCGGTGCACACATGGGTTTTTTTCGCGCGCGGGCCCGCAGCGGGTCCGCGTTTGCTTACTTACTTCACTGAGATAGGTGTGGAAAAAAACAGACCTTATATAGACGAGTAGGCGTAGGTAAAGATAGAGTGCAGATTGAAAAGGAGACAAAAAGGAAAAGTCGAGCTCTGGGATCGCTGCAAGACCGTGTGAACGACAAAAGGCATATTTTTTTGGGAATCTATAGCTAGCTCACTTTTACTTTTACATGCAAAATTGTTATACTCACTTTTGGTTATGTTATACTCACTTTTGGTTTTACATGCAGAATTGCGTTATACTCACTTTTGGTTTTGTTATACTCACTTTCCAAAAAAAATACGCCTAATAATACTTCTGGTGAGGAGATTCCGACATAGGTATATTTTGAATTAATTGAAATTAGAATAATGGTGGATTTACATTACCACGCCACGCATGACTTCAAAGAGAGAGAGATCCGTTTCCTACAGTCAAAGCTAATGATCTGTAATCTCCATAAAAAAGTTATGGCGGCCTAAATGAAACTGTTAGGCTTGTGGTCTCACTCTATTTTGCTGGAGATTCGTATTTTGTTCATTTCTGCTCACATTCTCAGTTTCCATTCGATCGAGTTAAATAATGTCAGATTTTAATCGAGCGAACATTTGTGGTCGAAAACTCAATCTAAAAATGTAAGTTCAATTGTTTTTGCATAAATTGAAAGATAGGTATGTTGCTTACTTTAATCCCAACTACATACTGCTTGACTCTTTCGAGACTCTATATAGTCGTTGTAATTGATCGAATACCCGAATCATGCATGCAATCTACGCTTGCGTCTGGCAGTATGTTAGACCCAAGATTTTTGTCTGGCAGTTGTGAATAATTACTCAGGGAAATTCCTATTAATGATTAGAAAAAAACTTAACTTTTCTATTATGAAGTTACCAACCCCTATTTTTATGGAGGTTTATGCATATCTGGCACCCTTTCGGACCCGACCAACACGTCTGGCATTGATATAACATGATATTTAACAAGTCAATTACCCATATCTAAAAATTCAGCTTTGCTAAAATGACACTTTTAGGGTCACCCCATACGCACCATCAGAAAACTGCCAGACGTTGATTTTTGTGATCATTAGCTTACGTTTAACAAAAAAAATTATAAATTAGCTTTGCTAAAATGACGTTGCCTAAACGTTCACCAGCTCTCCAACTAATACGTTGAAATTGCGTGCTATCGATTTTGACTTTACTTTGCTGAAAAACATGTTCAATTAAACACGCCTATTGACGAGATCATTAATTTATTACAAAATAACACATTGCTTAAATATAGGGAATGCATTTATTTCGTTTGATATCTCTGAACATACCTTCTGTTTTATATTTTATTTGTTTTGATTGCTCTCTTTAATTTTCATTTCTCTTTATCCACATTAACTCCTGTCACTGACCTACCGCCGATGTCCGCAAGAGGGAACTAGTATCAATGGATTCCGATTAAAATAAAAAGAGGAATTCCAGATCGAAAATCATCGGTGATCATAAATTATAATTTTAACAATATAAATCTCAACAAAAAACTGCCAAAATACAATTAAAATATCAACAAAAACCTTCTTATATGAAATATTTCTTCAAGTGTCATAATAATTAGATATTCGAGATTTTATCCTCATTAGATGTGAAAACCAATACTGCTGCTTTTGTTCGTGTCCGTCTTATTTTTGTATAGTGCCAAAACAAGTTTTAATTTACACCTCCAAGTATGTGTGTGGCTGGCTAAGCCTGTTAAGTGTCCAATAATGAAACACGAGTTTTAATTTTATAAAAATTGATTAGCATTTAACTATCCGATTTTCGCTGATCTTAATTACGGACAAATGGATAAAAACTATTGAGACTACACTTTTCCAAATAGAAACCATGGACAACGAGCTACCTGTTCTTACTGGATTCTTAAATGTTCCAACTCAATCGGGATTCTCGCTTAACCGGATCTCGAAAAAGGTTTGTAAAATGCGATGCCAACAAAATGTGATCCTTTTGTTTTCAAAATTAAAATTTATGAAAGCGAAAAAGTTTCAGAAAACAAGATTTAACAAGATCCTCATTATTATCTCTTCTCTCTCATCGCGATCAGTGTTGCTTGTTTAAACAGAGAGCAGCTGAAATGGGCTGGTCTCATTTTTCTTTTTTTTTTTTTTTTTTTTATTTGTTGTCTAGCCATAGTTGTCCTATTAGCTAACTCAGTCTATGTTTATTGTTTTTCGATTTCTTGCGGAAATTATGCATTGTCGTAGTTGGCCCATGTCAAATGTGCTGAATGTTGATCTCAATCACTTTGCTAACCAATTCGTATGATGCTTTTGGGGATTCCTGCAGGTGGTGTGGTATGAAATTGGTATAGGTATAAATTTAAATTCCTATAATTGCTCCTTTTGATATTCATAAAAAAAAAAATTGAATTTCTTGTTTATTGAAAAAAGTAATAGTAGTTGGCGCAATAGGTCCGTATAGAACCCTAGGCCTAGCTTCTTCGAACCATTGGTTTGTGTTTTTATTTTTGTGACGAGTGGAAGGGACCTATAATTTTTTGCCGAAATGTTTAGAAAAGAGATACTTACAAGTATAATAAAGGCAAACCTCACAATTGAAACACTGGACATTATATTGATCTCAAAACAAAATTTGGAGATCTTAATTTTCCCAACCAATTATAAATCTAGCTGTGCAATGAATAAGAAATAATCTCTTTACTTTCTGCTCCTCCGGAATACGATAAATATACTTCTTATTAAGTGCATTGATTGGATCTGTGATATCACGCTTACTGGAACTTCCGGTACGTATTCGAGCATTACTACCGACCAATAATAAAAAAAAAAGTAAAAAAAAATATGACTACAGTAGTAGCAAAGTGTTCCTTAAATCTCTCCGAGTATGTAGGGAATGAATGGCATTTAGCCATGATTACCTTTCGGTTTGGTGATTCTATAGATCGGTCTGCTGTCACATCTGCTCGCCAATGCTTTTAAGCAGTTTTGCTTGACACGTCGCATAGTAGATCAGGTTGTAAGGGAAGTGATCAGCACATGCTTCGATAGGGGTCTTCTCGTCCATTGTGATCACTTAGTACGATACGCTGCACTTCTGTCGTCTTCATTTATTTATGACTTTGACCAGAGACAGCTTCGGAAAGCCACATGCTATGCATTACCTGATATTTACTGAGAATACTATCGCTTCACATCTGAACATCTTATATGGTTAAGGGTGCTGGTTCTTCCTTCTTACTCACCACACTTTGTGGAAGATGTTCCCTTAATTATTGGCCCAATTATGGATTTGATTTTATACATTCCTTGAAATTTGAATATTGAAGTCACAAATATTGCTTTTTTTTAAATGTTTCCTTATTTTGTTTACAGAAAAGCTGCCAACGCTACTGCTTGTTGTTCAAGTCCAGCCGCCATGGCATCGAGCGCCTTGAAATATGCGAATCGAAGGATGACAAGAATCCGAAAATCATTACACTCGAGAACTGCGTGAAAATAACGCAAGAGCCCCCTCCCGCCAATCTTATTCATATTGTCAAAATGACAGGAACGCTCACCCTAAACACACTGACCGATGATGACCTAAAGGAATGGTTGAACGCTCTGCAATCGGTTGCATTTCGCGACAAGGGTGGAACGCTCAGCCGGGGTACTGTTATCGAAGAAGACAATGATCTTTATTGCAGCTCCTACGGTGATGGACTTTTTATTGTAAAACTCATTCCGTCTGAGACATCAATACGTTGCAATTTGGAACCCAAATCTTACATGTTACACTTGACTGCCACGGAACTGCAATTGAAATCCGCCGAAGACCTTAGCAACATAATAGCCAAATGGCCTTACCGATTCATCCGAAAGTACGGCTACCGCGATGGAAAATTCACATTTGAAGCTGGCAGAAAGTGCAGCACAGGGGAGGGTGTATTCACTTTGGATCACACAAATCCACAGGAAGTTTTTCGTTGCATGTCGTCCAAGATGAAATCGATGAAAAAGCTGATCAGTGGTGAAAACCTAAATAGTATCGATTGTGGTGATAACCAATTGAGTGCCGCACTTTCAATGGAGCCCGGCTCGAGAAGTCCGTTACCACCGTCACCCCAGAATCCGAATGGTAGTGAATTTGAGTTGAACTCAACCCACAGTGTCATCTCGCTGCGCAGTTTTCTCCCGTCGACCGACTCACTGAATAACAATTCATTTAACTCGAGCAATTCGTCCACGCACAACGCGATTACTCCTCCATCCCTCAAAAACATTCCAAACAAACCGCCCAGAAAGCTTCTCACTCTGAACACCGACAAACCGCAGACATCACAACTATCATCCGCACCAACTACACCGCTATCGTCATTAGCGTTGCTTTCAAATGAACTGAAACCTATGATCAACAACGCCGCCCAGCAGCATCAGCAGCAAAATTGTGATAAATTTAAGATATTCCAAAACTACGAACCAGTTTCAATAACGACCACAGTCGACCCCAACAAGAATGGTGGATCCACTGTAATACTCAAACCGTCATCGCCAGATCTAGTTAAAAGCATCGCATGTGTTTCGTCTTCTCCGCCAGATCTTCCCGTTCGCAACGAAAGCGCTCAGATTAATAAATCAGCCGAACGCGACTACGAGAGTATCGAGACCATAACCGATGCCTGGAAGACTCTCGGTGTCGGCGACGTCAAGCACACCGAACGAAACCACACCCCCCAAGACGACTTAATTGATTTCGCGTGGCAGAGAACTCAGTCGCAACGCCATAAAGCCGCATCCAAAGACACCTGCACAAAACTCATCGACAGCGATGACAATGAAGCAGAAGCCACATACGACCGCTTGGACTTTTTGTCGCCAAACAACAACGCTTCCAGTGGTTACAAGACTATTGTGACAGTCTCTTCGGCATCGAATCTCCGCAAGCCAGCCACTATTCCAGTGCCTAATGAATACGAACTAATTGCTAGTCCAGACACGCATCCTTGCCGAATAGCCGATGATAGCTATCTGGGCTATGGAGTACTGCGTAAGCCCAGCACACCAGGTCCTCAGGTCGCGAACACGTCACAATCGAAAACGGGAAATGTCTCTCAAACCATGCTCAACGATTCAGAGATGACTCTGGACCACAGAAACTACAATGGACTCAGTTACACTATTGTTAGCAAACCAAAACGTGTATAATCGTTAAAACATTCAATCCACGTGATAAAATTTATGGAAATCCTTAGAAAAACAAAACAAATTAGCTCTGCTTCTTTTAAACATTTAGACCAAAGAACGTTGAAATTGAAATTCGCCTGATAAAAATTATTATTTTGACGACTTTTTTGGTTAAATAATTGAGTCTCTGTTAGTTCTTGTTTGCCATACTTACATTTTTTTGTACTCAATCCTTAATTGATTAAGTTTTTATCTAAGTTTCGAAGAAATGTTGGTTTTTTTTATAAAAAAAAAAAAAGTAAATAAAAATTATATGCTCGTATGTATACACGTATCGATTATGTATATATACTCAGTCAAAATAAAATAAAATTTATATTGAGAAAGTATTTTCTTTTCACTGGTGAGGTTGTCTTGCGGAACACCGGGAACTTTAATCGTATGCAATGCGCGCCGTTATGACATCAGCGAGTGAGTTGAATATTTCAAAGTAGCAAATCGTGGGTATGATCTCAGAGACCCTGCTGTTACTGGCTAAGTCCCGCAATGTCCATGTTTACATGGCTCACTCATTTATATCGAAGATGGCGTACATTTCTTTGCAGTGCGTGCATTCAGTAGGTCCATAAATCTCGCATACAAAAAAAAAGTTTTCTTCTAATAAATTAAAGACGTTTATTTGCATGGATAAGAGAATTCAAACTAACAAAGTCTCTAATCATATGGCTTTATTTCAAATCTTACATCTACTTTTAACAGTGATTTGCAATTGCTATGTTAAAGTGAGTCTATTTATGTTATATTAAGTATGCCTCTGGCTTAGTAGATATCTCTTGTTTTATCTAATGACTGTTGGAGCGGTTCCCGTACATGCCAATTTGATTGTCTTGTTCTTGATAACATACCTAGAAGTAAAAATTCGACTAATTACCCCTTCTTCATACACGTGTTCAATACATACCATCGACCGTTCAACTATTTTAATATGAATTGTCCGTTTTTGTCAGATTCAATTTTGATGACGGATTCTCCCTTTTCAGCGAGGATATCTTCAATGTTTTTCTTTCCATTCAGATCAGTGAACCAATTAAGATTATCCGCAATTAAGTGGTTGTTTGAACAGCCACTGCATGTTACGATTACAACTCCTTTGTTGTAGGCTACTTTGGAAATTGTTTCGATACTCCGAGTATTACAGACTTTACACGTATAAACCAATTGCAGTTTAGATTCTAATTGGGCCAAGGGGACAGAAGTAGGTGCACTTGCATTTTCAGCTTTGGAGCAAAATGTACGAAGGATTGTACTATTAGGCACAGCCACAAAATTAGTTTTTGGTAGCAATATCAATTTGGCATGACCCAAGGCAAGCACTGGGCTACTGTTGTTAACAATATGAGTGCTAAGTGCGGTCACTATCCTATTGTTAATAAGTTTCCTTAAAGTATTCATTTATCCTTAAAACTTAAAAACAAGTACTATGATCACAATAAGAATTTTCTTTCGAAATAACACATGTCAAAACATCGAAACAGGAACATCGAACAAAATGAGCGCATTCAGCCCTTATGCTTTTGTACTAAGTTGGCCATGCTGTTGCTGAGAAGCACATTTCAGTTGTGGCTATTTCATTTTATGTAGGTAGGTATAATAAGAAAACTGCAAACAAAACCAAACAAAAACATTTTTTGTACAAATAATGTTTTATTTTTCATTTTAATTTTAAATGTATTCAGTAGCTCAAACAAATCCAATTTCTTGTAAAATATCTTTGAAAAATTCCTTTGTAAAACTTTAAAATTATTTTAAGGCTACCCTACCCATCACATTAAATAAGAATCGTCAATAGTGAATGGAATGGAAAATTTACACCTATAGAAAGAAAAGTGAATTCTATGAGTATATTTGATGCAGCCATTATAAGAAACATATCTTTTATAAAAAAAAAACTTTAAAGATAACTTTCTTCTAAAGTTTAATACTAGTTAATAGTTTTAAACCAGTAAAAGCCCAGTGGAAATCGACATTAATGAAATGCCAATAATTTTAATGCAACCGTAACGTCGTTCATATATACAAGGCTTTCCAAACTGTTCTCCATGGGCCTGAACGCACACTCAATTGTGGCACTGAAGCAACACACAAATATTTATGACATTTCCTCAGCCAAAACAAAAACTGCGTTTGAGGAATCAAATCAAGCAAGAAGCAACCAAGCCGAAAGCAAACTCCAAGTATGTTTTTTTTTTTGTTACTTTCCCTTTATTCTCACAATATTACTATTAATTATTATTTCTAAGAACAATGCAGGTTACATCAACCAAGGAGTCACTGTCACAAGCCCTGCAGAGTAGAATCATACCAAATCAAGAATATTTACTTCAAGGATCTATTCTCGATTCAGCTGTTGATCACTTGCTTCATAGGTAGGGATTTGCTAACATTTCTAACAACCCAAAGCAATTTATATCTCAACCCCATCATACAGATTAAAAGGTCTCTGCGACAATGTTGACGCCGGACCTGAGCCATTCCATGATTTGGAAGTATGCCTTAGCTTGAGACCGGCAAACCAAATGCAACCATTACTCCTTCGAGTACGCCGTGCTCTCGATATGGAGAAAAACACGCCTTTCCAATTGCGATACATTGGCCAACCTGAGCTGGATCGCGTTCGTCCAACATTAGTGCGTTCAAGTATTGACGTGGGTTGCACATCCACGGTTCTAGAATTCCTTACAGAACTGGGATGTCGCATTGATTTCGAATATGTTAGTCGTGGTAAGGAAATAAAAATAAATAGCACTGAATAACTTATCATTTGCATTATTGCTAGGATACATGTTTCGGAGAGGCAGAATGAAAATTACGGTTGCGAAAATCATCAAAATTACCCCAGGAAAACAGGAAATGAATGAACCGATTTCACAGAGCCATTTGGTGGAGTTATCGGTCCTAGCTCCTAATGGACAAGATGCCATTGGAGATGAAATGCGGGCGTTTGCGGAACAACTCAAACCATTGGTCCAGTTGGAGAAAATAGATTATAAGCGTTTGGGCTCTTTGCCCTAGTATTAAGAAAATTTCTCTATTTTTTAAGAAAACATTCGATCCGGATAAGTGTCGGCAAAGTAAATTATGTCAATGAAACTATAGTCTACAATTACAAATTGAACTTTTCTGTTTAGGTCCTGTATTCAGAGGTGGGATAGGTCTATAAGAATGCTTCAACATTTTGGTTGTCTTCAAATTATTCACAGCTATTGCATGTCGGATTGGGTAAGTGATTTCTGCTAAATGATATATTATTTGAATCAATCTATCGCCATATTATGCGTTTGATGGCTACAGACTCATTTTCACAGGAGGATTGATATAATCAGTCTCGCGTTGTCTGTTATACTGCAACTACAACAAACAAAACTTGAAATCATGCGGCTGGGACAATCTATATAAATTGTAGTAGAAGTTGTTTCTGATTTATTGACACATGATATCATGTATTTTATTTTTAAATATTTCTTTCGGGAAAGACGAATCTATAACAGTAGCGCATAAAAATGCTGGCATATAAGTAGGATGCCATGCTACTACATCTATAGAATAGGCATAGGTCAGCGACTAGTCTTCATTGCGCAAACTAATGTAAATATGATGTTAGTGTAAGATATTCTATTAGTTGAAGTACTCATCGCTGTATGCTGTCAAGTAGGTTAAGCGAATTTTTAGGCTCCATCTGTGAGAACAATATTCAAGAAGAGTACAAAGCTCCATAGATGTTCAGTTAAACGATCGCTGCGAGGTCCATTCTGCATGTGGCATGTCGCTTATTAATCAGTGACACTCAAGATAGTTGATTGTTTTGGAATTTATGTTATTGTCTTTTCCATTAACGTACAATAAGAGGCTCTCTTTCTCGTTGTGAATAGTCTTTGCTGAGTCTATAGTCGGTTTGCATTTGATTCTGAGGCTTACAAAATTGAGACCTACAGCCTTGTTAGTTGCGGGGTGCCTTGTTTGTATTCCCTGTTGGGCAGGGTTTGTTGGAAGCTTGTTGAGAAATATTTTATCCCATGAGAAAACGCTGCTCATCTCAATTAGACCTGCTATACATCTGAATTCTTGCGAGGGCGATCTGTGTTTGCGTAGTCTCTTTTTGTTGCCGATACAAAAGAGCTAACATGATTCGAATTGTCTAAGGATACAGAGACTTTTTATTCATAACTATCTGCCTATCTGGCTCTGTTGTTAGAAACAGATTAAGAGTGTTCCCTAAATTTGTCGTATAGTCTGCAATCCGCCTCCTCTATAAACTGAGTTAAGACTGCAGTAAATAGCAAATCCTCCAGAGCGTAGCTGTTATGATTGGTATGGTTAGTGTGCCAAACTACCGTTCAGCACCCGGAAAACACATAAAATCGACGACGACAATTAAGGAGAGAGTCAACTACCAATCTTAAGTTGCCTTGTTTTCATTCACCACCTACTAATAGGAAAAATGTTACATCGACATTTCAACATCCTTTGACGAAGATGATGACAATGCTGCACTTCGTATTTATTTACGAGTACAAGTAACAAGGTGTTAGAAGTAGACTCTACGGGCTGGAGTATTTGTTTCCATCCGCCTACATGTACTAGCCATCTTAGACGACTGATGCAACATTTTTTTACCACGTCGATGTCATTGTACGTACAGCTCGTATAGCTTCGTCGTTGAATCTTCTCCTTCAAAGCCCGTCAGGCGTCAGCTCAAACGGGATGGATAATTTTACCAAAAATCTTTCTCAATGCAACCGAGAATATCTTCCTTCGCTTTAGATAGAGTCCAAGCTATTCTTCGTTTAATTTCTTCTGAGATGTTATTGTCACAATTTATATCAGAGCCGAAACTTATATCTGTCGATTGTGACGATTGGTTGGTTGGAATTGGTCCATTGTGATACCACGAAAAGGATCATGTAAGATCTCCCTACTAGTTGAACCATTTTGAGCTTTGAGATTGTGACGATTAGTTTTGCCCTCGTTGACCGCTTGGCCCATTTTAGCCGCTTCCGTGTCTGTACAAGCAAACGTACCGGACGTTTGAGTTTTTTCACTATACTTTCAAGAACGATGTTGAAGAAGTCACATAAAAGCGCATCGCCTTGTCTAAATCCTTTTTTGACATCGAAGGGGTCGGTGAGTTCTTTACCGACCTTGATGGAGCAGCGTGCATTCTCCATTGTCATCCTGCACAGACGGACGAGTTTGGCAGGGATGCCAAAACTAGACATTGCTCTGTATAGCTCGTCTCTATAAATGCTGTCATAGGCGGCCTTAAAATCGATGAAAAGGTGGTGGGTATCGATTTGGACTTCCTGGGTTTTCTCCAAGATCTGCCGCAGTGTGAATATTTAGTCGATGGTAGACTTTCCTGGCCTGAAGCCACACTGATAGGGACCAATCAGGTTGTTGACGAAAGGCTTCAGGCGTTCACACAACAGATAAGATCTTGTAGGCAATGTTAAGAAGATTGATACCTCTGTAGTTGGGGAGGTGTTCTTTCTTGAGGATCGGGCAAACAATGATGAGGTTCCATTCATCGGGCATACTAGCCTCCGACCTTATTTTACAGATAAGCTGGTGCATGTTCCTAAGCAAGTCATCGTCTGCCACTTTGAACACTTTTTTTTAAGCATACAAAATATGTTACCGCAATGCCTTTTTGTAAACTATATTTACATTTAATTTTCTTAGTGGGCGCAAGTATAAAAAATTACGATGCTCAATGTATTGTACATACATCGCTCACACGCGAACATGCAACACGTGAAAAACATGGCTGTCGGAGGTCAACTCCGACAATGGCCGAGTAGTTCCGAAGATGGCCCCTATACTTCCGTTTCCCCTTTCTCCCATCCTCTCCCTAAGTAACCTATACTGATCCGGAGGATGTAGCTAGTACAATGTTAAAAAAAAATCATTTTTAAAATCGGCCAAATAATTCCAGAGTTATTTCCTACCATAATTCTCATTTTTTAGAATCGACCTAGTTTATTTTTACTCTATCTAAATAAATAAAAGAGAAAGAGCCCGTGGTATGATGATGAATGCGTGTACAGGAAAAAGGTGACAGAAGATGCACACAAGAAAGCGCTGCAGCGCAAAACAAGGGCAGCGAGAGAAGAGTACCGAGCCAGGAGAAGGGAAGAAAAGAATATCCTGCGTAGAAAGAAGAGGGCTTACGCAGCTTCCCAGCTCAAGGAGGTCGAAGAGTCGCGCGATCGTAATAACATCCGGAGGTTTTATAAAAAAGCCAAGCAACTGGCTGCTGGCTACAAAACCGGAACGCAGGCTATTCGAGACAGCGAAGGAAACCTAGTCACCGAAGCGCAGGGAATAGTAGATGTGTTTAAGCAGCATTTCCAGCAGCTGCTTAATGGGCATCATGTAGAGAGAGTGATAGGGCAAGAAGATAACCCACGTCCAGTCAATGAATAACTAGTTCCACCACCTAGTATAGAAGAAGTTGGCCTAGCTATAAAAAAGCTTAAGAACAACAAGGCCGCAGGTTCTGATGGTTTACCAGCGGAGCTCTTTAAATACGGTGGTGATGTTTTGGTAGGGAGCATGCACCGAATCATCAACCAAGTATGGGTGGAAGAAAACATGCCCGATAACTGGACTATCAGCTCCATATGCCCCATCTTCAAAAAAGGCGATCCTATGTCTTGCAAGAACTATCGAGGCATATCCCTGCTTAATGTCGCATACAAGATCCTATCCAACGTACTATGAGAACGTCTTAAACCGTTCTGTAACACACTAATGGGCACGTACCAGTGTGGCTTCCGGCCCGGCAGATCGACTATAGACCAAATTTTCACACTGAGGCAAATTCTAGAAAAGATCAACGAATGCTCTATATGGCGATGGCCGAATTCGGAATACCGGCGAAACTGATTCAGCTGTGTCGCGTGACGCTGGAAAACACGCGCTGCAACGTGCAGTTTGGAAGCAGCTCCTCCGATCTATTTCAAACTTGCACCGGATTTCGGCAAGGAGACGCGCTATCATGCGATTTCTTCAATCTCGTACTGGAGCAGATAGTGCGCAGGGCAGGTGTCAACACGGAAGGCACTATCTTCAACAGATCCGTCCAGCTGCTGGGCTATGCGGACGATATTGACATCATCGGTCGCTCCCAGCGTGCCGTGATAGAAGCGTTTACGGCGATTGAAGAACAGGCGAAATCCGTTGGCCTTGAAGTAAATGAGGACAAGACTAAATACATGCTATCAACAAACAAACAAGCATCTGTCCACCGCCTAGGACAAAACGTCACTATTGAAAGCAACAACTTCGAGGTAGTTAAGGAGTTCACCTACCTCGGAGTAAACATGAACTCCACGAATGACACCTTAGTGGAGATCCGGCGAAGAATTACCCTAGGAAACCGTTGCTACCTCGGTTTGGCAAAACAACTGGGTTCAAAACTCCTAACTCGAAAGACGAAATGTGTGCTCTACAAAACCCTTATCCTGCCAGTTCTGCTTTATGGCGCCGAGTGCTGGACGATAAGCAAGAAGGGAGAGCTGATACTGGGCTCCTTCGAAAGAAAAATACTTCGGCGGATTTTTGGTCCTGTGTGCGAGGAGGGCGTCGACTACATTGGCTCGGCCACAGTGGACAATAATTCTCCAGCTAAGAGGATCTTCGAATCCCAGCCCCCAGGTTCGAGAAGACAAGGAAAACCGAACCTCCGTTTCAAAGACCAAGCCATCGCGGATGCCAGAGCGCTTGGTCTGGACAACTGGAAGCAGCGTGCCCGAGATCGTAGAGGATGGAAGGCTGCAGTGTCTCAGGCAGAGACTCTTCACGGGTCGGAGCCCGATAAGTAAGTAAGTAATAAATAAAATATCTACATCATAGTTTAAAAAACATAAATGAAAACTCGTCACAGGTAAGATTTGATTATTTATACTACGCGATCATGTCGTTAGCTGCAGATCTCAAATATATGTCGGTACGATTGTGCATACCCACTTACGCATCACAATCTACTTATATGTACGTACATAGTTTGTTTTATGCATATCCATTCCTTACATCAAATTCAACTACGCCATTCCATTTGTACAATGTGCATTCTAAACGCCCGTCGTGCCAGTAATAATTCTATTTTTAGAACGCAATATAAAACTACCCCCAAGCACAACTGCAATTGAGAAAACCAATTTTTTCGCACTTGGCCAAATAAGATCTATTTTCAATTTATTATATCTCACCCTCTAGTCTAGATGAGCTAAGATGAATGTTAGATTGTTAGCTCAAAATACTCGGTGAAGTATTATCTAACATTTAAAAGCATTTTTTTAATTGACCAAGTACTCAACTGATGCAAGTTGAGCGTAGTAAGGTCGAAATAGAAATATTTTCACCACCTTTTTTTCAACTCTTATAGGACGAATTTTGGCAAGCGATAAATGAGGCATGTAATAATTTTGACTTATATATCAACATACAAACTCTCAAGTTCATACGGCTAACGGTAAGTGAGACCCCCCTTACTCTCCGCGACCCCTTTAATCCTCTATGATTCTCATCTATGGCCTATGGCCTAATTTGGCCACACATCTATAAATCAGAAGAAAATTCATGAAAATCGGACGAATGGTTATCGAGTTATGTCTGGACGAACAGACGGACGTTGTTGAAAAGGTTTGTAGTTCTGTAAGTAAGTTTGCCTTTGTTCGGTCTCGAATGACATTTGACCCCTCTTGGTATGGTACCTTTTCAAAATAACATTTAATGACCATCAGCAGAAAAAATTGTTTCATTTATTCAATTTTACATAAAGCATACATTTAACAGTTTAAAAGCTCTTAAATAATTTTAGTGTGCATATGGCATTATGGCGGACTGTATTTATCGAATAAAATTCTGCAAAAAATTTGATATTCAAGATGAGTCAAGCATTTAAACACATTAAATTCATATTTAAATTCGAGAAAAGGCGAATAGTAGAATTGTTAATGAAATTCAAAAGGTGTATGTAACGACAACCCATTTGGGCCATAAAATATACATCAGGTGTCAGTCATGATATGTCACCATTTTTGGGATCTTGGCTGTTGTTGATTTTTTTTTACCACTTCTCCTTCATTTCTTCTTGATGTTTTGTGTCGCGTTCTATGTTTGTGCCATATGTATCAAAATTCATCAATTTAATTATATATTTAACAGCTAATATCATTCGTGTTCTCTTTTACGTCGCGGTCATATCATTATTCATAGTCTGCAGGTGCACGAATTGGCCAGCCGCAGCCCGTTATGGATAACCAAATTAAAGTATAGATATTGGCAATCGCTAACAATTAATCGTTGATCAGTGATTTCTTAATAAGCCTTTCATTCGTCATAACAAACTTAGAGGAGGGACAATTTTATACAAGCGAGATATTCAGATACATAAAAGTGAAGTATGACTATGTAGGTATAAATGCAGGTAGCGATTACAGGTGGGGTGCAATTTGCTTCTCACCGGATCGCAAAATGTGCACACAGTTTATTAATATTTGGGAATTTCCCAATACAGGACGAACCATATGGGAAATTCCGGAACGTACAAGAATTTATGATGGGAAAATCCAAGATCTCCGAAACATTTCTTCATAATCCTTAGTCTGCAGTGTAGTTTTCCTTTTCACAGGTTAAGAAATTAAATCGATCCACTATATAGGTTTCCGAGAAGAGTGCACACATTTGGTTCTCAGGATGCGTTGCGCCGCGTGGTAACCTGACGTTTTTGTTGAGATAATTCAGGTGTATCTCTGTAAATACCAAACGCATATATAGAAACAAATGGATTTTATAATTATATGCTTTACAAACAGAACCAAACTAAAATTATTCGTATTTATCTTGATTTTTTTTTAATCACAGATATTCTTGCGCGATGTGCCATTATCCCAGAACGAAGACGTTTGGCGCTCCAATAATTCATATTAATCACATAGGCAAGTTGAGTTTATAAAGGATGCTTTCCTAAGATATTGAGACATTTAAAATTAAATTAATTGGACGCAGTGTTTAGTAACTAGTAACGCACTATGTTGGGCTTCTTAGCAATGGGTTTAGGTTCCACCATCGGAAAAATAATTTTTATTTTGCATCTCAAATATCCGACATCCGAGAGCATAATTGTCCTGAGTAGTGTTCGTCAAAATAATTATGCCCATGATTGTATTTTCTTTAATTAGGTTAGTGGGTTGGCAAGAAAACTGTACGTGCCACGCTTAGATCAATTTAGATCCATTGAGAATGAGATGCCCTAGGGGTACTATATGATTCTCACGCTCTGGGAATCTATGAAAAACCTACGGATTGG
This sequence comes from Cheilosia scutellata, assembly GCA_955612985.1. Taxonomy (NCBI): domain Eukaryota; kingdom Metazoa; phylum Arthropoda; class Insecta; order Diptera; family Syrphidae; genus Cheilosia; species Cheilosia scutellata. The sequence goes on along the minus strand of OY015313.1, from coordinate 48,720,356 downwards.
TAAACTATCCCATCATAAACTGCTAGATGGACCTGTCGAAAAGTTCTAAATTCTCGAAAAAGTTACTACCAAGGATTCTATTTCTTATGTGGCAGAGGGAAAGTGTTGGGTGTCCTCATGCATCTCCTCGTCGCCGCTTTCTCTGCACAGGTCATATGTGCTGATTTCCATTTTCTTGGTATGATATTTTAGCCTATTGTGTCTCTTAGTTTTTGTTAGTTATATGCCACAAGAATCGAGCTTGCTCCATCTTTCATTTGTCGCCATTATATATTTTATTCCCAATCGTGTATCTGAGATTACAGGACGAATCATTACTATGGTATCGGCCTGGCTTGGTTCAAAGGGAGGACCATTTTGTTGGCAGCTTTTTCATTCAGGCACACCTCTATGCCGAGTTTACTATGCTCTTCGCGACAGCGACTCACAAGCTTCGATATTAACACAAAGGCAGAAATCGCTTTTATAGCCGCTTGACTGTCAATGAAAAAGGTAATATCTGCATGAGGTATATCCATCATTACAACCTGTTTAGCAGCTGATGTCACTGCCAGTACCTCAAGTGGGAATACGCTGCTATAGCCAGGCGGTCTGATTGAACTGGATAGTCCGAGACTTTCGGTGTAAAAACTCCCACCAACGCCGACCTACACCTTTGATCCATCCGTATTGATGGGTATGATTGATTCGTTTAAATCAAAGATGAGACTAGAAGTTTTATATATTTAAAAATTATTTCTGACATGATCACCTGGAGAGCGTTAAACAAAGCGCATTCAGTCGGTGAAGTGGTTTGCGAATCGTTCAAGTAGGTACATCTCTTCAATAATAATCATTTTTACCCTTCATCTTTAACATATACTGTAGGTCACCAGAGATCATGTTATGTATAGTATGGAAAATGTCACCAGTAGGCGTTTTTCGTTCTTAGTTCAGAGCGAGCCTCCCTGAACTGTCAAAAAAAAGTTCTTGTTTCTTTTTTAGCTCAGAGACATCAGAGCTCAGATTTTGCGTTTCTTTTTTCGCTCAGAGAATGTTCAGAGCGCGCTCTATGAGCTCAGAATAATTTGACAGAGCAGGCTGAGTAAAAAGCTGATTACACACGTGCAGTCACAGTCACATTTGACAGAAAAAAAAAACAGTGTGTTTCATAAACAAATCAGAACGATCTGAGACTGAGAACTCTTGGAAAAAGAAAAACGCTTTATGTTAGGTTAGATTAGAAGGGAAGTGCATCGTAGCATGTGCGGTGCTTGCACGCCAGGCCGACGTTCTTTATGAACTAACTAGCGGACCCCCTGCACACTTCGTAGTGCAAAATAGAAAAATAAAAAAATCAATTGCAAATTCATTTAAATCAGTGACAAAAAGTTTCTGTTGTAATGCTCTGTACACTGTACATGTTTTGTTTTTCCAGGAATCGTATTGCCTACATAGTATTCTGTCTATCAGGACAATGCATATCAATGTTTTAAATTTTAAAAACGTTGGCTCCCATGACTGTCGAAGAGAAGTGAATACTCCCAGGCCAACACCTAACATTGTCCAAAAATTGTAACTCAATCGATTCGGTGATTTTCGAAATAAAGGATTTTTTTATGTTTTTGTTGTATGGGCGGTGCCACGACCCTTTGTGCAATTTTGCCCAATCTTCACAGGAATACTCCCGGGCCGATACCTAAGATTGTATGTAAATTTGAACTCAATCTATTCAGTGGTTTTCGAGATATAACATTTTGAATGTTTTTTTTGTATGGGAGGTGCCACGCCCCTTTGTCCAATGTTGACCAATCTTCACAGGAATACTCCTGGGCCGATACCTAAGATTGTATGTAAATTTGAATTCAATCGATTCTGTGGTTTTCGAGGAATAAGATTTTGAATGCATTTTTTGTATGGGAGCTGCCACGCCCCTATAACTCATGAACCAATACACCTACAAAGACCGTATGAACTTATAAACCATGGTATCAACGTCACCTTTCATGGGAAATTTCCAGAATCAAAATCGGTTCACGCATTACAGAGAACATTATCGACAAACACAATTGACCATGATTTTTATATATATAGATTCGCAACGAAATAGGTAAGTTTACAATGCACGAACAGTAAAATATCTATACAACCTCCTGTTTGGAGTCACTTTTGGATTTGGAGTATTATGTGCGATGTTGGATATTATTGAAAAATTTCCTTAAATCCATGCGAAACTTTGTATTAGAACTTAGTTCATTCCAGAGTTGAGTCTTATTTCCAGAAAATTGTCTGAGTTAGTTCATATGTACGTGCGGGAGTTAGTTCCATGTGAGACTTAATTCGTAGGGCCTACTGAAGCCAACCAATGATTTTAACAAACCTGATTGCGTCCGTCAATGGTACCTGCGCTATGTCCCCTATAGGTGTATAAAAAGTATGTTCTTCCAATATAACAGAGTCGACTTGGTTAGAGGTCAAGGCATTCGCAAAGAAGACCATTATACCTATGCCACAGTTGGCTGTCAGTATATATAAAGATACGTATATCGTCGATTCTTCGCCCTAAGCTGCTAGATATAACACAGTCGTGTCTGTTGGTCTAGGTGGCGTTAATTTGTTCTCTCAGATTTTGCTGCGACCAAAGTCTTGCTAGTTCGCCTGATTTTGATTTAATAGTTTGGCTGCCCATTCTCGTGGTCAGATCGATACTAAAGTACATATTTATGAACTATGGAACCGTGTACGTGGGAATTGCGCTTCTATAGGTGTTTGCGAGTCAGAAGGCATCTTTAGCTTCCATTCTACAAATGTATTCGCCAAGGGGGATTGATGTATAATATTCTACAACTAATTTTTCGCCCGTTGTGCTGATGCATGACAATCTATCTACCTTTCAGACATTATTGAGAATTGCAGGGAGAATATTCGGTGTATAAATTCAATGGATTTTGTAAGAGCGCATACCCCAACGTTTGCTAGAGGTTTCCTTTCATGCGTAGAAGGCTCAAGTTTCTAAGTAAGTCTTGAGTCCAGAGCATATGGTACACGGATACAGTTTAACCAAATACCACCCGGTGGTATGTGAAAAGAACTAGCTCAATCTCATGAGTCTGATCTCTGAGATAGAGCGTGAGAAATACGATAAATCTCATATTTGTATACAAGGGATCTGTCTCATTTATTTGTCTTATCCCCAGTTTCACAATGAAGTTTAAACTATTTTTCAACTGAACCTGGGGCCTGTACCACATCCCTTAATTACACGAAGCGGGCCTGTACCACAGTTTAAATCCTTTAATCACATGAAGCGGGCCACTTAGGTACTAACTGTTTAATAAAATAATTACTACCTATAGTCGCCTGTTTCACTACTTGATCAACCTTGGAGTTTTTGCTGCTGGAAATTGCAGTTTGGAAACTTGGGCTTTGGGATTTTTGTCTTATAAAAGCAAAACAAACATTAAACAGTTTATAATTATGATTTGAATTTAATAGAAAATAAAAAAAACACTTGAAAATCTCGAATACCAAATGAAGAAATATAACTTGTTAAGAGCTAACAATTTTCTATTCATCAGTCAAAATTTTGCAACAATTTAACAGGCAATTTTAACAATTGTCGTTTTATGGCAGAGAAACCGAGAATTCATCAAATTTCCCACTTGTTAGAAATTGTGTTAACAAGTGTTAAGACAATTGTTAACTTATGTTTTGGTGGCACAGACAATTTTGTTAATTGTTAAAATTTGCCTGTTTAACTAGACTTGTTGTTTTGTGGTACTGGCCCTAGAACTTGACTTTAAATTTGAAGTTCAACACGTCCGGGTTCACAATACATATAATATAATCAACTAACTTCAGTTCAATTGAACTCAGTTTAACTAAATTTAATGAATATAATTTGGCAGTATTGTACAGTACTTAGCTTTTATAACGCAAAACAACGTCAAATATTTGTGTTTTTCACAATCGGCAGTCTTGAAATTGAAATGTCACTGTGTCAAGTGATCTGAGGTTTAAACGGCACAGTACTGTCGTGTCGTGTAACTTAATCTACAGATTGAATTCTGTTCAAAGTTTAAACGAAAGTGTGAAACCTAATTAATTGTTGAACTAAAGTTTTAACTTAAAGTGTAGTTTAAGCTTCCGCTGTAAAACTGGATGTTAGTCTCATTGAACAAAAAATTGTCAGTTAAAAAAATGAGTTCATCAGATGGACGCTTTGCAACTAAGGGTTTCAAACTGAAGTTACTGAGTTTTTAGTAAATTTTGTAAAAACCAATGTAGCTTTAATTTCGAACTGTCAAATTCGTGGTGTAAAAAAAACACTATTTTAATCTTTATGTCGAAAAATTAAAAAAAAAATATAAACTTTTGAAATTCCGCAATTTTCGGTACATCGTACATTTGACAATTTTAACGAATGAATTGCTCATTTATTGGGGAGAAAATATTTGTAATTATTGTTTGTTGTAAAGTTGGAAAGTTGCTTATAATTTATTGTATTTCTAAAGATAACTAATTTGCAATCTCCAAAATTTGCGAGTTTCATGTCATTTACATAATTGAGATTTGCCTTTTTTTCATATACCTACGTAAAATCTCTTTTCCATGAGATGCTCCCAAATTATTTAGCGTATCAAACCTAGATTTAGCTCAGAAAAATGGGATTTGAGACCGAAATGAAGCTTTCTCATACCACCCAATGTATGAGTGGATAACCGCGTGGTAATCGTATCAATAAAATGTCTTTTGATTATTCACGCGATTATATATTATTTTCTATTAACAGACTGCAATACCAAAATGCAGCATTTAGCAGTTTCTTAATTCGATTCGATAACAATAATGTTCATTGCTGATATAAGGAATACTTATTTATTTGATCCTAAATTCTAAAAGATCATCATTACATCGCTCCACCCTAGAAGACTCCAAAAACAATAACCAAAGTACAAGTGCGTATTTCTGCATGGATATGGGCGCAACCATCTTTGTCTAGTCGTAAATTACATTTTAGGAAAACTAGGAACATAGTCATAAAACCTGTCGCCAAAGCAGACGAGCATTTTTTTATGGCTTGTGGGAAATTCCGGTCTTTGGTCTTTTGCTGGTGAACATTTACAGGTAGCCTTATATTATATCAACAGGTGGACAATATAATTTGGTCTACGGGAAAAACCAACAATTACCGAATAGTTACAATTCTGCACTACCGATTCAGATCGTATTCTCTGGAAAATTGCGAACTCCAGTGAATTGAACTGAATTTTTAACAGATACATACATGGTAGCGATAACGAAATAAATAGATTTAAGAAGCGATATTGTTTTCAATTGCATGCAACGATGGTTTATATGATTTTACACTTGTATTCCTAAACATATCTACTGCAATGTCAAAAGCCTAGCCAGTGACAGAATCAACAACATGTATTTTTCTCCCATTTGTTTGATGAGTGAAGCACGAATCCGGATCCTGAAGTTCTTATTATGGTGCCTATAGTTTTGTACGAGAGTTCTCCTACCCTGTTTAACCTAACCTAAGCTCGAATTCCTGCCTGGATACTCAGCTGGCAAATATAACCGCTCCAAGTCGTCGGTGTTAACTAATGTCGATTTCCATTGGGCAAGAAAAATCACTTTTTTAAGGATTCAGATCACTTTTGCGAAAATTCAAGTTGACGAGTCAAGTTTACGTGTCGTAAACCTTGTCCAGAAAAAACTAGAGAATACAATTTGCATTATAAACACCTTTTCCCAAAGCAACAAAACCCGCACCGAAGCTTGCAATTTTTTTTAACTTCTGACTCGGAAGCGTCGACCTAAACATCTATTGTGCTTGAAGTGTCAGAATAATGTTTAGGTTAGTAGCGTCACTACTTTCCTAATGTACTACTGCGACTACTTTCGGAACTTCCCGAACTTGACATGATCTGTGCGGTCACAGACCGCCTACCCAAGACACAATGCTTCAACAAAAAATTCTCCATGCAGATCACAAAGAGAGAAGTATGGGTTAGCAATAGCCCACCTAACTGCCAAACCGGCCTAAAGTGGTCCACGGATGGTTAAATAATGGACTCTGGTGTGGGAGCTGTTATTCATTTACCAAACCATTGAAATGTCTCAATACCTACGGGGCAAACCTTATCCACAATTCAGGTACCTATTAAAGACGCTAACATGCAAGACGGACAGTCAGCTATTAAAGCCCTTAGATCACATATTATTGACTCTAAATTAGTAATTACTGCATAAAACCAGATTATGGTGGGTTCCCGGCCATGAGGGAATTGAAGGAAATGAAAAAGCTGATGAACTACCCAAATACGCATGGAAATCTCTTTATAGGAAATAAGTCTAAATTTATATCCAACAGCTTGTAGAAGCTGGTGGTCTAATTGAGGAGATGACTTGTTAAGGAGCATGTACCAACTAATCTGCAAATTTTTTACGTATGCGTTGCGTATGCCCATAATGAAATGAATTTCGGCACCATTTGAAGACAACTACAAAGGACCGAACGTTCTTAATATATCTCTTACAAATATTCTGTATGCAGCTTTCCATGAACGCTGAAAGCCGGCCGTACGGAACTTCATAGGTCAGGCAGTTTTATGGCGGGAAAGTCCACCATTGCCCAAATATTCGAATGATAGTTTTAATGTTTGTAATTGTTGTTATTTTAAATGTGCCACCGTAATACTAAAACTTTTTTTTATAGTGATGCGATAATGAAATATAGTTATGCAACACATTCCCGGGCCTAACAAGGTTCTTTTAATGTGCGAGGTAAAAGTGAGCTGCTGTCAGAGACGGATTTGTACTACTCTTAACTCTTCTATTGGTCTCCTTTTCAAGGACAATTAAGCTGTTTGTGGACTTAGGATCCGAATTTGTATCCTCTCTAGTCGTAAAAGGACAAGGTAAATTAAGAACTTGTATCCTGGCGGAGACCCATCTTAATATTAAACTTCTCGATATTTTCAGCAATGTGTGCAAGTAACTACTGCCTAGTTTCCTAATTTTTTGGCAGAAAACTGGCCTCATCATAGGCATCGATGCCAATGCACACCATACACTATGGGGCAGTATGATACAAATAAGCGAGGTAAGTCACTTTTTAAATTTTTAACCAACCTTATAATCAAGAATTCGACAACCACTTTTGTTACCAGAAATAGTTTTAGATATGCCCTTGTATACGATTCTATTTACGATTTACAAATTCTGTATAACAGGAAAAGAAATTGGTATCTGTACAAACTAACTCTATGGCATAGGGTTCCATTTTCCCTGCGAACAAAGAGTAACCCTCAACTGTGGGAATTCTTGGGTTATGGAAAATGAGACTGAAAGCTGCAAACATGCATTCTTTTCTATGTAAAATCTATTCTCTAAAACCTTAAAAATAAAAAAATAAATAAATAGTAGGTGCAACAGGTGAATAGACACCCTGTTCTTCCGGGGATCGAATCTCGGACCCATCGCACCTACTGTGCCCAGAACACTAGCCACTGAGCCACTGCGCATACACTCTCTAAAAACTTAGCGTTTATTATGTATGCAGCTATCGTTGAAAAATAGTATAGAACTTTGTTGTAAGTGTTGACATTGTATTTTAATAATTTATTTTCATTTTATGTAACATATAGGCCTCTCGCCTAAACGGGGCGAGATAGACCTCCCTTCCATAGTAAACAATGCTCCTATTTAACCCCTCTACATAAATCCGTTATTAGTTTCCATCAATAAAGTTATCGTACTTACCCCAATTTTTGTCCTTAAATTTCAACTTTGATATTGTTTTTTTTTTTCAAAAACTGTTAACAGAAATAACTTGATTTCAAAATAATATGAAAGAACATATTCCTGACTTTCAAAAATGATATAGTCTTTTATTATAAGTTATGTCATTGTTTTTTAATATATGTTTTTTATAAATGCCGGCATAATATTCCGAAAAGCTGTTCGAAAAATAGGTAGATACAGATACCTCGTAACAAAAATCCTCCGATTCATATGAAATTAGAGAATATGCCATTCCGAAGGACACCTCGCTTGGGCAGAATGCATTCGCTTTTAGAATAGATAAAATTATCTCCATTTAATTAAAATTGTGAAATTTTCGTTGCAGTTTGAAATAGTTTTGTTTTGTTCAAATTGTTGTTTAGCTGGAAGAAGCTCGAAGGGCATACACATCTCTAGGACCATTGCGCTGAAATTTTTTAAATTTGAAAGATTTTTAGTGCGCGAATGATTGAAATCGATTTCAATGAACAGCTGCTTTTCGTTTCTTTAATTTGAAACATAATCGTTTCACGGATGTATTTGATTCTCTTTCTATTCTCATCTGTCAATGATCAATTCAAACCTTAAAACCTAGACTACTTTAGCGACCAAAACAAACTAGCTCTGTATCAATTCACTGACAGCAATTCAATTTCAATTATTGCTATAACTGACTTGTCAAAAATATGAAACCACCATTCCACAGCATTTTTTTTCCAATAACACAGTTTATTAATACGTTTAAATTTTTTTTCCCACAAGTTTTATTCCTTTAAAAGCGGAAATAATTATATGTTTGAACGTGGCGTTCTCTACGCTTATATCAGTGGTGCAACCTCGCCGCTACATGCCTCAGTATGCAAGCTTTAATTAGAAAACATGTGTTTTTTTTGCGTCTTACTCCTCATAGCTACAGTATGTGTTTAACCTAATGCAACATTAGATGTCTTACCACTGGCAAACATTCGGCTGACAGTACAGCTTATAGACTAAAGGCCTATTATAAATTTCTAGGCCATTCCATGATATTAGATCGTTTCAACTTCCTGCCAGAAAACATAGACTACTATGTTTCTAGATTAAAACTTATGTATACCATCCAGCCCAGACATCACTATCTTTCAAAGGCGTGGGCAAATGAAGCTGTTAGCAAAAAGAACTTAATCAATTTTTACACCGATAATTCAAGAACCATGAATGGGGTCGTTTGATTTGATTCTGCGAAATGCTTAATATGATCATATGCTTTAGCCATTCGCCAATGTAGTTTTTTTTTCTTTCTTTCTTCTTTCTCTCTCTCTCTACGGGTCACCCCAGCATTACAACGCCAACGGAGGAATCTCATTTCGGCAGCTTGTATCCGCGATCTTATTATTTCGGTCATTAGCCACACCTCATGACCATAGGTAAGAGTTGGAACAAACACCGAATTTAAGACTGACAACTTAGCTTTGACACAAAGTTCAGTCCTCCTAATAACAGAATGGCCGAGCTGTCTCTAAATTGACCCAGCCTGACCAATCTTACAAGAAAACTCCGCATTGCTCCTTCCATCACTCCTGATAAAACCCCGAGATACTTAAACTTCTCCACCTGTTTCAATGAGACTCCACTAACATGCAGGCGTTCTGGAGATGACCATAACTTCAGATTTGTTCACGTTTACCTTCATCGCAGCGATCGCATTAGAAACACCAGAATACGTGAGAAACTCAATGTCAAGCAGCTACTTCTCTGGACGGAGCGGTCCATGCTTCGGTGGTTTGGTCATACTCATATTAGATGCATGTCCCCAACTATGATCCCACGACGTGCTATGGAATCCGTACCATCAGCCAAGTGTCCTCTAGGTACACCCAGGATGAGATTGTTAGATCAAGTTCATAATCTCTCCTCTACCCGTATGGGGATTGTCCTTGATCGTGGGTTGTGTTCTAATTCCGGAATTTATCTTTTCGCAATTTATTGTCTTCCATTTCTTCCAATTATTTCAGTTCACTCTGAAAATTGTAGGCACTTACCTTTGGGCCAATTTGCTCCAGTCGCAAAACTGGCTCACAATAAGCGTTCCAACTTATTCCATGTTCTGCATTTGAAGGACCTAGAATCAGCCACAAAATCTCTTGAACCTTGCTATAAAAAAAGACACCTGAAAACAAATCAAACTTCCGCAGCCAAGTGAAAGAAAAACTAATAAAACCATTTTTTTTTAATTCATTGTAATGATTGTATATTGTTTTATTTATACAAAAATACTGTTCTACATTTATTGTTAATATAATATATGTATATAAAATAGTTTCCCTATATATAAAAAGTTCTTTATAATTGACAGATATTTTTTTGTATCTTTCAAATTTTAAATTTTCTTTCTTTTTTATTTCTTTTGATTGATTTAGTATCACAAAATTCTGAATTTTTTTATTTTTCATTTTAATTAGATCAGATAGTTTCAGATAAATTTCCTTAGTTAACAATAACAATGTTCAATATAAAGCTATATTATTTTTTTTTTAAGTTCCTTTCTATGAAAGTCCAATTCTTCGCACTTGAGTTTAAAGGAAAAATAAGGTATAAACATTAAAAATGAATTTAAATTAAAATTACTTTAAATCTAGAGTAGAAATAATTTATGGCAATTTTTTGTTTTTAATTTGAATAAAGCCTCAATGATATTCAATAATTTGTTATTGATTTTTGTTTGTTTTTGCAGTAGTTGTGTGATACGCGAAAGACATTGTGATATGGTGTGGTTAACTTAAGACTTAACATTACATTTTTTGTGTTGTTCTAATAACGGTAAAGGTATTGCTATATATACAAACGATTAGAAGGCCAATTTAATTGTTGTCCACGGTGAATATGCTATCGATTTCAAATCGATGACGATGACATGTTTAGACGTACAGTGCAATACTCTGCCTGATGCCAGGTTCTTGGTCCAGCCATCTCTGCACGTGGTTAATGTTGGTGGGCGGGAGTGAAATGCAGCCGTCGCCAATGAATGGGTGATTGGAGGCAGCCGATATCAAGTGCTTGTTTGGGAGGTCACCGTTGATGTTATGCACTTTGAGGTCGAAACTGTAGGTGGTGTGATGGGGCAGGTTGCTGTAGTGGTCACTGGATGAAGCTGAATCGGAGTAGATAGATGATGATGACTCATAGCCGGATACGGGTGATCCCTTGGGACAACGGAAACTAGCTGGTGTTGTTGGTGCAGTGGTTGGTTGAAAATTAGGACTCCCGGATGGAAATGGATATGCTTCGGGGGCGGGGGGTGACTGAAAATTACTTCCTCGACTGCTGCACTGGCGACTCTCATGACTGATCGGTGGTGATAGACAAGCATTGTGATGACTCCAAATGATGGGGTCTTTTTGTTTGCATATTTTGTTCACCGATTCCTTATCGTTTTCGTTCTCACCCAAGAGGTAGGGCTTGAAAAGTTTGAAGGTTTTGGCCGGTTCGTTGGGCTTGTTATTGTCCTTATCGTCGTCGTGCTCTTCGGAGGAGAGTTTTGTGTGCTTTTCAGCCGACACTGTTTCTGGCTCATCAGCTGCGGTTGGCATAAGAACCTTGCGCTTCCTTAAAGTCAAATCAACCACCGACGATTCCGAGAAATCCGAATCAACAACATTCAAGTGAGAATCATCATTATCGTCATAGTCATGTTCGTTTTCCTTTGGTGACAGTTCGCGTTTAGTTTCAATATACAAGGTGTTGCTCTCCCTCTTGTAGTCATTGTTATTCTCCCTGAAAGACAACGAGCCGTAGTCGAGCCGCTTCGTTCCCAATGACAAATCGATTGGCGCTATCATCGTTGCTGTCGCCGCCGCCGGATGCATATGCAGAGGCATGTAGTAGTGGAAGCCTTCAAAAGCACGATGCAATTGCGTCCTGCTATGAACGTACTCATTTTCATTCATATAACGATTTGCTGCCACCACTGTAGTAGTTGCCGTCGTCTGATAGTCACGTAACTCGTCGATTCGATTTTCTTCCGCTCGAGCTAAAGACAGCGCAACGGCAGGGGTAGTTGCCAAAGTGTCTGTGCATGAGAGAGCAACAGCTGTCATCGGTGCCGGGGGTGAGGAAGTCGACGACGACGAAGACGACGATGAAGAAGTAGGTAAAGCAGGCAGACTTGCTGACGGCACGAACGAACGTCGTTCACTTGATTGTTGCGGCAGCGGCGGCGGTTGTGCCACTTGATTGTATGGGTGATGAAGATGATGATGGTGGTGGTGCTGATGCTCCATGTGGAGGTGGTGGTAATGGCTTTTCAAATTGGCTACGTGCAAGTGTGTATGCGGATGTGGTGTAATTATAGGCACTGATACTGGCACACTTGTCAGAAGCGCAGGTGGTGTGTGAATACCCATACTATCGCGATGATATTGTATATGTAGTGGTACCACTGCCCCTGGCCCCCCAATCACTGGCCCACCCTTGCTAGATTGCAACGCCGATGGAGACTTTGTTAGAATCTGAGAATGGAGGATGGGTGATGTAGGCGCGTTTACGCTTTTCACTGTAGCTGTGGATAAGAACGATGTGGACGCGGGCGACGACAATGATAATGGTGCCACTGCACCTACATCTCCTACATTCGTTGCTGCTGCGGCTGCCGCCAACACCCCTTGTTGGGTTGCTTTTGATGTTGGAATCGGTATGGAAGTCAGAGCGACGCTATGTCTGGTTGTGTCCAAGGACAGCCGATTATTAATGGCTTTATATTGTTGATTATGGTGGGTATGGTGATTATTATTTGAGTGTATTGACGAAGACGCCGATGATGGCAGCGTTGACGTTGTTACAATTGGCATTTGATGGGTTATGTTATGAAACTGATGTTTCACGTTATTCGCACTGATGTTCGCCACCGATGAGCGCAAGTTCGACTCACACTGCAGCCACTTCTGGATTTGGCGGCGATGAATATTGTATTTCCGGGCCGTGGCCCTTTGATTGCCCTTGCAATCGCTGTCATTACGATACGACTCCAATACTTGCAATTTGAATTGTGGTGTGAAAATTCGTCTCGAACCCATTTTTGCACTCACTGAATTCGCATTGACCGGTGGCACTTGAGAATTGTTATTGCTACTATTGTTGCTGCTGCTGCTAATTGATTTCGTAACCATTGATGATGATGATGATGGTCTGTTATAATCACTAGAATCCGTTTCACGTTTTATTTTCGAAAATGGCGCTAGAGTTATTGACGGGAAATCTCTTGCCGCCGATGTGTTCGCCGTTGCCGTCGCTGCTACTGTTGTTGACTTGTTGCTACTGCTGCTGCTACTGCAGTTGTAGTATATAATATTATTATTGTTTAAGCTGGTGTTGTTGGTGGTGTTAACTAATTTGCTTTCATTATCACTTTTCATTGTTATTGAACTGGACTCGTTTGTCATACTTCCACTTTGAATTTTTGATCTACAAGATACAAATTAAAAGTATGCGCCTACTTGTGTATTTGTACATTTAGACTATAATGTATATATTGCAAATCTTTTTTCTTTTTTTTAATATTTTGTGGTCAAATTTTTACGTTTCTATTGGCTATTTTTAGGCACTTGAGTTTCCACCAAAACACATCACAAATTAATATAAAAACCCGTCACACCGTTCGTCACTGTGTGATCAAATAAAAGTCTAGTGTGGCACACGATTATAATAGTTAACGAAATAGAAAAACACAACTTCAAGCTATGTGTCAGAAAAGTATCTCTCTCTCTTTACAACAAAAAACACAGATATGTATGAAATACAACCGATTGAACTTAACAAACAAAAAAAGCACTGAACACTTTGAATAGAGTTAAATCAATAAATCGAACTCAAAAAGTTATACTGCGGTTGTTCTAATGACCGTTCTAATTTAGGAGAGCTGTTCTTGCCGTTCTTGTGACACCTTTCCAACTAACTTAGAATTAATAACAACGAATAATAATATAATGGGTTGATGGTGCTTCGATTTGCTACGAAAAACACGATTTGCCTCTCCCTTTCATCGCTGTCTACTAAATACTGAACACTTGAGCGGATTGTGTCTCAACGAACACCGAACGAAACCTCAGAGACTGACTGTCGTCGTCTGTTGTACTACCTGTGTGTTGGTGGCCACTACCACCGCTGTACTCATTAAACACACCCGCAAACTCACACCCTTTAGCGATAGATAGATTTTTTTTGTACTGTGTAACTGGTGTAACTGTGTATAGAGTGTAGGTAGACACACACGGATGAAACAATACGTCCAGCTTCAGCAGATACATTCTGTTACTTATTTGCTGCCTTCCCATCGATGGACACAGCGCAACACAGAGCACAGTAACTTGTTCTGCTGGCATTCTTAAACGTCATCCGTATTTGTGTGAGACACACAGATACACCACACCACACACTTGTGCACCAGAGAGAAAGAGAATTCGATGAGAATTTGGATTTTTATTTCTGTTCTTGTTCCGTATCGGAATGTCAACGGGGTGCAAGGAGTGTAGGGTGGTTAAGTTGGTCTCGGGTTTTTTTTTTGTTGTTCATTCTAGTGCACATGCAGTGCACTGCATTCGAATCACCGCACCAGCTACAACAACAATTTGCTTGAACTCACAACCACTTTACCAATACGAATAAGTTGCTGTGTGGTGTGGTTTTGAAAAAATAAAAAAATAAAATAAACCTGACGCATACAGCAAACCGATGGCATTTTTCTACTCAGTCACGCCTACGGTATTGATATTCGTTCGGTTGCCTTTGCTTTGAGAAAGAAAACGCAAGATAAGTAAAAAAAAAAAAACAAGTTTAGACTTTATTTCACAATGTTGTCACATTTCAGGCATTACGGATTTATAGAATCTCACAGAAAAGATACTGTATCTAAGTGCTCCCCTGTGATTTGACAGAGCTCCCAAATGAATGATCCTTCACCGTTTCTCAATATGCAACCCAATCGCTTCCATAGGCCACTATCCAACAATAAACAACTTAGTTTTCCACTGAATAGATTATTTTCTTATAGGAAATCTGGCAACATCGCATTGATCAGGGCAGACAGAATGTCGCCAGTTTGTGCGCTTGTACCAGACACCACGTCGCAATTATGTGCCTTCATATCTAAAATTTCAAAGAAAGCAGAAAACGAACATAAAAATGCATTTGTGGAAGAAAAATAATAATAAAAAAAAACACAGAATTCAAAAGAAATGAAGGAACACAAAACGAACAAAAAACGTGCGTGTGGAGAGATGTGAGATGTAATTGAATGGAAAACACTTCATTTTAGATATTTCTTCAATTTAATCGAGTCATGTATTGTATATAGAATAGGGAAAGGTTCGTCATTTCAGGTTCAATCCTTGGGTTCGGATGTGATTTGTATTGTTACGTAAGAGTTGCTCTTGGTCTGTAATACTTTTTAAAGAACAAGTAGATATATACCTACACGAATGTGTTGGTTATGGCATTGAAAAGGTTAGTCTTAATGACGATGCATATGGCATACCTAATCTCACACGAGATGAGCAATGATGAGATGACTAATTAGAAAAAAGTTGTATGAGGAGAGGATACCAGATGCGTTAGGAAAGTAGTCACTTTAAGTAACCTGCCTTTTGGGTACCAAGTAAGTCTCGATTATGTCAAGGGCACTTTATGTACTAACCAAGCGGTTTTTTCACTTTGTCGGAAATCTAAACGAGTCGAATTGGCACACGCAAATCTATTTCATTTAGTGAGGTACAGCCTCGGCTGCAGATAACGAATGCAAGGATTTTTTCCGCCAATTTTAAATAAATGTCCGAGCGTATTTCGATAGCGGCTAAAAACATGGGAAAATGATATTCGGGTGAGGCTTTTAAGCAACAAACCCGTAGCACACGCCTTCCGGAAAATTATATCGACGGCTGGGAAATCCAGAAATTTAGAGAGAATTTTCAAAAACTGATAGGATCTAGTCATTACTGCGTTCCAAAAAGCACACAGAGTGCACTATCGTGCGTTTTTGGAGGCCCGCTTTTACAGCAATTAAAACGGTTTCATCAAACTAGCGAATAAAACATTTGTTTGAACTTAACCTCAAATTAGAAATTGGTAGTAGAAACTGATGTCTCAAATTCTCGAGCTGCTGCTGCAAAAAAATGTTCATGTCAACAGACTGTCAAAACTCGCGAATACACGTTCGTTCGTAGATAGTTGGTCGCTCTCATGTGAATAGCTCTTAACAGTGGTCGAAGTTCTCCTCATATAAACCCGTGGACCCTACTTTCAAATTTAGGATTTTTAAAGAAACAACTGTTGTTTTTTAGGTACGTCGGGTAAGGGAATTACGTCCAAAAGGACAGTCAGAATAGTTCAGCAATTTTTGCGTTAATTTTTTGGTTGTTTGCGAACATTTAACAATTTGGTATAATTAAAGCAAAATTGAAAAACAGAACAGATACCTAAATAGTTTTCAAAAACTTAACAATTGGACAATTCACCAAAAGACGAAAACAATTTCAAACAAAAAAATTCTATATTCTTACTTTGCTTTTTGGCACAAACTCAAGCATGACAACTGAGCCCTTGTTTTGAGAGGATATTAAATTTGAACGAAGTCATTTGTTAATAATAATGCTATGTTGATGGAAGTATAGTATGTACCTACGTATGTACATGTACTTATGTACATTCCATCAAGATGAGACTGGTATATCATTTTGCCTATATGTGCCATTTTGGACGTACGTTAAAATTATCGGAGCTTCGCTGTTGTTATTGAGGCAAGATATCGTTAATTTGCATGTCCCTTTAATCCATACAAGAATATGCTCAAAACTCTTGACTTTTCGCTCCACACCTCGCGCCGCCTTACGATTGTTCCACACAATTTCGTGTCCTGATTTGCGATTAACTTAACTTTATTATTAAATAAAATGTATAAATATGCAACAAATCCTTATAGGCTAGGCCTAGAGTCTAGCTTCTCACAACCATTCGTTTGTGTGAGTTTTTATTATTAAGGTTTTGTTATTAAGCTTTGGTAAATGGCGTATACCTTACTTTCGTACTTGCTGTGAGCATTATTTTTTTTGAAAGATCTGAATCTAACGCTTACCAGTTTCGAAGGTCACTGTATTGTAAAAATGTTTCATGTGAAATAAACACAGAGTCAAGCTAGTATTGGACGATATGTTGAATCAGCACACGTCTGCTGAAAATTGTGTTCCAATCACAATATATCGTGTAAAATGTCCGTCATCATGTATGCAAGTATGCACGATATGTTGTGATTGGAACACAATTTTCAGCAGACGTGTGCTGATTCAACCTATCGTCTAATACTAGCTTCAGTTTAGGAGTTTGAATCAGGAGATTTTCAATTTATTTTTATAAATGTGCAGATCTATCTGGTTGAGATTTTGCGTAGTTATTCCAGGAGCCTAAGTTTCTCTGCGCCATCTTCCGTGTTAAGTTGATATTCAGTTAATTGAGTGACACATATCTTGTGTAATTGATATCGAAACTGGCAGTGACTCGTAAGAAAACACGCCACCCTTTTGATATCATCCATTTTAAAGTTTAAAGATTATTTTGATTATTGTGGAAAGTATTAATAGCTTTCTTAGCCCCTGGATACTACATATTTATTTAATTGTTTTTGGCAGCCATCAGAGCCTCAGCTTGTTTCCTGGGGATAAGTTTGCGAGAATACTGAAGCAATACAATATGGATTTAGATTCAAGGCTCTAACCACAAGGCTCTTGAACCGGGTAGATTCAAGGTAGATACAGGGTCTATTTTAAATTCACCCATTTATCACCCGTTGTCTGTCATACTTAATGTTGGATTTTCAAAGTTCATGTCTCTCCAATTGTGATCACTGGATTGAACCTTCTGCCGAAGCCTAAAGGTTTGGTGAAGGATTATTTTGGTAAATATGGCTGTGTAAGTCTGCGGATTGTAATTTTTGTATGAAAATTTGAAGTGTTTTAGTCCAATAAAGTCTTGTCTTGTAGCACGTGGGTTGAACCTCAGGCTCCTTGCTGAGTAGTGTAGCATACGTTTTCGTACTTCCTCCCCCCCTCCTATTTAGATTCACTTGAAACAACACATCCCACCCTACTAACATTCAGACAATTTTTGACCGTCAATTCTTTTAAAAGTCTAAATAGGTACCTATATGTTTATATATTCTCAAATTAAACACATATGAATGAATGATATCAAATTGTGTAGACCATTGCTAAAGGCAAAAAAAAAAAAATTATAACAACATCAACAATAATCTTAAGACATATACAATCCGATAGTAAATCAATAAAACTTTATACTCTCAATTTGCGGTTCATAAACTAAACGTACATCTCTTCACATATACTCTTACCTGTTTGCGAAAAAACCCATTTCAATAATATTTGGGTACATAATCTCTAAGAGGTCATAAAAATAAATTATTCTGGAAAAACCCATAAACAAATTTACTTTTACTGCTCGGAAGTTATTGAACTGTTCCATCGTGGTGTAGTACCTGTTGCAAGCCAGAAAGGCACTGATTAACAACACAGACAACAGACAGCAGTACTCTGTGTTGTATTGCGTGCCTTCCTAGACATTTGGTCGGCAAGAAAATATTCTCACATTCCTTTCGTTGTTTATTTAGGATAGTGTTTTTTTTTTTTCAGCTGGGCCTGATACAAAGCAAATTGATTAGTGCTTAATTTTGCAAGCTAAGTGTTAATAAATAGCACGTTAAAATAATAATAATAAATAAGTAATGACAGCCAAAGTCATACGTAAGCTAATATGATGGATTTAATTTTAGCAATTAGATAAAAATGCACATGAGGCGGTTAAATAATTAACTTTGCTATTTTGGTAATTGACCCCGTTCCATTTAAAGCTATATCGGATTTTATCGACGAATTTTTATCTGGTTTGTTAATTTCAATAGAATTATTTTGACATTTCTTTCTTTTCTTAAGCTACGATAATCTGTCTGACCACAATGTGTGCAGATGCAGCTGCACGTATTCAAAAGAAGACTAACTCATCCAGAAACTTTGTATGCAAATGCGTTTAGTTGCGTTCGCAACATTGAAAACATTTGACAGCTCGTAGAAGCAGCTCCCATTATATTCCAGCAGTATATTGTTTGACACTTTCGCCAAATTCTGTTTGTTGCCGTAATTAATGGCGAATATTGCCTAAGTGTCACTTTTCTAGAGAGAATTCTATTACTGCGATGCATGTTATGTCCTCACACCAAAATATTCTGTGCTAATTGGTTTGTAACTAATTATTTTTCATTTGCGATATAAGGTAAGATTAGACTGCATGCCAAATGGTCATATAATAACAATTTTTGACAGTTTTTGCTGTCAAAATAGGGTCATATAGTGAAATGGACATACCTCAAATGCTGTAATGGCTTAAAGCCTCATATGCTAATTTTGACAGCAGGTAAAAGTTAAATAGCAAGTATGTAGTACAATAGGACAATAAGCACGAATGACAGCATATAATACACTCATGCTGATTATTGAAAATTGGTGATGATTTGGGTAAACAGTATCTAATAGTTTCTTGTTGTTATCAGTCTTCGTGCAGTGCAGTGCTTTTTATCTATTTATATACATTTTTTCTGATTATTGGATCTGTGTTTATTTGTGTTTTCGTCCTGTTTTTTGCAATTTTGTTTATGTAAATTGGTTTTTTTCTCTGTTGTTATTATGCTGTTGGTAGAAAAAATTGTTTACTATCATTTGTTTTGTGTGGATTTTTTTTTATTTTTGTTGGTATGATTTTTGTATACTGTCGATTTGTTTGACATTGACGGATGAAGCAGAGTTACCACAATCAACAAAAAATGGTATCTTTTAAATTTGGTTTGGCCTCTACTCCAAAAATGCGTTTCGCATCAGTAGACGACCACCACATCTGATGTAGACTAGACGCACTGTTTGCTCGATTTTCACCGAGACTATAATGATTTTCCAATCAACAATTGACTGTGATTATTATTCACTTCATAAATATGTTTCTGATTTAAAAACAGTTTGATTAAAACGGTATTATTAAAAAATATAAAAATTCAATACTACATTAAAAACGCTGATCTTTTGGTCATTTGACAGATAATGTGGTCATATTTGCCTATATTGAGAACTAAATGTAGATTTTAGTATAGAAATCGGAAGAATATTGTACATGTATTAAATTTCGGAGCAAATATTGTAATTCTGAATATTGCTGTCTGAATATTTGTCAAAAAACTTTGTAAAAAATTCTCTCAGTCACTGCGGTTTGTTTGAAATCATATTGTATACATACGCAATATGATTCCACTTAAAAATTCCTTGCTATGATAAAATTTTTATAGATAAATTCAGTTACGAATTTTGACTGACCGGTAGTGACTGCTATCACCTAATATTAATAGTCCGATTACTAATTAATTACTAATGTAAATTTTTTTGGTGTGCAAATGTCTTATAAGAGAGTACAACATTTACTTAGACGCATTTTTAGCTAATCGCATTAATGAATTTGTACTGAGTAAATTAATATTATAGTAATAATATTTCTCTTGACTCTATAGATTGCTAAAATCCTTCCCAGATTCATGTGGAAAGGACCTTTAAATGGGCTCAGTGTGTCGGCCTTTGTCGACATCCATTTTAACATAACCTAAATTTCCCTGAAGTTGATATTTCATAATAAGTGCAATTTCTCTGGATCAAATGCTGAAATGTCAGTTTTTTTTTGTATGGAGCTTATCATGCCGCTAGCGGTCATTGGAATTATTTGAGATAATTTTCTCAAATTACTTAGTATTTGATGTAAATGTGACAATCATCGG
This sequence comes from Cheilosia scutellata, assembly GCA_955612985.1. Lineage (NCBI taxonomy): Eukaryota > Metazoa > Arthropoda > Insecta > Diptera > Syrphidae > Cheilosia > Cheilosia scutellata. The sequence continues at coordinate 48,699,739 of OY015313.1, read as the reverse complement.
GATTGAGTCACTTAAATGTCAACCGGATTGCTTAGTCAAGGTTGACGGTATTCTTGACTAGATTTTACGGCTAAGTATTTCTTCATATTGTCAACTGGAAAACTGCTTTACGTGATTAATCCGTGCCAATAAAAACGGGCTACTCATATGTCAGACTAATGGTATATGTTCCTAACGATCTTATTTCTAACAATGCTCTTATTAAAGATTACATTAATGGTATTCACTTAAATGCGTAAAAGCCTCATAATCTGCGTAAATTGCAGAAATTTACCACCTCGTAAATTAACTGTCAGATTTTGTATGGAGAATAGTTTACGCAGTCCTCATAATTTTCCGCGACGATTTAGGCTCGGAAATCAACCGTGGAAAGTTACGCAAATCACATATGTCAAACTTTGACAGACAGTCGTATGAATTGTTTGTTTGATTCCGATTTACAGTCGATTTACGCAATGACTTTTCCGAGGGGTGTTCACTTAACCCGCAGAAATTTATACATTTACGAGCAGCATAAATTTATCAGATTAAGTGAATACCATTTTTGTAATTTATTTCATTTTCATTGAGTCTTGGTCGTAATCGCAACGTCACAATCACTCAATTAGATCATAATTGGAATTGCTGAAAATAGTCATTCTCCCATACTCTATAAGATTAGGCGAGCAAGCAAAAAAAAACTTTTTTAATATCTCTCATAAATATGTACATTGTCAATCATGTAATAAATTTTCTATTGCTTATCATTTCTACTAATAAGTTAAAAGATCTTCTTATAAACTCAAGTCTCATCAAATTGAACATTGAACATTGCCTTGAAGGCTTCTTCGATATCCATCAGATATCGATTTGTCATGCAATGACAAATGTTGTTTTTTTTTAAATTAAAGTCGATTCCATTAAAAAAAAAAAAAAATATTGTCTCGATGTTGTTCGATTGAAATCTGGTGGATAATCAACCAGTCCATAGAACATAGAGTCAATAGTTTGGGAAATCGGTAATCTGCGATCTTTTGAAGCTTTCGATAGGAACTGGAACAGAATATTTTCGATGAAGAACTTGTAATTGTAAGATAACCCTATCGATATTCGGATTCGGACATGAGGACATGATTGAGGAAATGTATAGAGAAAAGTTTGTGCATTATATTGTGAACGCACAAAATTCTTGCAATCAACTCTATCTGCGATTTTTCCACGATTATAGACATCTCATGAAATTGAGGTTCACAGTTACAAGTGGCGTCATTGACGAACAAAACATTTGAAATGTTATCTGAAATTCAATGAGTGTTTTTTTTTATGAGTAATCGCCTTATTATGAAATACTTTTATAAAGGTTGAACGAAACTCGACTTTAGATCCTCACCTTATTACTTGACTGTCGTAGGTTATTCCTGGAAATTGTATACGTATGTACTTGTACTCCGTTCTGTTTGACATATATTGATAATAAGTCTTAAGAGTGTATCCATTGCATAGTATGTGTACCATCAGCAGGTTAACAGTAAATATTTTTTTTTAATTTTAAATGACTAATCAATTACCAAGAAAACGTGCCCTACACATTTATTTCTCGCGATAAGATATACAATCATTGCCATTTGCGTTTATTGGCCTTTATGGAATGCGAAACTTTCTGCACTCAAACTTGCAACGCAAATAGTGAAATAATAATAATGTGTAACTAACGAACAAAAATTCAATTCACGATCTGCGTCAGGCGTTAGTCTTTGCGTGATTTTATAATTGTGACTTTTCTTATACGACTTAATTTAAGTATTACGCAAAATTCAATGAATATGAAGACGCTTATGTCATTAGGACAATTATTATGAGGTAAAAAATAAGCGCCGGCTTATATCGTTTTCGATTGGTAATCCAGAACCGTCCGGAAGCAATCCGAACGCTTCTGAAAGCGTTCGATTGGCACTCAACTGACAGTTCTTCTACTGAAAAGAAGAGAAATTTGCTTCTGGATTTGAATTCAGAATCGCGGAGAGTTCTTCCGGACGCTTCTGGATTACCAATCGAAAACGACATTAGTGATAATTTAACACGCTTTGTGATGTACCTCTGTACCTCAAGACTGCCGAAAGTGCTAATATTTACAACCTCTCGTACTGTCATTGAGAAATCTAAATTTTAATGAAATGGGTATAGATACGGCCGCATTGACTGGTTAGGAAGCGCATACTGCAGTGATTATTTAGTCTACTCGTTCAATGACACCAGACTTTGAAAGTGCGCGTAATGTCAGCTAATGCTTGCCGCTGCAGTAACTGGTTAGAACCAAATATCTTCCACTTGTATGACATTATGGAAAGAGAGAAAAAATCAATTCGTCAACATTGCTCATCATTGACAAGGTCTCCGTTGTCATTTACAACGAAATAAGGACACTACGATGAGATGATGCCGGCCTCCGAACTAAGTCCCAAATGAAACTGACTCCCACTAGCCAAAAATATGCAGTAGGATTCAGTTTATAAGTTTGGGAGGTAGTTCAGTTGGGAGGTAGTTCAGTTGGGACGTAGTTCATTGGTATACCCCGCTGCAACAGGTCACTGTTGGATTTGGAGTAGGAGCGTGGTTGGATATATGGGCAATTTCTTTGAATTACGATGAGCCTCCGAAAATCAGGTCCTTCAAACAACAGATAGACTCGGAACATAAAAGGACTACGGCTAATCACGGATTTATTGTCAAAAATGAGCTCGGGGACTTCAATCAATCCTAAAGTCGAAAAGAAAACGACTTCTTTGGGTTAGTTAGTATACACAATGACAAAAAGCCTCCACGAAACAACATACAACGGCTGCCAAATAATCAATTTTGCAGCAGCTCATAATCTTTTTGCATTCACCTGTAAGAAAGCAGAAATAATGCCGAAACCAAACGCATAGGCTATCAGTAGATTCAGCGAAAGAGACCGTGGTATGATGATGAATGTGTTTACTGGAAAAAGGTTAGAGAAAATGCAAATGTAAAGACATTGAAACTCAAGTCAACGAGCCATTATTTCAGAATAAGGAAATAGAAGGAAGAGGTCCTACACAGGCTCCCAACTCCATGGCATTGAAGAGTCTCATGGTGTAAGTAATATTAGGAGATTTTATGAAAAAAACAATACAAATTTGTCACCAAAGCACAGGGAATAGTTGATGTGTATAAGCAGCATTTTCAGAAGCTGCTAAATCGACATCAAAAGAGAAGCAAGTGAAGAACAAGCTCCACCGTCGTCTTAGAAGATGATAGCTTAGCTAAAGCTCAAGAACGGCAAGGTCGCTGGCCTCGAAGGTTCACCAGCGGAGCTATAGCAAATTAATCAAGTATGAGTGGAAGAAAGTATTCCCCTATTCATGCTTCTCACTACCTCAATTGGTTCGTTGTTGGCTGATAGTGAAGAGAATTTATTTCGATGAAAAATCTGGACAGATATCGCCTTTCCTTAGGACGCATTTATAACTACACAGTCCGTTATCATATCATAATACCAGTTCGAGAAGGCGTGAATATTGAAGCTGTATTGTAGCTGGAGTCCAGATTGCCAAAACTCGTCAACTGCATTACCCCGGTCACATTAGGTATATTTTGTGAAGAGGATCTTTGAATCATATTCCACAGGTCCATGACGACAAAGAAGGTTGAGATTCCGGTTGTATTTTCATTAAAAAAAAGAGATCAACCTTGTGCCAAAACAGGCTAGGGGGTATTTTTCCATGGTAAGGGGTAACCTAACCAATTCGCTGTACTATATCTACAAGAGTGTCAGCTCTCTAATAATAACGATTTCGCTGTTAGGTACACATATCACTCTAAATGAACTTACTGAATGCAATTGTGAAATTCCCAAGAACCAGGCTCCATTTCTACTGAATTATAACTAAGTTCTCTTCGAGCCAAGACGGCTCATCCGTCTGGACATTATGCTCGTTCATACAACCGCGGCGGTGGCAGAATGGCTGATGGCAGCGCGCTCCTACACACACCAAAGACCAAACAATGCTTTCCTCACCCTATACACATGTATTCATTAAAAGAAGCCTAAACGCTGTGCTCGCCGTCTCTGCGTCTGGGTTGTTTTCTACTGAAGATGGAATAGAGTGCTGGCAGGCACTGGCACTGGCATCCTCCTCTAATCGCATGTGGTCATCGATACTCATCTCCTCTGCATGTTCACTTGCACTGTCAGGTAGTTATCCGAATCCGAGTCACAATGTTCAACTCATTCTATTCTATTCACGGTGCTACAATGTCCGCCACAACTAACAGCCATGACTGCAATTCTTGATTCTAGAGCTAGCCCGATCGAACGATGTATGTGCGATGTGCCCCAGCCGGGACGACGGGAGTGCATACGTTATGGACATGGGCTTCGCTGCATTCATGTCGGTGCCGGTGATGATGGTAGTGGTGGTGGTGTGGTGGCGGACGACGACGACGACGAAGACGACGGGTATGCCATGTCCACCTCCTCCTCCACCATACCGAGCATCTAACCGTCTCCACGATAATTCCGATGTTAGCTCATTCATTTGGTTTCCTTTCTAAGCACTGTGTGTTGCGTTGCCTGGGTTTGGCGCGGCTGGCGGCGGCAACGACAGCAACGGCTGGTTCTGGCACTCACCCAATGTATTATGTGCGGATCAATGCAGCCGTACTCGAGTTCGGGGTATTTATAGAAACTGTAAGGCGATAACTTGTTGAATTTTCTGAGAATCCATAGGCGTCGGGGATTATGATTGGTGGTGAACGTGTACTTCTATACTGCCTGCTTTTGCTTGCCTTCGTCGTCGTGTCGTTCCTCGCCACCGCCATAGTCGTTGGTTTGGTTGCCGTGAATTTGTTGGCCTTTATTTATTTATTTATTTTCATTCTCCTTTGTGGGCTCTTACTTCGTTCGTTTCGGATTCGAATTCGTTCATTAGTGGCGACATACTGTCTGGCGATACTATTGCGTTGTTTTCAACTTCAACGTTTCGTTTCCAATGATAATTATTTCATTTGCTGTAGTTCAGGTTCAGTTCAGGTGGGCTTAGCTTGGGTCTCCTCTCCGGGCGAGTGGACGGTCGCGGTCGGTTCGGTAGGTCATATACCCATACCTGAGCCGAGCCTGGGCTATTGTGTTTTGGGACGGCTATTTGATAATTAATTGAAAAAAAAAAAAAAAAAATTCTTTTGATATAAAAAGGAGCTTGATGGATGGAATTTTTGTACGTGTACCTACATATAGCACATTATGATTTTATTGATTACATATATGTATGAATTCTAGGTTAGGTATACAAGCATTGTATGTACCTACTGAAATGCAATCAATAGGCTCTCATATGCATAGGGTTGAAAAGAGGACATACCTATAGATAGATTCCTATACGAGTTCCTACCCTATATAGAAAATTAAGATGATGAACATAAAATAGTAGGTTTTGGTTATCGATTTAAAGGCAGACTCTGGCGCTTAGAGTGAGGTTCAGATCAGAATTTAGGAATGTTATTGTCATTATATATAGGTACATATCTACCAGCATTATACAATATATGCACCCTAGGCCTGGCTTCTCACAACCCTTCATTTGTGTGAGTTTCTACAATTTCATGCCGAGTCAGAACGATTGGATTGAAAAGCTTTTTCAGGACAGTCAAACCCTGGTGCACACTTGCGTCTTTTTAACGCGCGGTGCCGCAGCGAGACAAGCTCGAAAATAGTGTTCACAATGCTGAATAATGTTTTCAAACTTCAAGGACAACTGAAAAAATCATACTTTTCCATCATTTAAAGCGTTTTCGGCAAAATTCCAAGCTGAACTTTTGTTGGTTTTCTGTTTTATAAATGATAAGACAGGATTGTAGAATTTTCGTAAAATAACCGAAAATTGTCGGTTGTTAGGACAATGGCACATAATATCTTTTAATATAAGTTTGAGTTTCGGTCAAGTCACAAGTACCTACGATTTAAAATGCTAATTTCGTGTAGTGGGCACATGACACTTTGCATTGAGATTTCCAATTTAAGAACAAATTCTACGTCAGGAAAACAGCAGCATCCCACAAAAAAGAATCAGTCTCTTAATGCTAAGTAAGACCTATGACAAGTTTGTCAAAATTTGGCAATGACAAATTTTATATAATATACCTAACAAATTAAAGCATTTGCCATACTCGTACTAATAGCATTCAAACTGTAGCCGTATTTACAACAGCAGTCGGGTCTGTGGGAAAGGCAATACCACCGGGAGCAATACAAGGCATAACTGCACCAGAAATAAAATCGAAGCTTTTGAAGTACTGTCGCGAAGAACTCAAGGCTCTTGGTACACAGCACAAGGTATCGCTCTGCTGGGTTCCGGGACATAAAGGCATTCCAAGCAATGAGAAAGCAGACGAATTAGCATGACAAGGTTCGTCAGCTGTTTCAGAACAAGCTGATCTTTCTGTGTATATCCCGCATTGCATACTCACCCTTGAAGCAGGGAGAAAAGCCACAAGAGTGGTGAACGTTAGATGGGCCACCTTAAATATTTGTATAATACCGCAAGAAGGATGTGCCTGTTCTTGAATGAATCCAGAACCGAGAGTATAATACGGAAGGATAGGAAATCCCTGTCCACCCTCGTAGGAGTCATAACGGGGCACCACATGAAGAAAATGGGCTTAACGGTAGAAGAACTTTGTAAAGAGGCTGCGGTAATGAGGGAGCTCTTGAGGACAAAACCCACTTCCTATGTCACTGCCCAGGTCTCCAACACACACACCAGGTATAAATTCCTAGGGAGTCACTTCTTCAACGACCTAGGCCCTTATTGTGATTGTCGATCAGCGATCGTCACGACAATTGTCGATTGATTTTAGCTATTCGTACGCACAAATTCACTTCCAAGAGAAAGCATCGACCAGACATATGTAATCGACTACAAGCGACTGTCAAATCGACAAATAGCAATCGCAATCGACAATCAAAGTTGTCTATCGATCGACAGTTGTCGATGAACGATCAACTATCGACACTCGCAATAGGGGCCCTAGACGAGCTTTCCAGCACTTTAATAGAAGATAATGAACCTCGTCAAATCATCAGGATGGTTTGTATGTAAGTAATTTGAATACAGGGTTATAATGGATAAGGGATAACCTCTTTCCCTCAGGGACATCACAATGGGTCAGACCTGAGTGTGGCACGGAGTACTTGTCGCTAGCCCACAAAACTAACCTAACCTAACAATTATGTCACCTCTCAAAATATTATGAAATGAAAAAAGTCCGACAAATTTTGTAGAATTGTCACCTGTCAATGTTTATGAAATAGGGCTCTGGTGAAACCTAAGTAGATAAGCTACTTGTCGTTTCGAAAAGATTGACTTACGGCGGCAGCAGTCGTTTGTGTCCGAACTATAAAATCTCAGTATTGTATCTGTATGGCCTTTTTGTGATTGGACCTCGCAAAAGTGTTTAGCAGCCTGATTATAGTCCATTTGCTAATTGGAGATCGATTTTGAAACAGATATCTATGCCAATCTGCTATCATGAAGCTTGAACTTAATCAAAGCTAATTAATTGGTTTTGGTTTAAACTCTAATCTATAAGCCCCAGTTTCACACTGAAAGTTTAAACTAAAGTTCAACTTAACCTGAACGTGAGTTTAAATTTGAAGTTCAACTCGTCCGGTTTCACAATATAATCTAAACTTCAGTTCAATTGAACTCAGTTCAACTAAATTTAATGAATGAATTTGATAGTATTGTACAGTACTTAGCTTTTATACGACTTTTCTAAAATCGTTCCTTGTCTTTGCTTTCAAAGAATACGAAAAATAACGTCAAATATTTGTGTTTTTGACAATCGGCTGATCTGAGGTTTAAACGGCAGATTACTGTAGTTTAACTTAAACTATAGAATGAACTCTGTTCAAGGTTTAAACGAAATTCTGAAACAGAATTAATTGTTGAACTAAAGTTTAAACTAAAAGTGTAGTTTAAACTCCTACTGTGAAACTGGGGGTAAGTATGGGTAATTCAGTGCCCAAATCTAATAGTAGTGCCGTCAACGAAAAAAACAAAATACACTTACCCATTCCACCATATCTTTTTCAGCAGTCTAACCAGTCTAGAAAAATCCTTTTCGACCTCATCTCCAAAAATATCGGAGTATATCAAGGTTCTTTCTGAATCTTGACGACACCGTTGTCGAAGTAATATATTATATAGGTAGGCTCAAGTCTCCCAACCCTCAACCCTTTCCCCCTACTTCATCCTTCTGAGGGTTCCAGTTCAAGTTAGACTTTTGTGACTCATTCAGCCTGTAACTTCGCAGAGAGTATTATAGAATTGCTATTATTTCCCTGCTCATTACTCGAGCTTATAAGTGTAGCAATAAGTGGAATCTGAATGGACAAGACCAGTAGCAGTGGGTCTGGCTACCACGGGTTAAGATGAGCCCAATTAATCTGCGTGTGAGATAGGCAACGAAACGTTCCATTGTCTGTTTGACACCAACCGAAGGCTGTCATTATGCATACAATACCCAACCACCAACTAGTGCGTTCAAATATAGTTTTCAAGTCCATAATATACAGTTCGTCAATTCGTCATACGATAGTCTAGTCCAGTGAAAGGGCCTTAGAAACGCATTACATTAGGTACAACCTGCCTTAATCAGTACACTCAGAGAAAAATCGCAAGCTAAAATCAAGTATGCTCAAGCTTGATTTTAGATTTTTTCATTCTTACGTGCTAAATCTTAATATGACACCAATTGTTCTTGAAATAAGCCGAAACAATCTTAAAAGAGGACATTGAAACACAAATGAGCTCTTGAGTTAGTGTTTTTGTTCTTGAAATAAGCCGAAACAATCTTATTTCAAGCTTGTTCATGATTGAAACAAGCGCAACAATACTTAAACTGCATGCGCATGTACTTTATTTTGATTTCTATTCGTTCCTAAAATTCACACTCACTTACTGAGTGAATTCTCATAAGGCAACATTGAGAATTTAATATTATTACCTATGATATCTACTGATGTGAAATGTGAATGAATGATGTGATGATATATTATAAGATGGTAGGTAATTAAGATCTTAGGTTTAGATCTTGAATACCCAAAATTCATTTTTTTCAGGCATCGCATAATGTAAGAACCACATTCTTAAATCAATCCCGAAACAGGATTGAAGTAAGATTTTTTGGTCTTGTTTTAAGAATTTTCGAGCTTAAATCAATCCCGAAACAGGATTGAAGTAAGATTTTTTGGTCTTGATTTAAGAATTTTCGAGCTTAAATCAATCCCGAAACAGGATTGAAGTAAGATTTTTTGGTCTTGAAAAAACGAGCTCAAAATAAGATTTTCGTACTTGAAATAAGATTTTCCGAGATTACCATACTTTCGTCAACGAACGAGCTTGATCTGACACTGATATTCTTGATTTTAGCTCGTTTTTCCTCTGAGTGTAGGTATTCAAAAAACACCCTACATCTTAAGACCAGTCAGCTCAGTGTAGAAACTCAGTCAAAAATATGTTCTGAATCAGCACATGAAAAACAAAATTCATAAAATCTGTCTATCTATTGCATTTGCTAAAAAGTAATAAAATCATAAATGGGCAAAACTTTTCCTAAAATTGAGGTAAACTTGCGTCAACAGTATTTATCAACTAAAACGTTTTTTTAACTTCGACACTCGTTCTCATTTTTTTTGCAAACTTGGCGGTTGGCGCATTATAGAAACACCACGTGGTCACATTTCAAATATTCTCAGAATAGGTTATTTTATGGGTACTAAAACAGGTATGTATTTCTCGTAAATTCCATTATACATAATCATGTTTGCCATCAGTTTGTTGAAACAGACGTCTCTGTATTGACCATCAAAGCCCGATAACACCGACAGATAGTTGCATTAGCTTATCGACATTGTTTTCATCACCATCACAGTGAAGAAAGCCTTTTGTTTTTTTTTTCTTCTAGACTAGAAAATCAAAAATTTATAATGAATTGGAAATGTGGTAAGAAAAATAACAAGAAACCAAATTCGCTGAATCACCAAGCATCGTTATGAGTCGGCGGGCACGTCGGGCACGTGCATCCAGGATGTTTACAGAATGCCAGCATATAGGGGGAGCAGAATTCTCTTCTTGATTCATCTGTCAGATATCATAACGTGATCTTGTTTGTGGTGTGTCGGCACCGCCTATATTTCAGAGCTGTTGTGTAGCTATAGTTGGCTTATTTCATCATCTAGCTGTGTAGTTGCAGATTAGATAGCGATATGTGGTTATAATTTTTGCAAACGTTCTTTTTGTATTTTTCTGTGCGCGCTTTCGACATTTTGAAAATTCTATATATAAAAATGTTTTACTGCAAACGATAACTTAACAAATTATTGTACGTTTGAACTTTTCTATTACGAGTGCGATAAGCACAGTAATGATGGAATTTAAAATCGTTATCATCTATAATAGCAGAAAGAAAGAGTCTAGAAACTAAGCAGCAAAAAAAAAAAAAACCCTTTCCTTCGTTATTGGCGGAGAATGACGTCAGCTTCTTTAAAGACACACACATTCGCTATCAATATGCTTTGTTAGAAGTATCTTTGAAGTGCGAATTGGAGCAATGACATGGGTGTTGCTGGTCACGTACTTTTTTTTTTTTTTACTGTACGCTTCATAAGTGATCACACGTCTTATATAGATCGGAAGAATACGGCATCTAAAATAATAATAATTAATAATTAATTATCTGGAAAATACTAACTAATGGCAGTTGAAGCCGTATCGCCTTATCTTTACCAGTTATGTGCTATTTTTCGTATTGCGGGAATGCATTGTTTTTGTATGTGGAGTGTATACAGTACAGGGTGTAGATATTCCATTCGACAACCAACTACTGGCAAACATTTATGGAATAACTCCTTGCTAGAAGGTGGAGATAACTCTCAGCCTTATTATTATCCTTTGATTGCCCACAGAGAGATATTCCATTCGACATTTGACCTAGCTGCGAGATTCGTTCATATACGAGGGGTGTTCGATGGTTCAATAATATATAGGAAACATTATGCGGTTTTTGTCAACAACATCCAAGACATTTGTCAACCAGAATCCGTCAAAATCCATACATTGAACAAATCTCGAATTCCGCCCTAACGTAATGTGACACCGTGCCAGTGTGCTACTACGCTCTCATCTTTAGGCGTTAAAAAAGGCAGGGCGTAGAGTCCGATGTAAGCACCATCCATGATGAAAAAAAATGGCAATTTGAGCCTGAAAACACCCCGAGATTGTATACGGAATTATCAAACGACCTTCGTAAATTCACCTTTTTGACCTTTGCTGACTTATTTTTTTAACATAAAGAAATGTTGTGTCGAATGGAAGGGACCTAAATGGTATTCCCAGCAGGGGCGGGCTAAGAGGCAGTGGCACAAGCTTACACCCCTTAAAAAATTTATGAAAAAACACGAACAAAGATTTTATTTAAAGGTGCTTTTAAGCACTGGGGCCAGATTCCGTAAAATGAAAACGATCCAACGATATCGTTTCGACAATAGCAGTCTCTGTCTATTGCCACAGATATGATAGAGACAGGTTTAGTAAAAACGATATCGTTCGATCGTTTTCATTTTACGGAATCTGGGCCCTGAATGTTTCGATTAAATCATTAAAATCTATAATTTTTGTGTGCTCCTTTTCGATTGAAAGTATAGCCAGATTAGTCGCAACCTATTTTGGTCCATTGTTGATCGCAGATAAGTCTTAATTAATTTTAATTTTGAAAAGCTTCGTTCACACGATGCCACTGAGACACAAATTGTTAAATAAATTCTCATCGCCAATGACGGACTCGGTAACGAGTCGGAAAAGTCCCACTTAACAATGAAGCTTAAAAATGAAATTTATTTTTGCAGCTACCATATGACGCCGTATTCGCCCGATTTCCAATATGATACTGTTGTCTGTTAGTGCTGTAAATGTCGAGGTAAGCATAGGAACAACACCACGCAGTTCTTCTTTCGTTCCATACAGTAATATTTTGTTTGCAGAGCTGAGAAAACTGACGCAATGTTTATTCTGACATTCTAACATGGATCTACGTGTTTCCTCTTCCAACGTCAAACCAGCATCCTTTTCGCCTGCCATAATTTGTTGTTCTTCCCCGCCTTTCAATTGAAATTTCTAGCTCAGAACATTAATCTCTTGCGTATATTATGGCCTTTTTCACGGTTTCATCACGATGTTCATGAAGAAAACTCGCGAGCGCCTCAAGTTTTATTACACTTTTTTATAGAGTGAGCCCGGATTTTTGCAAGTATTTCTGTGCTGCATCAACTTCTTCCAAAATATCGCACCAGAATGAAAGATAACATAAAAACGTAAAGTCGCATACAGCAGATAAGAGTATGGTTGCAGCACCTCTTGTATTCGAATTTTCCTTTTAAGGATCACAATTCACAAAGGAGTTCAAGAGTTGAAATTATCTTCACGAAATTTTCCTTCAATGGCTTAACAGCCTCGTGATAAGCGCTCCATCTAGTGTCTTCAAGTCTCTTTACTGACAACCCATACATTTTTTTATGAGAATATCCAAACGATGTGCGTAGATGCTGAGAAAAATGTGTAAAGTCTTTCCACTGTCCCAAAAAACGTTATACTTGAAGGAGTGCTTCCCAATGAGTGAACTCCACAAAGGCTTAAAGAATGGTTTGCACAAGGCGTAAACAAAGCTTTTGGATTAATTTGCTGAATTCATTTTTGAACTCCTCCATGAATACCCGCCATAGTCGCAGTATTATCATACCTATCCCTGAGCCCGGCAAAGGTTAATGTCAAGACAATCTTCGTTGAGTTGCTTTAAAACATCGTCGATAAGTTCTTTTGCAGTCTTTCCAGATGTATTAAAGAACGCTGCCATGAACTAAAGTCTTATGCAAAAAGGTTTAAAACGTAATTCTGGACTTTATTGCACTCAGCTATTTAAAAGATAACCACGAACAGAATAAAACAGAAAATATTTTCCACTGACAGTGGTTTTATTTACTTGTATTTTTATACCCTCCAGAGGAAGGTATATTCACTTTGTCATTACATTTGTAACGCCAAGAAGGATTCACCGGAGACCCTATAAAGTATATATATTCTGAATCGGGATCACATTCAGAATCGATTTAGCCATGTCCGTCTGTCTGTCCGTCTGTCTGTCTGTCTGTCCGTCTGTCTGTCTGTCTGTCCGTCTGTCTGTCTGTCTGTTGAAAACACGATAGCGTCCAAACGAATTGACCTAGGTGAATGAAATTTTGTGGGAGGACTTCTTTTTACCGTCGTCAGATTGGTATTGAAAATGGGCTATGTCGGTCAAGTAGTTCTGGTACCTCCCATACAAAACCACTCATGTGTCTCTCTATCTATTTAAATCACGATAGAGTCAAAACGAATCGACTAAGGCGACTGAAATTTTGTGAGAAATCTTATTTTTACGGTTGTCAGGTTTGTAATAAAAATGGTCCATGTCGGTAAAGTAGTTGTGTTACTTTCCATACAAAGCCAATATTCGACTCATTTATCTCTCTGTCTGTTGGAAACACCTTAACGTCCAAACGAACCGACTTAGATGAATACAATTTTGTGAGAGGACTTCTTTTTATCGTTGTCAGGTTGGTATTCAAAATTGTCTATGTCGGTCAAGTAGTTCTGGTACCTCCCATACGAAAACAATATTAGACACAAGCGTGTACCTGTACAGTGTACAGTACATACAGTGGAGGGTATCAAAGCATCGGCCAGACCGATGATAACACTTTTACTTGTTTTCATATTCACCCACTCCAAATCCTACAGTGCCCGAAAGGCAGCATGCTCCCTTCTGCAAGCCCCTTGCTTGGGGTCGCTGTAGGATTTGGAGTGGGTGCGAGGTTTTTTGTATGTTTTTTCAATTCTCCCCATATATTTGTTTTTTGGATTTTATTTCCACTTCTATTTGGACTTAAATGCACTTTTTAAAATGAAATAAAGCCCAAAACTTGTTTTTTGTTTTATTTGTGTTTTTATTTTATGTAATGTGCAAAATAGTTATTTTCCTGTTACTGATGGCACCCTCTATAAGTCTGGCACCCGAGGCGGAACCACTGATTCCCATAGTCCAAACGGCGGAATTGAGAATAACAATTTTACTCATGGATATTATTGTTAGATGTTGACAAGAGGCAGTGCAGTAGAAAAAACCTTTATTTTAAAGTGTCAACTTCCTAGCAATTTTTTATTCAATGTGCAATTGGAACCGATTTTATTTAAGCAATAGGTCCCAGTGAGCCAAGATAACAAGTTGCTCGAAAATAGCTCTCGAAATTGGGGTGCCCTCCAGATGCAGCAGTTCTACCTTATATGAAATGTACCCCTGATTATATTGAAAAAAATCAGTGAACCAAGTGAATCTACGCGTTATTTATGATCCACCGTCTTCAATTCTTGCCTATAAACGGAACTTTATAAAGCATGTATTGGCTGGAGGGTGGGAAATAAACCCACTTTTTAAAGTGAACTTAGTTCTCTTCTCATGTAAGGTGGGAAATTTAAATGTAGCAAACGAAAGGCAAGTCAAATTAAATCTTTTATAAAAATAATACCTCGCAAAATCTAAAGAATACACAGTCGGGGAAATAATTGCCCATTTCGAAATAAACGAACGATCTGACAAAAATGTGGCTGTCAAATCAATAGATTTGTCAATACAAATAGAGTTGCTGTGTACACGAAACAGTTATTTCAGTTATTATCTGAAATTTGATTTTCACAATTTCGTTTTGGAATTGGAAGTATGTATGACGTACAACTATATAGTGTCACGAGTGTTTTTAACCAAAATTCGTCATCTTCTAATTAACTGGGTAAAGCAAATTGTTTTGTACTAAACAAATGCAAACAAAAAACAAAATTTGTTTCATTCGAATTCCACTATAAAAAATAAAAGTGCATCTATCATGTGCTGCAGAATAGAAAATATTATATCCTTACGAGTTGAATTCAACAGGTCCCGTCCTCGTATTACCCACTGAGATAATTTTGTTCAAATGACACACTTCTTCAAACCATTTGATGGATTTGTAATATATGACTAATTCAACTCATACTATAAATAAAATGATTGATTAAAGTCTGGTTACCACTTATCTATCAAGCCTGTCACCGATGTTCAGGTTCACCGCCATAACAATCATGTTGACGTGTAATTTTGTATGCATAACGTTGTTTTTTTTTTTTTTTTTTTCAATTAAACCTGTTTTCGAACACATTGGATGCAAACGTGTTTTATATTTTTTTTTGTTCAAATATTTATTTAAGCTTTTAACAATTTCCAGGCGTTGTGAAATGACTTTTTGAAGTGATTTATTTATCATTTGGTCTCAGTTAATGCTAATGTCTTCTTTCCGGTCTTCCACGCGCCTAACTTACGTAAGGGACGTTTTGTTTTATTTATTATTAAATCTGATGTATGTATATTGTATATATTATTTTATACTATATTAATGACTAAAAGAAACAATAATGGAACATTAGAAAGGCAATAACATTGATATTTGAGTCTAGGTACCTACTGTAAATGTTACGAACTCCTTAACGAATTTTCTAATAAAATTAAATATGTGCTGAAAATAAATTTGCTAATTGGAAAAGGTATATCTGTATTGTATTTATAGTTGTAATATTAAGGGAAATTATTTTTTGTAATTTGTTGATAATATGTAGATGTACCAACAAACAAGAAATGTGTACTTCCATTGACATTTTAAAAATGAATAGCAACATTAAAATATACAAAAATAATATTGCTTCACGTTCATTACCACTGACAAGTTAACTACATACAAGTATGTATACTGTACATATTACCTACTAAGATTTAAAATTAGAAACAACATTTTCGAAATTGAGCTAAAATCAGTTTATTTTGAAAAACGTAAAATTGCTTCTGCAGTATTTTCATGACTCGAATGCAATAAATTCGATTGCGTTTGCTGCAGTGGCGCTATGCATTGATTGATGATCATTCGACGATTATTCATTAATACATAATATCGACATTCATATGAGGATTAACTCTAATCATTAATAAGTGTTTTTCTTTCTTTAGTTCGAAAATCATTCGAAAGTGTTTTTCTAATCGAACTTGAATTGACACTGATTTTGATACGAATAAAAATATGCACATACTACCAAATCCATATTTGCAACTTTCGGATTTATGAGAATTGTGAAAAAAACTAATTACAGATTAAGTAACTTAAATTAAATATTATTGACAATCGTTTCAACAATTTCATGAAAACATTAAAATTGATAATGGACTTAGTACGACTTTTGTTGAAGATGAAGAGTTTGCTAACGAAGAAAGAAACGAAAGAAGAATTTAAGGTGATAAATCAAATATAATGAAGCTTAGCGATAAGAGGTGAAGTAACTTTCAAAGTAAAGAATAAAGTAATTCATAATAAATAAATAAATTCTTTATTTTTCAATAGCTTTGTTCAAAATTATCGGTTTCAAAAGATGCTTTCATGTACCTATGTCTTGAACAGCATACGCGATAAGCTTAGCACACCGCAATGAAATCAACCTCCATTTCGATAGTCATCAAGTTAGGAGCAACGTTTCCCAATAATATAACTTTCGAATCGAAATACAGAGTAGGGTGCCTGAGCTGTAAACAAAAGTTTGTGTTTCTTTTTTAGCCTCGCAATCTATTAAGGAAGAATGTCGGAATGACGAATGAATTTTTCAAGACGTTTCTTTACTGCACCAGCTGCAGCTCCAGTTATAGGGACAAGTATCTGACAGAAGAATGGAGATATACGTATGCTAATAAGGTTTATCCAATACACGAATTTTACATTTTGCTACCTATCATACATTTCAATTATTCGTGTTGATAAAGAATAAATATCGTATTCATAAAAGTGGCAAGCATCCGTTAACCGTATATAGGGGAAAATAAAAGTCAGACTTCTTAAGAGATCATCGCAAACTCAAAGTCGTATAGGGGTTCATCTTTACAGAATGTAGTGAACATTTCTACAGTATATGCGACACCGTCTTTGCAAAGTCAAATCGTATGTATAGTATACCTGTAGTAGGTAGACGCATCATCTTAAGGTTATGTCAGTTACCATAATGTTCTGTATCACTATGAGCCACTTAATTGTTCATATATGTTTTTGTTTCGTACTTAAAACTACTCGCTTGCTATAGAGCATGATGAAATTTTAGCACTCATTTTGGGTTGCCTAAATTTATCCAATTTTTTGTCTGATTTTCGTTTGCGATGTTCAGTCGTGGCCCAATTTTCGGTCAAGCTATATTCAGAGACGAATAAATCTCAAGTCAGATCCTTGGTTCGTAAAAATCTCATCTTTCTGTGAAGTTATAATGTCTGCGCAGACGTACTTAGAGCATCAGGCTCCCTAAACCAGGGGACTATGATAACAATGCGCAATCACCCATTTCCTCAAACAATAGTGTCAATAGTTTAAGTAGGTATACAATATACATACAACTAAATCTTTAAAAAATCAAACCACAATCCTTTTCAATTTTTCGATCTCTGGGTCCACTCTTATCCAAATCAATTTCGTATGCCAGCTCATTATGACCAACACATTTGTTGAGTTTTTGTACAGACACCATAACGACTCTGATGTGTTGATAACTGCTCCGCATGATTGTCTTGGTTTACTTAGTACTTCTGATTAGGTACCTCAAACCTCCTCCTGTTCTTATATGCATTAAGGATCCATCCGTAAAGTTCGTGATTTATCACTTATAAATGGAATCAGTGATGGGTCTACCCCGATATCTCGAAAAAAAAAAAAATCTCGAAAGTAAAAATCTCGAATATAAAAATCTCGAAAAAAAAAAATCTATAGAAAGCATAATCTCGAATGACAAAAATCTCGGAAAAAAAATCTCGATACGTATGGGGGGGCATGCTGCCCCCCCTGCTTGGGTTTACTATTTGGATATGGGGTGGGTGCAAAGAAAAAATCTCGAATTTACTTTTTGTTTTCGAGATTTTTGTACTTTCTAGATTTTGACCCATTCGAGATTTTTGCATTCGAGATTTATCAAATTCATTTTCGAGATTTTGACCATTCTAGATTTTAGTCGTTCTAGTTAACGTCATGATCCCATCAGTGATACATTTAGATAATATTGCACAGAAACGCCCGGCGCTGCTCAGTTGTTACTGTGCTGAACAACTGAACATAGTCTGACAAACATTCAAGTGAAAGCTGCTTAATTCTTAATTCTTATCGGTTTCGGATAAGGTATGAAATTGTAGGTCCCTTTCATTCGTCCCAAAATCAAAAAGTCCTTTAATACCTGTTGCGCCAAATATTTATACATATTTTTTTTTTATTTTTACACTCAGAGGAAAAACGAGCTAAAATCAAGAATATCAGTGTCAGATCAAGCTCGTTCGTTGACGAAAGTATGGTAATCTCGGAAAATCTTATTTCAAGTACGAAAATCTTATTTTGAGCTCGTTTTTTCAAGACCAAAAAATCTTACTTCAATCCTGTTTCGGGATTGATTTAAGAATGTGGTTCTTACATTATGCGATGTCTGAAAAAAATGTATTTTGGGTATTCAAGATCTAAACCTAAGATCTTAATTACCTACCATCTTATAATATATCATCACATCATTCATTCACATTTCACATCAGTAGATATCATAGGTAATAATATTAAATTTTCAATGTTGCCTTATGAGAATTCACTCAGTAAGTGAGTGTGAATTTTAGGAACGAATAGAAATCAAAATAAAGTACATGCGCATGCAGTTTAAGTATTGTTGCGCTTGTTTCAATCATGAACAAGCTTGAAATAAGATTGTTTCGGCTTATTTCAAGAACAGTTGGTGTCATATTAAGATTTAGCACGTAAGAATGAAAAAATCTAAAATCAAGCTTGAGCATACTTGATTTGAGCTTGCGATCAAGTTGTCATTTCCCCACTTCAAGATTCTGTTCAGATCATAATTTTTTTTTCTGATAGTCAACCACAACTATTAGTATTGTTTTCAAAATATGTATTGGTGACGTTATAGACTGACCGTTCTAAACCTTTGTATCCGAGCAGAAGGTACACTATTCAATCCTGTGGGTGTGAAAGGGGAAACACCACTATTCATTCTCTTCGCCGCTCGTTCTTTCGAAAACAAGGACTGGACTTATTCGACTTGTAGCTCCCCGAAAAGTGCACTTTCATCGGGATCTCTGTAGTCTGTTCTTCAGTCTCAGCCATTTCCCGGTACGATCTGGAACGAATGCAACATTTGGGAAAAGCCAATCCTTGAGACTAGCCTACAGACCTCTGAAACACTCCTCTTTCTTTAACATAAGTTTGTCTATGACTGCCTATTTCGGAGTCACAGAATTACCTCGACATTTTCGTCCATCCAGTTCGTTATCCTTCCCAAATTGTGTTAACATCGTTATGCTGCAACTGCATGGGGCAAACGGACCCTAGCTACCTACATTTTTATTTCGATATAAAGACATTTCAGAAATTCCCGTGCGTTACCCATTTTATTAGGAATTCTTTTCAAATAGGGCATTCACGTATCAATCCATTTAATTAAACCCATTATGCCCACTTCAATTCACAACTTGCCGAGATACTAATTTTGTATGTTAATTTTACGTAATACGCTTTAATAGAACAATTTTATAGACCACATGGTATCGAGCGATATTTTTTTGTTTTATGTTTATGATTCATTCGATAAACTAAATCGACTAAACAACAAACAAAACATGAAAAAAAAAATATATATAAACGACAGGCCAGTCCACCAAATATTCCAGCAGACAGGTTGGAGTCGGTCGGTTCGGTCTTCGGTGTAGAGTGCCCATTCCCGGGTACGTTGGAAACACATACGAAAAGGAAAACATACCTACACATTCTATCGAATGTGGATGGATGGATGGATGGATGTATCTGTTCTGTATATGTCTCTGCGGAGCGGCTATACGGATTTCTTAAAAGGGTACAGTTTCAAGTTCTTTCATTCTCGAACCGTTGTTCAGCGCCTTCTTTTTTGTGTCTTCCTTCTTTGACTGCTTAATTTTTTTTTCCATAGTGCTTTATAAAGAATGAAAATGTTTACAAAAAGAGAAAAAGGAAAACAAAAAAAAAATAAATTCTTCTAAACTCCAGTTTCGTCCGGAACCGAAGCAAGTTCTCTCGGCATGGCACATTGGTTTGAAGATGTGATTCCTCCTCTTATGGCAACCACAAGAGCCCCCTGGGGTCTATTGGAACATTTTTTTGTTGTTGTCTTACATGCGTGGTCGAAATATATATATCTATATGATAGCCTATATACAGTGAGCTGGTATAATTTGTTTTGGAACCACAACGTTTTTATTTTGTTTTGCTTTCTTCGTTTTCCCGCTTTCGGCGGGCTGCTGGCTCTGCCATGGACGACGACGCCGCTGCTGCTGCCGTCGTCGTCGTCGAGATCACTTGAGAATTCTTTTTAGGATCTGGTTATTTTCCGTAGATCCATGATCGTGTTGTTTATCTGTCGAATGCCTTACCCATGCCAACTCCATATAAAGTCAAACATAGAACGTACATTATACATGTATATGTATGCAGTATGCGGCATGCATGGTGCGGCTTCGGACCGCCAGAAAACGCACACCACCAGACCGGACTGGCGACGCTATGTCTCGAATGACGATCTCAAATACCGTGCGCTCTGGGTTTGGGAGTGCAAGTGGATGCTTCCTTTCCTTTATTTTAGTTTTTTTTTTATTTTTATTATTTTTTTTAAATAAGAGAGCCTAAGAAAATGAATCAAAAAAGGCACGGATTTGAGACTTGAGATTGAGAGTCAAAAAAGAAAAAAAAAGTGAGTTATCGGGTGCTAAAACTGAACCTTTTTACTACGCGGTGGCAGCGATAGGACGATATGCATTTTTTTTCGATTCAGGTTTCGCATCTCAAGATAGTCAATGGTTGGACATTTGAGCTGAATGCATGTGGTTTTGGGATTTTGCTTGCGTCCTATCAAGTGGATAGTGGCATCGTGTGATGAATTTTAGAAAACCAACTGCAGTTAGGTAGGTATGCTATGTGGTTCCTAGTCAGTCAAATACGACGTAGGTATACAAAATTACAAATTCCAAAACCTTGGCGTAAGAACATCTACTTCCTACTATATTTCGAAACTACGTACAAACAAATCTAACAAATTTAAGACCAAATGTAGGTGCAAATCAAAAAAAAATTAGAATTTATTTTCACACAGGAAAGGCGAACAGAATCTGATAAGTTTTGCACCTAATTTGTCGTAAGTTGTAGTCCTCTGGAAAGAGGTTTTCAGGATGCTAGTTACAAAGTTTGCTTTCCTCGCATTAGTTGCGTCATCTCAAAATGTGACGCATGTCGAGGAATAACAAAGTTCCTCAGAATATATGCCTATAGAAGAGTAGAAGGCTTGCATTAGGTCCCACGGCTCCAGTGAAATAGTATTCTCTGCAACAACTAGGTAAATAAGTTAATTATATCTGCCATTATTGCTGAGTTATTTGTAATTATAGATCACTGTTATGAGAATGATTAAATTTTTAAAAGTTTTGTTCCATGTATGTTGCAATACTGTTCACTATATAGAACCTATTATCTTCTTTTTGGCAGTCGACAGGGTGTAGAATTTATAGTTACATAGAATCTTTGCTTGTGATTGTGACTGGATCAGCATAAATTTGACACCTGCGAGTCACTGCATTATGCCACCATCATTGGCATTTTACAAAAAAAAAAAAAACTGGTAGGACAATTGAATTGAATTCGAGTGACATAAATACCCAGTGGCAGTATTTTTATTCGAAAAAAGCAGTATAGGTAATGCATTACCAATCCACCAATTTACATGCGTTTTTCATGTTTATCAGGGTTATTTATTAACCATCAGTGTTTGTATTTTGTGTCGCAAATACGACAATAAAAGAAGAAAAAAATTCGCTTAGATTCCGCTTTCTTTCACTAGTAGTAGAACTACTCATTGCCGCTTAAAAGGCATAGAAAAAACGCAGTACGCGGTAATGTAGACACCTCTTAAACTGTTTATCAAATTAATTATATCTTAAGAATTACAGAATATTTAAGGTGAGATTTTAAAATGATTAATAATAAGGCCCAAAGTCCTGAAGCTTTTCAATTGCCTACCGTTAAACATGCTCGGAGGCGCACTCTCAAAGAAGTTATTGTTCTCAAAAATCCCAAAATAATATGCTTGTGCTTGCTGAACATAACCGCCTTGAATGGGGCAAGTGGGATTAAGCTAGTTTTTAAATTGCTGGTCGTTTGCGTATCGAGTCCAAGAACGCTGATGAGTGCTGACTTATTCGAATTCGATATCGAACTAATATCAATTTCGCAATTTTGGGACTTAGTTTAAACATTTAGGGCAAGTGTAGTTGCAACAGTACCACTACTGCTGAAATTTATAAGTGTACCTACTTTTAAAGGCAGCAAAAAAAAGTAAAAGAAGTAAATGTTCTGGTTTGAAATTGATAAAATTTTTTTCGCGTTAACAGTTTGAAATTCATCCTTTCAGAAAGATTTTGATTTCGATTTTGAAAATGAAATTTGTTTATTGATTGTCATTTCGACAGCAATACTAGGATGCCAACTTTTCAACGGTAAAACCTACTGCTTACAAGAGTGACTGGGGACAGTTTTATTGCACATTTTCTTACTTTTCTTTGCTGAGATAGATGTTTAATAAAGTAGGCCTATTGTTTATATAAACTGTTAGGCAATTTACAAAGATACTAGCGAACCCCCTGCACAATTCGTAGTGCAAAATAGAAAAATTAAAGAAAAAAAAAACATTTTCAATTTCAAATTCATTCAAATCAGTGGCAAACAGTTTTTATTGTAATGCTCTGTGATACACATTTTTGCATTCTTCTATTCTTGTCTATCAGGATATGGATAGTGCATATCAATGATCCAAATTTTACAAACTTTGGCTCCCATGACTGTCGAAGAATAGCGCCACACCCCTTTATCCAATTTTAACCAATCTTCACAAGAATACTCCTGGGCCAATGCCTAAGATTGTATATAATTTTGAACTCAATCGATTTGGTGGTTTTCGAGATATAAGATTTTGAATGCATTTTTTGTATGGAAGGTGCCACGCCCCTATAACTCATGAACCAATACACATACAAAGGCCGTATATACTTATAAACCATGGTATTGACATCACCTTTCATGGCCCCTTTGTAAAATTTTGACGAAACTTCACAGAAACTTCTTTGAGCCAATAACAAAGATTTTCTCAAATTTTGTAACTTCTCATAACGCTATCGAAGTTTTAACCCCCAACAGGCTATTTTCTTGATGAATTTTTGACGATTTGCGATTATTGTGGAAACTGAACTGGATACGCTTTCAATTTCTTAATTTTTGTTTCGGTTTTAGAGGTCTATTCTAATATCGTCTGACAAATTAAATTTTTTTTGTCGATGCGGGGCTATACATGTTAAATATGTAACATGTTCGGCATGCGTCATTACAGACTTTTTGTTTCCTGAGTGGGGAAGCGAGGAGTAACAACGATTCTCGCTTGTTTGGGATTGACCCTGACAATTTCTGTTGGGAAATTATGTCGAATTTCAGTCTCTGAATTATTGTTTGAGAGAATTACATTAACAACAACTCGTAGACACAGTCACTTTTGGTAGGAATGATAGCTATTTCGAACTACACCACTAATTCATCATCAGACTCCTTTAAGTGATTGTTTGAATAGTTTTGAATTCTGACAGTCAATTCTCCGTATATATCCACTTGGGAAGACATTTCTGTTTTCCCCTGTCAGGAAGTGAACTTGCACCTCGATTTTTCTCAATTGACCAAGTGACTACCACTTGCGCTAATTGAGCGACGAATACAAGCCCGCCAACTGGTGATTAGAACGGAGGAGAAGACCAACCTCTGTGCGTTGTTGTTGCTACGAGGTGATTTTGTTTATTGTCGTTCTCTCGGTTTTCTTCACCTCTTCCTCTCTTTTTTTCCCGCAAGCTGTGAGATTTTCAACAGATTCATACGAGTAGAGAGGTATTATTGGGAAGAATTCGTTGGCTAATACCCAGGCCATGGTTTTTTTTAACTGAGTGGGGAAGCGAGGAGTAACAACGATTCTCGCTTGTTTGGGATTGACCCTGACAATTTCTGTTGGGAAATTATGTCGAATTTCAGTCTCTGGAGAATTGACTGTCAGAATTCAAAACTATTCAAACAATCACTTAAAGGAGTCTGATGATGAATTAGTGGTGTAGTTCGAAATAGCTATCATTCCTACCAAAAGTGACTGTGTCTACGAGTTGTTGTTAATGTAATTCTCTCAAACAATAATTCAGAGACTTTTTGTTTCCCCATAACTAGAGTGTTTTGACGTGGTTGATTAGTCAAGACATCTATATTGACTTTATCCTATTCCTATAACACCCAACCTAAGAAAGTAATATACACATAAGCTCTTTTTATAGTCCTCAGAGCTCATTAAAAATACTCGGCTGTTATTCAACCTGAATTATAAAAACGTTTCTTTTACAGACAATATTTGCATTCTGATTTATTACAAAGTGAATTACATAATTATGAACCTTGTGATTTGCTAAATTCACAGCAAACGAAATTGCGCTTTCACATAAAACCCTTCCCATACAATATCGGATAATGTAGGTCTCGTTCAGTTTAAAAAAGCACTTGTGGCACGGCAAAAATAAAGTAAGAACGCTGCGTTCAGAGAACGGTGCCGGTGTCCTTGGGTTAGATTCAGTGGACAAATTTGGAGTCAATTCATATGAAACCGACAAATTGTGTACGACCGAGCGAACGATAATACTTCCAAGTTTTAACAGTCCATTCACATGATCACTTTTTTTGGTCGCAGAAGTTCGAGAATTTCAGGAAAATGCTAGCAATTTCTAATTTGAGTTTGTGGAACGCGTTTTAATGTTGTGAATAAACTTTGACAATTCGTGGCAAACACTTTGGAACCCAAGCGTTTAGCCTTTCAAATTCTATTTACTTTGCTTACAAATATGTGACTTACGAGTATGGTATAGGTATTAGTGGAAACTTCCGACAACATTTTGCTTATCGCCGCCATAAGCAGAACACTCTCAGTCTTTGCCGAATTTTTACTAAGGTATAGGTATAGGTATACGTATAACTGATTCCTTTGTGATCGTTAATATTTCTGTCTATTTCTATTTCATGTCTTTATATAAGTAACAAAAATTCACAACGATTCGCAAGTGATGTGATGAAGTGTTTTAGCCAACGAAATTAATTTAAGTCTCAAAATAAGGAATCACTACATGTTAAGTTTAGTCTTATTGTGAGATTTGCATATAGTTAGGTATATCTACGTTCAGTTTTGGCAAAAGTTATGAAAAGTGTTCCCTGACTAGCTACAAAATTTTAAGAAACGCGACTAATTTAATTTATAGAAGTAATTTTTATTTTATCTCTTAAAAGTTAAATCGCTTTGTCAACAGTTCGCCGAATCTGTAAATGTCGCACGTAAACAAGCAAAAATGCGAATTTTATTGCCAAGAATTCAACTGAATGCATCTGTTGCAGGCAAAGAAGAGGCGTGTATATATAAATAGCCGCACTCCTACTACAACGCGTGCAAAAATAAACTTATTGTTTGTTTTATTTCTTATTTGGCTTGCTACATAACGAATTTCGTTTCTTATTAACAACTATGACTATGACTATGACACTGCTAATGATGTCTTCTTGTTCGGCAGATTTCAGCAACAGCAGAGGAAGTTTACGTTAAGAGTGAATCTGAAAATGTTTGAATTCGGATCCGAAAACGTTTCTGTTTATACGTATTTGTGTGAACACATACCTTCAAGACTTAGTATGTAGAAAAAAGACAACATACGATATACGTATTCTTCGTGCGTAGTGTGCGGTCGCTTAAAATAAGACCATCAGCGCTTAATAAAACCAACAAAAAGCACTGGCTTCGTTTCTAAATATATCGCGCGCATAAACAAATAAAACATCTTAGCCGCCATGCACGGCAGCAAACTGCCAGTCCAAGTTGTTGCATGCCATGTACATGATGCCCACTTTGGTGCAGTGCAGAGCCATTACATGGATCCGCAATGAATGTGCTGCCATGCAAAGTAATAGATTCGCTCGGCAGCAAGTTGAAGTGCAGTTTGTTTTGTATGGTTGCGTTGCGTTACGATGCGACTGTATCGCTATCGAAAGAATTCCCACTCTACGAGAAGGTTCAGTACTCTGGCACAAATTTATAAAACAAATACAAAGCTCACAGTCACATCACAAATGTTATTGATTTATTTTCCAGCTAAACAAAATGCTGAACTCATCACAATCAACTTGGTGCACGATAAGAATACACGCCAAACAGTATACCTACTCGTCCCGTCCGTCGTCGTCGTACTCCGTACTCAACACTCGAACTCGAAGTCGTAGTGTGGCCTGCTTTTTACGTAGATAAAACTGATTCATCCGTGCATTTTGTGCTGAGCAAATAGAACCGAGTGCAGCGATGTGAACGGGAGTAGGCTCTAATTTACTCAACACCTAATAAATAACTGCTGGTTGTGTTTGCTTTATGACTTTATTGAATTTCTGGAAGTGCCAGACGTTTCGGCGCCCATGTTCCCCTCACAACAAAAAACTGTCAATGTCGTCTTATCGTACGTACTCTGTACATAGAGAGGGATTTTTTTTTTTGTTAATAATATAAAATGTCAACCGCCTTTTCTGTGCTACTCCAAGCCAGGAGTGATAAGAATTTATTTGTTGTGTATACAAACATAACCAATTTTGTTAATTTGAGTATCTAGGCTTTGCATTGGTTTTATTATGCACTACGTACATTTGGTTGTACATACATACAAATGGGATCGGGATGAGAAAATTCTTTAAACTTGTCATTGTTTTTCAGTTTGAATCTGCTGTTATTTTGAAAGTCAATGACACCTGCAATTTTTACAGAATTTCATAGATGATACAATAGGTCTGTTCCTTAACTTTTAAATCTACGAATTTTGCGAAAAGGAGAACAAGATATTATCCCTCCACTGAGAATCTTACTAGTTTTTACTCAACAAATTTCTTGTAGTAAAAAAACCTGTCAGTCACCCACATCACATAATACTGCAATTTATTGAAAATCAAAATGCATCCGTCAATTTTCATAGATTACTAACAAAAGCGTTCTCTAATGGCGTTTTCGTTTGGGATTCTCAGATTCGTGTTTCAGATTTCAGATTTCGGCTGTCCAATCGAACAAAAAAAAAAGTCTACTGAGCTGTTCTTTGTTGGTGTTGGTGGTGTAGCTGCCAAAATTTGTTTACCTTTTTTTGTTGTGAAGATTTATTTTTCGTAGAGTGGTTGCAACTTGCAAGTTTTATAAACATTTTCAAATAATTATAAAAGAAATCTCATAATAAATATTCCGAATATTATGTTCACAGTTCACCTGCTTTTTGTCCCTTACAAATAATATCTAAATACTGCAACTGGAGAAATTGCTGGTATGAAGAAGGCGAACCAGTATTATCCCAAGACGGCGACGAGGATGATGAAGATGTGGTACATCGTGAATATGAAAATAACATATCTATTATTTGTTCCTTATTATCCAAATTTTGGCTTAAATTATTTATTTTAATATTGTTTTTCACTAGTTCTATCTTGTTCGGCCAAAGACTTTCCGTAAAATGTAGATAAACAAACAAACGCCAAATCGGCCAAATGTCAAATCATATGTAAGTGTATTGGTAAATCTCGAGAAACTCTGAGAAAAAATCTAGATTCGCAAAAGTGCTCTCGAATCTAAAAAAGATTGCTTTTTTTATACCACGCACGAACGCAAAAAGTGATCTCGGGCAAGAAAAACTGCGTTCGATTGGCACTCAACTTACAGTTCTTCTCCTGAATAGAAGAGAATTTTGCTTCTGGATTTGAATTGAGAATCGAAACCAGAAGCACTAATACATTCATACACTATAAATGTCAAAATTGTTTAATGTAATTTTTGTGCACTTGATAGTTTTGCATTTTAAATTAAATAAAAGTAATTAATTCGAAAAATAATATTAAAATGGATATCCCGATAGTTTTGTAATTAAATTTTATCGTCTTCAGCATCTTCCTCGTCATCAAGTTGTGATCATGATACAACGATACATCGACTTCAAACTCAATTAAGATCTGTTTGCTTGTTCGATTGGCATCCCGAATCGGAGAGTTCTTCCGGACGGTTCTGGACGACCAATCGAAAACGACATAAGACTCGAATGAAATCAAAACTGCTGCGTATGCGCGACTGACGCGGTTTTATTAATGTCAGAAATGTTTTCTAGTGTCTGGGCTACACGTATAGTGTTCTTAATGTAAGACTTTAACGCAGTTATAGTTGGGGTGGGCCCAAAAGATACATGCTGTCATGAAGCAAGGATTGTCTGGACTTTCATTATATTCTAGTGTTCAGAATCTTCTTGAATGCTGTGCATTTTTTACTACTAGACATATATGCTATACTAGACATATGCTGTGCATTTTGTACTATACATATCTGATCGTTCTTTCAGCAGCGCGCCATGTACCCGAATTTTAAGCACTTAAAGCTCTACATGTCTACAGTGAGCGTCAAAAGTGAGTTAACACCAATTGTTTAAATAACAACAGGTCTAAAAAACTAACAATCTGCAAAAAGTTTGATAACGAAATAACAATAAAAAAACGTAGTTCATTTTAACAGCATATATTTTTTTTATAAGTATTTAATCAAAATTGCTTTCAAACTCCAAAAACAAATGAAAGCAGCATTGGTGTTCACTCACTTTTGACGCTCACTGTATATTTGTTATTTAGGAAAAAATATAAAAACAGTCGTTTTAGACCAAAACCTTATTAAATTGTGATACTACATACTCACAAAACAACTTGTTGTTCAACCAATAAGAACTATAATAAATTACACCTAATGCCGTTTCTTACCAAACACTGTTAGATTTTAGTTAAATCCTATAATTTACACGAAGCGGCCGGCCGGCGGCGTCTGTTTTGAAATACCTTTTTTCTCAAGTTCCTTTAATGGACAAAAACTAAAACATCAACGGACATTGTAATAGAATACATTAAAATAATTTAGAAAACAAAAATGCGTTCAAAAATCCCGCCGGATGTTACTCGTATAGATCGTGGTAATGAACCTTTTGATGATTCCGTACACGGTTAGGCTGTCACACCTATTCTCTGCTACCGTGGGCGGTTTATTCAAATAATCTATTATGCTATGGCCCATGCTTCTGTTAATACTTTCCACCTCTTCAGGTCATTTAGGCAGGCAAGGGTAATTTTCCGTTGCAGGTGCAGCTGCAATACGAGCTTTCATTTCCTTCCGTTTTTTGTTTTTCATACGATGTTGATGTTCTATACCGATTATGCATTCCACTTCAGGGTTGATTGTGTTTTCCATGAATTCCAATGTGTGTTGATAGATTTTGCTTATTGAGCAAGATGATTCCCTAAATGTGTTATGAAATTTTCCTTACCGATGGTGTTTTGGTCGTAACGAAGGAGTTGTGGCAATAATGAAGTGTGGAGTGATTTTTATACCATTTTGTTGAGTGATTTGGTTCATTTTTGACAGCTACGTCAATAATCAGCATTGCCGGATTTGGTGTGAGGATGATCCAGAAGCCTTTGTTGAGACGCCGCCGCGCCGCAACATGCACTAAAAGTCATTGTTTGGAGTGCTTTATGGGCAGGGCTCATTGGCTCTTATTTTTATACAAAGATGCAAAGCCTGCCAGAATGTTATAGTCAATGAAGAGCTCTATTGAGCCATAATTGCTGAACTTTTTCATGTACATGCCAAACAGCCCGCGACAACATTAATTTTTTACAGGAAACATTTGATGAGCGCATAATTTGGACTACTTGAAAATCAACATTCGCCGCATTTTTGCCAAAATATTCGGCCTCAAAAACAAAGAACAAACTTTTACGAGTTAATCATAAACACACAATCGTTCTACTTTAACCTTATATCCAAGATCACATTGTGGTGAAAAACGAAGTCAGGTGTCTTGGCATCTAGCCCGACCAATACCTATGTACATTTTGATGAATAATGTAGATGCTTGCCATACTGTAACCAAGAGGTCTTTGCTCTGACAAGAAGACTGTTTCGCAGGAGTCAACTTGACACCAGAGTGGAGGCCATAGCTACGTGGCCTGTTTGGTGTCCGATGTATCGACTTTGAGCGGCAGAGTCTCAGGACCAATCTCAGGTTGTAGAGAACACCAAAGTCTGAGTATAGACATTACTATGAAAATAAGACCTTTGAGGCGCAAATGACTACGATTGACAAGTTCCTAATGGAGACATTTCTCCAGATTAACAACAAAAATGTACATAATTGCAGAATAGAGATGGTATTTTACAACTCCCACTTTCCAAAGCAGCGCGAGTGAAAAGCGACTCATCTATTATGTGTACGGCGCTAATGCTGAAGAGCTCATCTGTTTTAGCACCGCAATTGAAAAGAGGAACACGATCGATACAGAAAACCCGTTGGAAGAATTTCGGTGCCTTAGCGAAGAGGGGACCATAGAGATATGTGATCCGTGCGTTACTTTTGTAACAAATCCTCCTCAGTTTTAAGCGAAATAGATAATTAAAAGGCGAGCTTTGAGGCCTCTAGAAGGTGACAGGCGCCCCAATATGAATTAGGGTACCTACTTTTGAACCTCATAGAGGTTCTCTGCGGCTCATTTGCACCACCTTGATTATAAAAAGCTTAAACTTAGAAGCTTAGTCGTAAAATTGATCATAATCATAAAGCCAATCAACTATAAGGATATATATAGTTATGTTTAGAGCACTAGTTTAAGAATTGCAAGTTTTAAATAAGACTTAATTATTTTTCGGGTAGTATTTATATGTAAGGAAGTTCAGCTATAAGTGCTTCCGGATTTGAAAAAAAAAATAAAAATCGCCTTTAAAGAAAAATAGAATCCGTTAATGGATAACATCCCACTAACAAAAGTGTTTGATTTGTAGAGCACAACTTTGATCCCAAAAAGCCAATCAAACTTTCTGTAGAGTCTGTTAAGTTTGGTGATGAATTAGTAGTGTATATAGTTCGAAATATATATAACAAGTAGTTGTTCTCTCAAACAACAAATCACTAAAAATAGCTCTTGGCAATATATTTCGGTTCGAATTCGAACAAATATTTATAAATAGAAATCTCTTTTGTCATACATTAACTCTTGAGACAAATAATAAGCAAATAGTTTCTATTATTAAAAAAGTGATATTTTGACGGTCTGGAACGAATGCTTGCTAAGCTTCTAATTTATGATTTGAATTTGATATTTGTTTAAAATTCCTATGACGCATTACCAAACAACAAAAATGTCCAATGGGTTCATCTTTTCGCTGTTATTTACTATTTAAATAATATTCAAATCTCGTGGATACGAGTATTTTGTTCATTCATAATTTATCCAATTTTTTTTTCTTATTTTAAATTTTTCAAATATTCCAAGAAAAAATCCGGCTCAAGTCCAAGAATATTTTTTAAAATAAATTAAGTCAAGCTTACGAACTCTTATAAGATGTATACTATGGCTGAATCTTAAATCTTTAAGTGGATGTCGAATACGAATAAATAAACCATAGGCTTAACATTTATACATAGATACATTGATACATATGGATAATCTACATATTGAATTTATTTGCGCTTTCAAAATTTGAGACATTCTGCCCTATCGAGGTATCCGTCGGAACGGAAAATTCTCCGATTTCATACGAAAACGAATCGGAGGATTTTTGTTTCGAGGTATTCTTCCGAACAGCTTTTCGGAACTTCTTTTCGACAAATATGCAAGGCACACTGGCATTTCAGTGCGATCAAGTGCGTTTTTACCGATATTTTTGACAGCTTCGTACGAATTTTCTTCCGATATGCTCCGACAGGAATTGGTTGCGGAATTTGTTTACTACGACTTGCAGTGAAGTATTGGTAAATCGAATGTAATTTCAGTCTCCGACGGAGTATGCGTAGAGGAAAAAATTCCGTTCCGATCGGATACGTCGATAGGGCTGTATGTTTACAAATTTGAATGGCGATTGGATTCTCCGGATAATTCATCTGGATGAAGAGCTAATTGAGTTGCTGGGCATTGGAGAGGCCAATCCTTGGTACAATTTAATTTGGAACCAAAATAGAAGAACACTTAAATTTTGAAACCAATAATTAGAATAAAAAACTGAAACTGACATTCACAATAGTTTATATTTTGAATGCACTGTGTGATTTTGAATAAAAGATTATCTTAAAACTTCAAACATCAAAGTTTGTACCGTCCTTTGTAAAGATGGTCCTGGTGGGGACATCCCAGATCCAACAGAATACTTCCGATCACAGATGAAAGGGTAGAGATGTTATATCGCTTCTCTGTGTAGCTTTTAGGCATATAAATTATTTTTATACAATCGGACATCCAATTTATTTCACATTGATAAGTCTTCAGTTTATTGGCAGGACATATTTTAATTTTCGCTGTTGGTAGGTAAAACGTGACTGTATGTCTGGCTACTTGGAGATAATACATAAAAGTAGCTTGAATGAAAAAGAGCTGGGGGCCAACTATGTAATTCGATTCTACTTTCGATTCTATTCGAAAGATGGTTCCGATTCTACTTTCAAACCGAACTATGTATGAAATTAGAATCGAATGTAAGTAATGCCAACTTTTTCCCAAAACATTTCCGACTTTCGAACGAGTCTCGCATTGTGTTTGACAGACGTTTGAAAAAAAACGAAATAATAATTTGTTGTGATTCGTAAATAAATAACATGGACAGTGTCGCAATTTGGTTTTTAAAGGAAGAAAATGAGAATCGCAATGATCAAATTGAGCGAAGCGAATTCGGGATCAATCCAATATAATTGAGCTAAGCGAAAAAAGGTTTGTTAAGATTTAAGAATTAAAAGCATTTGTAATTAAATGATTTCATTTCAGTCAAATTTCTCCTTTTCTAATTTGTACGCTTTTTCTTTGATTTCAAAGTTCCTTCTTTTATATTTTAAGATTCCCTTTAAGTTTTCATTCATATCCTTCATCAGGACGTATGAATTGTTTTGGAATGTGATTTGGTTGCTTACTTGTTTTTCTAAAAGTGATGTATATTGTTTTTTGGGTGTTATCCGTGGTTCAGGGACTATTTCATTTTCTTTATTGCCTGTCGCATCGTTAATACTATTATCACTTTGTAAAATGCTTGCCAAAGCGTCGTCCATAAATGTATCTTCGGTATTATGACGTTCTTCATTGGTGTTCTCATTATTTTTCAAGCCGAAATTCCGGACATCAGTCATTCCATCAATCGCCTTACCTAAATTGAGTAACTCAGCAACCTTCTCTTCGAGTGGTGTTAAGAGACAATGCTTAGACGGTCCACCACCAGTTCCAGAGAGATTAATTTTATTCTTCCTGAGCTTGCCTTTTGTGTGAACTTTAAAGTCAGCCCAAACCTAAATCATAAAAAAATTAGTATAGGGAATTTGGCTGGCTTCAACCATTGTATACCTTTTTCCACCCATTACCATCGCGCTGCGGTGGACCTTCAGCATTTAAATCTTTAGACAGATTTGTCCATAAATGTGCGGATTTTCTTCTGGCCTCCGGTGTTTTTAAATATCCTTTAGATAAGTCGGGATGCCTTGTCATGTATTCAACAAGAATCTCAAATTGAGATGTCTTTGTGTTTGCACATTTAGATGATTCCCTATGAATAATATATATTTTATTACTCTTATGTAATATTTAATAAGTTATCAACAAATTTCTTACTTACATTTTTAAAGATTTCTGCAATCCACACAACCGCTCGCAAACAAATTTGCATTAGAATGATTATTTACGAATTCGAATGGTTTTGACATTTACTTTAGAATTAGATAGTACCAATTCTGAGCAAAAAAAAGAAAAAAAATAGACAATTCGAGGTCCGTTCGATTTTCGAATATGTGCGCTGGCTATAGAGTTGCAGAGTACGCATCTTGCGAATTCGAACATTTTGATTGTAGAATCGAATTACATAGTTGGCCCCCTGAACGATTTTGCTCAGTGGAGACTGGAGAGAAAGCTATCTTCACAAGCAACTAGTCAAAGGCGAATCCATGATTGGTTATAGCAGTTGGCATTATGGTTTCCCTTTATGCTAATACATCTAGGAAGGGAACTAAAAGGAGGTTATTCGCATAATTTTGTTGTTATATGGCTAAGACATTGTATGCAAAACAACAAATTTCGCGAGAAGACCCCTAATCGACTCTAACATGGGCTGAGTAAGTCCAGAGCTTTGCTATGAACTGAACATACGATTTCACAGTGCAGCAATTGGAATCTATATGATACATTGTTTTTAATTTGATAAATGGGTAGAAAGCGTATAGGAGCAGGCTTAGAGCTCTGGTCAGGCTTGACCTCATTGCTTCTATTCCATATCCGGTATTTTAATTTAATTTTGTCGATATTGTAAGCTTTGCAAGCACCTTAAGCCAAAGGTGATGGTAAGGACGAAGCATGAAGGTCAGCTTTTTCCGGCAAATTTTGTTGCGAGGGAAGTAAGCGAAGTATGCCTTCCGACTTTCTGTCTTAAACTTTCTGCAAAATGTTGATGAATAACTTAATTACTTACTTATCGGGCTCCCGACCCGTGAAGAGTCTCTGCCTGAGACACTCCAGCCTTCCATCCTCTACGATCCCGGGCACGCAGCTTCCAGTTGCCCAGACCAAGCGTTCTGGCAACCGCAATGGCTTGGTCTTTGAAACGGGGTTCGGTCTTCCTTGTCTTCCTGGGGGCTGGGATTCGAAGATCATCTTAGCTGGATCATTATTGTCTATTCGCTCAATGTGGCCGAGACAATCAGCCCTATTGTCGTTGTCGTTTACGACTCTAAAAAAAACGACACGACTGTTTGGTATTGGCGACTAAAAATAAACGACTTTTGTCGCGGCGACGATCGACAAATGGCGTCTGAAATGTCAAAAAATGTGGATTGTATTTTTCGACGACGATCGTCGGTATTGCGTGAGGCGTTTTGTGACGACGTTTGTGGTAGAAATGATACATTTTTATCGTCGATTATTTTGCGGGCGACTGTGTGATAATGTGTTAAAAAAAGTATGGATACTTAATTTTTAGTTAACAAAAAGACAATTATAGTTATTTTTCAGAATGAAGACAACAAATAAAAGACAATTTCTACATTTAGTGAAGAAATGCAGACAAATATTCCTTTGCCAAAATCATTCACGAATGCCTAACAAAAGTGATGTTAATCGGCAATGGGACGACATCTCTGAATTGTCTTGGACCACCTTCGACTTCAATAGTTGAAAATACATTTTAAATCTGAAAACAATAGTTATTTTAATTTATTTCTACCACTTAACGTCGGGCAAATCCAATGGATTGGATTTCGTTCGAATTTCCTTCCTTAACGTTACCAGCCCTTTTTTTCTGGTTTTCTTCTTCGTCACTGCTTTCAAAAAATATCTCAACACTATTCATTTTTGATTTGTTTTATTAAATAATTAACCAAGGTATAAACAAAACACCAGACCAAATATAAATTCGTCGACTGAAATGTCAAACCACATGTGTCATAGTTTGTGGAATGTATGTGGAATGTGAGAGTTCAGAGAGTCAAGTTGTTTCAGTTACGCAATACCAAATTCCAAACGACTCGACACGACAAATATCGCCAGTCGTTTGCGACAGACGACGACGACAATAGGGGTGAATGTAGTCGACGTGTTTTGACTTTTTGGACTACATACACATCTTGGTACAGCTCATAGAGTTCACGGTTGTATCTTCTCCTCTATTCGCCCTCCTCGCATACAGGACCAAAAATCCGCCGGTATTTTTCTTTCGTAGGAGCCCAGTATCATCTCTCTCTTCTTACATATCGTCCAGCACTCGGCGCCATGAAGCAGAACTAAAATATAAGGTTATAAGCACGATAAGGGTTTTGAAGAGCACATATTTCGTCCATGAAGTCAGGAGTTTTGCACCCAGTTATTTTGCTAATCCGAAGTAGCTACGGGTTCCTAGGATAATTCTTCGCTGGATCTCCACTAGGGTGTAGTTCGTAGAGTTCATGTTTACTCCGAGGTAGGTGAACTCCTTAACTACCTTGAAACTGTTGCTATCAATAGTGACGTTTTGTCTTAGGCGGTAAACAGATGCTTGTTTCTTTGTTCATAGCATGTACTTAGTCTTGTCCTCATTTACTGCAGGGCCAACGGATTTCGCCTGTTCTACAATCGCCGTGAACGCTTCTATCACGGCACGTTGGGAGCGACCGATGATGACAATATCGTCCGCATATAGCCCAGCAGCTAGACGGACCTATTGAAGATGTGTCTTCCGTGTAGACAACTGCCCTGTGCTTTATCTGCTCCAGTACGAGATTGAAGATGTCGCATGATAGCGCGCCTCCTTGCCGAAATCCGGTGCATGCTTGAAATAGCTCGAAGGAACTGCTTCCAAACTGCACGTTGCAGCACGTGTTTTCCAGCGTCACGCGGCACAGCTGAATCAGTTTTACCGGGATTCCGAATTCGGCCAACTCAATATAGAGCTCCTGACGATGTATGCTATCATACGTAGCTTTGAAGTCGATAAATAGGTGGTGAGTTTCGACTTGAAATTCGTTGGTCTTTTCCAGGATTTGCCTCAATTTGGTCTCTAGTCGATCTGCCGGCCCGGAAGCCACACGGATACATGCCGATTAGTGTGTTGCAGAACGGTTTTAGACGTTCACACAGTACGTTGGATAGACCGTGACCGTGTGACTCCTGCCTATTGCCTCTTACAGTACATCACTAAGGAGGCAGACGGGTGCGTGAGCATGATTAAATCAATCCCTTTTGCTGCTTGACCAAACGTCAATGGCCGGATTGTCTACTGGAAAAAAAAACGGAGGGTAACCGTTGGCGTTTGCCACCCCTTTTAATTCCTTTGTTAACCTGTCCACAAAATAGGCTGGTGCTTAATATACCGGAAAAGAGGTCGCGCTTTGGCTTCGGGTAAAAAGACGGAGTCTGACCGAAACACCCTAACCCCCCGCGTATTAGCCTTTGACGGGATGTTCGAAGTGGCGAGATGAAGTAGACTGATGTGGTCAGGTCAGGTCCTCCAGGTGGTAGTTAGGGGTGACCGAAAGAGTCTATTCCCCCGCTGGTAGCCTTTTACAGTCCGTAAGAAAAGGGTGGCTAGTACAGAATACAGATAATTTTTTTTTTGAGCTGTCTGCTTTACTGATATTTTGACTTCGAAAAGGTGACATTTTGTCACTATGTCTATGCAATTATAACATTAACTAATTTTTATAGGAACATATAGAAAAATGCATTTGGTTCTACCATAAATTAAAGGATTCGTAGTATTGACTAATATTAGCTAGTAAATGAAATAAATGGTTCTGAAAAATATATACATTTTTTTTCATCAAGACATACATACATACATATATTGTATTATGTACAAAGGCTTTCGTCGATCGAATTTGGCTACCGTTTTACGAATTTATAATTCCAAATACAAACACAAGACAAAATATGTTAACACAGACCATCTATTAGCAAATTATAGAGCTATACACGATGGATGGCGCCAAGGTATACACCTTCAGCGTAAAACAGAAGATGAGAGGAAAAGAAGATTCGTATAATGATCTCATAATATGCTGATGATCCCCATCGAACAAAATTCTAAAAGTCTGTAACTATTAGACAGACGAAGTATCCGGCGCAAACCTATTCAATAATGCATATGGTATCGTATTTTTACGATCGCAGAACTATTCATTACTGAACATAAAATCAATCATTTACCTGGAGTTTTTATGGCTTAACAAGCAAATAGAAAGACTTATTGGCACTGATCGCGTCACGTTCATACATCGTTGATACTTTGCAAGCGAATCAGAAATCTATAGGTACCTGCAGTAGATGTTATGTAAAGGAATTGCAAATCTTTTTAATGTTTAAGCTGCCATTAAACCGTATAAGTAATACATTTTCAATTCAAGACATAAATGTATTTCTCTAATCTTCTCTTAGACCTCCATTTTCTGAGAAAAGAAAAATTGCTGAATTTATAAATATTTTAATATACATGAATTTTGAATTTCAAATTTCAAAGAGAAAACTGTAAATTCGAGTTTACGTCAAATATTGGGCGTTTATTTATACTTTTTGGCGTAAGTTATGACAATGTATTTTTTTTTTCTTCTTCTTTCTATACAAATAATGTGCTGACAAGCTGAATATATTAATAAATTGATTGCGAGAAAGGAAACACAAAATGAGTAAGGACCCCTATAGGTAGATCTCGAATGATAAGCTGACTGTGGCACTGCCAATGTACTAGACACTTTCATAGTTTATGAACAAATGAAGGAAGTTGTCCGGGTAACTCAGGTGTTCGGACATCCATTGTAGGGGTGTGTCGGCGTGAATATCGATGCCATGAGTGCGAATACCAACTGAAAAGAAAAAGAAAACGTACAAATAATTGTAATGTTAGATTAAAAAAAAAATACATAAATATTATGGAAAAAAAAAACTACATACATATTTAGAAATTAATATTCTGAAAAAGTTTTGATTTATCTCAAGTGTTAGATACGTTAAGGAATTTTTTACTGGATGGTTGTGAAAAGAAAGGCAAATTGTTTGGTGTCTAGTGATGAGATGGGCACGTAACATATTTATTGGGATTTATGACTAAGGGAGGGTAGGTGTTGATTATTTCAAGGATTCGGATAACACTTTTACGCACATTATTCATTTCAATGAATTACGATACGTTTAGTACGTGGTGACCGTTGGTTACATAGAATTAACAAGGAGACATAAGAAAAAAACAAAACTACTTAGCAGTTATAGTATAGGTATTGACTGCGATCATCTTCTATCTTCTATATATATAAAAATGAATTGCTGTTCGTTAGTCTCACTAAAACTCGAGAACGGCTGGACCGATTTGGCTAATTTTGGTCTTGAATTATTTGTGGGAGTCCATGGAAGGTTTAAAAGGTGAGAAATTGGACAAAGGGGCGTGGCACCTCCCATAACATTCAAAATCTTATATCTCGAAAACCACTGAATCGATTGAGTTCAAATTTACATATCATCTTAGGTATCAGCCCAGGAGTATTCCTGTGAAGATTGGTCAAAATTGGATGGCACCTCCCATACAAAGAAAACATTCATAATCGTATATCTCGAAAACCGCCGAATCGATTGAGTTTAAATTTACAGAAAATCTTAGGTATTGGCCCAGGAGTGTTGCTGTGAAGATTGGTCAACATTGGACAAAGGGGCGTGTCACTGCCCATACAAAAAAAAACATTACAAATCTTATATCTCGAAAACAGCCGAATCGATTGAGTTGAAACTTACAGACAATCTTAGGTATTGGCCCAGGAGTGTTGCTTTGAAGATTGTTAAAAATTGGATAAAGGGGCGTGGCACCGCCTAAACAAAAAAATCTTGAAAGCCGCCGAATCGATTGAGTTGAAATTTATGTACAGACAATTTTAGGTATTGGCTTAGGAGTGTTGCCGTAAGATTGGTCAAAATTGGACAAAAGGGCGTGGCACCGCCCATACAAAAAACATCTTCTATGGAATGAAACTCGACGACGTTATAACTCCATAACCGCTGAGCCGATTTTCATGATTATGTCTTTGTTTTGTTCGTATTGCTGTATTTCAGGTTTACGCAGAAAGAAAATTCCAGAAAATCGATTTTTCTCATTTTTCGCATTTTACGAAACAACATTATTATCTAAGAAGATAGAAGAAGAAGAAAGAAGAAGGTGTTTCTGTGAAAGTTTGATCAAAATTGGACAAAGGAGCGTTGTACCGTATAAAAAAATATACATTTTAAATTCTATTTCTGGACACCCATGGGAGCTAAAGTAAGTGGGATTGGGAAACGGGCAATGGCACCACCCTTACAACAAAGTTATTTAAATCACGATATCTGAACATTGCCTGATTGAAGCATTTTACAAAACCTGGCAGGATCGGACAAAAGGGCGTGACACCTCTAATAACAAAAAAATACTTTTCAAACGTTATTCTTCGACAGGCACACGTCCGATGAAATATCGGTCGAAACACACGGAGTAGGTAAAGAATCAGTCTGGACACATCGGTTACATAAAAATGAAATGAAAATGTAGGGGCAGGCAAAACAACGTTTGCCGGGTCCGCTAGTATAGAATAAAATGAACTTTTTGAGGGAGGTCAGACATAACCTGTATTTAACAATACATATATCAGTTTTGAGAGAATATAAATTTGGGTAGCAATATGATGATAATTTTGAAACGAATTTATTGTAAAATGCTCGATTTCATATGGCCTATAAGTGACCAACGGGTCGACCCCGATATCTCGAAAAAAATTCTCGAAAGCAAAAATCTCGAACAAAAAATCTAGAAAGCATAATCTCAAATAACAAAAATCTCGAAAAAAAAAATCTCGATAGGTATGGGGAGGCATGTTGCCCTGCAACCCCCCTGCTTGGGTTTACTGTTTGGATATGGGGTGGGTGCAAAAAAATAATCTCGAATTCACTTTTTATTTTCGAGATACAGTCTTTCGAGATTTTTGTACATTCGAGATTACGTCATGATCCCGTGACCAACAAATTTTCACAAAGTCCTTTTAAACCTAATTGAAAACGCATGACGTATGGGCACTTGAAAGCTTTATAGGGCTCAATGGCCCGTTCGTCGTCGAAACACTAGGGAGGA
The DNA here is from genome assembly GCA_955612985.1 of Cheilosia scutellata. Lineage (NCBI taxonomy): Eukaryota > Metazoa > Arthropoda > Insecta > Diptera > Syrphidae > Cheilosia > Cheilosia scutellata. The sequence continues at coordinate 48,658,793 of OY015313.1, read as the reverse complement.
AAGCCATTTTCTAATTCAAAGGAAGAGGGGAATCAGTTTAAGAAGTTTACAAGTAACAAGTTGTGATCAATCAAGTTAAACGTGACCAAATCCGAAGTGATTGTCGTCTTTAGAAAACTCTTAGAAACAGGTTGATCTGTTTAAGTATTTCGGATTCATATCCACGAGCGATGAAAAGAGCGTTTTCTTGTTGTACTTTTCAGGCAACTAGATATCAGACTGTTATTAACAGGATTGAATTGTGTGTCAAATCTTTAATTTGTATTCGTTCCAACTCCTACCTATAGTCATGACATGACTCATGTCCAGCTACTGCTTTTCCGGATAGGGTACAGTCCACGGTTTGTTGGTGTGGATATGTTAAATTCGTGTCTCCAACTAATGGATATCAAGACGCACTATAAAATCAGTTCTATCACTTATTTTTTACTTTTAGGGGCGCTTACAGTCCGGGTGGACCACGGCCTCAACCATCAAGCCCCTCTAGCCAGCTCCGTCCACTCCAAGTTGGTTGAGGTCCCTTCCACTTGTGCGCGCCACCTAAGGCGAGGTCATCCTCTACTGCGTTGTTCCTCCGGGTTGTAATCGAAGGCTCTTCGGGCCGTAGCGTAGGTTTCCATTAGCTCTACATTTCATAGCCATCTTAGTCGACCGATACGTATTTTTCTGACCAGGTCGATGTCGCTGTACAGCTTGTATAGAGTTCGCTATTAACATCTCCTCCTCCAAAGCCCGTCAACACAAACGGGACCGAAAATCACTGGAAGAATTTTGCGTTCGAAGCGACCAAGGATATCTTTAACAGCCTTATATAACGTCTATACAGCCCATAAAGCTCGTCGTTAAATCAGCTCCTCCACACTCCTTCGATACAAACTGGACCGAATATCGTCCGAAAAATCTTTCTCTCAAAACATCCCAAGAGGTTTTCATCCGATTTCGACAGTGTTCATGCTTCTGCACCATACAGCATTACCGGGGTGATTAGGGTCTTATATAATATCTCCTTGGTTTTATGAGAGAGGGCCTTACTTCTTAGATGCCTTCTTAGTCCGAAGAAACATCGATTGGTCCGAAGAAACATCTTCGTTTAATCTCTGCGCTGATGTCATTTTGCAAGGTGATAGTGCTGTCCTCGTTTTAGAAAGGCCTATGATAAGATAGGTCTCTCCACTACGCAAACCTATCGGAATTACCCATAATGAAAAGGGGCAAGCTAAAACAACTAAAAGCAATTTCAAAACTAATCAAGAGTGTCCAAAAACCTGTCAAGAGATGATATCCGTATAGGTTATTGGGTTTCCTTATTCAGGTCACTGTCAGCTTCCCTTTTAGTCATATAAAGTATGCTGTATGCGTAACTTTACACAAACTGTACAAGCTGCGTTCGGATAAACGGCGTAAAATCAAAACATTTCACCGCGGGCGCCAGGGGTGCATTTTGTCTCCTCACCTTCGCATTACTTATATGGACCTGATGTTACAGCGTCTTGGCGAAGAACGTTTCGAATTGGGAGATTCGGCTGACCCAGCTTTGGGTCCTTTTAGACTAAACTAAACAACGTGTACCCGATCGGTTTGTAGCCGTTTATAGGTCTGAAGTGATGGTCGCCTGCATAACGCCCGTTCAATGCACTCTGAATGTTAATGGAGTTCCATTGAAACAGGTTGAGAAATTTAAGTATAGTTTTATTCAAGAGTGATGGAAGGAGCAATGCTGAGTTTTCCTGTAGAATTGGTCAGGTTAGGTTAATTTTGAGACAGCTCAGCCATTCTGTTATTAGGAGGACTGAACTTGGTGTCAAAGCTAAGTTGTCAGTCTTGAATTCGGTGTTTGTTCCAACTCTTACCGGAAAGAATAAGATCGCGGATACAAGCTGCCGAAATGATAATGCTTGTATGACCCGCAGAGATCGTATAAGGTACGTGAGGAACTCAATGTCGAGCAGCTACTTCTTCGGGCGGAGCGGTCCCATATTAAATGCATGTCCCCATACAGAATCCCAAGACGTGCTATGGAATCCGTACCATTATGCAGGCGTCTGCTGACCCGGTATGAGATGGTTAGATAAAGACCATAATCATCAAAGGCTGAGAATGATTTAAAGTCGAGAATCAAGAGTTATGGAGGGTCCACTTGAGCAGCCTACACCCTCGACCCACTTAATGGATAAGCGGGCCTTTGAAAATTAATGAATGAATGAATCAATGAATAAATAGTAGGCCTAAACGACCAAAATTCTCTGTATGGAAGACGACGAAACCACGATTGTACTTCATGAATCCTAAGACAAGACGCACTATGTACATATAAGGAGACAGAGAGAGTCCACTTCTTCGCAGAAACTCTGCTTCCTAAGGAACTACAATACTACAAAACATCTCCCCCAGAGAGATCCTTAAATTTATAAAAAGAATTGAATACATATACCTTGGTCTTCCCAACTGATTATTATGTAAAAGATCTTTCTGCCCGCAACTTTCCCTGAAACTGACGGGTCAGATCTTTAAAACGTGTGTCAAGGTGTAAGAATCGAATGTCCGTAGGTTCATACCATTTGTTTCACATCTATAATGTAGGTAGTTGTAGGCAATTACTTAATTTGTTCACGTTTTCGAATGGTAGACGGACATAAATGAAATATTTGACCACGAAAATAAATTCAAAGCAATATTATTAAAAAATTTAGATTTTAAGATTCCAAACAAAAATACAACTTCCAGCAGGTATAAATAAATTTACCAACTAAAACATTTAACAACATTTTATTTGGTTAATTTAAATATTATAAATCACACTCGTTTCACAAGGTCATCAATAATCCATATTTATCAAATATTTTTTTACAACGAAAATGAGTAGGTGCCTAACTCATCGTACGTAGATATAGATAACCCACATACAAAATAATTATCGAACCATAAAAAAGTATATTTATAGTCATGCCTCTAATACTTTTTAAAACTAATTGACATTCGAATATTCTCGAGACGTTTTGTCGCCATAACGTATGTATTTACCATGTAATCTATTTTTAAGCCCCAACACGAGTCATTCGGAAAGTTGGCGCCGCCGACTAATGGAAAATATAAAAAAAATATATATAATGTATACTCCTACATAATGGAAGATTTTTGATGTTAAAATTATAAATATAATATATTTGGATGAGTTGGACATGGTTTTTGTGTGTATTTGCGATGCAAATACGATTTTATAGACATTTTGTCAAAGCGCCGCCGTTTAAATACTAGAAATTAAATAGCGTGATGATTTGATTAATTATAAAATTGTTTTGAATTGGAAACTCTTTTTATTGCTTGTCTCTGGCTATAGGCATAGTAGCGCCATCTTGCTGAAATTACATACAGACACGAGTTATGTGAGAGAATCTGCAAGAATTTGTTGCCAATCCTAACGTATGATAAGTCTTTCCATAGAGTCTTCGATCTTAAGTAAAATTTTACACATAATGACCTAATTCAAATTCCCATAATCTATGATATTTAATGACAATCTGATAAATGGCCAAAAGTCGCGCCACCTAAATTTAACTTATAGACAGGAAAACTAACTATTTATTAATATATTAATTTATATTCTTAGCCATTGCGATTACTTTGACAGTTAAGTATTAATAGATATTAATAGGTTTTTCGTACTTCATTGTAGGCTGCCTATAAAATGCGTTATGCGCCAGTTCAGGGCGTTATCTGAGCCTCGTAATCACAGCAAAATAAATTAATAACCTTATTTTTATTTGGTAGCTTATAAATTCGGTAATCATTTCAGCTGATGTCATGTTCTTAAAAATATCAAGAACTCACTGTTAATAATAATGATGACGCTATATATAGATATGGACAGCGTTGACAAGATTAGCTGCATAGCGCCACAAAAAACCATAAAAAAATGATACTATGTACACAATTGTCACAAACAAGTGGTAAATAACTCAAAAATATTTCGTATATTATCCCTTTTGATAATCTTTATATTATGAAAGGTGACGTGATGAGTTTTAGTAAACGAAACATTCTTCTAGGGGAATTTTATTTAGTTAATAAAATGAAATCGAATCAATCGAAAGTACACGAACGGAAATGAGCGCGAAAGTTAGTCAGAGATAAAAATCAGCAACGATATTGAGGTATTTTTTATTTTTAAATGTGTATGTGAAACTGCGTTTAACTTATGCGAACGCGATATTCGATTTTAAGCTACTGTCTCTGTCTGATTGAAGGGAAACGTCATCTAGGTATCAAATTGTGTTTTTGCAGCATTACGTGCATATTTATCCATTGAGTCTCTTGACTATTTCTTATGTATTACCAATGTGAGGGGTATTTGGATTAAAAACAAAAAGCGGACATATTTTAACGTTTCTGAATGTGTCACTTATGAAATATGATACTGACATATTTTCCTGGAATATTGTGATAATAACTAAAAATGAATGTCCCTGATAATAAATTGTTGGCGAAAAAAGCGTGGAATCTTCTACCAAAATAATCTAGTACAATTATCCGCGTCAGCATTATTTCACAGTGGAACAGCGTAATGCAAAACGAGAAGTAGAACGAAATTTTTTGTTAATAATTTTTGTCGTTTCACTTTTGTATGAGATTTTTTCGTTTCCAAGGGCTTCAGAAGTTGTACATACCTATAAGGTTATGGAGTGTTACCAAACAGAATTTTAGTTCTGATTTCCACGAAATGTGCATGAACTAAAAATAAAATAACGCAAGCACAGATGAACGATAAACACTAAAGAGGACAAAAACAATAAGCAGAAATTTCAATACTGTGATATTTCTATTATAAACGTTTTGTGTAGTGTAAAGGGTGTTTTTTTTTTGCTGTTTGGTTTTTCAGGCTGATTTTTTTTTTTTGACAGTTTACACGTGATTCGTGTCACGTTTTGCACCTGTGAATTGGCCGCCTATATCGTGTGGTTTGACGCAGCTGGACTATTTTTTTGTGAAGATATGTGAAGTCTCTCGTCAATACGGATAGGCAGCAACTATTGCCGCCTTCTAAGACAACATAACTCGTGTTATTAGTGAGATACCAATATGTTGGAAAAAGTATGCCAAAATTGGACAATCCGGATGAACCACTTGAGGCGTAGTCGCAGTCAAAATTTACACGATATAATATTCAAAAAGTAAATGGCAAGCATTGATTTATCGATCCAAATAAAAATTGCACTCAATTTTGCAAATTTTCTTACAAAACTTTAAAATATATTTGCATAAATAAAAAAAAATTTAAGTAAATTTTGGAAAAAATAATTTAGATGACTACGAGTCGGGATCATGACGTAATCTCGAATGACAAAAATCTCGAAAAGTTTTTTTTTTAATCTCGAATGTACAAAAATCTCGAAAGACTATAGGTATCTCGAAAAAATCTCGAAAATAAAAAGTAAAAAGAGACAAGCAGGGGCGTTGCAGGGGGGCAGCATGCCCTCCCATACGCATTTCACTTATTAACACCATTTTTAATATCTTCTATACAGGGTGTCCCAGTTAAGAAGGACAATCCTTTAAGGGAAGATTCCTGAAGTTATGCCGAACAAAAAATTGTATGGCAGGGGGGGTCTATTTTCATCGTATTTCCCGTTATAGCCCATCAAAGTAGGTGACCTCTAATTTGGAGGTGTTAATACTAAAAACACTATAACTTCTAAACTATTATAGGTACAAAAATAGTTTTGTACATTTTGAAAAGACAATTTAGTAGCGCATACAAGTCTTAAGCACTTCGGCTACATCTGGGCAGCTACAAAAAAGTTATGGCTCCTTAAACTCCAAATTTTGAAAATTTTTGTTACAATTTTTTACTTAAAATGCCTTTTTCTCAAAATTTTGACTTTATAAATTTTCATTTTTTTTATGAAATTTTTATCCTTGAGAAATTTGCTAAAAATTATGTTAAGGAAATTTTTTACGTACGATCAACAGAAGTTATAGTAAAAGCCACTTTTTGTCGGACAAAAATGGTAAAAACGACTCGATATTTCTCTTTTTCTTTGATAGCAAGTTCCCCAGAAGAAAAAATCCATCGTTTTTAGGTCAGATCTAGTCTTCTCACTAAAACTCGAGAACGGCTGGACCGATTTGGCTAATTTTGGTCTTGAATTATTTGTGGAAGTCCAGGGAAGGTTTAAAAGGTGAGAAATTGGACAAAGGCGCGTGGCACCTCCCATAACATTCAAAATCTTATATCTCGAAAACCACTGAATCGATTGAGTTCAAATTTAGATACCATCTGAGGTATCAGCCCAGGAGTATTCCTGTGAAGATTGGTCAAAATTGGACAAAGAGGCGTGGCACCTCTCATACAAAAAAAACATTACAAATCTTATATCTCGAAAACCACTGGAACGATTGAGTTCAAATTTACATACAATCTTAGGTATCGGCCCAGGAGTATTCCTGAAGATTGGTCAATATTGGTATTAACGATATTAAAAATTTAGTTGGCTACCTAATACGTCACCACAGTTTGCTATAACACCAAAAGAAAATGTATTTAGTCGACTCACCGGAGTGCCGACTATGATTTTCTTGAGGAAGACGAAACAGCTGAGCATATCATATGTGAATGTGACCGTTTGTAATATTAGAAGGAAATTATTCGGGGAAGTAATAAGTACTGAAGAATTAAGGAAATTCTCAGCTGAATGTATCATCAACTACATTAGGTATGTGGTATGTCGTATGTAGAGACGCTACTAACCTAAACAAAATTCTAAGATTTCAAGCACAATATGTCTTATATGCCAACGTGCAACGTATCGCTTTATGGCGAATCTGAAGTTAAAAAAAAGCACTTAGACGTCTGGTGCCAAAGACCTATAAGTGATGAAATCAAAATACAAATATCTCTTCCCCGATAAATGGGGATCAAACCAGTAAAAACCACATGCAAATTCGTTCATTGGTTATAGAGATACAGACAGTTGTCTTTTGATGACTTCATCACCAGATTCTGAAGTCTGGTAAGGGTATCTTTGCTAGATCGTCCAGGTTATCAAAGAACCGTGCTTCGATGCAACCGACCGATATAGACCTCAATTTGGATGACGTTGAAGTAATCTGTCGGTTGGTGCTTGGTATTCAATTCGTCTGAAAGGATCCCTTTTCCCGTTCCCTTCCAGACTCAAACCACTAATAAATAGACCGCCATCTAAGAGTAAAGAAGAGGCACTGCTTACAAGCTGTCTACTCTACAGGGTCCCTAGGATTGAATGTATTTTTTATACCCAGTCAAGTATTCGCTCTCACCTAATATCTTTGACACTTTGACAGTTCGTTCTGAATGCGAAAGCTGGTATTTTTTGCATGTATTCAAAGACAGACAAATGCGAATTTCTCCAATAAGAAAATTTACACGAAGGTTGCGAGAAGTTAGGCCCATCGCTACTGCCAAATGCTGTAACATGAGCTGAATCTGAATTTCCAAAACCACACCCTCTATTTTTGAATATACTATATACATAACGGGTAGAGTGGGATTAACGAATCGTCACCAATTCGGCCCCCGTCCTCGTCTTTTCATTGCGTTATTTGATTTGGCTGGAGGGCGACTGTAGGCTAGCTGTCAAACAGCGCGTCACCTTAAAAGCCGTTCACGACTGTGCCACATCATCGTAATCCGAATATCTGCGTTTGCTTTTCATTTATAGAATTTCAAAGAGCTATATTATGCTACTACGTGTTTATTTTTTGGACTTCAATTCATTCGCAAAATCTTTGAAAGTTTTCGAATTTGAAAAAGAAAATAAACACGCCTGACATTTAACTGCATCACGTGTTAAAATTGAAGGCCGTTGTGCAACACGTGACAAAGATCCCTTTGACATTATTTTTGTTGCTAACATTGTTCTATGTTATAATGTCATCATAGATTGTTTGCTTCGCATCGTCGCGTTCGATATAATGAAATTCTTTTCACTTGCTATAGTTTTTTGCCAATTCGTTGACATTTAATTTTGTGATGGTTCTAAAATGTTGTGATGCACTTATATAAATTGTTATGAAACAAATTTGCATCTAGAACGTGACTTTGCAAACACGTGCAGTGTTGCTTTGCGATGTCAACTTTGACTATTTTTATCAGACAACAACCGGTTTGCGATCTTTTAGATTTTAACCCAACTATACAGCAAACTATTGGATATTTACGTCCATTGACGTCAGCAGTTATAGAGTACGAGTATGAGAAGGAAAACTATTTAGGAAATAGGGGCTTGGCTGGCCGACAACCAAGAAGTTCATACGAAATAAATAGCAAATACCTAGCGAGTGTGTAATGTGCAACTTCTGGGTGTTGCTGTAATTGTTATTGGCGAAAATGGTACTCCCAAAATAGCACCTACCTGTGGTAGTGCAAGTTGTATTTTTAACAACACTCTGTATACTCATCTGGTCAGATATATGGCACATTGTACAAACAAACTAGTAACTGCTCATTGTGTCATGTTCGGAAAACAAAGAACCAACGAGCAGTGCTTCTCTAATCTGCATTAATGATTTATTTTAAACAAATAACTCGAGGTGCGTTTGTACACATTTGCTGGTGTATATAGCACAGAAAGCAGAGGTTATACTTAAGCGCCAATGTAATTTAATGGTTGCATTGTAGAGTTGACGAAAATAAATATTTGTGCACGCATCTAGTTCTAAATGGTTTATTTGTGGAATAGTTTTAAAGCGCTATTGCGATAAACATTTTATAATAGTGAACAGACAATAATTGGCATTGTCATGTCAGCACCATTTTGCAGTGTATTATACGATCGTTCAAGGATCTATGTAGCTATGTTGTAAAGAACGATTGTAGGACGATTTGAAAGGACGAAGCGCCATCTTGCAGGTCCTAGAGCTCGCCAAAATCAATTCCTTAGTTTCGAACAAAAATCGTAAAGCAGTTCTTCTGCTATTTAGAAAATTCATTTATAAATTGTAGTTAAATTCTTGTACTTAATAAAATGACATTACTTACTATAGGGAAAAGTACATTGAAAAATTTTAATAGATTTTCTTAAATTAATTTAATTTAAAAAATGTATATAGGCTAGAGTTTACAAGATAGTTAGGCGATCGAAAATCATCATGATTCCTTGATTCTTATGGCCGTGCATCACTAACATAATGTCAATGGCTTTTTTAAATAATTAGGTAGAAGGTAATTTTTAATTTTAAATACAAAACACAAGACATTAACAAGAATTTTTTGTTTTACACTTTTTTGTTTTACACTTAATATATATTCATATTCTTAACAGACTTAACATCGACTTTTTTGAGCCGATCAAACAATAACTCAGGAATAAGGCTCGAAACACACATGCGATTTCAATCGCGCGACTGCTTAGCCGCAAAAAATGAAACACACGCATTTCAATGTGAATGCGCGCACATAATTGTGGATTTGCCTAACACTTATTTGTTTTTCATAGTAGGTACAGGCTTAACGATAAGCTTCACTTAAATATATGTAGTTGCTTAAGTTAAGCAACCGACTTTCGGGACTTAAGTATCGATCTAGAGAATATACATAAAATAATTGACATTAGTGCAATAAGGTAATATTTACCCCAAAATACTTTTAAAACCCCTAAAATAAGCAACAATATATTATGTTTGACAATGCTGTTCAATAGAAATGTCAAATCAGTCATTCGTGTATTGGAGGAAATACTCTCTAACATTGAATATGCGACAACTTCCACATACTTCGCAGACAGAGCGACACATGGGTCTAATAATGTTTTTTCATGGGAGGTACCAGAACTACTTGACCGACACAGACCATTTTCAATACCAACCTGACGACGATAAAAAGAAGTCATTTCAGAAAATTTCATTCGCCTTGGACACTATCGTGTTTTCAACAGACAGACGGGCAGCTTCTCGCAGCCCTAGCTTCTCGCAACCATTCGTTTGTGTGATTTTTTTTTTTTTTTTTGGGACGAAGACATAGCACTGCACTTATATTTTCAAACAGAACTGTCCGACGGATTTTGCGCAAAAACCTTTTCAAAAGTTAAAGTCACTAATGTTTTTTATGTTATTTAGAACGTTAAATTTCAAATGCCTGTTATTTGTAATGAATATAAGGACAGTGTTTGGTAAAGTGTTCCACATTACCATTGTACAATTCAGTATGTTTCACCGGACCGAAAATAGGCTTAAGGCCAGACGCACATTGGCCGCGTTCACGTACAAATACGCACGAACAATCCAGACCTTCCAAAAACTATAAAACTATGGGAGCGCGCACACTGGGTTCGAGTTAGTCGTACCTATACCTATACGTACATGAAACTCCGACGTCCGAAAACAATCCGAACTTGTTGGGATTTTAAATACTTTCGTGCGTTGAAACATTTTAAATAGTTGTATAAAAATGCATTAACTTGGTTAACGAACACAAAAGGGGGTATGGGACACGGGGTACGGACAATTATAGGCGTTTTTATTTTTTAGTTCAGAGCAGAGCCTGAACTATAAAGCTTGCAAGGTATTTTACAGACAGGCTACATATGTAATTAGATACATCATCTGAGTTTTTTTTGTAAATTATGATTATATACCTATACATTCTCAGATACAAATTATAGTCCCTAAAATAATTATCAATTATGACCGTATAAAAAAAACATACTTACACTCTTAACCACTTATCGAATTAATATTTGAAACACCTGTGTGAATTAAATCAAACATTGGAAAATCAAACTTCTCACGAAACGGCCATCAATGAACTTCAAACTTGTCACAGCAATTTCATAAAAAAATACCAACAATTTCTATAGCGAACTAAACCTAAAGTGGTCATCTATAGACGCCGGCGTATATTCGTGATGTTTGTTCAACTGTTGATGTTTCGCTCTGCTAGCTTTCAAATTAGTCACTATAACATTATCTCTCTTTGGCATTTCCAATGAGTTTAAATTTATGTGACGTAAGTAAATAAATGTTTAACAAAAGACTGCTAATTAAGTTATAATTATGTGTGTGTTTGTGCGCAATAATTCTTGGAAATAAGCCTGGCGTTAAACAATCAATCGTGCATTGTGAAAGTCAGGCCCATGTGTGCTATAATATAAATGACATGTTTTTACTCTTTTAACAACAATATTATTTGTACCTAACTCATGAAACTAGCTGACTAATGACTGGAGCAGAACACAAAACAGCTTTACACAAATACAGGGTGTGCATAGCCATTTGTACACGTAACTTTGAGCGCATAAAAAACGGGTATGCGCCTGAGAGAGGCGTTAATTCAGATTAATTAGTAACAGTGCAGTGGTTGGCGCTTTGCTATAGATGTAAATTTCAGGGACAACGATAAATTGGTCATCATCGCCAATGTACATAAATTACAACATCCAGTCTAATGGACCGAATGATCGCCCTATTCACTTATGGCCAAAGCGGTTTTCAACAACATATTAACCAAAATGTATGCACTTGCGGTGGGGTAAATTTCAATAAAACGAATTTAAAAAATGTGTTTTCTGTTTGCCAATGGAAATAGACCCAAGGCCAAAAGGCGTTTAATTGCGCATTCAATTTGGGACCGGTACAAATTCTCGAGCTATCTCTCGGGGTATGCGAATAATTGCACACAATTTTGAAAGATTATGTACTATTCTTTGAAGTAAGTATGATATTTAAGAAATCGCATGATATTATTTCACCCTATCTAAGGTCCTTTTTGGCATCAAAAAACTATTTCTATGTGGAGTGGGTACTGCATTTTTGGACAAGAAAATATAACAGAAAACAAGTAAAAGTGTTATCATCGGCCTGGCCGATGCTTTGATACCCTCCACTGCATAAAAGGCAAGCAAAATGTTTGCCATGCGAGTTAGTAGGTATGTATTGTACATGCATGTGTCTAATGTGGGTTTTGTATGGGAGGTACCAGAACTACTTGACCGACATAGACAATTTTCAATACGAACCTGACGACGATAAAAAGAAGTCCTCTCACAAAATTGTATTCACCTATGTCGATTCCTTTGGACACTATCGTGTTTTCAACAGACAGAGAGACGCATGGGTCTAATAGTGGTTTTGTATGGGAGGTACCAGAACTACTTGACCGACATAGCCCATTTTCAATACCAACCTAACGACGGTAAAAAGAAGTCCTCTAACAAAATTTCATTCGCCTAGGTCGGTTCGTTTGGACGCTATCGTGTTTTCAACAGACGGACAGACGGACATGGCTAAATCAATTCAGAATGTGATCCTGATTCAGAATATATATACTTTATGGGGTCTCCGGTGACTCCTTCTTGGCGTTACAAATGTAATGGCAAAGTGAATATACCTTCCTGTGGAGGGTATAAAAAGGGAACTGTGGACACCCAGGTCTGAATAAAATAAAGTGGTTAAGCTACAGAGAAAATTCGAAAATTAAGTCAGACAGCTGAGCAAATATTAATACTTTCACAAAAAAATTCACATACAATCTCTAAATTTACGAATTTACTAAATGTCCTAAATTCGATTCGAATATAACTGTACATATTTGAATAGTGCTGAAGCTGAATGCAGTTTTTCAATCATAACGAAAAGTAAAAATAGCGAATAAAAAATTAATGGTAACCTTATAAATTTACACACTACGCTACCCAGGTCGTAAATGTGTAAATTTCGCCGGCTTTGGCTGAACTCCTATTGAAATGTCATTGCGTAAATCGCATACATACTTTTCAAAATTATTGAAATGTCGGAAGTAAATGACTAAACTAACTTATATTGAAAATATTTAGCGAAAATAAAGATCTATTTAAATCGAGCGTGCTAGTAAAATAATCGATAGACCCAATTTTTTTTTAATTTCACGCTTAGGCGGCTCTCACATTGAGGCAACAAGCAACTAAGCAACTAGCAATTATAAATAAGCAATACGCAACTTTATTAATTCAATAATAATTCAAATTCAATTATATGGAACATTTTCTGGAAATTACATAAAAATGAAAAATTATCAAAATAAAGAATTATGATCCTATCTTAGGTAAAATAAAATAAGAAAAAAACATTGCCAAAAAGTTTATTCGAAAACAAGGATTAAAATTAAATAATACGTTATTTAATGCTAGAATATTCCTCTTAGCTAAAAGTGGTTCGAAGTAGCTCGAAATGTATTCCGCCTCATGGCAGTTTTACGCAACACTTTTGGAATTGCAATAGAGAAATGGATGGATCATAAAAAATATTAGCGGAGAGATTTTTGAAATTTTTTTTTTTGCAGTCACTATTAAAATTGATTGAAGAAACTTTTTGCATCAAAGCATTTTTTTTTTTTGACCGAGGAAAAAAGTAAAAAAAGTAGACTTTTACAAAAGTTCCAAAATTTCAATGGGTACTTAATGGATTACGGAAAGTTTTGTATCATTCAAACGGAATTTAAATGACCTTTCCACTGGTGCCAAAATTTACATAAAGAAAGTTGAAATTATGAGCAGAATTAACTTTACTTTTGTGCAAATAATTGTGCCAACCACTGTACCTGAAACACATCCAACAATTTTGAAATTCGGCCTTATTTTGCTGAGCGTTATTTCACGACACCGTCTGTTTCGAATATCTACCACAACAAATCTGTCTGAAAATTTGAGTGCGTTCTGTTGAAAGTTTCTTCTAGACAAACAAAATGTTGGGTTTAAAATGACAACACCATTTGCATTAATTTTCAGAGTGCAATATCATCACTTTTTAGTTGAAATTACAATTGTAATGTTAAGCTTACTACGCTGTTCCCATACAAAATCCTCTCCAAAAAGCTAAACGAAAAATTAAATTTCTATTTCAGTCTTACATCTGTCAAAATTTAGCGCACCCATTAATGATTCGGCACATTTTCCGAAGCAACATTTTGACAGATAGGATAAATAAGGATGCGTTTTTTACATGAATTTTCGATGGAAGTTATTTACAAAGAACAGCTGTTATGCCAAAAATTAGCTAGCATTTTAGTTAATGTTTGGAGAGAAAAATTGTAGAGGAGCTATGATGTGGATCGCGACTATATATTTTGTGAATTCCGAATAAAATCTGACAGTCCGCGTTAATAGTGTTACAATTTTTTAATTTTTGCGATTTGTTAAAAGTTTCTTATAGCCTTGATCTGGATTTTCTATATTTAATGATCAGAAACTTCAAACTGGGGTAGTACAGCTCAGCCAGCATACTATATAGTGGGTAGTAAAACCAAACCAATAATTACATAGTAGGAACTTATTTATGGTTAATACCTCTGACTATCTACGTAATCCCACTAGGGGTTCCAATTTTTGTACTCCCACTAGTCATTACGACGACGAGTGCAGTAGCTGTCGCTTTAATTTTTTTTTTTTTAATGAACACCTTTTAGAACTCTTCCAACACAATCGGGCGGCGGCAACGACAGCGACAGCGACACCACCACACGGCACACACACCGGATACCTGCCTCAGTGCTGACGCTGAGACGCAGCGGGGTGACCCCACGGCCCCAACACACAAGTTTCAATCCACTACCAAGCATTTACCTGACAGAATTTAACACGTGATCCGTTTGTGCTGAATAATCGGGAGAAGCAATGAAACCGAAGCAATAAATTTCCAAACTGGTGCCGTCATGTCTGGCATGGTTTGTGCGACTCGATTCGGTGCGATCCGATATTGGGGTTAGAGAGCTCGTTTGATCGTTGTCGTTGGCGTTTTCTTGTTGGTGTTGTTATTGTTGTTGTAGTTGCAGGCATGGCGTTTGATAATCAACAAAAGCCAGGCGTTTTAGGTTTTGCTTTTTTTTTTTACCTTTTCTTTGAAATCTTTTCTGATTCTTCATTGATATTGGAAATATTTTTTTTTTCCTTTTTTATTTATAATTTGTTTTTTGGTTTACACAAGGGAAAAAAAATGAGTTTACACATTTTGTGTAGCTGTGTGTGCTCCAATACCAGCGCACATGAATATCAAACACAATTAAATTGATATAAAACTGGTTTTGTTTGAAATAAAGCGGCGGATTTGCGCTAGCATTTTTCTTTACTGGTTTGGTTGTTCATATCGCGTTATTCATCAATTGAATAGGTGTTTTTATTATATACAAGTATGTAGGTAGGTACGTTAAGATAGAATTATTGTTTCTTTCTATTACACACCAACCGAGAGGGATGCTCAAATGATCGGCTCGGCTTGGCGTCGACCGGTATGAATGAGGTGCAGCTGATTAAATCAATTGACGACAGCGCTGCCGATCTTCGTGGTAGGTGATGATGATGATGATGCTGCTGCTGGGATATGCAGTTCGCTTCAATTGGCCTTATTCATAAACCAGTTGAATTATTAAAATGTTTATGAAGTCATTTGTGCTAGTTTGAAATTTAAATAAATGTGTATCTCAAACAAGTTAGGCAGGCGCGCGAATATCTGACTCTTTCCGGCGCCAGATTTAAGCGGCGAAGAAGGTTTATATGTGAGTGTGGTGACGCTGAGTTGGAGACTATAACGAACACTTATTTAGGTATGAGAAACGCAAGCGGAAAATCAGGTTCATTCAGAGCAGATTCTTGTATACCCTATGTTTCGGTTTTGATGGGTTTTTCAGGCGCATCTTCTTGATCTCGGCTACGATTGTATACCTACCTACATATATTATGAAATGAAAACCTAGAAAGCGATACTATTACGTAATGATAGCATTCAATAAGAAGACGTGGGAAAATCACCGTGTCGAGGCAGGTTAGTGTCACAAAAATGAATTTCATTTCGATTAGATACCGTTCTATTAAGATGAGTATTGTAAAATTGTGTGGAAACCACTTTCCATTGACATTCTTGGCAGTAGAATATGAAAAAGGTAAAGATTTAAAAGCTCAAAAATAAGTACTGGAGGGGTCAACAAAAACTTTGTAAAGCAACAGCGGAATAATGAGTTAAAGGACCATAGACCTCACCTTTTAAATAATTTCGACGGAAATTGGTTTTGAGCATAAATTAGGTACGCAGCTCGAGCCAAACTAAATGTTAGCTGATCTCAAAATATTCTCTCCATAACCTAAAATCCTACCTAAATTTTAACACGGAATGCTTTGTGGATAAGTATCACAGAAAATCGCTGTTCCTTGAAATAAAATTCTTCAAAAATGCAGCGACACTAAAATGTGTTTTATTTTTATTTTATTGTCTGCTTTTTCTTTATCACAATAATTTTTAAATTTTAGTTGTCCTCTACTCCAAAAATGCGCATGCATTCTAGACGCATTTATTGCTCGATTTTCACCGAGACTTAAGATTTTCCAATCAACAAGAAGTGACTGTGTATCATACATACCTCAAGACGAATCTTTGGTTCACAGACTATCGCCGAGAGGATTTGTTCGGGGCGAAACGCCCCACCAATTTATTCACTTCATAAATAATTTTATTACAGTCGTTTGATTACAATAATTTTTAAAGTACATATTCCGACATTAGCAACCTATTAGCAAACTCACTAAGAGTACTTAATACATGGACAAAACAATGCGGCCTTGGGGTTAACCCACAGAAAACTGAGCTTGTCCTGTTCACCAACAAAAGAACAATACCACTATTCGAGCCACCAACCCTCGAGGGAATACCTCTAAAGGTGGCGGATAGGGCGAAATATTTAGGAATGATATTAGATAGAAAACTTAATTGGAAGCCGAATCTCAATGAAAGAGTGAAAAAGGCAGCTAATGCTTTCTACGCATGTAACCGCATCTTTGGCAGGAAGTGGGGACCGAACCCCAAAACAATCCTGTGGATGTACACGGCAATCGTGCGGCCTATACTCACATATGGCAGCGTAGTCTGGTGGTTAAGGTCCTCTTCCTCTTGCGTGCGCCACCTGAGTCGCGGTCTTCCTTTATTCATTTGTATGAAAAGGGCGGTCAAAACTAAAAATGTAATTTTAAATGATAGAAAATAAAAGAAATAGTTACAAAGAGTCCTTAATTTTATATTTTTATTGAAATTAATTAAAGTTTATATATTATAATTTGAACATCTAAATTATTATTATTATTACAGATTACGAAATAAAAATAAAACCTTGGAAAAAGCCCTTGCCCAACAAGAACAACTGAGAAATCAATGGGAGGAAAAGTGACAAAGTAAGTTGAAATGAATGTATTCGTTTATTTAGGAGAGTAAGTTAGGGTAAAACGGAATACGTGGGTAAAATGGAATACTCCTGTTCCTCTGTATTTACTACACCGACATCTCTTTATTCACACTCACATTTTTTTATTTTTTTTTTTCTTTTAACATCTAAATTATTACAGATTGAAAAAAGATTTAAGCTGCTTGGAATGCAATGAATGGAATGAATGAAATTGAGGAAAAATGGTCGGTAGCTGAGAATGTTTTATTATTCGTATTTCAAATAACAAGCTGTATATCCTTTTTCATTAGATAACAGCCTTAACCCGCCAATGGTGACGGAAATTTTACTTTGATTAATGGTGACGCGCGTGGATTCGAAGATCTTTCGGGCCGGAGCATTCGCGTCTATTCACTCTACATGAACCAGACACCTCAGTCGTTGGACCTTCACTCTTTTGGCTAGGTCGATGTCGCTGTACAGCACGGACCGAAAATTACTCGAAGAATTTTCCAAGAGTAATCTCATCCACTTTTGATAGGGACCAATCAGATTGTTGAGAAAGGGCTTCAGGCGTTCACACAACACGGCAGATAAGATCTTGTAGGCGATGTAAAGACTAATACCTCTGTAGTTGGCGCAGTTCAGAGAGTGTCTTTTTTTGAGAAGAGAGTGAACTCCATAAGCTTTTATTTTTTGGGACACATTTAATTTGTCGTGTTATTGAAGATCGTTGGATATTGACGGACCGTATACAATTTAAGCTCTAATAGCTAATAGTTTGGGCGCAACTACTGCTCGATACCCGCAAAAACACACTGCGCCACCTCTCGCAAAAGTCTGACAATTATCTGAGAGTATAACTAGCACGGACTCGGCATAAAATTGTAGGCCCCTTTTGTTCGTCTTAAATATAAAAACTCACACAAACGAATGGTTGTGGGAAGCTAGGCCTAGGGTGCCTATACGGATCTGTTGCGCCAATCACTTTTTTTTTTTTTAATAGCTCATAGCTGCAGACTTTTTTTGTATAAAAATTTCAGACAAACAGGGGTTGATATAGGTACGTTTAAAAAAATTATTCAGGATAAGGTGCAAGAGTAACTTTGGGCTTTATTATACTTAAGAAGTATGCATTAGCGTCCTTAAGCTTTGAAGGTTCTGCGACATAAAATATGTATCTACATCGGTATGTGAATTTTCCATTATCCTCATTACATTGTTGATTTTCTCACACTTTGCAGCGCCAATTTGAAAAACAAAGCAAAGTCAAAGAAAAACAGCCCAAAAGTCATCACAACTTATTGCTGATAAGACAAAACGAAGCCAGATAAACATCATGAAATGCACTTTTCGCTTTTCAAAGTGGAGCACAAGGAAACGATAAAGCGCTGCTCACTTTACATTACTCGCTTCCGACTCTGATAAAAGAGATAACTACATCAACTAAGATAAAAAAAAACACCGTCGGCATTATTTAACCATGAAGTTATTCTTGTTATACTAGTATTTTTATTTTGCATAAGCTGTCAATTGGGGTTTCCCAACTATATAAGGTCATATTGACAACAACGTTCATGTGATCATCTTAAAAATAACCTGCAAGGATAAAGTTGCTTCAATTCTAATTTGTCTCCTCGTCCGGGGGTAGAAACAAATCGGCCCGGATCCGACACTTGTCGAACACCCCTCGGAGACCTATTCCGTTCGAGTGATGAAAATAAGTGCCCTGCAAAATTGACGACTCATACCCAGAAGAACAAGAAAATGCAATCTAATTAATGGCATATAGGATTGCAAAATCTGCCCTACTCTAGCTGTAAGGATGACTCGCGTATTCATGTTATTATTGAGTTTCCTTCGTGTTTATTTACAAAGTAGAACGAGACACATTATTTTTGCCAGCCCAAAAGTCATCTAATTTCATATTCAGAAGATTAGTCATCCGCAAAGACGATGTGCTAATACATTCAATTTCAAATCAGACGATGAGCATATACCTAAAATTAGAAGTACTCGAACGTAAACATAACAGGACGGTAATGTGTGGTTTTAGCGCTATGAGTATTTCTTTTTGTTGGGCTCCTTTTACGAGGAGGGAGTTGCGCTTTGTCTTTAGAGAATATTTTTTAAAATAGGATAGTTTAGCATTTTTATAATTACCTACCTATTTCTGCAAGGCTAATCTCCAAAATAAATTTGATTGTTAAACACATTTTATGTTGGGGATTTGTTTATGACTTTTAAAAACCATAAAAGTCACACCGTAAACGAATGTTCGACCCATTAAATGTTGGCGCTCAGCGATATCTATGGTGTCAACGTTGGAAAACAGCTGCAGTAATTTATGAATGATATCAGTTATGTGTTGGCGCCTGATCACGCAAAGTTTACCTACGGATGACAGCACATCGCGTTAATGCCCACACAGAGGCTTTGACTGAGTTGGAATAACGTATTTTGAAGAGTTGTTGACATTTGTGACTTGCTTCAGCTTAAGAGGGCTGAATTGAGATATATTTGTTAAAGCTTTTAAATTACTGCTTACAAAGAATAATAATAACGGCGATTGTGTTTTTTGAAAGGCACGACACATTTTGGGAAAACAGGAGGATGGAAAAAACTAAACATCAGGCAACTGGAAATAGCTATCCATAGGAGCAAGTATTATTGGAGATCCCAATGACCAAATTGTCCATATTCCAATCGAAGCTATTCCTAGAGGCAAGCACTGACTCGGGCCACTTCCTTGTTGTTGTGTGACTCGAAAAAGTTAAGTAGTTTGTTTTTTGGGTGCTTAACTTTTGCGAATTCTTAACACCGAATCAATTTCAAAAATATACATATATCCATTATGTATGTACGTAAAATAAAAAATGTTATTATGTGTTCATATACATACGTACAACACTACATAATATATAGCGATAATGGAAAAATTATTTAAAACAAAACTGACTTCAACAAGTTAAGAAAAAGTTAAGACAGACCGCCACTGTAGAGTCTGAACCTACTTAACATTTCCGTATACTTAACTTTTTCGAGTCTTTACTATATCGAAAACATTTCAACGACTAAATGTAGGTAGTAGGAAAGTGCTGCAATGTCAAAAATCGACATTCGCAAGTCTGCCGACATATCACGATGATTCTACACCTAAACAGTGGGGCAACCCTTCCCCAGAAAGCCATCACTATTGCCGCGACTAATGTGGCACCACGAATCCCCTGCTTTGACGAACAATGTTGACTATAGCCAAAGCAGCAAAACTAGAGGTCAATAAATCGCCACCATAGGAGCAGAGGAGAGGAAGAACATGGACTTCTCAGGAAGAAAGATTGCATGATGTTTAAGATGTTGAGGCTTGAGAGATACTACTTCAACAATGTGCGAAAGCAACTAATCTCGTACAGAAACCTGTAGAAGCTGGGCTTTTAAATTTTCTTATCATGTCTTTTTGTTTGGTTGTTTTAATATTGGCCCAGGAGTGTTCCTGTGAAGATTGGTCAAAATTGGTCAAAGGGGCTTGGCACCGCCCATATAAAAAATACGCCCCTGACATCAAAACACGAAATGTCGTGTACCAGAAAGTATTGCAATGAACCAAATGCTGATGTTCCAGCAAACCGTACACAGGAATTGTCGCGTTTTTCCGGAATTTTCCGAGTTTTCCACTAAGAATTTTCTATTGTTCCATTCGAAAAGCTTTTCCGGAACAATTGCACACAAAATTCGATATAAAAACTCTATTTTCCATTTTTCCAATTTTTCAAAATTTTCTTTCGTAAAAACAACTGACGAATAATTGAAAAAAATATGAACCAAATCGGCCCAGCCGTAGAAGAATTATGCATATACAGGGTGGGTCATCTAGTGGTTTCTTTTTTAATCATAGGTTATTTTGACACTGACAACTGTTTCCCGCTCAAAATCTTGACAGAAACATCGGACCATTTTTCTTTGAAAATGAGGCTGGTGGGAACAACGTTTCGGTCAACGGTGGTTAACCGACTTTTTTTTTTACTGAAATTGAAGACATGGATTTGGATGATTTCTGGTTCATACAGGATGGCGCGCCATTCCACACAGCCCATGATACAATCGATCTTTGGCGCACCAAATTCCCAAATCGTGTTATCAGCCGCCTTGGCGATGCCAATTGGCCGCCTCGGAGCTGCTATTTGACCCCTTTGGACTTTTTATTTTGTGGGGAACCGTGAAAGACCGATGTTATGCCAACAATCCGGAAAAGATTCAAGCACTTTAGGCCAATATCATCCAAGGAATCCGTGAACTTCAGCCCGGAACCAATGGTCTTAGGAAATTGGAGTGACAGGATGCGCTACTGCGAAGCCACCCGAGACAGCCACATGAACGACGTTGTAATTAATAGGAATGTTTGCTCTTACTAATAAAGCCATAATACACGGAACAACCTTTATATATAGAAGATATAATCTTAGTGCTCACTTACGTGGTAAATGGAAGTTTGTTTTAAAATTTCAGAGTCGTAGCTCTTAACGGTTGGGCTGGGCGTTGATTACCAGTCAGCGTTGATTATAGTCAGGACAAATTGTTTTATATATAAGACTAACTTTACCTCTGCTTTGTATTATAGTCGAACACGTTTTATTTTTTCATGATTCAGAATTGACGCAGCTTATTAAGAATGATTTTAATTGTATTCTGTCATAAAACCGGCTACACGATACATTATGACTTCTTGTGACCTATTGCAAATCTGATGTTCTGAACGCACCTATGCAGGGCCATTCAGAATATTTAATAGAACTTTGACTTGACAGCCAACTGCGGCCACATATCTTTGTGCTCTCTCACAGTCACAATTTTACCATGGAGAATGGTTCGAAATCGTAAAAATGTACTATCAAAATAATACTTCCAATTCCGCCATCTGAATGAGTATATCTTTCCGAGTTCACCGACCGACGCTACGGCGAATTCTGAAGAAATTCGAGGAAAGTTAATGTGGTTCAGTGGCTGATCGAGCCGTCCCAATACGACAACGAAACCCGGTCGACCGGACCAACACCTTTGCATACCGAACGGCATAATCAGACCTTATTTCTTCAAAAAGAGCATGGGAAAATGATTATATTTTTCAACAAATTGATCTAAATCGGCAAGTAGAAAAATTAACAATCAAGAGTTGCCTGCGCAACATCAAAAACGCTGCAAGTGCAAATTAATTCCTCTAATAGGCCCTACATGTAGTATGTTTGAACTATTGGATTTTAGTACTAGCATTGGCAAAGTTCAAAGTACAGTTTGTATTTCAAGAAACTCAAAAATAACAAACAATTTTTAGGGCAGTACCTAATCGGCTTTGATTTTTTTAGGTATACCTATACCTATATTTGAGAGAAATTACAAATAGTAATGTCCCTCACTTCGAACCTAAGTATTTTTTTTTATCTCCTAAATCCCGCAACTTAACAACACTCCAGTATTTGCCCAGTTTTTTCTTGAAATATAATATTTACTGACTCCAAATGAATTATACATTTTGCAGTCAAAATGTTGCAAGAATTTCATCGGCAACATCAGAAGATGCTGTATCCGGCTGAAATGTATCACGATCGTCAAGGAATAGCGCGATCTTTAGTGTTCCTTCTGGTAGAACGAATAAAAACCATGGAAAGTGTCAAGGAAAAGCAGAAAAAAAAACGAAGTGTGAAATAATAAAAAGAAAAAAACGCGATAAGAGAATAATGGTTGCACCGCGCCGCAAAGGTGTGATTCGGTGGAGAATGCAGAGAGCTGAAAGTGTGAAAAAGGAAGTTCTATGCACACATAGCACCTAAACCTAAACCTAAACATTACTATATTACGTTGCAACTAGTGTGTTATGTTTACCGTCCGCAGCTGTGGCACCTTATCGGCGTGAATTTATTACAAATCACCTGATTGATAAGAGAGTATATAGAGTATAGACAAATAAAACAAAGGTTTCATTTTCATTTCTAGTACAGTAGAATTCGCGAATAGTGGCTTCTTTTATAACGACATTTCGGTTATAGCGACCATTTCTTGGTGGTTGTTTGTCATAAAGTTCTTGTCAGACGTTGTAAAATTGTCGTGTGGTTATATGGATTTCCTGCTGATAGTGAGTTCCGACAATTTTACAGCGTCTGGCAAGGACTTCGCTGCGTACAAAACGTCTTGAACTCATATGTTCATGTTTAAGCTGATCTACTCTTACTCTGTTGCTTAGGGCTATATAATCAAGTGGTTACACTTTTTATTATAGTGGAAAATGACGCATGTTCAACGCGCTGTCACACGCTTCGGACCATACCCCTACTTAACCTAACCTAATTTAAAAAATTTAATTTTACACTATACAAAACATGAAACGGATCTTTGCACCAAAGTTAGGAACAATTTATTCTCAAAATACATGGACAGATATTATAGACGCTTCACTGTAAGTAGTACCTATCTAGTACACATGCGTACACATGCGTCATAAACTGCAAAGCGAGAGGTCCCCGTTTCATATGTCGCAAGTGTCTACATTTACGCCTAGAAAGAGTTGTGGGCACAGTGTAGGGTTGTCAGATATTTCTCGTAGCTAGATGGTACAGATGGTAAAAATAGGGAAATAATCCGGGATTTCAAAAATGTTCCCGCGATAAAATTATAATCTGTAAAATAAGATATTTTTATTCGATGGTTACCAGCGGAAAAAGACGACTGTCGTCCCTTTTACCGAGTGGAAGAAACTAGATCTCCTATCCCCTTGACAGTAAACGTATCGTAAACAGGGACAGAATGAACACCTGTTCAAATACACATTCAATGGAGTCAAGACTGAAGGTGCTAGTACACGGTATGTAGCACGCCACATATATATGTGGCTCTGACGTAATTTTGACGTCAGCGAATGGTCCCAATGGGTACATGCCATGTACAAGCTCTCTTTGTGCACTCTCTGTTGACGTCAGAGCCACATATATACATATGTGGCGTGCTACATACCGTGTAGGTACTAGCACCTTGAGTCTCGTCTTTTCCATTCGAACAACATTGACCTCTATTCCTACCATGTCTTTGCTTGACATTACGGAGCCTGAAATCCCACTCAGTATCTTTCCAGACGACATGGTACCGGAATATAACTTCCATAAACACTTCTCTATCATCGTCCCTCCAAGGAAGTACTGGAAAAATTCAATACAAATCCATCACGACTTGACCTAGTCTTCGTCTAAGATGAAGTGAGGAACTGAATACGGTATTTATGGAGAACCGGCTCAAGCTCGTCCATTTGCAGGCTAAAGTCCTTGCCAGTAACCACTGCGCTAGAATTTATAGTTATAATAGGTACACGCGGCAACACTATATTTATATTCTCAGACAGCCAAGCAGCTCCCAAAGCTCTTGACGACTAATCTGTCTCAAAATCGAAACTGGTCCTTGAAGCAATCATAGCCATCTACGACCTTTCAAAGAAAAACCTAGTCATTCTTCACAGGGGCTTTGCTGGCAACGAAACAACTGACTCACTGGCTAAAGTCGGCGCGACAATATACACCTTATTGGACCTGAACCCTTCTGTGGTGTCAATGAAAAACATTTGAGGAACTACTTGAATGAAGTCTGGCTTAAGACACCTGGACAGAACTGCACCAGACAATTCTTCCCAGAATTTTTCACTAGAAAATCCTACTCTCTCATTAATCTGGACAAAACTATAACCTGAGATTCCTGACAGGTATAATTAGTGGCTATGCCCTATTGAAAAAACATCTTCATCGAATTGGCGTCTCACAGGACTATATATGTAGGGGTCTACCCCGATATCTCGAGAAAAAAAATCTCGAAAAAAAAAAATTTAGAAAGCATAAACTCGAATAACAAAAATCTCGATCTCGATTTCTTGGGTTTACTGTTTGGATATGGGGTGGGCGCAAAAAAAAAACTCGAATTTACTTTTTATTTTCGAGATAGAGTCTTTCGAGATTTTTGTACTTTCTAGATTTTGGCCCAGTCGAGATTTTTGCATTCGAGATTTATCAAATTCATTTTCGAGATTTTGACCATTCGTTTTAGTCGTTCTAGTTAACGTCATGATCCCTATATGTAGATGTAGACTCTGTCTTGAGAGTGACGAATTCGCTCTTTACATATGTAGCTATACTCATGGTTCATGGAGTATCCGGCTCTCTTTCGTCTCAGAAAGAATGAGGAAATCGTTACTTTAGCAAATCTTGCTGACATACCCCCATACAAGATCCTTGTCTGACTGAGTGCCTCCGGATAGCTCTAAGACCTCAGCAGGGAAGGCACAATAGGCATCTTTTAAAGATGCCAGAGCCAGAGCCCCATGGAGGCTCTCCCGACTTATAATCTGCCAACCTACCAGCTGGAACAACCAATGTTTTAAGCTAACCGTGATTGAACAAACCGGCCATAATTACAATGGAGTCTTTTGTAAATAATGAAAGAGGGTTACAGTTATAGAGAAACTGTGCCGCGGGACAAGTAAGTGCGCTAGCTGCTTATACACTTATACACTCCTAAATGGGCGCAGTGGTTAGTGTGCTGGATTACTGTGCGAGGGGTCCCAGGTTCGATCCCCGGAAACACACAAATTACATCTTAAGGCTTTTTCTACCACCTCTCGCGAACGTCTGACAAACATCCGAGAGTATAACTGTCCTAAAAAAAATTTCTCAATTCAGCCGTTCGGACTCGGCATAAAATTGTAGGTCCCTTCCATTAGTCCCAAAAATAAAACTTACACAAGTGAGGGTGAGAGTACATACACCCTCTTGTCCTGGAGAAAACCCCTTTTCAAACATGACACCACAACCCATGTGACAGTTGCATGAATTGACAAAAGAGTAGATCAACAAACCGCTATTGCCACCCTAAAATAACATGGCGCAGACATGATATCAGACAACCTGATAGGAGGTGTTGTGCCCACAAATAAAAGTAACAAAAATGACTGTTTAAACACGTGATTTTTTTTAAATCTCTATTATCGCTGTTTGATGTAGAAAATTTAAATAAAAAGGATCCGCCCACTCAACAGGTTATACACACAATCCCCCCAAATATAAAGGCATGCAGTACCTGTTTAGCTACAGCTCTCCTCCTAGATCTCTAAATCAACAAGTTGGTGTGTAGTCACACCTCCAGCATTTACCATATCGTACAAAATAAACATTTATAAGCATCATAAGCACTGATAAGCAATGATTCCATCTTAGGAAAGACACATAGATCTCTAGCTGTGTACGCATGACCTTTTCCAAATAATGCTGGTGCTATATATCGCACGTTGTTGTTGGTCTCTCCTGTATTGCTTTTATTAATGTTCTCTCACCTTTCAGTTGGAAAACCCCGTCATATTTGAATTATCCGTAAATAGCCAGTTTCACACCTTTCCACAAAAACATCTGGGGGAAACCCGACGCAGCAAACTGTCTCTTTTTCACAGGAACAAAATCTCAATGCAAATACCTTATTATTCGCTTGGCTTTTGTCGAGTTAAGGACGCACTGCCGGCGGGGCTGTCCTACCTGTCTCGCTTGTCCATTGGGAAATGCGTTTTCGGAGTTTGCCTTTGAATTAAAGGGCGCCGCAGGTCAAACAATACACCCGAGCAATTTTCAAAAAAGAGAACCTTTTCCATTTTTTTTTCTTTTTGACTATGACCTCTGACAACGTTGTGGCGTTGATGAATGTATCGGCAACGAAGGTGCCTTCGAATATGATACCTGTTGAAAACGGTCACCATTGAATAACATTTTATTGTTGTGTGACCATATCAATGGGAGAAAAATCGTTCCAGACCGCCTGGCATCGCACCAGCATTGGCTGTATATGGGATGGTTCCTAAACCTAATACCGAATAATTTAATAGTTGCACACTTTGCAATTGTGTAGATACGAGACAAAATAGGGATTTTGGGAATTTTTAAATCACGTTAATTGTATGTGGTGTGGCATATATGTGTATGTTAATGTACAGTAGGTACTCACCGGCGTGTCGAACAGGTGTTGAAAATTCGGTTAAGAGATCTTGAACCGTTCGCTTTTGTCCAGTTTCGTTGAGCGGTGGTATTAATTTTTGTGTGTAAGTTCCGTCCTAGAAAAAGAACAGCAGAAAAAAAAACCATGTGAAGAGATTATGTTTATTTTCAAAGGTATTTATATTTAAAAACGAATGTGCTGTGCGTATGGCACAAAAGGCGGCGACTTAAATTGAAAGGCAGAAGTACATATTAGGAGGGGGCGACTTCTCAATGAAATTTCTACTAATATGTCTTCTTTCTTATCGGTCTTAACGGTCTAACGCCATTATGATGAAAACTTTAGTTCCTATAGGAAGAAATAGTGTAATTAAAAATATATTTTTGAAGCACAGAAATAACAATTTTTGACACTTCTTTTGCAAACGCACCAGTTAGAGCTCGCTTTGTTCTTGGTAGGTGCTTGACAACTGGTATTAGCCGATTACAAAGTTCAGTAGATAGCATCTTCTAAATAATTAGTTGACGCAAAACATTGACACGAATGAAAGAGACCTAGAATTTTATGTCAAACGACTGAATGGATGAACTTCGTCGAGACAGTTGTACTCTCAGATGTTTATCATATCAAGTGATGGCGCAGAGAAAAGGGATCGAACATGAGCGAAGGGTTTCAGGTCAGATCTTTTACGGAAGGTTATAAAGATTGATTCATCAGTAGTTATCTTTTTATGTCGACCAAGCAAACGATGATGATTCATCAGACATCAACAGACTTTACTCCGAGCAAATCTTGGAAATGAGCTGGTGTGTAGAATATAGCTCATCGGTAAGTCATCTCCCGTTGCTGTAAATAGTTCGTCAGGTCGGCCCTTCGCGGTTCAACAGCCAATTTAGATATTCCTATCCCTACTTCATTTTGGAAGCCTTGGTTTTCATCGTCCAGTTTGGGATCTCTACGTTATCTCCTTTTCCAAAATCCCTTATTGGACATAATCTCTAATTTTTTTTATCTCTTTTTCCAAAATCTTCCGGGACGAAATTTCCTATGCCAAAATCTCCTGTTCCACACACAGTTTTGGCAGTAAAATTAAGCAAACAACATAATATAAATTTTGCATATATACCCAATTTCACACATATACCGTAAAACTGACAGTAAACCCAAGCAGGGGGTTGCAGGGGGGCAGCATGCCCCCCCATACGTATCTCACTCTGTCGCGCGACAGAATTAATAACACCAAATTTAAAAATGGGAGATTTTGTCCCGTGGGGACTTTCTCTCAGGGTCTTTTGGAGTAAGGAATTCCAGCACAGGGGATTATGGAATAGAGAATTTTGGAAAGGGGATTTTGGAAAAGGGATTTTGGAAAAGGAGATATCATCACCAACCCGTACTAATAATAATTTTTAGAATCCATCAGGCTAAATTTTACGAATTCACAATTGCGAATATTTACATAATAAAATCATCTATTATGCTGTCAAAACATTTAAGTTGAAGGTTAGAAATGATTATTGGTAAGGCCCAAAGATAATAACTGCAAGTCTACAAGGATTCCTTGCTTATCTGGAGAGGTATCATTTCGGGAATTTTTGCCTTGATATGGTTTTTTAACTTTTTTAGTAGTCTTGAGTTTTCCCAGGAATTTTATTGTGGCGTATAGGTTGACGAATAGGTACTCGCAAATTGCAATTACAGTGGTTAAATCTCCTCACATTGTTTCTTCATTATCCGTAGACATAACTTGGCTACCATTAAATAAGGTAGTAGTAATGCTCTGACATCTAGAATACTGAAACGAGAAGGTGTAACCTTACGTCGATCGCATAAGATTATCAATTTTGTGGATGGGTTCATGATTTGGTAGCAGCAATGTTCCTCTATAAATATTGAGGACGGAACAGGAGTAATAAAGTTACTTCTCGTAGAAAGTTAATAAGCCAAAATCCGTTTACGAACTTCGTGCCGTAAATGCTTTGCTTTCCGATTGCCACTACCTTCCACTTAGGGTTTTAAAATCACCTAAGAATACATTTACGTTAGTCTTAGGTTAGATAAGATTTACAGCCGAGTGAAGCAGCAGACTAGTCTATACTTCTCCACACATACGTCCATCATGGTCCTACTGTGCTATTTAGGGGAGGTTAGCTGCATTTTATGGCCTTGTTACCATTTCGTCTTTAAAATGTTGTCAAGCTATCCTGTGTCCTTAGAAACATGTTAAATATGATTTGACAGTCCGATATCAGGCTGTTTTGGAAGTATGTAGTTGCGAGTATTTCTTCTGCAAGCGACACTGTGACAGAGACCCAGCATAGACACTTGTCTACACTTGTGTCGGGGTAGCGACATAACTCCGCCCGGAGATATGTCGTTCTTAGTTTGGCGGAGATATGACGTTTTCAAAACACAGAAAAGTGCATGTATTTTTATTGACTAAAAATATTATACCTACTGCTAAATACCCCAGAGTAAATATAATTAAACTTTAGCTCCATGCGCCTGCCAGACAGGTGTTGACGTACCCTTAGCGGAGCGACGAAGTCGCGTGAGCGGCTAAACCCTGCGAAAAAAAGGGTTAAAATCCTGTTAGCGAGCGAAGCGAGCCACCCACCCCATACTTTAAATACACCAAACTTTCTTACAGACGCCTATCTGACAGTTTTTGGTATAGACTTATTCAGAAATTAAACAAAATAAATTGCATTATGTTTAATATAAATGATTAACATTTGGAGATATGACGTTTTAAAGCGACATATCTCCGCGCGGAGATATGTCGTTCTTAGTTCGGCGGAGATATGTCGTTTTAAATGCGACATAGCTCCGCGCGGAGATATGGCATTTTCAAAACGACATAACTCCGCCAGAAAAAAAGCAACATAAGTCCGCTCGAAAAATGTACTGGGCGGAGATATGTCGCTATGCCCTTGTGTCTACACCGGTGTTGGTGTACGGAAATGTGTGCTGTGTGTGGGCTGGTGCGCATGCAATTTTGAAATTAGAAATTAGGGTTTTTTTTTAGTTTTATTAAACAAAAATAACACAAAACAATTCATTTTAAATAAAATAACAAGCTTAAATACGAAGCACTACGATTTAAAGCACATTTTAATTTATTCTTTCAAATCTGCACTTTAAAAAATAAACTGTAATTTGTACTAGGAGGTCATTTTAAAAACTGTAAGCTTGTCTAAAAAACTGTAATTTACAGTTAAAACTGTGAATATGGCAACGTTGTGTGTATGGCGGAATGCCAAGTGTAGTGTCTATGGTCCGCTTTAGGACAATGGTCATAAATATTGTGGAGAAACTCGTAGGACTTTTTGGTAGAATTAAATTTTTTTCTCTGTAAGGGCATTGCTTCAGCCAGACGGTAGCTAATTTGGCCTTTATGCGGATTGTCATAAGATCACTGCCGATCACTAGCTCAAGACGTCCTGTTTAAGGCTGGCACTTGAATTTCGTTCGGTCTGCGGAAGTGGACTATCCATACCCTAAACACCGACTGTCTACTATACAAGGTTTCCTTGTTCATCTCTACAGGGGTCAGATCACGTAAAATAAAAACGATTGAACGATATCGTTTTCACTCATGCTGTCTCTATAATATCTGTGGCAATAATCAGAGACTGCTATTGTCGAAACGATGTCGTTCGATCGATTTCATTGTACGTGTTCTGCCCCGGTCTCTGTTCAGGTCTTGTTGCTTTGAGTATTGAGTAGCACCTCTCTATTTCCTCTATCGCGCCTTTCTCGTGATTTTTTTTCTCCTCGGACGCGGATGTTCTTCCCTCCCCTGGCATCGTACCTTGGCTTCTCGATAGCTTGAAGAATACGAGCTTGTGGCAGTTTGTTGCGATTTATATTTCTCCGTTGTTATGGCATAACGTTTTAGATATATATACATACTCCCCACATATACATGGATATATACATACTCCCCACATATCTCACTTCAATAAAAATAACATGGTAAAAATAGGCATTCAATAACGACTCTAGGTCGTGCAAAATGAAAGTATACCTATATGAACACAATTTACTATGGCCAGAGCCTTCTTAAATTCAAACCAGAAGCAAGTAGCATTATACAATTCGAAGTTGTATGTACATAAGAGCTTGTTCGTTAAGACCCATATATATTGTTCGTTGAATATTAAAGCCCCGAGTTGACATGGCCTTTATTCTTTAAGTTTGATATATGTATGCGAAAAAGACTATAACCGAGTAAATTCGTCGATGTTTAGCGCCGGCATAAGACGTATTCGTAAATGGGTGTAAGATGTTTTCGCTCAAACTCTATATTTTTCAGCACACATAATACGACCAGACAAAAAAGAAAACTGCAACTAAACCATCAGACATGTACTTATTTTCAAGTGGGAAACTGAACAAAAATACAAGGACGCGGCAATTTTAAAGATATTGAAATGCTTTCATTTATAATTAGCGCTCTTCAGTTTACAAGTTTACCTTTTTAACTTATAAAACATTGCCGCACAAATGGTTTCCTTTATTGCTCATGATTTTATTGGAAGAATTATGGGTTTAACACCTATGTGCAAGAAGAATTCCGAAAAACAATAACAACAATTTCAGACATTTTATGACATCAACACTCGATACAAAGAGAAAAGAAGCTGTCAAAAGTGTGTTGATTCAAACACTTCTGATTTTAACTAAACACCTACATACTCGAAACGTCTATATCTTGAAGTGCCGCAATTAATGACTTTTATCGGCGCTATTTGTAGCCTATCGTGAAATTTGTTCCGACAATGGTCAACCACTTTCAGGCGACCACCTTCTATCTTCGTATTCAGCGTTTCCTATAAAAAATAATATTGGGTTCAACAGGTCCATATATTCAGTACTCTATTTATAGCTTCACAACCATTAGTTTGTATGAAAAAAATTAAATTAAATGATAAAAATCTATAAAATAAAAAATAATTAATTTATAAGGATTCATTAGAATATCTACTTATTAATATTCATCCTAAGTGATTAATTGAAGAAAATGTTATTAATTTTCGTAAAGAATTGATTTAAACCTCCTACAGCTCTAATAATAATTGATAAAATAATAGTTCATAATAATATAAATTTTATAATTATATAAGAAATTAATATTAATGGAGCAATTTTTTATCGTTATTAAAATTAAAAAATTAAAATTAATTTTCAGCACAAATGAAAGGTCCTGCAATTTTATGCCGTATCTGAATATCTGATTTGCGAATTAAGACTTGTAGAGATGAGCAGGGAAACCATGTAGTAGTCACAGTCGATGTTGAGGATATGGAAAACCACTTCTGCAGACTGTTAAACGTCACAACCAATCGAATAGTCACACTACGGCAGATCCTGGAAAGCACCCAAGAAACCCAGATCGATATCCACCATCGATTTATCGATTTTAAAGTCGCACATGATAGTATTTATAGAGACAAGTTATATAGACATATAGAGCCATCATGTTCAGTTTTTGCTTCCCTGCAAAACTCGTCACAGATTATGCAGAATGATGATGGAGAACACTTGCTGCTCTATTAAGGTCGTATGTAACTTCTTTAACATCATACTTGAAATAATGGTTCGAAACTCGCACAGGTGAACACAGTATACACACGGCACGATATTTCAAAGGTCCGTCCAATTGCTTAAATATACGCGGAAAATATTGGCATAATTGGTAAGACGTAGCGAGCTGCCACTGGTGCCTTTATTGGTTCAGAAACGGAAGCAGCTAAAATGGGTTCAAGGATAAAACCAAGTATGTACATTACATATATTCTGTCAACAAAATGGGACACCTAACATCGAAGAATCGGATAAAACGTCACAAACGACACATAAGCTACATTTTTGAGGTAGCTAGGGGCTTTGTCCACCGAGGTTTCTTTGGACTGAGAAGACAATTGCGTAGTAGAGTCCTATCAAGAACAACTAAGGAGATTATGTGTAAGATCTTGATCATCCTTCTTTATGGCGCTGAAGCTTGGACTCGGTTGCTTCCAGAGAAAAAGATTTTGCTCCTTTTTTCATTCTTTTTTATATGACTACAGTTAGGATTTGTATAGGAAAATTCATTACGTTCACTCGGAGATCTAAAACGTCCATTGTGGATTTCCTTTTAAGTGTGACTGGCCGGCTTGCGGTTGTTACGAAAGAACCTTGATCTTAAGGAAACGTATAGTCGTATAGGAGCAGTTCTTGCAGAGCGGGACAGTGGCACAGCAGATGTTCAATTTCTATATAATTTCGTCTTGGAATGCGATCTGTCTTTGAGGTAAGTGTTAAGGGTTAAGACTTATGGTCAGTGTAAAGTGAAAATAATAATTGGTTATCAATTGCTGACACTGCTCTAAAACGGCTCAATTTGCGATGTTTAAGGTATGCTCCAAACCAACTAAACCAAACCAAACCAAAAGCGAAAGCGGGAGCGAATTTCGTGCGGGGAACGGTGGGCTATATTGCCATCGTCATGTATTTATTTCCGGATCCCGCTTTCGCGTTTTGCGTTGGTTTGAACAGACCTTTAAAGCATCCACTGTCAGACGCTGCTTGGTATTTTTTGATGTAAAGTCAAGTGGGGTAGATAAAGCCTCTTGATTAGGTTGAGCTGATTCTCGCATTCTCGGTTCGCTGCCTATGAACATTTTTTGGACCAGCATCCTAACTACGTAAATTTCAGCCTAGAAAATGCTGCAGTATTCTATCAGTCGGTATCCTTAGTTTTTCCTAGAAGACTCGTGCTCCCGTTTCCTTCTCTGTCTTTGGGTAATCTGTCAAGATGAGGCCATTTCTGTCTGTCAATTATTATAAGTAGGTACTTTAAATTTATTTTCAAAGTCGTGCCTTGTCATAATCAATGGTTGACATTATGGCTCCAATTAAGGACGTCAATTATGCGCAGGTGAGTTTTAGATCGCCTTGGGTCAAAATTGTACAAACTTTGGAAAACAAGATCTTCTTATGTTCTTCTGCGTTTATATTGGCAAAATTTTTCCGTTTCATGAAAGTTAAATTCATCAACCGCTGAGCATCAACGTCTGAGCGGATTTTCGGAAACCACGATGCATTCTCAGAAATTCAACAATCTAAAAGGTGTTGTAATAGCTGTCTTCCAATTTATAGCTAAACACATATTCCTCGTTTAGGTCTGCGGAAGTCCCCACAACGGCCTCAATCAACTGACTCTTTTTTAGAGTAGGTATGTATGTGAAAGAGGCTGGTAAGTGCCTATAGCTCAACCATATGCGGTGACTTTTTTAAGGCTGCTATATAGATGACGAGGATTTGTAAAAGGAAGTGGACCCTTATAATCATTATTATTTATATCATTATAATGATTTGCATTGTGTTTAACTGTAAACAAAAAATTTAAAGCTTCCGGATATGACAGTGTGAAGTGGCAGTAAGTTTTATATTGAAGACCAAAATGGATACTTCTCGCATCAAATTCGTTCACGTGGTCAACAAACTTCATTGATCATGCCGAACTTTTCCATCTAAGTTCTTTACCTATTTTTGGCATTTTCTGACACGCCGACACTCTTCCAATCAATCATATGGCGCTTTTTTAAAACTCATATGACTCCGACTCTGTTTACGATAGCTTTTTTTGTCCCTCATCCATCACGTTACAATTCCCAAATAGAAGCACTTCAGTCTTAACATAAGCATGACTTAGATTAGTAGGCGGTGTCCAAAGCTATCCGTACCTTCATCAAAACCGCTCAAGTCACGAGCATTATAATTCGGTATCTCTGAATTGATAGATAACTTCAAAAGTGTCAAGTAATCTATGCAACAATGATACAGTGATAATAATTGCGAAATAATGCTATTTTTAATTTTTGAATATGTTTACTTGTCGCAACGTTGTTATTGTTATTTGCAATGATCGCTGAGGCCACCAATGATATCGCAAACGCAGACATATACGTGAGTAGTACTTTTACCTACCTATTTCGTACTCGTACTTATATCCGCAGATGTGTTTGTTTCTATTGCGAGTATATTATGTTCTATTTGCGGGAAGCAAAAGCAACTAAAATTATTCTCCCTTAGCGTTTTCAAGTAGTGTGACAAATGCTGACGATAAAAATAGATATTTGGGTTTTATTTTTAAACCATCATGTGATAATTTTGCCATTCACATGATAATAGTCCTTAGTAGAGGTGATTGATTTTTAAAGAATTTCGCAAGCGCGAATTCAATTCAATTGTAAATAATTCAAATGCAAAATAGAAGAAAAAGTTTGTTTATTAGCAGCTGAAGATGTCATCTAAATTTATTGCAAACATTTTAAGGCGTGGCAGAGTGACGTCTGTCAAATTGACAATAAGTTACAGGTTATTCTAGGTATAGATGGGCACTTGAACATGAAAGGCTCGTCCTGATTGCGCTTCAGTCTTTTTTTTTTAACATTCGCTTTATTTAATGTAAAGTAAATAAATAAATACGTAAATAAAATCAAACCAAAATGTATTTTAAGTTTATTTGTTGTGGGGTTTTAAGGTCACTAAGCATTAAGCAACCAGATGAGAGTCGTTTCTGGTCTTTTGGTTGGCGGATAGTTTTATATTCTCACTAAATACATATGCGAATAGAGCAGACGTCTTTTTTTACTTTATAGGTGATTTATTTTATATAAGAAGTCGGTACATATCGAGGAAAGATCTGACAGTTTCGACGAGGTCTAGCCTGTGTAGATCTTCAGGGACAATTTGTCAAATGTGAGTAATTATTTGACATCAAGATGGCACTTGTGTTTGGAAGACGCTCACAAATCACCAATTTACACCGCAACAATGCGTTCAATTTGTAAAAAATTATTTCCAAAATCAGAGCTGAATTTGACGTTTTATCAGAGCGATTTATCCGATTCATGGTGCACACAATAGTCGAAATTCGACGTACATGCAATGTATTGCCAATTTACCTATTTACCTAGTGTTGTATATACGGAGTTGTTAGACAGACTGTAACATGCTGTAACTATTTAATGTAAAAGTCAGAACACAGCACATTGCACAACTCATTTATGACCGTTCACTCTCTCTCTATATATTCTTAAATTGTTAGTAAGTAAGGTTATATAATTAGTAAGTAAGGGGTATAGTATTTAAGATTATGTATTATGTTAGATTAAGTAAAAACGAGCATTGAAGCTCAGAAATAAACGTGAAGTCAACGAGACAGTTGTGTTTCTCTTTTCGGCGGTATGTCAAGGAACATACATAACACTATCGATCAGGTCTAGAGCATCGTTTTGAAGGACATATCACGGTGCCATGAAAGGCTTATACAAAAGGTCCAAAACGATTTTTGAACTTTATTTCATTTTCAAAAGTGCAATAAAGTCTAAATCGAAGTGGAAATAAAATCCAAACAACAAATATATGGGGAGAATTGAAAAAAAGGTGAAGTTCCGAACTTTACATAGAAAAAACCTCGCACCCACTCCAAATCCTATAATGAATAAAGTCCAAAACTCGTTTATTTTCAATTTCAATATTTTCAATTTTAAAAGTGCAATAAAGTTCAAAAAAGTCTAAAATTGCGTTTTGGACCTTTTTGCATAAGTCTTTATTTCATGGCACCACATATCACAGCTGTAGTAGCTTATGTCGCTGGAGTACGTCTTTGTTCGTCCAGCATGTGAAAGATTTTGCAAAGATCTTGAGAGAGGTCACAAGATTTAATCAGTCACTGAATCGAAACCAAAATCTGATGGTATGAGCAGCAACATTTTTTTTATAGCCAACTATCTTACAATGCAAAATTGTCCGTTCAGACGGTTGTTAAATTGTGTCCCAAAGTCTTACGATTTCAGATTATTGAATATGAAAAATTGGTTGGTTTAAATTAAAAATTTTGTTCGTTGTTTTTTTCAGTACGCATAATGGAACAAAATATTGCACTTACGACTATTTCAACTGTATACGTGATAGAATGGCAGCGAGGATGATGAATTACCACCAAAAAGGACGTAGTATTTGGAAGAAGGATTGGGTGGCCCGTCGGACGTCAGCAGGAAAGATTCTACTCCAATTGCGAGCTGACATTAGCCCAATTTTTTTTTTTTTTTTTCGACTTTTCCAATTCAAATTGGAATTTCAAAAACAATTTCCACTGTTACTCGTATCAATATTATGTATTCTGAATTATTGTCCATAATAGTGTAAACGCAAACTTTGATTTCGCGTCTAAATTGTCAGACAATGAAGAAATTGTAAGCAATTGTCAGCTCCCATAAACAACGACATCTGACAATTTCGAATGAGTCTGAGAATGTCCTAAATGTCTGACAACAATAAAAATTGTGTGTTTAGACGTGCTCAGACGATTGTCAGTAACCTGCAATTACATTGGTCACGTTCCAATGACCGCTAGTCCTCTAGCACATAATATCCCTGATGAAGGAATGCTGGTGCTAGAGATCTAGCGGCAGCGGCAAAGTGACATTAGAACCAATTTGAGTTCGTATTATTTTATCTTCATGAGAGTCAAAAATGTATTTTGTGCCATCATGCCGCATTTATTAGTACACAATAATTTAATTTTATTTAATAAATACAATCCGCCAATATTGTCAGAAAAGTCACTGTCAGCCCTCCATCTGACAATGGCCGCGTTCCATTGACCGCTAGATGACTAGCAACATGTCAAACTCCATAAAAAAAAAAACTGACATTTCACCATTTGCGCTAGAGCTCTAGCACATTTTGTGAAATATCCTTTTCTGGGAAATTTTTCAATCTAGCGCAAAATGAACTGCTAGATTGAAAAAAAAATAACGAACTGTCAAAATAAAAGTGAAAGTGCAGAAGTCAAATATTTCCAATTTGGTGTAAAATGGGAATTCCAACTTCTATGGAATTAATATACATTGGGCCTTACCAATAATCATTTTTAGTCTTCAACTTAAATATTTTGACAGTCACAATGGATAATTTTATATGGAAATTTTCGCCATTGTGACTTCGTAAAAGTTAGCCTGGACACTAAAAATGATTATTAGTACCGCGGATTGTATTTATTTATTTATATTATAGTGTAATAATAAATATGCGGCATGATGGCACAAAATACATTTTTGACTCTCATGAGGATGAAATCATACGAATTCAAATTGGTTCTCATGTCACTTTGCCGCTGCCGCTAGATCTCCAGCGCCAGCGTTCCTCCATCAGGGATATTATGTGCTAGATGACTAGCGGTCAATGGAACGCGGTCATTGTCAGACAAAATTGTAATTTCAGGCGGTTGTAAGACATTTGGGACATATTTTTCACTGACAGATCTGACAATATTGTAAGATCTGACAATCGTGTGTACTTAGCTTAGCTTAATTAGCTTAATTATCGTTCGTGTCAAGACTGGAAGAGAACAACGCTTCATGCTCAGTAACTAACGGGCCAGTCATCACTACGCCACCAACAATCATCAACCCGAAACGGCAATAGCGAGTACATCCACAATTAGGCCAGAATAGACCCATTGTTATAGCACTGTTCTTAATCTACCCGCTGAATACACAAGAGTTATTATTTGACTTATTAATTGTCGAAAAAGTATTCTCTTTCATGTGGTTTTCTTCGAGTTGAAGTAAACGCGTTGTGTTTGTGTACGGATAGGGTCATAAACGCCTCATTCAGGGACACCTGTTGGCAAAAAAGCCAGCACCTAGGTGCCATCTATGTCTAAAAAACATAACCCTCACCGTCGTCGTACAACAACTAATGGACTGCGATAAGACCAAGAATATTGTCCTCATGGGACCCATCCATCAGTTACAAAACTTTTAAAGACATCAACAGAGAACTATATTAATCTAATTTGCACACCATTAACAGTTTTACACATTCAAAATGATTCATTCATTCATTCATTCATTCATTTTCAAATGGTCCGCTTGTCCATTAAGTGGGTCGCGGGTGTAGGTTGCTCAAGTGGACCCTCCATAGCTCTCGATCCTCCGCCATCGACTCCAAATCATCAAGGGCAATCCCCATACGGATAGAGGAGAGATTATGGACTTGATCTAACCATCTCATCCTAGGTCTACCTAGAGGACGCCTGCCTGATGGTACGGATTCCATAGCACGTCGTGGAATCCTGGTCGGGGACATGCGTTTAACATGACCAAATCCTACAGGAAAACTCGGCATTGCTCCTTCCATCACTCGTGAATAAGACCCCGAGATACTTAAACTTCTCCACCTGTTTCAATGGGACTCCACTAACATGCAGAGTGCATTGAACAGGCGTTCTGGAGACGACCATCACTTCAGATTTGTTCACGTTAACCTTCATCTCAGCTTCAACACAAACGGCTACAAACCGATCGAGTGCGCGCTGAAGTTCAGTCTGAGTCAAAATGATAATATCTAAAATTAGTCAACGCTAGGCTCACCAAATGCACGAATTGTGACCAAAGCAAATTTAAAAATATTATTTTCCAAATAACTTTTTGAAATTATTATTCATTTCGACACATCTATGAATGATAAGTTTCAATTTGGTAAGAAAAGTGAAACAAATTGATTAACATGAAATAGGGTAGATATGTACCACAAGAAATAGCGTCGGTGTTTAATGTATAGAGATACAATATGTACCAATAAGATATTTAGATATTTAAAATTCGTTAACATGTGTAGTTCGTCAAAAGAACACATCTATTTCCCGAAAACTCAGATCATAAGCATCCGGTGACTATAGACATGCCCATGAATGAAACAATATTTTTCCCCAGCGGGCCCCATTCAAGGCCTAAGCGAAGAGTGAAAGCTTACCGTTCAGCGATAAAAATAATTACGTATTGTATTTAACACTCCGTAGGACCTACCATACATTCTAAGAGCCGTTTGCTGATACGACGCATAGAGGTTTAAGTTATGTGACAGTTTATGCCTTAAAAATGTAGTCCATACGAATTTAAGTACGTAGAACTTTAATCGTTATGAGTCGTATCAGTAAACGGCCCTAAGTTAAACATCTGTAAAACCAAACCTCATTTTTAAAATGGCAAAATTTGAAATCATACATGCATGTGGATATCAAGAACAAGAACCCCTCAAAAACTATCAAACCCTCTCATAAGTTAAGTTACATGGAGAACTTAGATATATCTCTAAAGGCTTAACTACGTTCGGCATTAAAACATCAAAGTTAATTGATAATTCGAAAGGGGTGCTATGCACTAAACGAACTAGTTTTGCGCTACCGCGCCGTGTACCCTTTTAGTTTGTAAATAATTGAGTAATCCAATAAGATTTAAGCACTTAGGTTTTTTTTTTTTTTAATTGTAACCGACCGACAGAGAAACAAATTAAGACATAAAATATGAATAAAAACAAGAGTTAATAAAAATAGTAGTACATTTTTTAACTAATGCCTTTCCTTTGTCGGCATAAAACCTTAGGATTTATGTCAGATTAATTATGCGGTTTAGTTCTTTTTATCGCGCCAGTTTATTTGTGCAAAATCAGACCCAACAAAATGGCAATAATAATAAAAGCGCAATAAATATTAGCTGTACTGTATTAGCTGCATATTTTAAATTATAAGAAAAAACAAACAATATTTTAACCTTTTTACAAAAGTGGCGCTACAGTCCGATGTGCACTTGTACCGCAACCAAGGTCTTGGCTGACTGCCTCTTAACTTGGTAATCTTCTGAATATGTAGTGTGCTTGTAGCAAGCGTGAATCAATTTGGGACATCGCATAAATGTCTGAATGGGCCAGAATATATGCGCGTATTTGAGAACTTTCCATACAAATGACTAATAAATTTCAACATATTTTTTAGTCTATGTATTTGGTTAGGTACGATGGAATTATGTAAATTGGTCCAAAAATATCATACATATAATATAGATACTAGCAAGAGAGATTCGCTAAAATGACGCCTACAAATTTGACATGAAAATCAAGAAACACGAATGAAGCAGAAATTATAAATAAACCCCAAAAGATCGAAGATATTATCGTCTGTTAATATAAGTCATATCAGGTTTTTACAATTCTATGTGAAGACAATCTACAAAAAAAATAATCGAACATTTTTATTCTTCTTGTTACGGAAAACTTATCAAGGAAGACTTTGGACCCTTTACTATACAAATGATTAACAAATTATACACGACACACTACCCACATATCGTAACGCACATACCACGCCAAAAATATTCAGAATGAAAATGAATGAAGTCGAATTTGAAAAAATTGGCAACGAGCAACAAATGTGTGGTTTTATGAATTTCTACAAAGACTATACAGCCCAATCATTATTATCAGAAGCCAATTTGTGCGAGCAAATATAGAGAGAAAGAGGCGGGAACAGATAGACGACTTGCCAAAAACGCTTGTTATGGACAGCGAACTCCGCCTTGAATACGAGTGTAGGAGAAGCTCGGGTGAGGTGAAGACGGTAATAAAATATAAAGCGAGATTGTTATTATAGTCATACAGATAGTACATCTATTGTTAATTTATGTAAATTAACGAATTTAGCTACCACAGCTGCCAGCTGTTAAAGTGTCATAAAAGGTATACCCATCTTCACAGCTGGCTCAAAGACGGGAGCAGGAATCTTCTCATACGACCAGAAAATCAGTGCAGCCTTTTCCAGGCAGATATCTACGCTATTAAGAAAGCGGCTAAAGCTGTCTTAGCGAGGGAACAGTCAAGTAGCATTTAAAGCGATCAATTCGAATCTGGTAAACTGCAAGTTCGTAAGTCAGTACCATGAGATGCTCGGCGTTGAGAGCAATGAACCATCACTCAGTACTGCTGTGCTGAATTCCTGGACATATTGGTGTGGAAGGGACCGATGCAGCAAATAAACGGGTTGGGTACGAAAACTCCAAAATTAAAATCCCCAAACTGAAATCCCCAAGTCAATATCCCCAAAGCCAAAATCCCCAAATCCAAAATCCCCAAATCCAAAATCCCCAAAACCAAAATACCCAAATAGATTTCGAGTGTATTCACAATGCATTAGCAGTAAAATAGGTATGGGGGAACATGCTGCAGGGGTCACTGTTGGATTTGGAGTAAGCGCAAGGTTAGGTATACGAAAATGTCTTTAAATATTTTGAATTAACATTTTGGGGATTTTTTATTTGATGGATTTTGAATTTGGGGATTTTGTGTTTGGGGATAGTCAATTCGGGTATTTTTCAAAGGTGGGATTTTGGGGATTTTACACTTGTGTATTATGTAGGTATCTCCAAATAAACACACTTGACAGACAAGAACTGACAGCTTTCAACGCAACTAAGAGCCTAATTGATAATGTCACATTAAACTTAGCTAAAGAACGATGGAACAAATTCAAATATTTTCCAAGTATAAGAAAAATCCGGAGAAACTACTCAGGTAAATGTGCAATTGTGCATCGACCGTCCTGTGCCTGAGTGAAAGTCTGGAACTGGATGCAAATTGCAATTCCATTCGAATTTTTCGTTTTAAAATTTTTGTAAATTTACCTACTATAGGCATTTTAAGAATGCGTCTTCCTGGGCAACCTTAACCAACGCGAGAAAGAGTATAATGTAGGATTACCACAAACACTACAATTTGTCAGCACAAGGCCCTTTCATACAGAATTTTATAAATGATTGTCCGGTATTCTGCTAAATTCTTGAATGTTTGAATATGAATCAAAATCCCAACTGTGGCCAATAAAAAGAATCTGCAACAAATGAAACAATTATCTGAACACTGCAGGCCCAGATTTAGCGGAATCAAAACCAAGTCAATTCTAATCACCAGTCGCAAAGTTCTGGACCAGATGCAAATACCCGTAGGACACCAAGCTTCGAATCAAGACCTACGGTCGTTTCTTCTTCCTCTTCTTCTTAAAGTTCCTCTCCGCTTCGGAGGTTGAAAATCATCATTTTTATAGTTTGTTTATTTTTTACCCCTCTCATTATCTGCGCAGTCGAAAGATTGAGCCATTCCCGCATGTTTGACAGTCATGTCAACCTTCGTCTCCCAACCGCCCTTTTTCCATCTATCTTCCCTTGCATAATAGGTAGGTAGCAGTCGCGGTTCACCTTGAACCCAATTAGCACTAAGATGTGCCGTTTTGTTACCACGACTCGTGTGACTTGTATAATAAGTTGAAGAAGTTTGTATTTGTCGTTTCTTAGGATGCGTCAGAGTTAGGTATTTGAGTTTTTTTTTTACTAGATACATAAGCTCTCTTTTCATTCCTATTCTTCTCAATACTTCATTTGTTTTCCTATCAACCCAGGAAACACGTAATATTCGTCCGTATATCCACATTTTGAAAGCCTCTACTTTTCTTATCGTTGCTCTGGTCCATGTTGCAACTCCATATACGAGTACCGACTAAATGAAGCTTTTGACTAATCTTATTTTGGTATTTAAATAAATTTCTCTGCTGCAAAACACTTATGCACTGCACTCTATTTCTTTACTAGGATTTGAACTATTATTGATCATCGTTCCCAAGTATCTAAAGCTATCGACTCTTTCTATGTTTGTGTTGTTTATTTTTAAGTTTTATATTTGCGGTTTGCTACTAAGAACTATAAACTTTGCTTTGGCTATGTTTATTCGTAGTCCGTATTTTTGCTCACAAAATTCAGTTTATTCATCATGCTACTCAATTCTTTTATGTTGCTTGCTATTATGACTGCATCATCTGCATATATTTTCTGTTGCTTATGTTAACTCCGTTTACTTTTATTCCGCAGTCATTTGCTGTGATTGCCTCCTTGAATATTTTTTCTTCTGAGTTGAAAAGTGTGGGTGATAAAATGCATCCTTGTCTTACACCTCTTCGAATCGCCGAGACTCTGACTGTTCTCCTTCTATTGATATTTTCAGT
The DNA here is from genome assembly GCA_955612985.1 of Cheilosia scutellata. Classification (NCBI taxonomy): domain Eukaryota; kingdom Metazoa; phylum Arthropoda; class Insecta; order Diptera; family Syrphidae; genus Cheilosia; species Cheilosia scutellata. The sequence continues at coordinate 48,614,751 of OY015313.1, read as the reverse complement.
ATAAATTTTCAATCACTCACTATTCTATCATTCATATCTATATTTTTACTGTCGAGGATTTCTACAATTTTGTTGTGTCGAACGATCGTTTAACAATCGTACTTATAAATAATGGCAAAACTATCCTTTAACACGGAACTCTGTATAAAATAAAAGCTAGAAGCGCAAACTTCTTTCACACATTTCCTAACCCGTCATGGTGTACACAGAAAATATTTGCACGATTCGAACATGACATACGTACACGTAATCCTGAAAGAAGATTATTAAAAGAGTGTACGCATGTGTTTCGATCCGTACATAAAATAGGCCAGTAACACTATAAACACCACTGCAAAGTTCGCAACAACAAACACAAGAAATCAGCTCATACTTCACCGAACTTACCTCATTGTAAAATCGAACTGGAATGTGCTTGAAACATTCATGGTCGCCTGTTGCTTCCATTAGTCGCCTATTAACGGCCCAGAATTGATCAAATTTATCTGTAATGGACAATTCATTAGAAATGGGACAAAATAAAAAAGAAGTTATTAGCTGGGCACCATTTACAAGTCCTAACCACAGTTGGTTATGGTCCTTTTTCTGCATGGCCGAGATAACTTGTCCCCGATGCTTCAAAACATCTGCTTCTTTCAAACACGACATGAAATGCGCTTCTAAAATATCTCTAAATAGAAAATGAATATTGGTTAGCTGTTTAGCCAATATATAGTAGTCATCTTACTTTGTGGCAAACTTTACCAATACGTCCTCGGGAAATTTCGAGAAGTGAATGGTTAAACTCCAGGGTAATTCATCCTCTTCGGAATGGAGTAAGTCGTATAATACTCCTGTAAAGAAAAGTCAAAGTAAGTTCAGTTTTTGAATGGCTGGCGCAACTAAAAGAACAGCGCTTAGATTTATATTTGATATTACCTATTGGATAATGCAACTTTAATGGAGTTCCATTATAGTCGAACCAAACACTCCCGTCCTGCTGGTCGTTTGCAATATATCGATTGAAATACTTTTTCACCTATTAATAATTAATAAGAAAAACATACATTTGTTTATGATAAACAATTATAATTATGAAAAAAAAGTAAAAACATACTTTATCAGTGACCAGCGGAAGGTAGCTCAGTCGAGATACCATCAGATAGAATTGGTTGGGTTGTTGTAGACCTGCTATTTCATCAGAATCAGCTTGGAAACAAACTGGAATTTGTCCTTCCCAGACAATTCGCAAAACTTCACGATCATTGGCCATTTCTTGATTAATTAATCTTAAAAATTGTTAAAAATTGTTATTTGTTTTCTACTGAATTGTTTTGAGTCTTTTTGTTTGTGAAATGACAGCAAAATGAAATGTCTAAAATCAGCTGTAAAAAATATGGCATAAAGGTGCAAACGTTTCCACAGTTGGTCTACTGTTGTCGGCAAGGTAGGAATGTCGGGTCGGTGACTGAATTACGTTGATTAAAAATGTAGAAATGGAGAAACCTCTGTTTTAAGTCAAAGAACTTACTATGAGTAACAACAAAAAGAAAAGAGATATTGATTCTTCTGCGTTGTCATCTGTTGCCACACATTTTTACAATAGCAAGAGAAGGCCCTTTGTCCATTGACATTGAACCAAATAAATGACAGATGCAGAAAAAAAAACATCCACCCCACGATAAATTGGCATTTATGGGTGCAGAGAAATAAGTCACCTTACATGGGAGCTAATTCGACTTCACGAAAGTGGTTTTATTTCCCACTAGGTAGGAACTAATTCCCTCAGTGGACTTAGTTCCCGGGGACTTACTTCCCTGCACCGCATTTATATCCCTGGCAGCAACAGAAACAATCCATATTTACTTGTTTACGTTCTGTCATTTTTCTATCGCTAAATTCTGTTGCTGAAAAAATGTTCTGCTCCTAATTCTGTTGTAAATGTATGGAATTCTGTTTCTGTTCTTTGTCACATTGCGCCTTTAGTCCGTGCGTCAATTGGGCTAAATAATTATCGTCAGATAATTTTTTGACACTATCGTGGTGGAAAACGAATTTTCAGCTTTCAAAAGACAATAAATTATCTTATAGGCTAATTTTTTGACGTTTTCTTTTCCTTGAGTTTTGCTAGAATGCTAAAGAGGAAATAAAACACTGAATTTCAATTAATTAATAGCGTAAAATTCGATAAATCTCTGTCTTATGATTGGAGTTTGGTGAAATTCTCTTTCAGCACTTTCATAAGTGTCAGAAAATTATCCGAGGATAATTATTTAGCCCAATTGGCACACGGCCTTAGGATCACTTAATTATTATTTATTAGCAATGTGATGAACTCGCTGAGTGGTACAAAGTGTCTGCTTTCAAAATCCAAACTCAATTTTGACGCTCACTGTAAGTCCGCATAAATCTTAATGGAGACTTAATGGAGAATTTGACACGGAGCAGGAAAAAAATATAATTGTTTGCCAATCGAATATAAAAAGCAATTAAAATCGAAAAATAAACAATTTTTTTTCCAAAAATTTTATCTGTTTGCTTTATCGAAAGCGACATACATTTTGATACGAGTGCATTATGAAGAATGTTGTATGCGGATCAGGAGGTACATTTTAGATTACAATTACCAATTAGTCCGACTACTAATCTGTTCGAATCAAAAATCTTTTTATTTGAAAAGTTTGTAGGTGATTGTAGATATATTTCCTTAACACTATTTCGACCCAGTTTTTATTCGCTGCTAGATTTATTCAGTATAATACCATTTGGAATATAAATCGCAAGTCGCAGTCCATATACATAGGTATTAAAATGGATTCGGCACTTATTATTGCTTATTATCGCCCTAGTATATCCCTAACACTACAGTCTACACTACAAGCACCTGCGTTATCCAACTTTGTGTTGGTCAAATTTTGGCCCATTGAGAAATGGAGGGTGTACACAATAAATGGAATATTAACAATAATTTAAAGAACTTTCAACAGTTAAATAAGACCAAAAAACAAAATTGTTTACACGGAACCAACACAGGTTTTTCATTCCACTTTTAAACGATTTAAACATATTTTATGGACACGAGGTTATTTTATTTATCATAAACAATACTTGAATTTTAGTACGACAAGGCATTTACTTCAATTAAAATAGTTTGTCATTTATAAAATAAATAAATTACCAAAAATACACTTACCGATGACAGATTCCTGTGTATCTGATAGGGTTCTTTTCTTCGCCACCAGATATCGCAGGCCAAGTTGTACATTATTTTGTCAGTCATCGAATTTAGTCTAGACACGAATAGAAGTTTTCGAATCAAACTGTATGCATTTCCGGGAGGACCACATGACAAGCTTTTCAACACTATGGTGAAATTTACAAAGTCAGCTGTTTACTGATAATAAAAGTGACAGTTCTCGGTGAAGTCTTTTAAAATACGCTTGCGATAGAAAACATGCAAATTCTTAGCAGAACATTGACGACAATATCCACTTTCCGAAGAACTATCCCACAAAATGGGTGGTCTCAGGTGTCTCGGGCAAATTTCAGCTCGAAAATTACTCCAGTAAAAATGGCTGCCAACGTGTTCAGCTCGAAAGAAACCGATCCAAATGCATCCCCTTTGGTCATCATGCATGGTCTGCTTGGTTCCAAACAAAACTGGAGAGCGATAAGTAGATCCTTGGAAAATAGAACTAAACGAAAGGTAAGCCAGAAGTGGAGCAAAGCTAGATTTTATAATAACCGAAATTCAGATCTACAACGTAGACGCCAGAAACCACGGAGATAGTCCTCATGATCCTGCACACAGTACAGCACACATGGCTGCAGATATCAAATTTCTAATGCAGGAAGAGAACGTCAACCGAATCTCAATAATGGGACACAGCATGGGAGGCAGAGCAATGATGCTCTTTGCATTGAAATACGTAAGCGTTATTTGATACTTTTAAGTTTTCATATCTATTATGTCACCGTATAGCCGGAACTGGTTGAAAAGGCAATAATCGTGGACATATCACCAGTTTCCATGCCTGACAATTTTCATATGATGGAGGATATTTTCTATGCAATGAAAAATATAAGTGTTTCGCCCGATCTTTCAATGGCCGAGGGCCGACCAATTGTCGAAAGCCAAATAAAGAAAGCTGTTCGTGATAAAGAAACCGTCGACTTCATTATGCTGAACTTGCGAAAACTGAAAACTGGAGAGTATGGCTAGAAAACATTATGCATTTTGTTTTTCTCATGTTACAGATTTCGTTTAAGGTTTGTGTGGGGTCCAAACGTAAGTGCTTTGCATTCGAATTTTGGAAATTTCCGGGATACTCAGCAATTTCAATTACCGCCATTCACTGGGCCGGTCCTGTTCATTGGTGGCAAGAAGTCGCAGTTCTTTAGGTTGGGAGTGCACTTAATTATGAAAAGTTAATTGATTTTTTTTCTTTACAGTCCTGACGATTGGCCGAAAATCAAAGAGATATTTCCCAACGCTGAACTAGAGTGGCTGGACGCTGGCCACTTGGTCCATTTTGAGCAACCAGCGCAATTCATGGATTTAGTTTCCAATTTCTTGAAATGATGTATGTTTGCAGGGTGATTCTGAAATGATATTCATGGATAGAGTTCCTCGGCAATGTTGCTATTCAACTTATCACCACCATAGTTTAGCTTTATTTTATCTATGCCTTTATTACGAATTTAATTAATAAAATAGAAAATTTGTAAATTTAAGATATCAGTCTGTAGCGGCCTCTGGGGATGGTAATTTGTTTGTAAATAAACCATTATACTGTTTAGAATCAGACGAATTTAATTAAGAAGATGAGGAACAGTTTCCTCCTCTTCTTCATCTATACAGCTTCTGCAAAAGTTGTTTGCAAAAGGCCTAGCCTTAGGCTAGGTTAGGTTAGTGGATTGGCAAGGCCCAACCTTGCCGAATGTAATCTGTTGAGAGAAATCAAATTCTTAGAGCGATTTAAATGAACTGGAGAAAGTATAGAGTTCGAATCCAAGGATTTAATAGCTCCTTGTCTGTCCGAAAATATGCAGATATCTTTCACGTTTTTCACGAGTCAAGATAAGACTTATTTTATCGCCATCAATTTCGCCTGAACACGCTACAGTATTTTGGTAGACGGAAGAAGAGTTTAGGTTAGGTTAGGTTAGTGGGTTGGCAAGACAGGAGAAACCCGTACGTGCCACACTTAGATAAATATAGATCCGTTGTGATGCCCTAAGTGTTTATGACTCCCATACACTGGAAACCTTTGTAAAACATACGTCTTGGTAAACCAACCTAAATTTAAGTAGGTCATCAATGGACCTGTCGGAAAGTTCTTCTAAATTATCGAAAAAGTAGCTACCAAGGATTTTGTTTCTTATGTGGCAGAGCGCTCGACAGTGGCAAAGAAAGTGTAGGGTGCCCTCATGCACCTTCTCATCACCGCAGCCTCTGCACAGGTCATCTGTGTTGATTCCCATTTTTTTGGTTTGGTGTTTCAGCATATTGTGTCCGGTGATAATACCCACAATCGAGGACAAGGATTTCTTGTTCAGTTGTAAGATTCTCTCCGTTTTCTGTTCGTTATGGGTTAGCCACATTTTCCGGGTTATGCCACAGGAGTCGAGCTTACTCCATCTTTCATTTGTCGCCATTAGTTTCCAATCGTCTGTCTGAGATTACAGGGGTAATCATTACTGTGACGTCGGCCTAGTTTCGTTCAAGGGAGGGCCCTTTTCTTGCCAGCTCATCAGCTTTTTCATTTCTAGACACACCTTTGTGCACGGGAACCCAGAGTCGCGACAGCGACTCACAAGCTTCAATTTTAACTCACCGGCAGAGATCGCTTTTTTTGCCGCATGGCTGTCAATGAAAAAGATGAGGTATTGCCATCATTGCAACCTGTTTATCAGCTGTTGACACTGCCAGTACCTAAGCTTGGAATACGCTGCTGTAGTCAGGAAGTCTGATTGAACTGGAAAGTCTGAGACGTTCGGAGTAGAAATCCGCGCCAACGCCGACCTCTATCTTTGATCCATCCGTATAAATAGACATGATTGATCCGATGGATATCGGTTGATCTTCATACCATAAGTTCCTGCTGGGAAAACACAGGGTAAATGGTCTTCTGAAATCTAGCCGGGGAGTAGTGTAGTCCGTGCAAACATTATCGCCAATGTATTTGTTCAAAAATTTGTGCATGAACCGTCAGGCTGTGTTTCTAACTTTTGGTCTGAATTAACCGAAGGGCTGTGTTTGCAGCAGATCCCTGTGCAAAAATGCCTAGGGGCTTAAAATTGACTATGGCCTCTAGTCCCGGTATGGGGCTTGTTCTCATTGCCACCGTGGTGCTAATACAAGCCATTAATTGAATGGATTTAAGGTTGGTTGCTTTTTACAGTGCTTGAAACTACCAGACGTATGTTAGTATCGGTCTTACAACTGTTGTGTAAAACCCTCGGTAAAACCACATGACTATTTTGGGATTAGAACTTAAAATTCGTCCGAATATTCTATTACAGGCGTAGAACGCTATCATTGCCTTTTTGGTTCTTTCTTTAATGTTGAGATACCAGTTTAATTTTCGATCGAGAATAACTCCCATGTATCTGGCATAGAACTTAAAATAAAGACTTTCCGAGAAAATACCTCCACCAACCCAGTATTTGGTTTTCCAGCCATCAGTTTCATCAATTTAATTGATTCATATTCTAAAAATGTGTCCTTGTTCCAGATTGATTTGGAGGGGATGGTGTTGAGATGAGATAGGTTTTGTCAAAATTTAGGAATGGAGTGGTGTAGTAGTCAGTGTTTTTGGTTGAGATTTTGAAGGTAGCTTTAAGGCGAATGGCTGCACTCGTTGCCATTTGCTTGCTAACTTTTTTAAGGGATAGTAGATGAAACCTTATGTCCAGTGGCGCAGAGGAAGTTGCATGATGATGATCAGATGATACCGAAATGAAAAACCAAATTGTTTATTTTCTCACATCGTGCTTTTATTACAGATTTTAGTCAATTCCAAATAGTTTTTGTTTTTTTATTGATTACAAGATAACAGCAGACATTCCAAATATATTTGACTATTTCTTTTTTCTTTTTTTAAACAAAAAATAAACTGCAACTCTTGAGCAGCAGAGTATTTATCATTTGCTAACATTTATAGTAATTTTATTAAAAATTATTTTCGTATAGAGAATCATTTGCATATTTTTCTTTTATTAAAACTAGCTTCTGACTCGCCAATGCGAAAGTAAATGCACGTCGACCTAGAAGATCTATTGTGCTTATATATTTTTTTTTTGTATTACTAGTATAATTTTTGTTTATGATTGATTTGGTGTGGATAACGTTTTAGTGGACAGAATCCTTTATTTTTCGTTTAATATGTGTGTGAGTTTGTTTGTTTGGTTTGTGTGATTTGCGATAACTAAACTAAAAGAAAAAAACACAAATAGATTTACATATTTCTAATTTGAAAAACCGTTTAAACCCGTGCTCTCAAATGTGCCTCGAGCAAAAGCTCTTTATAATATTTTGATTTTCGTTTTGTTGTATTAAAAATGATAAATTTAATACCTATACGTACATAAATATGCAGATTTAAAATTGTTATATTTTACAAAGTATATTATGTACTGCTTAGTACAATTTTGTTTCATATGCATTCGTTTCAAAAGTATATGCAAATATGTATGTATGACATTTAGTTTCTCTATTTTTTTGTTAAACATTAAACAAAAGCTTAGTTAATATAATTGTTATAAATATTTTTGTGTCTTTTAAAGTTGTTTAACATTTAGCTTGTTTTGTTTTTAACCACCGGTGGTTGGAATGTTTTATTTTTGTTTGCAACATCAATAATTTTGGTTTAACTTATAGTTTCAAAAAAAATATTGGTTAGCTCGATGCTAGTAAGGTGAACACAATCAAAGGACAATCGAATAAATTGGAACTGATAGAAATAATAAAATCACGCGAGTAAATTTATAGCACTTATCAACTAAATTAAGGTGTATAATGTATATTAAAAAAAAACAGCAGCTAACGAAAACATATTCAGTTGTGCTAAGGGTGTCTTGCATAGTATTAGGTTTAATCATCAAGGAGGTAAACCTGAAAACAGCTTGAAGCTTTCATCCAACCAATCCTGCCCATAGGACTTATGTCACAGTCACTTTATGAAGAATATTTAAACACAAAGAGGTCTAGTGATCATCGCTCAAATGGCGCAAGTTGGAGGAGCTTGTTTAGTCATTTGTCAAAAAATAGTCCTGTGTGCCAAGGAAAACATCGAGGGCGTTTTCGAAAGCAAAGATTCGACAACTTAATGGATCGAATCCATGCTAGGAAGTCGAATAATTATTTCCTCGGAGAGTCGGTGTCCGTAGGAAGATTTAATTACACCTCTTTTGTGGTCATTGACATTCTAGTATCAGAGCGCCAATTAGTATCAGAGTTAAAACGTTGGATAATACCCAACATCCATATAAAAGAAACACATCATCAAACGCACCCATAAAGACGATCGTTGTCAGTTATACGAAATTATTTTTGCAACGAAACAATTTGCGGCGATTGATTTTAGTTTTAGAGTACAATGGTGGCCATAAGTATTTTGACAAAACTAAAGTTAATTCTACTCATAATTTCAACTTACTTCATGTAAATTTTGGCATCAATGGAAAGGTCATTTAAATTCCGTTTGAATGATACAAAACTTTCCTTAACCCATTAAGTACCCATTGAAAATTTAGAACTTTTGTAAAAGTCTACTTTTTCGACTTTTTTCCTCGGTAAAAAAAAAAAAAATGTTTTGATGCAAAAAGTTTCTTCAAACAATTCTAATAGTGAATACAAACAAATTTTCAAAAATCTCTTCGCTTATATTTTTTATGATTTTTTGAAAATTGCGAAAAATTACTATTTTAGCCACTTTTTCCTCCTTTTCATACAAAATTTTTCTGAGATCATCCCATTCTGAGATCATCTCATACTGCCAAAAGTATGTATGGTCTTGATACGCCATTTAGACCGATTTATTCAAATGCCAGCAAACATTGGTAGAACGGGAAGTGGCCGTTGTTGCCTTTTACCGCTTTGCACAGTTTCCACGGACAATCAGTGCAATCGACTGCACTTATGTTAAATGGCAATCACTGGGGCTGTACCACGAAACAAAAAGTATTGTGCAATGGGAGCATTTTAACATATTGTTCCGATAAATTGCTACTGTTTAACAATACTTGTTGTTTCGTGGTACTGGCCCCTGGTGGCGAATTGGTGAGTGCAGTTCCATATGTCCAATATATATATATATATTTTTTTTTTCATTTAACTGCTACATTGAAATCAGATGTTATTGAGTGGGGAAGCGAGGAGTAACAACGATTCTCGCTTGTTTGGGATTGACCCTGACAATTTCTGTTGGGTGTTATTATTATTTGCAAACGATTCCAGAGCGAAGGTTTTCGTAACCGCAAACGATTCTTTTCTCTCAACGTTGAAACAATATCCTCGGCCGATTTAAAAATGTTGAACGTTGTTACCCGATTGGCGGGATCTGTGCAAGATCAAAACACTTTTCGTCACTCGAATGTGCGCGCGCGATTTGAGGCCAGCGAGTTTGGAAGACACATATTAATCGGTGACTCTGGATACTTGAACACACGTTATTTGGAGACTCCATACACTGCGAATAATTCTGATTTTCAGCAAAATCGGCGTATGCAAAGAACGAATTATTCGAAGTCGAAATGTAGTGGAACGTCAATATGGCGTGTGGAAACGTCGATTTCCAGTTTTGGCATTATGGTATGTTTGTAAAGACGAGCACAGCGCAAAAAGTAATAAAAAAAAACTACATGCGCGATACTGCATTTTCGATTAGCATAACATATGCAATGCATTAATGCCAAGGAATCGCAGTCACTAGAAAACCCAAAAGATGAAGATCGTCACCGTTATGACATTTCATATGTTAAAATTCGTACTAGACGTATAAGTAGTTAGTACGGTTGATAAATTTAGCTCCGGTACTAGCGATGTGAAAAATACACAAGTTCTAAGTTTTCGTTGGTACTACCGAGTATCAGAATTAGTAGGTACCTGGTTTAGTTAGACCGGGTACTAATACAGCTAGTACTTATGTGAATAAATCGGAAAATGCTCCCACTTCCAGTCATCTCATTTCATCTCACCAGCCATCGGGGAATTTCGTCGCTGATTACGTTGATTACATTACATACCAATCACAATCGCATGCTTCTCTTTCGTTTCTCAGACAAAACTACACTGTGTGTTTTCTAGGGAATGATCGAGAACAACCGTTGCTAATATTTTTCCATCTGATGAAATAGATTTAATTCAAATGCATCAGATTTTGTTCTGTAGTTCAACTTCTGGATGAAGCAAAAAGCTGGTTGATAGCTTAATCCTTAATGTATACCATATTTAGACGATCATTTCAGCTTCAGTTTCAGTTGAGCTATCAGTTAAGCTTTCAGTTAAACTGATATCTAAATGCAAACATTGAAGCCTTTAACTGAAACTGATGGAGTTCCCATAAGTTGTCAGTTCAGTTGTCAGTATATATCTTCAAACCTTCGGTTGCACACAAGTAAAATGAAAGCTCAACTGAATACCGGACTGACGTCTAAATGCACTACCATTTTTAACTGAACTGTCAACTGAACTTTTGCTAGCAGCAAAAGCTGGGAACAATGTCAGGATAAATACGCGGCGTGCCTTGTCGTGCTTGCCGTGCATTTGAGCGTAAAGGGGAAAGCCCCCGAATTCTCATCCGATTCTTTTCTTTTCGTCTTCTGTCGACATCTGCGCTTGATTTATTTTCGAATTGCTACCATCGCGAGCGACGAATGAGAAATAATGAAAACAAAAACAATTTGAAAATCAAGGCACGGGACGTGAAAACACTGAACATATAAAAGCGCGATACGCGTCCAAAAGAGAATTAAGAAGTATCGTACATAAAAGCATGCAGGGTATAAATCGCGTCCAAGCAAATAGATATTTGAACAAGAGAATGCCGATTCATATTTAATACATGAAGCTTGGTTTAAGCAATGATATTGAAAATGCTGACAAATTCGCTGCTGGCTATCTATGTAGAATTAGGCTTAAAAAGAAAAGATCGAAAACCAAACAGAGGATGTGTGCATTTTTTACGAGCTCATTGCGTTTGGCGCTTGTCAAGCCACTCTTTGGGTTGAAAGAACTCCAGTTGATATGATATGTAAAGGAAATAGATTTATGAATACCAATCCAAAATGTGTCATTCTTTCATTTTAAGAAGGTTTTGCACTTGGCTATATGACAGGACTAGCCATATACGGAAGTCCGATACCGTCAGTTTTTTTTTTTTTTTATATTTCGTTTAAATGCCATTTCGAAGTAGCAATTTATTAGACAGATTCTAAAAGCTTAAGCAGTTTAAAAGCATTTTAAATCAGCTTATATTTGAAATCTCCATCTTACAATTTCACAATTTTTACAAGAGATAAACGAAGCAACGAATTTCCCACAAGACAGACAACCCTCAGACAACCGTGTTTCAATATGTGTTCATAGCAATGCAAGTTGATGTTGATTTTAATCTGGAACAGACTATTACAAAATTAAACGTTGTGATAAGCAGTTATAAAAATTGAAGCGTTATAGTGTTAGCTGCTTAAAAATAATATTGTAAAGGAAAATAAATGCCATTCTGACAAATCGGATCAAACGATACCAAAAATACTTTTGGTAATCCCTTCACTGATGCCCGCCCTACCAAAAAATTTCATAATCTCTTACAGACTATTATACTAAAATAAAGAAAAAGGCTACATTTGGAATGCAAATAAATATTGGTACGAGTGCGTGCTATGCAAAAATTTTGTTTCAAAAATGTCTTTGGTAAGGAAACTTACAAACGAATAATTAATAAAATAAAATTAAAATAAACCTAGAACACAGCATCATTATTATTCTAAGGCAAGGGTGATTTTAGTAATAGAGGTCATTGAAAAATTATTAACAATATTATGCTCAACGATGCAATTTAGCCAAAAAAGGAGATCATTAATTTTCTTTGTGTTTTGTCACAATGTTGAACAGTAAACAGATATATTCTTTGATACTCGTAGTATTTTGTTTGAAATAAATAAAACTAAATAAATAAATACGTTTTGTTAATTAAACAACTAAACCACCATCGTATGCGTAGTCTGCTTTATTGTGCATAATGAGGCGATCTTCGACAAAGTAGAAACTATCGGAACGAGTGTCGAAGGGGCTAGCTATCATTTCGGCGACTTTAAGAGATAAACAAAAGGAATTAGTTGTGCAATTAGTTAGTTAACCTGAAAAGGAGACTCTGTGTAGTATACTTACTGAGATCTGGCGGTAAGTTGGGGAACTCGTAGATGTGCTCGCAAGTGTTCTTTGAAAACGGTATACAGTATCCAAATTCAAAGTCAAATGTCTTCAGTACTCGATCTCGAAAGAAATGACGCTCAATCATACGAAATCTATTTACAGGCTTACTACCGACGGTGAATTCAACACTGAAATTAAATAAAATATACACCAGATAAGTGAATATGTTGGGTAAATCAGTTTAAATTGTTTTTTTTATGAAGCGTTTATTACAATAGATAAAAACGAGAAATGCCTCGAGGGTTATAACAAGCTAAATTGAATGTCTGCTGCTGGAATGTATAGAGTAGGCATGTCTAAACTACACTGCAACTGGCGGCCTGTTAAATTGGTAGTTTTTGGCCTAGATAATGACAGTTTATAAGCTGTACAGGCAGAGTATTAGATTAAACACCATTAAAATAAATAGTTGTAATCCTAAACCCTAAACACGAAAGACCAAGTGATGTTGAGTGCAACATGGTAAATTTAATATTTTGTTATCCTTTTATGGAAGGTAGGTACATACATATTTGTATCTTATTGTAATATGTCTTTGAATATTCATGTCCTCGATGCGATAGACTCCTAAAGAGTTTAATTTTAAACACATATCAAAGGATTAAATAGTATACACATTTGTGTAATGTATTCCATTGCACTATATTGTAGGTAGGTAAGTCCCTTCATAAAGCTGTTTATATGCCCATATTGCACCCTAAGCGATTGTATTACAAATATTCATAGCTCGCATTTATTCTACTCCCTAAGGTCTAAACAACTAAGAAACAGATGGGATTTTATGTTAATGCATTAGACACTATTTACATTCATAATTAACTCTAAACATGCAATTGGTTTAAGTACTCACGTAGCACCGACAGTTTTCAAATTTAGAAAAGCGGGTGTGAATTGATATCGAACATAACGACCAGCATTCGGATCAACTGGATCTTCAAGTGACAGTTCTTCGGTGGCCAAAGTAGCTTCCTCTATTGATCCTTCGGGAAATTGTTCACTTGGTGGCTTTGCTATCTCAAATAAAACTGCTCCGCTCTCCAGATCTCGTATTTTAAAACGAGTGAAATCTATTTCGTAAATATTAGCATCAGGCATACACAAATAGTCTTCAGTTATTTTATTTAAACGAAGAACATCGTCCGGACTTATAATCCTTTCAGGAGAATGCGAACTAGACTCTAGGGATGAGCCAGCACCCGATTGAATGGGATTTACTTGTTGTGGTTTACCAATCACACTCATTGCACAAACTTAGGATAATTTCACTAAGAAATTATTATTTATTTGTATACATAAACTTGTTTATGCACACAATAATTATCTTTTCATATATATGAGATTTGTTTTTTTTCATAGATTTTCTATAGAAAATTTTTGCTTTGTTCCCTTCACAGAGTGAAACTTTTTTTCTTAACAAAAATGTCAAAAATTTGTTCGTGTTTTCTTTGTTTGACGAATTTTGGTTGATAGGCATTTAGTTCTGTTCATTTATAATGCCAAACTTTTGAATGTAGGTTAGGTAGTTCGATAATGAGTACAATAATAGGTGGCCGTCCTGAGTTGATGGGAAATAGAAAGTTGAACGGCAAGATGGCTTTTATATCTTTTTACTGTAAATTCCTGCTGCAGACGTTGACAACTATATTTACTGGAGTAATTTTACAGCTGGAATTTGGTCGAGACATTTGGTGGGATAGAAATTGAATATTGCCCTCAATGTTCTGTCTACAATAATTAAAGGCGTATTTTTTTGGGAAGTGAGTATAACAAAACCAAAAGTGAGTATAACAATTTTGTATGTAAAACCAAAAGTGAGTATAACATAACCAGTCTCTTGTGGCTAGAGACTAAAATTTGCAAGGAATGTGCCAAATTAGGAATTGTCGCATGAATGAAGCAGATTCTTGGAATGTATAGATTAGGTGTTTCTGTTAACAATCATCGATGACAATCGTACACTCCAACAATTTATTCATTTCATATATGTTTATGATTTGAAAATAGTTTGATTAAATCATCGGGATAATTTTTAAAGCATTTATTTAAGTTCGTAATTATTATATTACCTGTTACTGCCATAATGAACGGACGCCCATTATGAGTTTAAATCGAGGAGTAAAATCCTCTTCTCATGACATCTGATTGGTTTACCATCATTTACGTAAGCATGATAAGATGCCAAATAAAAACACGTCCGATCCAGATAAATTATTTATTTAAAAGGCGCAGAACAAGCGCAAAATAGAAAGAAAGATAGCAGATGTATCTTATACATAAAAAGAGATGAAAATACATCTGCGAGTATTAAAGTAGTTATGGTGCAAACACAATTTGAGTTCACTGTCTTAACACCCTTTCTTGAACCCAAATTAGGCCTTGACCATATTCATTCCAAAATGATATTTGCAGTAGTTAAATTTAGTACCAAATAGTGGTTTAGTCAAAGAGTCAAACCATCTGATCCGTAGAAATGTACTGCACAACGATGTCTTTATCTTCAATGTGTCCTCGTAGGAAATGATGTCGAATATCGATGTGTTTTGAACGTTGACGAAATCCAGCTGTCGAGGCAAGATCAACTGCTCCCCTGTTGTCACAAAACATTACTGTAGACTTTCGAATAAGTGATGGATAAATTTCGGCAACCAAACTCCTTAACCAAAGTACTTCCTGGCATGCTGATGAAAGTGCCATATACTCGGCCTCTGTAGTTGACAACGCAACAGTTCTCTGTCGCTTACTCGCCCAAGAGATCGGACCTCCTTGCATCTTGAGAATGTAGCCACTAACTGATCGACGATCGTCAATTTCATTCGCCCAATCTGCATCGCTGTATGCCACTAGCTCAGAGCTCTTATTTATACAGAACTCGATCTTATCGTTGACGGTACCCTTTAGATAGCGGAAGATTCTCTTTACTGCTGTCCAATGCGCCTGACCAGGATTAGCCAAATATTTACTTACAACACCAACTGCATGGGCTATATCTGGTCTTGTGCCTTGCGCGGCGTATAAAAGACTTCCTACGGCTTCTCTGTACGGAACATTTTGCATTTTCTTGCGATCCGTATCATTTTTCGGTGACATCTCTGAAGTTAGTTTTTGATTCGGATCTAATGGAGTCGTCACTGGATTGCAATCTCCCATCTTAAACTTCGCGATGATTTCATTTAAATAGTCCGACTGATCTACCCAAAGTTTTCCACGTAATCGATCTCTCGTTATTCTCATGCCCAAGCATCTCGAAATTTCGCCAAGATCCTTCATCTTGAATGCTGCTTTTAGTTTGTTTTTGGTGCCCCTTATGAGATTGAGATCATTGGATAAAATTATTAAATCATCCACGTAGACTGCGACTATCTGAATATTAGAGTCAGATTTCTTTATGTAAACACACTGGTCCGTGCGTGTCTGTACAAAACCCATGGACTTAAGAACGGAGTCCAACTTTTTGTTCCACGATCTGCTGCCTTGCTTCAGCCCATACATAGCTTTATTCAGCTTGCAAATTTTATTTTGCTGACCTCTGATGACAAATCCTTTCGGCTGCTTGATATAGAGATCTTCATCTAGATCTCCATGCAGAAATGCATTCTTGACATCCATATGGTGAAGATGTAGATCGAACCTGACAGAAAGTGCAAATAATAATCTAATTGTATTAGTTCTTACCACTGGCGCATAGGTTTCCTGAAAATCGATCCCTTCGAGCTGTCCGCACCCCTTTGCCACCAGTCTAGCCTTGAACTTCTTGTTGTTATTGTCGTCCCCTGGTTTGGTTTTAAATACCCATCTCGTATTTAATGTTTTTATGTTCGGCGAAGGATTGACCAAAGTCCATGTTTTGTTTTCCAGCATCGCATCGTACTCCTCCTGCATTGCTTTCTTCCAGGATGAAGCATTCGGTCCACTTAAAGCATCTTCAACGGAGACAGGATCGGCAGGATCATTTGTCTGTGTATAGTAGGTGACGTAATCCGGAAATGTCCTGGGTTTCGGTGTCCTTTTTGAAAGTTGCTGTGGATTAGCTGAATCGGTGGTCTCTTCTATGGTTAGCTCACGTTCGGAGTTCTCATCTGCAGAACTTGGATATCTTAAAGTCTCATCTAGATCGTCACTGCTCGAACTCGATATGTCATCCCTTTCTTGCTTCTGAATGACAAAATCGGGTGGTTGTATGATGTCATCAGGTACTATCATCTCGGAGTTCTCATCTTCATTATCGCTGCTGTCAATCGATGAATCATCCCTCTCTTCTTCCAAAATATCAAATTTATTTGATGAAATTGGAAGGAATTTTGATTTCGCTGGTTGATGCTTCTTCACCTCCGGTGACATACGATGAAATTCGGTTTCGAAAAATATTACGTCTCTACTTCTTACCAATCTTTTTGTTTTTGGATCGACAAGTCTATATCCCTTTGAGTCATCACAGTAGCCAACGAATATTAATTCACGTGATTTCGGGTCCCATTTCAGTCTCTTCTCTTTCGGAACATGTGACATTGCCTTGCAACCGAAAATACGAAGGTTACTGACGTCTGGTTTGGTGCCTGTCCACATTTCTTCTGGAGTAATATTCCGGGAATTATTTGTTGGCGTCCGGTTAATCAGATAAACGGCTGTTAACACTGCCTCGGCCCAGTACTCCTTAGGCAAATCAGCGTCAAATAACATGCTGCGGGCTTTTTCCACAATCGTGCGGTTCATACGTTCCGCAACCCCATTTTGTTGTGGTGAATAAGCAATCGTAAGTTGATGTTTGGTACCCGAATTTCTTAAAAAATGTTTCAGCTGCGAACTTATGTACTCACCACCATTATCAGAACGAATAGTTTTAATTTTTCGATCTCGTTCAGTTTCTACAGCGGCCTTAAACTGTTTAATCGTCTCAAAAACAGAACTCTTTTCTTTAAGAAAATAAACAAAAACTTTCTTTGATGAGTCATCAATCATGGTAATAAAATACTTGGCACCTCCGATGGATGTTGTCTCCATAGGTCCACATAAGTCGGTGTGCACCAGGTCCAGTACTTCATCGGCTCGATTACCCCTATGCTTAAAAGGTTCTCGATGTTGTTTTCCCTTGACGCAATTTTTACACGGCTCATTACTACACTGCTTGAAATCCAATCCTATCGCAAGACCATTTCGGAGAAGATTCATATTCTTGCGACTCATGTGGCCTAAACGTCGATGCCACAATTCTGCTCGTTCATCATTGCGAGAAATAAATGCAGTCTGATGCGGACGATCCAATTTGAAAATACCATTCTCGTCGGTGGCTGTTGCCAAAATATCTCCATCGGAACTTGTGATTGTACAACCCTCAGAATTAAATTCTACCTTGTGCCCTCGCTTCACAATTTTACTTATTGATAATAAGTTGGCTGTGACATTTGGTACATAAATCACATCCTTCGCTTTTAAATTTTCAGCTTTATTATTAACAAACACGGGAATCGTCGCTTCACCAATCGCAACTGCTTTCATTTGTTCATTATTTGCTGCGGTGATTACGGTAGTACAAGGACGTGCACCATCATGAAGCCAATCTTCATGCAAAGTAATGTGAGTAGATGCACACGAATCCAAATACCAAGCCTGGGGGTCGGAGGCATTGACGGCACAGCAAGCAAGTAGTGTCATTTGATGTGGTTTTTGTTGTTGCGATGATTTATTTCCTTTATTTTTGTTTTTACAGAATCGACTGATGTGTCCATAGGCGTTGCAGTTGAAACAGCGGGTCTTTTCGCAGTTTATTGGTTTCTGTTGACGATGGCGATTTTTGTTCCAATTCTTTGCCATCAACGCTGAATCACTTTCACATCGATTCGCAGAACTCTTAGAAGAAATTTCCTGAAGAAGTTTTGTTTTTATTGAGTCCCCTGTTATTGAAACTCCGGAACTCTCGAGACCCATTATCATAGGTCGATATTCGTCCGGCAGACCAGCAAGCAGCAGTGTACCAACCCATTCGTCCTTCACTTCGAATTTCAAAGCATTAAGCTTATGTGCGGTCGTCATAATTTTGTTTATGTATTCGTCGACTGAAACGCAATTTACCAGCTGAGTTGTTATCAATACTCTAAGCAGACCTACCCTTCGTGTCAGTCCGGAATCCTCGAATGCTGTTTGCAATTTGTTCCATACATCCTGTGCAGTTTTTGCATCCTGTATATGCATATAGTTTATGGAATCAACGGCGAGAATTATTTTTGACTTGGCTTTTGTAATCTTCTTCACGTCGGTTTCGGTGCCACTAATACAAGCCCATAATTCTTCGTGCTCCAAATATGCTTGCATGGCAAATTTCCAGGTGTTATAATTGTCACGCCCTGTTAGCTTTTCAATCGAAAGCAATGTATTCGCCGCCATTATGTGGCAGAGAAAATTTATATTTAATAGTAACAATTTCTGATTTCACAATTTAGATATTCACGGTCAGAGATTAAATTACATACGCTTAAAAATTCTGCGCAACTTGTGGGCAATACCTGGGCAGTTCTTGTGCAGTTCCTGTGCAATTCCTGTGCCCATAACCTGATAAGATGCCAAATAAAAACACGTCCGATCCAGATAAATTATTTATTTAAAAGGCGCAGAACAAGCGCAAAATAGAAAGAAAGATAGCAGATGTATCTTATACATAAAAAGAGATGAAAATACATCTGCGAGTATTAAAGTAGTTATGGTGCAAACACAATTTGAGTTCACTGTCTTAACAAAGCAGCTATTTGGGGCGTTTATGAAATGTGTGTCGTAAACTTACCATTTTACGCAAATGGTAAACTTATGACATTGCATGAATACCCTTACTATTTATATCACTTTTCGCTTTCGAACTGAAAACTATTTCTGAAACCGGCCCAAAATAAAAACCCGAATTGACACTAACGATATGCTTCGGTGATTCTTGAGTATATTCTCGGTTGAAATCTAGAAGCGAATTTCTCTTCACAGAATAGTAGGTATTATTTTTCGCCAATTGAATGATTCATAAGTGAATTTTTTGATTCCGGACTGGAAATGAAATCATTAGAAAATAGTTTGTGTCAATATTTTTAAATCTTGTGAACAAGCGGCCTTTCTAAAAGGAAATTGCCAAGGATCCAATTCCGTTTATTAGAAATTTTTTATCAATATGGCTTCAATTATAGCTATCAGTAAAATGCATCCGTAAAAGTACGAAACAGAACAAAACTGACACATTTAACCATAGCATAATCATAGGAATTCAGTGGAATACTTCGTGAAACTGAATGAGAAATTGAACAGAAAAAGTTTTTCTTACGGAAAAATTTATAAATTCGTTTTCAAGAAAAGTTGTAGATTAATTGCTTATTTTTTTAGATGAACTGACTTTATAATTCAAAAGCAACATTTTACGACCAAGATTGAGTTCAACGATTAAGTTTAAGTGCTCTAAAAAAGAAAAAAAAAAATTTTTTTTCGGTTGCATTTTACTGATAGCTATACAAATTTTCACTGAACGCTGCTATTATAAAACTCCTGCCTGACATTTCTAAACGTCAATCCAGTATTATAGCAATGGAATTATCGGCCATGTTGCCCGCTGCCAACTTCAGCGGCTTTCATTCGATTTTCGCTAGGAAGGAAAAGAAATTTTATTAGAAGCTCTATATTAATTTCTTTGAAATCCAGCTAGCCTACTAACTCCAAAATATCAAAAAATCGGACCCTAAACCCAGGATTAGTGGATAAAGTGGATTTTGTTAAACTGAAGAAAGCAAATTTGCGACGCGCTCCGCTTTTCGTACGCATCAGGTAAGATGTAAAAAGCAAATTCTTCGGAAGTCGCCTCAAAATGGGGGGGCATTGATATTAAAAAAATCTTTCTAATGTTATTTTTTTTACAAAAAAAAAATCTATTCTACTCTGTGAAATCAAAGAGTGTAGTACGTATTTTCGGTGAAAATGTTCAGTTAAAAAAATGCACTTTTTTTTTTAGTTATTTGTGTAAATAAGTACTTGAGTGCGAAAAAAGAAAACATTCTCGTTGTTCGCAAAGTTTTTGATGGTGAAAAAGTCGCCTTGTTTCGCGCATCCATTTCGCGGTCGTAATGTTATGGCCAAAGTTTTCTATTTACGTTTTTTGTTTGTTCATTTCAATAGTTGCAAAAGTAATCTAAAGTAAAGAAAAATAAGAGTTTCTAAGTCATTCAAAAATGTGTTCCAGGGATTTTCAAAAATGAAAATAAATATCCAAAATGTTGAAGGTAAGAAAACGGCTGCAAACTTTTTTGTTCTAAAAAAAAAAAAAATAAAGTTCACCAATAGCTAATACATAATAAGGAATGTGTTGTAAGAAATAAAGAAAAAAGTTACCTACGACGGGAAGCGTTTTAAAATGAAGCATATGGTTGACAGGCGTTTCGTCGAAAGCGACAGCTCGCATGGAAATGGTTGGTTTGCAAAATCGTACATTTGTATAAAGCGTCTGTATAATGTTGTGAATTGAATAATTTCGGGTTTAGTTGCTCACACTTCCAAAAAAAGACGCCACAATTTTTTTCTTATAGAATGAATGACCAGTGAGTTTTTTGCTTGATTCAAAAAGGTACCTATTTATTTTAATTGTTCAAAATTATATTTTGAAAGTTGTCTGGGAATGGAAGCTCATAACCTCATTAAGAAAAACGAACCGTGTTCGCTGCGATTAGAGTTTTGTTGTATGCACCTATGTCCTCAAATTCGATAATGGTTGCATGTTTAGGATGCATAGGTTAGTACCAGTGTTTGCTCACTTACTCAGCTTATTATAGTAAACTTTATCCCTTATAAAAATGCACTCATAAACACAAATTTGCGTAATGTGCATAGCTTTTTCTTCGAAGTATATTTTGCTTTATTATTTTTTACCTTTGTACTATTAGGAGCACGTGGCTTCCAATAGCCCGCACCAAGCACTCTGGGATCGGTGATTAAAACGAAGGTTCGATCTTCCTTGTCGTCTTGAACTTACAGTCATGTTCTGTAACTCTCAACGTTTTGAATTGAATTCAAGCTATTCCAAATTGCACATTGCACCGTGTGTATTCCAACGGCAAGCAACACAATTGGATCACTTTCCACGTGATCCCCGACACGACTTTCATGGGGAGGCATGTGACCCATCACTTACTCAAGTGGCCCAAGAGCCTGTGATTAAGAAGACTCAAAAATTCTCTGCTATAAGCTCATGTCGTGATACTTTGTGAATTAACAAGTCTACAATGGGAGAGAGGTATACAGAACACATCTTTAGGCCCTGACACAAGACTAACACAAAACTAAACAAATTCGCACTTCCTATGGAACTCAGACTTCCTGCGTGTTAACCGCAGCCTGTCTGTAAATTCAAACACAGCTACTTGGCACCCTCTACCTGTTCTTGACACATAACATACATTTCTGCTTCAAAGACCTACGCTTTTCTAGAAAATGACGTATGCAGTCTGACACCACACCAACTGGTCTTAAAGCTATCCGCCAAGTACGACTTAATCCGTCCACCGACTCAGAACCTGATCAAAATGAGCCCTGATTGAATATTCCTCATACCTAGCTTCTTGTGGCATCTGTATTCTCTGATTAATACCATTTGTATGAACCAGCCATTTGCGCCATCATTGCCGTTGCTTCCACATCAATCGTTTGCCTGTCCTTTAAGTATGCTACATTTTAAAACACCGCTTCTCAGGTCTATCAATGACAAAACAGAGATATGTTGTCATCAAGATAGCAAATCAATGCCACGAAGGAGCAAACGTGAAAGGCAAAACTGTCAAATTGTTCTCTGTAATTATATTCTATGCGTCAAGTGACATTGTTTCCTCTTTTAAGTCTATCATGTTACCTTCTATATAATATTTCTTGCTTCTGTCTTATGTTTATATAAGCTAATAGTTGTTCTTATATAATTGACTGCAGATTGTCCATTTTAAGAAGCTCCGACGTTTGCTTCTAACACGCAGTTTGCAGAGGCACAAAGATGGACTCTGAAGATGAGTCACGGCCTGGTTCGTCGGCTTCGAACTCATCAGACTCATCGGATGACAACAACTCGGAGAACAATTCACGAGCATCGAGTCCAGAGGCTGCAAAGCGTTCGAAATCGGGTTCGGCTAGTCCCCAGTCTGGTGGTGAGACGGCAGTATCGCGCGTAAGTTCACGCTCTTCGCGAGCAGGTCGATCAGCATCATCGAAATCTGGTTCGAGTTCGTCGTCATCCTCTTCGTCGTCAAGTGACGAAGACGACGCTGGTAGTGCGAAGGAGAATAACAAGCCGCCCAGCAAGCCACCCTCATCTCGTTCGAGTAGCGAGGAGAGCGCCAGCCAGAGACAGGGCGTAGTTTCGCGAAATCAGTCTATCTCGCCAGTTCGACGAAAATCTCACAGTTCGAGAAACTCTAGCGCATCCAGCGCTGGCGGTAGCTTGGAAGAGAATCGCGAAGATGGCGCTATCAATATGAGCCACGAAGATTTGAGCGACGTCAGCGATATGGAAGACAAGCGGCCGGACAAACTGATTAAAGAGAACAGCAGACTCTCTGTGGAGGATGAAGGCACAAATGGATCTATAGCGAATGCTATCGATGCTATCGATGCTAACGAACTTATTGAAGCTACCAATGAAATTGAGCGAGACAGTCACAACGATAATGGACGTGAAGATGACATCGCTCGCGCCCATCATGACGACGATGACGATGATGATGATGACGACGACGGTGATATCGATGAAAATCCACCGAAACGAGATGATAAGGTGAATGGTGAAGAGAAGCAGGAACCCATTATAACAGATTTGCGTCAGAAATTAGATCTAAAGAAGGCATGTCAACAGAAGGTTGCAGAAAAGGCTGAAGACGATAACGATTCAGAAATTGGCGGCAAGAATAATGGAACCATTACTACTGATATCGACGAGTTGGTAAAGAAACACGATGAGGATGCTTTAGACTTTGAAGCAGAGGAGGGCGAATGCCCTGATGAGAGCAAAGATGAAGAAGAACAGCCCGATAAGGCGGCCAAAAAGGCTAACTCTGAAAAGTCTGATGGCGAAGCCGAGGAAGGTGAAGAGCTTGAAGAGGGTGAAGTGTCCGATGAAGATGAAAAGCGTCCCGAAGAAACCGAGCCAAAGCCAGTCTGCAGATTCTATACACGCGGCCAGTGCACCTGGGGCATGAGTTGTCGTTTCCTGCATCCCGGTGTCACTGACAAGGGTAACTACACAATGTTTGATATGGTGCGCCCCGTGCCGGTGCCCTCCGGAGGCGGCAGACCTATCGGCGGCGCCTTTGGGCATGACAATTTTCATGACTACCGTACTGATCGACCACCACTGCACCATCGTGCACCACCATTACATCATCACCCGGCCATACCGTTTGCAGCACATCATGATCCGAGAGCGATTCCTCCGGTAGCTGCTCAGGATCCGCCCGTTGTTGTCGAAAGCGCATGGGAAAGGGGGTTGCGCACCGCAAAGGAAATGATGCGCAAAGCCAATAAGCGCAAGGAGCAAGATATGGACTTTGAGGACAAAAAGATGAACTTGACTTTGTCGCCAGATGACGTAGAAAAGGACAACTACTACATAAAGGACAGAGCTACACCACCTGAGGTATGTTGTTCTCACTATAGCCAGACAAACATTTTTATTACAGTATTATATTTTAGGCTGGTCCACCGTATCCGAGGCATCAGAACTATCAAGAACCACCTGGATTGTATACTCCACCAGATCGTTTCGTTCGAGCTCCTCCACCACCGATCTACGAAGATGTAGATCCATATGGGCGAAGTGCTCGTTATAGGGAACTTCCACCACATCGTATGCCACATTATGAGGACGAGAGACGAGTCCGTCCCGCACGCGAGGTGATTGTACAACGAGTGGAACCACCTGGCCGCGGCGACGAATGGAACGACCCATGGATGCGTTCAAAATCGCCTGGTGGTCGTGCTCTATCCGATCGTGAGCGCAGCGATAAACGTCGTCGTGATCGCCGCAGCTACAGCAGCAACTCGTCCTATTCCAGTTCCAGTAGCTCGCAATCAGATTCGAGCTCTGAATCGAGCCGCAGTCCAAGTCCAGAAAACAGACGTCGCTACAATAGCGGCTCACATAAGAGTCCACCACCACGACGACATTTCCGCGCAGCTGGACTACGTTCTCCTAGTCCCAGACGACCAAGGCGTTCTCCGAGTAAGTAATGAATCGTTTTATTGAAAGTTTACTAACGTTTGGGTTTTTTTTTGTGGGTCGCCCCGGAATTCACTCGTACAGAATCTGAGCTTTGAACATCAACTGCAATCGTTGATATTTGATTTACATTTACGACTGGTTATGTTGTGTAATATTGTCAGTTTGATGGATGGTTTTCTTGAACTGGATGGATGGATGGATGGTTTTTAGGAACTCTCTTTAACAGTTTCCCATAATAAAATCAATTATAGTTGGGCCACGATTACAACGAATGTTGGGCCATCCAGTTGTTACCAATAGCCGGGTCACGTTTAAATCATCAAATCGTGCAACAAATTAGTTAGCCCTGGGGCATGTGATCTTTGAAAATATTTTCTTATCAACGACTACCTTCGGAACTGTGTACGATGACGAACAATGAAGTTTTAATTTTTTCACAATTCTTTCACGTTGTTCAATCGTAAAAAAACGATAAATTTGTTATCGTTGCTGTTTGACCTTACATATCTGTCAAATATTTCTGATTGTGATGTACTCGGAAAGAAAGAAACAGAATGGCTCACCTTTTGCAGACCATATTCTTTACAGTATTCCTAACAACTGAAGTGCTTAACTACTACACACGTTGATAGCATATTTTTCGTTTTGTCCTTGACTTATTTGGCACTGAGACGGTTTTGCTTTAGGTTTAGGCCTTCCTAAAAAGCCAATACCCCGATACGATACTAACTAGTTGATTGATGTTTTTTGCTGGGTAATACACTATCCTTCTTTGTATGCAGCCAGCGTGTAGTTGTTTCATTCTCTTAAAAGGCATAGGAGCGACCGATCAAGACTACATATTTTCTGTCCGTTTTATATCGGCTGCAGCATGATTAACGAAATCACATGTCACTGCAACAGTGTGTAAATCTGGTATATACATATTATTGTCTTGTGTCCAATGATTTGTTTCAGGGAGGCATTCGTCGTTGAACTGCTGGAAGCGGCATTAGAACGGCCGGGTTAGTGTGTTGTATGTTCTTGTTTCATGTACGGATTTTAGACGTCCTCACAATATGCGGTATGAGTATGAGCCTTCATTAGATGTAGCATACGAAATTGATAGTCTAGACATCGCATTTCGTTCCGTTCATTGTTGTGTTTTGATTTGGATCATGCTTCCAACTTATTTTACAAGCTCATGCGGTTACTGGCAATGTGCGTTAGGTTAGCTTAGGGGCTGGCGAGGAACTGTACTCCCTGCTCCACTCAGGTTAATATTGGCTTATTTCCATGTTTGCTTACGGTCTTGTTACATGCCAACCATTCTGAGGATTTGATGAATTTTTTTATTTACTTTACTGTTATAGCTATAGAGCTATAAAAGCCCTTAGCTCATATATTATTGACTCCAAATCAGTGCTACAACACCCTCCAAACACTCAGTGCCAGAAACAAAATCAGGTTATGGTGGGTT
This sequence comes from Cheilosia scutellata, assembly GCA_955612985.1. Classification (NCBI taxonomy): domain Eukaryota; kingdom Metazoa; phylum Arthropoda; class Insecta; order Diptera; family Syrphidae; genus Cheilosia; species Cheilosia scutellata. The sequence goes on along the minus strand of OY015313.1, from coordinate 48,588,660 downwards.
CCTGGCCACGAGGGTATTGTAGGAAATGAAAATGCTGGAACTAGCCAGAAAGGGCTCGGTATCTCCTTTTATAGGACCAGAACCGTTTTGTTCAATCCCCAAATCAGCTATAAACTCGGCCATACATACTCGGCCATTCTCTATATCGCCATGGCGAGTCAGAATGTTTAATAAAAAAAAAAAAAAACTGTTAAAGCTCATTAAGATTCTGAAACAAGTATTTCTCAAGCGATTTGTTCCTGGTGAGTTGAAGACCTGGACAGTAAGTGGATTGTGTCGTTAACAACTCTCTCGTTACCACAAACTCTGAAAAGTTATTCTTCCGCGAGGCGCATTTTTTCTTACGTGGAAAGTAACAAACAAGACAACGATGCTTCAGTAATTAGAATTGGTGCAGAGAACGGCAGGCATAGCCATAACAGGTGGGCTACGTGGCATCATATCGCAGTCATTGGACACCTTTGTGCACTGTGTGTAGCTTGATTGACAAATTAAAAAAATTGCTGTCAACAGTACATTCGTTCGTTTCTCAAGTAGCGGTAAGAACTAAAGTTGAAACATACACTCGAGGGAGATCATGTCAGGAAGGTAAATGTTCTCCCGTAATGCTGCAAAGGGGTAGATTGCTTCTCATGATAATTACAATCCAATGTTATACACTGGCTGCGCACTGGTGGTAAGAACCTAATCTCTCCAACAGTGGCACTTAAAATCATGGTTTACCTCTTCCAAATTGACATCCTCAGTAAACAACTGGCTACCAAGTCATTACTACGACTGAGGGGCTCTAAAAAATGGAAGGAGAGAGGCAGCGGGCAAGCTTAAGACGCAATGTAATCCTCCAAAGACTGCCTGCTGATTTTAAGTTAGGCTGAGTGCATCGAGAAGTGCTATAAAACTGACCGCTGTCAACACAGACGTTTTTAAATCCAAACGGCAGAGTCGGCGTCGGTGTCTTCTTAAAGGCCATCCACCCCTACTTTGATTTCACGAATTATTTCATAGTCTTTTAGGCTCTGGAATTGTCCGTTATGCATGTTGGGCATCTCCTATAATGAGAAGCGACATTTGTGCACTTCTCCTGCACTAGATAGTATGCTTCCCCACTAGATCATTACCTTTTTCACGGCCTAAACAATCTTAATGATGCCCGCACAATGAACTTAGTTACAGCTTTATCAAACAAATTGTCGGGTCTAAGAGTGAACAGAGTATCAACCTGTCCTTCCCAGTAGCACAATGGACCGAAATGTCTAAGTTCACCTCATCAACGACTCCTTTAAATCAATCAGACAACCTACCAACCCACCAAATGAAGCAATCTACTCCGTTGAACCGATTTGTCGGGGGTTTTTTGTTAAATTTTTTATTTTACTGCTACTCTCCATTGCATGCAGCCGGATATTAAATAACTGTAAGGGGGTGAATAATTAACAACATTTTTATTTTCTACACTCTTTTTTTCTTGCAAATCTTAATAAAAGGCGTTCAACGTTCGCCAGTTGTAAAGCGACGTGGACACTCGTCACCTTCTCCAATTCCAGAAAAAAGGACTGTGTACAGTCCAAGTGGCAGAAAAAGGAGAGCTTCACCATCGAAGAAGTCCGCAGTTGACAAAGCCAAGAAGAAACGTCGTGGCTCAAGCAGTTCCGGTTCAGGTAAAATTGATATTGACTACATGCAATAAACGATAACAATGACTATTGTCTATAGGATCTTCAGATTCAAGTGGTTCTGGTTCGGAATCTTCTTCATCATCGTCTGCGAGCTCATCACAATCGAGGGTAAAGACTCCTGTAAAACGTATTCGTACAACTGATAAATTAACTAACGAGCGCAAAGCAGTCAAAAAGGGTAAGTGGGAATCTCGCGTTCCACAAAATAGCAACATCTCATTGGTTTTTGTTTTCAAACAGTAGAAGTAGTTAAGAAACGATCGCCCATATCAATTGAAATTAAAAAGCAAGCAACTGTTGGAACATCTGCATTGATGACATCCGCAATGACATCGCCCAGCAACTCAAACTCATCGGATAAACCAGAAGTGAAGGATATGAAGAAGACCAGACGCGAGGAGTTACTGAAACAGTTGAGAGCTGTCGAGGATGCCATTGCCAAGAAGAGATCAAAATTGACCTGATAGACCTAAGTGTGAACGCAAGTTTTTCTCATCGCTTATTTAATATTCCAACATTTGCACCAATTGCAAGTCAAACATGTCATGTCTCATCGTAATCGATGACTGCAGTCCTCTTCGTGGATATATTTAAGTTAATACTTCGATATAAATGTATATGCTAAGTTAACAGTTTCTATATTCATCTTTCTGTACGCAAAAGGTGATAGTTACAAGGAATACAATACGATAAAGTTTAAGTTATAAATATTGTATTATTTTAACTAACAAAAAAAAAAAAAAAATCACAGAGAATTAAAGAAAAAACCAATATTTTTGTACAGTTTGAAGAAATTACATTTTTTTTTCTAAATCTCTTCATTTTCACGCATATTTTTTCACTGTATTGAATATGGGCTGATAAACCTAACTGCGTTAGATGTAAAATTCAAATATATAATTTTAGATGTATAAGTGTTTCAAGTAAATAAACAAACATGAAAAATGTGTAATAAACTAAAGTTCTGTTTATTTTGAGACACAGGTAGCATATACCAAATTCACCCGATAAAGTTACCTCGGTTATTTCGATCTCTACATGTAAACTCTTGATAAAGCTGGATGCTATCAAAAAAAAAAAAAACCTACGAAATAACTCGAGACTGGTGCTTGGTCTAAGCGTAATTCTGACAAAAACTGCAATACCTTCCACGAGAAGAAGAACTGATGCCGATAAGACTGTCAGTACAATACTGATACTGAAGTTATATATCTTAGACAGCAAACTCGTCTGAAAGAAACGTACAGTAGAGATGCCCAGAAAAACAACGTGGGCTCGTAATGATTTGCCAGAGCTTAGCGGTCAAATCCTGAGGATGCACCCCGACCATTCTCAACTGGCTTTGAATGGCTACATACTGTCAACTATTATGCCAATTTATAATGCTCACTATGGTAACCATGTGAGAGCTTTAAAATGGAGACAGCTTATTGAAATTCATAAAAGTAAGGGTGAAAGGCAAATACCCTATCTTCCCTGTACTGAAAATATAAATTGGACAGAGTATAGCTCTCTCCGTGACACTCAAATATGGTACACATACGTATGTGCACGATATGTGGCACTCTCTGTTGACGTCAGAGCTACATACGCATGTGGCTTTTTACTTGCCGTGTACTACCACCTTTAGATGCCTAAAGGAAACCTGATAAAAAAGAGAGTTCTGTAAAAACAGATTTCTTTCGCCAAGGAGTAGTAAAAGCACAATACCCTCAAAAATGATTCCGAAAGTAATTGTAATGCGACAGGAGCTCTTATAAGGTTTCCTGTATGATAGATTACTTTATTGCTCAGACTTAGCGAGCCAAATGAAAGGGAGTACGCGGGAAGTTCTAACTGCTCAAGATGAACGAGCAATCTTACGAGAAGCTTATAATTCGGCGCGGACAGCGGCTAAAATCAGGGAAAAAATCTGAGTAAGTGCTAGTCTTTCAACCGTTAAACGAGTGATTAAGAGCGCTTCCCATCTACAACTAAAAAAAAAATAAGAAAAAATGCCATTAAACTCGGTTAGGAACAACCAACGCTTGAACTTTGCAGCTCAGCACATATGGCATTCGGAAAGGAGTGGCGAAAAGTAGTACCTTACCCGAGACCTAACCTATTCTCGGTTAAAAAAAAAGTACCTCGACGGATTTTACTACTATGTATTTCCATAATCTGTATAAGGAAGAATGGTTTTTGACGAGGCATCACAGTAAGAATGCTGGCGTTATTATTTGGGGAGCCGTCTCGTAGTATGGTGCGATAATATTGAACTTCCAAAGTAGGTACTAGAATGTCTGCAAAAACATACCAAATGGTATTGGGAACAGCTTTTCCGCAATTCTATAGATAAACATACCAGCAGGATTATAATGCTCCCAGCCATACAGTCAGAATAATAAAAAATTGCATCCAAACTCAAAGTGTCGATTTGATGACATGGTTCACGTACCGTTGTGAGTCTAAAGTTGCAATTTGGCACCTTTTTTTATCACCCAAAATGAGACCACTTTTACAAAATTTAATGATTTTGCCCTTTTTCACAAATGTTTGGTGATCGTAGTTCGATGATTTAGAGAGTCGTTGTACAGACGACCGTTTTTTTCGTTTAGTTCAACCGGAAAACGGGAAAGGTGAAACAATATTTGAAGTAATTGTATCCGTATTGGAGGAAAACGAAATTCCCTTAAAAAAATCATTGGGTTTGCGTCGGATAATGAGTCGGCTATGGTCGAAAAAGCGGTGTAGTGGCTTTTTTGGAAAGGAAAATTCCAAATATTTTCCATATTAGTTGTTTCTGAGGGTGTGTAGATTTAATGAACAATTCGTCTGTTGCTTGTATTCCAAGTAATCACCCTTATTCCGATTGCCGTTTACGACGATTTATGAAACGCTAATTTGAATTTGGAATTACGACACGAGTGGCGTTTTTGAGTCGTTGAACGCCATTTTTGTCACTGAAGGGCATGTGGAACCTATTGGCGTACGACGAACGTCATGTGAGAAACTTCACTGCCATTCTGTAAGGCGTTGAACGCCACAAAACGACAAGAAAAACGACGATTTCTGTCGTAAACAAATTAGTGAACGCCAAGTAATGAAAATCGACTGAAAATTGAACTTCTTGAATTGTTATTTTATTCAATTTAATTAGATTCTTTTCAAAGGTTATAAGTACCAAACCAGAAACAATTTAATGGAATTTAATTAATTGGCAAAGGGATTTTAAAAGGAGTCTTAAATGATGACCCATCCTAGACCACCATCAAGAAATGGAAAAGATTGGCAGAAAGTTTTTGTGGGCATCACTTTAAAACATTTTTTTTATAAATGTAGGCAGTCGCAGCAAATTATATCGCCTGCACAGACGGCGACCATGTAGGTACTTTCCACGAGCTTACCTTTTATTTCGTCCAATGAAGATTTCCTTACATTCTAAAAAACATTAAGGGTATTCACTTAAACGCGTAAAAGCCTCATAAACTGCGTAAACTGCAGAAATTTACCACCTCGTAAATGAACTGTCAGATTTTGTATCGAGAATAGTTTACGCAGACCTCACAATTTTCCGCGACGATTTGGGCTCGGAAATCAACCGCGGAAAGTTACGCAAATCACAAATGTCAAACTTTGAGAAACAGTCATATGAATTGTTTGTGTGATTCCATATACAGTCGATTTACGCGATTTACGCAATGACAATTTCCGACGGGTGTTGACTTAAAGCACCGCAGAAATTTACACATTTACGAGCTGCATAAATTTATTTGATTAAGTGAATACCCTTATTATGGAATCCGAAAACAATTAAACTGAGAATTCTTTTCGAAAAAGATAAACAACAAAACACTGATACAACCAACAACAATTTATCTGTCAGCACTGATTAGCTCGTTTGGATCGTATGTGGAATGTGAACTACTTACCGACGACGTCGTACCCTGTCGTGGAAGTTAGGGAATAAGTCTTCCAAATTGAAACGCCTCCAATAACGACAAACGTCGTGAAAGTAAAACGCCACTCGGAATAAGGGTGATTGTATTGTATTATGCCGAAATGTGTTAAATTTTTTCGAAGTTCAAAGAGGCAAGATTTCAAAGATTTGCGCTGTTTTTTTACTTCGTGTTCAGTTTGAGGAAAAGCTGAAAAAACATTTAGCTTTAAAAATAGAATATTACCAATAATACTTGTTAGTTTATTTTAAATGGTCTTTTTTTTCTCCGTTGCCCTTTTTCTTGCGACTTTTCAAAATCCATCAATGGTAACACTGCTCCCCAGACATAGACATCATAGAAAATGTTTGGGGATGGGTGACGCGAAAAGTGTACGAAGGTGGCAGGCAGAAGGTAGAAGATAAAAATCGGTTGATAGAAGCCATCAAAGCTGCTTTGGGTTAAATTTTCTTGAACTACTGAAAATCCTTGTACGATTCCATGTCTAATAGAATTTTTGAGTTAGTTTTGAATGAAGGAGGAAGTACTCATTATTAAAAAAATAATTTTTGTTACTCTTCATGGAGTAAAAGTGTATTGACCTACTTTTTTCAGTAGTATTTTAAGATCATCAAAGTTAATTGAGCTAAGAAATTTGTAAAAATACCGAATCCGTAAGTATAACATATTTAGTGAGAGAGCAATTTATTGAGTAACCTTTCATACCCTATAACAATTTTTATCGTAGAAAGTTAGAAACGAAAGATATAAGGTAAAAAAATTCCTAGATACGTTGTCCCTATTCAAATGACCCGCAGTGTACAGCGGGTACAATAAACCAAAAGGTCGCAGTACAACATACCACTGTCTCTAAATAATAAAAAATAGGCAGACAAGTAATAAAAAATAATTTTTTTAAAAACTTTTGTTAACAATTTTATTTTATTTTCTATGTGCTCAGGCTCACCATTCAAATCATTTGTCTCAAAAAAGTTAAAACAATGACTAAAAAACGATTTACGAAACCAATTGTGAATTGTGAATTAATTATTTGTACTTGCAGTTGCAACTTTTTAAATGAACAAAGGTTACATTTCCATCTTTTGGCATAAAATTAACTCCTCCATTCTTGTTTCAGAGTCCAGTGCTACAAGATGATGTGTTTTTAACCCAAGTATTAATTTTTCTCTTAGACGAAGATGACGACATTTTTTGTAAATGTATAAAAACAATAATTTATTTAAATTTTATATTATTCCACCTTCCTTAAGGCTTACTACTTTATTACTTGAAAATTGAAATCTTTCAAGGCGACATACTACGACGACAAGCTCAACAACACAACAATAATATTAGGTATCAATCATGGTCTTCTGCAGTCCCGCAGTTTAAGCGGTTTATTCAAAAAAGTTTTCAAGTATCTAATTTCGAATACAAAATGTCATCTGCGGGTAGGTGACTATTGTTTGAAAAATGATTGATTTAATATGATTACATGAATGAAAAATTATTATTTCCGCATATTTGCTATTGATTAAGACCCTCGATGAGCTGTCATAAGTATTTACGATTATTATTAACAAAACAAAATTCCCTGCAAATAAAAAAAAAAAAAAAAAAACAGTGAAAAGAAAGAGTCTACTTCAGCTTGTATTGGGCATCTTCATCTATATTATACAGAAGGTGCTAAATGTAACAAAATATGATATTTAAATCCAATACACGTTTTGTTTATTGGTCTGCTGATATGTTTTGTATCAGGATGGCTCCTTTCGGGGGTTTCCATCGGGAAAATCACGTCCGGGAGTAAAGCTCACGTTCGGTAATCTCGAAAATGTATGCAAAACGGTGAAATAAAAGAAGTACCGTGCGGTGAAAAGAATTATAGAAAAAGATACGTGAAAGGACGAAATAACCCTTTTATTGCATTGTTGTATCCTGAATGTACATGTGCATATAAAGATATGTGTATTAACGCCTTCGTTGGTTGCACAGCGACTCCTCCGCTGTTTGAATGAATGGGGTGGAATGATTCGAGGTCACACACGAATATCCTCTGCGGGCAAAAACCTGCGTCCTCGTATATTGATCTTCTGTAGATTGAGTATTTTTCCAATAAAATTTAAGCAGATGATATCCCTAAGAACCAAGAGCCAATCTTATATTGTATGTTGTGTGAGTATGTGTGATGTATAGGTAGGTGAATATTGTCTGAATCACAAGCGTCCATTGCCTCTGTACTAATTTTGAGGAATGTTACATACCTACCTACAATTTATTAAAAAGGTCTGTTTCCGTAACGTAAGGTAATCCATTTTCAAGAAGTGAAACTATTTTGCGAAGCTCGCGGAATAGTAGCAGCAGCAGATATTAAATAAGCATTATGTAAAGAGTTATAGAGGAAGATGTAGAACCCACGTCGAAGAACCATTTCCACCAGCCAGTATATTTATAGAATAGATTCGACCTAGGCAATCCTAAGTAAGGTACGATTAGATGGAAGAGGTTATCAGCAATACACAACACACTTATAGGAATTTATATAAAATCTATTGTGATTAGAAATGAATCTACTCGTGGAACCACTAACCAGTAACCAGTATTTTTTTAAAATTAATTTTCAAAGTGCCGGAAGCCGCTTATCCAATAAATAGGTTGCTCAAGTCGCCTCTAAATCATCAAAGGAAATCCCCATACGGGTATAGGAGAGATTGTGGGCTTGATCTAACCATCATGAACATGAACAGTGATGACACTGGTAGCACTCAGGATGTATCTACGCGTAGTTTGTTGAGAGAGAGTGAGAGATCAATTCGTTATAAAGCCTTTTGCGTCCTTCAATGCAAAAAGAACGTGCCAAGGTACCAAGACCCGTAAAGAGTCCTAGAGATCAACAAGGAAACCATGTAGTAGACTTAGAGTTACCTATAGACATTCTGCAAGTCCTCCGTCTATCCGAGGATATCAATATTTAAACTGAGGTCAAACAAGTCAAGGTGTAATTGCATTTGTTTAGGTATTTAAAGCTGCGGGGACAAATACACCATCATGCTAAATGCTTGATAAATGGAAATGGAACCTCAGGATCGTTTAACATTGCATACAAAATACAGTTTGGCGTACTATGTGAACGACTTAAACCATTTCTGTCAACGAACTTATTGACCTCTCCCTGATGGGTTTTAGGCCCGGTAATTTCACAAGTGCGTTCAAATAATCACACAACGACAGATCCTAAAGAAACCCCAAGAAGTTCAGATTGATACGCACAATCTGCATGTAAAACCTTGGAGCCCTCGCACATTAGTCCAGTACACTAACCACTAACCATTGCGCCCACAACACTGCATCATATACGAATACGACTGCATTTTTACAGAGGAATTATATAGAGCCAAGTGTAGTTTTGCAATGCATGGCCAACTCGTCAGGTTGTTCAAAATGACCAATGACGACAATGATCTACATTAGCCGTTTTTTATTATCAGCGTGATCTGATCCGGATCAGATCATGAAAATAAAACAAACTGGATCATTGATTGAGTTGTGGCAACACACATATAAAATCCAATACAAATTATGACAAATTTCGTATTGCTACCAGCCATCTTGCAGCCACACGGTACAATGTGACGTCACAATGCGATGATTTTTCCATTGCACTTGCTCATATTTGAGTTTGACATTTCGCTTGTTGTGTCGGGGTGTTACCATATGGATACAAATCTGCATACATTTAGCATTGAATATTTTTTTTGGGGAAACTATGTTCAAATGTTATGTTCAAATATGCATCATAATTAACCGTATTGTACTGCTAATATTTCCATTTATATTTCTGTGCTATATAGCGAAACAAAACATCTCGAAAGTCGGAGTAGTAACTTATTCGAATTTGAAAAAAATGCTAATTGATTTTTTGTGTTGTTAATTATGGTTCACATTTTGGTCTGGCAACATTACTGTGTGGCTATAATTTACAGGGACACCAACCTTTAGTGAATGAAATAAACAAAGCCACGAAACAACAACGAGAAATAGTTGAATTAATTTTCAGATCATATTTCGTGATCTCGATGAAAAGCAGGATCACATGTTGTTGTTGTAAGTGCATGTAAATCGATGATCTATATGGATCATAGCTGATAATAAAAAACGGCTATTGATAGCAGTACCTATGCTCTGGAAATGACATTATTGATGCTCCGCCACATAAATTTGAAGAACTCGCGCTAGTGTGAAAGGAGACCTCAACCAAGAGTGCGCGACTGGAAGCAGTTAAAAAAGGACCACGGCGTATTAGTTGAGGCCCGGTCTACGCCGGACTATATAGCGTCACCTAGATAGGTAAGGTATACTTAACAAACATTCGAGAATATTAACGTATAATTTTAGAATATAGCCGATCAGCCGGCTTGAAAACCCCAAATAGCACTATGTGCCGTTTTGTTATAACTCATTTGACCTTCAATTTAGCCGAAGTTTAGATCCAGCGTGTGGAATTCAAAAAAAGTTCCTATAAATGTAGTTCTTTAATGCTATACTGTTCGAGACTTTCTGGAGAGAGTCGAAGAAGGGTTTTCCCAGAGATCGCATTCTAGTCCTAGCTAGTGCCGGACGGGCGCATATCATTACAACTGCGGCAGTGCTGCATCTGGAATGCGTAATTTGACTGCATGGGCCCCTGCCACTGACCTGTGGTGATGTCTTTTCTTATTCTGGTGTTTTTCCTAGAATGTATGGGTTGTTATTTCTGTGCTGTAATTTGGTCACATCCTTCTGGATATGATACAGGTTCATCAACCTACTCCACCTGATGATGTTGGCCTTCGATAGGAATTCTGATGAGATTTTTTCTTCGACTGCTCCGAAATCAGAGGAATCTTGAACGCATCAAACGAGGCCAGCTGCTTTCGACATTCTAATACTAATGTTGAGGTTATATTGACAAAGGCGATAGCCCTTCAGACTTGGCATCAAATTGTAGGACCTATAAGATGAAGCTAGGTCCCTACAGAGATCATTTAAATTACTAGAGAGTAAAATGTAATAAAAACTATCACTAGCAACAATAATTACTATCTCAGTATAAATATGATTGACAAAGACAGGCTATACCAATTCCTGTTTTCCTTACCAATTCCGCATGAGATTCTATACAAAGCAATATCGTCGCATCGGCCAGAAGATGACGCGCGATGTGCGATTGATGAAATAACCGGACATCGATACCCACCAACAAATGTCAAGGCCTCTCCGAAAGGAAATTACTGATATTATTCATCTATTCGTATTAGTTAAGCTGGGGTTACTTTGTACTTTTGACATCAAATGAATAGTTTACAAGATTACAACACTTAAGCGACGTAACCTATAATTTAATGACCATGTCTTCACCGTGTTGAATTACCTTTGAACTTCTTTCGTGCAGGTTGCAACCAAAGCTTAAAGCAAATAATAATTGAAGATTATTATTTTTTCCCCTGCAACAAAAATGTTTACATAACAATTCAAGAAGCTAAACTTCAATTTCTGATTATAAATACAAAAATAATTGACCAGCAGAGCCGAATGCCTTTTAAATAAATAAAATCAATTAGCTAACTGCAATCGATGCTTTGGTATGAAGAGGGCCTAACAGTGAATCCAATAAAAATCAAGTCAAGTCACTAATGTGTTTATTTTGATTAGTATTATTATTTGAATTGGGAAAAAGAAAAACTCTTGCATGCAAATGACAACATACGACCCCAGGCGCCAGCGATCAATGGTCCCAATATAAAAGCGTCAGTACAATGAGTCAAGGCTGATTTGAATATGAAGCTGCTAATGTTATGCAGACAGATGAATGTAACTCTAGCCAATAAACACAAAGTAAGCAAATTTGTTTATACTATTAACAGCAGAGATAAATTTATCGCTAGATTACCTCTCACTAATCCGTTGAGGTCAATATTCACTAAGTACCTATACCTAAGCGGGACATCTTGTCATACATTTTGAATTAAAAGCCAGCGATCAATTACAATTTCAATTTCATTGTGTAGAAAGAGCTTCGTATGCACTGCAATAGGAAGGTCCACATGACCGAAAAGCTGAAGGAACGTGACATCGCAAAAAACCTCAAAAGTTTCGGAATTGTTAAACAATTTACAAAAATTGTGACTCGTAGAGATCGCATTAGAAATACCAGAATACGTGAGAAACTCAATGTCGAGCAGCTATTTCTCCGGACGGAGCGGTCCATGCTTCGGTGGTTTGGTCATGTTAAACGCATGTCCCCGACCAGGATTCCACGACGTGCTATGGAATCCGTACCATCAGGCAGGCGTCCTCTATATAGGTAGACCTAGGATGAGATGGTTGGATCAAGTCCATAATCTCTCCTCTATACCCGTATGGAGATTGCCCTTGATGATTTGGAGTCGATGGCGGAGGATCGGGAGCTATGGAGGGTTCACATTGAGCAACCTACATCCGCGACCTACTTAATGGACAAGCGGACCATTTGAAAATCAATGAATAAGAGGTCTGGTTCGACGAGTGGCGCCAAGCCCACTACTGCAGGAATGAGGTTCGGTAGTTTTACCAATGGGTAAAACCTGCCAGGACTAGAGAGTCCGAACCGAAGCCTGCAAGGACAAACAAGGGAATATCGTAGTAGAATCGCAGTCGATGCTGAGGATATGGAAAAACTACTACTAATACTAATGAACCATTCAACCTGGACGATGAAGATCAACAATTCCGTCCACCCGATCTAGACGAAGTGAAGACTTCATCAACGTCGTTCATGAAAGAATAGTGCAAAAGCAAAACTTAGACGCTAGCACCAGCACTATCTTTCAAAAGTCCGTCCATCTACTTCTGCTGTCAACATGAAAGCAAAGCCAACACCGACCTTTCGGACAGAATGTCACTATAGACAGATATAACTTTGAGGTGGTTAAGGACTTTGTCTACCTAGGCTCCGCTATGAACTCAGACAATGACACCAGCCAGCGCTGAGATTAAACGAAGAATAATGCCTGCCAATCGCTGTTCTTTTGGGCTAAGAAAGCAACCGAGTAGCGAAGCAAAGAGCAAAGAGAGAGGCTCTCAGACAACTAAAGGGACCCTTTTTAAGACGGTTTGCGGGTGAGCTAGTTAAAAGTAAAATTCTATTGAGTGATTTCGATCCCGTTTACATTTAAAATGAGCTAGTACATGTAAAGCAAATGGACACTACCGCTCCGGACCGAAGAGTCTTTGAGTCAAAGCGACAAGGCAGTAGAGAAAGACCTCGAATGGGTTTGCGCTCATAAGTGGAAGGGAACTTTAACCAGCTTATAGCTTAGCTAATGGAGAGGTGTGGTCAGGTCAGTGTTAATCAAGGCCAGTAACAGTATGATCCTATCAGGCCAACAGAATATTAAAGACAAGAATATTCACAATTGGCTATTGTTCAGCAATCTGGACAGAGCCCGTTATAAATCACTTTCAACCAAATTACATGATATATGTTACTAGTTTTGGTGTGACTTGTAGTGTCAAGTTGACTCTTCATATTTCGTGTTCTTGAACATGGTCGGGGCATTCTTTAAAAACGCATGGAAAACGAAATTCACGATATTCACGACTGTGCCATATTCAGACGGAATTATAGGCATTGATACTTTTGTACGGGACACAAGTTTAAAAATCCTGTTCTATACCCATCAGTGGAGACATTTTTCCCATGCTTCCTTAAACGAATATTCCGATGGACGAGTAGTACGCCTAATTACATATTATACCTCAATCATCTTTGGTTCCACAATCTACAATAATTCCCCTGCAACGAAGATTGACATGGAATCCTTGAAAGATGCACTGAATTGATGTTACATGTTGTATCCTTTGAATTTAGAAAACGAAAACGCAAGCATTGTAACTTCTTTAAAACTACACCAAACTGAAAGTTTTATCGCATATAACTGACTGATGTGGTTGACGTCTCTGGGACATTGACATTTCTGTGCATTTTTACTACAGCGTTGACAAGCTGTGACAGTTCGAAGGAGGGGAAGTTAACTAATGTCGTTTTCATTGGGCAAAAAGAAGCGTCCGGGAGCGTCCGGAATCAAGAAAATCACTTCTGAAACCGTTCCATTGGCGCAAAAAATACTCTTCTGTCGATTCTGAGGAGAGAATTTCGCTTCTCGATTTCAAGTCAGAATCCACTCGAGGAGCACTTACACAAGTGCATTTTATGTATTTTATACAAGCCAGATGGCAGCAGCCATACAGTAATTTTTGACGTTTCACCAATACGTGAGTGTAGTCAGCCGGAAGCAGTTTTCTTGTTCCATTGGATTTCGGAATGAGTGAATCCCCGAGTGAAATCAATGGAAAACGACATAAATTAACAAGAGGCAAAAGTGTGGTTCATTTCACTCATACTAACAAACCAACTGTCATGGATTCACGTATTCATTTTTTTTTTAAATCGAACATGGATTCCAACAACAACTACTCACTACCACATGAAAAGTGAAATGTCAACATGAAATTAGTAACAATAGCTGTCCCAGATTCCAAAAAGTAACTAAATAAACAATCGTTGTTAATTTAGTTAAAATAGTCTAACCTGGAATGCAGCCCTGTTGGCAAGCAAGCACAATAAATAAATAAATTGCGGGGAGGGGGCGTTATTCTGTACTCGTAAATTCAGCATGAACACGATTCTTTTAATATCTTAATAATTCTGTAGTAGCTATGAGTAAAATTTGTTTTTTTTTTTTAATTCCAAAATTTCCAAAAGGAGATGCCCAGCTTCTACGATGTTTGGGGTCTTTGGGAATGTCTTCGTTCTATTATGGAAATAGATGGAATACTCCGAATGAAATGGTAAGCAAAAAGACTTAATTGGAATTAACTATTCGCATGTCACGGGGGTCATTACCAGATAATATTGGCGATAGTGATAGGTGTGCTGTGTACACTGCACTAGTGCTCATGCTCACCTATTGAACAGGGACAAAAAAAAAATATAAGCTGTTCGCCACCTACTTAAACCATCAGCATTTAAAAAAAGACAGATAGTAAATAAGACCTAAATTTCTATTTTAAGCGATTCGCCTTCAAAAGTAAAAACCTAAATCATTAATCATAGTCGAAGAATAGCGCAAGTTTCAAAAGACTAGCCGCAGCATCATGTTCCTTTGACCTTAAGAATACCTTCCATACTTCTGTTCTAAGGTAGATTCATAAAAGAACTTTAATCTTACCCAGCTTACATTCTCGATGCTTATTGGCTTAGATTTAGTAAATAATTTAATAAAAGTGTCATCATTACAACAGCAAGCAAGGCAAGTGGAACCACGTATGATGTAACCTAACCCAGTCATACCAGTATGCGATTAATATACCTACAGAAATACTTATAGCAATTAGAAGAACCCAATCGTTTTCAAAAAAATACCTGCTCCTCAAGCGCATTCACATCTTCATTGAAAGCACTTATCATCAATTGGGGAACTTCTGTAGTCGACTACACCGCATAAATGAAGAACTACCAAACAGAAAACATTTTGTGGCCTGCCCAACCGCTGGCCAATGTAGTTGTAGGACATGGTCAATCGCTGTGCAATCGGTCACCAGTGATGGTAAAAGGTCAAAAGCATTTGACCACTTAATGATTTGGCTGTCTATGCCTACTGGTTTATAGCATTTGTTACTTTCGGATTTTTTTTCTTCTCATTGCAGTTCATTCTGATGGCGGATTTTGGAATTTTAGTCTTGTCAGGATAAAAAAATAAAAATATGTATTAATTACAAGGTAAGGAGTACCAAAGGTTAGGTAAGGTATGCACGGCCACGCGCATGGTGTCGGTACACCAAAAAATTCGGTTGCGTAATTCTTCATTGATGGCTCTCTCTGCTCGTATTCGCATGTGTGAATTACTTCAATGATCGTTTTTTTTTTTGTCTGAGCTCAGCGCACCTCCACCCCCACGTCACCACAGGCATAACCGAAAATTTATTTGATTATGAGTTTGGATGCGGTCATCTTGAAGTTGCCTTTTGTTACCTCGCCTCCTTTGGATTTTCACAGCCCCAGACATGTCATACAAAATCGTATAACTAATGTCTGTGATTATAAATTTTTCGTATGCAAATTAAGCATGAAATCAGCTTTTGTCGAAAAAATCTTTGCAGTTTTTATTTCCCAACGCTATGTGCTGTAATACCGCGAGTGAAATCTCACCTAAATCGGTTCCATTGAAGAGGTAAAGTATGAAGATAATGATCGGGCTAATAAAATTGTAAGTCGACAGCTTTTACTGGAAACTAAGGCAAGCGTAGGCCTAGGTATACCTGTGTAAGGCACCTGCTACACAGATCGCCGGCAATGTTACACATGTGTAAACAATCAATTTTATAGCGTTTGACGTAGGTAGAATTTAAGATTGACAGATAGGTACCTATGCCGAATAATGACAATATCACAATACAATGAATACAAACTCGCATGGAAGTGATCTAATGTTAAATCTAGTTCTTTACGATTTAAACGATGATGAGGCACTTTGATAGATAAGACCTGTCAAATTCTCGGAAAACATAGCTCTTCGAGTCCTTAAGCTATAAGCTATATTTGAAAGAGAAAACTGCAAATGTTTATGAATCGGTCCCAAGGGAGTATAACACCTAAGACATGGGTTCCCAATCTTTTCCATACTACGACATTCTACACAGGCTGTAATATTTTTGCGACGCCCTTCTAAAAGAAGATACCTGATGATGTGTGTTGCTCTAGCAGAGCCTTGATCCTAATGAGAGCGTCTACGCATCAAGGACAGGGATATGAGAAGGTTTCGTCACGTATCACATTCACAAAACGTAACAGAGCACAACTATGTGAATATAACCTGAGCTTACTGAAGATTAATACTATCTCATTTTGCAACTTAATTATTAGTTTTAATTTTAATTTGGTTGTTTTATTTTTAATTCAAAAAAAATATTGGAAAATTTGGAACCGATTAGGTAGGTTTATTTAATTTTTGTCTTAAAAGAGATACGGTCCACGAAGCAAGTCTGGCTAGGCTAGGCAGATGATGCGGGAAACACATTAGCTTCGACTGCAATGCCACTATAATGGCTAATGACCTAGCTCTTGGCACTTGTTTTGAACTTATCCTTTGTTCGGAGTCTGACAGCTTTGAACAATTAAGCAAAGGATTAAATGAGAGAAATATCATTTCAAAGCGAGCTCAAAGCTAATGGAACCTCGGGCGCAGCGACCTGTGCGTACCGTTTTGCGACGCTCTTAGGATAGAGTCACGACCCACAGTCACGCCATTTTCATTAAAATGTACTTAAGGTTCCCACTTGTGTTTTTTCAAGCAAACAGGGAGACACTTTTATCGTTTTTTTGTTATTATTTTAATACGGTTTGATTATTCTAAGAAATTTTTAAATAAGTCTGCGATAATGTTAGAACTTATTTTCCCATAATAATTAATGACGGTGAAAAGGGGAATATCGTATTTATTTAAACAAACATTGCCCGAAAATATATATGTTTTGAGTGTTTCTTTTTGATTTCTTGGTTATTGGTTATTTGCTTCATCAAATTTCATTAGGATATTATGGTTATTTATGCATTTCGCCAATTACGTAAACCTAGGTATATTTTAATCCTATACATAGGTACTAACTGCAAAGTGTTACAAATATAAATTGCTGATAGGTGTAGTGTAGGTGTAAACCAGTAAACATTTCATATGAATTCAGTGGAACCTGTTGTGGAATTGACTAAACAGTTGAACAGAAAAAGTTGTAGGTACGTACGAAAAAAACTAATAAATTCGTTTTCAAGAAAATTTAGACAACAATTGCTTAATTTTTTGTTTTGATGAACTAACTTTATAATCCATTAGCAACATTTTAAGACATTAATTTTTTTTCGGTTGCATTTTACTGATAGCTATAAGCGAAGAAGAAGAAGTGCGAATTGGTTGCTCTTAGAATATTCAAACTGGATGCAATCTTGAAAAATATATAAAATTTAAACTCAGTATTTTGCAACAAAATACATGTAAATACATAATTATTTTTTTTGCATCCGATAGCTGGTGTGATACTTTATTGTTTTGAGTAAAAATTACATCAAATATAAATCAATATATACAAGAAAAACGTTCTCCATTATTTCAAAAAATTGTATGTTTTCAAACACTTGTATTTTTAAAATCAGGATGAAATTTAAAGATTTATTTCGAACAGATTTGCGTTTTGCATATTACCTTTTAGATAAACTAGTTATCTCAGACTTTTTCGAACATTGTCATAGTCATTCGTTCATCCAAAAAAATCGGTTTTATGCTAATTTTCGCAAACACAGCTGGGAATTCTTCCAATAAAAGAAAAACGAGATGTCGCTTTCAAAAACAGCTTCGAAGCTTTCAAAGGACATATTCTGTTCTTTCCAATGCATCCAATATCATTTCAATCGCTTCAGTATTGACTTCTCTACGTTAGATACGAAATGCCATTTTTCGCACTTTTGCTCGATTTATGGATAGAGGCCTCTTAACACTGAGATTTTGCCATATAACTTACTTATTTAGTGCAAATTGTACAAGGTCCGCAAGAGTCTATATGGGTACTTGGTTGATATATAGAAATAGCTATCTGAAAACAACATTCCAGAGAGAAAAAGAGAGAGAGAGCGAGTTCTTGAGAATTCCCCGCTAAAGCTCCCTCTAAGTGAAGTATTAATTACCCAGCTTCGATCCAAGTATGATGGTTAGCAAATAAATAATAAATCAAATAAATCATTTTTGGAGCAGGCCCATAAGGAAGGAGTTGGCTTTTTTTAGGATAATTTCTTTAGAAATAAGTTTCTAATTCTGTGTGAGTTTGCTTTGAGAATGGAATTTGTATGTTGTTAAGATGTATCACTTTTGTAAATGAAATTATCCGTTTTTAAGGGACCACCAGTTTCATAGTTTGTGTAACGCATTTTGGCTACATGAAATTTGGCCCCAATGAAAAATCGCCCCAAACTGAAAATGAAAAATCACCCCAAAATTGGGGCTGTTTTTCATAATGAAAAATGATCCCAATTTCAAAATGGAAATAAGGCCCCAAACTAAATGAAAAAAAGCCCCAAAAATTCGACGAGTTACACAAAAAACGAAAAATGATCCCAAACCACAAATGAAAAATCACCCCAAAAATTTACATGAAAGGCAACAACAACAAAAAAGTCTAGATTGGGGTGATATTTCATATATTTGGGGCCTTTTTTCATTTTTCAGTTTGGGGTGAAATTTCATTATGAAAAAAGGCCCCAAATTTTATAACACGAAATTTTGCAACAATGAATGAATAACTCCAAAACAAGAAAAATGACACGAGTGTGAATGCAATTGCAATGCAACAAAAGAAACTGTTATCACAACGTTGGCTTTAGCTTTGAGAAGCAAAACAAGCTGCGCTTACTATCAGATTGGCAAACCAGATCAATCACTTTCACAATTAGTTGAACTGAGTTTAGTCGTCGGGCCTTCTTTCTATACCTATTTGAAAAAAAAGAAAATGCAGTGCGAAAAATTCTGTGGTAAAAAAAGGAATAGTGAATTACTATATGTGACTGAACAAAAAATGATATACAAAAAAAATCAGTATATAAAAATGTTGTGAAATATGCGTGCTTTAAAGATTTTTGTAAAGCGAGGGTTAACCTTATGCCCGAAGGAACATGTGTCCGTGCCAAAAATTATGTGGACCATAACCATGAGACACAAGAAAAAATGTTTGAAGAGTTAAAAGCTCTCAATCGAATAAAAAAAGATTGTTCTGATACGGCTGCCATGCTCGGCGGGGGTAATACAAGTGCTGTTGGTGGAATTAGAAATGCATTTCAGCGTGTTTGTGAAAGGTGAGTAATATATTTTACTATATCAAATATCCGAATCTGACTGACTCTCAACATTAACTTTAACGAATGTAGACACCAGGAAGAGACTGCGAACATATCCTTTTCAAAAATACAAAGGGGTTTGCAGTATTTGGTCAGCAAACGTTTTATTACTTCCCCGTCTACACCGCTTCAGGTAATTGAAGCTTTTGATTTGGAGGAAGTTTGGAAAGGTTTTGGGGTTTCAAAGGACGAAATCGATCCACGACCATTTTATACGGGGTGTATACTGGAGGAAAATTATGCTTTTTGCTTGTTTTCCTCGTTAAAAACAATTGACCTTGTAAAGGAAAACATTCCTGAAGGCGGCCGAAAACTGTTAATGGACGCGACATTTAAAATTGTACCACAGGGTTGCTTTAAACAATTATTAATAATTTACGTGGAATATTTTAATAAGGTGAGATCTTTTTAGTTTGATATTTAAATTTAAGTTTTTGAAAATTTAATTCTCAAATTCTCAAAAACTAAACTAAACTAAACTAAACTTTCTTAAGTTTGTTATCTAAATTTAAGTTTTTGAGAATTTGAGAAAAGAAAACTATAAAAATCGCGCGATTTTTTTAGTTTTCTTTTCTCAAATTCTCAAAAACTAAACTTTTTTAAGTTTGTTATCTACGTTTAAGTTTTTGAGAATTTTAGAAAAGAAAACTATAAAAATCGCGCGATTTTTATAGTTTTCTTTTCTCAAATTCTCAAAAACTAAACTTTTTTAAGTTTGTTATCTACATTTAAGTTTTTGAGAATTTGAGAAAAGAAAACTATAAAAATCGCGCGATTTTTTTAGTTTTCTTTTCTCAAATTCTCAAAAACTAAACTTTTTTAAGTTTGTTATCTACGTTTAAGTTTTTGAGAATTTGAGAAAAGAAAACTATAAAAATCGCGCGATTTTTTTAGTTTTCTTTTCTCAAATTCTCAAAAACTAAACTTTTTTAAGTTTGTTATCTACGTTTAAGTTTTTGAGAATTTGAGAAAAGAAAACTATAAAAATCGCGCGATTTTTTTAGTTTTCTTTTCTCAAATTCTCAAAAACTAAACTTTTTTAAGTTTGTTATCTACGTTTAAGTTTTTGAGAATTTGAGAAAAGAAAACTATAAAAATCGCGCGATTTTTATAGTTTTCTTTTCTCAAATTCTCAAAAACTAAACTTTTTTAAGTTTGTTATCTACTATTAAGTTTTTGAGAAGTTGAGAAAAGAAAACTATAAAAATCGCGCGATTTTTTTAGTTTTCTTTTCTCAAATTCTTAAAAACTAAAGTTTTTTAAGTTTGTTATCTACGTTTAAGTTTTTGAGAATTTGAGAAAAGAAAACTATAAAAATCGCGCGATTTTTATAGTTTTCTTTTCTAAAATTCTCAAAAACCTAAATGAAGATAACTTTAGAAAAGAAAACTATAAAAATCGCGCGATTTTTATAGTTTTCTTTTCTCAAATTCTCAAAAACTAAACTTTTTTAAGTTTGTTATCTAAATTTGAGTTTAAATTTAATTCTCAAAAACTTATTTTTTTTTTTTAAGTTTATTTTCTTATTAGCCAACTTTTTTAGGATTTAGAAATTTTCCTGTTATATTTTTTTAGATATTTCCAATCTTTTTTATACTGATGGAAAAGAAAACAAAGCAGTGCTACATAAATGTATTGCAGTATATAAAAGACAACGTTTTTGATATGACTCCATCAATTTTTATTACCGACTTTGAAAATGGAATGAGACAGGCGGTAAAAACAATTTTCCCACAAGCAAAAAATATTGGATGCTGGTATATTGTTGAACAAATTATGATTTTATTCAATATTTCATTAAGTACTTTTTAGGTTTCATTATTGTCAAGCGATACGACGAAATATAAGCCGAAGAAAGACACTACTCGCATACATAAGAGGTTCAAAAAGTGCGAGTACGCAGTACCATAAAATAAGGGCTCTACCTCTATTACCACCATCCCATATCCCGAGCGCTTATCAGGTCATACGATCACAAATAGGAATGATGGATAGCACAGGCAGTTTCGGTCCATTTTTAAAATATTTTGATATGCAATGGATGAAGAAAGTAATTTCATCTCTTAAAACTTAACTCGAAGTCACAGATACAATTTTGCTTTTTTTTCGTATTTATGCAGGTTGGATTTGAGAATTTTAGTGTGCATGGCCAAAGCACTAGAACGACTTCTGCCATTGAGGCATACAATGGTGTTTTGGGACGGCAGGCTGAAAAAAACGGCAGCTTTTTTAAATTCATCAAAGTTATCCGCAATGAAGAGTTTTTCAAAGCGCGATCCTTTGAAATGTTGGCTAATAGTGGAGGATCTTCTGCCCAAAAGAAGCGAAAAATGTATGCAGATAGAGACGCCAGAATTGAAGAAGCAAATCTTCTGCTTCAACAGGGAAAAATAACGACGGCATCATATCTTTCGCGTATGGTTTTTGAAGAAAATAAAATATGCGTTGATATGGTTCCTAATGACGATATTTTTGAAGATGAGGGTTCTGTAAACGAAGAACCTGATGAGGAAGAATATCCTGGTCCTGGGCCATCGTGTTCAAAAGAACTGCACAATGACCCATGTTATTGTGTTGTGTGCCAGGATCTACCACCCTGCAATGTATGCTTACCATGCAGGCATTTTAAACTGTGCAGGGAATGCAATTTAAAATTATTAGCTGATGCCTTAGTAGATGGAAAGGCCAGTTATAAATGTCCTTGTTGTAGCAAAATGTTGAGGATACAATTGAAGTGTATAATTAATATAATAAAGACTGTGATTAATACACTACACCGTGAGTAATTTTATTGAATGATTTGTCGAATATTTTGGGGCTTTTTTTCATTTAGTTTGGGGCGTTATTTCCATTTTGAAATTGGGGCCATTTTTCATTATGAAGCCAAGCCCCAATCTTGGGGTGATTTTTCATTTTCAGTTTGGGGCCATTTTTCATTGGGGTAGAATTTCGTGTTATAAAAGTTTGGGGTAATTTTTCATAATGAAATTTTACCCCAAACAGAAAAATGAAAAAAGGTCCCAAAATATGAATTGTCACCCCAATTCGCAGAATTTTACGCAATTTTCTGTTGTTGTTGCCTTTCATGTAAATTTTTGGGGTGATTTTTCATTTTCAGTTTGGGGCCATTTTTCATTGGGGCCTAATTTCATGTAGCCACGCATTTTGCATGCGACTCGTTAGAGTTGCCTAGCTACATCGGCTTACCCTTTAGTGTGGAACGCGCAGTTATTTAGGTCGTCAAGAAGTTTATCTATAAGAGTAGCGTGTCTATGGAAGGGGTGATGGAACATCCTCCTTGAAAGCCTCAAGGCATGCTTTAACAGCCTTAATTGTTGCAGTTGCCTGAAGAATATGATTCTAGTGCAAGTTTGACGAGTATTGATTAGCTACTTAATGTCGAGTATAATATATATCTTGTAGTTAGTTTGTCTGTTCCTTTGGCATTGGCGGGCTTCTCGATAGAGAAATATTACGTATTGTCGAAAGCCTCGGGAATGTCTAGAAAGAAACGGAGGACACTATATTTAGTATCGATAGACCCTCCAATCTTCCTTATTAGATTATCAAGGGTTATGATATGACTATGGGCTTATAAACCGGGTTTGATTTGTTTCTTAATCTACGTTTTACCAGAAAGGATTTATGTACATATCGATTGTTTACTGCTTTGTCGATGACTTTTAGAAAGCAGGATGTCAGGCTTATTGGTCTGAATGAATTTGGACCTGACATATACGCCAGGGGAGGGTTATTCAAAAATACGTCTTAAGACTGCAACAAGAAGAGGCATTAGTGTTTCGATTCAGTATTTTATTAGAGCAGGGAATATTCGCCTCCATCCTAGGGATTTGTAGGGCTCCTGGATAGATCTTCTTTTTCGGATGGAGTATAGTTTCTATAGTTTTCATAGTAGAAGGTTCGATCTAGGTAATTGTTTTCGTGTCTAATACTACTGGCGTTCTTTTTTGTCCCACAATTTGAGGGGATTGATTTTCCGAGGTTAATCGCGTCTCTATGACCGATTTCCAACACTCGCCATCGTCAGGTTAGTGGGCAACAGTGAGTAGATACCCTATTCCTACAATATATTTAACTAGACATAATCCATGATGTAGATGCTCGATCTCAGAGCACACAAGAAGGCTCTCAAGAAGCTAGGTATATAGTCTCAAAATAAACCTATTGAACTTAATAATATTTTCGAAAATACATTCAAGGTTTTAGATTTTGGATAAAATAAGACAATAGCTATATGCAACTCCTTGAGTGCGGATCGATTCAAAGCAAAGAGTATTCAACACATTCACACACATTCCACACAGTTTGTTTACTACAGGTACCTACAGCACTAATGGCTGCTAATTTACATCTCAATTGCACAGCATTTTATAACAATAAATTAGTTAATTGAAGAAGCTCCAAGTGACCATCAGGTATAAACCATTTTAATGAGTGATATTAATATTCACACTTATTTCCATAATATTATATATGCAGCCCAAGTCACAATTACTCATTTTGCTATTCAAATCGGAGGCGCTGGCTGTTTAGGTATCCACTCGAAGTCACTGCCAGCGTAAGCTCAAGCGCACTAGAAGTCCGACATGATGACGACTTTTTGGAATAAACATTAGAGAGCGATATTGTTTATAGAAATTTGCTCGCTCGGGGTATATACTTTATGGATCTATTGAAGACATGATGACCTTCCTTATCTTGAACTTCGAATACGGAAGGTGTTTAAGTAGGGGAGTAGTATTATTTTGGGATGATTTAGGTATTTAATTACAAGTTCAAGGAGTAAGGCATTTAGGAAAATATTTTCAAACCCACAAGTCATGTATTAGGTAAGTGCGGTTGTAAGACGGTAGAAATAAAAGGCGGTTATAATCAATGGTCATTTAAAATTCATCATATTCTTGTTATGTTTATGGATTTTAGAAATGAATTCGACACCCTTCTGATGCAAAACAACTTGAAGTTCTAAAAGAAGGTGTGGCGGCTTAGTGGCTGGAAGGTTATCTAACTAATTTGTCTGTGGACAAATCAAGTTGAGTAAACTCAAAGAACAACAAAGCTGCAGGGCCTGATGGTCTACCTGCCGAACTTTATAAAGCAGCTGGAGATGACTTGGTAGAGAGCATGCACCAACTCATCTCCAAAATTCGGTCAGATGAATGCATGCCTGATGAATGGAATCTCAGCATCGTTTGCCCGGTCCACAAGAAAGGAGACCCCTTCAACTGCGCCAACTACAGAGGTATCAGTCTCCTTAACATCGCATACAAGATCCTGTCTGCCATACTGTGTGAACGCCTTAAACCCTTTGTAAATAACCCGATTGGCCCCTATCAGTGCGGTTTTAGGCCAGGAAAGTCCACCGTCGATCAAATTTTCACATAGGCAGATCCTGGAAAAAACCCAAGAAGTCCAAATCGATACCCACCATCTTTTCATCGATTTCAAAGCCGCGTACGACAGCATCTATAGAGACGAGCTATACAGAGCTGTGTAGGATGACGATGGAGAAAGCTCGCTGCTGCATCAAGGTCGGTAGCGACCTCACCGAAACCTTTGATGTCAAACGAGGATTTAGACAAGGTGACGCGCTGTCGTGCGACTTTTTCAACATCATACTTGAAAGAATTGTCCGAAACTCACAGGCCAATACACAAGGCACGATTTTTCAAAAGTCCGTCCAATTACTTGCATACGCCGATGATATTGACATAATTGGTAGAACACAGCGAGCTGTCACTGCTACGTTTGCTAGTATAGAAACGGAAGCGGCTAAAATGGGTCTAGCGGTCAACGAGGGCAAAACCAAGTATATGCTGTCAACAAGAAGGGACACCCAACATCGTAGAATCGGACAAAACGTCACGATCGACAGCTATAACTTTGAGGTAGTATGGGACTTTGTCTACCTCGGCTCTGCTATAAATTCTGACAACAACATCTCGGAAGAAATTAAACGTAGAATAACTCTTGCCAACCGCTGTTTCTTTGGGCTAAGAAGGCAACTGAGTAGTAGATCCCTATCCCGAGCAACTAAGGAGATTCTGTATAAGACCTTGATCACCCCAGTCCTGCTTTATGGCGCTGAAGCTTGGATTCTATCTAAAGCGGATGAAGATATCCTCGGTCGCTTCGAGAGAAAGATTCTTCGTAGAATTTTCGGTCCCGTTTGCGTTGACGGGCTTTGGAGAAGGAGATTCAACGACGAACTATACGAGCTGTACAGCGACATCGACCTGGTAAAAAAACTGCGAGTAAGTCGTTTAAGATGGCTAGGACCTGTAGAGCGGATGGGAACAAATGCTCCGGCCCGTAGAGTCTTCGAGTCAAACCCGGAGGGACAACGCAGTAGAGGAAGACCTCGCCTTAAGTGGCGCGCGCAAGTCGAAGGCGACCTCAACCGACTAGGAGTGCGCAACTGGAGGCAGTTAGCTAAGGACCGGGCTAACTGGAGAGGCTTGTTAGCTGAGGCCTCGGTTCACCCCGAACTGTAGAGCCGCCTACGTAAGTAAGTAAACTCAAAGTGGGGTGCATTTTCGAATCACTCTTTCCACTTTGATTGAAGGACCTCCCAAACATGTGATTTGAAAGCATCACCTGCTTTTTCAGTCGTCGAAAGTCGTAGACCTTGCACATTTTATATTTGATCTGCAGGAATAAGAAGAAATCATTGGGTGTCAAGTGCCATGATCTATCGATTCGAAGAATGCTCAAAAATGCATTTGTTTGAGCCGATGCGATCTGTGAGAGCTTGCATTATGGTGGTGGAGAATTATTCGTCTTCTGTTATTGGTTTCCCTTAATTTTCTGAACACTACTGGCAAATAAATAGTGGTGTACCATTCAGAATTTACCGTTCTATGTTACTCTAATCCTAATGGAATGGTGGCAACATATCCTGTCCAATTATTCCGAAAAAACAGGCAACCATTTGTTTCGATGTGCTTAGTGCGTGAACAACTTTTGTTCGATTTGGTTTGTTTTGAAAAACCCATGAAGTAGATCGTTGTTTAGTTTATGGTTCGTATATGTATGCATAGATCCATGATTCGCCGCTTGTCATGATTTTATAGCCGTATTTTGAAACACCTTTTCAAGTAACTGTAAATAACAGTGGTATGACAAAACGTTCTGGGTACGGTCAAAATTTACGATGACAATGTCAAATTTGACATATTCACACTGGTGTTACCATATCTCAAGACAAATTGCAACCTCCGTAATGGTCTTATTGCGACTTGGACATTTTTATCAAATGTTGCTTGGAAAGATCCTAAATGTATTCAGAATAGCGACAAAAGAATAGGATACCTAATTAATTGGTGCAGGAGGTTCTAGGCCTAGCCTTAAACCAACCATGTGCTATCCATGTTAAATCTCCTTTTCCAAAATTTGTTAATCTAAAGTGTACCGAAAATTACTTGACGAATTTTGAATTCATCTGTCTTCTGCATCATCATGGGAGGATGACGGCCTAATATAGGTCTCCTTAATATTCTTTGACAATGCCTTCTTAGGCTCAAGAAGCAGCACTCGGCAGCTTGCTTCGCTTGAGTTCTGATCTGATATAATTTTCAGAGTATAGGGCGGAGCCAATGTAGATAAAGTCCCTAATATAAATCGCTCTCCATCATCATGCTGCACAACCTGACGAGTAGTTTCGCTGGGATGCCAAAAGAAGACATGGCTCTATACAAATTGGCTCTATAAATGCAGTCGACAATCTTGTACATGCGATGTAAAGGAGACTGATGCCCCTATAAGTAAGTGCAATTCATAGGGTCTCCTTTCTTGTGGATCGGGCAAATGATGCTGAAGTTCCATTTCATCAGTCATACTTGCAAATGTTGACACATTTTGGAGATAAACTGGTGTACACTCTCCAACGAGTCCTGTCCTTTATTGCCTTAAATAATTAGACCAGCAGCATTGTTGGACTTCGGTTTAGATATTGCTCTCATCAATTAACTTTGGTCCGGTAGACCGAAGTCTTGGATTTTATTGTTTAGGTTAATTGGTTCATTCTGTCTAACAGCGAAATTTGAAGAAGTTGTCTTAAAGGTTCTTTACAGATTTCTGTTCGGATGTTGTTGCCTTGTCTGTTTACTCGTACTTTTGGCGACACTTTCTAGCATTGTCCCTGTAGCACTCTATTCCTTCAATTGCTATAGTTATTCTTGTCCTCCTGAGAAGCAGATGTTTTCGTTCGACCTTCTGTGTCAATTTGTATAGGTGTGTAGTTTTGCTGATGCATAATGCTTGTCGAGACTCGTCATTAAACCAGGGGTTTCGTGAGGCGGTCAGTTGTGCCGTTTTTGATGGCTTCTTGTTATCGATGTCATTCATTTTTGACACTTGATTCTGACTGCATGGGAATGGGACTTCTTTATCACGAGCATTGAGGGATACTCTATCCCCAAAGGTTATAGCGTTTATTGCGATGCGATTGAAGCCGTTCATCGTTAAATCTTCAAAACAATGGTCCAGCTGAAGTTTTAGGCTCCGGCCACGCAATGAGCGACGAGCGACTGAACGACTGAGCGACGCAAAAAAATTAAAACACATGAAATCGTATGGAGGTGGCCAACTGGCCACATAAACCCTGAGCGACTGAGCGATTTCTTAAGCGACAGAGCGACATCACTCTGCAATCAAATCTGTTTTAATTTTTCAGTCGATCGCTGAGCGACGAAGTAATAAGATGGACAAAATAAACACAGAAAGTTTAATTTTTCAAAAGTGTTTTGCCATTTATGGCACAATTTGACAATTTCGAAAAACTTGACATAAGAACTGACATTCAAAATATTATTTTGGCAAAACTTAAGAATACAAAAATTAAAAAAAAAACTACCTAACTAAAAAAACTAACAACCAGCCGTTGTTCTGGACTAATTGTTTTTTTTTTTTTTTGTTAATTTTGGTCGAACTTTTTCCAACTGCAAATCAAAAGATGGTACTGTCATACGACAATATTGCCAAAATCGATCTGGAAATCTGCCAAGATTTTGATATAAATGATGAAATTCACCATGATTTGCCCTTTCACGATTTATGGGGTGTACACCAAATCTACGTATTCTCGATCTTATTATAGATCTATAAAAAAACGCGACTTTCAACTAATAAGCTACGAATAATCTCACTTGACGTTTGACGATGGCATTTTCCCAACTAATCGCTCAGCGACGTTGTTCAGTAAATGGCCACCCTTCGCTCAGAATCAGATTCGTCGCTCAGCGACTCGTCGCTCATTGCGTGGCCGGAGCCTTAGCCCTTTGAGTTGTGATAGAGCAATCTCCTACTTGGTGCAGAGGTTGCGTCTCTATTTTTGAAGATAGAACCTTGCTTTATGATACTGCCAAAGGCCAACAAAATTTAATTACCAGAAAACCCCTATAATGATTACTACGCCGCCCATCAGCCATGTGGATTTATGTACAGTGTCGGTCAAAACATATTGGACTGAAATAACATTTCATTATTTTGTGCATTTTGTTTTGAAATGTCAAAACAGGGTCCGTGAAATAGATTTTAATTTATGCTATATATTGTAAACAAACAAAAATATTTTGAAAAATTTTAATTTTTATTACATTTCTAACTTTTATACATAATATAAAAGAGCTCAAATTGTATAAAAAGCATGCGACAAAACATATTGGACTTGCGACAGTGTAATCATAGTAAAGCTGTAAATGTCCCGTTATGAAGCATGTGGTGTTACATTATTCATTCTGTAGTCGTTTAATTACTTTCTTAAGACAAAGGTGGGTGCTTAAAGAATAGAGAGTGAAATCTTACTACATTTTCCTCATTTTTAGTGTCAGATCTATAATGGCTGGAAACAAATACAACGTTCACATTAAAAAGTTAATAATTAAAGATTTTAAAGACGGCCTATCACAAAAAAACATTTGCGAAAAGTATTCCTTACCAAAATCCACTGTCAGCTTTATTATAAAAAAGTTTACAACGTCGGGAAAAGTTGATAATGTTCACCGCGGTGGTCGACCAAGGTGCACCACATCGAAAGACGATTCAAGAATAGTAAGAGAGTTTAAAAAATATCCAGATAAGTCAGCTCCTGCAGTTGTTGAAATTCTGGACTTACAAATAAGTAGTCGAACCGTACAGAGAAGAGCATGTGATGCAGGACTTAATAGTTATCGGCCTGCAAAGAAGCCATTTATTTCGGAGAAGAACCGAAAAGCTCGAATACAATTTGCTAAAGAGCACATCGACTGGTCCATACAGAAATGGAATACGGTTTTATTTTCAGATGAATCAAAATTCAACTTAAAAAACTCTGATGGCATGAAGAGAATACGCAGACCGAAAAATAAACGATTGGATCCTAAGTATTGTCAAAGTACTGTAAAACACGGAGGTGGTAATGTGATGGTCTGGGGTTGCTTTTCCGGAAATGGTTTAGGGCCCTTACACAAAATAGACGGAATTATGGACAGGTTCATGTACCAAGGAATCCTAGAAAGTGTGATGCTTCCTCATGCAGATTGGAATATGCCACTTTTTTTGGCAATTTCAACAGGACAATGATCCAAAACATAGCTCAAGGTATGTAAAAGATTGGTTTGAGAAGGAAGGAATTCGTGTTATGAAGTGGCCAGCGCAATCTCCAGACCTCAAATTGAGAACCTTTGGGAAATAGTGAATAAAAGGATCAATAGAGAAGGTGTAGGAGGGGATAAAAAAAAAATATTTGATGCTTTAAAAGCTGCTTGGTTTGCTATAGAAAAAACGACAATAGATAACCTTATTGCTTCCATGTCAAAAAGATGTGCTGCCGTCCTTAAAAACAAGGGGTATTCCACAAAATATTGATCCCAACGTTTAGTTCAATATGTTTTGTCGCGTGAATTTTTGACAAATTTTGTTTTTTTTTATAAATATTTTTAAGTTTTAAATAAAATGTAAAAATATCGTTTCGTTTTTAATAATAAAGCATATATTTTGAATTTAAATTCATATATCATGTTTATCGTATTTAATTAGACATGTTTGTAAGGCTAAAAAAAATTTCTGTTCAGTCCAATATGTTTTGTCTGACGTGTACAGTGTACACTGCAAATGCAGTGATACCAATATGGGTGAAGAGGAGTTAAAAATAATTCGATATGTCAATGACATCACGGTGGTAGAGTAGTTTCCAGTTCTATCTAATTGCCATCATATTTATTGTTATCATCTTACACAGAGCAAACGCATGATTTACCACATTCGATTATCACAATAATGCCTATCATCCATCGCCAGAGTCGATTCAATCCAACTCAGATGAAATATACGTCACAATTACCACTCGCTATAGCCCGTCAAATATCTTTTGTTTGCTCATATGGTGAATATCAGTGCTTCCCCACGTTATCTTACGGCGTGAAATATAAAATTCACTGAAAGCCTCTGGCTTAAATAGTTGAGTGCCTTTAGGGCAATTCGTGACTGCGATTCACACTAACCGAATTATCACAATCTTACTGTGACGGTTACAGCAAATTTGCATTTGGACGTATTTTCTTCTGAATGACATTTCGTTTATGAATCATCTCAATGGTGGCAAAAGCTATTTTGAAAAGCTGTCAAGGAATACAGTACTTTCTGTGTGATTTTTACAACTGAAAATCTTGTAGACAGCGTTTTAATTCCATAGCACCGATATAACAATTCCCGATATACGACTCTGGATTAGTCTTAATAGGCACTGCCGAATTTTATTAGCTAAATTTGTTTCCTCCAGCTCTATCCACACGTTAAGGTGAACCCACATTCCCAAAAGCCAAAGAAACATGTTTAAAATGAACTTGATCTCAGCTGCGATTATAAAGATTTATGAAATCACTATAGCCAAAGAAAAAACCTTCACGATGATTACGATTTCCATCACATCATCATTATTATTATTATTATTATTATTACTATTGCGAAGATTGGCACTCTTTTATCGCCAACCTAATGTCTCATCGAATCATACTCGATCATCCTGAAGAAGTCATAGCAGCAGCTTTAATACATGGACATTGTTGGTATTCCAAAGGAGATGGAATGCTGATTATATGTATGCTTTGACATTAAGAAAGTGTTGAAATAACTGTGTTTGCTATTGCAATAGCAAATATCTCTTCTTCGATAGGTACCTAATGCTTGGCGATACTCTGGGTTCAAAGAATTACCTCATTCAATATAATATGAAATACATTTTTAAGTCATCATCAATATAATTATGAAACCTTAATGAAGTTCCCTCCATCTTTGGATAATGATTTAATTATCTTTCTGTATGTAAATAAAGGCAAAATTATAATAAACTACTGTAATAAGTGCTATTATAGCCCATGACCTTGAGATGGCGGTTTTTCTCCGGAGAAAGAAATTATGCTGGTACATGGGAAAAAATAAATTCAACTCGAATTTTACAGAAAAATGTTTTGTGATTTAATTGGTTTTAGTTTATTAGATAGCCTTTGTCTTGAAGAGGTCATTATAAAGTCTTCATCTATACGCACGTACCACTTCATCATCATTCACTCGCGTTCAGATGTTTTTCGATTTAACGGATAATTTTAATTTAATTTCTAAGGCGAAGGTTACACTTTTCTTTGTTTATATCTTTTTGCCTTGATCAGTGTTCAAATAAGACATCAGGCTACTGCTTACTATTTAATAAAAAATTACTTCTTTAGTTACATTTCTATTTAATTTCAAACAACAGAATTCATATTGACAGAGAAGCAACTGTGAATTGCAAATTAACATGGAAATAAGTTGCTTTGCGTGCACTAGGGCGTATGAGTACTATTTTTTTGGAGCAAAATTATGCATTATAAGTGCATTTTTATCTTGTGACGCCTAGTAACTTATTTAAGAAAATTCATTCCATGTGTATATTAAGCTAATAAACAATTGGCCATCCTTTATTTTGCTGAAATTGTTATTTAAAAGCTTGAACTTAGGACATTTTGGGAGAGCATGCAAAAACCGACCGAATGCCTCCGACATCCGATGGGTAAATTGTTGAATGTATATGAACTACCTGAGAACAATTCATTTTTTAAGAACCTACAAAAAAGCTGAAGAAATTGCTTTGAAAGAATTACAACCAAACCACTAAAACGGAGCGCTTGGGCCGGACAACTGGAAATTGCCTGGGAACACAGAGTATGGAAGGCTGCTGTGCCCCTGCTTATACCTGAGAAAGATTGATGCCCTTTCTAGAGCCCTATCGCATTACAGTTCCATTAAGAACCGTGTTTGAGGGTCTTTGCTCTGTCTAACCATTGGCAAGAATATCAACTTTAGAGCATTTCATCCAGTCCAGTAGCGGGTCTATAGTTTGTATATCCTTAACTCAACTGGTATCTGGTACTTGCCCAGATATTTAGTCCTATTATGGATTAGTGCTCCACAGAATTCCAGAATGTGGTTTAGGGTTTTAACGCTCTAATCGCAGAATATATAGAGACCTTCTTCTGATAAGCCTATATTTTCCTCAGATGTTCCCTTAGTCTACAGTGTCCCATTAGGAGACTTGTTGGGATTCTTAGGTTGTTTTTACTTAGACTAATACATGCTTTGAATCTTTTTAGGTTATAGTTTCCTAGAAGTTTCTTTGCCTTGTTGAGGTTTTTTTTTTCTTCTCTATCTTTCTGAACTCTCTCTCGTAGGGTGTGGTCCCCTATGCCACAGAACGGTTCGGGACTTATGAAAATTTTCGCTTCGCCCTGCCTTGCCAGAGAATCCACAGCCTCGTTACCCATTATGCCTGCGTGACCATGTATCCAGCACATTGTTACTCTGTTGTTCTTACTTAATTCCTTAAGTCTGTGCTAGCATTCCCGTACGATCTTCGACTTTATGATATAGGCGTCAAGTGCCTTAATGGCGGATTGACTGTCTGACATCACTGCATTTTTTTATATGTTGATTCCCATATTTTGAAAGCTTAAATGTTCCCTCTTCTCTCATGTATTATTCATTCATTAATTCATTTTCATTGTTCACTAAAATGGTTCGCAAATTTAGAATTTTTAAGTATACCCTCTATTACCCTCTATTTTCAGCCACCGACTCTAAATAATCAAGGAAAACTCCCATACGGATAGAAGACAGATTATGGCATTGATCTAACCATCTCATTCCTTGTTCCTTATACAATCACGAGTTACACTAGCAATACAACGAAGTCTCATGTCGACATTTTGAATCCGAGGACTTATTCTTTTGGTCATCATTTAAAAATAAAACTTTAATTTTTCCCAATCACTAAAATGTGTCATACCATACATAAGCCAATGAAGTAGAATGTTCGTTTGTAAAAACTTGTCAAAAGGACTTCAAGTGCAAAGGAATTTGAATACAACCGAGTAGATCTAAGAAAACTCTGAAGTACATTGCAGGAGTATAAAAATCGATCTGTTTACACAAACTGTTCAAGTTGTGTGGTTAGGTGTTGTATAAATAAAATACGCATCAACTTTGGGGCGTGAAACTGTTTTGTACACTGGCTTTATTTTGCTTTGCCACGATTGCCACCGGGTACTGGCCACCTTGTCAATACGGACTCGATTATGGAAGATATTGTTGGTTGAAATTATGACTAATAAATGGAACATACTATCGTCTACCCGATCTACAAGAAAAGATACCATCAGCTGCGCCTACGAATGCTATGACTTAACATTTACACAACTACATATCCTGGAGAAAACGAAAGAAGTCCAGTGGAATACCCACCAACATTTTATCGATTTTAAGACTGAATATAACAGCGTGTAATGAGGCGGGTTATATAGAGCCAAAGTCAAGTTTTGACACCTCTCCCTTAACTCGTCAGGACAACTATGGCGAACGCTCGCAGCTCCATTAAGGTCGAAGAATCTCAACAAAACTTCTGATGACAAACAACGATCTAGACAATGTAATGTGCTCTTATTATGTGACTTCTTTCACATCATATTTGAGAAAATTGTTCGAAACACCAATTGTCACAAGTCAACACCGGGGGTAATATTTTTTTACAGGTCCTATCGTTCCCTTTCTGCGTTAAGCACGTATCTACAAAAAATGCATTCTTCAGGAATTAAAAAAAAGAATAGCTTCCCTTAATCGAACACAATACACATCGTCGCTCGGATAAATTAATGTCGTATGTTACATTTTACTACTTTTGGGAAAACGCAATCAAAGTTAAAAAATTTTTTTCTCAAAAACCCTACGGTAGATTTTCTTAAAAATTGAATGACTTATGTAGAAAACATTTGTCAACTGAATAACGTTTAAATCAGATCAATATTCTAAATCAGTAAGAAATTAGAGTCAATGTTTCCCAAAATGCCGTTGTCGTATGTGACGTTTTCACCAAATGTGTTTGTCACCCAAACACATACGACAAAATGTTAAGACATACGACAAACAAAAAACAAATCGAATTTGAAATGAAACAAATAAAATACTTTATTTTTTGGCAATGAGAAAGCAAAACATTTATTAAATTCATTTTTTTTTGTTGTACAAAACATAAAAAATTAAGTTTATAATACTGAAAGCAAAAATAATATCACTTTAAATTCACAGCACATAAATGTGTATATTCAATTAGGAGCATAAAATTAAAATAAAAATTAAAATATATTACTCAACATGTTTATTAATCAACAATTTAAAGCTTTAATACTGCTCGGAAAAAGTTTTTATCCTCTTCATTTTCCAAAAAAGGAATCATACTCTTTAAATCATTTTTCTTACTACAATCTAAGTTTTTAGTTGGAGCTAAGCGTAACTCTTGATCATAAATGCTTGATGATGATGATAGCTTAGCAAATCGTCCCTTATTTTGTTTTACCAAATCGTTATAAATATAAAAATCTTCATCACTGCTTAGCTGCATATCTATAGCTTCTTCCCTGAGAAAGAATAGGATATTGTACACATAAAAATAATCTGTGTTAGTAATATTATGCACTTGGAGCTCGCATTTGTGGAACCTAATGGACCCGGAAGTAACTCCTCTCCGAATATTTCGTGGCGCATACTAAAGAAGTTAAATAATAATTCAAAATACATACGCATAAAGCTCGTCCGATATAATTGGCGCAGGCGACGTGTCCGATCTCCAGGACATCTTGAATGCTACTGAGTACTGAAATTACACACGGCTGTGTATTATCTTATGGCACATACGACAAACATTTTCCCGAACCTGAGTAAACAATTGTTGTATGTGCAGTATAAAGTGCACATACGACATTATTTTCCCAAATGAATAATACACACTTTTTGTATGAACTAATTGTTGTATGTGCAAAATGTTTGCACATACGACAAAAATACTACTGAAACGTTAGCGACCTTGCACATACGACAAAATGGTAGCTGGTTCTCTTGAAAACTAAGATAGCTATCGAAAAACGGATTTCAGAAGATGAAAAATAAAAATTGTGAAAGCAAAACTGCATTTATAACTCAAAACCCCCAATTTTGCACATACGACATTAATTTATCCGAGCGACGACATGTCAAAAATCATGTACATTTTTGACAGGCTGACATCATATTGACCTCCAGGTTAGTCAAACTGTCAAATTATAATTAATAGAAAGATTTTACTGATACATGCGTTTAATTATTCCTGAAGAATATATGTTTTGTAGATACGTGCTTAACGCAGAAAGGGGACGCTATATAAGTTACTAGCATACGAGGATGATATTGACATCACTTGACAGAATTTGGGACACAAGCCGAAAAAATGGGGTTTGTCATGAAAACGTCATAATAGATAGCTATTACTTTGTTAGGTACTTTGTTTACTTCGGCTCCGGTTTTTACTCTGAAAATGACATCACATCAGAAATATTTTTTTCTTTTGTGTTGGGAATTTTCTGGAAGGAAAAATCATCGAAAGACATTGCAGAGCTATTACGCGAGGGATGCTTCTGCAATAGTAAGGGACTTTAACCCGATCTAAAAAAAAAACTCCCGAGGGGACTGGCTTTTGTCATCCCGAATTGGATTGCACCTTGTCGTTCGATTAATGGGCAATTTATTTTTGATTCATTTAAAAAAAATTTAGCGAATAATTCCGCCGTTTGTCGGATTTCTATACTTTTTTGATTGAAAATATTACTTACTTTCTTGATCTTAGCTAACTATTATAGATCTCTAGAGGTTTTACCCGCCTTAATCTTATGATTACATTGTCAGTATTTAAAAGTTCTGTTATTTCTAAGTTAACATGGTTGAGAAGTCTACTTCTGTGCCTTTGGGCAACTTTTTTAATTTCTTCCTCAACTATTTCAATGTTAAGATCTTTATGTAGATCAGCGTTGCGTATGTACCAAGGTGCATTGACTATGTTCCTTAGTACTTTATTTTGGAAAACTTGAATTTTTTGGCTCACAAATAGAGCCGGTAGGTCCATACAGGTTTTAGAACTTGCTTGTATTTGTATAGCAATAACTTATTGTAATTGGACAGAGATGAATATCTCCCAATAAGCCAATACATTTTACTGTACCGCATGTTCAACTCATCTCTTTTTTTCTTTACATGCGCTTTCCTAACGCAGTTTAGCATCTAGAGGCATGCCTAGAAATAATATAAAGAATTACGCTTGCAAATCGCTGTTTATTCGGCCTTTGAGGGCCTTCCTACTAAGGACTTTTAAACAAAGAAAAAAAAAACACAAAAGCTCAGGCATCGGATAAATTTTCATTAAGATATACATACTTGGTATTGGTATTTCTGAACGCAAACAATTTGTTGAGTGATTTTCTTTATTTATTATTGAGGCACTGGTCTATGTACCCTAGACTCAAATGCCACGTTACTAAGTATGTAAGTCCACCTCCCTATAAGAGTATTCATGCGCGTAAAAAAAAAATAAAAAATTATGATAATTTCATGATTTTTCTATAGATAATCCACAAATCATGAGACTACTTAAATGTGAGTATTTTTGCTAAAAACCACGGCTTTGGAAATACTATAAATCATTTCAGCGATATTATTATGCAAAACACAGGTCATTCGGATTCATAAAACCAGGCTTCCGAATAATCACCAAATAATTTCCATTGCTTTAATAGTTTCTCACGATATATGTCGTAAAAAATATTCAGATACAAAAGTTAATGGGAAATGCGTTGTGATTTATCAGATAATATGTTAGAGGAATTAATGAGGTAGGTAAATGTAATAATATAATTCTGCTGGTATATGCTTTAGTTTTATGGCTACCAAGAAAAGGCCGCCGAATGTTTTTCAGAGCCCGCTGTACAACGTTTTTCAAAATATGTTTATATAGAGGAAATTTACCACATTTCCAAATGAGTTACATACAAACAAAAGTAATGTTTACACAGATGTTGAAATGATAAAAGAACAGCAATTCGTGCATAGATTGGACTGTCTGCTATAAAATACGTAATCGTAGATTAACCTTTGTTCGAATTTCCAAAGTTTTCTGATTTTCTGATGATTTCTATTTATTTTCAGACGATTTCTATTAAATTTCAGACGTTTGTTCGATTTTTGCCGACGTTTCCAATTTTTTTTTCTGACAAATAAATACTACTACTATGTACTAGACGAACAAATTGTAACCGATATATTATAATACCGCGAAAAACAGTATATAGATACGAGCATCAACGATGCCATATCATGATGATGCACTTTTAAAAAACTATTTATTGATAACCATCCGACCCGACAGGCGTTGTTTTGCCCGAATTCTCAGACTCTCCCTTGTAGTGAGCTTTCTTTTGCAGGAGCATAAAATCTTTAATTTTTTCTCGAATTTTCCGAACAGCACATCATTTTGTTTATATAAAGGGTGTCCAATACATCGCGTAAAATGTAATTTTAATTTCATTAGCACACCTCCCAATATCCTCTTTCAAGGCTTTTATGGTCGTGGGCTTGTTTGCATATAGACCTTTGACTTCTAAAAAACCCCAAAGAAAAAAGTCAAATGGCGTTAAATCGCAAGACATAGTGTTTAAGATCACTAATTTCACCCTGTCACCCTGCATTTTTAAATTATTCTCTTCACAGTTTAGGTTTTAATTTAATTTTTTTTTTAATTTTTGGTGGGGGCATAATGCCCCCATTTATTAGGCTTAGTACAAGCTAGAAACAACAAACTTACAATACTAGAACTAAAAACTAGGACTTATAACTTGGACTTAAAGCTAGGGTTTAGAATTAAGGAGGCGGAGCTTAATGGAGGGAGTGCTGTGGTTAAAATCAAAAATGGAAATGTTTGAGTTTACCTTCCGTAGCATACGGGAAATTGGTTCGTTGGAGCCGTAGGACGTGCGGTGGGTTGGAAGATAGAAGAGGCGGGGGTATCTTAAATTACGAGGGTTTGTATTGAAGGAGATGGAGTTGTAAAGAGACGGGCAATCGATAGAGCCTGATAGGAGTCGATGAATGAAGAGAATGTCAGCAGCATCCCTGCGATCCTCAAGGGTATTCAAGTCAATAAGTTTGAGCCGGTCTTGATAGGGAGGAAGAATAAGGGGATCATTCCAAGAAAGACCGCGGAGTGCGAATCGAAGAAAACGTCTTTGTATGTTTTCGATTCTGCTTATGTGAATTTGCTGAAAGGGTGACCATGTTTGGCTATCGTATTCGAGGAGTGGGCGGACAAAAGTGGTGTAGAGAGATCTGGTCACGTAGGGGTCGGTGAATTCTTTTGACCATCGTTTGATAAATCCAAGGCATGAATTGGCTTTACGTATTATCTCTTCGATATGCGAGCGGAAATTAAGCTCGCGGTCGTACAATATGCCGAGGTCACGAAGAGACTGAACGGTGGATATAGGTTGATCATTAAGTAGGTATATACGGGGTGGGGACTTATTGTGCTTACGTGATAAGGTGATAGATTGGCATTTGGAAATATTGAGCTCTAGGCAGTTTTTCAGACACCAGGTAGAAAAACTATCTAGATCTAATTGCAGCAAACAGGGGTCTTGTGATGAAGAAATGTGTTTGAAAAATTTGGTATCGTCGGCGTAGAGAGAGATAGAGGAGTGTTTAATAACCCTTTCAAGGTCGTTTATAGTTAGGATAAAGAGAAGGGGGCCTAGGTGACTGCCTTGTGGTACACCTGAGGTTGCCAGGAAAGGGGCGGATAGGGTGGATCTGAAGCGAACACTATAAAAACGGTTTTCCAAATAAGATGATAACCATTTCAGCAGTATTGGTTCGAAACCAAGGGCAGACAATTTGAAAAGAATTAATTTATGCGATATCTTATCAAAAGCTTTACTGAAGTCGGTTGCAACAACATCAACTTCTTTACCACTTTCTATAGCCGTTAGGGCAGAGGACACGAATTCAACGAGGTTAGTGGAAGTTGATCTACCTTTAAGAAAGCCATGTTGGTTTGGGGAAATTAAAGATTTGCATTGAAAGCTTAAGGATTCGTATAAAATACTTTCGAGGAGTTTGGGTATATGCGAGAGTTTGGCTATCGGGCGATAATTAGTAACTTCGCTCTTTGATCCCTTTTTATGAATTGGTGTTATGAAGGAGGACTTCCATATCTGAGGAAAGTCACCTTGGGAAAGCGAGAGCCGAAAGAGGTGCGAAAGAGGATAGGAGAGAACAAGGGAACACTTCTTGAGAAATATAGCGGGAATACCATCTGGGCCAGGTGAATATTCGTCATTAAGTTGTTGTAATTTATTTTCAATTACAGTAGGTTCAAACGTTTGAGAGAGGGAGGGGCCAATGGAGTAGTTGAGTAGGTATTTGAAATAGGAAGAATCTGGTACAAAGGAGTTGTCGGCAAAAGATTTTTTAAAAAAGGTGACAAAAAAATTAGCAATGGTGTGTGGATCACTTGAAGCTGTATTTTCGTAAGAAAGGGATGGTGGGTAACCGTCGGATTTTTTCTTGTAATTAACGAATCGGAAAAAAGATTTGGGGTCGCTTATAAGATTCACTTGCGCGTCGTTTATATATCGTTGATAGAGGGAGTTATAGGCTTGGGTGAACTGCAGGTAGGAGCCGAGATAATTGGAATAGTCAGAAAAAGATTTGTTTCGAAGGAAGACTGACCATAATTTGTTTCTCTTGTTGCGTAACGATCGGAGGTTTCGATTATACCATGGGGGGGATGTAGAGAAGGGTTTTGGACGAGAAATAGGAACAAAAAGGGAGATAGAAATAAATAATTCTCTGTAGAACATGGAGAGGGCATCGTTTACAGGGAGATTGGCAAACTCAAATGAAACATTGTTGAGGTGCTCATTTATTTTGCGGAAATTGGCTTTATGAAAATCGTAACACGGGAGGCCTGCGGTCGGTGTGGGCTGTAGTGGATGGTCGTGAAAAAATGAAAGAAGAAGTGGGGGGTGAAGGTTGTCAATGGTCGAAAGAAGAAGGGGGGAGAGCGAGACAGAGGAGTTGATCGGGTCAGTAGTGAAGATTAGGTCTAACTGCCTATCCATAAAGTTAGAAATCCCGCTAACTTGGCATAGATTTGAGTCAGTTAGTCGATCAATGAGGAGACATTCTTTGATTGAGTTGGGATTTGACGCAATCAAAAACGATTCATCATCAGATAAAACCCAGTGCAGTTGAGGCAGATTGAAGTCGCCGAAAATGATTATGTCGTCAGAAGATTCAGATAACTCTATTACTTGATCGATCGCATTGACAGCAAGTTGGTAGGATTCGATAGGCTGGGCCGGCAGGATGTAAAAACACATTACGTATAGGGACTTATGGGGGAGTGTTATTTTTATTGCAACATAGTCGAGTTTTGTTGACGAAGAAGTAGCAATCGGAGAAGAGTCCAGGTCGTTGTGAACAGCAAGAAGAACACCTCGACAGGGGGGGTCATCCGTTGGGCGGTTGATATCGTCCCGAAAGACGTTAAATGTTGGCGGGAATAATTCCGGGTTCTTTATATCGGGAATCAGGTTGGTTTCAGTTAACGCGTAGATATCGAATGGAAGTGCATGAGATTGGCGCAGAACAGATTGGGTTTTTGAACGCAGGCCCCTTACGTTCTGATAGTAAAAGATTAGAGGAATTCTATGATGGAGGGATGGCTGTGTATCAGGTATCGAGTTAGGGACGAAAATATTTGTTGTGGTCAGCACGGTTCCGTTGAAGGTGCGAGATACGTTTAGAGCTGATATGAGAAGCAAAAGCAGATAGGTCTTTGTCCACGGTAGTCGACGAAATGTTGAAGCCATCGTGATAACGGTTGTAGATTTCTCGAAGTTCAGCAGGATCAATAGGGAGGCCTTCTTTTTGAATATATATCTGAACGTTTGTTTTGGTTTTACCGTCAATGCAGATGGATTCAGGCTTATCAAATAAGTAGGCAAGGTAAAGTCGGACATTTTCAAAAAGCCTGTGGTCTCTCAGCCGTGACATAATATATCGGCCATCAAGGTCGTTGGGGGAGGACATATTATGGTTTACAAACTTGGAAGTAAGTTTAACTGCTGGGGGGAGCAGAGGATCAAATATTGCGGAAGCCTTAGATATTGGAGTAGGTGTCTCTTTATGGGGAGAAATAATGGGAAGAGCAGAATTGGAGGCAGCAGAGGTGGACGGGACAGGATTGAGAACATGGGAGTGTATGAAGTTCGGGTAATTGGAAGTCGGTGGAGAGCTAACAGGGGCTAGCGGATAATTAGAGGGGAGACTAGGATCGGGATTTAGGTTAAATGATACGCGATTTCGTTGAGGCTTAGGTAACTTTGAAATTACTGTGGGGTGATGATGGGTACCTTGAGGAGGTGCTAAGGTCGTGTGAGGAGGAGTGGTTGGGTGAGAAGAGTTTGTAGAATTGGAGGCAGGCGGGGCATTAGGTGGGTTTGAAATTACCGTGGGGTGATGAGGGGTACCTTGAGGAGGTGCTGTGTTAAAGTTTGTGTAAGGAAAAGTGGTTGGTTGAGAGAAAGAGGTAAGTGGCTGAAAAGTGAGAGGGGAGAATAGAGGAAATGTTCCAACTTTAAAGCTCCAGTTTGGGTCAGGATTAGGACTAGATTTAGAGCTATGATTCTTAGACTTACGTTTTTTTTTATTTGGCTTAATACTAGGCTTATTGTTATTACTAAGCTTCACCTCTCCTGTAATATTCAACTTGCTGATAGTCATCTTTCCCAAGCTGAAGACGTCGGTCGAGGGGCTCGAAAAAAGCCAGGAGTATTTGGAAGGTAAATCGAGCTTGAATTGTTTATTATTGGTGTTAGTTGGAGAGATTATCTGGCAGTTACGGATAGAGATGCCAAATTTCTGCAGGAAAAATTTGTTCATCCAAGAGACGTCTGCATGCTGAGGAGCGCTATTTATTATAAAGGAATTATACTCGCAGGCAGTTCTGTGTAA
The DNA here is from genome assembly GCA_955612985.1 of Cheilosia scutellata. Classification (NCBI taxonomy): domain Eukaryota; kingdom Metazoa; phylum Arthropoda; class Insecta; order Diptera; family Syrphidae; genus Cheilosia; species Cheilosia scutellata. The sequence continues at coordinate 48,545,713 of OY015313.1, read as the reverse complement.
TTTTTCGATCCTTTTATTCCAGTCGTCGAGTGTCCAAAGTGTGCCGTATCGGATTAAGGGCTCCGAATCGCTTTGTGGCATAGTGTCTGATTCAGTTGAGACCGGGGTAGGTGTGAATATTGCTGCAGATGTAGTGGTTGTTGCTGTGGTTGTAGACGTCGTTGATGTTGTTGTCGGTGTGGGTGTGGACATTGCTAAAGGCATAACATTTAAATCACTATGACGGCCAAATTTTGTTCTAAAATTGCGGACTGTAACTGAAAAATCTTCATTATTTTTAAAATATTGGCCAACAATGAAAATGCGCTAGTTCGATTCGTTTGAGAACGAAAATTGTTTAATAATTTTTTTTTTGTAAATTTCGTTCAAGTGCTTATCAAGTTTTTACTGTTTATCAATTATGATACCCAAGAATCTATCTTCAATTCTTTATGAAGTTTTAATTTTTGTAATTTTAAATAAATTGACACATTTTCTAAATTGGCATTAATTCAAAGAAATGCCTTAGCTTCAGAGAACTGCATAAAGAACTTTTATATAAAAATAGTTTGTCCACAAACAAATTTCCTTTTATGGTCAAAATTTGAACTTCAAAAGGGGGAATAGGCGGATTAAAGTTTGTATTGGAAAGTTCTTATTTTTCATTCGATCGACACTGTGATCGGGTTCTAGGATTTGTATTCTTTTATTAAAGATTTCAGCCCCCATCATATTCCAATATTTTTCAAAATGAAAAAAAAAAAAAAACATTTCGAATTCTGTTTGCTGGTGTTTCGATAATGGCAAGGCAACGTTCGGTCAGGACAACGTCTGCGGATCTGCTATTTATAAATTTAGGTTTATACATAATAATCAGTAGTATCACTCAAAGTAGTGCCTCTTGAAGCCTCTCATTGCAAACCATTTGAGCTCAACGTCTTTTGTTATGTATACATTTCTTCTCAGTTTCTGAATGCCGGTGGGTCTGTTTATAGTTTTAAATTCTAAAGATCCAAAAATACCGCTACTTATACCTCTTTGTCATGCACGTCTGTTTACCATTGTGTTACCACCAGAACAGCGACTTGAAAGAGGGTTGTCACTTTAAGCCAGGCTGATATGTACATATGTATTCCTATATCCATATCGACAATTGTTTTCAATTAAATGGTTAATTGTGTAAAGAATTGTGAAAAATGTTTGGAAGCATTTGATTGATTTGATCTTCTCAATCGTCCGCACACAAAACTATAAGTCCTTATGCTCCCAATGAATAAGAATTATAGCCTGAAACTTCTTACCCTTGCTGAAAAATTAAGATCTCACCCGTAGAAAACAAAAACTGATAAATAAAAAGGATACTGGACTACTGAGCGCGTGGTCCTAGGATCAACCATAGGAAAAAGTACAAAGGTATTTTCCACTCTCCGAATAGGTATGTAACTAAAAAGCTTCTTCAAATTATCCACTCGGATTCTATATCAGATTGTTGGTTCCTTCCAAAAATGGGTTGTGAAAGCTAGCACTAGCTTTTGTGTCAATTATTGATTTTTAGAGGAACCGGTAAATGAACAAAAATAGATAAATACGTATACTCATACTCGCAATTACACTAAATTTTTAATGACTTTTCGTATGCAAGAACTTTTATTTCAGCTTAAAACTCTGGTTAGACTATGCAACTATAAAGTATGTAGCAGTGGCGTGGCGTGAATAATTTTAAATGGTAAGTCGAAGTCGAAAAATATCAAAATGTCGAAGGGAAGATGTAGGTAGTACCTATCTATGTATACAAAACCTTCAGTTATTTTTTAAAGCCATACAATCGAAAACTCCAGGAAGAAATTAAATTAATGAAGATATTTTTCCATCTTGAGTGCAAAACTTTCATATGTATTTCGTGTAAACATGATTTATATCATCTCTTATAATATTGTCCTTTATTTCTACATAAAGGTTCTTTAAATGAGTGTTTAAATCGAGCATTTGGGGTTTTTGTGGAGCTTCAGCAAAATCGTCTATGTACTTACTCTTTGAAACATTTCTTCAAACGTATTTACATCGTACGAAGATCATACCAAAGACTCAAAACACTTGATTTCTCACTTAGCGACTTGTTTATAAACTTTATAAACACATCAGTTCAGTATGTTTATTTTTTAAAAGATATCTACAAAATTCACCAAATAACTCGGAGAAAAGCGTGTTATTTTGTTGCATAAGAAAGCGGCCTTTGAACAGAGGATACTCCCCTCAGAAAAACTCAGAAAATGATTAGGTAAAAAAGGGAACTGACTATTACTATGACTTCATCACAGCGCAGCGATAGGAGATACACACACAATTCAAATTCACCAAATATGTCGGAGAAAAGCGTGTTATTTTCCAGATACATTTATACTCAATTACACCACAGCGCAGCGGTAAAAGATACACACAAAACCCACCAAATAACCCGAAGAAAAGCGGGTTATTTTTTTGCATAAGAAAGCGGGCGTTGAACAGAGAGGACTAAACTCAGATAAACGCAAGTGTACAAAAGAGAAAGGAAACAAATTTGTTCTATCCAGTGAGAGATTTTATAACCCGTCATATTTCGGGTTATTTTAGATTTGGGTTATGCTCAGAGAGTGTGGGCAGTTATAATACTAATAATAATGAAGGCAAAGAAGGCCCGAAGGGTGTGTGTTTCCGTGTGTATAAAGTTCAATTGAGTTGGTGGGGTCGGGGTATGTAGCTTGCGCAGATGAATAGATACATATTATTAAGTTTATCCCGTGGGTTTTATGTTGCTCGTTTTTAAGTAAACATTGTTGTGTAGCTGAAACTGAAACTTTTAAAAGGTAACCCGGTAGGAATCGGGTTATATGGACGCCACGCCACTGGTATGTAGCGATAAATACACTAATCAAATATTTAAATCCGTTCGCCAATTTAGAGAAGCGCGTAAAGTAAATGCACATTATGCCTTTAGCCGATGACCACTTGCCGGGTCGCGGTTTACCTTGCATCTCACTGGCGAGAATTTCGATTGGGATCATTCATCGATGGGGATATAACGCAGGCAGCTTCGTCCGTAATTGTACGGAATCCGCCTATTGTTCTAATTGAGCAGAGCATGTATGCTAACGTTCTTTTTACTTTCTGTGTTGTAAGGACACCTGTCTTGATCGGTATAGCGTATAGAAGTACTGAGCTAACCACTCTGGATAGCAAAATTCTTTTGGGATAACTAAATGGTGTTTTATAGGACATTAGGGGCAAATCAAAACAAAAGTTAAAACTTTGCATTGAGCTTTTCCCTATATATAAGTGACAACGAAACATAAACAAAGTGAGTCTTGACTAAATCAAAAATCCTTCGACGAACTTTGGGACCATATTTCAAATTCACCTCATGCCATACGCTTTGCACTTAGACATTACTTTGTCCTACATAGAGCGCATCTTCTCGGAAAAAAAGCAACACTCATCTCGGCACGTCTCGCACTCGCCCTCCTCGATCTGTTCGGTATACTCAAATTGAATTCGCGAAAACATTTCCATTTGCGCAACACTCAAGGAGGGAAAATCACCAACTAAATAGTTTAAATGCACCACAGATACGCGAGTATACTACTCTTGTGACAAACATCTTCGCCCGAAATGAATGAGGGTTACCAGCACACACCATACACCAACACCGGTTAAGATACTTTGTTGGATTTATGAAGATCACTACGAGAAAAAAAAAAAAAAAACAAGATAACAATGTGGATGCATTGCAGCGGATGCCACCGATAGGTGGCTTTGCATCTCTGTGTGTGTCGTTGTGATTTTCATCACAAGAAGTACGGGTACATATGCTTAAAGGTCACCGCCGTGTGTTCCGTACGTATGGCTTACTTACCAAGTAAATGGAATGCAAAGCTAAGCACAGATTTGGGTGTTTGGATGATCTCAGTATGGATACGGGTACATAGGTACATGGTCTCTGATCTTCCCCTCGACTTGTTCAAATAAAATATGCTTAATGCTCCTATGCTCGTATTAGAGAAGATTTACGAGTTATTTTTCTGCTCGTGTATCTTTCGGATGCAGTACACCGTACACAACTTGCCAATTGGTATTAATTGTTAAAGAAGGAAAAGAAAAAAAAAAAAAATACAAAATTGAAGAAGAGATGGTTATTCAAGAGGTAGAATCACAGATGAACCTAGACAACTGGTACACTCGTCAACGGCGACGACCTTCTACCTTCTGGTACCTACTGCGACTGCCTGCTCTGTGAGGTGAGGTGTGTTGCGCACTGGACATGAGCATGAGCTGATCAATTCATTATTCAGCAACGCGATAGCGGGCTCTTTGGGAAGTCTCGTTGTATAGAGTGTTTATTTACATACATTATCACGAAAGCGACTAGATGGAGATGCTTTAAATTTGCCCCGCCGCTTACCCCCTCTGTTGGGGCTAAGAGGTTGTGGCGATCTTCGCGAATTGAGTTGCCAAATTTTAATAGTTCCTCTCGGGTGTGATGCTATTATTTCCGAAAATATATGGAGTTTTGCTTTTCGCTGATGGTGGTACTCCATAGGTGAGTCTGAGTGTAACTAGCCACAATGGAGAGGGTGTATTCATCACTAGGTTACACGGGTGTTTCTCAAATGACTTGACAGGCCAGTGAGTTGCTTTGCATTCTTTTTTTTTTTTGTTCGCTCTTTTATTATTATTATTATTTGTTGTTGTTGTTGTTGTTGCTGCAGCGGTCGGAGGTAATGGCATGAATACCCTCTATGCGATTACTAGCTGTTGTAGGTAGATATACCTCACCTCTGTTCACTTTAGCGCAAACTGATCAATGAGAAACTCTTGGTATTATATCGATTGTGTAAGATGTCGAGTGAAAAATTCAGAGAGCCTCTGCCGTAGATGATGATGATGATGATGACGACAACAACGACAACGCCGCCACCGACTATACGACAACAAAACTACTACAACGACTATGAAGATGATGATGACCATCTCCCTGAGTTATTTTCATTTCCCTACCATTTAAAGTTTTAAACATTTTTTGGATATAAAAGACGACTGTCGCTGTTCAGAATTCATCAGTGTTGACTTGAGTTTTGGTTCAGCTAAACTGTGCTAGAAGAGAATAATAAAATTATTAAAAATAAAAAAAAAAAAAAAACTCAAATAAATCAAAATGATGAAATTAATTGTTGCTATCTGTTTGTTCGTTGTTATCGTGAACAGTGCTCCTGCACCGCAACAGGATGTCCAAATTGTGGAATTCGAGAATGATAACGACGGCACTGGCAACTACAAGTACAGGTGAGAGGGTGAAGGAAATTTGTTTTTTCTTATTTGTTTGTGTGTGAACAGGATGTTTTTGTGGATATGAACATGAAGTGATATCAAGTGACATAATATTCTTGACATTAAGGATCTCAATCTGAGATGAGTGGATAACGCAAGTGATCAGTAGTTTTCAAATGCAAATGCGGTGACTTAAACGGTCGTTAAAATGTAAAATGAAATGTATATAGCTACGCCTTATTTTTGAGCAAAACATGTTTATGTTTACATTATTATTCATGTGACTGTATTTTTCGGTTTTTATTGCAACTTAATGCGGTGATGCATCATTTTCAAAGTAGCTTCCAAAAGCCCATAACATTCAACGGATTAGATCAGATAAACGGGTAGACAATACTATGATTGTACTGATGAGATGTCTTTAAGAACAGTCGGTTGACAGAAGTCGGTATTGTAATTTTGAAATCTCTATAAGTTTAAACAATTATGTCAAAAGTAAGACATTCTTAATAGGAAAGATGGACACATCTTTGAGAACTTTGAGAACTATTTAGAAAGCAAAACAAACAAAATCACATTTAAAAGTATTGATATATTGGAACTACTCCTATTACTGATTGGCATTGCTTCACCCAGTTTTTGGGGGGACTTTAATTGACCTTATGTTGCTATATCTATTAGTATAACTAGCTCCTCATAAAATATATTAGTACTTAATTACTTATGAGGCGCTACAATTCGAGGTGGAAATGGACCTCAATATACACGCCTAAATTCATTCAGTTACGCCCACCAAGATGGTTGCGCCTCGTACTTATTTATGATTAATAGAGCCTGCCCTGATTTATGGCCTAATGCCAGGGGTTCCCAATCTTTTTCATACTGCGACTCCCTAGTGAGATTGAAATATTTTTGAGACGCCCTTCTAAAAGCACAGATATGTGAATGGGAGCTGATCTTCACTATGGGGTTTTTCAATAAGGACAGATTGACATTGAAATATGGTCGTCTCATATTTATGGCAATTTTGCTTGTTAACATACCCGCATTCATCTAAAAATGCGCCTCGTCGCTAAAGGTGATTTTTCGGCCAAAATTGTGTGGTCATTCATTTTCTAAATTAGATGGATCTCGAACAGGCGTAAGCCCAAGTCCCGATGCAAAATTCGCCAAGTTGAAATCTGCGAAAGGCCGATTTCTTGTGCATGGCGAGGAATTGACTGCCTCGGGTTCTCCTATAATGTACTCATGGACCGCGGCAATGATCCCGACCCATCTGGCTTGCAATGACCCGTACCAATTGAAAAACCCTTATTTAATTTTGAGTGCTAGACAAATATACGAGTGTCAAGCACGAAGCAAGTCTGACTGGAAATGGGGGAAACACAAACGCGCTTAATCTTCGACGTTGTTTTTGGTATTCGTAAAGAGAAAGGTAATGCTTTTCATTTGTTCGGAGTCTTACAGCAGTGAAACAATAGGGCGTCGCGACGCACAGTTAGACAACCCTTGGCCTAATCAATGGAAATATAGGTACTACATAGACCAACACAAAAAGTATGTAGAACCTCGAAAAATTAGCTTTATTTTATATAAATCTAAACGCATTGCTATAGCGATCAGAATAACACGCATAGGTACTTAACGCATATTGGGCATCCGTTCTCATTAAACACTAAACCCATTTTAGGGCATGGTCCCAATGGCTACATGCCGTCTACAAGCTCTCTTTGTGCACTCTCTATTGACGTCAGAGCTACATACGTTTGTGGCTTGCTACATGCCGTGTACTAGCACCTTTATGTTGGACTATAAGCTTTGCAGTGTTCTCTCAAATTATGTTGTTGAAATCACATGTTTCATTTAGATCGTTAGCTTGATACGGCAGCTAGCCTTTTCCTCTGTTATCCTAAACAAATGGATGAGTTTTGCAGGGATGTCATGTTGGACATGACCCTGTTAAGCTCATCTCTATAGATGCTGTCATAGGCAACTTTGAAATAGATGAACAATCGGCGAGGATCTAAATATTTTATCGGGGATAGACTTTCAAGGCGTAAACTGTCAGGCCCAGCAGCCTTGTGGGTATTTTATTATTGCAATCCGCACTTAGTTTTGATTGGATGAAAGCTTTTTCTAAAATGGTCCATTCTGCCTAATAGAGCGACGCAGATCTTCGTCGCCATTATAGAGTCGGCAGACCTAGTTTTTCTAAGCTCTCAGCACCGACTGTGATTCTACTATCCCGAGGACCACCTTGAGCTCTTGAGCTCAAATTTACAGGTGATCTTAGGTTTTGGTCCGGGATATTTCCTGTGAAAATTGGTCAAAGAGGCGTTTAATTTAAGCAAATTGTATGGAAATTCTAAGCCACTTATTGCTTTCAGCGCCACCTGTTTGTTCAGTGTGAATTGAATTTAGCCAGCTGCCAGTCAGCCGCTCACCAACTGGGGAGAAAATTGTTGTTGTTTTAATTAGCATGTGAAATGTGCCTCAACTGGCAACTACTGGCATAACTACTGGCAACCACTGGCTGGGGAGGTTTCATAAAAAATCGAAACTTGCTAAATTTTACGGAGTTCATGTGGAACCTTGAAAATGCCGACTTTTAGGTATACATTTACAAGTTTAAAACCTATACCTAATGAAAACCAAACCTAAGACCTAATTTTTGAAAATTTCTCGTTGATTTGCCGACTCTTGAAAAGCGCCCCACTTCGCTACGCCCCTGAAGTCCACTTTTGTTGAATTTATTTAGAAAGATGGTATAATCAGCAGTATTCAAAGGTTTAGTTCTTACCATTGTAAAGAGAGCAGCGATAAACTTCTTCATTTATTTTAATTGATATATTGCTAGCGCAGTAAGAAAAATCTGTAATTATAATTAAAGTGTTTGTAAACAAATTATTCTTGACAAATTGGAAAAAAAAACTGTATTATTTATGACAGATACCAAATCCAAATGTTTTCGACCATTAAATTCGTCCAATACTGGGTGTTCTAGTATAATCATTCGAAAATGAACAAAATGTTTCCGAAATTCATAAAAATAGATCCGAAGGTATCTCAGAATTTTCATCAGTTGACAGGCAGATAGACTAGATAGATAATTTTTGTTACATAAAGGTGCGCAATTTTTTTTAGAAAAAAAACATAAAAACCATCAATAAAAAGGCCTGGTTGGCGCATTAAGTGTTAAGTTGGATGTAGTTCTTACAAGGTCTCAGATTAAATTGAAATTTACACGCTAGATTAGGAAAAATTATTTCGATTAAAATTAAACAAAGTTGGAAAAACAAACAGATATATGTATGTCCCAAAGTAGGGGTGAATTTTGTTAACAAAGTTCGGAAAAGTGTTAAATTATATTTTTCCATGTAATAAATTTATTTATATGTGTGAATACAACGTAAACATAACCAAAAGTAATTTATTTTTTCCGCTGATGCTGGAGCTATAATGAGGGGCATTCCTTCATCTAGCACCTTGTGCTAGTACATACTTTTATAGGGTAATGAATATCTATTTATTTATCAAATTAATCAAAATTGTGTAGGTAAAAATAATCTACATTTTTGCCATTTTCTGTATTTTGATTTAAAAATAACCGGGCAACCGGGGTTCGAGCAATGCATATCACCATCATGGAATCTCCAAGATACATTTTTCTGAAAGTGTTAAGGTGCTAGTACACGATATGTAGTAAGCCACATATGTACGTATGTAGCTCTGATGTCAACAAAGAGTGCACAAAGAGAGCTAGTACACGGCATATACCCATTGGGATCATACGCTGACGTATAAATGACGTCAGCGCTACATACGTACAGTGGTGGAACACTAATTAGAAACAAATATTTTTTTTTGAGGATTTAATTACCGCTGGTTTATTTATCAACAATTTCGATACGACCTTAGTAAACATAAATAATAGCGTATTAATAGTAATAAAAATGGGAAACAAATAAAGAAATGGAAACAAATTAAAAAAAAGAGCAGAAGGTATGTTTTTGTGTGGAATTATAATTAGAAACAAAAAATGTAATTATAATTTAAATTCAAAAATAAATATAAAAAATTAAGTTTTTGAGTCCAACTCTTAATAATTATAAAATTTGATCAATATTTTGTGGGAAATCCAGTATTTGCAATGACAGCAGCACACCGGTTTGGTAAAATGGCTACCAACATTTGACATCTCTTAACGGGGATATTTCTCCAAGCTTGTTCAATGTTTCTGAACAATTCGCGGACGTTTTTCAATGTTTTCGTTCCCAAACTTCTTTCCAGATCAGCCCACAAATTCTCAATTGGATTGAGGTCGGGACTTTGCGCTGGCCATCTCAAAACATCTATTTTTTCTTCCTGAAACCAACTCTTCACAAACCGTGAAGTGAGCTTAGGATCATTGTCTTGTTGGAAAATTGAAGACACTTGCAAATGGTCAAAAGCATATGGCTCCATAACATTTGCTAGTATATCCTTATAGACATGCTGGTCCATTCGTCTAGCAACACGCACAATAGGCCCAACACCGCGCCAGGAAAAGGCTCCCCAAACCATCACATTTCCACCACCACGCTTGAACATTTTTATGGTATACTTCCTGATTTTTTGGCGCCTTACACATTTTTTTCTATTGAATCCAAACATATTCAATTTTGATTCATCACTCCAAAGCACTTTTTTTTTCAGAAAGAGAGGGGTTTAAGTGCATATTCCTTCGAAAATTCCAACCGACATTTTACATTTTGTTTTGAAACGTTGGCTTTTTACGTGTGATGCACCCCCGCAGACCTGCTTCTAATAGTCGGTTCCTGACGGTTTTGCATGTGATTTCCGGACTTAGTTCTCCCGATACATTTGACAGAATTTCTTTACCGATAAGAAAAGGATGTGTCTTACTCAAACGGAAAATGAGTCTGTCTTCTTTAGCGGTTGTTTTTCTTGCCCTTTTTTTTCTTTTGGGGTTTTCTATACTACCTGTATTATTGAAAACTTTATTGCGCCATAGACCATCTTTTGGAGCACTCCAGGTCCTGGCGATGGAATCCATAGATGCTCCTGCCGTACAGTATTTTCGGACGATCAATTGTCTTAGTTCCGGTGTGCAGCTCTTGTTTTTTCCCATTTTACTAAACTAAATAATATTGCTAAGACGTATTAACGGGAAAAATATGCAGAGTCAAACTTTTACCGTAATAAAAACAAAGTAGGTATTCAAAATTTGTATGCGATGTTTCTAATTAAATTTCCACAGAATTTCTTATATCGATCTTAACACTTAGTAAACTTTGTCCACCAAATACTTCGCGAGAAATTTTAACGGATCTATTTAATGTACAAAAAATGCGCAAGGCTGCTGCAAAACAACGGCACTTAACCAGCCCCTATATATTGTATGAAACTTGTGTAAACAAAGACACAATGACAACTCCATGTTTATTTTTTCATTGTTTCTAATTAGGCTTCCACCACGTATGTGGCTTGCCACATGCCGTGTACTAGCACCTTTATTGACGGATCTAATCAGTGTCCCAAGTCCCTCCATTAATGTCAGTTCGTGTAACGAATCAGCGCAAACAGCTGATTTACAATGTTTGCGTTCCTCCATCGCGTGTTGCGATCACCTGCAAATAATTGGCAGTTTTTAAAGCTCTTCCGCATTAACAGTATGGTTCCCACTGCATTCGTTTGGTTCTGCGGGCATGCTATTGTATTTTAATAATGCAGAACTATTTGAATGAATGATTTATGCTGTGAATTTTACTATTTTTTGTTTTCAACACCTAATCACATACTCGGCCAAAGTTTTCCTTGTCACGCTTGTTAAATTCTTTGTAAACATCTGTGAGACATAAAAATATATACAACGCAAATAAATAAATCTGTTAACAGAGATGAGTTTGTTTTTTGTTAACAACTAAAACTTGACTTCTCTATTAACCAACATTCCAGCCGTGACATATCTATAAACGTGACAATGAATGAATTTGATAGCTCATTATTCAAAAACACATCCGTCACTGAAAGAAATCCCGCATGAAGTCATTTTAAGATAGATCTCTGTCTGGCTTGTCAAGAAGGCCCTTTTCAAACCCTAGATGTTGGTATTAGGTATCACCCTTCAATATAAAGTGCTAAAATGTGATAGTTATCTTATCCATGTGCCGAATTATTATATAAACGAAAATACATCCAACGTGTTATACGTTTACAAAAATGCATCCAAAATAGGACTCCTCACCAGGTGACCGTTGACATTTTTCTCTTCAAAAGTTTATTACGTCTGTTAATGGCAATACTAGTTGATTACTATCAATTAGTATTCTGAACTATAGGACATTTAAATTCATTTCTCAAGCTCTATAGGTGAAGGTTGTTTCTATTATTTTTTTTTTATCAATTTACTAAACAAATTTGTAAATGTATTTTATATTGCGCTTTGGAAACGACAAAAAAATATTTGTTGGAGTTTTTGTTGCTTGATGCAAGTGTGTAGATGCTTTTTATGATTTAATTGAAATCATGATTGATTATCTTCACATTAAACAAATCAATAGGGAGCTACTGGCTTATGATAGTAGATTGTGTAAGACATTTAGCTAGCGGCTAATGTGCACGGATTGTTAATGACGATAGAATGGTCTAACCTACATCGAGATGTTTTCGAGAAAAAGAGTTTTGAGCGCTGATTGAATTATTATGTGCGGTAGTTAATAGCAAATTACAATAATTAATGGTTTGTGAAAAGGTTTTGCAATCAGCAATTCGGTAGGTCCAATTGACAGCGTCAACCGTGTTATGGCTGTGTTTGCCGGTTATGCTGTTATTTCATAATTTGTTTGAGTTGTTGTTATGTGTCATTAATTGTAAAAAAAAGTCAAATGGAAAATGTTTTTTGAAATGTTATGGATATATATTTAACGCTTTTTTTTTAAATTAAACTTATTTATTTTAACTTGGATTTATTAAGAAAATTGTTTTCAGGCTATGAATGCATACATTTTTTATGGAGCAACAACTTTTACTCGGGGATTAAAAAAAAACGTTGATATAAGCCGTTTTTTATTATCAGCTATGATCCATATAGATCATCGATTTACATGCACTTACAACAACAACATGTGATCCTGCTTTTCATCGAGATCACGAAATATGATCTGAAAATTAATTCAACTATTTCTCGTTGTTGTTTCGTGGCTTTGTTTATTTCATTCACTAAAGGTTGGTGTCCCTGTAAATTATAGCCACACAGTAATGTTGCCAGACCAAAATGTGAACCATAATTAACAACACAAAAAATCAATTAGCATTTTTTTCAAATTCGAATAAGTTACTACTCCGACTTTCGAGATGTTTTGTTTCGCTATATAGCACAGAAATATAAATGGAAATATTAGCAGTACAATACGGTTAATTATAATGCATATTTGAACTTAACATTTGAACATAGTTTCCCCAAAAAAAATATTTAATGCTAAATGTATGCAGATTTGTATCCATATGGTAAATGTTTCAAACTCAAATATGAGCAAGTGTAATGGAGAAATCATCGCATTGTGACGTCACATTGTACCGTGTGGCTGCAAGATGGCTGGTGGCAATACGAAATTTGTCATAATTGGTATTGAATTTTATATGTTTGTTGCCACAACTCAATCAATGATCCAGTTTGTTTTATTTTCATGTTGCCACAACTCAATCAATGATCCAGTTTGTTTTATTTTCATGATCTGATCCGGATCAGATCACGCTGATAATAAAAAACGGCTATAGATATGTAGGGTAGACGGGGGTGCATTTGGGATTTAGGATTTAGGAATTCTGACCTTACGCATAACCTTTCCAGTGTTTTAGTTATTTTTGTATGTACCTTGCTTTATTACCTTCACTTTAAAGTACATTTAGTCTTGATCGGTCAATAATTTAAATGTTTTATTATTAATAAAAAAAAATCCTGGCAAAGCCTCCCTAGGTGGGACGGTTTGCCATGGGGATGGGGAGAGTATACCTGGTATCTCTTTTTTTTATCCTAAAAAAAAACAAAATTATACAGTAGTAAAATTTTGGTTTTGCTACAGAAGTAACTTCCTGGGGTGGGTTTGCCATCCTTGTTTGGGATGGCAATATTTTACTTTACTGCCCATTCGCAAATAACGTTTGGGTGTGGCACGCCCCCAAAGTTTCAAAAATAGCATATGAAATAGTAACAAAATTTCAAGAACGTGGTGTCCATAATTAATTTACATAAAAAAATGTTCATCAACTCGGATCATAAAGACCGAAGATATGAGGTTTGCCATTGGTAAAAGTAACCCACAGGGTGGGTTTGCCACTGGTAACAGCGCCCCATAGGGTGGCTTTGTCAGGCAAATCCTCACCACAAAAAAATGACAAAGCCCCCCCACATCCTATTTTTTGGATAAATAATTTATAGCTTTTTTCCTTGTGGGAAACATGTATCAACAACTTTTATAAACTGCAACAAACATATTTACAATAGATATATGCAACCAACAGTAGTTATTTAACAAAAAAAATATTCTAAATAAAGGCTGACTGATTATCTACCTTAGATTTTTGGTTCCCGTAGGTAAAAAACACGAACTCACGTCCAAGTTGTTTGGTGTCTGGCAGAGAACTGTCAAACTTTGTGGGAAGTTTGCACTAAGGGATGTGCAACCAAAATCAATTTTTCAATATTTTACACTTTGTTGGTTTGGCAGATGTACCCTCATGGCAAATGCACCCCCGTCTACCCTACCTGCTTCTTAGGTTAAAAAAAAAATATTTTTTGAACCTTCTATAAATCACTCGCAAAAAATGTTTTCTTAATTTTGAACACAAATTCGGTTGGGGAAAAATAAAAAGTGTACAAAAGCGAACAAATTACCACAAACTTTTCTTTGTAACTATGTAGCTGTGTCTAGGTCTACGTTAGCGAATCTTAAACCTTCGGTCCTAATCAATTTACAGTACTACATTAAATAAGGCACTTATTATCAAGCTCGCATATTCCTAGCTTAACCGCTTGATTTTTTTTAATGTTGAAAACTTAGCAAATTGCAATCGTTGCAAATCTTTTCTTAAATTCCTTATTTTTTAACAGGTTTGGCCAAAAGTTTCCTCCAGAAGCAAAATTGGTTTCTGTTTGTTTTGAATCATGCAGCGTTTAAAAAATTACTTTCCAAGCTATATTGTGACGGAGCCTGAACTCCTAATACCTCACAGAGGGCATAGTTACCAAATTTCGAAACTACAACTGCCATAAGAGTGAAGATATAAAGTTTGAAATTCTTCTTTTGTACTATGGAGTGTGCCACGCTCCGTTGTCAAAACTGCTCAAAGCTCATAGCCGATAGACCATTTAGTAAATTTCGAAACTAAAGCTTCCATTAATGCCAATAAAATAAAGCGTTTTCATTAACCCTGTTTTCAAATCCCGTACATGTTTGTATGGTAAATATTCGCTTGGGAGTGTTCCTGTGAAGATTGGCCAAATTGGACAAAGAGGCATGTCTCCTCCCATACCAAAAAGAAAAACGTTTCTTCTCGGTAGTAGTAGTAGGTCGATTAAGCTGAAACTTACACAAGATAGATATTAGTTGTGAATTGAAAGGTCACATTCATCAAAAGTTTTCAAGTTCTCCGATAGATGATGCTGAACAGTAAAATCTCAAAATTACACCATAATTTTGACATATATGGCAGCTTTAGCCTTGAAATTTCGTACATAGAAGTTTATTGCCTTTAAAAAACATTTAATAAAATATAGCCGAGCTCTTACAAAGGGGCGTGGCTCTTTTCAGTTAAAAAAAAACACAAACGTCATATCACGACACTCGTGGGAGCTAAATGTTTAATTTTGGAACATTAATGTGCATTGTTCTGATAGAAAAGAACTTATTTTTAAACAAAACAATTTCTGGGCACGCCCACCGCAGGGGTGGTACAGCTAGTGTTCTATAAAGTGGTTGGTACATACAATGTACATCGATTTCGAAACCTCTCTGATTTAACTGCCAGCATACCTATAGGGTTTAAGCTTTCTTTTATGTCAGTGTAACATTTGAAATACATCGTTTGAGTGTCGAATACAAGACACTTTTTAAAACATTTCACATCAAGTTGTCTGATTTTGAGTTTAAATCTAATTTGTCTTCTCATTCATTAATTTCCATTTTAAATTCTTTCAGATTTTCCCTAAGCGATGGCACCAAACGTGAGGAAACTGGTGAACTAAAGCAAGTCACTGGTGAAGATGGTCCAGTAGATGCTGTTATTAAGACTGGCTCATACGAATTCACCGACGCTGAAGGCGGTCTCCATCGTGTGACATATACAGCTGATGAGAATGGTTTCCATCCAATTGTTGAAAGCTAAATAATAATCTGATCTGGCAATATGTAGTTTAAATTTGCTGTTTTGCTTATATTGTGATTATTTTGTGTGTAATTAAATTAAAAAAAAATAAAAATAAAAAAATTATTTTTCTTAGAACAAAAAATGTAAAAAAAAAACTAAAATTTGAAACTTAATAAAATGTATTTATAATACAAAAATTAAATCTGTTAAGTGCTTTTTTTTCGAAATCTTAAAAAAAAACATCAGAAATATCCAATGGAGATGTGACGCTTAACATTGGTTTATAAGACTCAATTGGATCTTGATCTATAGGAGAATTAAATTTTATTTTCGCGATAAAAACGGAGGCATTCGTGGCTAAAAATGCGACGTTAAAAGACATTACTTTTTCGAGAAGGAATTATCTTAAAAAAATATGTCAAGATCAAAAAATTCAAATATGGAGGACGCAGCTCCTGTTTTAACTCTCGAGGGTTTTACCTGACAGTCAGTCAAATCACTAATCAGTGGTTTGGTACATTCGCTGGAAAAGATTATGTTTCCATTTCGGCCAGCGGTGGGCACTTGGGCAGTCTCGTGTCCAGTGGGGGCACAAGTATTTTGACAAAACTAAAGTTAATTCTGCTCATAATTTGAAACTTACCTACTTCATGTAAATTTTGGCACCAATGGAAAGGTAATTTAAATTCCGTTTAGGGAGCTGTTAAACAGCTGTATGCATCAGGTCCGTCCACATTAAATTTTTTTTCATCAGAAAAGACGAAGGTATGCGACTCTCGATTCCACCTGTCACACTTGTTGCAAACTCAAGGCGCTGGATCTTACGTGCTGCATTCAATGGTAGCTTCCTCTTAATTTTTTCATGGCGAATATGGCTGGCCTTCTGTATCACGCGATGAACTGTCGATCTGCTAGCTGCAACTCCAGTTTCTGCCTTAATTTTAGCCTTGAGAGCCTTCAACTTGAATCAGCTCTCAGTATCGCCTGCCTTTCCTGACATGTTATTGCTTTGCTGTCTCTGTCTTTGCAGTTTTTTCCATAGTTCTCAGGGTTTTTAATTAAGCCGTTAACAACAGTGGCGCCTCTTCCAATCTTGCTGGCTTTGAAACGGATGGATTGTCCTTGTGCCCGGTAAGCTCGAATTTGGCCTATTTCCTCCTTGGTTAATGTCTTTCCTTTGCCCATACTTGTGTAATGTGTATTGTATGAAGTTATTACTTAAACTAAGCTCCCTAATACTCAAAGTATACTTTTATTTGATTTAAAACATGATAACAGGCAGATAAAGCTACTGTTCCTAATCAAGTGACACGGAGTGTATTAAGAATCCTGAATTTCATAAGGGGACGAAACTCATTGATGTCCATTTTAATTGCATTCTTAAAAATTTTTAACAGCAGTTTTTCTAGCTAGAACATAATTTCAGGCCACAATTGGTGATATACAGGGTGACCCAGTTAAGCGGTAAAGGTTAAGGGTTAAGGGAAGATTCATAATTTTTTACATTTTCTTTTGTTTGAGTTTTCCTATAATATTTAAGAGGAACAAAAAAATACTGAATTTCAATAAATTAATACCGTAACTTTGGATAAATCTCTGCTTTAAGATTAGCGTTTGGTGCACTTCTCTTTTGAACACTGCATAAGTTAGTGTCAGAAAATTAGCCGAAGATAATTAGGTAATTAGCGCGGCCTAATAAAGTGTAGAAATAGTGTTTAAAAAAAATGTTAAGCATAATCCGTTTCTTTCAGCATTAAACATTTTTTCCGGATTTTTTCTCTAACAGTCCTTATATTCATCCGTATTTATTTTGGCCTTCCTGGAAAGTCCAAAACAGACTTATTTCAAGGAGTACAAGGTAACTAAAACACACCGTGAATAGATAATTTTTTAAACCAAACTTTTTAATTTTTTATCCATTAAAAATGCAAATCACTGCTGCTGGAAATGAATAAATTCAATCGCTCGCCGTTTGATGATATTCGCCACATTTGCAAATTAACTTGGAATATTGAATTATCCTTCGCTATCCCTATGGTGAATATTTAGCCATCCATATGTGCTCTTGAACGTCACAAGCGGTGCACAATAAGATGAATGGAAATACTGATGGGGATATTTGACTAAGGGACGTGGGTCATGTTAATTTAATTGAGGTATCTGCACGACCTAGCCGAATATTACATAGGTACATTTATGTATATGCATATATGTACACTCATTGTCGTACTGTGCAGGCTGGCTCTTACATTGTCAACGTACTCAGACATTTAAAGGATTCCATTTCTCATGTTGTTGGCCATGTCCTGGTGCTGGTCGTCGATGGTGGCTAAATTCTCTTGGGATCCCCATGTCGGTGTTGCAAAATATTGAATTTAGTGCCCATGTGGAAATTTTCCAATTAGATAACTATGATCTACATGGTCAGTGTGGTTAGAGAGTAATTGGATTACAAGAGTATTTGCCAGCAAGTTTATTCATTAAAAGTGGTATAGGGTTGGAGGATATAAATTAAAATGGCGCGGCGTGTATAGGTACGTAAATCTAGCACAATTTGAAGGAGAGAAGTATATCTGTAGGTACATTACTATATGTCTTCGGCTTACATACTATTTTTCAAGACTGACCCATACTTACTTACTTAAGGTGGCGCTACAGTCCGGGGTGGACCTGGGCCTCAACCAACAAGCGTCTCCAGCCAGCACGATCTTTGGCCAGCTGTCTCCAGTTTCGCACGCTAAGTTGGTTGAGGTCCCCTTCCACTTGCGTGCGCCACCTGAGTCGCGGTCTTCCTCTACTGCGCCGTCCCTCGGGTGTGGATTCGAAGATCTTCCGGGCCGGAGCATTCACGTCCATTCGCTCTACATGACCCAGCCACCGCAGTCGTTGGACCTTCACTCTTCTGGCTAGGTCGATGTCGCTGTACAGCCCGTACAGTTCGTCGTTGTATCTCCTCCTCCATTCACCGTCTATGCAGACGGGACCGAAAATTACTCGAAGAATTTTCCTCTCAAAGCAACCAAGAGTAAGCTCATCCGCTTTTGATAGAGTCCATGCCTCTGCACCATAAAGTAGGACTGGGATGATTAAGGTCTTATAAAGGGTCACTTTAGTTGTTCGAGAGAGGGCTTTGCTACTCAATTGCTTTCTTAGCCCAAAGAAACAGCGATTGGCAAGAGTTATTCTTCGCTTAATCTCAGCGCTGATGTCATTGTCTGAGTTCATAGCGGAGCCTAGGTAGACAAAGTCCTTTACCACCTCAAAGACTGACCCATAACTTTTATAAATATTTGCTCGGTTATGCAAGAAGGCATTTATTTTATAGGCTATTATATAAGACTTTTTGGATTATAGTGCAAATGGAGATATGTTGAGAACGGCGAATGCAGAGCAAAGGCAAATGCATAAACAACTGAAACCTTTTTGGTTACTAGGCCTAGTGTACAGGTTATAGTTAGCAAAATGTTTTCGTTTAAACGGAGCTAGACAAATCCATTCAAGTTGTAGTGGTTGTTGCATCACCAGATGCCTTTGTTTTTAAGGCACGAGTTCTAGAAGTTCTCAATATCAATGGTTTGGCGAGAAAATCTGATTTATAAGCAGTATACAATATAATAAATGCATAGGATACACAGCTTACCAATATGATCAACTCATTCATCCCAAGGAATCTATGAACATTCTTGGAATCACATCCAATTCGGGAATAGCATCACATGCAGACCACGTACCCAGAATCGTAAAATGAGTTTGCAACAAGTGTGACAGGTGGAATCGAGAGTCATGCGACAGCTGTTAGGGAGCTGTTAAACAGCTGTTGATTTAGACGGACCTGATAGATACAGCTGCTTAACAGCTGTTAGGTTAAATCGCTGTTAAACAGCTGTATCCATCAGGTCCGTCCAAATGAAATTTTTTTCATCAGAAAAGACGGAGGTATGCGACTCTCGATTCCACCTGTCACATTTGTTGCAAACTCAAGGCTCAACTCTTACGTGCCGCATTCAATGGTGGTTTCCTCTTAATTTTTTCGTGGCGAATATGGCTGGCCTTCGGTATCACGCGATGAACAGTCGATCTGCTAGCTGTAACTCCAGTTTCTGCCTTAATGTTAGCCTTGAGAGCCTTGAACTTGAATCAGCTCTCAGTATCGCCCGCCTTTCCTGACATGTTATTGCGGTCCTGACTCTGAAGCTGTTAACAACAGTGGTGCCTCTTCCAATCTTGATGGCTTTGAAACGGATGGATTGTCCTTGATCCTGGTAAGCTCGAATTTGGCCAATTTCCTCCTTGGTTAATGTCTTTCCTTTACCCATAGTTGTTGATTGTATGAAGTTATTACTTAAACTAAGCTCCCTAATACTCAAAGTATCCTTTTATTTGATTTAAAACATGGTAACAGGTAGATTTAACCACTGCTCTTAATCAAGTGACACAAAAACCAGTAAGACAATTATCTTCGACTATGCCGAAGCTCAAATACCCGGTACTATATTATTGTAAAATAAAAAAAATATTTTAGTATTAAAAAATTATATATTTGTATGGGAGGTGTGGGTACTTTTTATTCGACCAAGCTCATTTTTTGTCAAAAATTTTTTAAATATTATTAAAACAATATGTGCAAAGTTTAAACTTATGCTATCTTTACTGTAGCTATTTAAATTTAATTTTTAACATAAAAAGCTATATAAATCTGATATTTTTGTATGGGAGGTAGTAGTAGTTTTCATCCGATCTTGCTCATCTTCGAACTTAGCCTCAGTTTGGTGGATAAAAGCTTACGTACCAAATTTCAAGTCGATAGCTCTTAAATTACGGCCGTAATCGTGCGGACAGACGGACAGACAGACGGACATCGCTAGATCGACTAAGAAAGTGATGCTGATCAATAATATATATAGTTTGTCATACCTACAACGCCTCCTTATGGGCGTTACAAATGGAATGACAAAGTGAATATACCCTCACCACAGTGTGGTACCGGGTATAAACACAGGTCAATTTTATGACCTTCTTGGGAAAAGCGTCATAAAAGTTGCATTTATCAACTTAATCCCATTTTTCTTTTTACAATATAAACATAATATATCCTTCATTCCTTGTGCAATTGGTTTTTCCCAGATCAGCGAAGGGTTTGAAAAATATCGTAAAATTAAAAAAAAACTGCCTGCTCTTAATCAAGTGACACGGAGTGTATATGACGATCGACCCAATTTTATTTATTTTTTTAATATACACTTAAATACTTTTGTCATAATTTATATGAAAAGCAGACCTACCTATATTCAGAGTATATTTTAAAGAAGTAGCCACAAAAAACGATACCCTCTAAACTAGGGTTGCCATCCGTCCGGCAACTCTCTCTCTCTCTTTTTCGCCAATGTCCGGGATAGTTTTTCTAGATTGTCCGGGTTTTTAATTTTTTAATCGTCAAGAGAAAAAGAAATTCGAAATTAACAGAAATTAAAGATCTGAAAGGTTCGAAAACACTGAATGAAAAAACTAGTGTTGTATGTACATTGTACATAATGTCCAGCACAGTATGCGATCTTACCTATTGAAGTCGATGTAATCACTTTAAAAGTATAAAATATTTTTTTAAGTGTTTAGTCTTTACGGCGCGGCCGGCGTAGGTTTTCATACACCGAGACATCCCCTTATCCTCCAACTAAGGGACGCGCCAGGTTGGGTAGTTTACCTACCTATAGGGGTATCAGCCATATTTCGAATAACCTTTCGATTTTTTTTTCGTCAATTTGATTTACGTTTATTAACTCCTGCTTAAACCTATAGCAGCTGCCCTTATTAAAATAAAATGCAAAAAATAATTCAATTGTGTATGTATGTATGTATGTAATAGATAATTAGCACAGGCCTCGGCCCTCATTGAAGCTAAGCTCTGGGCCTCCGGGTATCGTAGAATAGCGCCAATACAAATGGACAAACTAAACCCGTAAATAAGCTGATTGAATAATTACAGAGACGTAAATATTCAAGGTTCTTACATAATACCGTTTGAACTGAGTTCTGGAACTTTCTCCTGAGGGATCTTATCAAAGTAATGCTGGACCTTTGACGATGTCATTATACCTGGTGGCAGCCAGGTGTAACCCAATTGTCGTGGATCTGATTCCCAGTGTCTTGGCGAAATACTCTTGAAGCCGAGGCCTTCGCGAACCGATGTGACGATGTTACACATTTTCGGTTAAGTTTCAAAAACATGTCTAACTAAATTACCTTTTCAGTAGCTTCGTACACATATTTGATAAAAATGCACTCTTCTTGAATCTGTAATTGTATAATGATTACATCTTGATCGCTCACCAACAGTTCGAACTTTGCACTGTACTGCCAACTTGGCTCTTCTCTAATTCGTCCTAATTTTGAGACTATCTTCAGTATACTAAAGGGGCTGGCAAATATTAATAACTATTTAGTATTTATTAAATTGATTTGAAGTGATGATTTTCTTTTTTATTTTCTTTTCTTTTTTTTTCTTTTCTCAAAATGCAAAAAATAATTCAATTGTGAATACAAAATATATTTTTTTAATATAAAAATAATCACTGTCGATAGAATCAGGCCTGGTCAATGTGTTTCAATGTTCATCTATTGTACACTTTGAATAAAACAAAAATTAAAAGCATTTTAGTCATGTCACTTTGGTACTCCAAGTTGAATATTCAAAGTGATGTAAATTAGCCTTAATATAAAGTCTAGTATACAAGCGGATCGAATAATGGAATTGTACTGACTAAATGTTGAGCAACATAAAAAAACTTCAAAAGATATGCCTCCTGTGAGGATTGAACTCACGACCCCTGGTTTACAAGACCAGTGCTCTACCACTGAGCTAAAGAGGCTGATAATGGACTCGAATCTTTTCTAAAAATCAATTTGCTTCTGCGTTCTTATTTTTAATTAGTTGATTGAACAGCCATGTTTCGGAAGGAGATCGATGCGTTAGATAAAAATGCAAACATTACTATCAGAACCTTGAACTTTGGAGTGTGTTAGAGAATTGTTTATTTATGTTTGAACTAGAGGTTAATGTTTTGTTGAAAATAGATCATATTACGTGGGATAGATAATCGTTTTATGTGCGTAATCTCATTGCTTGTAACTACAAAATTTATATGAAACATCCCACTAAATGCTACGAAAATAACATAAAGGAACGTGGTCCTAAAACATCAATCTATTTCAAAGCGAGTGCCCCGGTAAGGCTTAACTATCCAGTTTACCTTAGATGTCTGCTTCCTATATACATTCCAATTTGATCCAATTCACCTATCGTTCTGCAGAAAAATTCTTATTAAAGTTCTTGTCATAACAATGACCCCTAAAAGAATCCTCAGATGTGAAAGTATCTTCTCGATATATATATATAGCACATCTCCTAGCGAAGTGAGCTTAACAGTTTATCCCACGGATTGAGATTCAAAGAAGGATATGTTAACGCAAAAATAATATCCTCAACCAATAGCGTAACTTTCTTTTATAGCTGAATACCATTTCAAAGATCAAACATCCATCCACCTACTCAGTTACTTTCTCGTTTTATTCATGTACGACAACTCATGTCGATGTCAGCGTCCTTTTCCTTGGTAGGGAGTCTATGTTTTCTTTCTTTTTTTTTTTCTAAAAAATCGGACTCAAATGATGTCATAGGAGATATTCCTTATACGTATATTGTACCTATGAAAAATGACGAGCTCTCGTTATAGTTAGCATACCAAAACAATCGCTTGTAAAATGTGCATAATTATCGTATAGGGATGTTGTATATACGGGAAGGGTTGTGTAATTGTCTGTCTGCTCGCTTTAATGTTAAACTGGTCCGCCATGGGCCACACAAATCGAGTATATAGATACTTTCTCTAAAATGTATAACCATATGCATTAGCAGCCCGGGGTTGCAATCGATTCGACTGCGAACTGCTCCACAAAAGGGTATTAATTTTCCTAAGCTAAATTTGCTTTGGGGATAATCCCTGCTAAGCTTTGCAGGTGGTGGATGAAGGCACATGTAACGTAAAATATACTCATTGAAATATTGATTCGCGTAAGATATTTTCAAATGGAACAGGGTGAAAAGGGTTAAGAGTGTTGAAGTTTATTTATTAAAACGACAAAGGACGATGGTTCACTAAGTCGTCGTATGTTGGTCAACCTATGTTACATTTGAGATGCTTGGCATTATTGACAAGTTACGAACGATGGCAGTGAAGTCCTTATTGATGGTGGATTTTCTTTAGTATTCATATGAAAACTATTTCGAAATTGTAAAGAGTTTGGTAATACACTAGTGGCTGGAGTATTTTTGAGTAAGTTGCTTTAGGGATTTGTGTCTATATTAGTCAGAAAGTTGAGCAGTCTTATTGAAAGTACGGATTAACTCTGAGTTGACCCAGCTTAAAGAATGTTGATATTTTGAACAACAATTCGGTTGAGAAGGGTGTGTGATGGATCATCACCTACACTCGTAGATTGTGGTGTCCTTTTATAGTAAGCAAGGCCTAGGGTGCCTATATACGGAAATAATTTCCAATTATTGTTACCTACATAATTTATCGCATATTTGATATTTCAAGTTACACTTGGTTAGCAGAATCGAATTTTATGTTTCTACTTCTAATAGGCTTCTGACGTTCAAGTTTTTTTTACTGTATAGAAAAGTTTCGTTTCACGTTTTTAACTATAGCTATTTCATTATACAGTAGTCTCTCGTTATCGTGAACACTCGATAACGTGAACAGATTTTTTTGAACATTGATCTCTAAAACGTGAACAAATCATGAACACTCTAAAACATGAACAACAATTTCTGCTCCAAATATGTAATTGTTAAATTCAAGCAAGATGCAATTTAAAATTTGTTTTTCTTTGTAAATCATCAGTTTTTAGGTAGCTACAAGACATTTCTTGGTCTGCTCCTAGTTGTCCTTTGCATTAATTGTTATTGATTGTTTTGTCTGCTCGGTTTTCGCTTGTACGAATGCAAATGGTTTGCACAAGTTGAAGTCATAAGTTATTGGAAAATTTCAAAAATCACGTTCATTTAAAAATGTTAACTGTCCAGAAGACTACAAGAGTTCAAAATCGTTCTGGATGACGGCCATATTCAAAGATTGATTTCATGAATCATTTGCACCACAAGTATGTAAAACTAAAAAAATCCACTTATAGATTACTAGTACTAGAACTAGATGTGTTTTTCTAGGTTACGTCATTTATAGAAAATCATAATCTACCAGTGAAGGCTCTTCTGCTGTTGGACAAACCTCCATCGTATCCTGCAGAAACGACAGATGATCAATGTATTACTTTTATTTTTATGCTCCCAAACGTTACTCCGTTAATCCAACTCATGGATCAAAATGCCATCACAATAACAAAGCTTTACTAGTTTACTAGTCTAAAATAAATAAAAATACACAAATTTTTAAATTCCTACTGTGGGATTGTCCTATACTTTTGGTAAAATTCAACCTTCGCAAACGTGAACTGGCTTGGTTTTTAATTGTTCACGTTATCGAGAGACTACTGTAATCACAATCGGCGGTATTGCGATGGTTTTCTTTTTGCCCCCAACTATGCTTGATATTTCTTTTGCCAATACACAAACTTTAAACATGGTTTAAATATTTTCGTTGTTCAATCCGATGACACTTTTTGTGGCTGCTAAGTGTGTATCCATATCCGATAGAAGCGGGATTTTGACAGTCTTGATATATTTTTTTTATATGACACGTAACCACCAAATGCAATAGAAAAGTACCTACGCCACCGGCCGTTAGTTTCTGCACAAAACGTTCGAATTACTTTTTACGTGGAATAGGTATAATTTTGGGGCGCAGTAGCGCAGTGGTTAGTGTGCTGGACTACTGTGCGAGGGATCCCAGGTTCGATCCCCGGAAAAACACAAATTACATCTTAAGGTTTTTTCTACAGCGCCACCTCTCGTGAACGTCTGACAAACATCCGAGAGTATGACTGTCCTGAAAAAGCTTCTCAATTCAGCCGTTCGGACTCGGCATAAAATTGTAGGTCCCTTCCATTCGTTCCAAAAATAGAAACTCACACAAAACGAATGGTTGCGAGAAGCTAGGCCTTGGGTGTCTACTGCCTGTTGCGCCGCCTATTTTTTTTTTTTTTTTTTTAGGTATATTTTTGACTTTTGGTTTTGCCCTTATTTGTTTTTTCATATTATTATTAACAAAAAACACGAATTGACGTGCTCTGAACAAGAATTAATAATGGTTAGAAAATCAAAGGAAGGTTAGTTTAGGTTGTAAAGGACTGTAGGTTCGTCAAAAGGAACTATAGCGACCCATCGCTCAGTCAGAATCTAAACAATACACATCCTAAAAACAGTTTCAATTTTGTTGCAAAAACCAATCTCCTCTAAATTGTCAAAGATGTACCTTCCGAAGTGCTTCCTTCTGTTTCGTGTAATGGCTTGACATTCACAGAGAAGATAGGAAATATCCCCTGCCCAGGTCCGCCCCGGACTGTAGCGCCATCAAAAGTAAAGTAAAGTAAGTAAGAGTCTTAAGAATTCGCCAGAAATGTTTCGATCTAATTCAGTCTATAAGGCCTTCTAGACCTTGTGACCTTCTATGCGACCATTTGAAGACTGACGTATTGATGATTTTATCGAGAATAATTATTTGATTTTGTGGAAGTTCCTTGTTTGGCCGGAACTGAACGATCTGCCCTTACATTACGCCAATATCACAACGTCCAGGTATCTAACATAATCTAACATATAGTTCTGTGAGCATAATGCTCTTGACTCATTTCCATTTGGTGACATTAAGCTCTATTGTCAGGGATGTTGGAGAATGATTCCTTGAGAGCGGGGGCTAAGTGCACTATATCCCGCTTGTAGTTTTGTTTTGTAAATCCAGTGGTAAAAGATACAATCAAAAGGGAAAGAAAGATGCAAATCTATATTATGACATTGTAGTCATAAACAATTCGCTGTTCGTCGTTTGCATATTTATAGACACTGTTGCCATTTGTCGCTTTTACATTTTACATTGCTTTTTTTTTTTTAAAGCAGCAGGTTGGGGAGAGCAGGGCTAGAAGTAACAGGAGTGAGAAGTAACAGCTAAAAAACAGGGTTCTTCTCAGAATTAAAAATCGCGTGAAAAGGCATATTTTTTTGGGAATCTATAGCTAGCTCACTTATGGTTATACTCACTTCTGGTTTTACATGCAAAATTGTTATACTCACTTTTGGTTTTGTTATACTCACTTCCCAAAAAAATACGCCTAAAGATAAAAATGTTCGTCTTCTCTATAGTTGTCAGCGTATCTACTCCAGTTGGAGATTGGACTTTATCGAAGGAAGTTATATGGTGGGTGCCAAAAAATCAGATAGACAAATTGGAAAAGTTGGCCGGGTAAACGGTTGGTTGAAAATGGCTGCCAGCTGGGAAACGCCAACACACTTAGAACAACATATATCCATTGTTATACCACGATAAATGGATTATATCAGCTCTGCCTATTAGTTGAACCATTTTGACCTCTTTATAAAGCGTAGTCTTCTGATGTCTGTGTTTGTCATATCACCCAAGTCGTTGTAATGGAAGGCTCCCACGTGAAGCTTCTTTCTAGGGAGAGAACTGGGCAGGAACAATAAAGGTGAGGAATAATTTCCTCCTCTTCCTCATCCACAGCTTCTGCAAAAGTCGTTTGTGAAAAGGCCTAGCTTTGCGGCATGTTTTCCTATCAGGCAGTGTCTAATAATGAAACCTATTGTGGTGCCGATATGCAATCTGTTGGGAGAAATCAATTTCTTAGAGCGTTTTAAATCCAGCTTAGGCCAAATTTGATTTGTGACTAGACAGGTGTTGCCCCTTGTCCACATAAAATTTGCTCTCTCGATAGCATCCAGCTTCAATCTTTGTTTGCAAGTAGCGATTGGTATCGCAATGGTGCCTTTATCCGGCAGGATGGGTTGAGTTGTTCGTATTCTAGCGAGTTCCGGCCTTACAATTCCCTCTGGAATGTCTCTTTGTCCGGCACCCAAATTAGGTGAATGTTGAACTATTCGGCCATATCCGTAAGAGACGATCGGCATTTTAAGGTTTTGGACAAAAACATTCCTTCACAGTAAGTTAGTTGCCTTTTTTATATTTATATATCGTGCAGGAAACCTACCTAAGACAGTACTTAAGAAGCAATTAGTATCTCTGAAAAATATGTCTAACGCCCTATTGGAAAAAAAACAGTTCAAAAATTATATCAGTATTATTTGCTTGTGAAGCGCTGGAATCTCAACACAGATCATACTATAGCAGACTGAGCCACTATCTACGGGGATATTTCTTAGTTAGCAAATCCTTAATCATAATCCACACTGCCCAGATCTTCCTATACTGTGCAATATATGCAACCGGAAAGATTGTGAGGATGTGTACCGCTTTCTAGTAGTATAACCCCATTCTTACAGAATTCCGCTTGAATATCTTTGGAGTACGTATGCTGGAGTTAGATGAAGCGATCAGAATATTCAACAGCGATGAAGTTTGGACGCATTACAAAGTTTCAAATCGATACGACGAACGATTCGTGAGTTAAGAAAACGCCCCCTTAAAAGGGGTCTTCGCCAATAACTCGGTCCCCAAGCAAAATTTTCAAAATCGAAAAAATTATTATCTTTATTTCATATAATAGAGTACACAAACCGAGTTTGAAGTCGATCGGATGAGAAATACAAATTTTCCCATACAAACTTATTGACCTCCCCTTTTGCCCCAAATTTCCAAAATCGGAGAAATCTGTTCTTTATTTCTCATGGAAAGTAGACAAACCGAGTTTGAAGTCGATCGGATCAAAAATAAAAAAAATTCCCATAAACTTTGACCCCCTTTTTTGCCCATTTAAGGGTTGAATATCTAAAATCGGAGTTTTCTTGATTTCTTACAGAGAATACACAAACCGAGTTTGAAGACAATCGAATGAAAAAAAAAAATGTTCCCATACTTTGACCCCCCTTTTACTCCTTTAGGGGTCGAATTTCAAAATTCCTTATTCCTTGTATACATTTTTTTTTTTTTTGCGTGTAGCTGGATGTAAAATCGTTAAAAGACATCGCATGCGAGCTTTGCGATAGTGTGGGACTTGACTCACCCACTAAAAACACCCTAGGGAAGCATGGTGACCCCATCCTTCCAATAATCGCAACTAGTCGTTAAACTAATCAGCAATTTATATTTGATTCTTTTAAAAAAAAAATTTGAGAAGATAAATCCGCCGTTTGTCGGATCTCTATACTTTTTTGATTGAAAACATTGCCTACTTTCTTGGTCTTAGCTAATTCTTATAGGTCAAAAGGTTTTACCCGCCTTAATCTCCTGATTACATTGTCAGTATTTAAAAGTTCTGTTATTTCTACGTTAACATGGTTAAGAAGTCTACTTCTGTGCCTTTGGGCAACTTTTTTAACTTCTTCCTCAACCATTTCAATGTTTAAATCTCTATGTAGATCAGCGTTGCATATATACCAAGGTGCATGAACTATGTTCCTTAGTACCTACTTTATTTTGGAAAACTTGAATTTTTTGCAAATTTGTTTGGCATGTGCATGTCCACAACTGGAGCCCATAGGTCCATACTGGTTTTAAAACTTGCTTGTATAGCAATAATTTATTGTAATTTGACAGAGATGAATATCTCCCTATAAGCCAATACATTTTACTGTATCGCATGTTCAACTCATCTCTTTTTTTCTTTACATGCGCTTTCCAACGCAGTTTAGCATCTAGAGTCATGCCTAGATATTTGGCTGTATTTGAGTATTCCACTACATTGTTGTTTATGTATACTGGAATATTATATGGTACGTTTTTAAACGTAAAATTGATATGGACTGACTTAAGGTCATTTAATCTAATCCGCCATTTTTTTGTCCAATCTGATATATTGTCTATTGCCCTTTGAAGCTTTTTTGTTGCTACTTCGACAGTTTCTCCTAGTGTTGCGCGATAATCCAAAACCGCATCGATAAATCGATGTTTTATTATCAAGATTAAAATATCGATGCAAAAAAAAAATCGACCCAAAAAAATCGATAGTATCGATAATATCGGTTTATATGCAAACTTAAAATTTTCCTGAGTTTTCTATTCTTTTTTATTGAAAAAAATATTTTTATTGTTTAGAGGCCTCAATCAATTTCTATTTGACAAAGGAAATAATTCAAGACAAGAATTTAACTTTTTTTTAATGATTTTTGAAAAAAAAAAAAAACATTATAGCTGAGACAGTGGAAATTGAGTGCGCAAAAAAATCGGGATGAAAACATCGATGCATCGATAATATCGAAAATAAATTATCGAGTGAAATAATCGATATTTTTTTACGAAAATATCGATGAATCGAGTAATTCGATATATATCGCGCATCACTAGTTTCTCCCACAGCTAGGACAGCTGTGTCATCTGCAAAAGTAGCTATAGTGGTTTCCCCATTTTCAGGCAAATCGCTAGTGAACAGAATGTATAAAACTGGACCTAGCACGCTGCCTTGTGGTACACCAGCTTTAATTTCTCTTAAAGTTGAATACTCTGTCTCTTGTTTAATTCTGAAGAATCGATCTGATATATATGACTCCAGAATTGTCGAATATTGCTTTGGCAGTTGCCTTTGCAGTCTGTGGATCAGACCTTTGTGCCAGACTTTATCGAAAGCTTGTGCTATATCAAGAAATATTGTAGAGCACACTTTTTTCTCTTCAAATGCTTTTTCGATTTTATCTGTGATTCTATGCACCTGATCAATTGTAGAGTGCTCATTTCTAAATCCAAATTGGTGATTTGGGACTAGTGATTTTTCGTCAATTATTTTTTGCAGGCGTTTTACCAGCATTTTCTCGAATAACTTTGACAACATTGGTAGTATAGATATTGGGCGATATGAAGTTACCTCGCTAAATGGTTTGCCTGGTTTTGGTATCATTATTACTTCCGCGACTTTCCACATGTTAGGTACATATCTTAACTTAAATGCAGCATATATAATCTGAGCTAGTTTTTTTTAAACCTTTTCGAGGAAATTGTTTTAGGACTTCACCTGTGATTAAATCGAACCCTGGGGTCTTTTTTATATTTATGCCTTTTTTAATTTCTTTGGCAAATTCTTTTGTTGTTACTGGCTGAATAGGTCTATCGTCTTCACACCTTACTTCGATCCTTTGACACTCTTTATCTTCATAAGGTTTGAAGACGTCTTCAAGATATTCTGCAAAAGTGTTTGCTTTCTCTTGGCTTCTTCTTGCCCAGTTACCTTCTTTGGTTTTAACAGGCGGAATGTGAGCTATTGGCCTCTTCATTTTATTTGTTGCCTTCCAGAGCGAGTAGTCGGTACTAGCATCATTTGTAAGACTGGTAAAATATGTTTTCAAAGACTCATTATTAAATTCTCTTATAGATTGTTTGAGCTTATTATTTAAATTGTTTAGTGTGTTTTTGTCGCATGGCGCCCTTGTCAGTTGCCAACGTTTTCTAGCTTTCCTCTTTTTTGCAATAATTTCACAGACTTCGCGAGGATAAAGGTTTTGTTTGATCTTGTTTTTTGTTTTGGGAGTTGCAGCCCATGCAGCTTTTTGTATATTCAGTGTAAATATTTGCACTGCTTCTTCAAGTTGATCTTCTGTTTGAATAGCTGATGATAATTGTATACTTTCTTCCAACTTCTGTCTGAAATAGTTTCAATCAGTCAGTCTATTAACTAGTTTTGGGCTTTGTTCCTTTATTATTATTTTATCGCCAAGTGTAAGAAGTATTGAAGAGTGATCTGATTGAAGATCAGGCCCTTCTTCTACATTTATTTTATTTGAAGATATATTTTTTGATATGAAGAAGTCGACAAGATCTGGGGTCTTATTCCTATCTGTTGGCCAGATTCTGGGAATAAAAGTGTGATCATTGAGAGGACATTGCATTCATCCCCGGTAACAGTTGAAAACGAGGTTCTAGTCAAACAGCGTAATTTATTTTCCTTTTTATTTTAAGTTATGTGCATCAGTCCAAGGATTTAGGGAAGCCTTTGTTTATACACAATTTGCTCATTTTCACCTATGTACATAGCAAGTTCATTTCAGTTTGGAAACCTCCTCACTCCTTACTCGTGGCTAATTCGAATTACTTCTGGACATTAGAGTTTGATAAATTCATTTTTCCCCTGAACACTGTGTAGTTTGATCCCTTTCCGCATCGTCCTTTTTGATAGCAAAAAAACAAACCCTTCTCCAAATATATAATAACATATTTAAATGTAAATAGGATAAGTATATTTTATAGCCCATTGGGTTGAAATATGAATCGTTATTGAGTATTCTTCCTCGCTTTCGATTCCTTAATATTGTATGTTTTCTTTTGGTTAATATGTGTACCATAGGATACCCCAAAAGTGTGCTGGATATATTTATGTGGCGGATATATTGAGAGTCTCCGTGCGAGTATAATACCACTGGAACCAGGGAATATTTTTTTATTTTATATTATCCCATCTCATCCTCCCTCCCACCCACTCTGTGAGTTTTTGCTTGTGATATCCCTTTTTCGATTTCATTTAAACCTTTCAATAGAGTCCCATTCTCCCGCCTGGGCTTATATCTTTCTGGAGTAGCCATTGGAGAAAGGCCAATTTCAAAGTGATCCCTTCTTCGGCTGGGCCACACCATACGTATAGGTGTATATATTCTCCATTCGTCGAATAGGCATATATTCTTGATATTCGACCGTGTGCTATCGCTACATGGTGTGCATGTGTATAGCGAACGGCCGTCATGGGATAATAGGGTAATTCCATCAAAGGAAACGAAAGCAAAAAAAAAAAAAAAAAAAAAGAGTATTGGATACAACTGATGAAACGCCAGGGCAGGCTGCAGGGAGGGATGTTCGGTTCGATAACAAATCGAAATTACCTCCATTAAATATTTACAGTTGAGTTGGTGTTTGGCTTTCGAATTGGATTAGGATGCAAATATATTGAGTTAGAGATGTCACCACTATAGTCCTTAAAAGAAAATCTTATTAGTATTATTAGAAATCTTGTCCATTCATTGGTCTTATTGGACATAGAAATAAGATATGAATAACTCTGTAAGGATAATCTGTAATAAAAATTTGTTCACAATTATGTATTCCAATTTGGACGGGGTAATGTAGGTATAGCTATTGTGAATTCATTCAAATTTAAGTTGGAATTAAAAACGGTTTTAGAATGGCCCATATTTGAATAACATT
This sequence comes from Cheilosia scutellata, assembly GCA_955612985.1. Taxonomy (NCBI): domain Eukaryota; kingdom Metazoa; phylum Arthropoda; class Insecta; order Diptera; family Syrphidae; genus Cheilosia; species Cheilosia scutellata. The sequence continues at coordinate 48,512,798 of OY015313.1, read as the reverse complement.
ATCAATGGGAAAATTGGGATTTGAAACACTGGTTACAAATATAACCTTGAATACCTTTATACAAGTCAGTTGGGTGCGTGAATATTTCAAAAGCAATCTTCCCAAATTTAAATTTAACTCAGGCTAAACAATCTCTTAACAATCCACTGTTCAAAAACGGTGCGGTGAACTAAATTACTAAAAACGCAATTTAAAGAATTTGTTTAAATAAGCTGTTTTTTAACTTTTTTTATATGTTTCAAATGTTATGTTGTATGGGAGTACCACGGATCCAAAATCCTTGGTATAGTACTTAGTACTTGTGACCTCTTGCAAAGAGCTACGGATAAGCAACGGTCCATGGATGCAATATCGAATAAATCTTCTGGAAATGTATTAAGGACAAACTGACAAAAGTATTGCATACCTTTTTTATACACCGAACTTTTTAAAAGTCGTGACTAGATTCAGTAGTGAATTATTTTTAACATACCTTTTTTAATGTCATCTTTGGCATTTGTGAAGTACAATTTTTAATCATACCTTTTCTAGAAAATAGGTTTGGTGGTCAATAAAATGAGGAAAAGACAAAGTATATATACTCTGTTAACAAGAAGCAAGGACACCGACCCAACACCGATGCGACGCGACGTCGCGGACAGAACGTCACCATAGACAGATATAACTTTGAGGTGCTTGGGGGACTTTGTCTACCTAGGCTTCGCCATGATCTCAGTATATGACACCAGCGCTGAGACTAAACGAAGAATAACTCTTGCCAATAGCTGTGTCTTTGGGCTAAGAGGGCAATTGATTAGCAAAGCCCTTTCTCCAACAACTAAAGTGACCCTTTTTAAGATCCTAATCGTCCCAGTCCTTCTCTATGGCTCGTTGATGCATGGACTATTATCAAAGCGGATGAGGATGAGGTTACCCTACGTGATTTCGAGAAGAAAATTATAAGCATGCAATTTTAACTGCAGTAGCTGCTTCTTCAACGAATAGGAAGAAAAAAATGATTGGAGTTACATGAAGCAAATTCAATTCAGACTTTCGCATAATTTCTTTCGTTTTTTAAAAAGTGAAAGCGGGTTTCGTTTTGTTTCTTAACAGAATCTCACCCCTGTTTTCAATGACCGACTTCTTAAAAATGAAATTGTTCAAATTTGATTATTTTTAATTGATGTCCTACAAAATATTTAAAGTGAAAATTAATAATGATTTAGTTAAGCCTTATATATAAACCCAAATGTTTATTATACAAAAAAAATAAAAATACCTTAGGCGGTTATCACAATGAGGCGACAAGCGATAAGCAACAAAAAAAGCAGCAATTGTCAATAAGCAATACGTTACTTTATTTAAACCTACTCTCAGATTGAAGCAACAATTTCTAGCTATCAGGGATATTTTTTCACTATTTCTACGAATTTTGTGTTAAAAACTGGACTGTCCAACATATTTTTAAAAAAATTTATAAAACGTAGTACATATTGGCGGCCGAAACTCGAAACTCGCGGTGTATCTATCTATCTACTACTCTGCAAAACCCTAGCTTTACTTATACAGCAGGGACTCCATGATATTGGTTCCGATTTCCATTCCAACGTATAAAAGTTGTTGCAATTGACTTAAGAAATTATTTGTTTGTCTGTTAAACCTTAGGTTATATCCAAATTAAAAAAAAAAAAAAACACAGTTCTAGTTCCAGTTTACGTAATTCCATGACGTTATAATCTCGATAACCGCTGGGCCGATTTTCAAATTTTTTTTTTATATTTCGTTTGTATTGCTGTATTTCTGGTATAGGCAGAAAGAAAATTCCACCAAATCGATTTATCCTCATTTCTCGCATTTTACGAAAGAACATTATTATCTAAGACCTAAGCAATACAATTCCTGGGCACGGGCAAAGCCGGGCGGGTACAGCTAGTTATGAATAAGTATATCGTTTTGAAATTTTGTACAAAATAAATATTTAAACTATTTTATAACCAATTAATTTATTAAAGTAAAGTAAAAAAAAAAGTCTCCGTACACATTCTATTATATGCTAAAATTGAATGAAATTTGATGACTAGTTTAGTTTAGTTTAGTTAAAGTGGCTCTCGATGAGAGAAACACTTAGGACGTTGTTCGGCCCATTGTGCATACCACTGGGAATTGGGGAGCTGTTTCTTTACTGGCTACTCATGTAAACCATTTGCTGCTGGTTATAAAGCTAAGAATGTTAGCGGCGCGCGCTAGTATTATCTAGATCACTGAGATCATTGAGAAAATAGTTTCCTAAGTGGGCCTTTCTTAGATTGGCCAGAGCAGGGCAGCTGCAGAGAAAGTGAGTGACGGACTCGGCCGCCTCTTCGTCTCTGCAGCTTCTGCAGAAGTCATTGTATGGCCGACCGGGTTTTTGCGCGTGTCTGCCTAATATGCAGTGCCCGGAGATCACATTAACGACTTTCGAGATGCTGGATCTGTTAAGTCGAAGAAGCTCCTTGGATCGCTTTGCGTCCAGAGCTGACCAGGTGAGCCTGGCAGTATCGCAGTATCCCAAATATTTCCATCTGAAGCCTGCTCTCATTACTGCGTCCGCATGAATTATTTGTTTAGCGTGGGAAAGTGGTGCATACACGTGGTGCAGGCTTATACTGTCCACGCCAGAGGAGCCTCGCCTTGCTAGTTCGTCTGCTGCACAGTTCCCTGGGATGTCACAGTGACCAGGAACCCAGCAGAGGGTGAGGTTTTACTGTCCAGCTATCTCGTTGAGAGATACGCGGCAATCTTGGGATTTGATTGCAGCCTGGCTATCAATGTATATGACGATATCCCTTTGTGATACCGAATTAACCGTTGCCACCGTTGGTGGCATGTTCTTTACCGACGATGTCTAGTGGAAGTAAGTTAAGCATGGTTTGCAGAGCGGCGGTTGGAGATGTCCTCAATGGACCCGTGATGCACAGGCATGTCAAGCGCTGAATCTTCTCTAAGACCTTTAGATTGGAACTTTTGTTCAAGGCCGGCCACCACGATGCCATATAGAATTATCGGTTTTATGACCGCAGTATAAAGCCAATGCATTATATTGGGTTGAAGGCCCCACCGAGAGCCCACAGCCCTTTTGCAGGAGTATAGAGCCACTAGGGATTTCCTAACGCGTTCGGCAATATTTGCCCTCCATAAGAGCTTCCTGTCCAGCCTCAGCCCCAGATATTTAGCGCTGCTAATGAACTCGAGTGGAGTTCCTTTGAGCTTTGGAGGAATGACAGCCGGAAGCTTAACCTTTCTTGTAAATAAGACTAACTCCGTTTTCGTCGGGTTGACGCTAAGACCGCAACTGTCGGTCCAGGAGACTAGTTTGCGTAAAGCGAGTTGCAGGATGTCGGAAAGTGTTTGAGGATACTTTCCAGAACGGAGTAAGGCGACGTCATCCGCGTAGGCGGATATAGCATAAAAATAAAAAATGTGATTAGGTAGTTTCTATGACAAGTATAGAAAGGACCGTGATTTTACGCACTATTCATTTAGGACTGTTTGCTGATACAACTCCTAGTGATTTAATTTACATCTCAACTTTTACATATCACAATTTGTGTCTTAAAAAAAGTAGCAAACAAGAATTTGTGTAGAACTTTCATCATTATGAGTTGAAGATCAGCCTTATGAGGCGTATTACAAATATTTCTTACAAATTTTTATATTATTGGCCAGAAGTTATTCGTCGAGTAAATTACCAGCGCAACTGCACTAAAGTAGGTAACACCAAATACAATTTTATGGAAAACCATTTATTATAGATTCCTAAAAGATTAACCCCAAAAGTGACGGATCCACAAATATTTTTATATAGATAGTTGCTCCTGGCGTGGTTCTCGCTGTTATGTAAATTTCCAGTTCATATGATAATTAATCATGTTCTCGTCACCAGATTCTTTAATTAGCTTACTTACATACTTCCCTGTCAAATCACCACAATTTGCCATCAAAATAACAGACGCATCCAAGATCAAAGTTCAAGAGCCAGAGAATTAGGGAGAACTCATCTAGTTTTCATACGTAAAGTGGTCCAGACACAGTTCCATTCATTCGTCCCTAATTTTTAAACGTGTGCACACTCGTAATGCGATTGACCAAGGTGAATCATTACCATACCCACAATGATTACCTGATCTGGTTTTCATCTTAACCTCCACCGGTCAGTAGACCAAATCAGATCTGAGGCTGAAATCACCCCGATCAGCAGCATCCCTTTATTTTTCTCTCAGCCAACCCGATTGAGATTTTGATTAACCTTTTGAGTTGACCCCTCCCCGGGTCTACCTATAATCAGGTTTCATCTGTAAGATATGTGAGGCTGTTTGTTATACATATATCTGCGGTCCTTTGTCATATTTTCAGTTTTGTCATTGCCATAGCCCGTAGGTTGGTAATGTAATATAGGAGAAAGGAATTTCCACATCATCACTTTTTTTTATTGCGTTTTCAAATCACAAGGTATATATAGTAAAAGAATTTCTATACCTGTGGGTGGGTGGGCGATGGTATAGGAAAGACAAAACGAACGACCAGGAAGAAGTAGAAAAGAAAAAAAAAAACACATATCATGTTTCCGAGAATTCGGTTCGGATTTTGTAAATGTTTTGTACAGTCACTCAGGCCGTCCCCATCCCGTACAGTAAACTCTCCAGAAAATGCAATCATGCACAGATTTTTCACATTCACTGAATGCCTTAACCCCAAGGAAAATTTCGTCCTTTCCAGATGACGGGGTGGCATATTCGTGTGCTTAAGCGAAATGTGGGCTATTATTCAAAAATATTTATTTTGACAGAACCCATTTTTCCACCCGTCCCTCACAGAGCGTGTAGTGTGTCTTTGCCAGTGAGCAGTGTGAGTCCGTCTGTTATCATATATTCCGAAAGGATAACACGTTTGTGGTAAAGGTTCACATTTACATTCACATTTGCAACGAGGTGGCGTTTTTTATGCGTTCATATATCCTCGCAGCGTATAAGTTCGATTGTAACCCTTGATAGCCCCTTTGGTCTGCATAACACACATACACAGAGACCAGCAGAGATGAATGTATCTTATTTTTTTTTCCAGCAGCGTCCATCGCATGGACGAAGGCAATATCCATTTGAAGGGATGTGTGTAGAATGTGGGTGGGGACGACGACGACGACGGCGGCGACGGACGCTTGTGTCCTTTTTGCTCACCACAAACGCGTTCTAATATAGTTTGTGTAAATGTGGAGGTTAAATAATACAACGAGGGATGAAGTGACCATTTTTTTTTTCTGCTGACTGTAATAGGAACATATTTCATCTGATATGCTGTGTGCTTCTTTTTCTGCTTGAATCGGTTTTTCTTCATCCCTTGTCGGATGGACCGAACGAGTGCTAGAGACTAAACGGCTACGACGACCCTCACGTATTGTTGGACTATTGTGTGCTATACAGCATTATGACCCCACCCCCTAGACATATTTATCGTTTGCTACTATCCACCTACCACAGTCATATACAAACAGGACAAAAACCGATAACAAGGGGTGATTTTTCGCCATTATTGTAGCAATTTTGTTGTTTTCTTTTTTGTGTCCTCTTCGTTTGAGATACAATATTTTGGATTTTTGTTTACTTTGCAAAACGCATTGAATCAACAAGGAAATATCATTTTTGTGTCATTTCAAGGATATGTCGGTGGAAGGAGAGAAGACACGACATATGTGGCATTAAGAAGTGAGTTACTAGATGCGAAGGGATCCGTCAAAATGGGTTTTGTTTTCTTGTTGCCATTGATTTTTATTTAATTGACATATAATTCAAACAATTTATGATTTGTTTTATGTTCCTGGGGAGGAGGAAGTAGTTTTTGTTTATACGAGGCGTGACGGAGCGTGAGGGAGTTATTTCTTAAGCTGTTATTTTAAATGACAACTTATCTTACAGGTTGCAGCTTAGTTTGGTTGCAAGTAATTGGAAAAGGTGCGCTCAAAATTATGATGTTATAGGGATTTTAGATACAGACAGACAATTTAATTAGAATATATTGAACAAGAGTCTCAGAGATTCCAGTGAATATGGCCGACATCACAATATGGCCGACATCACATACATATATCATCACAAAGAGGCTTGGGCTTAACATACATCCTTGTCGAACTTCTGAAAGTGCGGTATTGCTTTGTAGAAAGCTGTTTTTAAACTTACGAAATTATCTGCAATTTTCTTTGTATATCATTCGATAAAATATTATAGGTTAAATAGAATAGTGTCGTATTTCACTCTCGAAGTAATTCAACAACTCTGCAATACTTGTTATGTGTTTTTTTTTTCAGTTGCATCAATGGATCCGGTTGCGGTGTTCTGACTCTTCTGCTGCTCTTGTGGATCTTCTACTTCTTAGCTTTGCTATCTTCCCCAGCTCGTTTTGGAGAGTCGTTAAAAAATTGAAAACTGCAGTCCATTTGTCCTCACATTGGACCATGCGATCTATAAAAAGCTGCGGGCTGGGTGGGTGGATTCTTTCTCTAAAATGAATGTGAATCGTCTGAAAAGGAATACTGCGTGGTCAGTATATTTATCCTGTTCTGGTCATTCTGGGCAAAAGGGCCAGTTATTGTGTGCAAACCGGTGTAGGTATTTGGGGATAGCTGCCGTGACATCTCATCCAATAGAAGCCCTCTTCAAAGTAATGATACCCCCATGACTCAGTATAAATTAGCACACTAACCCCTCCACTAACCACTGAGCCATTGTGCCCACTTAGCTACTTTCGTGTTCTTAGGAACTACATAAATATAATGTACCTACTCTCGATTACACACATCATTTGAAATAGATTTTGCGAATACGACCTTAAAACTGCTATTAAATTTTGCAACTTCCATTGATCCCGTTTGCAATGTAAGTATGTAGGTATAAGGATTTCTGCAGGTCACTGTACTTTTCAAATTGTTATTATAGGTATATGAGTGCACTCAGCACTATGGGCAACTAAAAGCCTTTGGTTGGAGGCACTCGGTAGAACCCTTCCAAACTTAAGTAGAAATTAATAGGCCGATGGATTGTTTTTTTCTGAGGGATTTATAGGCAAGTTTTCGCCAAAATTGCCAACAACTATAAAATCAGTGGCTACAAGAAGGAGCTAAAAAAAAAATGCCAATACAAAATAAATAAATAAATGTCCTATTATTCGCAGAGAAGGTTAACCAACGTTCCATTTCCATCAATTAATTTTTTGAGTGAACAATTAACTCTTTGAATTTAATTTTTAAATTTGTTTCGTGCAGCAGGCCTTTCTGGAATGGCCAAAACTTCACCTGCTCCACTGGCTATACTCATGTCTATTTATAATTCGAACCAGAATCTCTACGAACAAGATTACATTTTTTTTTTAATAAAACAATAATTAACAGATTTTTGTTGTTGTTTACATTTATATTAAACAAGCTGTAGCCGACTGGCTTTTCCCGTGCCCCGGAATTGAATTGCTTAAAATGGTTCTTGTCTAGCCAGACAATGTTTAAAATTTTACATATTTAGCTCCCATGAGTGTCGAGGGAAAATCCAAAAGGTGTCCCAAAACTCCTCAGAATCACAGAAAACAAAAACGCGCTAAAGAGCACCCCACAAAACCACCCAAAAGTGCCCCAAAACGAAAGATAATGGTCTGAACAACTGGAAGCATCAAAAGTAGGTATTCAACACTGAGAATAATTTTAATTTATATACAAAAGATTAAGAGTATGTACTTGCATATTAAATGACCGCCGATGAAACGCGGCCAATAATAAAACGTATTTCATTTTGACAGCACAAAATAATTTATTGATATTTTAAATAAAATGCTTCCAAACACCAAAGTCAAATAAAAACAGAATTGGTATTCACTTACTTTTGACCCTCAGTGTATAATCAAATTTCATGTCAATTCCTTCCATAATATTTTTTCACCTTTCTAGTTTACAACATCTGACAGTATAGTATGAAAGCATTTTGTCAATCTTCTAGTTCGCTTAGGCTGAATATGTGACAAGTTTTTTAGCTGACGTTTCTGGTCGAGAGCCTGAGTATTATACTCAATTGGCCTTTCGTTACGTCAGATTTGTTCAGAAATCCGAAATGAAAATTGAGGCCGCGTGTCGATTGGGTTAAATAATTATCCTCGCATAATTTTCTGACACATAACATGAGTGTTGAAAAGAGAAGTTCACCAAACTCCAATCTTAAAACAGATATTTCTTTAATTTCACGCTATTAATTAATTGAAATTCAGTATTTTATTTCCAGTACAACATTCTCAAACACAAGCAAAAGAAAACGTCAAAAAATTAGCCTATATGACAATTTATTATCTTACTTCAATCTCGTACTGGAGCAGATAGTGCGTAGGGCAAGTGTCAACACGGAAGCCACTATCTTCAACAGATCCGTCCAGCTGCTGAGCTATGCGGACGATATTGACATCATCGGTCGCTCCCAGCGGGCCGTGATAGAAGCTTTCACGGCGATTGAAGAACAGGCGAAATCCGTTGGCCTTGAAGTAAATGAGGACAAGACTAAGTACATGCTATCAACAAACAAACAAGCATCTGTCCACCGCCTAGGACAAAACGTCACTATTGATAGCAACAACTTTGAGGTAGTTAAGGAGTTCACCTACCTCGGAGAAAATATGAACTCCACGAATGACACCCTAGTGGAGATCCGGCGAAGAATTACCCTAGGAAACCGTTGCTACTTCGGTTTGGCAAAACAACTGGGTTCAAACCTCCTAACTCGAAGGACGAAATGTGTGCTCTACAAGACCCTTATCCTTCCAGTTCTGCTTTATGGCGCCGAGTGCTGGACGATAAGCAAGAAGGGAGAGCTGATACTTGGCTTCTTCGAAAGAAAAATACTTCGGCGGATTTTTGGTCTTGTGTGGGAGGAGGGCGAATGGAGGAGAAGATACAACCGGGAACTCTATGAGCTGTACCAAGATGTGGATGTAGTCCAAAAAGCCAAAACACGTCGACTGCATTGGCTCGGCTACATCGAGCGAATGGACAATAATGCCCCAGCTAAGAGGAACTTCGAATCCCAGCCCCAGGTTCGAGAAGACAAGGAAGACCGAACCTCCGTTTCAAAGACCAAGCCATCGCGGATGCCAAAGCGCTTGGTCTGGATAACTGGAAGCAGCGTGCTCGGGATCGTAGAGAATGGAAGGCTGCAGTGTCTCAGGTAGAGACAGTCAACGACGAGTCAACGAGTTTGGGGAATTTCTGCGTATTAGACTAAAAATCCGAGTCACATATTACATTCTGACTTGTACTTGTACAAAAAAATTGCTTAGGAATACCTACACTTTTTGGAAAACTGCCATGAATTTTGTAGTGTTAGTTGCTGCCATCAGGTTCAAAAAGGCACCATGAAATAACTTATACGGAAATAACTTATATAGCAGTTATTACGGTTTAAACCGTAATAACTTATATATGAATTATTGCGTTTTCAATCCGCAATAACTAATATATAAGTAATTTCGGTTTTAAATCGTAATAACTTATATAATAATTCATATATAAGTTATTAAGAAAATTCGTGGAAAATTACAGTTAGTCTCTATTTTTCACTCCTATGAAGGAAAATGCATTCATTGTTATTTCGGTTTCATGTCGTAATAACTTATATATGAATTATTGCGGATTCAACCCGCAATTACTTATATATAAGTTATTGCGGATTTAAAAACGAAATAACTTATATATAAGCTATTGCGGTTCCATATCGTAATAACTTATATGACCGTTATCATATAAATTACTACGGTTTGAAACCGTAGTAACTGCTATATAAGTTATTTCCGTATAAGTTATTTCGGGGCCCCTTCAAAAATGGCAGGCGATTGTCAGTGTTACAAACAAAATTACCGATTACACTGTTGCTGCAGGGGCCTATACCACGAAACAACAAGTATTGTGCAATTTGAGCATTTTAACATATTGCTCCCGAAAAGTGTTAAATTCTCGTTGCGCTTTCTTTACCATGCCTGCTATTCTTCGATCTCAAATTGTTCGCTTTCAAATGATTCCCCCATCGAGGTATTCATCGAAAAACTCGTCGCCTTATCTTGAGAAAATGTGCCGAACCATTAATGGGCGCGCTAAATTTATAAAGGTATAGAGTACAGTCCGAAAAGTTTATTTTGTAGCTGAAGCACCGTACCGGCTAAATGTATTTGCTAAAATTGAGGAGAGAATTTCGTATGGGAGCTAAAATTTAGCTGGAGCAGCATATTAAGCTTTATTGTAAAATGTTTGTATACACGTATAAGTACTTTTTGGTCTAAGATTTCTTTCAGAGGAGCTATGGGGAACCTGATGCAGTCGGAGGTAATGGATACAACACTTGATTTGAACATTATATTATTTAGTCTTAGTAGATAGGAATGCTTTTGTTTACAAAATTCGTGCTGTCGAATTTTTATAGATAGGTATGTGGGTTCCAAAAATAGTGCCTTTCTTTTTTTCTCTAATTTTCATAAAATTCTTTTGCACTGATATTGTTCAACTTCGTATAGAAAACTAGCTTTACCCGCCCGGCTTTGCCCGTGCACAGAAATTGTATTGCTTATAGATCTTAGATAATAATGTTCTTTCGTAAAATGCAAAAAATGAGAATAAATCGATTTTCTGGAATTTTCTTTCTGCGTAAACCTGAAACACAGCAATCAAGTTATAGTTATAGTTATATAGAGTTATAACATCATCGAGTTTCACCCCATAGAAGATGTTTTTTGTATGGGCGGTGACACGCCCTTTTATCCAATTTTTACCAATCTTACAGCAACACTCCTAAGCCAATACCTAAGCTTATCTGTAAGTTTCAACTCAATCGATTCGGTGGTTTTCGATATATTTTTTGTATATGCGGTGCCACGCCTCTTTGTCCAATTTTTACCAATCTTCATAGCAACACTCCTGGGCCAATACCTAAGATTGTCTGTATGTTTAAACTCAATCGATTCGGCGGTTTTCGAGATATAAGATTTTGAATGTCTTTTTGTATGGGCGGTGCCACGCCCTTTGTCCAATTTTGACCAATCTTCACAGGACCACTCCAGGACCAATATCAAAGATTATCTGTTTCAGCTCAATCGATTTGGTGGTTTTCGAGATATACGATTTTGAATGTTTTTTTTTGTATGGGTGGTGCCACGCCTCTTTGTTTAATTTTGACCAAACTTCACAGAAACCGTATATGGATCAATACCAAAGATGTGTGAAAGTTTGGTTAAAAACGGTAAATGCGTTAAGGCGTGATACGACGACAAACATTTTAGGGCTCAATTTTTATATATATAGATTCTCATCAGTCACCTTGCAATTTACAGCCAATATTTTTTGTTTGAAATATTTATTTTTATTCCACTTTATTTTTAATCAACTTTTAAAAGAGGAGCATGTATTATTTAAAAAAAAAAACACTAATTTCAATACGCAAAGCGCAACCCCACTATTAATCGCGTTCCTTTTTTCAAACATTTAAGCCACTTTACACATCTAATTAAACTATAGACCTTATTGCAGTACTCAAGTTACTATCTGTGAAAATCTGTAACAAATTAATTTAGTCCTTCAAAATCCACGCGTCAACCGCATTTAATGAAATCGCTAGAATCTATGCCCTCCACTTTACATTATAACCGCACTATCAAAAGGCAGATGTACACTGAAAGCATGTATTTGTATACATAAGCACCGTGCGTATATGTAAATTGTGTCCCGTATCCTAATGAAAAAAAAAATCGATTGCAAAATTCGGGTTCACTTCCTTGTTCGTTTGTATACTCAATACTCTGCAATGAGAAAGCGCAGATGTCCTTCAAAGGTGTTTTCCAAAAAAACAGATTCAAAAAGAGTTTAATTTCAAAAATGAGGACGACACACTCAGCACCGCATGCAAAAAGGGGTCGGCCATATATGCATACGCCGTGTTGTATTTAAATTTTAATTTCAAATTTGTAAAGGGGTCCCGTATGCGAAGTATCAAAAGGATAATTTAAATAATAGGCCATCAGCCATCACCTATATCCAGACATCCAGAGCGATGTCGACGCGACTACCTGAGTTGATGTCCCAGAGGCAATATATACCCAACCCATACTGTATTTGTTCACGTATTTTTGGGGATTAGACATACGGTTTCCAGTTCTATTTGCGCGAAATCCTAGTCAGCGGTTAGGGGTAAGAGTGTTAAGGGTTGCATAATGCATACGAGAGTGCATTCTCTATTTTTTTACCCTGCAAGTAAACAATGGATGCATTAAAATTTAATTTTTAATGTATTACTGCGTAACCCTTTTTTTTTGCGAAAATCATTTTGCACTCACATGTGCTTTGAGAATCCTTTTGCTGAACATCTGACAGATTGGAAAAAAAATGAGACACATCTATCTCTGCCTCTCTAGGGATGCATTAGCAACTCTCATATTTTTCGGATGCGATCCGATTTTTTCTATTTCGTTAACTTTCCGAATGCATCCCGGAAATGGAAACAAAATTCACACGATGGCACTTACACCCGTGACACAACAATTTTGGGTAATTAATCCAAAAGTACTACCTGAAGAGGATGCGACATGCAACAGATCCCATATATCCTTGTAGTGTTTAGTTCTAGTGTGTGTGATCCGTTTTCACACGAAGTCATCGGCTGCCACAATAGAGTGGCACAACCTTTGGTCCCTTTTGCTTATACGGATGCTGTGAGTAGGTATATACATCTCAACCCCTAAATATGAAACATATATTTTTTTTTCGGTAAAAAACCGTATTTCTGACACTAAATGGTAAACAAAAAGATATAATACGTATAATTGACAGAGCGGAGAAAAGTCAAGGACCCTTAAAATTATTTTTGGCGAAAAAAATCCCTTTTTTGCGCTCAAATTGTATCGGGTATTTATCTCGTGTTGGTTGCCTTTGTGTCGAAGCGTTTATCTATACAGTTAGAGGGGAGGGAGTTTTGTTATTGGTTTGTTTTGGGTATTGTCTGTCAAATATTAGTCGGATTGAAATTGATTTTTAGACAATAAAACGGTTATTAGATGAAGATATCATGTTATACGTTTATTGGCGTTATACATTTGATGGATTAAATTTTGTGTAATTAGCCAGTATTTATGGGGACTGCGGGGTATGTGATAATGAAGTGCTTAATGGTTATAGGAGATATTAGGCATTGACTGCGGTTTGTAGATCAGTTTGTATCCATAGATCATTTATTTGGGAGTATTGTACAAAGCGCATGCAATGAACAATATATTTTATAACAAAATTGGCACCCAACTAGAAAAGGAAAACAACATTTTAGTTTGGTGTCAAAATTGATTTCTATTACCAAAATATTGTCCGGCTCTCACACTGAGCCAATAAGCAACTACTGGCAATAGGAAACAAGCAATTTTATCGCTAACAATTATTTTACTTCGAATTAAATTAGAGGTCTCACAGCAAAGCAACTCAATATCGGTCAATGGAAAAATGTTGCTTATTACGCAATATTTATTGATGGCTATACACAGCGCACGTTGAAAAGCAACAAATATTGCTTCTTTAGCAATATTTGTCATTAGTGACACACAGCTAGACGTTAGCGAATATGTACTACGTTTTATTAATTTTTAAAAAATATGTTGGGCGATCCAGTTTTTAATACAAAATTTGCAGAAACAGTGCAAAAATTTCCCTAATAGCTAGAAATTTATAATAGAACTAGTAGACCAGGCAAACGTAGTTTTGCCTGCTCGTACATTTTCATTGTCCATCAATTGTTCTGCGGCCGTTTTATTTAACCGATGTGTCCGTACTGATTCTGTACTCCATGTTTAGCTCCCATGGGCAGTGCTGCCAGATGTTTTTCCCCAGAAATCGTAATTACTAGCTTTCATAATCGTGGAAATACGATTTTGTTGGAAATAAAAAAAATAAAAATATATATAGAAAATATACGTTCAACAGTAGCAGATGACTTCGGAAGTGATAAAACTTCAAAAATGAAATTTTTCATTAACGGAAATGGTAAACTTTCATTACCATGCTTTGTTTGTAAAACGTTTTTCCAAAAAAATGTTACATCTATTGAAGATCGAGGTGCAGAAAAAAGATATTCAAAATTGAGGTTTCTTATCTCACGAAATTCGGCATCGGCGTCTTGAATATCTTTATTTAGAATTAAATTTGGAAAACTTTTGAATAATGGATAAAAATAACCTACTTTTTTTTCAATTATGTTTAGTGGACTTAGAAGGGTTAAACTTTGAAGCAATTGATTTTTGAATTCAAATCTTTTTTAAGATTTGATGGACAAGCTCTATATAGAAATCCAAGCAAGCCTGTTTGAATGCTTCAACATTGTTCCTGTTTAGATTTAAAGAATCCAATTGGTCTTGAACTTCTACACGGAGATACAATTTGAAACAATATTCGAAGGCAATTTAAATTCATCATTAAGGTATTTTATGTTTACCACCTTTAAAATATCGGGTTTAAGAAAAAAATCTAAAATTGTAAAAACTAATTGCTTCACTTCATAATACATTTTATGTATTTGTGGCTGATCGTTCACCTTCATATTTTCAGAAGATATTTAGAAAATTGCAAATGAATTTTTGTATTCAATAAATTTGAAAAAAATCTTGGAATTTTATGCTTTTTTAGCTCAAAAATCTTGGAATAAGTTTTAAGCCCTAAAATCGTAAAAATACGATAAATCGTGGAATCTGGCACCGCTGCCCATGGGTGTCGACTGTCGAGAAATAGCATTTAAAATTATTTTTTTTTATGCGGGAGGTATCCGGTCCGGACCCGGAGTGTTGAGTTTTATTATTTGAAATTTTATTCATGAGATTTTTGATTTTAATTTTTTTTTTTATTGTTGAGTGGTTATTATTACAAATTTTGTGGAATCGGGTCGCAGCGCCACCTACCGAGTCCAATTGTAAATCTAAACCATCCTTAGACCCATTAAAACACACACACAAAATTTCATTCAAATCGGTCCAGCCGTTTAGGAGGAGTTCGATTACAAACACGTGCAGACGAATTATATATATGTATAAAGATAGATTAAAATAAAGTTGCGTATTGCTTAGTGACAATTGCTAGTTGCCTCAATGTGAGCCCCCCCTAAAGCAACTTAAAATCAGTGTCGAACGAAAAATGTTGCTGATTGCGGCAATAGTTGAAAAGCGACAAATGTTGTCTAGTATAGTATCAATATAGGGAGTCATGACACGGCGCGGCGATAGACGTTTGCCCATGTTACTATTTTTTATTCATTTTTGAAAAATAAATTTATGTATGTCAAATGATATAGTTTAGAAAGTTCGTAGATTGCTAGAAATTACTGGCAATGCAGTCGCTTGACTGTGAGAATTAGGTTAAATTAAAGTTGCGTATTTCTTATTGACAATAATTGCTAGTTGCTAGTGTTTGTTGCTTGTTCGCAATGTGATAGCCGCCATATACCTTGAAGATTAATATCTGCTCAGGTGGGGATACTCACAAACCCAAGGCCCATACTGGCGGCCAAGTATTGGATCGGATAAGGAGGGAGAGCTGCGATCTTAAAGCTTAAGCTCAGAAGGTTAGCTCTACTTCTAGTGCATCAGTTTCAATCGATGAAGTTGATGAATCCCTCGAACAAGTCGGTAGAAGTTCTAAGAGCTGAGTAGATGAAATCCGTCCCGAAATGCTTAAAACCCTAGGTGAAGGGAGAGTTCTATCTCTGCTGTACCATTACATTGGGTTGGAAATGTAGTGAAAAACCTCGTAATTGAGAAACTAGGGTGGTTGGGACCTTTTCCATGAAAGTGGATAAAAGAGATCGTTCATATTATAAGGACACATATCACTTGCAAGTTTTCCCGAAAGTCTTTGTAGCGGTCGAGTCAAGCTAAACTCAAGGGTACACTCTTAGAATGGATCTAGAGAAGAATTGGTAGTGAAGAAGTCATACGACGGCACAAACTAGACGTATGGTTTTCGGGCTAAACGACGTTAAATCAATATCACCATATTTTTTCGGCTTCTTCAGAGGTGCGTTGTGTCTCCTCTAATATGAACTGGATGCTACAGAGCAGTCGTTGCGAAGAATTATGAGACTTTGGTCCATCCTTCGAGCCTATAATGTGGTATATTAGAAAGCAGTATTTTGAGTGTGTGTCTTTCAGACAGACAAGCTGCTCTGGACTCATCTGTGATAAAATCGCGAAGCTGGTCCTGGAAACGTACATTGCCATCTACGAACTTGCAAATAAAATCCTAGTCATACCACACTGAATTCCAGCGCACAGTGGCCTTGCTGGAAATGAAACAGTTGACTACTGGCCAAAGTCGGCGCGACAATTCCACGTGTTGGACCTGAATCCTTCTGCGGCGTCAGTAAGAGATGCTTCAGGAAGCACATCAAGAACTTAGCTCTAATTGAATCTAATGAAGCCTGGCATAAAACACCTAGGCAGAAATGCACCAAACAATTCTTTCCAAAATTTTCCCTCAGGAAATCCTCTTTTCTTACCAAGCTGAAAAATAACCTAAGAATCCTAACAGAGGATAATTACTGGCCATGGCCTTATGAAAAAACATCTTCACCGAATTGGAGGCTCACAGGACCCCACATGTAGACTATGTCTGGAGAGCGACGAAACCTCTCTTCACATTTTCTCGGAATGTCCGGCTCTCTTTCGCCTTAGGCGAAGAAATCGTTACCTCAGCAAATCTTGCTGAATTACACACAGAGAAGATATTTGTCTTTCCTGACTGCCTCCGGAGTAAAAAGATGGCTCTAGGACCTTACCAGGGAAGGCACAATAGGCCCCTATAAAGAGACCGCAGTGCCATGGCCGGTGAAGGCTCTCTCTAATCTAATCTAAGTGTGCGTCTAAACTGCTTTAAACTCCTTTTTTCTGTAGGTGCAGTGATGTGGACTTTTTCTCAATAGGTCTTAAAAAATTTAGCGATCGCTTGCGATTCCCAGACTCGCTACCGGTAGACTTTATTTTATTCCAAGAAATGGTTTCCTGGTATAACGTTGATTTGAGGACGTAACCTTCAACTAAATTATCTCTGCGCAAAGACAATCTGTGGAGTCTTCTTATTGTGTTTCAACAAAACTGGGTAGATTGCTTTGCCCTTCTAACTGCAACAGTCATGTCCTTTTGACAGCTAATACTATAAATCCAAAAATCTGATCGCCTTGGGAAGATTTGCGCGCATTTGCAACGACTTACCCTTTTCGCCCAGGTAGACTATATAAAAGCAGTTTCTTTTCAAAACTAAAATAGATTGACACAATGAAGATTACCTGACCTCAATATTTTCTTCGCTGCCTGATGAGAAGAACTTATGGGGTGACTGTTCAAATTTAAAGGCAAGAGTAATTTTCGCAAAGGGGTTATTTCTTCCCATGGGACAGACAATGGGTTACTCATTTCTCCAATTCGGATGATGATCATAGTTTTGTGTAACGGTTTAATGCCGAAGATGTCAATGGTATAATTAATTGTTGTTAAGGAATGGTTGTCAAATGTTGTGAGGAATTTTAGCGAATTGTTTATGGTGCAGTCACGTAGGGGATTAAGTTTGCAAAATTTTTAATTGTATCTCTATATAGGTAAAGAGGAAGTAGTCAATTTTATTAAAGAGGTTATATCTAAGGGTCGATAAGCATCCTTTCTGGTATCGCTTGTTGAAAAACTTTTCAAAAAGTAACAGCATTGACAAGACTACCAATTCTTACCCCATAAATCGGACTACCCGCACTTTATAAATAGATACAAGTCGATGACAATTTAAATATAATATACATCTACCTTCATTCTCATATTTTAAAGTCGACTGAACACGACGCACGGTTTGAAAATACCATGCAAATAATAATATTCTCGTCATCATTTGAATCACTCATCCGCGTGTACACTGTCGCAGCATATAGGTAGAAATACTAACGAAATATTTATTCCCCCTTGCAAATATTGAAGTGTAGTATATCGTTCAAAATAGTAGCAAAACTAATGATGGGATACATTTACTATGCGAGGATATATACAGATACAAACTTATCTCAAAATTGGGACGAGACGATGTTTGGCAAAAAAAAAAAAAAAACACAAACCCGATGTTCATAGGTCCATCCTTTTTCGTAAACTCACTCAAGTACCCGAAGCTACGAATATCCTTCGAATATCCTTTTCTAATAATTTCGATTTGCCCCAGGATTGCAAAAGGAGAAGGCAACGACAAAAAAAAAAAATATTTTATATCCACTCCACTGGACCATGAAATCCATTTTGATTTCATTTCCTTACAGGTTGTTTCTTTTTATGCTCAAAGAGCTCCTTGTTAGGTATTTTACATATACGAAATGCGGGACCAAGTATAATGCTATGGACACAAAAATAAGCAGAAGAATATAATTTTATAACATACGGAGAGTGTACCTGTGATACCGAGACTCAGGACTACTATACAGCAAACCAATAACCAAGGCCAATGTTACCAAGGAAATTCGCCTGTGGTAACGCAGGTTGCCGCCGCCCGTGGGGAGTTAAAGAAGGACCTTTGAAAATATATGCATATACCTACAATATGAATATATTTATGTATGGATGCGGGTGGATAAATGCGACAGACAAGAAACATACCCGTCCAGTTCTTACATATCTTATACTGCTGTGACATGAGTTTCCCTTTTATTTTACAAAAAGAAAAAAAAAACGGCAAATATAATTTTGGTATTGAATATTGCTACCGTTACATTAGACTTCACTATAGTATTTTGAAATTTAGCAAATTTCTTTTAGTCTGTCGTCATAGTGATGTGTAGTACTTTTTATATTCAATCTTCCAGGAATACCTATATTGGGTTGGGTGTCATTATTAGTGTGAGTGTCAGGGAACACATTTTTGTTGAAAGTCCTGTTTTGGGGATGATTCATTTGTCCGAAAAGTCATAGAGGATGGTGCTTTTATCACAGCTCAAACAGGAAGGTGGGATGGTCCAAAATGCTGCGACAGGAAGCAATAGATTTGTGTTTTTTTAAATGGTCGAAACTTGACTGGAGTGGGTCACTTCAAAAGATAGTTAGATACATCAAATTTCACTGCAACATCAACCTACGCACTCTCCTTCTTCTTTTCCTGTTTTCCCATGCTTATTTTTTAACCAACAACCGAAGCCGAACTTGTCTTGTTGTAATGAAGAAAATGTGTGAATTAGTTTTCATAAGGAACGTTTTCAATCTGATAAACGCAGTAGTTGATTTGAAGAATTTGATTTTTTCAATTAAAAATTCCATGATTTAAGACACCTGCTAAATTAAAGGAATTTATACTTACAGTGAAATGAGATTAGTATTATCTAAAACCTCCCAAATTTGAACCTGAAAGATATTAACAAAAATACAATCATTATTTTTAGGGCCAATATAAAAGGTGAAATCATTTCGCCACTTTTTGTTAAAAAGCTATTATGATCGTTAAGCTGCAACGTTTTGCCACCTTCAAACTGAACGCCAGTTGAGAGTTCTCTTAAATTTGTGCAGAGATTTTTTCCCAGTATAATTGTTTCGCGCACAAATTGTTCAAAATATGCATAAGTACTTACGCTACGTACAGTGGTGGAAAACTAATTAGAAACAAATAATTTTTTCTGAGGATTTAATTACCGCTGGTTTATTTATCAACAATTTCGGTACGACCTTAGTAAACATAAATAATAGCGTATTAATAGTAATAAAAATGGGAATCAAATAAAGAAATAAAGAAGAAATAGAAACAAATTAAAAAAAAGAGCAGAAGGTATGTTTTTGTGTGGAATTATAATTAGAAACAAAAAATGTAATTATAATTTAAATTCAAAAATAAATATAAAAAATTAAGTTTTTGATTCCAACTCTTAAAAATTATAAAATTTGATTAATATTTTGTTGTGGGATATCCACTATTTGCAATGACAGCAGCACACCGGTTTGGTAAAATGGCTACCAACATTTGACATCTCTTAACGGGGATATTTCTCCAAGCTTGTTCAATGTTTCTGAACAATTCGCGGACGTTTTTCAATGTTTTCGTTCCCAAACTTCTTTCCAGATCAGCCCACAAATTCTCAGTTGGATTGAGGTCGGGACTTTGCGCTGGCCATCTCAAAACATCTATTTTTTCTTCCGGAAACCAACTCTTCACAAACCGTGAAGTGAGCTTAGGATCATTGTCTTGTTGGAAAATTTGAGACACTTGCAAATGGTCAAAAGCATATGGCTCCATAACATTTGCTAGTATATCCTTATACACATGCTGATCCATTCGTCCAGCAACACGCACAATAGGACCAACACCGCGCCAGGAAAAGGCTCTCCAAACCATCACATTTTCACCACCATGCTTGAACATTTTTATGGTGTACTTGGGGTTGAGTTCCTGATTTTTTGGCCGCCTTACATATTTTTTTCCGTTGGATCCAAACATATTCAATTTTGATTCACCACTCCAAAGTACTTTTTTTCAGAAAGAGAAGGGTTTAAGTGCATATTCCTTCGAAAATTCCAACCGACATTTTACATTTTGTTTTGAAACGTGTGGCTTTTTACGTGTGATGCACCCCCGCAGACCTGCTTCTAATAGTCGGTTCCTGACGGTTTTGCATGTGATTTCCTGACTTAGTAGTCCCGATACATTTGACAGAATTTCTTTACTGGTAAAAGGATGCGTCTTACTCAAACGGAAAATGAGTCTGTCTTCTTTAGCGGTTGTTTTTCTTGCCCTTTTTTTTTCTTTTGGGGTTTTCTATACTACCCGTATTATTTAAAACTTTTATTGCGCCATAGACCATCTTTTTGGAGCATTCCAGGTCCTGGCGATGGATTCCATAGATGCTCCTGCCGTACAATATTTTCGGATGATCACTTTTCTTAGTTCCGGTGTGCAGGTCTTGTTTTTCCCATTTTACTAAAGTAAATAATATTACTAAGACGTATTAACAGGAAAAATATGCAGAGTCAAACTTTTACCGTAATAAAAACAAAGTATTCAAAATTTGTGTGCGATGTTTCTAATTAAATTTCCACAGAATTTCTTATATCGATATTAAACCTTAGTAAACTTTGTCCACCAAATAATTCGCGAGAAATTTTAACCGATCTATGTACAAAAAATGCGCAAGGCTGCTGCAAAACAACGGCACTTAACCAGCCCCTATATATTGTATGAAACTTGTGTAATCAAAGACACAATGACAACTCCATGTCTATTTTTTCATTGTTTCTAATTAGGCTTCCACCACTGTATATCTGTTACGAAGTAAAAGGTGCGAGTGGGTGAAACGTTTTAAAATTTTCCAATAGATGGCGCTGTACACACAAATCTTAAAATTGCATTATGTCTTGACATTTATGGCAGCTTTAGTCTTGGAATTTGGTAAATCGACGTTTATTGTCTTAAGAAAGCATTTAATAAACTAAGGGGCGTGGCATTTACAACAAACAAAACTGCAAATTTTATGTCTCGACACTCGTCGGAAGGAATCCTTAGCGCTTGTTTGTTGAAATGTTTCCACATAGACATAGTCCTATGAGCCTTTGAGCTCCAGCTCAGTCGTTGCAGGTAGTTCTGAATGAAAATATGTTATGACCTACAGTTGATTGCGGGATTGAAGGAAAATCTTTGTATTTTGAATTTAATATAAATAAGAGAGAGTGCATCATCGTAATTAATTTAAGAACTTATTTCAGATCATTCAGACAAAAATGTAAGCACAAATCTAAGTTAGTTTGCCTTTTGAATTCTCTAATGAATATGTGGTCAAATTTTAGCCGCTGAATAAAGTGAGAAAATTGAAGAATAAAAAATCTGTACAGTAGGTACTTTCAGAATTCAAGGATTTATCTACAAATTTCAATTTGCGAAGTAGGTACCTACAGTTCCTGTTGATAAAATAACGAAACACTTAGATTAAACTGTAATGAGAAATATGGGGATGGAAATGTGTTTGAGCGCATAGAACTCGGAGATCATAATCGGTCCGGAAAAGGCACGGCGGAATAAAGAGAGCTCCAAAAAGGCACCTGAATGGGGACCCGGCCTAAACGGCAGGTACAGCGAGGGGACAAGGAACTTTCTGCAGCAGGTTATTTAGGAATCACAGAAACCAAGTGGGCAGTATATTATGGACTGGAGGAAGACAATCGAGAACACCCTAGATCTAGCGATAATCTCCCACATCCGAGCAAGGGCTGTTGAAAATGCCAAGCTTACGGCAATACGTATAGGTATATTTAAAACGTGGGAATTACGTCCCTTACCGTTTCCGCAACAAAGCACCCGCATATTAAATTAGGCTGATGTGTTACAGGTATACGTTTACCTAATTTAATATGTGAGTGCTATTTAGTGTAAAAGAAACGATAGCGGACGTAATACCCACTTCTGAAATGTTGCTAAAGGTTATTTAGATAAAACTTGCATACACTCACATTTCTGTGTACGAAAGGGTTATGTAGCACATCATCCGAAAAAAATAACCAATACTTCATATATTCGCAAAACATAGCTACTAAGCTCTTCAGCATTATCTGGCCACACAGAAATTGTTCGCATCTCCTGGAAGATTTATGACCAACCCATTTCTACATTTTTCATATAGAGTTCGGCGACATGCCCAACAAAGATGCTTCGTGATTCACTGTATTATTGAACAAGCAAAAAAAAAAAAAATATATAAAAAAAAATGTATAAAATGTCAAAAAAGGATAAATTCGCCAAAATAAGGAAAATAAATAGGAAACTGGAATGAGTACTACCATACATGTGGCCACGATGGATTCTAATTTAAGGAAAAAGCCAATAAAACCTAATGACATGAGAGAATGGAATTTCCTCATATAACGTACGCACATCGGTGCAGGCCGATTTTACGGTTCGAAAGACACAATACCTACTGCAAAAAATAAAAGAAGACTTGCTGTACACCAGAAATACAACTATAGCCATAGCCACAATGTCGTTGAGCAGCAGCAGTAACAGCACATCCTCTACGCTCCACTCGTATGTCCGTTACCGTTTCCTATCCTTGATTCAGCGCAGAGGGTGTGTGCAACTTGGCCCCTGTGCGATAGTACAACATACTTACTTTGCAGTTTTGCGCCCACCCTCCATTTTGTTCGTGCGCGTATTTGTGAAGGTAATGCTTATTTGGTCCTTCATGTTTGTTGTGTACAACAGCAGTAACATGTAGAATGAAAAAAAAAAATAAAAATGGCGAACACCGTAAAAAAGGGAAAATATCCTTCCACTAGCCAGTCAGTGGAAACTGTTGATTGATGCCTCGGCCGCCTGTTAAGTATTGATAAGAATATTTTTGGATTTTCGTTTTGCTTTCTTATTTATTTTGTGAATATGAAAATTTTTGTTTTTTAAGAGTGCGATAGGAGCAAGGACACAGCACAGTAAGTATGAGAAGGTCATTTTGGAATGTGGATTTATGATAACAAATGTTATTTTTTAGGTAGACACATATCCTTGACTTATACTCAAATGGAGTGAATAATTTTGGAATTGAAAGGATTTGTTTTACACTTGCCACAAGCAGATAAATTATCATGTATTCTGGGAGCTGTATCAATTGCTATAGAACATGGGTCGGCAAACTTTTTCAGGTGACGGACTACTACCAACCTTTTACAAAAACTCGCAGTCCACTTGGCAATATTGGTCACAATAGCTTATTCAAATTCTTTTTTTATTTTTTATTTTATAGAAATAAAATTGTAGTTGGTTTTTTCTTCAGAATTCCAAAAATATTTAAAGGGTCTTCTTTGAAACCTTTTACCACGAACACTTTTATTGCATCTATCAATAACATGCGAAAAATGAAAAATTTAACATCACAGAGCTTTTTGCTGATTACAGTGATAAGAAACCATTCCCAATCATCATCCTTTTTCATACCTAATCCTACGAACCCATTATTTTTGCCCGTCATTCACAATCTATTGTGATTGATTTAAGTTTATAGAATGCATTGTTTTTTTTAAGGAATGTATTTCTTAATAGCAGCATTAATGTCATCACCAGTGTTGCCAGACATTTTCTAAGAGAATATGCCAAATTAAGAAAAAAATATGCTAAATTGCATGGAGGAACTAAGCAAAATATGCTAACGTTTAAAAACAACTTTTTTATTACAAAAAAAAGGAATACATATAAACACAACATGATGTCTGATGTATAATAAGGAACAAAAAGGGAATTCAGTATTTTGTAATGAAATTTACATTTACAGTAGAAGTTCGAAAAAGTTGACCCTCAGAAAAGTTTACTATGCAGAAAAGTTGACCAAATCTTAGCTACCATACGTTACCTTAAAAAGTTGACTTTTGGTCAAGTTGACTTTTGGTCAACTTTTTAGAGCGTGACTCTTTTTTACTTGCATTCGGTTTTTTTATTATATCAAATTTAAATAAACGATGTAAAATACATAACACAGCAGCTACGCATTTCGAAGAAATGTATATATATCCATGGCAGCTGCGTGCCAGTTACAGTTTTTTTAGATTATATATAGCACTTACGTCCATTCTTTCTAAGGTCATGGAAACGCTGATAAATTGTCAGCTTATGAAATATCTTGAATCTCGGAAACTCCTCAATGACCGGCAGTACGGTTTTCGTGGCAACAGGTCCACTGGTGATTTGATGACTTATCTCACCGAGAAGTGGAACCAATCTCTCCATCACTTCGGTGAATCGAAGATTGTTGCACTTGATATTTCAAAAGCATTTGACAGAGTTTGGCATCAAGCTCTTTTGTCGAAAATGCGTGCTTATGGGATCGATGCGTCTCTTATTCAATGGATTAGAAACTACCTTTCTGGACGTTCAATTCAAGTTGTTTTGGATAGTGTGTCCCCCAAGGCTCCGTTTTGTCTCCGACTCTCTTTCTCATTTTTATAAATGATCTCTTGTCTGCAACATCTAATCCAATCCATTCCTTCGCTGATGACAGCACTCTTAGCTTCTCATATTCTTTCCAGGACTCACGTCCCTGCTCTTCGGCCGTAGAATTGGAACGGCAACGTATGTTAAGCTCATTAAATTCCGACATTGACAGCATTTTAAAATGGGGTTCAGCCAATAGAGTGGAATTTAATGCTTCGAAAACACAATGCTGTCTGCTGTCTCTAAAGCGAAACCAGAACCTACAGCCATTATCCATGAATGGCACTTGCATCACCGAAACCGAAAGACTTTCCATTCTCGGTATGTGCGTTCATGACAACCTTCGTTGGAATGACCACATACACGAAGTCGCCAAGAATGCTGCGAAATGTCTAGGTTCTCTCAAACGGTGCAAGAAATAGTTTACCCCTTCTGATCTGGCTACAATATATAAAGCGTTCATTCGCCCCAAACTAGAGTACAATTCCCATATCTGGTCTGGTGCGCCGAAAACCATATTGCACCTACTGGATAGGATCAAAAACCGTGCGTTGAAACTAATCGGAGATACAAATATCGCGAATTCTATTCATTCGCTTGAACATCGAAGAAACGTTACGTGTCTCACACTGTTTTATCGCTTTTTTAACAAACAGTGCTCAAATGAAATTGCCAGCTGCATTCCGCCCCTTCAGCAATTCAACCGCAATACTCGCCTTGCTAGGAATGCCTATCAGTTTACCATTCAGCCTATCTTCGGGCGTAATATGAAATATAGAGATTCTTTCATAAGCCGTACAACACGAATGTGGAATGCCTTGCCCGGCTCTGTCTTTCCTCCTTAAGCCTTACATGGACAGTATCTACCCGGGTAGATAAACAAAATCTCACGCATTCTGTATGAGTTTTTTGCATTAGGTTATAGTTTTTCTTTCAATATTAGCCTTTTGCATTCATTCACTTTATTTTTTTACGTTTGATTGTGCCTACTTTCCAGATAACAGCTTTGCTTTCAAGCAGAGCGCTCCCTTTTATCGAGCAACGATATCGGTGAGGCGCGCTTCAAAGCAATTTCGCAATAAATCGTATTTTATTATTTTATTTGGTACGCATATTTTGTATGTCTCATACAATATACTTTAGTTTACTTTTAAGCTCTACTTGGTGCAAACATGTATTTTTGTATCGACATTTCGCATGTAAATTCAACGAATATCTACCTGGGTAGATACTGTCCATGTAAGACAAAAAAAAGACAAAACTTAAAAAATAGTAAGAAAGGACTTTCTCACACAATTTTTTTCATAATTATCTTCAACAAAACAATAATTTAGTCACTGATTCGAAACTGCATTAAAATCTAATAAAAACCCGAAGAGATATTTAGAGTTGAAAATTCAAATATCTACCCGGGTAGATACTGTCCATGTGAGGGTTAATACAATTTACAGACATTTAAAACCAATGTGCATCGGAATCTCCTATCTTCTCTATCCCAATTTCTTTAATACCCGCGCTGTGTAAATCACATTGCACTATAAGAGTAGTCATATCCTCTTTAGCGCGTGTTAATTATAAAAAAAAAAAAAAATTACTGACTTTTTCTTACGTGTATTGTCCTTTCGCACATTTAATTTTATTTGTTGTCCGGTAATTAACTAAATTTTGGCAAAAAAATGGCACAATAGAACAATATACCTACTAATTTTCTACAGATCTTGAAGTGTCCAGAAACGTTGACTTTTCGGAAAAGTTGACAAGCTCTGGGACATTTCGATCAACTTTTCCGAGCTTCCACTGTAGTTATTCAAAAGCACGTCAATTAGGTAGATACAGAACTAAAACTAAAGTCCGTATATGACTCTACATTTTTCTCTCAATTTTTCTTCATTTTTATCACATTAAATCATCTTAAAAAATCAGCTGCTTGTAAAAGAGACAAAAAGTGTAGATATGTATTATGAAAGGGGTAGCAATTGTTTGCAAAGGAACACAAATTTTCAAACGAATTTATTTTCAAAAAGTTAGACTTCAAAGTAATGGGAGGAGAAATGCCAAATAATGTTAAAATGTCAAAGAAAAAAAAACTCCCAGGTGAAAAATATAATTTGAATACATTTTCAATGCATTTTTTTATATAAAGGGTCCGCCATCTAACGTTTTTTTTTTCAACTAGTGCTTATTTCGCGAATGGTAACACTTAGCTCATGTCTGATTTGACAGATAATTAGTTTTATCCCTCCGCTGGTTGTGTATACTTTTGAACAACGCTGGGAAATATTGCGACATTACTTTGAAAATCATGGTAATGTTGCAGAATGTGTGCGAAAATTGCGTACGGATTTTGGAAGAAGAGAAGCACCGTCAGCTCCGTATATTCGTTATCTTGTGAAAAAAGTGAAAGAAACTGGCATCCTCATCGATAAACCAAAGCGTGAAAAGACAAAAACAGTGCGTATACCTAAAACGAGTCACTGTTTGGTGCGGATTTTGGTCCAGAGGCATAATTGGGCCATTTTTCTTCGAAAATGAGCAAGGAGTGGCCGTTACAGTCAATGGCGATCGTTATCGGGCCATGTTGAACGAATTTTTGTTCACAAAATTTGAAGAGGAGGATATTGGCAACATTTGGTTTCAACAGGACGGCGCTACGTGCCACACAGCCGAAGCTACACTCGATGTTTTGCGCCCTGTTTTTGAAGATCGCATTATCAGCCGCAGGGCTGATGTCGTTTGGCCACCGCGGAGCTGCGATTTGACACCGTTGGACTATTATTTGTGGGGTGCCGTAAAAGATAAGTGTTACGCCGACATGCCAGAGACAATTGACGCTTTAAAGGACAATATTCGTGAAGCCATTGGTGAAATACAGCTGCACACAATCGATAATGTGCTTAAAAATTGGACCGATCGTGTAGGCTACTGCATGGCCAGCCGAGGCAGCCATTTGAATGAAATTATTTTCCATTATTAACCGGAAGGATTGTACTTTCAAATAAAAAAATAAATTTGAGAAAATATTCAGTAGTTTTTTTTTATAGCATTTTCAAAAAAAAAAGTTATTTGGCGGACCCTTTATTAAAAATGGTGTTAAAAAGTGAGATGCGTATGGGGTTGCTGCCGCCCTGCAACCCCCCTGCTTGGGTTTACTGTCTGGGATGGGTGCAAAAAAAAAAATCTCGAATTTACTTTTTATTTTCGAGTTTTTTTCGAGGTATAGTCTTTCGAGATTTTTGCTTTCGAGATTAAAAAAAAAACTTTTCGAGATTTTTGTCATTCGAGATTACGTCATGATCCCCCAGATTTATTCTGATATTTTTTAACGAAATTGACGTAAACTGTCAAACCATTCCCATAAAATCTCTCTGCCTGTCCAACTATTTACTTCCTCTATAAATTAGATATTAATTTTTTTATAACTTTAAATTCTCAAATTCAAATTATTCTATGGACGCATTCCGCGTCATATATTCATATATCCTCTTGAAAGCTCTTTTTGCAATTTTTTGAAACAAAAATTGTTATTTAACACTGACGTCTAGTTGGGCAACACCAGCTTCAATGCAACGAGTCAATTTGTCACTTTTTGATTCAACTTCAACTGGTCGTTTATTTTTAATTTTTGTAAGCGTTTAAAAACGTTTTCAGAGAGATTTTAGTTTATATTCAACAGCATTGACAATAGTTCCATTTAATTATCCGCTTCAAGGGCACACAATTGAGCACATAACACACAAATCACGCACACACTTTAGAAATATAGATAATTTTAAAAAGTAAAAAATTTGCTCAATTTCGTCACAAAAATCTAAAATCTTTTACATAAATCGAAATCCACACTGAGTCACCAGGTTGCGATTTTTGCCATCATTCCGACGGGTACATGGATTGAAAATAAATCCCAAAATCCACACTCCACCACAGTTTTAGGAATAATCGAACACCAAGTGCTTTGTTTATTAATACAGGCTAACTTCGAACACACAATAATCCGCCCCCTCCTTTTAAAAGTTTCAAGTTACAGAGAGTCGAGGACTTTATGATGATGGCACAGTTCGCCGCCTGAATACTGAATCCCTACTAAGCCTAAACCAAACCAGTATTTCTGTGGTTTCCTCTGCTCTTTCTATTCTATACCTGCATGAATCGCAAACGCGTAACCCCCAAAGGACGGCAACCGGCAACAACAAATTCATTATACGTCACTTCCTTTTGTATGAATGGAGGTTCGGGAAAAAGAATTTTTGCTTTGGCAACTTGCATCCCTTCTTGAGAAATAAGTTCTCTGAATGACATGCGACAGCCAAGATATCAAGGGTCTGTGCTGTCACTTCGACATGGATGGGACAACAGTCGAGCACTCTGTTCCTTATGCTCCTTGAAAGGGGGACATCTAATAAATATAAAAAAAAAACAAATGGTCTAGGGGTTAATTTACCTGAGCAGATCCCTTTTTTCTCGAATTAAACCATCCAAGTGCATTGTTTCGTAGAGTTCGTGCTGCATTTGGAAATATGCTTGGGCAAAAAAAAAAGATAAAGGATTCGTTCAAAGGGTTAGGTCCATGCAATACAATGGAAGAGTTTTGCATCATGTCATGCCAGCGAAAATAAATTAAGAGAATCTACAATTTACAAGATTCTCGCACATTCACGATGAGTGAGTTATGATGATGATCGTGCACATTATTGGAAAAAAAAGGTCAGAACATTAACCCCTCGGAGGGATGCTTCCGCAAGCATTGTCTGTGCTGCGCGAATCCTTTCGTTCTTCTCACATGTGTTGCATTACGTGCTTTATTTTGTTTTCATTCATTGCCTGGCTGTTTTTGTTTGACTATTGAGTGTGCTGTGCGTTCCGATGCTCAGGTAGAAAAGGGGTAAAGGTAATAGAAACTGCGTACGGGGATGCCGGGGCCCGTATGACACGAATTTCGTTATCGCGATCGAGTTCTCACGTTCTCTTTTCGAATGGCTTGGTCGTGGAGAGCTCGATCGAAGTTAGTGATTAGGTTCATTGTTCGATCCACTTAATTTGCCAGTGGGCCATTTGGCTGCTCACGGTGAAGATCAATTTGTCTGCGATAAGGCTGAGTCAAGTGCGATTTGATTAGATCGGACTTAAATAAGAGGTTGGGCCCTTTCGAGGATTCAATTACTGTAGCCCAGATTTGAGTACGGAGATTTGGATCCACTGCTCTGATACATTTGGAAACAGCATAAACAAGTGTGATCTGAATGCCAGAATTTAATTGTTCAACAGAAGTGTTTGCTAACAAAGTGTGTTTGTCCTAAAAAATCTTTTGAGTTTCCGAAATGAAAGTGTTTAGATCGGCCATACTGACTGAGTTTCTAAAATCAATTAGACTTTTGAAGTGATGTTTTTTTTTACAGTGCCAATGTAGCTGCTTTCAAACTTGTAAACTTCTACTAAAATCCTAACAAATTATTATCAATGCTTAAATAAGATGCCTGCCGTAGACGTAGTGTTGGCAATGACGGAATTGGCTTTTGCGAGGGGCTGGGCCAGAAAAAATGTGTCAAAAATGACTAAGAAACGTCTAAAAACGCCTCAAAAACGCTCAAAGAACACTTTAAATAACGCTTTTAAAAAGTGTTTAGATCGGCCATACTGACTGAGTTTCTAAAATCAATTAGACTTTTGAAGTGATGTTTTTTTTTACAGTGCCAATGTAGCTGCTTTCAAACTTGTAAACTTCTACTAAAATCCTAACAAATTATTATCAATGCTTAAATAAGATGCCTGCCGTAGACGTAGTGTTGGCAATGACGGAATTGGCTTTTGCGAGGGGCTGGGTCTTCTTAAAACAACAAATTTTGATCTGAAAGAGTCGGTCGGTGCACTTGCCAACAGTAAGTAATTAAGTGCTTAAGTACAGTTCGTCAGGAGGTCGCACTAACACGGTATCCGATAGAGAGTGACAGTGGGTTATTTGGAAATCTCGTTTATAGACAATCGACATTTTTTGATCTTCAATATTTTGCACAGCACACTGTGATGAGTTGTGGAGATTTAATTCCAAAGATGGTCAGCAAATTGGTAAAAGGCGACTGCCAAAAAAAGCCTCAAAAACGCTTAAAAAAACGCATCAAAAAACGCGCCAAGAAACGCCTAAAGAAAATCCGTACAAAAAACTCCCTAAAAATGTTTACAAACACGCCCCAAAAAATACTTCGAAAAATGTCGAAAATAGCGCTTCAAAAAACGTGTAAAAAAGTGCCGCAAAGAACACGTGAAAAAAAGCTTTAAAAAACGCACCAAAAAATCCTCAAAAAACGCGACAAGAAAGACGCCAAAAAAGCCTAAAAAACGGCAAAAATCCGCAAACAAAAACTCCCCAAGAAACGCTTCAAAAAATGCCCCAAAAATCTTAAAAATTGCTTCAAAATCGATACAAAAATAGCTCAAAAATGTCTCTAAAAACGCCAGAAAAAATGTGTCAAAAATGACTAAGAAACGTCTAAAAACGCTCAAAGAACACTTTAAATAACGCTTTTAAAAATGGCCAAAACGTCTCAAAAAACGACACAGAAAATGCGTAAAAAAAAACGGCTAAAAACGCCGCAAAGAAACGCGTCAAGAGAAACGCCAAAAAAGTCTCAAGGAAAGCTTAAAAAAACGAAAAAAAAAATCCCAAAAAAACTCTTCAAAAAATAACCCAAAAAATTTATAAAACTCGCTTTCAATAATCGTTACAAAAATAGCCTAAAAAAACGAAAAAAACTCCACAAGAAACGCTTCAAAAAATGCCCCAAAGAATCTTTAAAAATCGTTACAAAAATAGCTCAAAAACGTCTCTAAAAACGCCTCAAATAACGCTTTTCAAAGAAACGCCACAAAAAAGGCCCAAAAACGTCTGAAAAGACACTCCAAAAAAAGCCACAGAAAATGCGTCAAAAAACGACTAAAAACGCCGCGCCACAGACACAAACAATTCAAGTTTATTCAAGTATTTGGGATATGAGTTAAAACGTACACAACACATCGGTCCATGTCTAATATTCTAATTCAGAACACTTAAAGTTCCTAGTTAACATAATTTTAAATATCGGAACGTACCTTTTGTTCAAATGGAAGATGTCCACCGAGATATGAAACAATTGAGTTAGTCCCGTCGAGATGAGCCAAATGAACTCAATCCATCATCGTCTTGAAATTGGCAAGCGGAAGTCCAAATATAGGTATAGAAGTAGGTAGCTATGTGCAGTGATTTAACAATTAACAGTAATTCTCTGATGGTGTAGATCGCTATAAGGTCCGGTATACCTCATTTAACAAACTGCATGTGGGTTGGTACTTTCGCACGACCCACCGCAACGAGTTATGAAGAAAACACAATTTCTTCTTCAATTGCATTCACAATTCATGAATTTCCTTGCAAATCGGAAAGTCCACCCACACAAAATATCCGCTCATAGGTATCTACTACGGTCGGTAGTTCAAAAAATCTGGTCAATGCGATATAAATAAAAATTTCAAATCGTCTTCTATTTGATATAGGAAAAACTTTTGACTTGATATTAAAAAGCAGCTGATGTGTCTAGCTCTAGAGTTAAGTATCTACAGTATAAGTTTTATTTTGGAAAGAACAAAAATATAGAATCCGAATCACGCCCGCAACTGATTATGCTGCACGCACCTATACCTACGTGGCGTCACCATCAAATCCCAGTTCCTAACACACATACAAAAAGTCGGTTTCTTCTTTTCGCCCTTCAATTTATTACGTCATCACTTGCTTAAACACCGTAAACAATAAGAATACCGCCTGAAACTACTTTCCCTTCACATCCATTCGAAAGGACATTTGCTAATTGCCAATCTCATATTGACAAAGCACCAACATTTCTTTGGACAACAACACAAATTCCATCAATTCCATTCCAAAGGACCTCATCGTTGTTATCCTAATTTGGTATTCTGTTCGCCCTCTCCGCCCATTTGAGCATGCTACCCCTTTATAAGAATTTCATATGCTTTTATATTTTTCTAAATGCCTATACTCAGTCCGGTATTCTGCTAATGGAAATATGTTTCCAACAAACCTACAACTTAACAAAATAACAGACAAACAAACTCTGCCCTGGCGACATCACTTCCCATTTGCATATAAGATTTCCCTTGTAATACAACAGACCAGACCAAAGTAGCAAACAAAAAATAAACGAAAAGTCCTTACAGGACCTTAACTGAGCGTCTTCAAGTCTACTAAATATTTGCACATATCCGGTGTGTATCGGGGCATACCAAGAATACACACACACGCGGGGGTTTGGC
Organism: Cheilosia scutellata; assembly: GCA_955612985.1. NCBI lineage: Eukaryota > Metazoa > Arthropoda > Insecta > Diptera > Syrphidae > Cheilosia > Cheilosia scutellata. The sequence continues at coordinate 48,479,542 of OY015313.1, read as the reverse complement.
TGTTGTGTATATCTGTATGGCCGGAGAAAAGGATTCCTCTTTTTACGTTCCGAATGGACGTTCGCATATCCTTTGTATACGTATAGTACACCCCCAACTCGCCCACAAAAACCATAACCACGTACACATATACTCGTACATTCATTTAACCATTCATTCGTTTTGTTGTGCGCTTTCCATTCTTTTCGCTTTGTCCTTCTGCTTTTTATTGAAAGTTTCAGCTATTCATTGGGAAGTATCCCCACATTAATAATAAACCATTTCGTCCTGTTCGCCATCACACCCCCTCCTTCATATATGGTAGTCCGATACAGTCAGATAGATCCTTCCTCCTGAAGGGCAGAAGGCAATTCCATTTATAGTTGCAGCACTGGCTGTTATGCTTTTTATTTATGTGTCGTCGGTTGATGTGTTGTGTTGTGTTTTGATTTTACATTAATTTTTCCAAATGTATGTTTGCGAAGTGCCAGAACCTAGGGATTGGGCGGTGTTCTTTTTTGTGGGACACAATATTTCTGTTTTTGGTATGTTAAGGACTCGGATACATGTGTCAGTGACACAGATTAATGTTTTTTAATAGAAGGCATGTTTTGGGTTCAATGGTTTCAGTTATGAATGAGAGGAAATATTGTAAACAATAAATAACTCCGATGACAACCACTTGGTCCTTAGAAATTACTTTTTCGGATTATTAACTTTTTCCTATATTGTATTACCTTTCAGAATGAGACTGACTGAACTCTCCAATCAATCATTGATACATAGTTTCAAAAATTGCAAAAGCAGCCATGTATACTAGTTCGAAGTATCCACATATCGATATGGACGAATCAAGCCCATTTTGGAGAACTTACAATTATTTCTACATCGGACCTAGGTAAGTAATTCTATCCTGCCTCTGAAACTTTGGAGGTAATCTGCCATCTACCAGCAAGTGATGTACATACTATGGAACACAAATCAGAGTGACGCCAAGACTGTCATATAGGACGCCACTGTTTGGATTCGACAATTCGATTTTAAGCATAATCGTCTTTTAAAAATGTTCTCGTGCAAAATGATCCTGTTAAATGTCACATTCCATGTATACGGGTCTAGTTTGTTCACCTGGGTGGACCTGGGTCTTAACCAATACGCCTCTGCAGTTAGCACGATCTTTGGCTAATCGCCTCCAGTTGCGCACTCCAAGTTGGTTGAGGTCCCCTTCCACTTGTGCGTTGTCCCTCCGGGTTGGAATCGAAGACTTTACGATCTGGAGCGTTGGTGTCCATTTGCTCTACATGTCCCAGCCATCTTAGACGACTGATGCGTACTTTTCTGACCAGGTCAATGTCGCTGTCAGTGTTGTTATAAACTTTTTCTTAGAATCGTGTTTTTGGGGTTGTGAAAATCGTAATTATCGTATTTTGTAAAAATGTGTAGAGTATAGGATAGGGGGACTTAGAAAGATGTACCATTCTAACGAATGGACCACAATGCACAATGGACCTATTCTTGTTTAAAGTGCACCTCATCGAGGACCACTTAAAACCAACCATAGCTTTTAGTACCTACCTAAAAAACTTGGTTTCTATTAGTTGCGAGATTAGTGTGAACCTTTTAAAGTATACTTATAAATTTCAATAGTAGTGCTACTGTGGTAACTACACTTGCTCTAAATGTTCAAACGAAGTCCCAAAATTGCGAATTTGAGATTAGTTAGATATCGAATTCGAATAAGTCATCAGCGTTTTTGGACTCGATACGCAAACGACCAGCAATTTAAAAACTGGATTAATCCCACTTCCCCCATTCAAGGAGGTTATGCTCAGCAATTGAAAAATAACATTGGTGGTAAAGATTATAATAAAAACGTGAAGGGAGATTTCAACTAAAAGTATTCTTTCGAGAGTGCGCCTCCGAGCATGTTTAACGGTAGGGAATTGAAAAGCCTAATCATTTTAAACTCTCACCTTAAATATTCTGTTATTTTCAATAAGATATAATTAAATTCGGAAATTTCGCAATTTTGAGTTCGTAAATTCTAGTATAGACAAAAAAAATTATTAGTTCTATGCGCCACCGCCATGTTTTCGCTACTTATTTTTTTAAACAGTTTAAGAAGTATCTACACGTCTTGGAAGCGACAATGACTAGTTCTACTACAAGTGAAAGAAAGCGGAATCCAAGCGAAAAATGTTCTTCTTTTACTCGTATAGTTGTATTTGCGACACCAAATACAAACAGTGCACGATGCTTGATAACCCTGTAAAACATGAAAAACCCATGTAAATTGGTCAATAATTGGTAATGCATTTATGCCGTTTTTTTCGAATAAAAATACCGGGTAACGCACTGTTTCCGTAAAATAATAACTAGCTATTCTGTGAATAGAGTTCTCTTCAGCGATCCAAACGATAGAATTAAGGAGCATATCTTCAAAGTAAGTATGGCGGAAGTTTCGAATGAAAGTGTGTAATGTAGCAAAAACGGTAAAAGAAGTAGAACTCCACTTGCAGTAACTTGCAACAAAAGATCAATAACCTGAAGCGGATTTCATACGAATCGGAGGTTTTTGCTTTTCGGAATATCGTTGCGACAAAAATGTACCTATCTCACATTGGCGCTTTGCATTTCAGTGCGATCAAGTGCGTTTTTACTGATATTTTTGACAGCTTCATACGAATTTGTTTCCGATATGCTCCAGCAGGAACTGGTTGCGGAATTTGTTTCCGATTTGCAGTGAAGTATTGATAAATGAAAGCAGTAGAGAAAAAAAAATATTTACCTAGTTCTTGCAGATAATATACATATTTCTTTAAGGTAATAATCTGGCACTATACCACGGGAGATTGAGAAAGTACAATAGGGACCTAACGCAAGCCTTCTACCTTAGGTTAGGTTAGGTTAGGTTGAAGTGGCTGCCGACAAAAGGCCGACACACTTAGACCAATTAGGTCCCTTGTGATACCACATGAATCTATTAAATTTCATCCTACTCGTTGAACCAGTTTGAGCTTCTGGTGAAGCAAAGGAGACTACGAATGTCTAGGTTTGTTAGATCGTTTAGATCATTGTAGTAGGAGGCTCCCAAATGGAGTTTCCGTTTTCGGGAGAGTGCCGGACAAGTGCAGAGGAAGTGCTGAATGGTTTCCTCCTCCTCTTCGTCCAAGCAGCTTCTACAAAAATCGTTTGAGAGTACGCCAAGCCTTATTGCATGCCTACCTATAAGGCAGTGTCCCGTAATGACACCTATTGTAGCGCCGATATGCCTCCTGTCAATAGAAATCAAATTCTTAGAACGGCATAGCGACATATCTCCGCCGACATATCTCCGCCCAGTACATTTTTCGAGCGAAATTATGTCGCTTTTTTTCTGGCGGAGTTATGTCGTTTTGAAAACGTCATATCTCCGCGCGGAGCTATGTCGCATTTAAAACGACATATCTCCGCCGAACTAAGAACGACATATCTCCGCGCGGAGATAGGCGTCTGTAAGAAAGTTTGGTGTATTTAAAGTATGGGGTGTGTGGCTCGCTTCGCTCGCTAACAGGATTTTAACCCTTTTTTTCGCAGGGTTTAGCCGCTCACGCGACTTCGTCGCTCCGCTAAGGGTATGTCAACAACTGTCTGGCAGGCGCCTGGAGCTAAAGATTAAGTATATTACTCTGGGGTATTTAGCAGTAGGTAGGTATGTATAATATTTTTAGTCAATAAAAATACATGAACTTTTCTGTGTTTTGAAAACGTCATATGTCGCTATCCCCTTAGAACGTTTGAGATCTAGCTTTGGCCAGATCTGTTTTGTCGCTAGACATGTCGTGCCACATGTCCACCTAAGGTTTGTTCTTTGGATGGCATCCTGCTTTATAATAAGTTTACACGTAGCGATTGGGATACCTAAAGTACCTTTGCTTGGTACTATAGGTAGTGTAGTTCCCAGCTTGGCAAGTTCGTCAGCCTTACAGTTACCCGGAATGTCTCTATGCCCCGGCACCCAGCAGAGGTGAATGTTGAACTGCTCCGACATCTCTCTGAGAGACGTGCGACAGTCTAGGGCTGTATTAGAGTTAATAGAGGCTGATTCCAGGCACTTAATTGCAGCCTGACTATCCGAGAAGATGCGGATATCTTTAGCGGATATCACGTTTTCTTTTAGCCAGGATAAGACTTCCTTTATTGCCATTATTGCCTTCTACCTTTCTATAGGCAATTCTGAGGAACTTAGTTATTCCTCGACATGCGACACATTTTGAGACATGTGACACAATATGAGAGAACTAATGCACTTCACCTGAAACCTATTGACAATCGCGAGGAAAGCATAAAACAAGCAAACTTTGTAACTAGATTCCTGAAACTATATTTCCAAAGGACTAAAACTTACAACAAATTAAGTGAAAAACTAATGCTTATCAGATTCTGTTCGCCTGTGCGAAAATAAACTCTTAACTTTACTTGATTTGCACCTAAATTTGTTTGTACGTAGTTTCAAAATCCGAAAGGAAGTATGTAGTTGTTCTTACGCCAAGGTTTTGGAATTTGTAATTTTATATTTTATACGTCGTATTTGACGGCTTCTAAAATCGTAAATATCGGAACTAAAAACAAGCAAATCGTAGAAATAAGGCCAAATCAAGCAAAAATCGGAGCGTCGTATTTGCTTTCCAAAATCGTCACAAATACGATATTTACGACCATATAACAACGCTGGTCGCTGTACAACTTGTAGAGTTTGCTGTGAAATCACCTCCTCCAAAGCCCGTCAACGCAACCGGGACCTAAAATTACTCGAATAATTTTGCGTTCGAAGAAAACCACGGGTCTCAATCGAACGGCCTTTCGTTCTAAAACTGAAAACAAAATAGAGCCCTGTGTCGCAGAGTCTGCAATTCCTGAGTGTATCTGACAAAGTATTGCGGGTCGAAAGGATATGCATATCGATAGGAAGTTTAGGGTTATTTTCATCTTGTTGTAGTATATATAGTTGTTTACAGTATTGATGGAGATGGGTTTCAATCAATACGTCTCTATAACTCCTCAAAGTTGGTTGAGTTTATCTTTCACTTTGTACAAGATGCAAAGACAACAACTAGAAACATTATACTGAACCCATAATCCATCGAGCTATAAACTAAAGTATGCCTTTGACAAGAAATTTAAAGTCTGCATACAGGACAGATTGTACCATTCAACCTGGGCGATGAAGATCAACAATTCCGTCCACCTGACCTGGACAAAAGTGAAGATATCCACATGAAGGGTGATCCATAATTCACGCTAAATTTTAACTTTGCGCCATTTAATAGCACAGTGATGCCAACAGGAAAAAAGATAACAATGTGACAGCTGACAGTTCGGGGTTAGTAAAAATGGAACGCTATACGAAAGAACAACTCATTTTCATTGTTGAGCAATATTTTAAAAATAATGAAAGTTTGTCAGCTACCTACAGTCCGCAATTTTCGAACAAAATCATCTTCAGATGAAGATGAATTTTCATCTTAATGGCTTCCACAATCGTCAAAATTGTCGCATTTGGGGTTCAGAAAACCAACGAGTAATTGCTGAGAAACAAATGCATTCACAACGCGTGACTGTTTGGTGCGGATTTTGGGCTGGAGGCATTATCGAACCATTCTTTTTCGAAAATGCGGCTGGTTAGGATGTAACAATTAATTTTAGTGCCTAAATTGCAAGATATGGATGTGACCAACATGTGGTTTCAACAAGATGGTGCCACATGCCATACAGCCAGAGAAACATTTCAATTACTGCATGAGTCATTTCCTAATCGTGTAATCGGCCGTTTTTGCGATCAGAATAGGCCATTCAGATTAACGCCATTGGACTTTTTTCTTTGGGGTTTTTTTGAAGTCAAAGGTCTGTACAAACAAGCCCACGACCACCAACGCCTTGAAAAAGGATATTGGGAGGTGTATTAATGAAATTCAGCCACGTTTATGCGAAAAATTATGCGGTCATAGAAAATTTCAGTAAAAGAGTACGTACTTGCCAGCAAAGCTATCATGGTGGCCATTTATCCGATGTGCTATTCCATATACCTACATAACCCCAATCTGTATAAACTCTATGAATCAATAAAAAATGTAAGCTTTCTATACTCTGTCCAACAAAAATTGTCAGTACAGGGAAGATAGGGTGTTTGTCTCTCAGTCTGGTTGCAATCACTTACATAAATCGGTCCCTCTTTAAAGCTCTTACAGGGTTGCCATAGTTTGTATGATAATTCGCCATAACTCAGAGAGCAAAACTATTAGGGTTACCATCTTCCAATATTAAATAAAAATATTGCTGAACAAAATAAATTCCGTTTATCTTTTTAATTTTCCGCTTTAGTTTGTTTTCCAACAAAAATGAACACAAAAAAACATTAGCTGCATTTCCAACGGCTTCCGATTTACTTTTAAAAAGGCCATAGAATTTTTCAGTTGCATCAACAATTTGTCGTTTCTTTTCTACACCTAGATCCTTTGAAGACTTTGTAGCCATGTTTCTCTTTATTCATATGCACAATAAAGTAAACCATTTGCTTAGATGCACTATGCGCGATTGAGATAACAACCATTGTTTCCGCCTTATACAAACAGGCAATTAGAATACAAAATTATATAACCACGACGCAATGTCATATACCTAAACAGATGGTAAAAGGACTGCACTTGTGAAGCTGTACATACATTTTTGAATATAGACATGATACCTAGATTACATATTTGTTAAAAAAAAGAATTACCCTGTAGTGCAGATCTTCGCGGAAACAGTAGTAAAAAAGGATCATAAAATCCTTTCAAGGCATTATCTTTACTGGGGACGAGTGACTGAATGTGGTAAAACCCAACGACCGACAATAAGCAGTACCTATAGGTTTACCTGCATCGTCATTTTGATATTTCAGTGTAAAAAACTATTTGATGAAAAAATAGACAAATATGCAAATAGAAAAATATGCTCTACAAAGTGAAATATGTATTTATACCCAAATACGCAGAAATATGCCCTAACGAATAGGGCTGAAAATATGTACTTAGTTTTGTATATTAAAATATTTAATACGATATCCCAAAAAAAACATGTTTTTGCATGAATCCGATTGCCCTATTAATTTATCGCAATATCACTACAACCCACTTATGATCACTTTTTGCGTTAATGAAATTAATTCATTTAAACACCTCACGAATAAACCTTATTTCTAAAAGACAACATTAAAAAAAATGGTTTAACTGAATATTATGGATCCTTCAGAAATACAAACAAACTAAAACCGAATGGCAACACCCCACATAATAATTCGTTCTCAAAAGCACCAAAACCGAAAGTTCTTTGACAAAATCCATAGAAACACCCTTAATGATATGTTTTCATTGTATGCATGGTAACACTCTTCTGATGTGCTTTCATCACACACACTGCTTATTTTCGTGGATGATAATAGCAAGCGAACACAAAACGATCATGCTCATTCTGCCCGCGGTCACAAACCAGTAAGAATAGTCCGTCGACTCCTCCCACATAACGGACTTTGCCTACAAGCTGCCGGTGGGCCCAGGATTTTTCATGTGTTGGTGCTGTACAAAATCAAAGGAGCGCCATTAACGCACGCATACTTGAAAAATCCTAGGCCCATGGTATAGCATGGAAAATCATTGCCGCCATTAATTTTGACATTTACACGTATTCACAGACAGGGTAATTTCTTCCGGGGGGAATCGGGTAGGTGTACGGGAAGTCGGCGGTCTATTCTTACTGGTTTGTGCCCGCGGTTGTGTGGCAGTGGCAGACTGGTTGTGGTGGTCTGTATGCGAATTTTGGAAAAAATATGACTATAATTCCTTGGTAAGTCAGTGGTTTGGTTTTTATTTCAGTGGCAATTCCTGTGTTTGAGTGCCGTGAGAGTACCTACAGGCACCATTGGTAGAAAAAAAGCTCCCCCATAAGGCCTGTACTGACAATTTTTGTTGGACAGAGTATAATTAAAAATCTGTATTTTCTAACAAAATAACATTTTGCGTGGATTATGGGACACCCTTTATAAACTCGTTTGTGCAGAATGACGATGGAGAATGCACGCTGCTCCATTAAGGTCGGTAAAGAACTCATGATGTTACCATTGGTTGTTTCGAAAGGAAAATCCGTCGAGTAGTTTTCGAGACGGTGAATGGAGGAAATGATACAGCGAGACCAACCTAGCCAGAAAAGCGAAGTTCCACCGACTGATTTGCTTGGGTCATGTAGATGTTTACGAATGGACGCAAATGCTCCCGTCCGGCTCAAAGGAATCTACGCGGTTATAAGGTGGCTCAAATTGCCTTAGCAAGCGAAGTACTATCATAATCAATGCGCTGACAGTAAAGGAGCGTTTATGGTGATTAACTCAAGTCTGCTAAATTCCAAATCTGTATATCAGTGTCTCTCGACATTGAGATCAACAAACCATTACTCATCAGCACATGCCTTTGCCGTTATTCATGCTCAGTTTTGACACCAACAATAATTTATAAATAACCATTTTTCGATTTAGGAAACACTCCACCAGGATCATTCAAACGTAAGTGGTCCATTTCACTACCAGGAAGTATAGACTCAGTGTAACTCATTTCATTGGAAGTTCTTAGAACTTTGGAGAAAGACGGAAACGCGCAATTTAACGATGGGGAGCTTAAGGTAACTATCCGTATAAAATCAGCCACCTGACCCGAGCAAATGCGGGAAAATAACAAATAAAATGAGCGGAAAAGTTTCGTCGATCTCTCCACAAGCTTCGCAGACTGTGGCACCTTAAGATGCCTAACAATAAGACAGTGTCCCGAAAAATCGTTAACAAGTTTGGTTCTGTGCCTGTCCCCAAATACCTATAAAAATCTGTCCATATTTCCTTTTAAATGCATCTCTAACCGTACACTAAAATCGATAACCAGTTCCAAAGTTAGCTTTGAATCCGCATCCGAATCGATGTCCTTACACATTCACAGCCAATAGGTTTTTTTTTTATTTAAATCCACAAAATATTATGCTGTGTTGATCTTTCCAAGCCATTACAAATGGCGTTCTTTTAGCCTGCCGGTGATAGAAGCCAGAAAAATTTCTATTCTATTCTTGTGTCCTGTTCTCCGTACCAGCCCTTGCTCACAGACAAAACAGGAAAATATGCTCTATTTGTTCCTCTGAGCAAATTCCAAATGAAAGGACAATACACAGATTGAGATACATATTGCTTCCACCCCCTCATTTTACCACACACACCATAAACCACACACACACACACACATTGGCAATCAGTTTACCTCGACGTAATCCTTTCCCAAGGAAACCATCACCATTCTGCTATGAAAGTCCATCGCCAAGCCATGTACCCCAAGGCACACATACATAAACAAAAAGACGGACAGGGGTGGACTATAAAAATGATGCCACTGTTCAATTTGAAGAGGGTCAGCAGCACGATTCGTTTGCTGTCCTGCAATTCCACAATGGCATTGCCACAATGCCATCACCCTAGCGAAAACGACGGCCAATATGGAAACTTTGTCCATTTATACCCCCGCTTCGGACCGAATAGATTTCCGTCCTCCTTTTATGTTCGATGCGGCATCGTGTAGTCGGTCGACGTCGTCCTCAACATAGTCGAAGTCGGGAGAAAATGGTTGCTCGTTAAAATTGTATGCATAGCCATTTCCATATCCCGGGATAAGTTCATGAGTTAGCTATAAAAGTATGTAAGCTGAGGACGGCAAACGGGCTGGCGGGAGAGAGAAAAACGGACCAAACATATACCCGACTATCAAGGACACTCCATGAGTGGATGGGGGAGGGTGGTTATTTGGACTCTCTGGGAAATGAAATTTTCGGTTTTTATGGCGTAGACAAAAGTTAAGAGTGGACAGAGTTGTACTCTGTCGTGGTTGTGGGGCATTTATGTGAGCAGGCTTTGTGCTTGGGTTGCAGGATACGAACAACTACGTTGTCCTTAGTTTTTTTTTTATTATTTCTTGTTGATTTGGATAGCAGTCCGTGCTTCTCCTTGTCAGTAGGTAGCTTGGGGCTCCTTGGGGAGCATGAGAAGGTCATATTAAGTATAGAGCTACTTATTTGCTCGTTTGAATTAAACTATAATTTTGTTGAGGGGGAGGTGCGGCGAATTCATGATGTGTGATTTTTGCAAAGTTTATTGTTGTGCTTGGGTAAATTATCCTTTGCCTGGGGGTGTACTTTGGCGCCCCTACGTAATATTTTTGAACAAATTGCACGCAGATTACAGAAATTCAAATATTCGCATGACAGTGCTTCACTGGCTTACAGATTTTCAATAATAGTAACCAAATTGAAAGCCAAATCTTACAAATTTTTGTGATGTCCAGCTTAAGATAAATAGACTCATAAGGGAGAACTTTTGCATATAAAATAAGGTAGGTTGTAGGTATACCTATACTATTTGCGATTTGGTGAAAGATTGAAGAGTGTGATTAATACAAGTCTAAATTCTTTCTGAGTCCATTTAGTCGTAGAACCTAGAAGGGCACAATTTGGGCTTATGATTTTAGAAGTTATTAAAAAAGGAAGAAAATTTGACAAGATGGTCACCCCACCACCAATTAAGGTGGTCGAAAATGGTAGCTTAAATCATTTAATCTGCAATATAATGTTGTACTTGCATTGAGGTCAGATATTTTGGGGAAGCTTTGTGAACCCACCGAAGTTGGAATATTTTTCAGACAAGTATAATAACGAGTAAATTTGTCGAATAGATCAGGTAAGTATAGAAGAATGTTTGGTCTCTAGTCTATTAGTACCTACATTTGTAAGTACCTACATACAATGCGGTTCGCTTGTTTAGACGGACAAGAGTTACGTTTTAATTTCTTGATTTTTTTTCGTATTACGTGCAACAAAGAGAAAAAAAACTTGTTTAGCTGAAAGGTACGTTCATACAATATAAAAAAAAACGTAATTTCAAACTTGATGATTGACACATAACGGTAGTTTTACTCATTTTTTCCTATACCATAAAAAAACGTATGCATTTTTTTTGGTTCAGTTGAATAGACGCACCTGTAAAAAACTATTTCTGCTGATTTATCAGAAGTATAGAGTTAGGTTACACGTCCAGTTGCTGACACGAGTTGAAAATTAGACTTTCCGATTGTCCTCTATTTGACGCATATCCCTAGAGTTTAGATGGCCGAAATCGTACGTAAACATTATTATATATCTACGTAAATTGCATAAAATTGTATTTATAATAATTTAATTTGTATTTCTTTATTCTATCTATGTGTAGTACTTATATGGATTCTCTTTCTATTTAAAGTTCTGTACCACAATTGCATTAACACCGTTCCCCTATTTATAGACCTACTCGAGTTGACCCAATTTGACGCCTAAGGTCATTTGTTTAGTTCTATGAGTACAAAATAAAAAATAGACATATGCCTCCTGTGAGGATTGAACTCACGACCCCTGGTTTACAAGACCAGTGCTCTACCACTGAGCTAAAGAGGCCCATGATTGAGCTGAGCTTTTATCCAATTTTGGTATGTTTCTAAATTCGTATTTTTATTAATCAGTTAATTGGAAATTTGTGTCACCTCCCGACGCTTTGGGTTGGCGAGATAGAAGAAACTTCCGTACATGCCACATAATATAGATCAATGTAGATCTATTCTGTTACTGAAGATACAAGATAAGAACATTAGACCATCGAGCGTTGAGTCTTGGTTTCCGAAGCTTATGATGAAGTGTCATTTAGTTGAGAGCTTGTAATGAGTCGGTTAATGTTTGCATGTACTTCTACATAACATAGTAGTGACTTCAAAACGTCATCAAATCAGTCTTAAAGTGGTCGAAGGAGTGAAAACAAATTTGTAGATTATTCGCCATTAGAAATATTATTCGAACTTAGCAAAAAAAAAAAAAAATTGGCTATTGGCGAACAAATCTTTAATAATAAACCTATGTATGTATACTTTGTTTGCACACAAGTTACCGCGCCCCGCACCGTAGGTATATAAAGGTTTAGGTGATAAAATGATTTAAGAAAATAGGTCTACAAAAAGAAAGTGCATGCCTCCTGTGAGAATTGAACTCACGACCCCTGGTTTACAAGACCAGTGCTCTGCCACTGAGCTAAGGAGGCTGATGCTAAACTTGAGGTTAAATAACATTTTCGGGGAACAACAAATTTCTGATGTTGGGCTCTCAATTACTTAATTAAAATATGTATATTGTTCACATTTACTTCATAAAAACTGAAGCTAAAGCTTCCTCATCACTCTGTTTTCAATGTCAATGACAAATCGAATGTTTTTGGAGAGTTTATATAATAAAATCAAAGGTATTGTTACAGTCGCAGCCGTAAATGGAGCAATATTTTGAAATCCCCCTAAAGCTGCCTAAAGCTGTCATCCTGCTTCCTTTCCTTATATTGGCCATCAGATAACCTTTTGAAAGTGCCGGGCTTGGATAATTTTCAAAAGTGTCGAGACAAAATTGAAATCGATTTTTTCCTATCAACAGCGTGTGAAGTTTCAATTCAATACGACTAACGACAAAAATGTTAGGCTAATCGGTTAAAATTAAAATCTTCTGACTTTCCTATTATTTTCTATTTCCTAACACTATGTCAAATTGCACACCGCTATGGTAATAAGTTAACAGTTAATTATCATTAACCAAGTTAACAAGCTATGAACTATGAGCAAGAAAGGTGCTTGCTTTTTAGAAGTCACCCATCAAAAGGGGGGTCATTTTGGAAAAAGGCAGAACGGTTCATACCTAGAATTCTCTTTTTACTGCGCAGCGGATGGTGGACTACAAACATCTTAAAAGCGATTAATGTGTCAGACATTCTCTCAGGACAAACCCTGACAGGTTTACGTATATCAAAGGGCACGGTAGTGCCCCAGCCAAGTTCTCTAGCAAAGGCACTTCCCCTTTTTACAGGAACAAACTCAGGCTGTTTTCGACCCCCCCTCTAACTTCGGAACCGATTGGGCCAAAAACTTCAAACTTGAAACATTTATCAAACTCACTAAAAAGGTCCACCTCACCACATTTCATCTCTATAGCATCAGTGGTTCTCAAAATACAGGGCTTCAAAAATCGCAAAAACCGTAACTGACTCACTCACTCACTCACTTAGATGATGATCATCAAAATTATGAAGCACTTCCGGCCATCCTAGAATCGTGAAATTTGGCAGAATGCTACATCCTGTGGTGCATACACTGGGAAAAGTCCAAAACTTGAGATTTTCCATTCAGGGGGCGTGGTATACGCCCATATTTGAAAATGGGTTATTATTTATTTGGACCACTTCTCATTGCCGTAGAATGATGAAATTTGGTACAGCGGTAGAACTTGCAGTGTACAGAAAGACAAAAATCAAAAATTTTATATTCTCACTCCAGGAGGCGTGGTATCCGCCCACTTTTGAAAATCGGATATTACTTATTTGGGCCACTTCCAATTGCCGTAGAATGTTGAAATTCGGTATAGCTGTAGGATCTGCATTGTTCGAAAAGAAAAATTTCAAAAACTAAAAATTTTCCTTTTATGGGGCGTGGAATCTGCCCACTTAAAATATGAATAGAAGTCAATCTACCTGCTGTATATAATTTTAATAAATAGTTTAAAAGAAAGAAAGCCGAAGTGATGGTAGTCAGTGTCTATACCTATTGACATATAAAAAGCGAAGACGTTTCAACGTTGTTTGTGAAATCTAATAAAAAAAAACTTTGCAAAAAGTAGTGAAATCACACCAAAAACATAAACATAAAGGTTAAATGTTTAAAAGAAATTGGTAGGTTTACTTGGCAAGTTTTTCGTTTATAACTTCATTATATTATACAATATATTAGAATTTGAAAACTTGACAAGTGAACCTACCAATTTTTTTTAAACATTTAACCTTCTTAAACTAAGAACTTGGCGTACATTTATATCTCATTACTTTTCGTGGCTGACTAGTTACGCACCTAATTTTTGCTGTTCTATATAGGAGAACTTGGCTCTTTTTTTACAATTATGTTTTTGGTGTGATATACTTTACTTTGTCTTGAACACTTTCCAAACAATAATACTTTAAGCTTGACGAATCCCGACAATAATGGCAAGTTTCTCTATCGAGTGCATAAGTTACAAAATCGAAAATACGCTCAAGTGAAGCGGGTTTTTGAAGCGATCGATGCTGTGTCGGTCATATCAACAACTTGCGTATTATTCTGGAATAGTCAACCAAGTTTACATCATAGTTTTTATTTTAGATATAAAGGAGTCATATCTATACTGCAAGTTGTTTCGTTTCGAAGAGCAACAAGAACGACTACTGTCAATCATTCTCTTTGTGGGATATATTATGTTTTGATGCTGGGTAGAAAAAGGAGCCATATGATGGTATCTAAATTGGGTAGGGTACGTTTGCTTGCAATCCAAAAGCCCGTAAATATAATGCCCGTAAAACAAAAGACCGTAATTGCATGGGGTGCAATGCTGCACCCCTGCAACCCCCCTGCCTGTGGTCACTGTACGATTTGGAATAAGTGCGATGTTGAGTACATACATAGGTATATGCAAAGCGACTTTCCGCCAACAAAATTTCTAATTTTTTCATTGTTTACAAAAATTTCCCCTGAAAAATTAAAAACGCCGTAAAAAATCCGCGCTTTTTGAAAATGTTCATTTACGGGCTTTTATTTTACGGTCAATCTCGTAATGCTGTGTTTGCATTTACGGGCTTCTGTGAATACGGGCTAAAGTATCGTATCGTTCCGATCTAAATTCGCCCTCTTGGTATGGATTAGATTGTCATAATATATTTCCTGACAAATAGGTTTCTATAAAAATAGCGCGAAGAATGAGATATGCCAATCACTGGCCGGAGTCCGTAGTGTAATTATTTATCTATGAAAATACGCAACCTCAATTAGAATCAATTTAAGGCATTGGATACCTACCTATTCCGCCTAATACTGCTTTTAGGGTTATATGCTTCTCTCGGGTACGATTTTGTTTGGTTTCTGGACTGGGCATTAAATATTCGATGCCGTCCCTTTAGCTTTACCACTTTCTCAAATAAATCGAAAACTCGATATTTTCGGAATTACGTTTTGAGCTACGCTTTTCATAATTTTTTTCTACGAGGTAATTTAGGGTCCTGTCTAAAAGCGGCATCGTACCTTTGGATACTGTTTTCGGCAAGAAGAAACTGTGGTCAATATTGTGGTCTTATTTTCCAGAAAACTCAAATTTCTTCCGGTTGATTATCTAACTTTTGCATAGTTTCCCCATAACAAAGTTCGCATTTAAATGTTCGTATTTTGTTCCACAGCGTATGTTTTGGCCAATCCCAACCGATTCTTTCCTCATCATTTGCACGCTACTGTAGTTCGTTGGTACATATTTCTTATAGGATTCATTGAATCATTGCAGGTCCATCAAAAGACAAAAAACATGACGGGTTTTTTACTAAACTTATGTATAATATTATGCTCAGTCTGTCCTACCTATGAAGTGTACTCGTATGGACAATTTTGTGATCGCTGCCGGTGCTTGGTAACCCTCCGCGACTCCAATTCTATACCTACTCTTGATGCTTATTTCAAATTTTAAACCATAAAACAATTCCATCCGACATACAAACGAATCGTGACAAAACTCCTCACATAATCTCAAAATTACTATTGTCACATTTATTGCTTTCGCAACGCCTCCATATCCATCCAGGTCGATGGCCTGAGTCCCTATGAATAATGCTGCTGACACGAACCGTAAAAAATACAAAATCCATTGGAAAAATTTCACGCAAATTTATTTAAGGTCATCGCGCTCTCTGTGTACGCCGCGCCGTAATTTAAAGTGCATCTCAGTTGGATAAGTAAACATTCGAATTATGTGTGCTGGGTAACAGCAGGATACCCGTCCGCAAAACATGCCCTTCCACACACAGAGGCGCACAATAATTCATTCACTATCTCATGTCCTTGTCTTGTGCACTCGCTGCCATGCCACAAAGGGACCGAAAATCGAAAGGTAAAATATTGATCGAACTGAGTCGATTTGAAAATCGAAACTTTGCTGGCTCGGTTTTTTTTTATTTTGTGTTTTTTAATTTTATAACGGCGTCGAAGGATAATGGCATGACAGGGTTAAAAATTGGATAAAGGGAAAACGAATCTCACCCTTTTCTGTGTGCCGTTGTCAAAGCATGTCCTCTCGGTGAAGTCAAATGCAACTTTGGGAATTGTTTGGATTTTGATTTATTTGCTGGTGCTCCAGATATCTGTCCACGTTATCCTGTATTATCCTCGATTTTTGGTTTTGTTTACCCCTTTCTTTAAAAAAAAATTCGCAAACACGCACGCACACATTCATCGGTTCGATTTTGAAATGCAACATTAAATTCATCAAATGCAAGAACATATCCTTGATGGATTTGGTTGTTCGCCAATTCATTCATTCCGAGATGGGCCGCAATAAAACAGGAAAAGCAAGAAAAATTGAATATCTTTAAAAAGTAATTTCAGTTCATGGCCTTGTTAATGGCGGCATCGTTGGTGGCGATCCTTTTTGTATCTACAATTTAAGGAATAATAAAAGCATGTGGTATGTATCCATCAAGTAGGTCCCATGGGCAGCATTTGCCACCCCATTTACAGATAGTAATATACGATGGAGATCTACCTTTTTTTTTTGTCGGTGTGTGTCGTATACTCGTATTCTTTGTTTCTTCTTTTTCTTTGCCGTTTGAGTAACCACTTGGATTTCCCTGGATACATGGTCGGTTTTCCGAGAAACAGACCATCAAGGGCGGCATTAACTTGTTGGCCGTATTTTGTTCGGAATTATCTTCCCATACGTGCGTACACTATTTGCGATATTATATTTGTTTGTTTTAGATAACTGTGGAGTTGGATGTTTTATGTTTATGTACATGAAAAGAGATAATATGTATGAAAACGCATATATCTGTATTCTAGACATATTATGTAGAGTAACGAGAAGGTGAGCAAGAAATATTTTTTAGCCGAAGCAAATTACATTTTAGATGCGTATTTTTAATATAACGGACTTTACTTATAATTGTTTTTAACTTTCAACTCAACTATGTATGTATATCCATACACTCAGCGCCACTTGAATAGCACACCCCGATACGACGCACGGTCGGTTTTCTATCGCCCACTGGTACCAAACCAAGCATGATAAAGACTTTTTTTTATTATTTAAAGTTCATTTAATTGTTGTGATATAACCAGGTGGGCGCAGCAGCGCAGTGGTTAATGTGCTGGACTACTGTGCGAGGTATCCCAGGTTCGATCCCCGGAAAAACACAAATTACATCTTAAGGTTTTTTCTACTGCGCCACCTCTCGCGAACGTCTGACAAACATTTGAGAGTATGACTGTCCTGATGAAAAAGATTCTCAATTCAGCCGTTCGGACTCGGCATAAAATTGTAGGTCCCTTCCATTCGTCCCAAAAAGAGAAACTCACGCAAAACGAATGGTTGCGAGAAGCTAGACCTAGGGTGTCTACCGCCTGTTGCGCCACCTATTTATTTTTCTTTTTTTTTTGATATAACCAGGAGAAAGATTTAAAACTAAAGCTTTAAGTATTAACAAAATATTTTTCTTTGATCGAATTTGTTTGTTAATTTCGACTATTTAGTTATAAAACAAAATAAAATGGGTGGTGAAAAAGCCTTAACAAATCAATGCTTAAAGGATGCTCGCCTATTAATTGCCAAATTAGTTAAGAAAATCGAGAGCAGCCGACACGTTATCTCTTTTTAAGTAATGAGTCTAACTATGGATAAAAATATACACAGTGTGCTAACTAATACGGAAAAGCGACTTGTATTAAAAAAGGCGGCAAATTCTCACGACTCTTTTCCAAAAATCAGGTAAAAATGTGGTATCAAAGCAAGTCTCACATCTATTCGTAATATTATTTTGAATGCTAAGCATAATAAAAAGACTAAAAATCAAGAAGAAGTCGGGGTGACCCGGTTCGAAAAGCGCACAAAGACTTCGTTTTTGTCGCGCACTTGTGACCTGGACTATCAATTTTTTTGTTATTACTTAAAGCTTTAGTTTTAAATCTTTCTTCTGGTCAAAACACAACAATTAAATGCACTTTAATTTAAAAAAAAAAATTAAGTCTCTAGCATGCACAATCAATGTCTACAATTTTACAAATTTAGCTCCCATGGGTGTCGAGAAATTTATGAGCTTCTTGCCTTAATTTTTTTTTGATGAGTGTTTATTATTTGAAATTTTATTCATGATTTTTTTGTTGAGTGTTTATTATATGAAATTTTATTCATGAGCTTTTTATTGTTGAATGTTTATTATTTAAAATTGTGTGGATTCGGATCGCAGCGCTACCTACCGGGTCCAATTGTGAATCCAAACCATCCTTAGACACATTCAAACACACACACACAATTTCATTAAAATCGGTCCAGCCGTTTAGGATGAGTTCGATTACACGTGTTGTAGGTGTTGTACAGAAGAATTATACAGGGTGTCCCGCCGAACAAAAAATTGTGTGGCAGGGGGGGTCTACTCTCATCATATTTCCCGTTATAGCTCATCGAAGTAGGTGACCTTTAATTTAGAGGTATTACCACTTAAAACGCTGTAACTTCTAAACTGTTATCTATACATATAATACGTAATGTTTAGGTACATAAATTCGTTTGTTCATATTGAAAAGACAATTTTGTAGGGCATAAAAAAGTTATGGCTACTTAAATTCAAATTTTTGAAAATTTGTTATAACATTTTTGTTAACATAAAATAGGCTTCATTTGGTAAAAATTGGACAAAGGGGCGTGGCACCACCCATAAAAAAAAAACATTCAAAATCTTATATCTCAAATCAAATCTAAAATTTACAGACAATCTTACGAAAGAACATTATTATCTAAGATCTAAGATTCTAAGCAATACAATTTCTCTGCACGGGCAAAGCCGGGCTGGTACAGCTAGTTAAATAATAAAATGGCTGAAACACATCATAGCAACGCAATTCGACATAAAATTATAAAAAAGTACCAAGCGGGTACATTGGCATTTACACAGAGATCCACTTTTTTGTATTCCTCAAGCATCAGAATAAATACCTCTATGTCTCTAGGTTGAAATCATGCATGAAAACGACCAACGTCCTACATTCGAGGAAGTTAAAAATGTAGCGTTTCTGAGTAACGAGTGATCGTATGTAAATTATTAGAAAAGTATGCACGTCTGGGTCGAATGTAACTTGCTTTTTTTTTGAAGTAGAGTCGATATTTCGTAAGAATGCCATTCATTTAACAGCTAAATGAAAAATGGGAAACTAAGTCAAAAGTCAAAAACGATCTTCGACTACATTTGAGTATACACACGGACTTGAAAGCGACGACAAACAGACGGACATATCATCTTTATGCCATTTCTGATAAAATCAACACCGAAACAACAGTACCTGCCCGTTTAGGACTCTTAAATTTATATATTTATGTGTATAAGTATATTTCAAAACCCTTTTCTATCTTCTCGCACGATCCATATAGCAAATTATATGCAAAATAGTTTTATTTGCATCGTAAAACTGGCACGTAACTATCCAATGATGCAACAAAAATTGTTACTTATTTTAACATAAGAGCACTGGCTTTCGCAGAGAAAAAAAAAAAAACGAAAAAAATTACCATAAAAACGGACCCTTCCTCGGCCACTAAATTTCAAAATACAGTCAACTTAACACTTATGGGGGTATTTGCGTTCGCCATTGCCCAGTCTTGTTAAAGGTGGTTGATGCTTGGTGGTTGCTGGCATTGGCGTAGTTGGATTTTCTCTTCGGCCATCCTTCGTATCATACATACATACATATGTACATTAACATCCTCGTTACATATGCATGGATTTGCCTACATCCATATCTGTATTCTGTAAGAAAAAAAAAACTCAACAGTTATAGTATTACGACCCAACATGACAGGGTATTTACATGTCTTAGAATTTATAAAAAAAGGACAAAGGACCGTTGGTAGCCACGAATTCTGTGGCAGCCTGTGGGGGAATGAATATCGAATGAAGCCCGAACATAAAAAAAGGACTTTGAAGAGGGTCAAATGGAGATAAATGCGACTATGTCGCTTTTTCTTGGGTTTTTCCTTTTTAAACAGTTACGGGTCACTTCTGGGACACGAGCTATTTATCGAAGGAGCAGCAGCAGCAGCAGCACACATCTACTCATACAAGGAACCCTGTTCAAAGTTGCATGGGCATACACAAAGTCCATCTTCTTCGGAGGGTGTTGCGAGATGTCCTTATGCGTGTATGTGTGTGACTACCCTGAATTCCGGATGTATTTCTAAGTAGTTACAATTAACACTTTGCTCAATTTTATGCGAAATTTGATATTTTATTTCGGTTGCCAGTCGATTCGAAAGAATTATTTGTTTCGCAATCACACCAATTTCAATAAGTGACCGGAAGGGTTAACTGAAATTCAATATCTCTTAAATCAACTGCTGTCGTTCTGTAATAAATTTACAGTCCTTTCGGATGGATGTGTGTTTTGGGTGAATACTGAACATTTCTGTGAATTAATATGCCAATCACTCTGGATGTAACAGCAGGGAGCACTTACGGTCAAACAGAACTCACCCAAATGAAGCAAATGTCATGTCGCACAAGAATAGCCTCTTTGGTCAGTTACGAGCCGGAGATGAAGAAGCAAATTTGATGTTGGTTTCCAACCCTTCTACGGATCATAATAAGCGAAAGATCCCAGGGGTCTAAGGAGATTTTCAAGACAAGGTAATTTAATATGTAATTTCAGGTTCACGAAGTTGACCGACGCGACCGACGTGCCGTTGCAGTTCAGATACCTCATACGGTTCTTTCGCAGAGGAACATTTTTATATGTTTCTGTTTAGAAACGCTGTGGTTGGGAACGGGTTGAAGTTTTACGACTTTTGTATAATAAAATCAAGGGATTGGGGTCTAGTTGGACATTTCACTTTAATGAGTTAGGTTGCTTTATAGCAAAGGGCCACTTCCCTTAACCTACTTAATGACCTCGCCATATATGAAGATGTGCATGAGAGTGTTTTCCTAGATAGTGTATCGGATAAGAGCATTGTCTGCTCATAATGTGGGTAAAATAGCAAATATTATTTTGAGTGCATAGGAATAAGGATTTTTCCGAGGCTTTCGGTCTTTTTTTATTTTTCCCGTGGTGTCCAATATATGCATGCAGAAAGGGACTATATACGCTGATAGATATTTATGTAGGTAGTTTAATGTTTTCCTTGGGACCAATCTTTATGTACTCGACCTGCCTGAAAATTATATTTTCTTCAAGGACATACGAGTAAATAAGCGTAGGCAAATATTGACGCCTTATTGCTACATTCAGAGCAATATTGATCGACGTTAGGTGGTTTTTCCTCAGACGTTAGGCTTTCCTATCCTCAGAGCTTTTCTCTCAGTTGCAAATCTGGAAGTGTAGTCTCACTTTGCACTCTGCGTTCATAGTAATCTGGTGGTCCATGCGATTATCGACTGCATCGACGAGTTGGAAGCTTTCATTAGCCTAGTAGATAGCTGTCCCGTTTGACATTCACCATCAGCTGAAGCATGTCTATTTTCAAGTTGAACCTATAGTTGCCCAAATTGGCCGCAACTCGAATTTGATGGCATTATTATTGCTGGTAGCTAACCTTCCACGTAAGTAACAAGGGATAGCTAGGGCACCGATAAATGCTGACAAAGTTGCGAATACTTTCTTATATAAAATATTTGGAGCCAGACATCTATCAGAAAGGCTTTCAGGTCTGAGGAAGTGGATACCTGTGCATCAATGTTTAACACTTCTCCTTACAGACATCGTCGCTCGTCGGTAATGGAATATGCTATAGCAACGCAGCAGGCTCACGGAAGGCAACCATATGGCTAGAGACCAACCAATCTTAAACATTAGCGTAAATTTGGTCGATTCTTCTCCTTTTTGATCTGGACAAAATCTTGCAGTGGGGAAAAGACAACTTGGTTGTATTTAATGCAAACAAGACACAGCTCACAACATTCTCTAGGAAATATGCATCAACAGTTCCTCAGATCCAAATGGATGACCATCCAATCCATCCCAAGGACTGAATGCACCTTCTGGGAGTCACAGTCAATTCAGGAATCACATGGCAGGACCACATTTCCTATATCGCAAGATCGGCGTCCGCTAAGTTGAGCTACCTATTTAGAGCAAAGAGGTACTTTAGCCCCAAGCAACTTCTCCTTCTCTACAAAGCTCAGGTTAGACCAGGCCTGGAATATTGTTCCCATATATGGAGCTCGGCCCCAAAACATTCACTTAATCTACTTGACAGCATACAGAGACGAGCAGTTCGACTTATTGGAGACCCAACACTCACATCAAATCTTCAACCGTTGGTGCACAGAAGACAAGTCGCTGACCTATGCTTGTTCTATAGGTACTTCCATGGTAGATGTTCCGAGGAACTCAAAGACATTATCCCTCGGAATGCAACTTTTGGGCGCCCCACAAGACAGGCTGCTAATGCTCATGACCATACAGTACACTTGACAACCGCGAGGACATCAACTTTCCAAAACTCCTTTTGTTACAGGACAAGCAAACTTTGGAACTCACTTCCTGGGGATATATTTCCAGAAGTATACAATTTGCAAAACTGCTCAATTTCTATTGATTCCAAAGAATCTTTAAATAAATCCTTGAAGTTTAAATTATTGACTTCTCTAAATTCGGAATCAAGTTTTTGAATATCGTTTTAATCCAATAAGTGGGAAAAATTTTGCAGTAAATACATAAATTTAATGAAGTATCTTCTTTTTTAACGATTCTAACAGGATCTATTGCTGAAAAATATTTTAAAACATTGTCATCAAAATTGAATCGTTTAAAAATTTGGTTGCACTTGCACAATTCAGTGTAAAATGAAATACAATTTTGTTTAAATATTTTTTTCTCATCGTCGCACAAATCGATAACATCGAATCTGGATTGAATTTCAACTCATAAATAAAGAGTGTTTTCATTTACTATAATTTGGGGATCTTGAAAATCAATGTTTTGAAATTGATGAAGATATTCTGAAGCTTTAAGATATTGATGAAGCTTTCATGTGCCTATAGGAACTAGGAAGTGTTCTTAAAATGTTACATGGGAGGTGGAAATAGGACTTCATTTCATTTTATGGTTATTGCCATAGGTGGAAAATTTTGAGTTAGTGGAAAATCGTCAAATCGGCGTTGGGTATATTTGCTTGATACCTGAAAATCGTCAAATGGCAGGCCAAAATCGGCAAATCGTCATGAAGGCTGAAAATTGTCAAATATGGCACCGCTGCGTGCGGTAATAAATTTGAATTCCACTTTAAAAGCGCCATCCTCGCATAGTCCGACAAGTAAATTTTTTGGCTGACACATCTTTTTCTTCATTACTTGAAAACGATCTTAGAATCAAAAAGTTGAACTGACGATTATCTATGTCCGGGAAATATTCCTACAGTGATTCGATTACTGCAGAAAAGTGTTAAGCTACCAGAATTTCTAATTTACGCACGAAACTTGCAACATTATATTTTTTTTATATTTTTATTCGTCATATTTCCCTGAATGAGATATTCAAACTGTTACTTTCACTGAAAAATTAGTAAAATACGTCAGCATTTCGACAAAAAATGTTTTATCTCTTATTTTTGAGTCACATTTTATTATTTATTGTTTCATTAATTCAAGAAACTCGTAAACGCTGCTTAAATCGTTCCATCTTGACAACTAGCAAACAGGGCCACAAAAGGGCACAAACTTCATCACATGAAACTTTAAATATCTATAATCTGGAATTTGTGGTGCTGCCCACTCCTACGAATGTGATTCACAATTTTTACATTGTCATTGAAAAGCTACTATTACACATGTCAATAAGAGCTAGGCTCCGCTATGAACACAGGCAATGACACCATCGCTGAGATTAAACGAAGAATAACTCTTGTCAATCGCTGTTTCTTTGGACTAAGACACCAATTGAGTAGCAAAGCCCTCTCCCTAATAATCCCTGTCCTTCTCTATGGTGCAGAGGCATGGACTCTACCAAAAGCGGTTGAGGTCACTCTTGGTTGTTTTGAGATGAAAATTCTTCGAGTAATTTTTGATCCCGTCTGCATAAATGGTGAATGGAGGAGGAGATACAACGCGATATCGACCTAGCCAGAAGAGTGAAGGTCCAACAACTGAGGCGGCTGGGTCATGCAGAGCGAATGGACGTGAAGATCTTCGAATCTACACCCGAGGGACGGCGCAGTGGAGAGTAGAGAAGACCTAGACCGCGACTCAGGTGGCACACGCAAGTGGAATGGGACTTTAACCAACTTAGCATGCAAAACTGGAGACAGCTGGCCAAAGATCGTGCTGGTTGGAGACGCTTGTTGGTTGAGGCCAAGGTCCACTTCGGACTGTAGCTCCACCTTAAGTAAGTAAGTAAGTAAGTAATAGTATCTAAAGAGCTCAATAAATCTGGAATAAGCGCCTTAATAGCTAAGAAGAACTAGCTTGCACCAATTGAAAGGGCTTAAAAAATTCATAATAAACGATCTTTTGTTCCATTTCGATGTGTGAAAAATCTTGATATAATAAATGATTATACAATTTGTTATCTATTACCAGTCGTACTACCCCTGCACAGGTTCGGAACCCAGGCTATAATCCCTAACTATATAACTATACAGATACACCACTATCACCTGCCACTAAATATTCTACTTCATTTATAAACTATCAAAGTGTCTCTGGGTTTTTTGATTGCCTTCCTGTCAGAAAATAAATTATTTTTTAAATAGAAAAACAAATTTCCAATAATTTTGTACTTTTTCTTGTTGAAGTGGAACCAAATTGTACATTTGCAAGAAACAATATATAAAAAACATTCAGTGGAAAGAATGCAAATTGTTGCTGCTGTAAATAATAGTAAAATGTTTTGATTCTATTAAATAACATAAAAGCATTAATGGTAACATACATGATGAATAAAACGAAAAAAGCATGAACATATCAATATCATTTTCCAACCACCAACGCATTTTTTAAATGGTAAGTAACAATCAGTTTTACCTATTAAAATAGTGACAATTAAAATTTTTAGTAGTCTATTTTTAATATTTTTACATACTATGTAATTCTAAAAGTTTGGTTATTTTCCACAAATTGCAATGTACCTAACTCGGATCAAACTTCAATACAACCGCATTCGGTAATATCTACCAACATAACAAAACTAAAAAATACAATGATTCAAAAATCAAGGGTAAAAACTATAAGCCTCGCCTGTTTCTAATAAGAATCGATATTGACCAACCCAATGTCGATTCAGGTAGGTACAGATTATTCTTCAAATCAAGTGCTTAGGGGATGAATTTCAACAAGAGGGGTGAGATAGTTACGTATGTATATGGGTTTATATTGTTTTTCAAAAATGCTGTCCTTTTATAGATACCTATGTGTGAGTTTTAACTATATTCTTGGTTGCTTCATACAAAGGTATAGAAAAGGAGTTTTTGTTTTCGGATTTGTTTTATTTTCAATACGTTTTTGATTGTTGTAGCTATGGTTAGAGGTAGTTAGTTGTAAGTTGCTCCGCTTATGTTAAGTGCTATTTGTATATGGACCGAAAATGCACTTTGCAGATCTCGTAAGAAATTAAATTTCCAAATGTTTTAAATATGATCAAAAATGAAAAAAAAAAAATTCTTGTTTTTAAACTTAAAAGCAGCCTCAATGAACTTACTATAGATTTTTTTCGCATGTAAGTATAGCCATCAGTCATTGCTGGGGATGTAAATTGTCATATTCCTTTCAAAACACTTCACTCACGCATTGTGAAGTGACAGCATTCAATTAATTGCGTTCAATATTGAATTACAGATAAATGTATGCAATCATTTGAATGCTAAGATAATGGTGATTAATTTTTTTAAACTTAAATCATTAAATTAAAGTGAATAGAGCGGGCATTCCATCCAAATTGGACTCTTGTACGACTATGAGACTCGAATCGATTTATGTACATCGACAGTATGTCGATTTGTATTTTTTATAATTTGGTGGTGTTCAAGAGGGTTTTGTTCCCTTATAGTGATAATGCACAGCATGATTGTACGAGTGGAAGGGTTAATATATGATATGGATAGAGAAGAGGTACTTGTGCACATTGGTTCTAAACAATTGCGTATTGTAATGAAAAGCGAAAATCGAGTGAGGCAATGCATTCAACATAATTAAATAGTGAAAACAAAAGATAGGTAATCTAAACAAACGAGGTGTGGATATTGTCAAATTGTTCATCATAAAAAAAAACAAGCCAATAAACGAAGAGTGTACTGTATTAGTGTAAAGCTCTTTCATTCGTCAAAATCGGAAAATTTCCTTCATATGATGTTGCCAAGCCAAAAGCTAGGCCTAGGGTCTCCAAAGATATACTTTCCCCCTCTATGTGTTTGTTCTCCATATCAATGACCTGCTTGTTGTGGACTCATACGCTTTGCCAATGTGAGCACTTTTTTAACATCCTTTTCGAATAGTGTGCGCAAGTGAATGTAACTACAGTAAAACTCCCATAAGTGGATATACAATGAAATGACTATGCGAAAATAAAATAGCAGAAGAATAGGTACAATACAGGAACGCAGGCGGGATCCCTTAATAACCGCACAATATTTTATTGTTTCGCAAGAGCTTAAAAACTCGGAAATCCCGGTTATTAGATTTACGCGTCCGGTTACCGGAGGCTTTTCATTAATCTGCCTGTCAATTTGTCCGCTTATCGGATGTGTCCTTAAGTAAAGCCTTCATTCAGCATCACATAGCCAAATATTTTAGCAAATTAATTCTTTCAATAAAAATCTGGATAACATCTTAGGTTAAGTATAAGGTGGCAATTATCCGACTGTAGCACATATTAAAATGAACGATGAACCCAAGGAATCCATGCACCTTATCTGAGTCACTGTCAATTCGGGAATTTTTTTTTTGTGTTTGGAGGTTCGCTTGAAGGAAAAATTATCGAAAGACATTGCAGAGTTATTACGCGAGGGATACTTCTGCAATAGTGAGGGACTTTAACCCGATCTAAAAATTTTCGTCATTCCGAATTGGATTCCACCTAGTCATACGACTAATCGGCAATTTATCTTTGATTCATTTTAAAAAATTGAGAAGATAAACCCGTCGTTTGTCGGATTTCTTTACTTTTTTGATTGAAAATATTACCTACTTTCTTGGCCTTAGCTAACTCTTATAGATCAAGGCGTTTTGCCCGCCTTAATCTTCTGATTACATTTTCAGTATTTAAAAGTTCTGTTATTTCTAAGTTAACATAGTTAAGTCTACTTCTATATCACCTATCAGTACTTTTAGCATGCGCGAGGATGTCAGTTTTTCAAAACTCATGGGACATATTTCCAGAGGACTACAACTTACAAAAATTTAAGTGCAGAACTAACACTTATCTCCAAGCATTTCAGGGTACCTACGTTAGGGACGTTACCTATAGGTTGTTCTTTTCTAAGAGAAATATTTAATCAAATACACTGAACCAAATTTGGTAGTGATATTGACAAATAAGTAGGTAGATTTGAAGAAATGGCGATCAATATAAGGTCAACACCTCCTGTCCGTTGTTTTGACAAATATTTTGTTATATTTAATAAATATTGTCATTTTGAAAAAAATTCATTAAATTTTTCGTTGTGGTCAACGTTGCCACACAGTTTTAACTGTAAATTACAGTTTTTTAGACAAGCTTACAGTTTTTAAAATGACCTCCTAGTACAAATTACAGTTTTTTTTTAAAGTTCAGATTTGAAAGAATAAATTAAAATGTGCTTTATATCGTAGTGCTTCGTATTTAAGCATGTTATTTTATTTAAAATTAATTGTTTTGTGTTATTTTTGTTTAATAAAACTAAAAAAAAACCGTAATTTCAAAAAAATCGTTTGGTTTTTGAAGGTTACAGTTTTTTGGTTGAAAATACAGTTTCTTTTTTGGGAATTTACAGTTTTTTGAAAAAAAAAAAAAAAAAAAAAATCTGGCAACATTGGTTGTGGTGTTAAATCCACAAACATTTTTTATAGTGATAAAATTTCATCATTCTATCATGTTCTTCATTTTAAAAAAATATTCTTTAAATTGAAAATACATTCTTCAATTCGACGCATCGTACTCTTTAAATTGAAGAAATTTTCTTCATTTTTACGTATTATTTCTTTAAATTGAAATTTAATTCTTCAATTCAACTCTTCGCTTTATTGATATTGAATAAATATTCTTCATTTTTATGCATCGTTTTCTTCAAATTAACTTATTTATTTATTCAAATTAATGATTTTTTTCGTCAGTTATCGCTTATTTTTTCCAAACTGAAATCAAAATAAAAAAGAAACACTTTTTTTAAGTCAAAAACCTTTATTTTCTTAACATTAAGTAAATTATAAAGTTGGAATTTTTTTGTAACTTACATCTATACATCTTTTTAAGAGAATATACTTGAAGATGTTTTTTGTCATGCTTGGATTTAATGAAAGCCGGCTTGGATAAAGGTCCTACAAGGTCCTAGCTAAACTTGGAAAAATTAAACAAATTGAAAATATTAAAGTTTGATTATAGCTTATCGTCCCCTTTCTGCGTTAAGCACGTATCTACAAAACATCTATTCTTCAGGAATAATTAAACGCATGTATCAGTGAAATCTTTCTATTATTTATAATTTTACAGTTTGACTAACCTGGAGGTCAATATGATGACAGCCTGTCAAAAATTGACATGATTTTTGACATGTGTATTGTGTTCGATTAAGGAAAGCTATTCTTTTTTTTAATTCCTGAAGAATGGATGTTTTGTAGATACGTGCTTAACGCAGAAAGGGAACGTTATGTCATTGAGAAATACAACGACGTTCTTACCGTTCATTTATGATGATCATTGGCTGAATTTTCTTTTTTTTGTTGCATCTCCTCCGCATATACCCAACGGTTGATCCAACTAGGAGAAAGCTATCCTAGAAAAGCATGTTGCTTTTTGGGAAAAATATTATAAAGTGAACTTTTTTTAAACTAATTTTTTTAGCAGCGAATATAGGTAGAAGGATCATAGACGTAATTATGAAAAGTACATATTTCTATATTACTTACGTTTTTCTTATACAAGTGTGTTTGAGAAACACTTAAAAGCATTTGCAAATAATTGCTTTAGTTTAATTTTTAAATTCTTTATCCCGACTTCACTTTGGCAATTCACTTTATAGAATAAAACTTATCACTTCGAGCGCAACAGCGAATAACATTTTAAAGAAACTTCTTCAAATTGATGAAAAACCCATAAGATTCTAAAAATATGTTATGAAAAATTGTTGATTTGAATAACTGATTTTTCTAAAAATGAATAAAATATTTTCTTCAATATCACCTACGGGATTTAGTTCACTCAACGATTTCAGTTTGTCAATATGACGAAATTTCATTCGTTTGAATAAAATACTAAATCGGACAGGAGTTGAAGAAATTTATTGGTTTTGAATATTAAATTTTCAATAAAACGAAAAGTTTTATGAAAAATTGTCGATTCGAATAATAAATTCTTCAAAGATTGACAAAATATTTTCGTCAATATCACCTACGCGATTTGGTTCAGTGTATTAAATAAAAAAATAAAATGAACTGTATGTAAATAAATAAAAAGTTGACCCAACAATAGTATGGGTCTCTAGGCCTAGCTTTTGGCAACATTTCGTTTGTATGAGTTTTTAGCTTTTTCGTATACGTGGTGGTGACATTGTTATTATTTTCGTAAGAAATTTCGAACTCAAGAATTTAATCAATCCTGTCATTATGATGATAGGGTAGGGTGTCCATACCTCAAACGAAAAAAGAGGACATAATTTACAATCAACAAACACGCCCCCCCCCCCCTCATCCGAATGTCCATTTTTCAATGTATTCATAACATTTAACATAGCATTTGAAGCCAGCCCGTTTAAATGACTCCACTTCACTTTGAAAGCCACGACGAGTTAAATCGGGAGAAAATTAGTTTACACTAAGTGATAGGTATACCAAGATAGCAAATTTGTACTTCTGCGCTGCGCTTAGATTTGAATTCACAAATTTTTCCAAACTGCCGGACAGTTTTCGTTATAAAAAAAATATTGTTTAAAACCTGGAAACACTTGTAAAACTATATTCCGATAGGTACTGAACTTCAGTTTATAGAAGACGCTGTTCAAGCCTTCTCTTTTTACACTTTTTACATTGTTTTTATATTGAAATTGAAGGTATTAAAAAAGAGGACAAAAAGTGGACACAGCAAATAAAGAGGACAAAAAAAGATCCAAGCGAAAAAAATTAAGTGTAAAATAGATCGCGGGCAAAAAAGAGGACGTGTTCTCTTAAAAAGAGATGTTCTGGAAACCGTATGATAGGGGAACTCAAAAAAGTGGGTTTCGCAATACCGTCTGTCTGTCCATATAGGCCTGGAACATAAGCGGCTCGATGGATTTATGTCAAACTTCGTATTTGAAGTTTGTGGGCTTATAGTTTGAAATCTTTTTTTTATGTTAATTCTAATATTAAAGGTGCTTCTCATATAAACATTTTAAAAAAGTTTGAGTAACGGTAGCTAGGTACTTTTTTTTAAATTTGCCTTTTCTCGAAAACAGAAGATACATGTAGGATTTTATTAAATAAAAGACCACTTCCGAACTTAAAATTCAAATTATTTGTTAATTTTTATTTAGATTACTTCAACATTTTTTTTAATGATGACTAAATATAGGCTAACAATTGTTTTGTACATTCATGTACAGGTGTCTTCGATCTGCTCTCAGAAAACGTTCATCAAGCTCAAGCTGCTTAGCTCTTCATTTTTAGTACAGCTTGAGTATCTTTTTAATTCGCCGACTTTGGAGATTTAGCCACAGTAGCGGCTACTAAACAAAGCCCACATACATGTTATACGAATTGAACAAAAATACAAGTTACAATCGTTATTCTTAGCTTGATAGCAAACTTAGTTTTTCTCTAAATTATCGTATAACGTTTGTTTTTAATTATACATTTTTTAAATATTTGATTTTCTAGGTATAGTTTACAAAGAACCGGCATAACTGTTTTTACCAAAATGCATACTTGCAGTAAAATTGATGTTTTCAAAATGACTGCATCATTCTATTTCCACCCTAATCGCCAATGACAGTAAAAAAAACTGTTCATTATCTCGTAAACGCTATTTTCAATTTAAATTAAAATGTATCTGGGTATACCAGTATACACTCAGAGAAAAATCGTGTGTAATATTGCCTTAACCGCATTAGGTAAAGTTTTTTGTATGGATATTATTAGTCAAGCATATTTCTCCTTAAAAATAAGCACATTTATGTACGACCTAACTAATGAAAAATAGGCTGAATTGCCTTAAAATGCTTAGTTGCTTTAACCAAGAAATATTATGTTTTTTTTTATTATCTTTGCTTTTTATTGTCAGGTAAACTAAGTAATTTTGCCTTAGACTTAGGTAACTTATCTTAATCATTTCGGGAGCTGTTTAACTTCACCTTAGGCCTAAAGGCGTTTTGCCTTAGATCTAAGCAGACATCTTTAATTGTCTTAAACTATGTAACGTTACCTTAAGCCTAATGTAATTTTGCCTTACGCCTGGGGTAACTTTCGGAAGTTGAATTCGCGTCCAAAAATTAATCATTCTATTTGCAAAACCGGTAAAAAGAAGTATTCCGTAAGGCAACATTTTTTTTGTGTGGTTACATTTTTAAGCAAAACTTGATTACAAAATTACAAAATTAAAACTGCGTGCTGGCTTCTATTACAATATGAAGGTGAGTTTTATAAATAGTTTCAATAGTTTCCATTATGGACTATAACTGCTGATAAAAAACAACATCCTCCGTTCATTATCAACAACTTTTTATTTCTAGGAAAAATGTCCAAAATGTCCCCAAATATGGACATTCAAGTCCTAGAAAAAATTAAGCTGAACACAAATGTTGTCGAGGAATGTAATGAAGAAGGTGAGTTTTGTTTAATAAAATCGAGGACAAAGAAATTTATGTTTAAAAAAATGTTTTTTTTTTATTATAGATTCTTATGATGAAATGGTGACTACTGGTATATTTCAATAAAACAGTTGATGGAAGCCATTCGAATAAGCAGAAATATGAACAACAAAAATAATGATGCAAGCCTTAAAAAACAAAAAAAAAAGTGAAACTGTCCGGTATATAAATAAAATATAATACTATAATAAAATAAATAATTTGACTTTCAATTAGGATTATGGCTAAAAGCCATCTATAATTTAACCCACTTTAGGCTAGCAAATAAACAAACTTGCAAAAATTAGGCAATTTCTAAGGCAAAAACATTTTGTTATTACCCTAGTAGTTAAGGCAATTCAACACAGTTATTGGCTAAAAAAATTGGCAAAAATCACCTTAGTCTTAGGAAATATTGCCTTAGGCAAACATGGATAATTCAAGCTATATCTAAGGTAATTCTACACTGATAATGTGACAGCGTATTTGCCTAAGCAATTTAACGCAACTTGCATTAAAACTAAGTAAGCTCAAAACGGCCTTAGGACTTATGCAACTTAGCACTCGATTTAGGTAAATTTTACACATGTTTTTCGTTGAGTGTACGTAATGCTTACTCTATTCTGAAGAATAGTTTGTACCTACTCAGTTTTCATCTAAACAGTTGAAGAACTGTATTTTTCGAGCCAAACATTCTAATATTTTTTGAAATTGAGTTTGCATAATTTTACATAAACCGCGATTTTGATCAAAATGGATATTTAAGACAACATAAGCATTCTTAACAAGATCACGTACTCAGTTTTTTTCAAGAGATGCATAATAAAGGGTCCGCCATCTAACGTTTTTTTTTTCAACTAGTGCTTATTTCGCGAATGGTAACACTTAGCTCATGTCTGATTTGACAGATAATTAGTTTTATCCTTCCGCTGAACGAATATGGTTGTGTATACGCTTGAACAACGCTGGGAAATATTGCGACATTACTTTGAAAATCATGGTAATGTTGCAGAATGTGTGCGAAAATTGCGTACGGATTTTGGAAGAAGAGAAGCACCGTCAGCTCCGTATATTCGTTATCTTGTGAAAAAAGTGAAAGAAACTGGCATCCTCATCGATAAACCAAAGCGTGAAAAGCCAAAAACAGTGCGTATACCCAAAACGAGTCACTGTTTGGTGCGGATTTTGGTCCAGAGGCATAATTGGGCCATTTTTCTTCGAAAATGAGCAAGGAGTGGCCGTTACAGTCAATGGCGATCATTATCGGGCCATGTTGAACGAATTTTTGTTCACAAAAATTGAAGAGGAGGACGGCGCTACGTGCCACACAGCAGAAGCTACACTCGATGTTTTGCGCCCTGTTTTTGAAGATCGCATTATCAGCCGCAGAGCTGATGTCGTTTGGCCACCGCGGAGCTGCGATTTGACACCGTTGGACTATTATTTGTGGGGTGCCGTAAAAGATAAGTGTTACGCCGACATGCCAGAGACAATTGACGCTTTAAAGGACAATATTCGTGAAGCCATTGGTGAAATACAGCTGCACACAATCGATAATGTGTTTAAAAATTGGACCGATCGTGTAGGCTACTGCATGGCCAGCCGAGGCAGCCATTTGAATGAAATTATTTTTCATTATTAACCGGAAGGATTTTACTTTCAAATAAAAAAATAAATTTGAGAAAATATTCAGTAGTTTTTTTTTATAGCATTTTCAAAAAAAAAGTTATTTGGCGGACCCTATATATACCTAAAGCCGTTTTAAAAATATTTCTCTAAAATTATAGGTAGGTACATACTACCCAAATCCCGATCTGTAGAGCTTAAAACTTCAGTGGCAATACAAATCCAAAGCAACCACAACAAACTTGAAATGACTCCAACATTCAGCGAGATTTGCAATAAACGGAAAAATTTCGTGCGACCCAGTCGTGCACATTTTTATTTTTAGAACGGCTTTAAGACTTAAGGGACGTACAATTTTATTTCCAATTGAGAAGTTTTCTTAGATCGAGAGGTATGACGGAGTGGAAAAATGTTATAAGTTAGATAGGCTTTTGGAAATAATTTGCGTTTTTTCCTGGATCGAACTTAAGATCCCTCACTTTGTAGTCTTGCCAATGCGCCCACCGATACAAGCGATACTTACTTACACCTATATACTTACTTCACCCTTTGTATAAATCCAAATCGACTAGTATTTTGAGGCATTCCCCTTACTTACTTACTTACTTAAGGTGGCGCTACAGTCCGGGGTGGACCTGGGCCTCAACCAACAAGCGTCTCCAGCCAGCACGATCTTTGGCCAGCTGCCTCCAGTTTCGCACGCTAAGTTGGTTGAGGTCCCCTTCCACTTGCGTGCGCCACCTGAGTCGCGGTCTTCCTCTACTGCGTCGTCCCTCGGGTGTGGATTCGAAGATCTTCCGGGCCGGAGCATTCACGTCCATTCGCTCTACATGACCCAGCCACCGCAGTCGTTGGACCTTCACTCTTCTGGCTAGGTCGATGTCGCTGTACAGCCCGTACAGTTCGTCGTTGTATCTCCTCCTCCATTCACCGTCTATGCAGACGGGACCGAAAATTACTCGAAGAATTTTCCTCTCGAAGCAGCCAAGAGTAGCCTCATCCACTTTTGATAGAGTCCATGCCTCTGCACCATAAAGTAGGACAGGGATGATTAGGGTCTTATAAAGGGTCACTTTAGTTGTTCGAGAGAGGGCTTTGCTACTCAATTGCTTTCTTAGCCCAAAGAAACAGCGATTGGCAAGAGTTATTCTTCGTTTAATCTCAGCGCTGGTGTCATTGTCTGAGTTTATAGCGGAGCCTAGGTAGACAAAGTCCTTTACCACTTCAAAGTTATATCTGTCTATAGTGACGTTCTGTCCAAGACGTCGGTGTTGGGTGTCCTTTCTTGATGACAGCATATACTTTGTCTTGCCCTCATTGACCGCCAAACCCATTTTCGCCGCTTCCGTCTCAATGCCCACGAACGCGCCAGTGACATCACGCTGCGTTCTGCCGATTATGTCGATGTCGTCGGCGTAGGCGAGTAGGTGGACGGACTTTTGAAAGATAGTGCCTCTGGTGTTAGCGTTTGAGTTTTGCACTATTCTTTCAAGAACGATGTTGAAGAAGTCACATGACAGCGCATCGCCTTGTCTAAATCCTTTTTTGACATCGAAGGTCTCGGTGAGTTCTTTACCGACCTTGATGGAGCAGCGTGCATTCTCCATTGTCATCCTGCACAGACGGACGAGTTTGGCAGGGATGCCAAAACTAGACATTGCTCTGTATAGCTCGTCTCTATAAATGCTGTCATAGGCGGCCTTAAAATCGATGAAAAGATGGTGGGTATCGATTTGGACTTCCTGGGTTTTTTCCAAGATCTGCCGCAGTGTGAATATTTGGTCGATGGTAGACTTTCCTGGCCTGAAGCCACACTGATAGGGACCAATCAGGTTGTTGACGAAAGGCTTCAGGCGTTCACACAACACGGCAGATAGGATCTTGTAGGCGATGTTAAGAAGACTAATCCCTCTGTAGTTGGCGCAGTTCAGAGGGTCTCCTTTCTTGAGGATCGGGCAAACAATGCTGAGGTTCCATTCATCGGGCATACTTTCCTCCGACCATATTTTACAGATGAGTTGGTGCATGCTCCTAACCAAGTCATCGCCTGCCGCTTTGAATAGTTCGGCGGTTAGGCCATCTGCTCCAGCGGCTTTGTTGGACTTAAGCTTAGATATAGCTATCTTGACTTCGTCCAGGTCGGGTGGGCGGAATTGTTGGTCTTCATCGTCCAGGTTGAATGGTTCATTCTGCCTGACAGCGGGATTTAGTTCGTCATCGCCGTTAAACAGTCTGCAGAAGTAATTCTTCCATATCCTCAGCATCGACTGCGATTCTACTATGATGTTCCCTTGTTCGTCCTTGCAGGCTTCGGTTCGGGCTCTGTAGCCTTGGCAGGTTCTTTTTACCCTTTGGTAAAACTTCCGAACCTCATTCCTGCTGTAGCATCTCTCTATTTCCTCGATCGCGCGCTTCTCGTGCTCTTTCTTTTTTCTCCTGAGAAGCCGGTGTTCATCTCTTCTTTTCTGCGCGTAGAGCTCACGAGCAGCTCTGGTCCTTCTTTGCAGCGCCGCTTTGTATGCCTCTTGTTTCGCTGCATGTGCTTGCCGGCACTCGTCGTCGAACCAGGGGTTTCGTTGTGGTGGTCGTGTGAAACCAAGCACATCAGAGGCGGCGTCTCTGATGGCTTTTTGGCAATGTTGCCACTGGTCTTCGATGCTTGATGCTGGCTGCATAGAACCTCTTGAGAGATTGAGAGAGACTCGATCGGAGAAGGATCTGGTGACCTCTTGCGATTTTAGCCGTCCGACGTCAAACTTCCTCACAGTATTTACTTGTATTGGCGGTGTTCGGGATATCCGAAGGCGTACCTTGGCTACAACAAGGTAGTGGTCCGAGTCAATGTTGGCCCCTCGGAACGTTCGGACATCCATAATACTGGAGGAGTGCCTTGCGTCGATCGCAATGTGGTCAATCTGGTTGACGGTTGATTGATCGGGAGATCTCCATGTGCCTTTATGAATATCGAGATGCGGGAACCGCGTACTTGCTATGACACCATTTCGCCCCGCCGCGAAGTCGATCAGCCTAAATCCGTTATCGGAGGTGGTGTCGTGTAGGCTGTACCTTCCGACAGTACTACCAAAGATGCCCTCTCTTCCTATCTTTGCATTAAAATCACCTAGGACAATTTTAATGTCATAGTTAGGGCACTGCTCGTATGTCTTGTCCAAGAGCTCGTAGAACCTCTCTTTGGTGTCGTCGTCTTTCTCTTCCGTGGGGGCATGGGCGCATATTAGGCTAATGTTGGCGAATTTAGCCTTGATGCGGATTGTCGCGAGGCGCTCGTTCACACAGCTGAAACTTAAGACTTCTTGCCTAAGTCTGCCTCCAACGACGAAACCACATCATTCCCCTTGGCATTTCCCAGGAGACTTTAATTAAATGCGAGGTTCAGTTTCTTCTATACACCTAATGCCTTGAACATTCTAGGATCTAGAGATCTATGATAATTGGGCTTACATTTTTGCCGAACTCCTTCTCAAAATTGTTGTTTGACACTCCTTAAGTGTACCGGTTTCGAGAGGCCAAGGCCCCCAATTGAGGCTTTATTTGGCCTTTTCTCTCCTATGACTTGCTATTCGTCTAATTGATTGCTTTGAAAACTTCGAAAAGAAAGACTAAACATTCGAAAATGGAATGAAGTAAAATAGAATGTATCTTCTGTCCTGTCAGTCAGCTCTATGACAAATTCTGTTCGATATAGGAAAGTACAGATATCAAACTAATCGCATTCTCGCAGATTTCTTTGTTTGAATGTTATATCCTTTTATTTTCACATTGATTAAAAATGCACTTATTCAAATGTCGATGTTTTAATTTTTTGATTCCAAGAAGTGTTTTTCAAAAACATTAAGAATTCATCTCTAGATATATAAGAACGGCACAAAATATAATAACCATTAAGCAACTTATATATTGAACACCCCTGCCGCCTTGCCACCCACAACAGTTGATACATTCAAATTCGAATGAAACGTGCTCTGCACAATAATGCGCTCTGATTGAATTCTCAAAAGGCATCCCCATGTCCAATAGGAAATAATTGGAAACTAACTTCCTTTCACTCCACAAAGACCGCCAGCTATACCATCAGGTATAGGTAAATACTCCAACACAATGTGTCGGGATATTTACCTTCATCGATTTATCTTTCGTGGAAGAACCTATCAGCTCTGCCGTTGCCAATGACCAAGCTAAAGTACCGTCTTTGCCCGCATTCAAACCCCTCTGGCCGCAACCCATGAATACCCAGTCGGGATATTTCCCAGAAATAAATGTGCGGGTGACCGAAATTCCTCCGAAACACAATTTCTACCGGACGGCAAAATTGTTTGCGCTGCCAGAAGAAGAGCGCACAAAACATCAGGGGCCACCGGGACATCTGAGTGGAAGGCAATAAAATAAGTAGACCGAAAACTAACTAACAAGACAGGAACAAGTGAGCTTTTGTTCGAATCAGCATCCATGGTTAGCAAAATCAATCCTAAAAGTTCATCATCCACCCCCTTAGGTCCAGGACACTATACACATTGATGTGTACCAAGACGACCGACCGTTAGCCCCCCCCATACATCCCGTGTTGCCTGATGCTATATGGCAGAAGACACATCCGCAAACCAACGAATCACCAAAACATTTTATATTTATGGGCTACGGAATACGAGTATATATGTAGGTACATGTGCATATACATAGAGAGCTCTCTCGCTACCTTGGGGCTAACACAAGACGAATAAATACGAATGGCTAGAACAAACACTTAAAGAGTGGTTAAGGAACTACAAGAAGGACACAAATAGAATCGGCTTGCGGTTTATTAGAAGAACCCAAGTCCTGTGTCTGAGTCCTTTGTGATTTTGCCGCAAAGAAAGTGGCGAACGACGACGTCCAACAACGAAAGGATGTGATGTGAGTCAATGTGGATGTCCTCCTTCGTCCTTAAATAAATATTTGTTAACGCACTACTGGATACACATATGGAACACACATATCGTTAGAGAGATAATAAGGGATTTCTTCGTTAAAGTTCTTTTTCTTCGTTTTCTTTCTTCCCAAGGAGTTGTGGGTTCTGCCAACTTTTTATAGACTCAAAGTAAATATCAACATTCCACCTGTGTCAAGGAGTTATGAGGGGGTGGTGGAAGTGGAATGGTCGGCGTACATATTCATTTGTATTTTGACTGTGGCATGGATAGGATAGTTGTATCTACACAGTCGACAACTTTTTTGGTGGGCACGCGCGCCCACTCCACGCACATCTTCAAAGGACGTATCTATGTTTGTTAAATTTTACGAGGAATTTCGTGTCGCAAAAAAGGATGAAGAAGAATATGTTGCCATTGCCATCTGGCATCCGCATCCCCCCTATTTTGCGGGCTCTTCCATGGACGCACTTCACCGTGAGTTTTACGCTCACCTGATTTTCGTTTTCCGATTAAAAGGACCTTTATACTTGTATAGTTGGGGCAAAAATTCACAAATGTTACTAACAGGCATTCATTTTCTTATTTAGTTTTAGAAAGAGTACCTGTCTTTGGTATATATGTCGTTCACTGTACTTTTGGCTTGGCATCACTTATAGATGATCATAGATGGTGTCCATTTCATATTTCAGAAGGATGATGACAAGTTAATAGGGGGCGTTAGACCAAAAGCTACAACAAGCACATTACTAAAATACTTTGGAACTTGGATTCACTTTCTACACCACCATCTCGGATTGTAGTAAGAATGAAATCATTAAGAGCGGGAGTTTATTCTCAATAGCAGCGAATATTTGAAGATATTTGAAGACATTTGCATCTTTTATTTGTAATTTTAACAGTGTCGAGAAATAGCAACTGCAGTATTTTCGTTGGTATGGAAAGTGCCAGACAATTATCTTCGACTATGCCGAAGCTCAAATACCCGGTACTATATTATTGTAAAATAAAAAAAATATTTTAGTATTAAAAAATTATATATTTGTATGGGAGGTATGGGTAGTTTTTATTCGACCAAGCTCATTTTTTGTCAAAATTTTTTAAATATTATTAAAACAATATGTGCAAAGTTTAAACTTGCTATCTTTACTGTAGCTATTTAAATTTAATTTTTAACATAAAAAGCTATATAAATCTGATATTTTTGTATGGGAGGTAGTAGTAGTTTTCATCCGATCTTGCTCATCTTCGAACTTAACCTCAGTTTGGTGGATAAAAGCTTACGTACCAAATTTCAAGTCGATAGCTCTTAAATTACGGCCGTAATCGTGCGGACGGACAGACGGACAGACGGACAGACAGACGGACATCGCTAGATCGACTAAGAAAGTGATACTGATCAATAATATATAGTTTGTCATACCTACAACGCCTCCTTATGTGCGTTACAAATGGAATGTCAAAGTGAATATACCCTCGCCACAGTGTGGTACCGGGTATAAAAAATTGGGACATGATGAATGTTGATAGGTGAAAACTCGGTTTCCACCACGAACCACGATAGTGTCTGAAAATTATCCAAGGATAATTATTTGGCTCAATTCACACATGGCCTAACTTGACTTTATTCTAGAATTTTTGTGTTCTACATTTCACTGTATTCGATTTCGATTTCAAAATTTTCGGAATTGAGACAAAGTGAAATTGTGATTTCGAAAAAATTTCTGAGTTTTCGAATCGCTCGAAATGCAGAACACTGAAAACGAATTCACTCGATTTGCAATTTTTATTCCACTCGATTTCTGGAACCTAGCTGTAATTCTGTCTAAGCTCAAAGAAAGTCGTGGTTTTACTTCTCTTCCCCTTTTTTCGCTACGTGTCGTTGATAATTCTGCAACTTAACTGAATAGTTTTCCAGTTTAAAATAGGTATATACCAGACTTGTGATAACTTTATATAACACAGAGTACCAACAAATTTCACTGTAGGCATTTAGACAATTATTTCCTGGCAACTCTGCTGACGTTTTCAGTTTTCAAAGTTCACACTTCACACACGTTGATGTTGGGTTGGGATGGGAATGGGTGGGAAGTGGCAGCTAGGGTGGTTAATATTTTTTAAAAGCAAAAAGCCCACGAAGACGAAAACGAACTCTTTCAAATTGACGCTGTTGGCCTCTCTTAACTTATAGTGTATCAGTATATAAATGAAATGCGAACTATGATTACAATCAAACAATTTATAACTTGCATGATTTTTAATTTATAATAATGTGATTGTCAACTTAACAACTCTTTTATCCACATATTTATCTGTGTAGAATTTGGTTTGAATTGATGTTGTGTTTGTGTTGTGCCTTGCCGGCATGTCCTTGTGTTAGCATCAGCAAGCATAGAAATGGAATTGCCACGCGCAGGGGTAGTTTTGTTTTGTTCGATTGCAACCAAATTGCTTGTGGAGATTTTTAAGAGAGACATTGCGGCTTCTCTTTATATTTGTGTTATAAAAATATGAATTTTCATAATAATTATAACAGTTTCTAGTGTTGACTTGTAGATGTCACTGCGCACTGCATTTTTGTGTGTTGTCACTATTCCAATATGAATTTGAATTTTAACATGAATTGATTTAGTTTGAAATAAAGTTTTCATTTGTATAAATAATTTAACAGTTTTTATTATAATTATGTAGGTACTGATACTGTGAGTTGTTCGCAAGTAGTTTGTCATGTCAGAAGATTGTTTGATTATAATCAGTGACACTGGTACATCAATCAAGGTAGGTATGTGCTATGAGCGTCACAATCGACAGCTACTGAGGTAGTAACTAGTAAAGGACTTTGTCTACCTCAGTTCTGCTAAACTATGTTAATGAGGACTTGATAAAAATTATATGTATATAATCCAAACAAATTTCCAATCGCCGTTTCTTTCGACTGAGAAGGCATAATTGAGTAGTTAGAGCTCTATACCTAACAACTAAGGAAATTCAGTATAAAATCTTGACCAATCCTGGCGCCTTATGGTGGTGAAGACTGGACTCTATATAAAGCAGATAAAGATATCCTCGAAGAAAAATTCTTCTTAAAATGTTCGGTTCTGTTTGCATTGAAAAAAAAAAAAACCGGAAGGGGAACTAAGCAGTAAGTTGGCGAACGACTGAGCTAACTGGGACAGGCGTATTTTTTGCGGCAAGATAATGGATCGTTGGAAACGAAAACGAAAACACAGAATTGTTTTTCGAAGTGGACGAATAATAGGCCGCATATGGAGAATTGACTCTCAGAATTGAAATTTGTATTAAATTATGTATGTTAAATCAGTTATGTTGCTCGCAAAAGTTATATCATTCACACCAAGTGCTTCCAAAATTGTATAGATACCAGTGGCGTGGCGTCCATATAACCCGATTCCTACCGAGTTACCTTTTAAAAGTTTCAGTTTCAGCTACACAACAATGTTTACTTAAAAACGAGCAACATAAAACCCACGGTATAAACTTAATAATATGTATCTATTCATTTGCGCAAGCTACACCTTCACACCCTCCCGGGTTATAAAATCTCAGTGGATAGAACAAATTTGTCTCCTTTCCCTTTTGTGCACTTGCGATTATTTGAGTTTGGTCCTCTCTGTTCAACGCCCGCTTTCTTATGCAAAAAAATAACACGCTTTTCTTCGGGTTATTTGGTGGGTTTTGTGTGTATCTTTTACACACTGCTGCGCTGTGGTGTAATTGAGTATTTCTGGAAAATAACACGCTTTTCTCCGTCATATTTGGTGAATTT
Organism: Cheilosia scutellata; assembly: GCA_955612985.1. Lineage (NCBI taxonomy): Eukaryota > Metazoa > Arthropoda > Insecta > Diptera > Syrphidae > Cheilosia > Cheilosia scutellata. Next base: position 48,437,077 of record OY015313.1, on the reverse strand, counting down.
GAATTGTGTGCGTATCTCCTATCGCTGCGCTGTGATGTCACTTAGTCAGTTCCCTTTTTTACCTAATGATTTTCAGAGTTTTTCTGAGGCGAGTATCCTCTGTTCAAAGGCCGCTTTCTTAGCAATAAAATAACACGCTTTTTTCCGAGTTATTTGGAAGTATCTTTTAAAAAATAAACAAACTGATGTGTTTATAAAATTTATAAACAAGTCGCTAAGTGAGAAATCAAGTGTTTTGAGTTTTGGCTATGATCTTCGTAGGTACCTAAATACGTTTGAAGAAATGTTTCAAAGAGTAAGTAGATGATTTTGCTGAACCTCCACAAAAACACCGAATGCTCGATTTAAACACTCATTTCAAGAACCTTTATGTAGAAATAAAGGACAATAAATATAAGACAAGATATAATTAACGTTTACACGCAATTATTTTTTGGATTTATTCAACAAATCGAAATTTTGAAAGTTTTGCACTATTGAATCAAGATGAACAAATATCTTCATTAATTTAATTTCTGCCTGGAGTTTGCAATTTTATGGCTTTAAAAAATTAACTGAAAGTTTTGTATACCTACTACAATCTTCCCTTCGACCTTTTAATATTTTTCGACTTCGACTTACCATTTCAAATTATTCACGCCACGCCACTGATAGATACATACATGTCTATGTACCTATAACGAGTATGTTTATAATTGATACATTTTATACAGTTATTCAGTATTATGTTACCCGCTTTCAACAAATATTTTTCAAAAAATTAAAAGGCAAGGGGCTGAAACCAAAACAGGTAAAGTTATTTTAAAATATTAATGTAGCTTGAGTTGTATACCTTGCAAAATTACTATAGATACCCGCTAATAGTATTTGGATAAAGTTTTGATTGGCAAAAGATGAAAACCACATATAGATAGGTACTTGGGAATCACAGATATCTAACTGGCAAGTCTTCAAAAAATATGTTAATGAACCAGAAGTTGCTGAACCGCTTCGGCGATATCTAAGCTGAATGAAATAATATGTTTTCCTTACCTTATGGAAATTATCGGACTTAGACAAGATCAAATATCCTAAGGATAAAAGATAAGGTCAAGACGCAATGACAAGCACCTGAATTTATGGCAACACACTCCTGACCGCAGGCCAATGAATTTGAATCGATTGTGTAACTTGCTACCGAAGCTGATTAACGACGACCATTCTGTAGACAATTTTCTTTGAACGTCTAGCAGCTGAAGGCAACAACTCCAACTTATCGCTCTGGTCGGCTATCAAGTCCACAAATATACCAAGAAACCGGGGCCCAAGGTTACAAAAAGAATAACAATGAGATTGAATTCGACAGTACCTACATCTGACAATTAGTGCGAGTATCCTCAGAGTAAGAACAGAACCGCCACAGAGCTTAGCCATATAATAAAGAAACGTAAGTCTAAAAAAATCTCCAGATCGTGAACTGATTATGGGAGAACTTCTACTCTTTCGCCTATCGATCAAGGATGTAGGATGCTAATTATGAACCCTCCATAGCTCCCGATCTTCCGCCAATGACTCTAAACCATCCCCATATATATACGGGTATAAAGCAGAGATGTGAGACTTCACCGAACCGTCTGCAGACTCCCTAATTCGATTCTCTTGTTAACAAAATGACCAACCGCTAGCTGTCTTAACATTTTTAAAACTTCTTTAAACCACTCCGCGATATATTTAGAGTGCACTCCAATAGAATCAATAGAAATTCATAAGACCGCACCACTGTGTTTTTTATAGAAGCAAGCATTGGGCACAGTAGCGCAGTGGTTAGTGCGCTGCACTACTGTGCGAGGGGTCCCAGGTTCGATCCCCGGGAATTACATCTAAAGGTTTTTTCTATTGCGCTACCTCTCGCGAACGTCTGACAAACATCCGAGAGGATGACTGTCCTGAAAAAGCTTCTCAATTCATCCGTTCGGACTCGGCATAAAATTGTAGGTCCCTTCCATTGGTCCCAAAAATAAAAAGTCACACAAATGAATGGTTGTGAGAAGCTAGGCCTAGGGTGTATACGCGCCTGTTGCGCCTATTTTATTTATCAAGCATTCTTCTATCGATCGAGTAGATGGGTACATCTGATTACGACGTTATTATGACAGCTCTCAACGAAATAAATTTGTGTCTTTTTCTCACAAAAATTTCATAAGGTGCTTCAGGAAGGTCTTCAAGTGCAAGGTAAGAAAAGTTCTGCTGAAGCGATTATATAACATCCTACATACCTTGAGAATAGATTCCCTTGTGACAAATATGGAAAAGAGTATATAGGAACTCTGTTCCGAAAGTTATCTGTCGACTTTCTTCGTAATGAACAAAACAAATATTTATATTCTCTAATAAATAGAGTCCCAGTTATCTACGATAACTTTAAACATTTAAAAAAAAAGCAATTTGTAGGACTCATTAGTACCAATGAGCGACCTCATACTGAGGCAACTCATCAATCATTAAATATGTCTCACAATTTAGTTAACCCTTTGCCCTGTACGTCAGCGACTGAGAAAATATATACAGTTTCTTTAAAAAATAATAATTCCTTCTGCCCAGTGTCCAGTGTCCAAATATTACTATAACAAGAAGGTAACCTCGAAATTGAGTTCAAGATTTGACATTTCGAAACCAACCCGTGGATAGTTTCATCTATGTAGGGATGACATCGGATAAAACTAGTAATTCCCCCTTTTACTTAATTATAAAAGAAGCCTATACTTGGGCATTGTAGACACATGTGATTTAATTGAGGGAGAGTGGTTCAATATTTTGTTTAAGGGTTGTTCACTCACTAATTGTTTGCATTTGCACTTTTTTTTGAAGTTCTCATAAGAGAAGTTATTGTATAGCTCAAAGTTTTGCACATTACCTAATTCTGATATCGTGATGACAGATAGATGAACTCCATCTGATGTCGAAAATATCTCGAGAAGATGGATACGTATGTATAATATAAGGCAGCATTATGTCAAGTCAAGACTCATGAGAGACAGAGAAAAGTCGCTTATTACGTAATAGCAACGTTTTTTGTGTACTGTTGCTGGTAATTTAAAAATATTATTTTACCTATTTTCCAAATAATTTTTTGAAATTCTTATTCTTTTCGACACATCTATCAATGATGAGCTTCAAATTGAAAAACAATTTAATCGAATTTGTTAACATTAAGTAGGGTAAATATGTACCACAAGAAATCGCGTCGGCGATTAATATTTAATTATTTAAGGAATGGAATTGAAGAAAGCAGCCATCGGGACATCAGAAAAGCCCTACTCTCGGAACAATGTTCGGAATGGCAACGAGACCCACGCAGAGACCTATTGCAAAGAAAAGCTTGTCGCATAGTCACAAAAGGATAATGGAAAACCATCGAGAAAGTTGTGCGTGTCAACACCAAAAATCTGTTCAATTCAATTACCTACGCTGATGCAAATGACGTAATTTGTGGAAATATTCGATCTGTCACGGGTGCATTGGCAAAACATTTTGGGACAGAATCGGCAATATTGGGTTTAGTTGTGAATGAAGGTAAAACCAAGTATGAGCTGCTATCCAAAGGGGACACACAATAGCTAATAATCTGGACAGAACTTTCTTATAGGCAGCTACAGTTTTGAGGTATAGTTAGGGACTTTGTCTACCTACATCAGCTCGACTGTAAGCAGTGGAAGTGACATCACATCAGAAATCAAACAGAGAATCACACTTACTTAAGGATAGTAAAGAGTTGTCAGCAGTTGTTAGGAGGATCTATACAAGAACCTTACCATGACCATTACACATGTTCATAGACAAGCCCTGATAAAGATGTCCTTGATTCCTTGGTCGTTTGAGCGCAAAATTCTTCGAGTGATTTCTGATCCCATTTATGTTGCCGGGACTAGGAGATGCAGATTTAACAGCAAACTCTACAGACATGTTCGGAAAAGTGCGTATTAGTTGTTTAGGGATAGCCTAGGCTATGGAAAGCAAATAAAAGTTAAGAGTTTCAGATTTTAGCAATGAAAGGAACCTCAAGCATCTTTCAATCAATTTGAGTCCAGTCATCTATCTATCTACTCCAAGTCGCTAAAACTGAATATATTAGGTACTTTAGTCATAATCGCAAAATCATAGCAATTTGTTAGATGACCGCGAGGGTTGTGCCGTAGCGGAAAAACCTTAAAATGTAATTCGTGTTTTTGTGAGAAAGTACTTCCGCACTGTGAAAACTTTCCATTCGGCTATAAAAGTCACACAGGAGATATTGGGACCATCGTATCAGCTTTACACACTCTCAATCTTTATCAAATGACCTTAGGCTCGTCCGTAACTCTGTTCCAAAATATATATAAAATTCTTCAAAAAAAAAAAAAAACTCTTGATAATATTTCACATTCCATTTTAAGAATATAGGTATCTGAAAATAAATAGCTCAGGCTCTTTCAAAATTGTGTCTAACTATTCCATTACGATTTTTGGACCCCAATCCAATATTGGAACAATTTCGAAAGTTAAATTTGCGTTTTAGGTACATATATTAGGTATGGTATCGCGGAATTTCGACTCCGATTATTTTTTGAACTGTGTATTGTGTTAAATGATCGTGAAGAAAATGAAACAATTTGGAACTATGTCTAACGATTAAATTCTGATATATTAATTCAAATCGCCCCTTGCCTCACGGTCTTACGAAAATGCAATGGACGAGGGCATGCATGGCACCTTCCAGTCGGAAATGAAACCTGCAGCCAAACTACAATAAGTTTAATTTAAATGTAACATTTCTTGTGGTACATATTTAGCCTACTTAATGTTAACTAATTCGATTAATTTGTTTACCAAATTGAAGCTCATCATTCATAGATGTGTTAAAAAGAATAAGGCCGTTTCTGAACACTAGTTGGCTTAAGTAATTTAGCAAAATAATTGCAAAAAATCATTTTTTGAGTTGTATCTATGTAGGTCTAGGTATGCTTCTTTCCGAAGTCTCAGCAAATGATTTCTTTCTATTTCTAACTCTGGTTGTATTTCCGTATTCTCAGCAATCTCTCGTATTTGATCTAATTGTCTGTGCCGTACTCTGATATCATCTAACTCCACTAAGAATGTTTGCTAAATTATATACGCGATTGGTAGGTATTGTTCCATTGTAACTGTAAGCTAGCAGGGGTGTAGCGAGGGGCGGGTGTGGGGGGTGAGAGACGCCCCCACGTTTTTCAACAGTCGGCAAATCAAGGAAGCTACATTTATTAACTTGAGCAACTTAAAAAAAAAAAATCGGCAAAAACGAGCAATTTTCAAAAATTAGTTTGGAACAAAATATTAAAAAATAATAATAAGAAGTGTGTTAGGATTTTCATTAGGTATAGGTTTCTAAACTTGTAAGTTGGACGATCCTGTTTTCAACACAAAATTCGTATAAGTTGTGGAGTCGCCGAATATCTCGAAGACCGATCGATTGTGCTCAAATTTACAGGTGGTCTTAGGTATTGGCCCACGAGTGTTCATGTTAAGATTGGTCAAAATTCAGACGTTTCCAATATTTGATTTTCTGTTGATTTGTATTTATTTTCAGACGATTTCTATTAAATTTCAGACGTTTTTTTTTTCGATTTTTGCCGACGTTTCGAATTTTTTTTCTAAAATATATTATTTATTTGTAGACGAAAAAATTGTTGCCTTTCGAATATACACTCCGCGCCACTTGAATTGCACAAGGTCGGTTTTCTATTGCCCACTGGTTCCAAACCAAGCATGCTAGAGACCAGCCTTTTTTTTTAAATTATAGTTCATTTAATTGTTGTGATTTGACCAGATGGAAGATTTAAAAATAAAGCTTTAAGTATTAACAAAAATTTGTTAACTAAAAACAGGAAAAATGTGGGCCCTAATTTTGCGTCACTTGAATAGAACATGCATTTAGTTTGACCGTTATCTTTGGCACGAGAACTCATATTTTTCTTTGATTGCATTTTTTTTTGTTAATTTAGACTATTTAGTTAACAAAAACAATAAAATGGGTATGGAGAAAAAGCCTTAACCAAAGCGGAAAAAGGAATTAAAGATTAAAAAACGCTAGCCTATTTATTGCCAAATTGGCTAAGAAAATCGAGAAGAGCCGACACGTTATATCAATATTTTTAAATAATGAGTCTAACTATGGATAAAAACGTGAAGGGCCGCATACATAGTGTCCTTACAACTGCGGAAAGGCGACTTGTATTAGGAAAACCCTCAAATTCTCACGACTCTTATCCAAAAACCAGGAAAAAATGTGGTATCAAAGCAAGGCTCACAACTATTCGTCGTATTATTTCGAATGCCAAGGATATAAAAAGACTAAAAATCATGAAGAAGACACCTCTTAACCCGGTTCGAAAAGCGCAAGCCTTCGTTTTTGTGGCCTGGACTTCGTAGTGGCACCGTGTGGTCTTTTCCGACGCAAATTATTTTGGAAGGCCCCGATGGCTATAGCTACTACATATTTCCATAACCTCAGTAAAGAAACTCATAATTTGGACCGACTGCATAGCAGAGTTGAAGGTGTGATGGTGTGGCGGCCGTTTCGTATTATGGCACCCGAAAATTACAAATTTTGTTAACCACAATGAATGCGTTGTCTTACTGATAAGGCTTTAACATATTTTCATAACCTTTTTGGACATCTACCGTGGATCTAACAACGTGAAAAAGCGCCAATACATACAGCCCGGGTTGTTAAAACTAATTTATAGAGCCAAATTGTGGAGCTATTAAGCTGAGCGGACTACTCACCGGATTTGAATATCATCGTAAATGTTTTTGGCAATGGGTGACCCGTCAAGTTTATGGATCGGGACAACAATATTTGACAGTATATAAACTAGCCCAAGCCATCGAATTGGCTTGGAGCTCAATTACGCTAATTTATTTGGCCAATTTGTATATGCACCCCTTCCCAACTAGATGTGTGAATTTTGGAGCAGAAATTGAACAATTTTTTTTTAAATCTAAAATACTCCAAATACCTTAAATTTAAGTAAAGTTTGTGTTAAAAAGAAGAAGAATTCTCTAAAATGATTTTTTCGTTTAGGTGTTCTATTCAAGTGGCGATAAATTAGGGGCCCACATTTTTCCTGTTTTTAGTTAACAAATTTTTGTTATTACTTAAAGCTTTATTTTTAAATCTTCCTTCTGGTTAAATCACAACAATTAAATGAATTTTAATTTAAAAAAAAAATGTATAGCAAATATTGATCTACAAAAACGGAAGATGGAATCGAAGAAAAAAATTAAACAAAAACAAAATCATCAAATCAATTTAATAAATACTTAAATAGTTATTAATATTTGCCTGCCCCTTTAGTATACTGAAAATTAGGACGAATTAGCGAAGAGCCAAGTTGGCAGAACAGTGCAAAGTTCGAACTGTTGGTAAACGATCAAGATGTAACCATTATAAAATTACAGATTCAAGAAGAGTGCATTTTTATGAAACGAAGCTACTGAAAAGGTAATTTAGTTAGACATGTTTATTTTAAGTTTAGAAACGTAACCGAAAATGTGTAACATCGTCACATCGGTTCGCGAACGCCTCGGCTTCAAGAGTATTTCGCCAACACAATGGCAATCAGATCCACGACAATTGGGTTACACCTGGGTGCCACCAGGTAATAACATCGTCAAAGGTCCAGCGTTACTTTGATTAGATCCCTCAGGAGAAAGTTCCAAAACTCAGTTCAAACGGTAATATGTAAGAACCTTGAATATTTACGTCTCTGTAATTATTCAATCAGCTTATTTACGGGTTTGGTTTGTCCATTTGTACTGGCGCTATTCTACTATACCCGGAGGCCCAGAGCTTAGCTTCAATGAGGGCCGAGGCCTGTGCTAATGTCTCTAATACATATATACATACATACATACAAAAACGGAAAATGGAATCAAAAGTAATATTTTGAAGAAAGTGAGTATTTGGATAGGGGTTGAAATATTGTATTTCAAAATACTGTATTTCAAAATTCTGTATTTCAAAATTCTGTATTCTATATTTATACAGAATTCTTGTATAATACATTTTTTTGTATAATTTACTGTCGCCCTGAATGTCAACATAGACTTATGACATGATGATTATGATTGCTACGGCAATCAAAGCTTTACCTTTAGCACTTGCCTTAAAGAATTTTTATTTGCATCAATTTAGAATTTGTTGTTATCTTTATGCAGTAATTCGTATTATGTATTTCTTTGAAGTATTAAGTTTACTCTTAGACAAGGCGCGCACCTTAGTGGTGAGGCAGTGGCGGGCGTAGCGGTGGCATAGGAGTGGTGTGGCGATGGAACGGCGGCAAAGTGGTATGAAAGGGACTTAGGTGCCAAACAACGTATAGTGCCACGAATTCATCAGTTCTTAAAATGTCGTACCTGTTAATTCTTGGTCGTTTCGCATGTTTTTAATTTCCGGGTAAACAAAAATACGCAGTTGTAATTGTAATGTAAAAATCCATGTCGTCACCAGCCCCTACAATATGATATGACTAGTTTAAACTAAACCACTTCCATTCCGTCGCCATCGCCACAACACTGCTATGCCATCTGCCACTTGGTCACCACTTCTTCTTCTTCTGGCTTATGTATTTGTTAAATTATGTAGGCACCTGAATTTCAGTTTATTTTACATATTTTTTATTCAATAAATTTTAAAAATTATATCAAAACTTGCTTTTTGTTATGCAAACGCTTTTTCAAAATAATGAATTGGAGCATAAACAGTATTTCTGAAAACAGAATTTTGCATTTACAGCATTTTGGATATACAGCATTTTGAAATACAGAATTCTGAAATACAGAATTTTGTTTATACAGTATTTTCAAAAAATAAATATACAGAATTTTGTCGATACAGAATTTTGAAATGCAGAATTATGACCCGCTCCCATTTGGATAATGTGTAGGTAAAGTCATCCACTAAAAGAAAATATACTATCCCCATGGAACTGCCAGCAAAATTCAGCATGTACCCTTGGAGGGAATTTTCGAATTTCCCAGTATGTAATGATCGGGTTCTGTAGCAACATTGCTTTTATGTGTGCTACAAAACATGCAATATTTAGAAATGTCTTCAATGGTCTATATTAGGCCACCAAACAGTATCTAACTTTATAGCATGCTGTTTAATGTTGACTAATCCCAAATGAATGGAATGAAGCTCTGCCCAGAGTTACTTCTCGTAACTATCGGTATTACGACTCCGTGCCCTCTCATTACGCATCCGCGTTGAATACTGAATTCACTTTGGTCAATATTAAATCGAATGGAACGAGGAGCAAGTTTTTCTGTTCGCAAACATTTTAAAAGGTTTACCTAAGTCACTGTCAATGACCGTTATTGTTTCCTGATCTATCTACTATGCTGTAATAGGGAGTGCTGAAATTTGCAGTATGTCTACCAACTTTCGTCATTGTCGTATTTGGATTCTGTATTGCGACTGTTTTTCTGTTTGTGTTTTGTGGGGCTGATTCCATCTTAAATGTCTAGCCTCCGAAAATAGTCCGAGGGTGCACTGCACATACCTCAGTATAAACTGTATTTGCAAATATACCAGACACTCCTTGAACAGCCCCATTTCGTTTCTAAATTCAATAACTACTGCCAACTCCAATCGTATAGGGAAATTCGGAAAATTTTCAAATTATCCTGGGGGAAATTACCAAATTTCCGGATGCAAATCCAAATTTAAAATAATATCCCTTGCTACCAAGCACAGAGTCACACAACATATACCTACACACTAAACAGGTATGAAATCATCAATCAATCTGTCAGATTGGCAAAGACACAACCACAAGTCGAAGTTGCTCGCCTCCAAGGAAGGAGGAAGGATATTAATAATTAGCAGAGGACTTCTCGCCGTGCCTTTAAAGACCGCGCACAGTGTGTGTTTGGCTGAGCAATAAAGGCGATTAACCAGTCCTTCGTCCACACATCAGCCGTGTCGTTGGCAAGAATACCGAACAGAACACCCTCTGTATATATATAGAGAGAGAGATCCTCACACTCATTAATATACAGGCTTGGAAAAAGGACGTGACACTCAGTGTTGGGTCTGGGTGGCATCTTGGTGGCCGCCGGGACTCAAGTATCTGTTGTATGTGTGTTATTTTTTTTTGCCGTTTTTCTGCTCCCATTCATATATAAGTTTGAGCTTATTTTTGTGACACGTACGTTGTTGTGTACGCTGCATGGCTTCAATCGTCCTGATGCCAACATATATCCAAAGGACAGGCCAAAGCCGGGAATTTGTTCGCTCGCACAATATAATAGCTAATGGTGGCTCCTTGCGTGAAACAAAAGAAACCATATGCCTCGCTCCTGGTAGCGGCACCGGCAACCGACAGCAGCGCCCAATCTCAATTGCTTCTCTCGGCTGGGCCCTCGAAAATAATCACACACAAGTGTAGTACTGTGTCATATGTCTGTGGTGCTGCCAAGCAAAGGCGTATATTGAAAACAAAGGGTTAAATTCACTCTCGAATGGTCAAAGGACATCGACGGGGTGGGTTTCGATGGCGTACATATATAGTCACTAGTCACTGGTAAGGACAGGAATGAAAAGGGTTAATGCCAACGCCAAATACCACCTACCACATTGTGAGATTGGCCCAGCGTGCGGACTTACGCCATTGTGTGCGAGTCCGCCTTGTTCCTTTTTGGTCCTGTCCTGATGCGAACTCTTCTATGGGTTATTGCTGTGGTGGTGGCTGGCTTTTTGCTCCTGCTGCATATATGCATGCAGGATAAGCGTTAATTTCTTTGCGAATAATTGAATAGGACCTTTTGTTTTGTGGAGAGATTTTAGTTATGGCAAGAAGTGCCTTTGTCCTGCTATTTCGATGATGATGACGATGATGCTGACGACGATGGTGGGTTGTGTTCTTTTAATATGTGTTCATATGCGAAATCCATAAGAATCGGCCATTTTGAATTGTTTTGTGTATGGATAGCTTTGATTTTTGCACGCAGAGTTCCTAGGTAGCCATCCTGCATCCTGAAAGTAAAGCACTAAATTTAAATGCATGTACTCCGACTCCGAGGTTAGGAATCTATTTAAAGCGAATAAACAGCATTCAATCAAAAAGCGATTCTCGTTAAACTGGGGAGTCTTGTCTAGTCTGACTTTTTACGGGAGTTCCACTGCACTAAAGTTGGTTTATACAAAACAGTTTGTAAGTACAAACAGTTCATCGTTATTCTTAGGTGCAAGTCGTGGTTTAATTCCCTTCCATCGTTTACAGCTTACAAGCGATTGATCTTTTTGGACTAATCTTTGGGGCTGAGGTTGGAGAGTAACATTTACAGCGCACGATATGCCTGAGTTTTCGTACTTGATTCACCCTCTTTGCACAAGTCTATGTCAGTTTAGATCTGGCATCAAAGAGTGCCTTGGTGTGGTTTTCATCTAGGACTGGGTCGGATTCCAGGGTTTTCCAAGGGGGTGGTAGTATGTCTATTCAATAAACCCCTTGAAGACTGCGTAAGGAACGACTTGAGATTTTCTGAATAATTTATTAGAACTCTATTCGTATGGTTTTCAAAAAAACGACAAAAACGTATTGTTCTTCAAGGCCGTAGTTCTGATTTTAGTTCCTGGGTCAGTTGACAAAAAGCGAAGGGACCCAACGACAGCCCAAGATTTAGCTTCCCAAATTCAGAGACGACGGGTTTTACTCCCCTTTTTACAGAAGCACACTTTGTTAAAAATTTGGAAAAGTTTTTCCTGTGGACTATATTAAAGAGTAACGACCTCCAAAATCTCGCCATCAGGCAATCTAACAGTTGTAACGCTCCCGATCACGTATTACTAAGAATGCAGAGCTACACCGACATTGAAGCAGCTACTGAGCTACTGGAGGAGTAAAATTCAACAAAACAGCTCGACGTGGAGGTTTAAGGACCCGGTTCTGTTTAAACAAGTTTGGCAAAGCATATGGTATAAAAATCATGTGTATGATAAGCTTTTTAAAAAGCATGTCAGACAGTTTATTTTGGCATCAGAAGGGATAACCTCACATGCACCAACCACAGATGTTTTATAGCTGTCTATACATCGCTATGTCTAGAGCAGGAAGTGCGGTTTTTTCGACACGAAAAGTCCTGAATGAGTTATAAGACTTGCAAGTGGATACATGCCTTCATTTTAATGATTTTAAAGCCGTATATTAAGCATGGATGAGCTATATCTTATAACCTCTTCCGGTTAAACTATGATAAGCTTGTTTTTAAGTATCTAGAATCACCTCAAACCCTTAGTTGAGACCTATGTTTTGCTAATATTTGATCGATGCCGAAATTAGCTGCAAAGGTTGCTTTACACCAGGGCAAGTTTCGCCATTCCGTTTATAAGTCTACATAAAGGGTCCGCCAAATAACTTTTTTTTTTTTTTTGAAAATGCTATAAAAAAAAACTACTGAATATTTTCTCAAATTTCTTTTTTTATTTGAAAGTACAATGCTTCCGGTTAATAATGGAAAATAATTTCATTCAAATGGCTGCCTCGGCTGGCCATGCAGTAGCCTACACGATCGGTCCAATTTTTAAGCACATTATCGATTGTGTGCAGCTGTATTTCACCAATGGCTTCACGAATATTGTCCTTTAAAGCGTCAATTGTCTCTGGCATGTCGGCGTAACACTTATCTTTTACGGCACCCCACAAATAATAGTCCAACGGTGTCAAATCGCAGCTCCGCGGTGGCCAAACGACATCAGCTCTGCGGCTGATAATGCGATCTTCAAAAACAGGGCGCAAAACATCGAGTGTAGCTTCGGCTGTGTGGCACGTAGCGCCGTCCTGTTGAAACCAAATGTTATAAATGTTGCCAATATCCTCCTCTTTGTGAACAAAAATTCGTTCAACATGGCCCGATAACGATCGCCATTGACTGTAACGGCCACTCCTTGCTCATTTTCGAAGAAAAATGGCCCAATTATGCCTCTGGACCAAAATCCGCACCAAACAGTGACTCGTTTTGGGTATACGCACTGTTTTTGGCTTTTCACGCTTTGGTTTATCGATGAGGATGCCAGTTTCTTTCACTTTTTTCACAAGATAACGAATATACGGAGCTGACGGTGCTTCTCTTCTTCCAAAATCCGTACGCAATTTTCGCACACATTCTGCAACATTACCATGATTTTCAAAGTAATGTCGCAATATTTCCCAGCGTTGTTCAAGCGTATACACAACCATATTCGTTCAGCGGAGGGATAAAACTAATTATCTGTCAAATCAGACATGAGCTAAGTGTTACCATTCGCGAAATAAGCACTAGTTGAAAAAAAAAAAACGTTAGATGGCGGACCCTTTATTACTTCTATGACATGGTATAGTTCACACTCAGTCTTAAAGGGTTATGATAGAGCTCATAGAATTCTTCAATTTTCTGAGGTTGGTCCTAGTAAGTCATCTGTAAAAATTGTAATTCCCGAAACAAGTTTTGACATTGAGGAGTCAGCAGCTTATGCAAACATTTTTCCATAGTAAAGAAGAAATCATAAAAAGATGTGACGTAAACTGGACTTGTCCTCGAACTGAGAAGTTGGGCAAAATTGTCGAAATAACCTCTAAACTCAAATCGAGACAAATAGTGGAGAAGGCTGTTCATTTCATAAAATGGAGTCATAAATATATGTTTTAAACCGGCTTGTGTTGTTAGTAGGTAAGTCCGCCAGTGCAAGTCGTGGACATGAGCAGAACTCCCAAAGATTTCACAAAACTCATAAATAAGTCAGAAGAATTGTATACAAAGAGTAAATCCAAACAACTGGTATATTGTGGAACCTTGATGACGCTGTCAGATATAGTTGTGTCAAGTCTCCTGGTACCAATGATTACACATCACAAGGGTTACCCGTAGCCCTCTTTCCTATACTAAAGGTTTCTTACAGCTAGTAGTAAACGTTTTGAAATGTTGCCTCGGCTGGTAGATATTGTACTTTCAGGTATTGAAACCTGGCGTAGCCTACCGGAAGGTTTTGATAAGAAAGAAAGACGTCACATAACTTTTATTAACTCCGGGTCTGAATAGATTCTCTCGAGGCATTGGCGTTGTTGAAAGAGTTGTCTGCAGTTTTTTGGGACAATTGATGTAAGTTCATATCCCGGCCGGCTGCCGAGCGTGACAAGCCGACCACCAGACGCGCGCAAACTGCCATTCTTCAGGCCTGGTTCCAAAAGGCCTCTGTGTATGTACATGTAGTTATGTACCGACCTGTATTATGTGAAGTCATTTTTAGTCCATAGATACCTGGGATTGGCACTACGGACTTATGAACAAATTGTTTGTGCCTTGTATACCGGTAGATACATGGCGTGAAAACACCATTTTCAGCACGAACGTGTAATCATATATACGAACTTAGGAACACGTATACATTCACAGATATATGCTTATATTATGTTCACGAACGATGCATGCATATCTAACTCAGAATTCGCCCGGAGCAGCCATCACCATATGAGAAGTCCAGTCTATACCACCAAATGTGCATACTCCAAAACAAAAGGACTAAAAAGCTGCAATCCTACGAAGCATCTAGGGATGGGACGCACGAATATACTCCTGGGCTGAAATTTCATTTCTCAAAAGGAACCTGCAAATGGGAATAGCAGAAGAGTTCTTTCTTTCTTCAAAGAGCACTGTACTTCATCTGATTTTTATACCTCAACTCACACCAACCTCAGCACAAAGCCAGTAATTTCTCTATACCCTCGCGCCCATCCTATAAACATAAAGCATATCGTGTGTCCATGCAAATGCAATTTGCACACGAAGTCCCCCTGAAATGTATTCATTAATCGTGTGCACATGACTTTGTGATGATGACGACGACGACGACGGTCCCATATGCACAAGCCGTTCCAGACAAAACGTCCTTACGGTGTCGTCAGATGAGTTCTCTGAAAAACGCTTGCATACCTGCCTGCATTTCTTTGTGTCACAACCATATAGCCATAGCGTTGTGTTGCACAAAACGAGAAGCAAAAAAGGATACAAAAAAAAAGAACGTTGAAAAAATCGTCGGTTACTTCCCTAACAAGTTGGAATCGCCTCGGCAGGACATCAACCCATTCGAGAATGTCGCCCTGCACCGGCTCACTGTGGTGGTCGTATATAGTCGTCATTATCCTTTGCGCCATTCTTGCTGTCCCATATCATCAAAAAATACCCCTCCCTGCTAGTGTCTCAGCGACGCCCGACGACGACGACAACGACGACGACTGCGACGTTGTACTTTCTAGTGCCTCATCTAGTGGGTCCTTGCCGCTCGAGCTACGCTGTACACCTAAAACCTCTTCCATTTTTGCACACATGCACATGCACATCCTTGCAGGACCGCATCGCGTCGCCTGCACATTGCATATTCATATTTGGTCACATAAAGTGGTTAGTTGATTCTGGATCTGTGTACAGTTTAAGAGTTGTTAGACCAATGCACCGTATAGAAGATGGGCTTTTGTGCAGCACTGCAGGCGAATCTCAAGAGTATCCTTGTGCACTGCTTTCATTCGCAATGTATTTCCGTTTCCTTTGAGCGAGGGTGTACGCTATACACCTACATATATGCGAAATTCGAGTTTTGTTTGGCGCGGGCGTTAGACGGTGATACAAGGACACAAAATGTATGCGCCTTTGTGGTTGTAAGTGAAAAGCAATTTAATTTTCTATCTCAAACCAGAATCATCCAGTATCCAATCTACCCTCGATTCTGGCAAAACAAAAACGGACTTGATTAATCAAAGAGTAAGAGTTATAATTTCGAAAACATTTTAACGCTTGTTGTAACGTAGCTCACAAATCAAGGATACGCTTATTTGTGATTTGTGTATTCAAAAGCGCGAATACTACAAAGTGGGTTTAGATTTGTAGGGGTCTGCCAACAGTCCGAACAATTTTACAATTGAGTTAAGAGGAGATGCCTCTTAACTGACCTGTCTAAATTTACTTTGAATTTGAACTTGATTATTTGAGAATTCAAGTAAGTTAAATTGCATCAGACTCATGGGTGAATTGATCCCCTTTATCCCCCGCCTATCTATGCCACTGCCAAAAACGCTTAGTTGCAGAAAACGTGCCCTCTTTTCTAAAACTAAATTTGAACATTGTTTTCCGTATTTGACTCGTTAAACTCAATTCTCTAGATACGATTCTAAGATTTTACACAACAGTTCAGGAAAACTTGTCTTAATTTCCACTTAAGGCGTTTATGCCACACCTTATCAAAAGGTTGCGAGACCTCCAAGAATACAGCAGAGCTAATTTCTCTCAATTATGAAAGTTAAACGATACATTCGTCGAGGGATCATGATTATTCGAGATTTTTGCTTTCGAGATTTTTGCTTTCGAGATTTTTTTTTTTCGAGATATCGGGGTAGACCCATTCGTCGATGGTCGAAAAGTTTGCTTCTAAACATGAACTGGCGGTCAGGTATAAAGCCTTGTTCTTCTATTTATAACTATTTGTAAGTAATATCCTCTGAAAAACAATTGGAAGAAGCAAGATGAGTCTATACGACGTTTTTGCATTCGGTGGTTTACTTGGTTATAGAAAACATCATGACTTTTGCAACTATTAATTGACTCGGGATTATGTTGTAATCTACATATTCGCAGAGTTTATAGTACCTATAAGTAGAAGCTTTGTTAGTTAGTGCTTTCCGAAGTATAGGATTCTTTGAAGTTCATTCGTCATCAGGTTGTAACTCAGAGTTTTTTTAAGGCTTAAGTATCTTTAATTATTACCTGAGCACAGTGAGCGTAGCGTTTCTTGTTAAACAATCAATTCGTACTACGAACGCCAGATCGGCCGAGAACATTGCCGCGGTCCGTGAAAGTGTACAGGAGAACCCGAGGTAGTCAATTCCTTGCCGTGCACAAAAAGTCGTCATTTTTCAACTTGCGTCGGGACTTGGGCGTCATTGCTCCGTACTTTTTCTTGAAAATGACGTTGATAAGGCCATCAACGCTCAACGGAGCGCTACAGAACGATTTTAACCGATTTATTTTGGCCCAAATTGAACGATATGGATGCAGACGACATTTGTGGTTCCAGCAAGACGTGGCTGGAAATATTGGGAACCCCTGCGATTAAACGCTTGACTATTGGACGGTTTACAAAGTTTCTTCGATAGATGGGCGGCAAAAATGTCCACTTTGTCTTTGTCACTTTTTGTCCAAACCTCTGGGCTATCTTAATTATCGGCTCTGGGATCTTTGACATTTTTTGGGGCTTTAATAACCCTCAAAAGCGATTAGTTGGGTTCTTCCAGCTGATAGATTTGCTAGAAAATTGCTGATTGGATAGTTTTTAAAATTTTGAATGAACTCTAAAAAAGCCGATTCAAATACGCTTTATCTTACAGACCACGAACTTGTTGACATCTTTTACGAACATCCGAGAGTATGAATGTCCTGCAAAAGCTTCTCAATTCAGCCGTTCGGACTCGGCATAAAATTGTAGGTCCCTTCCATTCGTCCCAAAAATATAAACTCACACAAAACGAATGGTTGCGAGAAGCTAGGCCTAGGGTGTCTACCGCCTGTTGCGCCACCTATTTATTTATTTATTTAGGGTTGGTGATGATATCTCCTTTTCCAAAATCCCTTTTCCAAAATCCCCTTTCCAAATTCCCCGATTCCATAATCCCCTGTGCTGGAATCCCTTACTCCAAAAGACCCTAAGAGAAAATCCCCACGGGACAAAATCTCCCTGTTTTAAATTTGGTGTTATTCATTCTGTCGCGAGACAGAGTGAGCTACGTATGGGGGGGCATGCTGCCCCCCTGCAACCACCCTGCTTGTGTTTATTGTCAGATATGCGGTATATGTGCGAAATTGGGTATATGCAAAGTTTATATTATGTTGTTTGCTTAATTTTACTGCCAAAATTACGCGTTTAAAAAATGGATAGATTCTAAACTGTGGAACAGGGGATTTTAACGAGGGATTTAATAAGTATGTATGTAAATGGGAGATTTTGGCATAGGGGATTTCGTCCCGGAAGATTTTGGAAAAATAGATAAAAAAAAAAATGGGAGATTATGTCCAATAAGGGATTTTGGAAAAGAAGATAACGTAGGGATACCCTCTCGGATGTTTGTCAGACGTTCGCGAGAGGTGGCGCAGTAGAAAAAACCTTAAGATGTAATTTGTGTTTTTCAGGGGATCGAACCTGGGATCCCTCGCACAGTAGTCCAGCACACTAACCACTGCGCTACTGCGCCCACAATGTCCATGTTTGACTGTGATTGATGTTTCAATGTGATTTTTATACCCTCCATAAGAAGCTATATTCACTTAGTCATTACATTTGTAACGCCAAGAAGGATTCACCGAAGACCCTATAAAGTATATATATCAGGATCACATTCTAAATCGATTTAGCCATGTCCGTCTGTCTGTCTGTCTGTCTGTTGAAAACACGATAGCGTCCAAACGAATAGACCTAGGCGAATGATATTTTTTGAGAGGACTTATTTTTAGCATCGTCAGGTTGGCATTGAAAATTGTCTATGTTGGTAAAGTAGTTCTGGTACCTCCCACACAAAACCACTATTAGACCCATGTGGCTCTCGTCTGTTGAAATCACGATAGGGTCCAAACGAATCGACTTAGGTGAATGCAATTTTGTCAAAAGTAATTTTGTCGGTAAAGTAGTTCTCTTACCTCCCATACAAACCACTATTAGACATACATATACTAGCTCGCATTTTGCTTGACTTTTATGCAGTGGAGGGTATCAAAACATGATAACACTTTTACTTGTTTTGAATTGAATCGAAATCAGTAGAGATCGATGTCATAAACAATGTTTTTCGATTTATTTTCCGGCGCAAAAACAAACAACGAAGACGGTTTGCCAACACGTGAACAGGCAACGTATGCAGCTGACCGTGCGAAAAACAGGGAAATTCGAGATTAATCCCACAGACTTCCAACGATTGGCCTTGCGATTTATTGATTGTCATCGCAAACAGCGTTGCCATAAGTGAAGATTTGTCTGCGTTTCGCAGTTTTTCACCCCAGCCGCAAGCTTTTAAAATCCCAAAATCTGGGTGGCAGAGAAGAGAAAAGAAAAGTAGAGGTTTTGTGTTCCATGAGTTAAAATGTGGTATAAAACTGTTCCACTTCTGGTTTTATGAGGCTTTAGAAATCCGTATTGCAGACTTTTTTCTGAATAATTGCAGATTTGTCGAAATATTTTCATGGCAACACTCGCAAAAGCCAATCGAACGGGGAACTGAATCCGCTTGAATTGGAATGGAAGATCAGTTGGAATAATCGGAATTCGTGGGATAAGGACTTCCTCTTCTTTGAATTTGCCCTTGATGATAGTCGCTTGAATCACTTTGTCCATCAGTTTCTTGACGGACAAATGCGTACCGTTGCACAATTTCGGATAAATCCAGATTCCGCAACATGATTATGATCGATCCCACCTTTAGTTGTAAATTATGCGGTGGAGTTCCTGGCACATCAAACGAGTTCAAAAATTCCGTCTGATATAGTTGGTCGCTTCATCCTCTTCGGTCACGCTGTCAACGGATTTGTACGAATGCAGATCTCCAGCGATTTGACTTTGAATAATATCTAATATTCAAGCTATCGACATCCTTATTCATGGCTGCTAGTAATGCCCGTTCACTAATCCAATTGAAATTTTTTAATTTTGTGCAATGCCGGGGAACACTTTGGTGATCAGTTCCTCCTTTGACGATGTGAACTCGCAAAAATGTGCCGGGAACGATATCAATCCAGTGGAAACATCAATGGGAATTTGGCGATTGCCAAGCACCAGCAGGTTAACTTCTCCACCCAAAATGCACGCAAAACGTCTTTTATCACAATGAATTTCACAATTATCCGAAATTTCCCAAGCTCCACAACGAATTTTCCACCTTTACATCGTTCAAAATCATCAAATCATGCGATAAAATGCTAAATTTCGTCGAAAAAAAATTCAAATTTTTCGCGTTTTTCCGGAATTTTCTATTCTTTAATTCGAAAAGCCATTCCGGAACAATTGCACACAAAATTCCATACAAAAAATTAAATTTCGATTTTTCCTATTTCCCGACTTTTCCGCAAGGGTTTCCCAAAACTTTCTTTCGGAAGAACCTTCTCCTGGCAATTACAAACAACTGAAAAAAAAATTAGAGCCAAATCGGTCCAGCCGTCCTCAATTGATGAATTACTGTGTTTTCTCAATTTTTACATAATTTATATATATCTTATATATATAAAAATGAGTTTTAAAATGTGTTCGGATACGTAGAACTTGAAATCCATCGACTCTATTGCGCCCATATTTACAGATAATCTTAGGTATTAGCCCAGGAGTGCACTGAAGGAGATTGGTCAAAATTGAACAAAGGGGCGTGGCACCTCCCATACAAAAAAAACATTCAAAATCTTATATCTCGAAAACCTCCGAATCGATTGAACTCAAATTTACAGATAATCTTAGGTATTGACCCAGGAGTGCTCCTCTGGAGATTGGTCAAAATTGAACAAAGGGGCGTGGCACCTCCCATACAAAAAAACATTCAAAATCTTATATCTCGAAAACTGCCGAATCGATTGAACTCAAATTTACAGATAATCTTAGGTATTGGCCCAGGAGTGCTCCTCTGGAGATTTGTCAAAATTGGACAAAGGGCGTGGCACCTCCCATACAAAAAAAAAAACATTCAAAATCTTATACATATCTCGAAAACTGCCGAATCGATTGAACTCAAATTTACAGATAATCTTAGGTATTGGCCCAGGAGTGCTCCTCTGGAGATTTGTCAAAATTGGAAAAGGGCGTGGCACCGCCCATACAAAAAAAAACATTAAAAATCTTATATCTCAAAAACCACCGAATCAATTGAGTTGAAACTTACAGACAATCCTTGGTATTGGCCCAGGAGTGCTCCTCTGAAGATTGGTCAAAATTGGACAAAGGGCGTGGCACCGCCCATACAAAAAAAACATTCAAAATATTATATCTCGAAAACCACCGAATCAATTCAGTTTGAATTTGCAGACAATCAAAGGTATTTGCACAGGAGTGGTCTTTGGCCAAAATTGGACAAAGGGACATGGCGCGACCGAATTGTACACTTTCTTCTGCGGGTTTGTTCGTAATTGCTACCCGAAGGTTTAGGAAAAAAAACCTAAAAGTAATCGATTTGTTTTGTTTCTCAATTTGATTTCCAAATTTCAATTGTATCTTTTTCGTTCGTTAACTTTCTTTACTGGCTATTTCGAAGGTAAATTATTGATAGTGACAAATTTATGTGCGTGAAATGATCATTTACAGTTCGATATTTGTTACGACGCCAAGAAGAGACAATGGTAACAGTAGCCGGCGTTCTCAGAATGGCCGCTGAACCAGTGAAGCTATCCGCCTTCATTTTCTATTAAAAAAATAATAGAATACTAGATCTTGAAATATTCAAAATAACTATTTTAGGCAGAACAACGTTTGCCGGGTCAGCTAGTATTATATATATATGATAGTCATGCTAAAATTTGATTTCTCATTCACTTGCGTTTCGGACGCGAACTAGCAAAAGACCATTGACATTCAGTAAATGACAGTAAATATTCGTTTCATATTCTAGAAGAACATCGCACCTGTTACCTGTGAATATTATTTTCGACATGTTTATTCCAAGACAAGATTTCTTTCGTTTTATGAAAAGCGAAAGCGTTTTTCGTTTCGTTTTTTTTTTTACAGAATCACAACAATGATTTTTGATCTACAATGTCCGATGGCATTTCTATTGACCGTTTTTCTTTAGGTATTATTTGAGCGCTTGCATATTATGTTTTGTGTTGAGTTTTGGAGCTCTTGCTTATATGGTTCTTTCTATGGCTTAATAGATTGCGTCCATCTTTGTTGCAGCTCCTAAACTATTTCGCAACCCAAAGTTAACTACTCACCCATGGATTGCTCTGTTCATTAGTAGCCAAACATTAAGCTTAAAACTAATTCCCGTACATTTACATGTATGAGTTTTCACAACTCTTTCAGTCTTTGTTAAATTTTTCAGGTTAAAATAAGAAATGATAAAAAATATTTAGTATCCACAAAATTTCTAGTGATCTATAAAAAGAAATCAAATTCTCATTGCTTAGTAATTATTCCTACTCTCACTAGTAGAAAACGTTTTCAGAGGACAAAATATACGACGTATCCTGCCCTATCTAATTGCTTCGTCCTTTTATTAACCCGTATACAATATCCATACGTTGTACAGGACAACAACAAAAAAAAAATAACAGAACCAAATCACCATTTTTGTTCACTGGGAACCTTTTCTTTCCGCCTCATACATATTTAAAGTTTACAACGCGTCCTTATCCTTATCCACATCTGCACATTCGACCGACCGAGACTATGGCTTTGCGAAGAAAATTCTAAATGTATACGATGGACATGGGTCGGGGTCAAATAACACACGACCATCATTTTCCTTAATAATACATGAGAGTTAGAGGACGTCTCTATATGTACACGTCCTATGCCGACATCCTGTTGTAGCCATAGCCAAGCATACTATACCGGAGAATCGGCTCAAGTTCAACCCTTTTGCATTTGCTTACATACCTAATACAACCCTTAATTTATATCTACCCACGTTCGATGTGGTATGGCTCGCTATTTCATCGAGGGATGCCTTCTCGGTCCGTGTATGGATGTGCGTAGCGTATATGTGGCTGATCTCACATATCCAACTTTGAATTCTGTTGCCATTGGTGTAAAAGGGTTCACATTGAAAAATTAAACAGTAGAAAAGGAATATTCCGGGGTGACCATGATTAACGACATATAGGAAAAATTTAAATCCTAAAAGTTTTGGGCCATCAGCCACCAGCCACACCAGCCACTATATCGTGCCGTATAGTTCTTCAATTGAACGTACATATTTTTCAATCTCTACAGTTTACCGCAACAATATTTATCCAATTTGAGGATAGTTGGTGTATATGTGTGTATCTACTCATGTTCAACAATTTATAAAGGTTCGTTGGAGCTGGATGCCTTAATATTAATTATACCGTATTTAAGCTCATTCAAGCTGCAAACGGATTGAAAGTATCAAGTGTCCTGTCAGCTATCGTTCATTGTTGATTGTATCATTTGTAGTTGGCCGTTTACGAAAAAATTTTAAGGAATGTATAGCCAAGAATGTTGGCCAATGACGGCTTAGTGCAGTTAACTGAAGGTGAAACTGAAATGGCAGTAAACTATGTACTGAACCACTGCACCCACAGGAAGGAGCCCATATTTTAAGAACAACTATTTGAACGGCATTAAAATTATCTGAAGGCGCAATATGTAACTAAGAACATACCTATACTTATACAGCGGAAGGGCAATCGAATTTAGGTTATGAAATGACATACCCTCTCATAGAAGTGTTTTTTAATTTTTTACATAGGGATAAGGCAACCCTTCTTCTGTCATAAACACAAAAGTGGACTCTAATTAGACTTTTCCAAGCTATGTGGATGATACGTGGGTCATTGTACCTTGTACCAGAACTCAGATAGGTTTAGTTAAGTGAAACAAACGGAATGCTTAAGCGGGGATGTTTATTTAATTTGATAATATTACAAGGATAGTAGTACTCAACGGAATGAACTTAACGATGGGACCAAAGCAATACTTTTTTTTAATGAAAAAGAATGCAACCCCTTTTTTTTGATGTACTAAGGTAATGGTAAAAAGAAAATACACAGTCAAGAGATATTTACAAAGAGTGCTTATTCTGGACGTGTAAATGACCAAAGAGATACTGTCTCCGGTGGAATCGGTCCATAATACGCTGCCAACATGCTGTCCTTAAATAAAATTAAAATATTTAATTAGCCTAAGTAGAAGTTCTGAACGAAAGGAATTTTCATTGAGTCCAATTTGGTTTTTAATTTCAATGTATAGCGCTGAGAAGGCCTAACTGCGATTTTTGATGTAGTCCGGGAATAAGATTGAGATGCGAGCAGTGTGTAAGGAATTTGATTTTTTTTTTTTGTTTTGAGTCATAATTCCATCGAAGTATTTTGAGATACATAAAACGATTTGCTATAAAAAAAAACGCTAGAGTTATTGCACCAGTTTTTGTATTTTTCTAGTATAGGTATAACATGTAAAGTTTTAAATCAATATTCAATACTTATGTATTTTTTGTTTAATTTTAAGGCCAAGGGTTATGAGCATCTTGTACACAATAAAGAAAGAATTTTAGAAAATGCTGAAACACCTGATTCAACTTTAGCATTCTAGAGTACTATTACTAAGTTTCAAAGTAATCCATTCAAAAAATACTTCTTCTAATAAGAATTGCTATATACCACCTTGGAGGTTTACCTCCTTAGAACGGGCTGTTATTGGTAAAAAACTAAATATCCTGAAATACACGTTCAGTTATTTTCTATTTTTTATCATCATATAAAATGACATATCATACTATAGTTAACTAAAAGGAAGTTACTAACTTTAAGAAAAGTGAATACTTTTATTAATTTACGCCTTAAAAATAGGTGAAAGGGGTCACTTTGAAAAATGGCGAAACAATTGTTTAATAGTATTGACTTTTCTATCAAAAATCAACGTTTTAAATTAATGCGACGTACGGGTCGTGAGTTATAGTACCTATCTTAAAAAAAAGGTTATTTTCACTAATTTCTTATGTTGAGTTGAGCTCTGAGCGAAAAGTTTTACAATAGGAAGAATTGTGAGTCTTGCTCCTATAAATTATGTAGGAATCTTTGGTCCTCTGAA
Source organism: Cheilosia scutellata (assembly GCA_955612985.1). Lineage (NCBI taxonomy): Eukaryota > Metazoa > Arthropoda > Insecta > Diptera > Syrphidae > Cheilosia > Cheilosia scutellata. Next base: position 48,412,257 of record OY015313.1, on the reverse strand, counting down.
TTGACCTTTATAGTTTCAGGTCATCTGGGTGTGGGCCTATTATCCAGTGTAGGGACGCATTTTATCCAGATAGTGCCTCCCGGAAAAAAAAACAACAAACAGCATGAAAGAATACAACCTTTCAAAGTCCGCTGCTATGATGTCTATACCGTTATATATAAGACATGACCTATTGTCTACATTTTTATGGCAATAAATAGTAAAAATAGTGAGCTCAAAAAGCCCATAGAATTATCCTTTTGCATTGACCCAACAATTGTGTGGCAGATCCAAACTCACCTCTTATAAGTTGCCACATTCCGTCAACGGATTCTCTTCTTTCAATCTTTGGGAAAGGCTTGTTTGTCTGATAATAGGCTGTCACCGTGGTGTTAATCTCGCTTGGGAAGGAGTTCCGCCCGTCTACGCCAAGTGCGCTGTTCTTCTTTCAAATCCTGCTGGCGAATCCTAAATGTTTGTTTCTGCTGTTTGTTGTTTTGCTTTAAAAATCGCCTTTATCATCCTTGGTAGCATACTTAACTGAACGTAGCACTTACCATTAAACTTCACCGGAAATATCCTGTAACCAAAGAGCAAAGACCAGAATAGAATGTGATGCTATCTCTTTTAGATGTAAGCGAGGGCTTTAACCCGTATTACTGGCGTAGCGTGCCAGTAATACCACTGGCCCGTATTTTCAATTCATTCGATTTAAACATTTACAAATATAAAACACTTTGATGCTGCGTTCCGACTATCTTATTTAGTTTACTCCTACTCCGCAAGAATTTACGCCGAAGTTATTGAAGGTTTGAATTTTGACTACCATATTGAGCGTCATTAAGGAGGTACCCATACTAACCATTATAGAATCATCGCTTTCCTTGATAGCCAACAGTGTGTCCGTCCATACTCCATATCCGAGTTGCCTCCACAGACCAACTAATACTCTTATCCTAATATACCGACCCAGGGGACTCGCGCTTTGTCAGCTTCGGCATCACAATATCCGAAAAAAATCGTTGGCACTCCCAAATGCGATATGCGCATATAACTATCAAATACGACACGTCGAGCAATTATTAAATAATTAGATTGAACAAATCTCGTCGACAATCTCTCAATCACCCCTTGAATCATCAAAGCAGAATGATATAATAAAAAATATGATTTAAATAAAAAGAAACCTCCTTAAAAAAAGGGGTTAATCTGTAGAAAAAAGAACAAAAGCTAATTTCCATGTAATTGAGTGTCAAGTGTCAACCAAACAACGCACAGCATCATTTGGGTGCTCCTGATGCCAGCATCCGACCGATTTATTCATTTCAGTAAAAGGATTATTACATATTTATAGCTGAGAGATAGAAGAGGCAGCCAAAAACGAGTTTCATCCTCGTTTACCACTAGGGAGGGGTATGTGTGCACTGCAAACTTTGCTTTTCACTACGTGGATAATGGAATTGAGCTGTCATGTGGACCACAGAATCCAGTTTTGATTTTTATATTACAGTAAAATATGCGATAAATTTCACTCAAATTGAAAGGGATGATTTAACTTGTTGACCAAATTGGAGGGTCACGATCTTGACATTTGAACTTTTTAACTCCAAATCTACATATTCGCATCTCATGACTCGCATCTGACAGTAAGCACATACAATTTTAGCTTTTTGTTTATGAGCTATCCAGTTGTTATCTTAAATTTCAGTAAATATTAAAAAAAACAAATAAACAACTCCAATTGGGCAAAATGTCACTTTCGGTTTTCGTCTGAAATCACACGGTGTGCCATTTTATTTCCAGGCAATTATGTTGGCCAATATGTAAACGGTGAACTGACTGACAGTCCTAGATGGAAGGCCCTAAAATGCAACTAATTATAACGAGCTAGCAGAAGGTCTCGAAATAATTTGATGTACCAAAATTGCAGACGATGCGATTAAATATTTTATTGAAATTGCATTGATAGCTCATTTTTCTCCCTCCGTTTTTCTCAATCTAGCGGGTAATTTTGCGCTAGATTGTCAAATTTCCCTGATGATGAATTTCCACAATACATAATGGGTAGTATGCAAAAAGATGAGCACGATCTCATAGTCAGAGCTGACGAGTTTGAACTCACATGTGAGATCGGTTGTGCAAACCGAAACTCGAACTCAATTTCATAGGCAAAAAAAATTAGTTATTTCTCAATAGCTCTAGCTCAATGGATAAGAGATCGATCTCAAAGCTCTCTGTCGAATTTACGTGCATTATTTTATTTTTTTTACAGCAGGGTAAATAAAAGAAGTGAATATGTCTTCTGAAAATGAAAGTGCAATGGGAGTATGATTTTAAACAGAAAATTGGATTACTTTAATCGATCTTTGGTTAAATAAGTCAATTTAAATTTTGCTCGAAAAATTGCAATTACCAATAGGAGCGTTCGTTTTGCTGATTATCTGGGCTTAGCTCTTTCTGCATAAAACCTTAGAACTCATGTTTGAAATTTGGAAAGTGTAGGTAACTCAGAACAAAAAAAAAAAAAAACACAAAAAAAAAAAAAGATTATGCGAATAGGTAGGTACACAAACAAAAACAAATTCACAAACGAAAGATACTTGAATAAAAATGTTTTCCAAATATGGGAAATGCAGGTTAACAACAAAATTAGTAAATTCTAGTTATTATATTTGGCAAAATGTTTGCCTTTTTTGTTTAATTAAGTTTCTAATACCTAACAAATGTCGTTTATGATACAATCGATATCATTTTTCGCTAACCCTTGAAGCAATGATAGCTTGCTAAGTCATAATCACAAACCAGAGAGAAATAGACCGCCAGCTTAGGCCAAAAATGAGAGTTTCATAGAGCCAGTTTTCAAATAAGTAGCTCCGCCTCTTTTTCTATCTGTGAATACGTGTGAATAAGCAAAAAAAAAAAATTCTAAATGGCGAGAGGTGAAATAACTGAACTGTCATCAAGCTGTCATAATGCCGTGTTTTTCCGTTGACAGTTCAGCTAAAATAAAAATATTCTTTTGTGCAACCAGTTGCGTATTTTGCGCAAAAGTTAACCAACTAATTTGTTGTTCAAAATCAATTCATCACATTTTCCTTGTACCTAGTTGAAATAAAACAATAAACATATTAAGCCTGACAAAACGAATTTTCTCTCTCCTTTGTTTTAAATTATTTATTCCAAAACTCAGTACACTTTAATAAAATAAACAATCAAAGAAAAAAAATAAATTTTGGTTAAAATATATAGAAAAAGGTCTAAATTTGTATCAGCAACACTAAAAAAATTATGTTTGTTGATTTTTTCCTGATGCGTGTCATGCATTTTAGTTTTGCAGCTTAAATTAAGATTTTTTCGTAAAAATGTCAAAGGAATTCACATTATTACAGTAACTACCCATTTATATTTATTATGATTTTTAATGAAATATAAGTTCGTAATAAATTCACCACACCGAACACACAATTTGCTTAACACGTCCCGATAACGGAAAATTATTTGAATTATTTCAAAGTTACCACCGAATAACGGTAAATGTTATTAAGTGCCAGTGTATGCGTGACCAAATTTGCCCACCATTTACTTTAACATGGCACATATACTTAACCACTTAATAACTTTTTGAAACTGGCTCTATGAAACTCTCATTTTTGGCCGAAGCTGGCGGTCTAGTTCTTACTGGTTTGTGGTCATAATCTCCGATAAATTATCCGGGCTAACGTTTGTATGAAAATATTTTGCTAAGAGTGGGATAGGAAAGCAAAAAAATCACGCCTAATGTTTAGGGTGAAGAAGATTGATTCAGTGCTTAAAATTATTGGTACATAAAAAACCAATTTGCTGGAGACATAAAAGTGGCGAATATAAAGTTTAAAAAAAAAAATCAAAATAGTGGTCAACAAAACCGGAAAAGAAATATTACAGTTACAAAAAGAGTTTATAATTTTAATATAATATAAAACCTCCACATAATTTTATGCATTCTATTTTATTAACAAAAGTTTGATTACAGAACAAATTACATATATAGAAGACAAATGAAAAGGAATAAATAATTTCTCTTTTTAAATATCCACTTAGTTTTTGAATTAAAAATAAATTATGTCTATTTGGAATCTGGATTCTGCGTGAAAAGTGAGTAAACAGCTTGAACTCATCTTTTTGCATACAACCCAATATGGCGCAGTAGCGCAGTGGTTAGTGTGCTGGACTACTGTGCGAGGGATCCCAGATTCGATCCCCGGAAAAACACAAATTACATCTTCTCAGACTCAAGTCTCACTTTTTATAGCTTTAGCTCGGGTTCGTATGCAAAAAGAAATTGAGACAGATAATATCAATTGCGTTCTAATCACTCTCATTGCAATATAATTGTATCGGAATATGAAAAGTTTCGTTGGTGCGTCAAAGCAAGGCTCCGATCTGAGATTGCATTTGCGATCACTTGTGTGCAGGTAACGGATGTCATTCGATACGCAAGAGCGTTTTCCAATCGAGCTTCTTTTCGTGCAACTGACCTTCACGTATCCTCCTCACTCTAAGTCGTTGACGTTCTTTTTCTTTGCAAATCTTCTGGTAAAAGAGAAATATCTCGTTCACACCGCTCGAATTTCTTCCTACGATCATCTGGTGGTTCATGATCAATGCTAGGCCGACACGTGGTGGAGGCGACCGATGACAATCGCGAGAGATACAACCCAACCCATAGATTGCGGCTGGACTAGGACTAATTGTTCTCTAGCATCTTTTGATGTGACCATTAGACTGCTTGTCAACAGGTTTGTCGTCCTTGGAAGCGTCTTTTTTTCTAGACGATTACTCTTTTCCTCTTCCCTGGTACGCAGATCAGTCTCCATTGCAGCTCTTTGTATTGTAGCAGCTATAGATATTCATCTCACCCGCCGACGCCGGCCGTGCGGATATCTCGACATCCAACTCGTTTGACTCGTTTTACTCCAAAATTCTTAGCTGGATATAATTTGCTGCTATAACAAATCTCTATGTCCGTAATACCTATTGAGAATATTCAGGTTTCAAATGCATTTACACGGCGATCTCGCTTTGGTCTCGAAGAATCTCTGTTTAGGCCGAAAAGTCGAAGCAAACAAGGTAAGTATGTCCAAAGTATGTTCCCAAAAATTTTTTTGGTTATTCAGGTTCAATTCGGAGTGTTCCAATAGTACTTTTCAGGTAGGGGAGGCACACCGAAAATATATAAATTTTTTTTAATGAGTTGAGTTCTAATCTTACGGCATGATGAATGGAAGTGATATAGAGGAGCTTAAAGCATTTGCGAGTTCTAAAGGAGCCACGCACCCCACTCATAGTGATAGTATAGAAAAGTCAACTGCTTTGTTGGTTTTAAGAAGATTGATCATAGTTTTGATTTCTTCAGCTGTTGGAGGTCCGAACATGGGACAACTTTGTCCCGCACTGGTGTAAATCTCAGTATCCACTTAGCACTAAATCAAATTCAGATTCCGTCGCGCGTTTATCCTATGAAATTCTTTGTTTAAATAACAAACTATCTACTAATCTGTTTGCCTCGACGCACGGCAAAAAATGCTTCCCCATAAGGGCATATAGGAACATCGTATATATGGGCAGTTCCAATAAAATATTTACTCCTCCACCTGCTATCCACACATATCGCTTAATCTAAACAGTCAAAATAAAATACAAAACAAGACCTCCATCCAAACCAAAACTATCAACCCCTACCCCTACCAAGCAAAAACTTTCAAGTTTCTGTATAGTTTTTCTGGTCGAGGGAAACTTCACAGGGGGGCGACCTGGCTCACATCGCCGTATATGGAGGGCTCTTTCTGTTTGTCCATTTAACTTTTTTGGAAAAAGGCCAAACGTGACGTTACAAAATCGGAATGCGTTCCCAAGACCGCCTTCGGGTTAAACCACATTTATTACTCCTAAACCGGGAAAATTATGTGCGTACTCGCCCGGGGTGTTTTTGGTACATCGCCATCGCCCGAAAATCTGTTTTCGACCTCTTCTCGTTTGTGTCAGAGTTATAAATATGTCCCCCCTTATCTATGGGCTTCACACTGTTTCAATAGTGGAAAACGTTATTCTTCGGCGTCATACCACCCGCCTAGGACCATGTTTCAGCTGGTTAAATATTTGTGGTCTATGCCGGAATACATCTTCTGGACGTAGTTATACAAAATCATGCGGATTTCTTGTACTCGTGTATGTGAGTGGCATAGTATGAAGTGTACACACATAAGCGACTGAGCGGTCCTCTCTCATACTATTCCATATATATATGTGTACTAGTTGGTCCTTTGCTTTGACATAACTTATTGAATGTTCGGGTGGATGGTGATCAAATAAATTAATTAATCCTTTGCTAATAAATGGGGTGTTGATTAAATACTTGTGTCCTTTTGCATTTGCGTAAGTTATAGACAGTTGTTGAGGGTTGCATACGTTTTGTGTGCCTATACACATTGATAACAAACACAAATACATATTTTTAGAAGCTTTTTAGTGTAGAACATGCTATACAAAAAATATAAGGATATTGGTAGAAAATTAAATTCCTTGGGTTAAATAGAATTGTCTATGTATATAGGCGAACTTTGTGTAATTAAAACATTTTTCTTTATATTTTTATATGACGCTTGCCTGGGTGTTTTGAACAACCCTTCAAAAATTATGTTAGGATAAGTTGCGTCCACAAGTAAGCAGAGTTCTTGTGAATCCTTATACCCTTGGTCTCACAGTGGAAGTTTAAACTAAAATTCAGCTGAACCTGAACTTGAGTTTAAATATGAAGTTCAACTCGTCTGGTTTCACAATGTAATCTCAACTTCACTTCAATTGAACGCAGTTTAACAAAATTTAATGAATAGAATTTGGCAGTATGGTGCAGAATGTCCATTGCGACATCAGCTCTGTTTTTTTTTTAAATACTTCTCCCGGGAAAGGCGAACCTATATAACACTTCAACATCGCCTCGAGATGCTTGCAGATGTATGTTAGTTCTGCACTTAAATTGCTGCAAATTGTAGTCTTCTGCTGTTGCTGTTAAGTAGGTTAAGTGAATGTTTTGAGGCCGAGCTCCATATATGGGAACAATATTCCAGGCTTAGTCTAACCTGTGCTTTATAGAGGAAGAGAAGTTGCTTGGGGCTAAAGTACCTCTTTGCTCTCTAAATAGGTAGCTCAACTTAGCGGACGCCGATCTTGCGATATAGGAAATGTGGTCCTGCCATGTGATTCCTGAATTGACTGAGACTCCTAGAAGGTGCATTGAGTCCTTGGGATGGATTGGATGGTCATCCATTTGAATCTGAGGAACTGTTGATGCATTTTTCGTAGAAAATGTTGTGAACTGTGTCTTGTTTGCATTAAATACAACCAAGTTGTCTTTTCCCCACTTCAAGATTTTGCCCAGATCATCATTTAATGAACTAATTTGTTCACATCTCTGACTGTGTGATGTAGCCGCATTAACATGTCCACTGTTCGAGATGAAGACTGCTGTCATCAGCAAAGCGTATGGATCGATCTTCCCAGAAGAAAATTTTGTATCCATCGGCAGAGTTGTTGTGGTCTGGTAATCCATAAGACGCTAACTTGCCTCATAGGGCTCTATGCCATACTCGGTCAAATGCCTTTGATATGTGCAAGGCTATGGCTCTGGATTCGCCGTGTTGTTCAATTGCTCGCGTCCATAAGTGCGTTACTTAGCTTAACAGGTCTCCAGTGGAACGACGGCTCCGAAATCTTGTCGCTTATTAATCGATGGCCTTAGATATTTCATTATTTCGACATTTATTGCCTTTTCCATTACTTTTGAGAGCATTGTAACGCTATTGGACGATAGTTTTGTGGCAGACATTTCCTCTCTTTCTTCGGAATAGGTTGAATGCGAGCGGTCTTTCAGCATGAAGGAAACGTCTTCTGGGAGTACGACATGCTAAACAGCTTACAAAGAACAGGTGCAAGTTCTGGTGCACAGCTCTTGAGTAATATAGCCGGAATTCCGTCGGTTCCCGTTGCCTTATTGGATTCTAGTTCTTTAAGGATGCGTTGAATTATTCGAGGCCGAATTCTCTGAAAACATGCTAGCGAAAAGATCTGACTTTTCTTTAGGCGTTTTTGCTAGCGTGCCATCTTCTTTGTCCACTAGAGGTGGACAGGAAGAACAACTAAAGTTATTACTGATTGCTTTGACATAAAGCAGAGTGCGCGTGAGCCGTTACTTACTTACTTACTTAAGGTGGCGCTACAGTCCGGGGTGGACCTGCGCCTCAACCAACAAGCGTCTCCAGCCAGCACGATCTTTGGCCAGCTGTCTCCAGTTTCGCACGCTAAGTTTGGTTGAGGTCCCCTTCCACTTGCGTGCACCACCTGAGTCGCGGTCTTCCTCAACTGCGCCGTCCCTCGGGTGTGGATTCGAAGATCTTCCCGGCCGGAGCATTCACGTCCATTCGCTCTGACCCAGCCACCGCAGTCGTTGGACCTTCACTCTTCTGGCTAGGTCGATGTCGCTGTACAGCCCGTACAGTTCGTCGTTGTATCTCCTCCTCCATTCACCGTCTATGCAGACGGGACCGAAAATTACTCGAAGAATTTTCCTCTCGAAGCAGCCAAGAGTAGCCTCATCCACTTTTGATAGAGTCCATGCCTCTGCACCATAAAGTAGGACAGGGATGATTAGGGTCTTATAAAGGGTCACTTTAGTTGTTCGAGAGAGGGCTTTGCTACTCAATTGCTTTCTCAGCCCAAAGAAACAGCAATTGGCAAGAGTTATTCTTCGTTTAATCTCAGCGCTGGTGTCATTGTCTGAGTTCATAGCGTGAGCCGTTAGGGCATCCAATTACTTTGTTAGTGAGTCTTTCGTTGTAAGTTGTCTTCGCCGATTTAATAATTAGGTTGCATCTATTTAGAAGAATTATAAATTCAGATTTTTTTTGCTCTGAAGGGTTTGACCGCCATTCACGGAAAGCTTTGTTTTTCGCTGCGGTAACTCGCTTGCATTCTTTATTAAACTAGGGTTTATTTGAAGCTAATTTGTTGATGCAATGTGGAATATAAAGTTCCATACTGAGTACAATCATTTCTGTGACACGCTTCGACGTCCTCTTAGAACCACATGTCGTTCACATCCATATCACCCAATTTGCGTCAAAATAAAAAGGTGACCATCGTCATTTTCGAGAAAGTACGGACTGATGATGCCGCCGTCAGACAATCCACATCAAACAGTGACTTTCTGCGACTGCATCGGGATCGTCTCAAATCCGACAGTTTTACTATAGTTTAAGTAGGTACCCGATCATCCAAAAAACGGGCCTCATTATGCTGAAGATGATTTTTTGTTGTACCCAGAAGCCAGTGTCTTAATTTTCTTTTTAATGTTCTACTTTCAGATAACCCTCTAGGTCTAGAAAGAAGACTTCAGAACGAGTCGGCCAACCAATATTTTTTAAGGTAACTCAGTTGGGGAACATTTATACATGGGAATGTTATATTTCATTTTGCGACCCAATCTATAAGATTATAGTATAGGTCGGAAATCTTGTGGGTTAACGTATAAGTCCCTACCCGGTATATAAAACCGAGTTTAAAATCGGTCTATTGTGTCGATATGCAGTTCAATTAGTCGTTTCGGATAATAACCGTTCAAAGACTGATGAAGTTCAGATGCTTTTTGAATCTGAAAGTTGGTATCAGCTGACTTTTATCAGCCAGGATTGTAAGGTGCTGTAATTAAACTGATGGTCTAATAAGATTTCCTCAAAAGTCTGTGGTTTTGTTAATTGAAGTTGTCAATTTCTCACCGATTCTCATTTGGAAGCTGTGATATATTAGGGTTAGGAGAGATGATCTACCGGGTCCTTGAAATCTACGAAATGACTATGAAAAATTATCTCTAAGACGCTGGTGTTCTTTCCTGAACGATTACGGATCATAACAATTTATAAGAATCAGGGGCTCCTCTGATTACTTTGGATTTGAGTGAGTTTCATTACAGGGTTCGTGGTAGAACAGAAACATGAAACTGTAGAATTTACCAATTTGACGAGATTTTACTTTTCGACAATATTAGAAAAGATGTAAACTTCTGCACTAAAGCTAATAACCCGCCAGATTTTCCCTCGCTTTTAATTGAATTTTATAAGCAACTATAGCGGACCCGGCAAACGTTGTTTTGCCTGCTCTTACATTTTCATTTCATTTTTATTTAACCGATGTGTCCAGACTGATCCTGTACTCCGTGTGCTTCGACCGATATTTCCTCGGACGTGTGCCCACGAATTGTATTGTCTAGACAATTTTTTTCCCATGACTGTCGAAGAATAACGTTTGAAATGTATTTTTTTGTTATGAGAGGTGTCACGCCCTATTGTCCAGTCCCGCCAGGTTTAATGAAATGCTTCAATCAGGCAATGTTCAGATATCGTGATTTAAATAACTTTTTTTTGTAAGGGTGGTGCCATGGCCCGTTTTCCAATCCCACCCAATTTAGCTCCCATGGGTGTCGAGAAATAGGATTTAAAATGTATATTTTTTTATACGGTAGGTACCACGCTCCTTTGTCCAATTTTTATCAAACTTTCACAGAAGCACCTTTGAACCAATAACAAATATTTTCTTAAAATTTGATTTCAATCAGTTCGGTAGTTTTCTAGATATAAGATTTTTTGGTTTTTTTTTCGTATGGGAGGTGCCATGCCCTTTTGTCCAATTTTCACCAAATGGATGGTTTATATTCATCCTTGGAGCCACTCAAACACACACACAAAATTTCATTAAAATAGGTCCAGCCGTTTAGGAGGAGTTCGATTACAACACACATACAGAAAAAATAAATAAGATAGCTGTACCCGCCCGGCTTTGCCCGTGCCCAGAAATTGTATTGCATAGGTCTTAGATCATAATGTTCTTTCGTAAAATGCGAGAAATTATCGAGAATTAATCGTTTTGATGGAATTTTCTTTCTGCTTATACCTGAAATACAGCAATACGAACAAAACAGAAAAAGAATCATGAAAATCGGCTCAGCGGTTATCGAGTTATAACGTCATCGAGTTTCACCCCATAAAAAAATAAAATAAATAGACGGCGCAACAGGCGGTAGACACCCAAGGCCTAGCTTCTCGCAACCATTCGTTTGTGTGAGTTTCTATTTTTGGAACGAATGGAAGGGACCTACAATTTTATGCCGAGTCCGAACGACTGAATTGAGAATCTTTTTCAGGACAGTCATACTCTCGGATGTTTGTCAGACGTTCGCGAGAGGTGGCGCAGTAGAAAAAACCTTAAGATGTAATTTGTGTTTTTCCGGGGATCGAACCTGGGATACCTCGCACAGTAGTCCAGCACACTAACCACTGCGCTACTGCGCCCCAGTTTCACCCCATAGAAGATGTTTTTTGTAAGGGCGGTGCCACGCCCCTTTGTCCAATTTTTACCAATCTTCATAGCAACACTCCTGTGCCAATACCTAAGATTGTCTGTAAATTTAAACTCAATCGATTCGGCGGTTTTCGAGATATACGATTTTGAATGTTTTTTTTGTATGGGAGGTGCCACGCCCCTTTGTCCAATTCCTCACCTTTTAAACCTTCCCTGGACTTCCACAAATAATTCAAGACCAAAATTAGCCAAATCGGTCCAGCCGTTCTCGAGTTTTAGTGAGACTAACGAACAGCAATTAATTTTTATATATATAGAAGATAGAAAATTTCGAAGAAACTTGTAACGCTTTATAAAAAGAAAAAAAAACTAACCATCAACTTATTCTTGTTGCAGTATTGCAAAGCATAACTTTATTAAATATTTAATTTCATACAAGTAATATTTCCGACAAGATGTACAAACATGAGATACAACTGCTCCATAAGACTTTCGAGTAGGTACACCTGTCAAAATGATTCCACTTTATTCAGCCATAACATCAAAGCCATGCTTCTTAGCCTCATCGGTCATGCACATTTTATACATCTCAGCAGCTTCACAGCTATTTTAGATACAAATAAAAAAATGTGTTACTTAAACCGCCTTTCGTGTTTAAAATAAAAATGCATACTGATCATCAGGAACAGCAATGTCACTGCATGCGTTTGTGACATCTACAGCAATCTGCATCTTTCTTGCATCGCCCTGTATATGGATTTCAGCCATTTTCAGTGCAACATCCTTCACGAATTTCCCATCATCATTCATCTGTGGAAAAGTAAGATTCATTTAGGATTTAATTTAAAAAACAAAATAAAGGATTCATGACCCTTACCACATTGAGCTTCTTCATCATACATGCACGTAGGCATTTGGTTTCCGTGTTCTCAGCCGGCAAGTGTTTCATCATGACGTTAATATCGGCTAAAGGATTGAGATACATTTTTAAAAAGGATTAAGAAGATCTGCAAATTCGTTTTACCTGGTGAAGCTCCAGTCTCTTCTGCACATCCAGCGGATATTGCATGTATTGCTTTGACGATTTCTTCACGGGATAGACCAGCCTGTTGAAAAAAAATAGCTTAAGTAATTTTGTTGAATATTTTTATCATCTACTCAGTCTATAGACCTTAACTTGTGCGGCAAAGATGCACAAAAGGACAAGACATATTGACTTCATATTGGTATGAATTTGTTTCCTTGTGTGTTTTACTATGTAGTTGAAAAAATCAATTGATGGTGTAATGACAACGGAACGAGGTCTTTTATACTGTTTTTCATTTCGGAAGGCAACATGAAACATGTGCCTATACAATTATACATACTTGCACAACATTTGATGTTGCGGTACAGAGTTCGAGGGGAAAGCTGCTATTTGTATGAGAATAGTTGCGGTATCATTATTTCCGTTTAGGCGACCTTGTCTGGTACGCAATTATGACGGAGAGAATAGCCAAACCTATCAATTAAGAAGGCGTGTAGTCTTTGGTACACGACACGAAAATTTCTTGTGGTCCAAATTTAGAAAATGATATTTTAATGTTGCATAATAAATTAATTACACTTGTACCTATTTTGGAACTCACGCGTGACTTAAAAATCGGTCAGCTGTAGTCGCATGAGTGATGGCTTATGAACATGGATCAGGATCTACACTAGGAGAACCTACATTTATGTTTAAATGATAAGCAATTTTAGAGTTTACAGATAACGTAGTTCTAAAGGTCACACATTAGGTATAGCCGCTTGTCAGCAGAAGTCCAAAGTGAAACGATAGATAGTGCAAGGATAAAGAAAGAATGATCTGAATAAAATTTAAGTCACAGCCAAAAATCTAGGCTCAAATTCCACTGCCTAATGCCTTGCCTATGTAATGTATGTATACACTTAATCAAGCCAACAGAGACGGAGCTATAAGAGACCTAAAATAAAAAACAGTCTTAATCTCAGGCACTGAACTGTTTAAATTAAGAGAAGAGTCGAGAGGGTATACCCTACCCAGGCGAGAAACATCAAACTCAGCAACATCAGCAGAAACTTTAACAACAGAAACAAAATTGCGCAGCAGGAGACGTTTAAAATACATTAGAAACATCGACAGCAACTTTGTCAAGGGTGGACCAAAATGAGCATGTTCGAGACTCTGGTTTAAATAAGTCTGACAGTTCTCTAACTTCATGTTGCTGAGTTTTCATTGAGCTAAACTGGTCACGTTTACAGTTTTTTCAGTTGATATTTATGGATGATTTGCCGATAATTCAAGTCAAGAATTTCTCGACTTACTACTAAGTTGACATCTATTTTTTCAACATGTGTCCTGTGAACACAGTTTGACATTTCCGTTCGCCCTATGACGTCTATATAAAAAACACAAATGTCAAGAAACGACAATTTAATGTCGTTTTCGATTGGTAATCCAGAATAGTCCGGAAGCAATCTGAACGCTTCTGAAAGCGTTCGATTGGCATTCAACTGACAGTTCTTCTACTGAAAAGAAGAGAAATTTGCTCCTGGATTTGAATTCAGAATCGCGGAGAGTTCTTCCGGACGCTTCTGGATTACCAATCGAAAACGACATAAGTTAGTTTTCGCGTCCGGGTCCATTTGAGTCCAGACAATTCAAGTCGACTTTATAAGGTTAACTAGATTCTTGAATGCGGCCAATGTGTTTACAGTTGATTGCATCTCGTTGTTACCAGATTACCTTTTATGCCTATGTCAAAGCAAAATGGCTAAAAAAAACTGGATATGCTAATAAAAATAAATTTAAGTGCATGACAACCACAAGAATCACAAGAACCAGTTCCACCACCTAGTATAGAAAAAGTTGGCTTAGCTATAAAAAAGCTTAAGAACAACGAGGCCGCAGGCTATGATAGTTCACCAAGGGAGCCCTACTAAAAACGCCATCTACAAAAAAGATACAAGATCCTATCCAACGTATACTGTGTGAACGTCTTAAACCATTCTGCAACACACTAATCGGGACGTACCAGTGTGGTTTCCGGCCCGGGAGATCGACTATAGACCACATTTTCACACTGAGGCAAATCCTGGAAAAGACCAACGATTTTCAAGTCGAAACTCACCACCTATTCATCGACTTTAAAGCCACAGTTTTTGAATTTGGAATCCCGGCAAAACTGATTCAGCTGTGTCGCGTGACGCTGGAATACACGCGCTGCAACTGCAACGTGCAGTTTGGAAGTAGCTCCTCCGAACTATTTCAAACGCATGTACCTGATTTGGGCAAGGAGGCGCGCTATCATGCGATTTCTTCAATCTTGTACTGGATCAGATAGTGCACAGGGCAGGTGTCAACACGAAGCACTATCTTCAACAGGTCCGTCCATCGTTCCGTGATAGAAGCTTTCAAGGTTGAAAAATAGGCGAAATCCGTTGGCCTTGAAGTAAATGAGGATAAGACTAAGTACATGGTAACATCATACAAACAAGCATCAGTCCACCGCCTAGGGCAAAACGTCATTATTGATAGCAACAATTTCGAGGTAGTTAAGGAGTTCACCTACCTCGGAGTAAACATGAACTCCACGAATGACACCCTAGTGGAGATCCGGCAAAGAATTACCATAGGAAACCGTGCTACTTCGATTTGACAAAACAACTCGGTTCAAAACTCCTAAGTCGAAGGACGAAATGGGGGCTCTATAAAACTCTTATCCTGCAAGTTCTGCTTTATGGCACCGAGTGCTGAACGATAAGCAAGAAGGGAGAGCTGATACTGGGCTTCTTTGAAAGATAAATACTTCGACGGATTTTTGGTCATGGGTGCGAGGATTGCAAATGGTGAAGAAGATACAACCGCGAACTCTATGGGCTGTACCAAGATGTAGATGTAGTCCAAAAAGCAAAAACACATCGACTACATTGGCTCGGCCACATCGAGCGAATGGACAATAATGCTCCAGCTAAGAGGATCTTCGAATCCCAGCCCCCAGGTTCGAGAAAACAAGGAAGACCGAACCTCCGTTTCGAAGACCAAGCCATCGAGGATTCCAGAGTGCTTGGTCTGGACAACTGGAAGCAGGGTGCAGTGTTTCAGGCAGAGATAAGTAAGTAAGTAATCTACAACTTGTCAACACCGATAAGTATGCAAACTTATATTGTGACGTATTTGCGCAGAGTGTTGGAAAATGCAAGGCTTTTATGACAGAGCTATTAGCACACAACAACGTCATGCACATGTTTGCTCTTTCGACTGTATCTGATGGGTACGTACGTATGTACATGCAAAAGGATAGAAAGCATTGCCATCACTTGGAAAGCATCTATATATAGATACGTAGATACTACCTACATAAACAAAGCGCACATAAGGCTAGATTTATCTGCGCTGAAAAGAGAGCAATATCAGTACCAACCTTATTACTTACTGGGGGCGCTAAATGTCTTGTCTAGCTCCATGCTTCCGTCCAAATTGTCACATAAACGATTATGAGCAGATCCAGAAACTCAAACATTGCAAAGCCAGAGCAGGATCAATTTCCCTCACAGACAGCTTAAGACAAAAAGGTAAAGTATATACAGAAAATGCCCTGATTTACGTTACGTGAAACGTTCGACTCCTATAGTTGACAACCGAACTTTTTGCAGAATTGAGCCTTCGTTGACATCAAAGGGCATCAAATGCAAACAGAAATGGATCCAGTAGATGCTTACTCGCGGATATATACACAGCTTAAAGATATATGGCTCTAACGTAGCTGCGGACGGCTTTACACACGGTGGTATGAACCTTCCTGCTGAGAAGACCAGATATTGAAATATAGGTGAACTCTGCCATTAGGTATCACGTATTAGAAACTCCTCCACATTATCCGAAGTAATGCCGATATTCATAAGCAAGTTCTGGTAGTCCTTACTAAGTAGTTACTTAACGTGCATAATTTTTCCATCTTCACTGGTTGCGAACTTGGTATACAATTTAAGTTGGCAAATCGACCATCGACCATATTTTTCCTGTTTATCTATTTATAAAAAAATTCAGAGTCAAACAGTGTTACGACTTAATCAATTCGAGAGTCAGAGTAGATATGTTTATCACAAAATTGTGGGCCCCTTCATAATTTAAAACTCACACAAACGAATGGTTATGAGTGCTAGAACTATGTTGCATATACGGACCTTTGAGAGTACTTTTTGAAAATATATTCGGCCGCAGATGAAAAAGTTATAAATTTCTAAACTTCTTACAGATTTTTCATAAATGGATTTTAAATGACGCGCCGTTAACTATATTTCGCTCATTTTCCGCAAATTTAGACATTTCGACATTAAACTCCGACTATCCGGATAGGACATTTAAAACTATTTTCCTTGGCGCTGATGTTTAGGTGAGTACCTATTTATAATTTCCACGGCCAACTCCAGCTTCTCTGTTTCACTCAGCTAAATTCGAAAAAAGTAATTTGCATCTTAGCCAGTGGCAATCTTCTTGAATTTAGCAACATAAACGAGTAGGTTTCATAGAATGCTATGTTAATGAACTTCCCGGAGTATAGTCCTTAAGCTTAACGTCCATCATACTGACTGAAAAATAACACAAAATCCAAAATGTAAGCCTCTCATGAAAACCTTCACTATATACGACGAGTACATGCCACAAGCTGCTTGGCTCGCGAGGTCGTCCATATAACCTTTTAATCTGACCATTCGCATATGTTGGTCACCCAGATTGCACAACACAGCAATTACTTTGGACTAAATTACTCCCATTTCAGCGAGCAGTACAACCAGAAACAAACTGGTTTGCCGACGAAAAGGGTGCACCATATACCTACTCGAAAACTTGATTTTGTTTACATCCCTAAGACTGTGCGACTCGCACCCTTCGAGAGGTAAAAAGTTGACCGAGCAAATTATCAGAGGCCAGGCAGCTGACCGAGTTCCGACGTAAATACTTTTGAGGCACGCGTTCTTGGATAAATATAACGACGAGTAGTATCCACACATAGAACTCTGGATAGCTGTCCAAAAACAGTACCGTATCGAAAAGGACATTACGGAAATATTTTCCATTTTCACACATTCAAACTTCTAATACAACGCAAATGATATGCACATATTTTTCAAAAGGATATTGCAGCTACATCCACATGCTAGAGGATTCCTCGACATTATTTGGGAAGTGATGATTTTTTTTTCGTCCTTCTAGGTATATCCCTGAAGCTTTATCCTATATTCGGGTCGAATATGCAAATTAGCGGATCCAATTTTTGGGCAAAAGCAATACATTATCCCTTTGACGGAAAGCAAATCCCAGATGGTGGGTATCCACTGAGGGTGACGATTAAATAATTGCAGGTAAATGGTACTGTGGCAGAGCCCAAATGTGGGTCCAGTTTTGTGTGCGGTGAAATGGCTTCGGTTAGTCAATATTTACAAGGGCCAGATAAATGTATGGCGCTTATACGCATAGACCTTTCGGAGATGGGGAGCTGTGAAAATCTTTGAGACTTTGGGTTTTGGACATAAAATTTATTGTATGTGCTGGATCTTGTGCCGTAAATTGTGGACCCATGATGGAAGGGAGGATATGCATGTGAAGGTATGGCTGGCGATTCTGTTAGCGCGATTATTGGATTTGCCACTACAGCCCTAAAAGAGAGATACAAAAAAGGAGCATATACATTATCAAATTTGAAGGGATAGCTGCGAGTGTCCTTTTTAAGTGGACCTGATGGCAGGTTTGGTGAATAAAATATGTCAGCTTTCTTCGATTTGTATATACTATGGGCTTAACAAAAACAAATCAAATCTGAGTGTGGGAATGGGAGTGGTAGCCCTTATGCAAATGATATCTGTAAAACAGTGTTCCCTGAATATAACCTAATATAGAGAAAATTGGAATAGGAGAAAGTGTGGCGCCGTCCTGTCAGGAAATTTGCCAAAACATGAAATTGGGCTATTATACATTGCCCAAGAACTGCGATAAGGAGCAGCTGTGCTTTTTCTGCAAAAAAATGACAGTCCAACTTCAGATCAGACCAACTCAACCTCAAAGACATTGAGGTAGCACAATAAGTCCTGATAGTCTTAAGAAACTGATAATAAGAGATGCAAGTTAATATCGTCCTGATCAGTAAACCCTAATAAGAGAAAACTAAAAGAGCAGCGACATGCACTTGTGGAGACATGGCTTCCAGAAAATCTGTAAGAGTACTATGCAAGCGCAAAAATAAATGCCATATACTTCTATAGTTGCTATATGCACCTACAAGTCTGACCTGTGAGCAATGTCAGAAGCTGCTGGATGACCTCGTAACTTGAGAAGGAGATGTTGACGCGTGGGTCATAGAATAAGACAGCAGGGTAAGGGATGCAATGGGACCAGGAGTTTTTGAAACATTTGCAGCGCTGCTGGACTAAATAAAAGCTCAAACAAACAAGCGTAGGGTCTATTATCGATAGGACTTTGACAAGCAACTCCCCGCCCCCGGTAAGAAGAACAAAATGGTGGGTTAGTGATGATCACATACTCCAGTTTTCATATGAGTTTCAAAAAGAAAAAGGACAAGAATATGGCAAAGTCACTGGCCCAAGGTCGAAGGACACTGGCTTAGCTTAACAACTGGAGTTTCTTTCTGGTGACTTTTCCCCAACTCACGTTGCTCATCTTGCAATCAAATCAAATTCCTGCCTCAGGCCTCAGGGCGAAGCGAAAATTCAACGCGCAAAGGGCGACCGTTTTTCAGACAGAAAAGAAAGTGAGAAAATTCCTGAAAATTGCCACCAAAGACAGCGAAAGCTGGAGTTTCAATAAGCCGGTGGAGAAAGCAGATATCAGTCTCTCGATCGACATGCCGAAAGTGAGAAGTCCTAGATTACCCCAACCAATGTGTCCGACTATGCTATAGGCACTATAGTCACAACAACGGTCACCGATCTATCTAGAAAAACGGAAACTTCCAATGTCCGCACCAGTTATAATTGTTACTACATATTATCGTGTAACAAGATTGGCGACAAGAAAAGACCGGATCCTTATGAAATGCAAGAGCACCGAAAACAGCATTTACCTCGAGACCTGATCTAAGATAAGATCTGTCAATTCGCCTTTTGGATACGCTAATTAAGAGCGCAGAAAAGTGTATCTACAATAGACTAATGGCGAAAGGGGCACATTATCAAATCACACGTTTTGAGTCCAAGAAGCTCACTCTAGAGTAGACGCAATTAAAGTGGTTGTCGATACAGTTGGTACAACTATCTCCATTCGAATCGAAGGAGTACTGCGTTAATACCATCCTTCCCTTCACAAAAAAACGCTTTCAATTTCGCCGACTGGTACTGCATTATGAGTTCTTTCATCATAAAGAACGTGGCCACCTTCTCAGTATATACTTTCTAACTACTTCAAGATCAGAAAGGTAAGATACGATATACGATAGCGATGAAAGCACCGTTTCCAACAATTTGCCAGCTGGCGTTGCACATTACAGGCTGCCATTAAATCTGAAGATTTCAAACCTTGTGGATTATATTGCCGTCGTTACCGTATCAAAGCATATAACAAAACGATATCCCGGAATCAAAGCCTGTTAAACAAGTAACTGAAGGAGTTTTAATAACAAAACAAGTTGAAAAATAACGGAAGACATGCAAGTACACCCGGAAGCACCAGAGCAAGCCATTAGATCAAAACAAGAGATCCAATGTGTCCGGACATGTTTTCTATATAGGAGTAAGCTATCGCGAGTTTATAGACTTTGTGCCTTGAGGGCAACCTCCATACATAAAACGGTTGCAGAAAATGTGTCAATGGTCCTAGCCGCAATGGTGCCCATCGATATCCTTGCTGGCGAAATGAGGAAAGTATACACAAGGAAGCTTGCTAGTAACCAAAATAAACGACGAGATCGAGGAAAGAACAGTTTTTATGCAGAATTAGCAAAACCGCTGAAACAACCCAGCACAGGAAGATGGACATATTGACTAATACCTGATATAGAACTCTTCTATATCACGCAGATTCTAGCAAATCATTTTGGATTCTCCTTTGGATACGACATACGACATGTCACCATTTTGTCCACACTATCTGAACGATGAAGACCACTGTGGCTGTATGAACATCGATAGAAACCTCTCAGATGCATGGAAATCACAGGCTCCCTGAAATTACGCCAAAAAGTGTTTTGGAAAAAAGACCATAATAATTGCGGCGTAATATTTTTGGCAAAAACGCCAAAAAATAAAAAAGAAAATTCACCAGAATGCCAGGAAATTACGCCATATTTTTGGAAAAAAAGCCAAAAAGTTAAATGGAAATTACGCCCAAAAAAAATGAAATAAGACCCCAAATCTGACAGTAAACCCAAGCAGGAGTTTACCCAAGTTGCAGCATATGGTTTCGTTTTTCGTTTGAGGTCTTATTTCACGTTTTTTTGTGTTTTTTCCAAAACACTTTTTTGGGCGTTTTCTCAATTTTCTTAAATGGAAAAAATGGCAAAATTATCGCCATTAATGTGTCAAAATATTTGGACAATTGTTCCTAGGAAAAAATTCCACAAATTTGTATGAAGGTTTTTGGGCTCTTTTCCACTTTAATTTGTTGGCGTAATTTCTTTTGGTGTAATTTCAGGGAGCCAAATCACATTGTTGTCGAGATGCCCTGTCGGAGGAAACATAGAACAAACAAACCCAATTATAGTGACAATTCCTAATGGAGCTGCTAACGATTGAGCGTATAAAACCAAAATGAACGCTGCTGAAAAGCAAGAACAGCATAGCATAGTAAATGAACGGATGCATCTTAGAGGGCGTTTCAAATTACTATGACGTGTGATGCATGGAATTTAGAGAATCTGAAATGTAAATACTATTGAGAGACAATCAAAATGATTTGAAACACGCTTTCGAATCGTCTATATTCGATATGATAGAACAAAGCAAAAAAGACTGTCTTTGCCCGTCTTCCATCGATAATTTTTTGGAAGCTACATCTGCATCTCCTGGCAGTTACTACGGACTTAACAGCGTATATTGTTATAATATCTGGTGTTGCTCCATTATAGTCGTGCGGAATTTCACTCGTCGTCACTCGTCTAAATCGCGGACTTCAATCGCGGTTCTTTGTTGTCACGACGATTTCTTTCTAGCTTTTATTTCCTGAATTTTCCTTCCTTTCTTGATCTCGATGAGAAATTCGCCTTAAGCTGCTTTTTCTCAGTTTGTTTATACGTTTACCCTATAAGTTGCTTAAGAACCAGTCAGTGGCGCGCCTTTATAAATTTGAGAATGCCCGAATCTCTCTCCTGGCCTCATGGTGACTTGCAAAAAATTTAGCTGGACGGGCGAAAAACTCCTTGAATATGTTTTTCAAAACACAATTTTACAACTTTAAATTAGAGGCTTCATAAAATTACACATACCTTTAACCAACTACACTATACCACCTTCCCAGACACAAGCTTATTGTGACTCATGCGTTCACCTTACCCTGTTTAACGGACCATACACAAAAGCGCCGATTACATGTGCACACTTCGCTGGGCGCCATGGGCTGCTTTTAATTCACACATCCTTACACATGGATTTAAACATTTGTACAAAGTCAACTGACAAATGGTATACGTTCGGCTTTCTATTAAGCCCCTCCAACTCTCACCTACACCTTAGTTTTCTAATTCCGAGCTATAACTTTTTAGACAGTCGGCAGAAAAACTATAAAATCCCAAACATATATAATAGCGAGTATCCGCCGCCAAACTGAAATACCTTAAAAGACGCTCCGCCAAAAAGGATGGCCTCTGCCTGCGTTCACACATATTTGATTCTAAGAAATCCCTGATGCGGACACAAAATTAATGACAATGCGAACATTGTGCGAATACGATATGGGAACGGGATACGGACTACCGGATACGGATACATAGTGTATTGTCTAGTCTAGGAAAAGTTTAAGAATGCGATTGCGGCGAATGCCTTTCTGTTTTAGAAAACCAAGAGCAGTGTAAGTGGGCATTTCGAGTTATGACGCTGTAGAGTCATTGGGTGATTTTATTTCCAAGTGAGCCCTTTAATTTTTCCTGAGGCAAGTCCCATTTGCAATTACACAAGGTTCATACTGAATGTGTTTGACTGTACTGTATAGTTAACAGTTCATATGTGAATGGTGGGTAGAACAAAGAATTTCCATTTCAATGGAATGCTGTCCATTTGTTTATTTACAAAATACTGACAGGGTGGTGCAGAGGCACACTTTGAGAACGGTTTGTTTTTTTCAGATGTGTTCAAATTGCAAATCGCAATTAAAAATTGACAAGATGACGAAGAAGTTCATATGGGACGTAATTCAGGACAATTTTACAATTTTTATTTTTTTTTTTGTCGGAGGTTGTTACTATCCGATGGAGCACTCAGACACAACTACTGGTCCATTGTACTGCCAAACAGACACCTCACATACTTTCTATTGAAAAAAAGTAGTTTTACTCGAAAAGTGCGGAATCAAAAGCGACGCCACTCAACTTTGTTGGTCCAAAAACTGAAACCGCCTTCTACTTTAAAATATCACTCTGGCACCTTACGACGTCGATAAAACTGTCATTTTTTAAAGTGATCGCGTTGTTTTTTCTTTTTAAATGCCTACCTATAATAGATATTAACATTTGGCGGTCCTACCAACCAACAAGCATGCTGGCGGGACCTTCAATTATGTATGTGGGCTTAAGTTGGCCGATATAGTTGAAGATCTGCCCAAGTACACATGAAGCAAATAAAAGCCTGCAGATATAAGTTTGTGAATATGGCAGTTGATTCACATTCGGTACTGTCGATATTTGCAAATAACATTTCTATACACACTGTTTAATGACAGACAATTCGCTGTCAGGCAGATTGACGATGATTGGCAATGTTTCGGTTTACCCAACATGAGGATAGCGATATATAAACTTGAGTCCAACAAGGTTGCTGGAAGGAATAGCCTATCGACCGAAAAGCCGGAGATAGCTTGTTCCGATGATGAAGATGGCCGGTTAATAGAGCATTCCCCAACCCCAAACTCCGTTTCGTTTGAATGAACGGTTTACTTTCATATAGCTTCGAAAACGTAAAGAATTTTCATTTTCAATGACGTTTTCGTTTTTCTTCATAACTCCAAAAACGAAAGGCATTTTCGTTTCGGTTTTTCATTACATTACCCTAAAAGTATGCAATTTCAACTGCACTACTCCTTAAACGTTTGAGAAGAAAAATAATATATGAATATATGATTTAAATGAAGCAAATTTTCACTTCCTCAAGAGTTCTTTGGTTTTTTTGAAAGCGAAAGCGGTATACGTTTCGTTTTTTACATAATCCAATCTCTGAACTGTGCGAGCAACATAGGAATAAGCGCCTTAAATATATAGGATACGGATACTACATAGCTATTGCTCAATAATGGGCATCATCGCAGCATTGACTCATTGATCTGGATAAAATTAATAATTAAAATAAAAATGTGTTGGCGCAGCACGTCTATAGGTATAGAAAACACACTGGTCCTAGTCCTAGCTTCTTCACATCCATTAGTTTGTATACATTTTTATTTTTAGAACGAATGGAATGGAAAATTTCATGCCGAGTTCGACCGGCTGAATTGAGAATCTTTTCCAAGACTGTTATATGTACCTATGTAGTACTTTCGGATGTTTGTCAGATGTTCGCGAAAGGTGACACCGACCGTGGAAAAAACTTTATAAGATGCACAACATTTGTGTTTTTCAGGGGATCAGAAGTCCAGCATATTAACCATGCACTGAGCCACTGTAATCAAGTTTCGTAAGAGATTCTAGTTTTGAATAAATCAAGTGTGTGGATAGTTCTGGTGGCTAAATTAAATTTAGCCGCAGACAGAAGTCTCGTGTCAAATGCTTCTGGCGTAAATATGGATTTCAATCAGTCGTTCCAGACTTGTTAAAAAGGAATGACAAAAGACGAATGATAGGTCTGATAACGACGTCGGAAGTAATTCGCATATTTCGGCTGGTATTATGAAGTCTGGTTCTGAGGATTGCCACTCCTTTGAAGCTTTTTAGCGTTTAAAGCAGTTTATCTCTTGAAATCAGACCTTGGAGGTTTGTTTGAGGTTATCTGAACATTTAATCAGTTTGTATTCAAGTGGCTAGTAACATTTGATAAGCGATTCTTCGTTAGAAGTTGTCTAAAATCTGTCTTTTTTTAATAGCTTCACATAATTGGGTGTGTTGAGGGGATCTGTTTTTGCCTTGATGCCTCAGAAGATTATTTTAATTTGCGAATAAGAGTCTCCAAGATAATCGCATTGCTTTCCTTAATTCTTATATATATAATTTGAAGCTAAAGTTGTCACCTGATGTTTTTTGACTTTAATATTTTTATGAATGAACAATTTTGTTTCTGCTTTTGGATTATCTACCTATGTTTATCTGATTTCTTAAATTTGTATCCATTAAGTTGAGAAAATGATATGAGTTGATGACTATTCGGTCCTATTTATGGCATTTCCCGCATCACTCTTGTTAGAACTTCCGGCGATAGGTCCTCGCATTCTTGACGGATATTCTCTTTGAAGGCTTGAAAAGGTCTAAGGATGGTTGACATAGACTCGTGACTTCAAAAAACAGCACAAAAATAAGTCTAGAATAGTTAAATCAGGGGATCTTGCCGGCATATGCCTACTTTTACAATCATTCACCAAAATTATCTAAAAAGACCCCCGATTGATGTCCAATTGCATCGCACGTTGTCTGATCGATACTCCGAGGTTCTCTGTGACATCTTCAGCGGTAGCTGTGATATTCTCAGCACAACGGCTGCTCTGGAGCAGACTATCAGACTTGGCAGCATCTTGTGTTGTTCCATATTCGGCTAGTGGCTAAACATCGTAGTGTTTGCCCAATTGGCGTCCGATGGCAGCGGAATCTGCGCCGAAATTCACGCTTGCCAACACCACCTACGAATTATTCTGACGTGTATTATGTATAATGTTTAATTCACAAAATATTAAAATAGAATTCACATTTTCAAAAATTATAGCATCTAACGATAGGCTGATAACTTTTGCGTCACCTTGTATATTTTAGGCCCGGTGCACACATGCGTTTTTTTACCGCGCGGGCCCGCAGCGTGTCCGCCTGCTTGTGTGCATCACCCAATCTAGGTGTGAGTACTGTAACACGCAAACGCGGACCCGAGCGGGAAAAAAACGCATGTGTGCACCGGGCCTTAAGGGATCCCAGCAGGGCGGACCAGGAAGAAAACAGCAATTTTTTGAAGACTAACGTGAAATCATTGACTACTTAACGGCATGTAGGCTCATTGGCTCAGTGGTTAAAGTGGACTACTGTGCGAGGGGTCCCAGGTTCGATCAGCGTTACCCATGGACAATTTGAAAATGTCTCCAAAAAAGGTCGCCTGCGTCCCCCCAATTTAACGAAAAAAAAAACAGCTTTCATCAGGTTCAAATTATACAGTTTATTAAAAAAATAGAAGAGAATTTATTTTCTTAATGAAATAAACTTAAAGTTAAAAAAAAATAAATAATGAAATATTAAAATAAAATAGAATAATATTCTACTATAATAAAAATCAATTGGTTTGGTTTGCGTTATAGTCCCGTAAAAACTCAAGAACGGCTGGATCGGATGATTCTTCTTTTGTTTTGTTGGTCTTGAATCAGGGGTGGCCTAGAAATACCAAAAATGAAAAGCTGGAAAATCGAAAAAATCTGAATTTCCACTTTACTATATGGGAATACATATATACATTACAATGATCGCAAAACTCGAAAACCACCAAACCGATAGAACTAAAATTTTTTGAGAATCTTTATAGTTTCTGTGAAGTTTGGTCAAAATTGGACAAAGGTTTTGAGAAGCTATGCCTAGGGTTCGTATGATATGTTGCGCCAACTCTTTATTTTTTTTTACTTAACAGCAAAGACTTCAAAATCAGGGGTGACTAATTGTTTCTGTCTTTCCCTATATTTGAGTCATTTTGTTTTCCGACAATTTATAAAAGAAGGGCACGAAGGGTCATCATCTAGATTGGATTTGATAAATAATTCCGGTGGGAGGAAGATATCTTCAGCTTGTTCTTTCCTGTAAAACGCGCTATCAGTTCTACCAAACAAGTTTTGAAGGGCATTTTCGCAGAACTTACCAAGACGATAGGCTGCATCCCACAGTGAAATTCGAAAAGCGCAAGCTCACTTACAGACAGCTCAAACAGTGTCGCAGCAAAGTCAGGTATAGCTTATAGGTACAGAGTAGACTTGCCCCTGATTGAAATCCAGATCCGGCTGCTTTTCACAGAATGGTTGCTTTTCCTGCTTGAATTTCCTTCTCGCCCAATCTGTTGATGTAGCTTAGTTTGTATGTAATAATGTTGACAAGTTGATAGCTTTGGTGCCTCGTAATCCATGAAGATTTAAACTAACTACAGGCATGCGGTAAATGAAAGCTGAATGACACTCCGTTTGAAGATCATCATTTTCTGGCACCAAATATGTATAGTTTGGACACCCTGTACTATAGCAACGTCGACCAAGCGTAATAATTTGTATACACATGCAACTTCAACTTCCCCCAGCAACCGTAGACATTAAAGAAAAGACTTCTTCCAATCGTAACAGCAGTGGCTCCATCTCCATGGCCAGCAAATAATAATAACAACATTATTCGTGTAATAAAAGTGTTTTTTTTTTCTAACTCCCAGAGTCACATCCCGAACGAACGAACAATCTTTGTATTAATTTCCTCCTTTGCGCACATGTACCTAACTCATATGTGTATCTGCGACTGTGATATGCTCGAATCACATCC
Organism: Cheilosia scutellata; assembly: GCA_955612985.1. Classification (NCBI taxonomy): domain Eukaryota; kingdom Metazoa; phylum Arthropoda; class Insecta; order Diptera; family Syrphidae; genus Cheilosia; species Cheilosia scutellata. Next base: position 48,385,036 of record OY015313.1, on the reverse strand, counting down.
ACAATCCGCAGCTAGACAATGCGCTTGAGTGTATGGAATGAGTTATACCACGCCACGGACGACGGACGAGAATGAGAAAATATTCTGAGGAACTGTGTATCCGCACACTTTTATTATCGGACGGTGTGGCGTGTGGGGGGCTGGGGGGCCTGCTCCTGTGCACTCATGTGCGCACATATATCGCCGGCTGTCTCGCATTCTCATAAAACAATGGAGCCCGGGCGCTTTGTAAAGGTCCTTTCGTGAGATAAAAGAAAAAGGCTCAAGTTACTATTCCGCTTCTAAGGCATGAACTTTGACTTTGACTTGGCAAAAGTTTTCCTCGGAACTTGGGCGAAAGAATTTATTCATTTGCGTTATTCACCAGATAAAGGGATACCTCGGTGTATACTCATGTCATTCGCAAAAGGGGACCCAGCCAGGGTTGGTGCCCATATCTGGTGGGATATGGCTTCCGTTTTTAGTGCGATACCACACTCTGCGAACTGCAAATGGTATAGAAAGGACGATGGAGTAATCATCCCTTCTACCGGTCACCATTTTGGTATCCCATTCGCCTGGACATGCGTCGATTTGAATTTCAAACTGGCGAGGGTGAGTGGACCGAACATTTATAACGATGCGGAAGACAAAACTCTTTGCAATAAAGCACATTAGGTAGAAGGGTTGCGAGCAAGGACATTAAAATGGGCGAGTGCTGGCAATTCGTACATAATAAATGTATTTATCATTAGGAAAAATCTGAGCAAGGATTAGAAATGTTCATCCCTGGCTGATGTAGCGTGTGGAGAGGGCACCATATAGTGAGTGAGAGTTCTTAATTATTTATGCTATTTACTTGTGTGTCGCAGGACATTGGTATGCGGACACGAATTTTGCAGTTTTGATTTCCGTTCTACGTGTTAGCTAAAGGACGATAGTACAGTAGACTTGTACAAGAAAAGTTACACCTATCGCATGTAGATTAATTGGCGCTGCTGTTTCTAAGGACTCCATCCCTTCGAAAGAGTTCGTAATTATAATCGCTCAAAAGTGGTAGCGGTTTCTTTTAAGTATTTCTATTGTGATTCAACTCAAGGGCTGGCTACACACTCTTGCCGATGAGAAGAAACATCACTTTACGCAACAAAAGAGAAATTAAAAGCGGCTTCTTTATCGGCAAAAGATTAAAGCAAACCGGTGAGATCTATAGGATATAAGTTGAGAGAGAACGTATGTTCCTATATAAGACGCACAAGACTTCAAAAATATGTTGTACCCTGAAATTTGCTTACGCATGTTATTGACTGTCAGGGAATTATTCACATTTTTCGCACAGCACTCACCAAATGCAGCCTTTTTTAATGAATAACTTGCTATCCAAACAAGATCCTGCAACGCACTTAAAAGTTTTGCAATCATGGAAATAAACCCATCAACCATAGTTCGATAACTGGGCGTTTTGAGGAAAATATCGCAGTTGTTAGCGAGTCGTAGACGCCAGAAATCACATTTATCGATTCGACTTTGTCCGTCATGCACGATTTTATGAAAAGATTTCCGCCTTTAGGGTTACAAGAAAGACTCAAGAACGCAGCGAGCTGTCACTCATCATCCCAGTCCTGATCTATGCCGCTGAAGCATGGACGTTGGCAAAGGTGGATGAAGATCTTCTTAGTCGTTTCGAATACAAAATTCTCTACGAGCTGTATATAGCGACATCGACCTGGTCAGAAAAGTACGTATCAGTCGCACCCACGCTCCGATATAGGTACTAACTCGGAGGGACAACGCAGTAGAGGAAAACCAACCTCGCCATAGGTAGCGCACAAGTAGAAGTGAACCTCAATCAACTTGGAGGCGGTTAGCCAAAGTACTTAGGACATTGGTCATATGTTTTCTCGAGGAGCTGGTAAAAACATTCTTTGGTAGCATCGTCTTTATCTTCTGCATTGTAGCAGTCTAGGGCATCCGCTTATTGATTGCTTCTTAAACATTTCTTTTTTCCGTGGTCGGGTAGTTAACCCCACGTACAACCCCCAATCTGGAGGAAGTCCCCAAAATGACGTTTGGACAGCGGGTCGGAAACTCCGTTGTCAGTAATCCACTTCGGTGATATGAGTGCTGCGGTTGGCCCATAAAGGGTTATCATCCGCCACCATCTCTACTTCAGCACTCTGGCTAGTGCTGAAAAAATCCTTACTGACCTTTGCTCCAAATATGACAGAGCAGCTAGTAGCAAGGTGTCTGTCATCTCGACTGTTGACAACACCGTTGTTTTAATCTTGTGGATTAATCCCCTGTATTTCCTCTTTCTGAGGGTCTCATATATAAGACCTCTGAGACGTGTTCAGTCAGTCATTCCGACAGACCATTAATGTTGCTATTCTTCGTGTTCAACACTCGCATTTATAGTTAAGCAAGTCAAGCCCGAGTGTGCGAGACAACGGTGGTTACCTCGGATAGGTAAAATAAGCACAATTGATGTTGTGTATGATGATACGACAACTGGATCCCCAAGTTGATGCCAATCAGTTCCCAGCCCTAACACCCAACCACCTTGATGGAGTCGGTCCTCTAAAATTGCAGTGAATCCACGAAACGGTAGCAGATAACCGATAACGACTACCGACTAAACTGATTCTGCAGCAGCTCGCAATACGGTTGCCTTAGTTCGATTAATCTAATAATATATGTATTTTAGACCACGTTTACGTTTAGAGTACCTACCTGTCTGAACTCCTAACCCTTCCATACTTGAATATTATTGATGAATCTATCAGTAAATTACTCAGTTCAGCCATTAAGGTACATAGTGTAGACTCTACACTGTAGAGTCTTCGGAAAACAAAAACCAACGGCAACGAGTTTACCCCAGCAGCTATACCTGTCTGTCTTACAATACCCAAGGTCACTAAAAGTCACCTATATTCCGCATGACTGCAACTAGTATCAAAAATAAAAAAAACTGAAATTAATTATTGCATAACGATTATGACATGATCAGCTGTCCAGCATTTGTTCAAACTGAAACGTGTATAAAAGATACAGCAATTCGCAATTCGCTTTGTGTTTGTCAATAATTCAGCAAAAGATACTTAGATACAAGTGAATCAAATATAATAAAGCAAAATGAAACTGGTTGATCTTGTTGTAGTCGTCTTATGCATCGTTGCCTCTGAAATTAAGGTTTGATTCCTATATGGTAAGATAGTTGCATGAGAACTAATTTTTTTTTTTTTTTGACAGGCTGGCGTAATAAATGAGGAAGTCCTTGACACGATGCGTGGTGTTTTAGCTGGATGTGTGAAAGAAGCTGGAGCTTCAGAAGGTAAAATGAAATTTTAAAAATATCGAAGAATCTTACAATGCTTTACAATGTTTTACATCGATTTTTAAGCTGACGTTGCCGTCATAATGAAGCACTTGCCGGCTGAGAATAAAGAAACCAAATGCCTCCGTTCATGCATGATTAAGCACTTCAATATGGTAAGATCGCATTCTTCAAATTGATTAAGGATAAATGAGGTCTTTCTCACAGATGAATGGTGATGGGAAATTCGTTAAGGACGTTGCAATCAAAACGGCAGAACTCTATTCAAAGGGCGATGCGAAAAAGTTGCAAATTGCCATAGATGTCGCCAATATTTGCAATGAGATTGCTGTTCCCAATGATCAGTATGTATCTTAATTTTTAAATTTATTTATTTTTCGCTTTATTGCATTTAAAACAGTTGTGAAGCTGCTGAGCTCTACGAAATGTGTATGATTGACGAAGCTAAGAAGCACGGAGTGGATATTTCGACTGTATAAACTGGAGTTATGCCGTCCATACAGTCCATGGAAGAATTAAGTCAACCTATAATTATAACTATATAATAATTATTAAAGAAAATAAATAGTTGACACAACATGTGTGCATAGAGGCACACTAGGACTAGGCCTAGCATCTCAATCGTCTTGTGTGAGTTTTTGTCTCTATCGATATGGAAGTAGGGCCCTACAATTTTAGGACGAGTCCAAAATGGCTGAATTGAGAAGCTTTTCCGGGACCGTTATATATAAATGTGTAGTTCCTCTATACAACAGGTGAAAATAGGTACGTACATCGTATTTTTTATAACCGATAACATCAATAAAACTGCTCTTTTATAAGTTGTTTTAAACAAAACTTATGAAGCATTGAGTGAAGACAGTTTAGAACAGTACGTATGTAGCAGCATAAGCATTAATTCCAAAGTCGGGCTTTCTAAGCTGCGTAGCGTAAGGACAATGACCCAAAGCCTTTGTTGAGGAGTTCCTTAGGAGGCTTTATAAACGTCTAGTATAGCCTAGTCCATAATCTTCAAATTCGGCTATAGTATTGTACTCTTACTACATGTAGGTATACGCTAACAGTCCAGTCTACGTACCGCTAACGTTTAGCGATTTATCTATTGTGACCAAAAAATAAACAGAAGTGTCTACTTAACTCGCCCCTCTAGTGTAAGCTTGGTGCCGATCTTCCTTACGTATATTGCTATCACTTTGTATATGTTGATCAGTCTTTGTAAATATTTTTTCGCTTTTTAAATAACGAAAGAAATCATGTAACTCCTTTCGTTTTTTTTTCATTCACTTCGAAAACGCCTAATAACTTAACTACACTAGATACAATTAAAATTATACACATTTTAGGATCATTTTCACAAAAACTTTGATTTTTGACGGCCGGCAGTACATATATACCTAAAAGTATATTAATTTTTGGGCTGGGCGCAAAAATATGTTTTTTTTTTTGGGTATGGTTTGTTTCGTCTTTTTTATCTCGTTTTTTTGTTGTTTCGTAGTCGTTTCGCATTTTGTTGCTTCAGCATTTTTATTAATATGAATTAGTCATAATTGTTTAATTATTATATTTTTATTAATATGTTTTTCAATTATTTGGTTTATATTTGTTTCGAAAAAGAATAATTTAGTCTTTTACTTAGTTCGTTTTAAGCTCATTTCGCCTTTTATTGTTTAGTTTTTCGATTATTTCCGATTTTGTTTATTTCGATTTCAATTATTTCGCCATCATTTGTTTCGTTTTTTCTATGTAAAGAGGCCAAGGGCATTCAAATTCGCGCGTAAACAGTAAGATACGTATACGTATACAAGCCCCCTGCTTGTGGTCACTGGAAGTGATTGAAAAACGAAGTAAAACAAAAACAAACTACAGTTTTACGAAGTAAACAGAAATAAGTAATTGTAAAAAAAGCGAAACAAAAAAAATGCGAAGTAAAAAAAAAACAAGTAAAAGTGTTATCATCGGCCTGGCCGATGCTTTGATACCCTCCACTGCATAAAAGTCATGCAAAATGTTCGCCATGCCATATTGGCTTGGTATAGGATGTACCAGAACTACTTGACCGACATAGACAATTTTCAATACCAACCTGACGACGGTAAAAAGAAGTCCTCTCACAAGATTTCATTCGCCTAGATCGATTCATTTGGACGCTATCGTGCTTTCAACAGACAGAGAGACACATGGGTCTAATAGTGGTTTTGTATGGGAGGTACTACTTGACCGACATAGCCCATTTTCAAAACCAACCTGACGACCATAAAAAGAAGTCCTCTCACAAAATTTCATTCGCCTAGATCGATTCGTTTGGACGCTATCGTGTTTTCAAGAGAGAGAGAGACACATGGGCCAAAGATTGTTTTTGTATGGGAGGTACCAGAACTACTTGACCGACATAGACCATTTTCAATACCAACCTGAGAACGGTAAAAAGAAGTCGTGTCACAAAATTTCATTTGCCTAGGTCGATTCGTTTAGACGCTATCGTGATTTCAACAGACAGAGAGACACATGGGTGTAATAGTGATTTTGTATGGGGGGTACCAGAACTACTTGACCGACATAGCCCATTTTCAATACCAACCTGACGACGGTAAAAAGAAGTTCTCTCACAAAATTTCATTCGCCTAGGTCGATTCGTTTGGACGCTATCGTGTTTTCAACAGACAGACAGACAGACGGACAGACAGACGGACATGGCTAAATCGATTGAGAATGTGATCCTGATTCAGAATATATATACTTTATAGGGTCTCCGGTGACTCCTTCTTGGCGTTACAAATGTAATGACCAGGGAACGGATTTTTTTGACATAAAAAATCAAAAAAAGGCAAAACTAAACTGTAAAAAAGGCATAAATGCCTTTTATTACAAACAAAAAGGTTTTAAGCCTTATAATGACACTGTACAACCATATAAGCATTTTAGAATTTGCTGGCAACAAACGCCTGCGATTGTCCTTCAGGAAAGCTTTGAAAGAGCTGAAGAGAGGACATGGGCAGAGACAAGTGGAGACCATTTAAGAGACGTCCTGTCATCGACTTCAATATTTGGAGGCAATTTGAAGTTTTCAGTGTCATTTACTACATTATTTATTTCTTTGATGGTCTTGACCTTGAGTCTTTCATTTGCGGAAAAGAAGGTGCGCACTTTCAGCACAACTTCAGCAACTGGTCCTTTTGCTGTTTGCAATTTCTCATCGATCCCCCTTAAAATATTGAAAGTACATATATCTCCAATCAATTGCACACAGGACACAAAAAAAGAGATAAATAAATAGCAGCAGGTCCGTATACCGTATAGGAACCCTAGGCCTAGCTGCTCACAACTATTCGTTTGTGTAAGTAATTTTTGTAACGAATGCAAGGGACCTACAATTGTCATGCCGAGTCCGAAAGGCTGAATTGAGACGATTTTTCAGGACAGTTATACTCTCGGCTGTTTGTCGGAAGTTCGCAAACAAAGTGTGCAAGTAATGATTCGTCGATATTATTTGTTTAAATTGTACAGTTAAGAAGAAAGTGCACATGAACTTCAACTTTGACCAAAAAAGGCAGAAAAATCCAATGTTAGGAAAAAAGGCAAAAAAAGGCAATGTGAGTAAAAAAAAGCAAAAAAAAGGCAAAAAAAGGCAAGGTCAACAAAATCCGTTCCCTGGTAATGACAAAGTGAATATACCTTCCCGTGGAGGGTATAAAAAACATTAGACACCCGTTTTTTTGTTGTCACATAGCAATATCGACTTTCTTCCAGTTCCTTGTTTCAAATTAGACTTGTGTTTATTGTGCAGTCCATCCTCACAACATACCCATGAGCAGCATTGTCATATTGAAGATACACATCAGCTTTTACGGATTTACTGCATGCTTATGCGAATTTCCGATATAATTAAGGAAATTCGCATGCATGCGAGTTTCCTTAACCTTACAAAGGAACCGGAAATTCGCATGTGCTCAAAAATCACCTCTGAAAAGAATCCGCTCGCGCGAATTCTTTTCAGAGGTGATTTTTAACTGCAGTAAAAGGGAAAATCAAGTTTTTCTAAGCATGTGAGCTGGGAAATACTCGGAGCTCCCACTCCTAGTGGGGTAAATAAGCTACGGTGCGAATTTACCTTACGCTTCACTTTCTGTCATCAGTCTAAGCTGCCATCAGTATAGTCTGACATCGGTATATAGTCCATATGGAAATATTTCACATGCGAATCTGCTAACTATATGTGTACATTCGCATACATGCGAGTCTCTGCAAATTATAGGAATTTCGCATGTATTTTATTTTCAAAAGTTTCGTTGCGAGTTTCCGAAATAGTGTGTAGATTCGCATAGTTTCTCATGCGAATTTACGTTCCAAAAGCATACATTCGCATGCATGCGAATTTCTACTTTATAGGTAGGTACATCCTTTTACGCAGTCCAAACCATTACTGCTCCAAAATTGTTTCTTTCTTTCTACATCTAGGTAAATTTTATTAGAAATAACCGGAAATGAGATTTAACTGTTGCAAATGAAAAAGCTGTCGTTGTTTTTCTTTCGCGAGAAAATGCTGGTAAGCCGCCTGCAAAAAATATTTGACGAAAAATCGCTAGTCCCAATCAGTGTTGTCACTTCTACCACAATGTGGTAGATCTACCACAATTTCTTAATATTTTTGGAATCTACCACAACTACCACTGCACCCAAAATTCTACCACGATTTGTTATTCTACTGTTAAATATTTTATAGTTCTCTATGCTTTCATATCTAAATAAGAAAATGAAAGCGAGGCGTACTTTTGATGGATATTTTTATCATTCGTATCGTCATTAACATAATATTCAGTCTACAGTTTCATATCCCAACAAAACAGGCAATTTCCATTTCGTTCGATAAGAAGATTTTGTTCCTTAGTGAGTTCGATTAAGAATTTCAAGCGATAGATTGACATTTGACGCCCTGGGCATTGACGCCCTATGTTCGTAAATAATAATTAATTAGTTTTCACGCACGGTTTTGCATCCTTTACAGAAGGTGCAATGTGGTTTTCGGCGCACCAGACCAGATATGAGAAGTGTACTCAAGTTTGGGACCGTTTGAGGCAACCTAGACATTTAGAAGCGTTCTTGAAGACTTCGTGTATATGGTCGATCTAACGACGTGTTTCATCATACCGAAAATGGAAAGTATTTCGGTTTCGAAGATGTAAGGGCCATTCATTGACAATGGCTGAAGGTTTGGTTTTTGCTTTAGGGTTAGCAGACAGCATTGCGTTTTGGAAGCATTAATCTCCACCCTATTGGCTAAACCTCTTTTTATAATGCTAGCAAGGTGAGAATTTAATGAGCTTAACATGTTTCCGTTCCACTTCTACGGCCGAAGAGCAAGTACGTGAGTCCTGGAATGAATATAAGAAGCTAAGGCTGCTGTCATCAGCGAAGGAAAAAATTGGATTAGAAGTTGCAGACAAAAAATCATTTATGGAAATGAGAAAGAGAGTCGGCGACAGAACAGAGGCTTTGGAAACACCAGCATTTATATGGTGACTTTCAGACTTGAAACCATCAAAAACAACTTGAATTGAACGGCCAGAAAGGTAGTTTTTAATACATGGAATAAGAGACGCATCAATCCAATAAGCACGCATTTTTGACAAAATAGCTTGATGCCAAACTCTGTCAAATGCTTTTGAAATATCAAGCGCAACCATCTTTATTTAACCAGAGTAGCGGAGAGATTGCTCCCATTTTCCGGTGAGATAAGTTATCAAATCATCAGTGCATCTGTTCCCACGAAAATTGTACTGCCGGCCGGTCATTGAGAAGTTTTCGTGATTAAAGATATTTCATAAGCTGACAATTTATCAGCGTTTCTATGACCTTATAAAAGAACGGACGTAACGCTATGTGTCGATAATTGATGGAGAAGAAAAACCGCCTTTTTTAGAGACGCGCTGGAGTAGTTTTCCACTTACTCGGAAAAAGTCCAGAAGAATAGCACACATGATTATATTAATAGCAACTAATGAGAGTTCTATGAGAACTAATCCGACCAGTGATTTCTGGGATCGCACATTACCTACATATTTGCTGATTTTTCAGTGACTACTTATAATGGTGCATATAAACTTAAAATCGACCACCCATTTCTTAAAACGACCACTCTTTTTTCCTTCCAATCTACCACATTTTTGAAATCCCAAGTGACAACACTGGTCCCAATCCCAAATCACCAATTTGGGTTTAGAAATAAGCACTCTACGATCGATCAGGTGCATAGAATCACAGATAAAATCGAAAAAGCATTCGAAGAGAAAACATCTAGATGCTAAATACCAAACTGCGTTGGAAAGCGCATGTAAAGAAAAAAAGAGATGAGTTGAACAATCATGCGATACTGTAAAATGTATTGGCTTATTGGGAGATGTTCATCTCTGTGCAATTACAATAAGCTATTGCTATACAAGCAAGTTTTAAAACCAGTAAACTCAGAGAAAAATCGCAAGCTAAAATCAAGTATGCTCAAGCTTGATTTTAGATTTTTTCATTCTTACGTGCTAAATCTTAATATGACACCAATTGTTCTTGAAATAAGCCGAAACAATCTTAAAAGAGGACATTGAAACACAAATGAGCTCGCAAAATCTTGAGTTAGTTTTTTTGTTCTTGAAATAAGCCGAAACAATCTTATTTCAAGCTTGTTCATGATTGAAACAAGCGCAACAATACTTAAACTGCATGCGCATGTACTTTATTTTGATTTCTATTCGTTCCTAAAATTCACACTCACTTACTGAGTGAATTCTCATAAGGCAACATTGAAAATTTAATATTATTACCTATGATATCTACTGATGTGAAATGTGAATGAATGATGTGATGATATATTATAAGATGGTAGGTAATTAAGATCTTAGGTTTAGATCTTGAATACCCAAAATACATTTTTTTCAGACATCGCATAATGTAAGAACCACATTCTTTAAACAATCCCGAAACAGGATTGAAGTAAGATTTTTTGATCTTGTTTTAAGAATTTTCGAGCTATTTTCGTACTTGAAATAAGATTTTCCGAGATTACCATACTTTCGTCAACGAACGAGCTTGATCTGACACTGATATTCTTGATTTTAGCTCGTTTTTCCTCTGAGTGTAACTTAGTTAAAGATATAAATATTAAAATAGTTTAATACGCACAAAAATATTAAAAATTACTCTGAATTGAATGAAGAATTATATTGTAGGCCTTGTATTTCTTTTTAATTCAAGTAATTTGCGGCAAATGACAGTAAAATCATTGGTTCTTGATTCAAAATAACTCTAATTTGAGGGAAGAATTTTTATATTTATTTGGTATTATTTTTTAAAAAATTCAAGTCGTCTGCGCCACCTGAAGATAAAGTCATATGTTCCTGATTTTTTGCATAAATGATGTCCTAATATAGGGTCACCAATTAATAACACAGGAACAAAGAAATTTTGAAAAATTTTTTTTTGCCATATTCACTCCAGCTTAATGCCCATATGTATTGCACATGCCAAACAAATTTGCAAAAAATTCAAGTTTTCCAAAATAAATTACTAAGGAACATAGTAAATGCACCTTGGTACATACGCAACGCTGATCTACGTACATACATACCTACCTAGAGATCTTAACATTGAAATGGTTGAGGAAGAAGTTAAAAAATTTGCCCAAAGGCACAGAAGTAGACTTCTTAACCATGTTAACTTAGAAATAACAGAACTTTTAAATACTGACAATGTAATCAGGAGATTAAGGCAGGTAAAACCTCTTGATCTATAAGAGTTAGCTAAGACCAAGAAAGTAGGTAATATTTTCAATCAAAAAAGTATAGAAATCCTATACAAACGGCGGATTTATCCTCACAATTTTCAGAAATGAATCAAAAATAAATTTCCGATTAGTTGAACAACTAGGTGCAACCCAATCCTGACGAAAGTCAGTCCCCTCGGCAATTTTTTTTTTGATTGGGTTAAAGTCCCTCACTTTGCAGAAGCATCCCTCGCGTAATAGCTCTGCAATGTCTTTCGATGATTTTTCCTTCCAGCGAATTCCCATCACAAAAAAAAAAAAAAATCGCGCAGGATCAGAAGTTCCTATAGGTACGTCTAGAATCGAGATAATAGTGACAGTCTGTACAAGTACAAGTATAGTGCCATGTGCGACACAGTGACGATACAAACAGGAAGTTCAAATTCAAAGTCCGACGATCAAATCGTCATGCTAGGCCTTCTATTTTGATTTCCCTTCACCAACATTGTACCTACTTCACACACGTCCACCGCACGAAATCTAACATTCACTTGGAGACTGGGATGGTTCCTTAGAGCTGTTTCTACTGTAACCTATACCTTTCCTACAAGCATTTATCTGCTCTGTGTGTGGCCCTATAATGTTCTTTGCTCTCATTCGGTCGATTTGAATACATCTCAGATCACACTCATATGCCAAGCATAAGCAGTTCAGATCAGATTTCAGATTTTAACTCTTTTTCGAGTGAATATCCACTTCTGGAAAACGTCTCAAACTCAAACTCTTGTATAGACTCACTCTTCAAAGATGTGATAGATATGTGGTGAATGGTGACTTAACTTTGAGGGGAATTGACACAAAACCTCACCATACCATGTAGTATGTGTAAAATTACCCCTCATTCTGATTGGAAACTTCCCCAGATATATACTGGCTGACGGTGTCGCTCTTGCTGGTGCTCTCTCACCACACATGTGTCATCTCACATATGAGTGGACATATGTGATTGCTTCGCTCTGTCTCATTCTATCGCCCGGGCAAGTGTGTCGAACAAGTTTCTCTGACCATGGTCAGTCATTCCGTTCATATGCCCGTTAAGTGATGCTCACTAGTGTATGCGTTGGAAGTCACACCACCACACACGTCCGACTGGGCACTACGAATCCGTTATTCGAGTGAAAAAGCAAAATACTAGTGGCCAACGGGGAGGTGACATCACACTGGATTGGCCAGCGGACTTCACTCCGGCCACCGAATGTGTTGTGGCCAAAATGACAAATTGAAAGAGTCTCCCCAACATGCATGTTGGCTTTTTGGAAAACAGTTATGAAAAACGAAATTAGGGAGTCCACACATTGACCATGCTGGGCGCTGTTCGCTTCTTTGCAGTGCGTATTGGTGTATACACGTTTGGGCGGTTGTAAAAGGTATAAATATGGACGCGGTCGGGGGACTGTTGTTTGACTACAAGAGGGCGAAAGAGATTTGTTGACGGGTCTGATTTTATTGCGCTCATAACGTACACTGTACAGACACACATGAGAGTAAGAGCATAACCTGGATGCTGGTGGCTGGTGTTGGGTGCTACGGACGGCCACCCACAATCCACTACCTACCCCGATGCCATGACGTTTGCTCAGGTGCTGCAAACAGATAGATAGATGGGCACCTACAAGCTATATACGTACATGTGTGTATCTCTTTATATCCCTACGGGTGTGGATGGTTTATTTTATTTCTTTTTTTTTCTGTCCGTGTCCCTTCTGTTCTTTTGATTTTCGCATTAAGAATAAGAAGTTCCTTCGCTTTACATCGGTCGTCCATGATAGGTAGGGAGGTGTAATTGCCCGAAGGTGATTGTGATTGTGATTGCCATGACGTATGACAGTATTTTCGTGGATGTGTGCGTGTAGGTATAGTAAAGGAAAGTGCGGCAGGGACGCGAAGGAAGCGAGTAGGTGCTTAGGAGGTACCATTTAATTTGGTTCTCTAACTTTTGCTGTGGATATCTATACCTACCTACCGACAGCGCTTCCACTCCAACTTGATGTGACCATCATAGCAACGTCCATTATAAGCTAATATACCTACCTACGTCAAATGCAGCAGATCAACGGAAGGTAAGGTGTCCAAAGCCCAAATAAAGACCTATCTTAAACCCACTTGAAATATCTGCCATGCTGGCCGGCGACAGTTAAATCAAAATTAGGATTACATATCTAGGTAGGTATGTAGGTATATTTTCCTTCACCTTTAAAATTCAAAACCAGCAATTGATAGGTACCTACCTCGGTAGGTAGGGCGTAGGTACTTGTACTTGCCTATTCAATTTGAAAATGTAATGTTCTGGACCGTATTAAGACTTCTGGCTTCTATCGTTTCTAGGCATTTATCGGTAGGTACTAATGAATCGGCAAATATTAAAAACCTGCACCAAACAAACTCTGTAGGACGTATGGGTAACTAAACTATAGGTAGGTCCATACATACTTGCATGAGCGATCTCAACCCATCCATTGTCCTTAGTGTGGTAAGTATGTTAACATATCTATACCTAACCTACCTATACTAGTCGGTAAGTTGGACAGTAAGATGCGGGTGGTGATAAAAAACCACCCACCTCCGGCTGTGTAACCCACTTTGGACGTATAAGCAATCGAAGAGCTTCTCAAACTTTTTAAAGGGTCTTGCATGGAGGGAATAAATTACCATCAGAGTAACTCTGCAGTTGGATTCCAAACCTTCTTCATGGCATAGGTACCTACCTATCATTTTTAGTTGTAGTAGAAAAGTTGTGGTAGGTATAAACGCATGATGGAGTGCCCCAAGCATATACTTATCCTTTTCCAACAGCGGTCTTATTTTTTCTTCTCTCACGGTATGTGCCTGATGGTGAATGCAATTATAGATACATTCGGACTCCTCGATAACGAAGCCGTTGGGACCGGTTAGAGGAGTCTTCGCTGCACTGAACCAAATTTGGTAGTGATATTGACAAAAAAGTAGGTAGACTTGAAGAAATGGTGATCAATATAAGGTCAACACCTCCTGTCCGTTGTTTTGACAAATACTTTGTTATATTGAAGAAATATTGTAATTTTGAAAAAAATTCATTAAATTTTTCGTTGTGGTGTTAAATCCACAAAAATTTGTTATAGTGATAAAAATTCATCATTCTATCATGTTCTTCATTTTAAAAAAAATTCTTCAAATTGAAAATACTTTCTTCAATTCGACGCATCGTGGCACTTTAAATTAACGAAACTTTCTTCATTTTTACGTATTATTTCTTTAAATTGAAAATTAATTCTTCATTTCAACTCTTCACTTTATTGATATTGAATAAATATTCTTCAATTTTACGCATCCTTTTTCTTCAAATTAACTTACTTATTTATTCAAATTAATGATTTTTTTCGTCAGTTATCGCTTATTTTTTCCAAACTGACAACAAAACAAAAAAGAAACACTTTTTAAAGTCAAAAACTTGTATTTTCTTAACATTAAGTAAATTATAAAGTTGAATTTTTTTTTTGTAACTTACGTCTATACATTTATTTATAAGAGATACTTCAAGATGTTTTTTCTCATACTTGGATTAAATGAAAGCCGGCTTGGATAAAGGTCCTACAAGGTCCTAGATAAATTTGGAAAAAATTAAACAAATTGAAAATATTAAAATTTGATTATAGCTGTCATTGAGAACTACAACGACGTTCTTACCGTTCATTTATCATTTCATTTTCTTTTTCTTGTTGCATCTACCCAACGGTTGATCCAACTAGGAGAAAACTAGCCTAAAAAATATGTTGCCTTTTTGAAAAAATATTATAAGTAAACTTTTTTTAAACTATTTTTTTTAGCTGCGAATATAGGTATTTCTATATTACTTACGTTTTTCTTATACAAGTGTGTTTTAGAAACACTTAAAAGCGTTTGCAAATAATTGCTTTACTTTAATTTTTAAATTCTGTATCCCGACTTCACTTTCGCAATTCACTTTATCGAATAAAACTTATCACTTCGAGCGCAACAGCGAATAACATTTTAAAGAAACTTCTTCAAATTGATGAAAAACCTATACAATTCTAAAAATATGTTATGAAAAATTGTTGATTTGAATAACTGATTTTTCTAAAAATGAATAAAATATTTTCTTCAATATCACCTACGGGATTTAGTTCACTCAACGATTTCAGTTTGTCAATATGACGAAATTTCATTCGTTTGAATAAAATACTAAATCGGACAGAAATTAAAGAAATTTATTGATTTTGAATATTAAATTTTCAATAAAACGAAAAGTTTTATGAAAAATTGTCGATTCGAATAATAAATTCTTCAAAGATTGACAAAATATTTTCGTCAATATCACCTACGCGATTTGGTTCAGTGTGGTGCCGTGACATAAGGCCACATTTCGAAATATGGCCCTATGACGTTTTCGGAAAGCGACATCGGGTTGAGAGTGTTGAGTTTTCGGGCTTATAAAGCAAACCCAACTGAAGAAAACCGAAAAAAGTTTCCACGAGTCCGAAAAGACTATGCAACTCCGTGATACGACGTGCAAAATTTTGTCATGACGAAAACTTACGGCAAAAAATAATTTAAACAGTTTTGGTGTTTCGTGAAAAATATTAAGAACCCCACCACGTCGTCAACATCCTACACTCGCTTACAATAACATTTTTTTGTCGGGTTAGGAAACACTCACTGGAGCACTCAGACGCAACTGGTCCATTGTATCTACTACCAGGGGCCTGTAACACAATACT
This sequence comes from Cheilosia scutellata, assembly GCA_955612985.1. Lineage (NCBI taxonomy): Eukaryota > Metazoa > Arthropoda > Insecta > Diptera > Syrphidae > Cheilosia > Cheilosia scutellata. The sequence goes on along the minus strand of OY015313.1, from coordinate 48,369,201 downwards.
ACAAGTACCTGTAGTACAAGTGATTTTATACAAGTGTATCACATTTCTGTAACACGAAAATACTAGTCGACTGGCACTTCTACAAGTGTAGCGGACAAATAATACAAGTGGGAAATTTCGTGTTTATCCTGTTTCCGTAACTCAGAACTACAAGTGTAGAAAAAAAATAAATCAGACTTGTAGACTAGTAGATGAAATCTTACATGTGATTCAAGACTTGTAGAGGCTTTAATTAGGCATGAATATTAAATGTTTTTAATGGATTATTTCAATAAATTTTTTCATCGTGATTATATCCGTTCTTTTAACCGGAAAAAGAGTTTCAAACGTCAATGTTTCTAGATTTATGTTCTCTGTTTAGGGAAATGCATTGCTGCTTGAATAATAGATACCTATGGCGTTAAAAAGTAACAAATTTTAGAGACAGTTTTTTAAGAAAGGACATTAATTTTCCATTCATTAAGATTTTTATTATTTTACTGAATAAATATTGTCAATTTTGATGGAACATCGTTCGAAAAATTGTTAAGTCTTCGGAAAATGCAGCAAACAATTTTAAAAGTTATAACGATTTTAAATAAAACACATAAAATTAATTTTGCTGGTGGAGATTTTATTATCTGGTCTGACATTTAAATGAATCACCCTTTACTTCTTTTTGGCTTTGAGAGTTAAATGTTCATTGTTGCGCAATTAGAATCCCTATTGCTGCGGATGTAATTATGCGGAAGTCAGCTTATCATTCTTACTAAAGTAAAATTTTTATTCTTACTGTTAATGAGGACAAATCGAAATATGTACATATTATGCTATTATTAAGACTCTCAACATCGACGACTCTGGCAAAACGTCGCAATAACTTCGAAGTAGTTAAAGACTTTGTCTAATAAGAGTTTGTATCGTTCTTACAACTGCAGTTTTTCGACAATTCTGTCAAAAACAAAAAAACGTCTAGCATGTACGCCCACCCTTTATTTTGCTGAACAATATTTAGGTTTTGGTAGATACTCCCTTCCATTATTTCATTTTACATCGGAAAATGCATCGGAAAATTAAATAATACTTAAATAGCATTTTTTTTTTATTTTCATGGGTTTTTACAAGCACGGCAATTTTTTTCCAACAGATTTTTATTCATTTTAATGCGTTCGCTTGCTTATATGAACACTTGTACAGAGAGTCTACAAGTCGAGGGAAATTTTTATTTCGTACAACTGTAAAGTTTTTTTTTTGTGTTACAGAAATAATCTACACTTGTGAAACTAATATATTCCTACAAGTAACTGTAGACCTGTAGACTTGTAGTTTTGTGTTACAGGCCCCTGGAAGCAAATTCAGTGCATATTACCCATTTTACTGGAATTTCTTCGACTTTCGGAGAAAGACGAGAATGCACTTACGCAGTATCAGCACTCACCACAATTTATCCGATCAAAGGCTGGACAATAACAAAGGAAATGATCCGAAATCGTCGCCCTCTGCACAAGCGTCGCAGACAGTGGTAGGTATCACTTAAACCTAGCAGACTGAGATGCTTAGCAAAAGCGAAGTGCCCGGTAAGACCGCCAATAAGTTTTCTGCAGTCATTTCTACTGAGAGACAGCAGGAATGAGGCAGAATTCCTACGTTTATGCGTTTATAGTAGAGCCTTGCCGTTGCCATACACAAACTTGTGTTCGTTGGAGACCCAATCATCAATGGAAGCCCTGACCGAGGACGCAGGAATACCCAGCACAGGTTCTGGTCCCAAGAAATTATCCTCTGAGCCTTGCTTAGCAATCGCATCGGATATTTCATTTCTAGCAATCCCAGTGTTACCTGATGGGACCCAGACAAGAGTCAAAGAGTTCAGCCTTGCGACCGAGTTCAAAGAGTTCTTGCATTTCCGAACTATTGGAACGGATTACAGGGTTGAACAAGGCCATAAGTGAAGCTTGGCTGTCGCTACAGACGTAGATACTCCGACCCCGCCACCTATTCTTAAAAATATATTCGGCAGCCATCAGGATAGCATACCTAGATATCTCCGCTTGAAAAACTGAGACATGCTTGCCTAACGAGTAGTGAAGTCTAATGTTGTCAATTCCCACAATGACACCAGCAACGGACTCTTGACTAGCTTTAGAGCCATCCGTGAAAATACGACTACATCCCAAACCAGGCTCAGAATCTAGCTGAAGCCAGTCCTGAAAACAAAAAAAGTCGACTCTAAATTTGCACAACCATCCGAAGTTCCGGTGTCATTGCATCAGACATCATATCCATGGAACTTGGGTCGTAGGATAAATGTCGTGCAAGGTCATCGAAATTCCAGTGTGGATTATACCAAAAACCACCCCGCCTGAGACGGTATAGATTGCTTTTATAGTAACACCCATGATATACGTATCAAGGAGATGTAAATCAAGCAGAGCATCTAGAGCAGAGCCCGCCGTACTCGGGAAAGCACCCGTGCAGCCAAGACAAACCGTTCTCTCCACCAAACAACTGACGCATAGGATAGATAAGCTTATCATAGCCGTATAGATCCAAAGAACCTTTTTGGGAGATAAGCGTTTACAATGACACCCCAGCTGTCAGCTCTTGTACAAAGCAAATCTGCTGGATGCGCAATGCACAGATTGCATCATATCACATAAATGAAGTCGCCAAAAACCCAGCGAAATTTCTACGTTTCCTAAATCGATGAAAGAAGTATCACACAGTACACACCCTCTAATTTAGCTTCAATTTACAAGGCCGTTATTCGGTCTAAACTTAAGTTCACCGCTCATATCTAGTCAGGTGCACCAAAAATTACATTACACCTACTGGATAGAATCAAACAGCGCGCGATTAAACTTATAGGCGATAGAAATAGATATGTCGGAGTCAATTGACCCGCTCGAACAGCGCAGAAATGTTTCTTGCCTTTCCTTGTTCTATCGCTATTTTCACCACTAATGCTCTGATGAAATAGCTAACTGCATTCCCCCTTTCAACAATTCTCTACTCGCAACACTCGCACATCAGTTCACCCTTAAGCCTACCTTCGGACGTACCCACTGTTAAAATAGGGATTCTTTTGTTAGTCGAACAACACGCATGTGGAATGTATTGCCTCGCAGTTTTTTCTTCTCATTTCAACCCACAATTGTTTAAAACCAATGTAAACCAGAACCTTCTCTCTATATCCTTCCTATTAACCTTTCAACTGTGTACTACCATTATAAGGGAACAAAAACCCCTTGACCACTAGTTATAAATATTTACAAAATACTATTATTTTATTATTATTAATTTTGAAATTTTGCCGCCCCCTACTACGCCACTGATGCAATCAAAAGAACGAACCTTAACAGATTTGGCCAAAGCCTATACCTATAGATTTTAATAAACGTTCTAAAAATGTAATCTCTTTTGACAAAAAGTATATTAGCGCGACATTAGGCGTCATCACGGCTTGGCTTCTCTCAAATGATTTTTATAAAAGCTGTTTAGATGAGAAGGAGGAAGAGTCAATTTTATACATTCACTGTACTTGTCCAGCTTTCTCCCAAAAACAAGAACTCTATCGGGAGCCTACTATTTGACGATTTAATAGGAGCAGTGTCATTACGAACCGATAAATATCTAAAGAGGTATCTACGTCAGATAAGTATCAAATAAGATTTGACAGCGAAGACTCCCATAAGTCAATTCTCCAGCAAGAGAGTTCCAAGACACAAGAGACAAGACACATAGGAAACTTAACAACTCCGCACAAGCATTGATTCTATGCTTGAGCTCGCTTCACAACTCAATAATTGCATTGCATCTGCGAACGAATAAAGCTGCAAAATCAGGATCAGGACAAAATCAATATGGTGGTAAACTCTTTAATAGAACGAATCTATCTGGATTGGGCTGAGTATCGTTCGGCACTTACGATCAAAAGAAGGGCATGGACGACCTGGTCGAAACCTTAAAGATAATCCAACTTCCGTTAGAGCCCAGGAGATATGCTCTAATCGAATGACCACACGAACGGCATTAGATTACTAAAGAAGCTCAGTCAGATATATAATTCACCTCAAACTATGTAATATAGAGCCACACTGAAGTAGCCTTTTTAAACCCTCTTCTCCTGCTTTCCGGTTTATGATACCAGCAACTCTATAAAAACTGCAGGAAATATTCCACCCAACCCACCACACACAGAATCTTAAGAAGCCTATCGGGCCAGATTTTATTTTTTTTAGTATCAGGCTATTCAATAATGAATAAAGGCATACATCTTCGCGAGGGGATGGAATATTGGCTGCATTAATAAAAATGGAATCCGGATATTAACACCTGGACTCTTTATCCAGAAAATGGCATGCGTTGGTAATACATATCCACTCCTGCCCAACCGTTGCCTTAGAGGGACTCCTAAACCTTCCTCCACCACGTCTACAGACAGTATATACTACACATTCGACTTACGAAGGCACTATACGACTTCACGTCGGTCGTCTAAAAACGCAAACCAGGTGTCACATTCAATATGAAGATTCTAACATCACGTAAAGTTCTTTAGGTTAGGTCTTCTAATTGACTTTATGTCCTGAAAAGTCAACTTCCATCGAGGGTATAAAGAATTCCCATCCCTCACCGATCTGTGTGGGAGACTTTTGTCCCAAGGCTAGATGAACACTCAGCATGGTATACCTACTGTCACCTTCTGATTTTGGGGCAGCGATCAGTGGGCCTCACTGTAATATCTCAGCCCCTCTTGAACATAAAACTATGCAATTGAAACCTGTGCCAGAGAATGCTTAAGACGAAATCTCAGAAGGTCAAACAATAAAAAATTATCAGATATGGTAAAGCAACGCTGAAAAATCTTGATTCCCTGATGCCTTATTTGAATTTAATTTATAAATTAATTTTGTAGGTAAATAAATTTTTCATAAATAAATAAAAATAAATAAGCTATTGGCCGCGTTCCACTGACCGCTAGATGACTAGCGGTATGCCAAACTCCATATAAAAAAGAACTGACATTTCAGCATTTGCGCTAGATCTCTAGCACATTTTGTGAAATATCCTTTTCTGGGAAAATTTTCAATCTAGCGCAAAATGAACTGCTAGATTGAAAAAAAATAACGAACTGTCAAAATAAAAGTGAAAGTGCAGAAGTCAAATATTTCTAATTTGGCGTAAAATGGGAATTCAAAGTTCTATGTAATTAATATATATTGTATTTGTTTATTTAAATTATAGTGTATAAATAAATATGCGACATAATGGCACAAAATACATTTTTGACTCTCATGAAAATGAAATAATGCAAACTCAAATTGGTTCCAATGTCACGTTGCCGCTGCCGCTAGATCTCCAGCGCCAGCGTTCCTACATCAGCGATATTATATGCTAGACGACTAGCGGTCAATGGAACGCGGCCATTGATTCATACAGATTCAACGCGAGACTCGTCTGAGAACAGTCATCAAAATGTTGCTGCCAACACCAAAATCAATAGGTCTGTTTTTTTCCACATCTATCTCAGTGAAGTAAAGTAAAGTAGGATTTTTAACACGCAATTACAACAACTACGAACTGTTTGACACATTCGAGACTCTATATAGTTGTTGTAATTGCGTGTTCAAAATCCTACTTTACTTTACTTCACTGAGATAGATGTGGAAGAAAACAGACCTAATATCCTCCGTGTTCCAAGTCATAAGGGCAACAAATGGATTGATGAGCGATTAGCCCTGATAGAGATTGCCCCAGAACATTTTTGTGAATTTCCAACTAACTATATATAGTAACATTAAGAAACGGATATGATCTACTGAACTCTATGAGGCGACTTTCGTTTACAAAATGCAATCTCAACCAAGGAATGAACTTCAACACCCAACTTTTTGAATTTAATTTGTTTTGCAAAAAGGAGGAACAAGCAAAAATATTATTGTTGCAGGATATTTTTTATAGCTTCATTCATCCTACGATATCGTAATCGTATCTATACATGAACCACCAGAATTATAGAACTGCGCCATCTGTCAGCCGATAGTAGATGATCGCGTATAAAGCCTGAAGCCGTAAAGTATGCAATCAATTTGTCTGTGATCGCTGACATTCGTAAAAGTAGCATATTTACAGGTAAATATCATTCTAATTGAAATGGAATCCTCATTGGAATTAATTTCCAATAGGAACGGAAAATATTTTCTTGTCATTTAAAGCTAATTCGAATTTGACGATAGACTAAGGAGAGTTTTTATATTCGCTCAAAAACGTTCACGATTTTTTTTAACTCATCAGTAGCTTGAATTGGTATTGTGAAATCAAGTTGACGAATACGTTGACAAAGTCTGTCATAAGATAATGTAACTGGTACTGGATTTTGCAATAGGGTAGGGATAGTAAGTTGAGCATCATGTTGTTGAGGAAATTAAATCAGGGGCCAGAACGCTATCGTTTCGACAATAGCAGTCTCTGTCTATTGCCACAGATATGATAGAGACAGGTTTAGTGAAAACGAAAGCGGTTTTCGTTTCGTTTTTTACAGAATCCCACCCCTGGTTATATTGGTGAACATTTTAAAACTAGGACTTTCTTTCACAATAGGTACTCAGTGAACTAAGACCTTCATGTGCTGAAATAGCTCGCTAAAGTTAAAACAGAAAAACGTCGGGAATATTTAAAAAAGTAAAAATGTGCCTTTTTATTTTGACAATATTTCTTGATTTTGTCAAACTTTTTCTTTATCTTCAAACGATGCTAGTTGAAAAACTATCTTAAAAAACATCAAGAAGCCTTTGCAATGAAATTCAATTAATAAAATAATGAAGAATTAAGAATACCATTTCGCCCTTTTAGTTTATTTTGATATGTGACATGTGAAACACCCACAAAATGGGTAATACTAATAACCCACGATCTGGCATCACTGCGGGGCATTTACAAATTCTCAGCTGTTTCGTCTTCGTCAATAGATACTTGTGATCTGTTATCTTATAGCTATAGGTAGCCTACCAGATTTCTGATACCGTGCTTGCGTAGATTGAAGATCTTCTTGGTATCGTTTTTAAAAGACTGAAGAGCTCTTCCGGCCTATTTAAGACTGTTCTTCCAATATAAGATAGACTTCTTGTGTTCCTAGCTTTTTATAGCCAAATTAACAGATTGCATAGAAAGGTTTAGGTCCTATAAAGGGCTTTCCGTTTCCGAGACTCTCCTGGCAAGTTAATTAGCTTTTGGATTTCCTGCAATTCCCGCAGGCCGGGAGCCCAAACGATATTCTGTTTTTTCCTGGCGCTAAGTGCTTGAAAGGTGTTAAAGCAGTACCTAGTGCATTACTAATTTGGACGAGCTGGCAGTGTTTTGTCGTAAAAATTCCCACACCAGTGCCAAAAAATTCACGTTTCCCCCTCCCCCCCCCCCCGGCTCGAAAAAGTACCTGAGATATTCCCACACGTATTTTACAAAAAGAAAACACAAAATTACCGAAAATACAAATTGTCTCAATATCTTTATAATTCTTCTGTCAGTTTGTTACCATACTCCTCCTAAACGGCTGGACCGATTTTAATAAAATTTGGTGTGTGTGTTTGAATGGGTCTTGGGATGGTTTATATTCACAATTTGACCCGGTAGGTGGCGCTGCGATCCACCAAAAAAATAACCACTGAACAATAAAAAAAAAAATAAAAATAAAAAAAACAATAAGCTCATGAAGAAAATTTCAAATAATTAATTTTAATTCTCATTAACACCCATTTCACGTGCCCGGAACCTTTCTGCAATACCCGCAAATCGGCTATTCACTTCGCCATAAAATGCTGGGAACACATAGAATGTATCGCATATTCGAAGGTTACCATGCCCATAGCATAGATAGGCATATGATATCAGAAAAAAAAATTACAAGAAAATGAATGTAAAGTTTCAAAGACCCGAAATACCCTTTTGTTTGGAAAACAGAAAGTATCCTTTTTTCCCTTTTAGCTCATTTCGAGTACAAATATTGAAGTCAATAAGGGCTTTTATACCTTTCCGTGATAAACCAGATAAACCTTTGGTTTCAAGACTTATCTAGAGTAATTCCGGACAATCTTTGACATTACTCAGTGTACCACTAATAAATAGGTTCGTATACGCACACTTGGCCTAGCTTCCCACAACCATTCGTTTGTGTGAGTTTTATATTTGGGACGAATGGAAGGACCTACAATTGCCGAGTCAGAACAGCTGAATTGTCAGTCATAGGTTAGGTTAGGTTGAGTAGGGTGTGAGTTCATCACATTGCACTAGGCACCATATTGGGCCCATCGCCATACCTGGGGAACCTTAAGGGTCAACAAACCTAAACCACTTCGCCCAAACAATTAATTTCCCTGCAAAACCTGAAAATTGTTTCAATTTTGTTTGCGAGGCCAACCTCCACTAAATTGTTGAAGAAGTACATTCCAAGGTATTTCCTCCTGTACCGAGCAATAGCTTGACATTCACCAGAGGAGATGAGTTATATCATCTGCGACATGTAAGTCTCCGCAGTACCTGCATGTGTCCGTATCTTTTAAACCTAATCTCTTAGCGTGCTTCTTTAGAAGACAGTGCCCAGAGAGTATCCCTATTGCTGTTCGTAGCTTTGATCTGCTGAGCTTTAGTAATTGGGGAGATTTTTTCCGATCTAGCTTAGGCCACAGAGGCACAGAGCCTTTGAGACCCTGTGCCCTACTATATCCAACCATCTCTGATCTGCCCTATTTTTAATTTTCTCCAGAATGATTCTCTTGGCCACAGCTATTGGTGGTCTTATGCCCTCAATACTATCATTAAGTGGAAGCTCTGCTCCGGTTTTGGCCAGAACATCAGCCTTTTCGTTACCCTCAATATCACAGTGTCCGGGTACCCAACATAATCTGACTTGGTTCTGCGCGCATAATGATCTGAGCATTGTGCGGCAGCTCCTGACTAGGTCAGATTTGATGATGAAGGACTCTAGCGCCTTTAGCGCAGCCTGACTATCAATGTAGATATCGCTATTCTTGTTGGATATTGATCCCATATCAAGTAGATCAGCGGCTTTGAGCATGGCTAGAACCTCTGCCTGGAACACACTGCATGTATCCGGAAGTCTTAATGACACGTGTAGGTCTATATCCCTAGGGTATACTCACAGTCAGACGTTCGCGAGAGGTAGCGCAGTGGAAAAAAACCTTAAGATGTGATTTGTGTTTTTCCGTCGATAGAAGTGTGACACACTAACCACTGAGCTACTGGGCCTACTTTACGCGACGCAACTTAAAATTTCTGTGTCAGATAATTCAATGAACTTGGGAAAATGAAAAACACGTCCTGTTAATTTTTTCTTTTGTATTTATTTTGGAAATATTAAATTTCTTCAGTTTTTTTTCCTTCTGTTTTAAGTTAGATTTGTTTTTTACATTATTATTTTGTTTATTCACTTATATAACACAGACAATTAATGAAATATTTTTTTTGTGTTTTCTTTTTTTGCTTTTTTTATATAAATAATAATAAAATCTGGGAAAAGTATTTTATTTCAAATGTTACACTTGTTTTTTTGTTTTTGAAATCTACAATAATTACAAATATTTACTTGTATACTTCAATAGATATTTATTTACTTTTGTTGTTTGTTTGTCGTAATAATAATATTCATTTAAATTTTCACATTTATTTCTCTCATACTTAAGGAGCTTATCGATATAATAATATTTTCCTATATGGATTTTTTTTTTTTGTTAATACGTCTTTTTCCATTTTTTTTTAATTAATTTATTAACTATTCAATTTATTTAACACCACCAATTTATCTATTTCCACACACATGAGAATTTCTTTCCTCTTTTGTTTGTGTGTATGTGTGTGCGTGTGGAAACCTGAATTAAATTAAGTTTGTCTTCTTTGTTTGCTACAGCACGATTTGTGTTATTGTTTTTGTTTATCCTGTTTTCGTCTTTTGTGTTGCTTAATATTTTTTTTTTTATGAGATATAGCTATTCAAACATTTTGTTGTCTTGTTTGGAAATTCGTTAGTTCCTAATTTATTTGTAGTTTAGGTAAGTTTTTTTTTTTCAATTTTGTTTACAATTTTTGTACATAGAAAAAAGATTATTTTTTTTTTTTAAATCAACAAATACTGATATTGTACATCCACATACATTTTGTTTAAATAGTAGATATAAATATAAAAAAAAAAAGACAAACAAATATTTTTGTACATTATGTATTTTATTTTGTAGTGCGGAAAATTGTGGTACAGAAAATGCGAGTGGATTGTTTTCTTGTTGTTGGAAAATGTAGAGAAGAATTTTAAAAAAATCACAAAATCTTTAGAAAACAATAGTAAACATTAAAATGTTAAATGAATGCCTTCTAAGGAGATGTGATTTTTTTTAGTTGGTTTTTGAAAAAAAAAGTCAATATTTAGGTTATCCAAGTATAAAAATATAGTTCAAATTAACTTTATCTAATTTTGAACAACCTAAATAGGCTTTTCTTCCTAAAAATTGTTTAGAAAAAATAAAAACAAAGATATAAAAAAAACTGCGTTGCACAAATTAAGAAAACAATCTTAATCAGTCAGTCTTAGGATTATTTAAGCCTACTTTCTTAAAATTTGTCTAAAATAACTTTTTTGTTTTTCGTTTTTTTTTTTTTGCTCCGCGCATAGAAATAAAGCAACATTTTAAATAAATAACAAATAATCATCGTTTAATAATAACTTTAATTTTATTTCCTTGTAACCAAGACAATTTTGAACTTCCCTCACAAAAATAACCTTAAACAAAATTTTAATAGACAAAAATGCAAAACGAATAAATATATACGTAAAATATAAAATAAGAACAGAAATACTTTCCTAAACTGGTAATAGTCGACTCAAAATATTGTTATACGATTTTGGTTTTGTCCTTATATAAGAAATCCTAAAGTTTGCTTTAAAAATAACACGCATTTTTTTTTGGAACTTTCTAATATTGTTTATAATTATTTTGCTTTTATTGTTTACTAATTAATTATAATATATATATATATTTCAACTTCTTATATAGCTAAATGTCTTCTGGTTTGTTTGTGTTATATGTACAAACTGATAACAGTGTTTTTTTTTTTATTTTACATTTAAATTTAGTTTTTAAGTTTAATTCATTGCTTTGGTATTAAATGCCTCTTGTAATTTTTTTTTACTGGAACGGGGGAGGGAATTTTATTTACAGTTAGTTTAACTTTTAGAAAGTTAGAGGATATCGTGTTTAAGGACAACCGAGGGTTGGTGACGGATGTGTCATCTAAACTGGTATACAGACGAATATAATTTACAGATTGATATTTACAGCGATACATCTCTGGGGGTGTTGGCATGGGTCAGCCGCAGCAGATAGGTTAGGTATTTACAGCGCACACAAGGGTGCGGCGAATTGCTTAGAATATACGAGACATAACACGTGACGAGGGCGGCATTTGGTGGTGATGAAGGTGGTGCTGGTGGTGATGATAGCCGACCCAATTCTGATAAAGTCATGCACCTTCTTTGCTGATTACGGACGCACTGGAATCATCGTCGGCGGTGAGGCCGCCCACACTGCCACTGCTCGAGATCATCGGCAATTGTGGCAGATGTGAGGAAAGGGGCGATGGTGAAGGATGCTGTCCACCTTGGACGAGATTCGATGCAGAGACGGCGGCGGCTTTGCCCTGGTTGACGACACACTTGCGCATGTGCTTCTCGAGAGTTGAGGGAACACTGAATGGCATATCACAGAAACGGCATCGGTAGACATCCTTGCCGGTGCGGCCGTGTGTCTTCATGTGACGGGTCAGTTTGGAGGACTGCGCGCATGCGTATGAACAGAGCTCGCACTTGTAGGGCTTCTCGCCGGTGTGACTGCGTCGATGGACGGTCAGGTTGGAGCAGTTCTTGAAGACTTTACCGCAGTATTCGCAGGTGTCGTTGCGTTTGCTCTCCTTTTTGACGAGAGGACTTTGCAGGAGCTGTGAACTGTTGGAGCCCAGCGATGAGAGTGGCTTCATTTTGAGATTTTCAAAAAGCGCTTCGTTCCGATGGAGGGCAGACATACCCCACCACTCAGCGCTCTCCATTTTCATACGTTTCGACATCTCGAAGGGGTTTTCGAAGGGATTGAACAGCGGGGCAATCTGAGATTGTTGGTGGGTTTGATTCGGCGAATGCAGCATGCTCTTTGCGAATTCTTCACGTAGGCGGAAGGCCGCTGGCAGGCCGTTTAACTTTTGCAGAGAGGCGCTGCTATTGTTGTTGTCGCAGTCTTTGTTGCTGAGTTGCATCTTCATCGCATTGCCGGACTCTTGGAGGGCTTGCTTGTACGCCTCGGAGTACTGGGCGATGTTTGAGAGTCCAAACTTATCCATCAGCTCGCCGACCAACGAGTTCGATGTGGGATTTCCCATACTCAAACCGGGCTTGTCATCCATTGTTCGGCTGTTCACACTCAGATCTTCGGCTTCGTATTCACCGTCCTCGCCATCGTCCATGTCCTCATCTTCGTCTTCGTCAAGGACGTCCTCATCGGCCATATCTTCGTCGGCGGAATCCTCGCCGTCTAGGGTCTCCACAGAGCCGGCGTTGCTGGCGCCATCTTCCGGCTTGATGTGCACCTTCATGTGTCGCTTCAGCTTGTTGATGTGCGAACACTCGAATTCGCACTGTACGCACTTGTAGGGCTTCTCGCCGGTATGTACGCGACGGTGGATGATGAGGTTGTTCTCGAAGCGAAAGTTTTTGTCGCAGAAGTCACACGAGTATACAGCGGCGGCGCCGCTGTCCTGACTAGGCTTGGAAGGCGGCGTTGACGCAGAGCGAGGTGTTGTATTCAGGTGGGTGGTGCCGTTGCCAAGGTCCGTTTCGCCGAGGCTATTGCCGCTCTTCTCCGGCGGAGTCAGACTCTGGGGACGGGAATTGCTTGTGACCGGCGTTGGAGGTAGCTGGGAGGGTGTTGGGCTCGCGAAATTCGACGGCGACTGCTTTTGCCTGGGACTCGGCGAGTTCGAGTTACCAGTGTTTCCAGCTCCAGGACTTGTTGTTCCTGCAAGCTGACGCAATCGCTGCGAGTAAAAATCCATCTGCGGCTCAAGTGAAAGATTGTTGGGCTGTCTGTTGTTCAGGCGCGTTTGTTGCAGTGGCGGTATCGAACTGTGACTACTGCTCGACGATGGCGGGCGTTCCTTATTGCTCGCAGAGTGGTTCACTGCTGCGTTGAAGGATTGGCTCGAGTGGGGCGCTAGTGAGTTGGCCGCAGCTACAGCCGCTGCCGCAAGATTAAGGCCATGGTGACGAAACTGCTCCGAAACGAGTTGTTCCATGCGATAGTGATCGGCCGCATGTGGTCGCGAGAAAAGCGGCGCAACCGGAGGAACTACTGGACCTTGTGCTAGCGGTGGCATCGGCATTCGCAGCAGGTTGAATGGATTCGCGTGCATATCTGGCGGTGGCAGCAATGGATGATGTCTCATTCCGGCTGCTGCCGCTGCGGCTAAATTCTGTGCATTCTGCATGGCTGTGGTTAGGCTGTTTTGCTGTTGAGTTTGCTGTTGCTGCTGGTGCTGCTGTTGTTGCTGTTGCTGTTGCAGATGCTGTTGCTGAGGTTCACTAATGCTCTTATTTTGGCTAACCGGGGACGTAGACGAGCACAGGGAACTGGCGCAGCTGGTGTTGTTGTTGATTGTACTATTGGCAACGCCACCCAGCAGCTTCTGTGCTGAATGACCCAAGGATAACGAGTTTGCGGACGAAGATAGCAACGATGTAGACGTCAACAGCGACGAGGACGCCGACGATGACGGCGATGTCGACGATGAGAATTCCACGTAAATTTTCACTCCATGCGAGTGCTGCACATGCTGGATCAGTCGCCAGGCAGAGTTGTACCGCGTTTTGCAGGTGGAGCATGTATAGTTGCTGGGCTCTGTAATTAAAAACAAAAACAGTACTGTTAATTAAAAGTCGACTATGCCAGCGAAAACATAAATTTTTAATTAATTCAAAAAGATCAAGCTTTTGGCCCGCGAAGCATAGTTAGTCAGGTCAGGACGACAGTATCCCCAAAGCGATGCGCAGTTTTTAATTAAATCTGCCACTGAACGCTCCCTCTACACAAAGGATTCAATGGCATTTTTGGACTTTATTTTCGGACGCACAACGTGGGCTTCCGCGCGTCGATGTAATTAATTTCTGCAACGCAAATCTGTTGCATCTGTAGGTCTGCCTACCACTTCACACCAATTACACACCAGCCTGCATAGAATATAGATGCATTTAAATAATTTACAATAAACGCAGGCATCTGGGCGCGTGCATAGATACCAATCGCGCACTTTGCGTAGGCTTTTCGTTTAGCACGCAACGTCTGGATAGATCCTACACCAACACCATACACAATGCGAGAGAATTAAGCGATTCTTAATGCAATTTGAATTGATTAGGCCGTTTTGGATTCAACAGAGATGATGAAAGTCCATTGGGGGATAGGATAGGTAGTAGTAGGTACCTATACCTGCAATATTTCCTGGAGTGCCCATATATGCCCACCCATCCTTGGCTCATTTGCATATGCCCATATCAAGGCAATAATAACTAATACGACGATATGGCGAGAGGGAAAAAAAGAAGCTGACACATGTGCTAAAATGGGTTTTACATGTACCGAGCATGTAGGGCTCGCGCGCAATATGGGGCGTTATGTCCTTTATTTTTTTTTTTTTAGCTTGTCCCTCCTTGACATATACACATGTGTATATTTGCTTTGTTTCTTTTTTTTTAGCTCCGAGGAATCAACCGAATAACCGTTTCTCTGTTCTGAATACAAATGGACGGTTATGAGATGTGGGCCCGATGTGCAAAAGCAATTTTAAAATCCTACCCCCGCACTGAGGGATGAGAGTATATACGTAATGGGAATATACGGCGCGCAGAAGGTATGTTACTACCCCGCATATACGCATTTAGTTGCGGTTCCATCAATTTTTTAGTTTCGGTATTTTTTTTTATCTGTCGTGTCCTTTTTTCGTTTTTTTTTGCTTTTCTTATTTTCACCATTTATTTATTATTGCATTTATCCTGGCGCTTTGTTTTATATGCGTTCGAATTTAATGGTGACACCAGATGTTATTTTAAAATTATAAAATCCTTTATCGAAGCAAAGGCATCAGAGTGATGTGGTGATACATATAGAGTGATATATCATGGATCCTTGAGGAGGACATTGCGTCAAATTATCGATGTATAGATAGACCAAAGAACATACAATAAGATACATCATCTAGGATCATTATCCTTATGATTGGGATAATACACACCCTAGTAGTTTAAAACCACAACGCGTGTAGAGGACAAAAGGGGATAAAAGGTAAAATCAATACGAGGGCGCACAATGCGCTCGTATATTGAAACAGGGGCGTTAATCGCTGTCCAATATGTGCTCTATGTGGTGACACATAGTATGGGGTGTGGGCTATTAAGTGGGTTGCGTATGATAGAGAAGTTGGAGTCATAAACTGCATAAGGTATTGTGATTTAAAATTTTTGTCATCATGTTACAGTATGGATAGGAATTCTATCGGACTTTCGAAGGAATTATGGGAATTAGATGAAGAGTGGCATTCCTCACGATTGTGTATTTTTGACTATACGAGAAAACGCGAATGCAGTTCAGTTAATGTCCCGAAAAAAAAGAGGGTCGAGGCTATTTTTTTTATTTTGGTTTCATATTTAAGGACGATTTAAGTCTGTGAAGGCTCGTTCACGAATGCAGCGATTTGGTTGTAAAATATTGTTCTCAATGTCCAGAGCGATGCTCGCGATTTCACTGATTTTGAGCTTGTCAATGACCAAAAATGTAAAGATACAGCAATAATCAAATGGCGTCCCACAAGGTTCTATATTGTTTACGATACTTTTTCTCATTTCTGAGGAATTTACTTTATTCATTCGTTTATTAAAAGATGTTGTGGGCAAAATTTGGTTGCATTGAATAAAGACAGCCACATTGCACACATACCTAAACACGTTAAAAGAGTTTCCACTGAATTTTTGTAGTGCTCTTCTCAGACAACGAGGTCCCACAGGGTTGCGATATTTGTCTATTATGCGTTGGATGTTCTACTGAAGGTATATCTACGCGTTGTAACCAAAGTTGGTGTTTTACATATCGTTTACCATACTATTAATAATTTTTAAGTATTTCACTGCATTTTGCAGAGTGATGGATTGAAGAAATTATTTATTTTAAATATTATGACTGAAAGTGTTGTGACCAAAGATTAGGATCCCACAAGGCTGCATAGAGTTGAATGCGGCTTTTATGGGTGTTCACTGATATTTTTTTTAGTATTTTCTTAATCAAAATATAAATGGAAAGACAGACACATTGCATTGTACCGAGGGCCAGGAAAAATATCACTGCACAGAGAGTTGGGTTGGGGTCCCACAAGGTTGCATATTGTCGACTATATTTTTCTAAAACTGATTATTTTACTGAATTTGTTGTGTTGTTGCCAAGCGATGAATATGACACAAGTCTTTACTCTTTTCGACCGAAATGGGATAGAAAATAATGTTTTTGATATTTTATGTTTAATTTCAGAATTTTTAAGACGAACAAATCCACTCATTTGGACCTATATGTAACTGAACATGCTTTAAGCAAGGGAGAGGTCCCACAAGGTTGCATAGAGCTTATACTTTTTATTGTTTACTGCATTTTTTAATAGTTATTTTCAGATAATGAATTTTCTTGGTCAAATTTTTGATTGGAATGGTTATAATAACGGGGAATTCTTGGAGTGCCACAAGGTTGTATATTTTTTCCTGATGTCAAACGAGGACGTGCTCATTATTTTGTAGTGATACGAATGACGTATAAGATTGAGAGAGATAGTGTGTGAAATATGTGATTTGAAACGCACTATGTGACCGAAGATGGGGTCCATAAGATTGCGTATTACTGCAAGCTAGATACCAAGTTAAATCTGCCATTGTAAGTTATGCAAGGTTGCATACTTCAGTACTCAAAATGTAGTCATTCTGTAGAGAGGTGGAATATTGTTAATATTATTTCTATGGCAATTATTTCAAAGAAATTCCAGAATTATTTGTGGAAAAAAAATCTGTTTAAATTCATAGTTAGACAGAAATATTTGCTCATCAGGAACAAAGGTTAGATACCACAAGGTAACCGATTATCAACTACTATTTCTTATAAAGCATGACATAAATGTCAACGAAGATTAATGCGATTCCGAGTTAGAGTTTTGAATGTTAAGCCTATTCAAACTGCTAATGATTACCTACATCCTGCATGCATTTAATCTCACTTTCAAAAAGATTCAACTAATTCCGATTAAATTGAATAACCCGCCAACAATTCAACTGACAAGGAAATGCATAATCTTTCACATTTACAGCAGCTGTTTCCAGGATATGATAATTTATTTTGAAAAACGCACTTTTAGCTCGTGGCTGTTAAAAAAAAAGTACGTTGCACGTTTAACCCTATAAATGGGTAATCAATCTACGTGTTTGCATCACATAAATAGATGCATGTATTCGTAATCATATATAGTTGTGTTGATGTAAGTCAAAAGGTGAAGCGCACGTTTGTCATCGCGTATACACGGGTATGGTGGCGTGCCTATTTTTACTATTTCCTATGGCACGAGGATACTCTTCTATTTTTGGATAATAAACGTAAGCATCTTTTCGGCAACCAGATAGGGGTTGCTTGTGTAAAATCACATAAATTTGTGTATATCCTGTGTATGTGTATGCAAATGCGAACCCTACTCTCGTATACAAAGGGGTTACCACCGTGTCATGCACATTGCAGACGCTTCTGGTTATCGATTAAGGGTTACTTTGTTGAGCTGAAGATCACATCTCTTCCTGGCTTGCTCTTCTAATTGTGTTGTTTTTTTTTGGTTCTTCCTCAGATGACGACGAACAATTTATCCCAAAGCCTGTGGAAGACGCCTGCCACTCTGTTTTCCTTTCTCCCTATAACTAGCCAAAGAATGTGAAAAGGATGCGCGCGTCAATTCAATACCTGATCGCATATACAAATGGTCGGGCTCCTGTGTTTGATATGATAGCTGCCGCAAAAGGATTCTTATATAATTGAAATAAAAATGGCACAGGTAGGTAGGTAGGTATGTGTCGTGCGTTTTCTTTTACGTAGCATCCTCACACAGATGTCAGAGACACATGTGATTCGTTGTCGTCCTGCTGGGTACGTATATACATTTTTTTGTCATCCTCATCGTAAAAAAAAGGATGAAAAAATATTAATAATAGTACAGGGGAGCTATTTAGCATTTTTTCGAAACGAAAAATCTATAAATATCATGAAAACCCATTGTTCTGGTTTTATTCACTTATCACCAGCAAACATAAACGTGTAGGAAAACGTTTTTCTGTTTGTTTCTACAGTCACAGCGGGGGATATTATGGTTTTGAGGAAAGCGCCTCTCCAACTATAGATTTGGTGTGTGTGCCAAGAAAATTTTCATTCTCGTTTTAGCCCCATGTGATATCCTGGCGGTGTTGTTTTTTTTTTTTTATTTTGCGCACCCCTTTGCCTAACATCTGCATTGAACCACGAATTACTGCTGCACATATCCTGGTTACGTTGTTTTGTCTTATTTGTTTTATTCTTGCGCTGGACGAGTATGAGTTTTTTTTCGTTTTGGTATAAGAACTGCAGCAGCCGAAAAAGTGTGATTTTTCCATCTGCGGTTGATAAAATTCAAGTACGTTATGTGTAGCAAATATCCTTAAAAAGTCAAGCGAACCCATCCGTCGCCACTCAAGCGTCATTTTGGCTTTCTTTTTTTTTTTTTGTATTTTTCATCATGTAGAGAGCACGGGCGGGCGGATGCTGCTAAATTGACCGCCTGCTGAAAATTAATCGCTCAGCACACACAAAACATTGGTATGAACATTTGCCAAAGGATACGCGACAAGATAGTCATCGGAGAGGATGTGAAACAATGGAAGACAAATTCGAAACAGACAGTCTTCACATATCATCCGTCGTTTGCAGTTTATTTTGATTTTTTATTTTTTTTTTTTTTACAGAAATATCTCACCGACTGTGGTTACATATATGTGTCTAGGGGGTGGGGGTGGTTTTGCTTGATACTCTTGGCCTGTTTCATTGATTGTGGTAATTATCTGTAGTTCTTTTACGAACTCGATGGGAAGACTTTCCGATGCGGAATGAAAAAAAAGCATGAAGAAAGATGGGGTCCCACAAGGTGGTGGGCTGTGGCCGGTACTTGTTTTTTTTTTGTATTTTTTACTGATGCTTAAAGAAACCGAAATCGAAGGGTTTCTTTTGTGTGATACGATGTTGGAGGACTTCTTTTATAAGATAATATGAGTATTAAAATCGATGGTGTCCAACACGGCTTGGTTATAGGACCGATCTTTTTTTTATAGCCTACCCTAAACATGGATAATGTCGAGGGTTTCATTTTGTATCAATTTGGTTGGAGGAAACGTTCACCTGCTATGACATGGATACAAACACAACATGCATTTTGGTAATTACATATTTTAAAGCAGGTTTTATTGTGATTTTTCGTTTCCACCCTCTCATGACATGGAAAATCCTTTAACAAAAAAAAAAATGGAAAAATGGTGGTTACTACCCCCTTGTAATGGCTTGACCTGAATTGATTTGAGTTTCATTCAGTGTGGTTTAAGCCCCTTATCCACCAATATCCAAAAAGGGACCCCCTTTCCTCACGTGAAATGTCTAAAGGATATACGAGTACCCTCTGTGATATGTGATGCTAATTGGAATTATTCGCATAATAAATAGAAATGGCAACGCATTAGTTAATTAAAAATTTACACCGCTAAAAATGGACCACTCTCTGATAGGAATTGCGCGTTGAAAATCAAACCGCGTTGACGTTATACAACAGCAAAAAAAAAAAAAAAGGACAGCAACGACAATGTCACAGAAACGACGAAAGAAAAAAGAAATGGTTGACAATTTCACTGTGTTAATTTCGAATGTGTTGTCATGTGCACATATCAAACGAGCAGAGTTTCAACTGAAATGACAAAGGATAAATTCATGTGGTGAATGTCCTTTTTTACGTCCTCCCCATATATCGCCACGACCGTCCACATTCCATTTCTCTCTACATTGCAGAGTAATTTCAGCAAAAAAAAGCAACACATCTGAACTTTACAAAAAAAAAAAACGAAAGGAAAAAACCAAGCACAACGGTATACATATCCCCGGTTGCATGCAAATGATTAAAGGACATTATGGACCAAGTGTATGTAGTATGGACATGGACATGCGGATAGAAATTAAAAGCGAAAAATCATCAAAACAAGAAAATCGTGATGATGCTGCTGCTGCTATGTGTACTTTCTCTATTGTCAGGATCTTCTCCTTATACACATGCACGCGCGCTCTTAAGCATAACAATTGTATTGAAGGTCAACCATGCAAAGGTAATGAACAGCAAAAGTGACATTTTGATATTTTGTCGGCTTTTTGTTGGTGTTGTTGTCGTCGTCGTCGTCGTCCTTTGTGAGTATACGGATATATTGCTGTTCTGCGGTTTTAGGGTTATCCTGGCCCCTGCGTATCGTTTTCTTATACACAGTGTATAGATACGATTGTTTAACAGTGAAGTGGTTTCTTCTTTATTTCTCTTGTCATTGTCTCAGTGTAATTTTTCCCATCATCTTTTTTCAGGATCATTCACTTTTCATCATCATCTTCACCATCATCGCCATTCTCAAGCAGAAGGAGCAGTAATCAGTGCTGAGTAAGAAATCTCTCGCAGTGTGCCCATACAGATGTCGGTCGGTAGCAACTAATGTGAGGGTGTACGACGAATACAAAGGGCTATACGTAACATCTATCAATATAAATCAAATGCACGTTTCAGACGGCTACTACACAGGACTCTCTTTAAGAAGCTGGGTAATCGCCTTATCGCACATAGTGTCCTTAATCCCCTTAAAGGGTTCAAATGCATGAAGGCTTTGTGTTGTGCAATCAAAAGGGAACTGGTTTCATGTTCCACCACCAGGTGGGCGCGTAGACGAAAATGAATTATTATTATTTTCCCTCGTTTTTGAGTAACATGACAAGATGTCAAAGGATGTCAACCAAAATTCAAGTTATTTAACCCCCTCACGGTGGATTTTATTTGTTTTTTTTTTTTTTTGTTAGCCCGGTAAGGCACGCGAACAATTTACACAAAGGTCAGTCGTATTGACAAATATTTTGCGAAACAGAAACCTCGTGAATGAATAATTTATTTTTTCTTATTGTGTAGGGGTAGGTAAGGTACTTGTCCAGCAGCAAGGATGTGTGTGGTCAACAAGCGAAGGGGAGCGATTGCATGCATCATATTCATATTGTCCTTGAGCGACACGACAAGCAAGTTCTCTCTTTGACCCTTTTTTTCAAGTCACCTATACTCGACCCTGATGATGGACAGCATCACAAAGCGGGCAGATCAAGTTAAACAGAGAAAACAAAAAAGTATCTATGAGATACCCACTCGTTTTTCAGCATGCAACAAACGGCAACAAATTCCGAAGCTCTGTGTATGCATTCCTTCTTTTTTTTTTGTCAGAGTGTTTCCTGTTTTTTTTTTTCCTCATCACAGGATGTCAAAGGACATTGGTTAACATTTCATGTTGACTCCCTGCCCATACCACCATCAGCCAGCATCATCATCATCATCATGGTTGTCCATTAGACTTTTGATGTCGGAAGGTTGCTGGCTTTTTTGTGCATTCGTGTCAAAGAGGTTAAGTGAATGGTCAAAAAAGTCATCAATGCGCTCAGAACCTGTGTACAGTATAATATCTACGAATGAGTGACGTATAGATACACGGATGCTGTTGTATCCCGCACCCGAAAGGGGTGCGATCAACTTTGTTTGACGCCGCACACCGGCCTTTATGCTGAAAACATCAAAAACATTTTTGTACGTATAGACATCAAGCGCGCGGCAAATGTGACAGAGAATTTTCAATGAGATTTTGTTTTTGAAAGTTCCTATTAGGTATATAGGACTGTGAGACATGGCTGGGCTGTATTTCTATATAGAAAGTGTGTATATGAAGATGGAATAACTTACCACTATTCAAAGTATTCGATTCGGCGTCGACTACTTCGATTTTTGGTTTTTTACTAGGCGGCTGACCATCGTTGACCACTGAAGGTGATTGACTATCTTCTTCCTGATTTAGGCCACAATCTGTATCCTCTTGTTTGATGTCCAGTACACTGTTGGGCTTTTCGTTCTCTGCATCGTCTGATGAGGACTTTTCTGTTTGTCCATCCTCAGTTCGGTTTGTTGCTGAACTGTCGCCTTTGGGTGTTGTGTTATCGTTTTCTGTTTAAAAAAGAAAATCCTTTCAAAAATGTTCAACTGAATGAACTAATCTTGAACTTACCATCAACAAGCCGCTTTGGAGTACTCGATGCTCCATCGGCTAACAAATCGGCTGGACTAGGTGGCGGTGTATGAATTCGAGTTCCGGATGGCTTACGATTTGTTATCGGAGCTGATATGGATGGTCTACGATTAACTAGACTAAGAGGCCGCCCATCATCGGCGTCTCTGTCACTGGCCGGACCTATAGGTAGTACAAGGAATGTATGATGATTAAAAATGATCCTTAAGGGATTTTGTGTAAAAGCGAAAACATACCTTGTGTAAGACATTGTCCATAGTTTTCCTTATTGCATTGCAGAACTTTGTGTTGAATAAATCGAACGATGTCAGAGAGCGCAAACGCTTTCTGACATGATCCGCAGGTCAAAATGTCCTGGGCAGCTGGGTCCGCATCAGAAGAGTCTGAATCTGCTGGAAATAAGCAAAAAAAAATTTGAAGAAATGTTTTAGAAATTTGATCAGCAAACATATATGTAAATTTATTCAAGACAAATAAATGTTTATACTGAAATGGACAAGTTTAAATTTGAGTATTATTTATAAAATCTACTAGCGGGCCCGACAAACGTTGTTTTGCCTGCTCGCACATTTTCATTGTCCGTCAATTGTTCTGCGACCATTTTATTATTTGAAATTTTATATATGATTTTTTTTTTAGTGTTTATTAGTTGAAATTTTATTCATGATTTGTTGAGTGTATATATTATTTGAAATTTTATTCATGACATTATTCTTGCTTTTTACATTTTTTTTTTATTGTTGAGTGTTTATTATTTGAAATTTTGTGGAATCGCATCGCAGCGCCACCTACCGGGTCCAATTATGAATCTAAACTATCCTTAAACCCATTCAAACACATACAGAAAATTTCATTTAATATCGGTCCAGCCGTTTAGGAGGAGTTCGGTTACAAATACGTACAGAAGATTAGAATGAGCGCTTTCTCATTTCGTTATTCAAATAGCAATGACTTTCTGTCTGAGAGCATTTGATGAATAATTTTATTAAATTTAACTATATGCACTAAGAAGGCATCAATTCGCATAACAAATAAATAGAACTGTCACGAGAAAAACACTTATTATGAAGTCCGATTTGTCATACAGACTGTATGCCCATTTAGTAATTAAAATTTGAAAATCTAGTACATTCGTTAATAACAATGAATTAAACATGATCGAGTGATGGACAATTGCATGACAGATAAAATGTCGACAGGAAATGTGAAAAAAACCCATTATTTACAGTCTGTATGTCAATTCGGTGACAGTAAAAATATTAAATATGTCATGTTCGATAAACAAATCTTTAAAACGAGTGTAAATGTAATAAACAGTCCGCCAAAAACAAAATTAAAAATTTTATGAACGGATAAATAAATAAATCAAAATTCTTTCACTCAAAAGTGACGATCAAAAGTTACAAACTGGCAAGTAGTAGTATGTACCTCGATAATAATTTGTGTCAAGCTGTTAGTGCGATGATGCTTTTTATTATTAACAAAAATTCGACGGATAAGCAATATCGAATGATGTAACATTTTTGATGACCAAATATTCTGATGCCATGAATAGATAAACTCGAGTAGTATCTGCACATTTCAATGAATTATTTACAGCTCCACAAACATAAACCTGTTTTAATTCAGCTCCAATCGATTTATATGCCCAACTATATAAATCCCCCCCCCCCCTCCTCACCATCAGCCCATCCAATCTGTAATCGACAGATTGGCATGAGAGAAAGCGAACTCAATTTTAGGTTGTGTCTTGATTAAATGACTAAGGGATATCCTCAGTCGTCGTCGCCATTTATTTGGAACACAAAAATAAATTGTTCAATAAATTTTATCTTAATTCCTGTATTGGTTGCCCACTATATTACCCCCGTGACTCGTATATAGATATAAATACTCTTACGTTTATTACTTCGAATTGATTGGGCATTTTTGGCGAAAATCTCCACAGCGCGCCATATACTCGACGACGACGACGCCGATAATATCGTAAATCGATGCGAAAAAAATAAATAAATAAATAGGCGATCCACCTCGACTTATCCATACCTACCTACCTATGTTCCATAGCGTTGCTGGTCGGGGCGTTGTAATTATATTAATTCGACAAAAACTGACATATGGTTTGCAATATCTCACACTAACGAGCGAAAAGTTTTATTTGCTTAGCAACGATACAGTCCATCCACGCCACCACCACCCTATATGCAAATTTTTCTGTCCAGACAAAACCTAATCCCACCAAATCCGCTGGTCGTTAATTTAATGATTTTTCGCCAAACCGAATAAAGCCCTGAATTCCAGGGTTACAGCGCAACAGCAACGACACGACACATTCGGCGGAGCGATGATGATGATGGTTATAGGTATCGGTGAAAAGCCAACAATAAACCGAGCGGTAAATATTTCCGCTTCAAAGCAATGATTTTCGGAAGTCCTCACATGGATAAAAAAAAAAAACCCAACAATAGCAGCAACGCATTCTCACTAATGTAAAAGGATTGAAAAATTAAATCCCGGGGTTGCGACAACATTCATCACCTCCACTTCAGGTGAGCCGTATAGGACTTTTTGAATTTAACAAAATATTCATCAAGTGGGTAGTGCATGTATGCAATACGAAACACACAACAACCCTTGTATGGTCAGTTCCATTACCAACCGACCGACAAAGGCTACATAGAAAGGAAAGGGTTTACAGTTGCGAATATTGACATTCTTTATGTTGCTCTGTTATAAATTGAAAGGGTCCGCGCGCCGCAATAATATTTGCAACAAAAAAAAAAAAGTTTTCTCGCCCCAGGCTGTGTCCTGGCACATATCAGTACATATACGCAAATTGGCAGCCCATAATGTATTACTTATACATTACCTTGGGCTATACGAGAATGACATCTTCTTTGAGACAAGGTGTTAGAGAGCATAACAAATGTCGCGCCACAGCATTTGTATTTGTTTTGGTCACAACACAACGTATAGGGCAAACTATCTATTTGTGTGTGATTGTGGTGTTGTTTGTCGCCCTTGGCGGTATTTCCGGTTTATTTATTTATTACCTATACTCTTGTGTGCTTGGAAACTTTCCCAATTTGCTGGTGGACGAAGGGAGCGTCAGCCAGAGCGCCCATGACTAACTAACACGTAATAAATTTGATTAGTTGGACATCCCATGCTGCTCGTTCATTTTTTTATACGGATGATAACTCATAAAAAATATATCCTATATCCATAACATCCATATGTATCTATCGCTGTCAATTATCCCACAACCATGTCATATTATCGGCGTTTGGGCTAATGTCAACCCTGGTAAATAATTCAGTTAGCCTGAGGGGATGATAGAACTGCTTCATTACGAGAAGAGAAGAATGAAGTTGTGTGCTAGTGGTTTGGGGGCGATAGGGGTCATAGTCACAGGCCAAACGATACTGCAGTTAAGTCCTGATTGATTGGGATGGAATATTGTTTTATTTTTTTTATTCTGTGTTAACACTCCTGTTTCTACCCTCGTTTTTTTTGTATTTTTTGTAATTTTTTTTATGTTCGTGTCCTGTCCGTAATTCGAACATTCCATATGTCAGTTTCAATTAGGAATGTCAAATGAATTGCCGGTTACACTGTCTATTTAATCAAGTGTAAAACTTGTAAGAAATCTAGTACAAAAATTTCATCATCTCGATATCACATATAGGTGAGTCCAAGTCCAATTCCAATTGGAATTTGTTTTATTTTTTTTCGTGGGCAGTCTTAAATCATATGTGTGTGCTCTGAACCTGTGAAACCCAAAAATTGACGAAGTACACAATGACCAATGGAATTTTGGGATATCACCAAAAAGAAACCAGTTTTTCGGGTGCGGATAGAGTGTGCGTGTAAGTAAGGGTTGACCATTGGTCAGTAGGTAGAGAAGAGTCAAGGATACATATGACTGAAGGAATGTGTGTGTTAGATATTGATTGGTGGAAGGCACACTATGTGCAAACAGGAAGGATAATATAGTAGGAGGTGAACATTGATATGTGAATGAGAAAGAACCTTTTGGAATTGTATAGTTTATTATGTGGTCCCTTTTTGTTGGTGAACTGGTATTAGTTTGGGAAAGAAGTTCGATTTATTTGGTTGGAAATGCTGTACATACCTACATATAGTATATGAATGAGTATATTTGAGAACTGACTGCGCCCTGTTTCTAATGAAAATCGGACTACTGTAGGATAAAACTCGGATAATATTATGAGATTGCGATTTTCAATAAATAATACTTCATGGTATCTTTTTTCTTATTTTCTGTTAGGAAATCTTCGAAAATGAATGAATGAGAGGAGAACTTCAGAAGGAGTATACAAATTTAACGAATGTCATTCTCAATGTGGGTCGGCTAATTGAAGGATAGACTGCGAATTTGGTTAACCTTCGGCAAATTGAAAACACTTCATTCGGATAACTTTGTTTTCAAGATTCTAAATGTTATAAAATTATATTTTATAAAAAAACATAAAGAATTGTAAATCCGACACAATTTTGCCCTTAAAATATTTCAAATAATTGTTGAATAAAATTCGGATAACGCAAAATTATACAACTTTGAATACTACAACATTTAAAAACTAGTTTATAGCAATTTAAAGATTGCAATTTGGAAATTTAACTTCCGGATAATGCGTTTTTTAAAACACTTTCTTCACACAAATTTCTTTTTAAGGTTTCAAACGTTTGTTACTCGTCCTTTTGCAGCTTGTCACAGGTATATAGGTACCTACTATTGAATTTTATCGTAGTAATAGAATTTTGTTTTTAAAATGATTCGGATAAAATACAAAGGATAAAACTAGGAAACTGCTTACAACAGTTACCGATTTAAGAATATTTTACAATACTAACATCAAAACCTGACCTTTGGATAATCGCATTATAAATTGTTATAAATATTAATAAACTATGAAAAAAATGACTGCATATATGGCGAACATCCTTTTAATCCACTGTTCCTCGCAATCTATCGATTCAATTGGATTGAACTCGCAATTCGACTTCTGTCATAGTCCACCGCCACCACAAGTGCCAAATGTCAGTGCACTTGTCAAATATAGAAACCATGAAAAATTGCTTCATCCCGGTTACGTTTGTTATAATATAATAAAATTGGAAAAAATCTTGTGAGTATATCTGTCTGAATAGTGGGGTTATTCCGGAGCCGATTAAGTCAATAGAAATCGTTGACACATTCATTGATCAAAGGGTTGGTACGTTGACTCAGGGGGTTAGGGTTAACCATATGATGCAGCTGATGACATTAATGCCTTGATTGCTGTCGCATTTTCACACCATTAGTTGTGGATTTTTTTTTTTTTTTGTTGTCTGCCCCGATAAAAGGTGACATGTCAATTGTGACAGTACATAATACAACTTCCGAATGGATATACCCTCTTGTGTAACATATAATTGCAAACAATGTCAAAATCACAGTCCAGCACACACATACAACGAGTTATTTCATATCACTAAAAGTGCTGAAAGTTATGACCATTTATTCTTTTATCCTGCCACGAGATTACCCCATGACGCGAGCTAGCTGTAGCGTTGTGCAATTAATGAGTAGCACATCCATTTCGTTGCGAAAATTAGCCATACACTTGGAAGTGGAACTGACGAGAATTGTGCTGGTGGTGGGGCAAAACCACTTTTTCAAGATTTATGCACGTTTAAGAATAAATCGGTCCTGCGTAAATGAATTGCTAAACAGTTTCGTTTCTGTGTGGTTAATGATTATAACGTAAGGATTGCTTTCTTACGAATGTATCTCATGTATAGTATTCCATTCTGGAACTCAATTGGGAGGGTTGTGTATAGTCTATGGTGATTTTTCCCATCAAATTTCCATATTAATGGGCATATCGGTCTCGCTCGACAAAAACAGCAATAATAAAAATGGGAGTGAAACCAATTGGTGATACACAACACGAGGATATCCATATCGTTTGCTGCTAATTTTATATCGACCAAAAAGGACCTGCACCAGAAGTAACAAACAAAAACTATACATCTAGAAGAAAAGTTATTATTTATTTCGCTTTGATGTAATTGCTTGCGCTAGTCTAGTTCTCTGTCTTCTGTGTATGGTGTTTCATATTAGCCGCACACTTGTCCTGTTTGCTTTAGATTTCGACTCGAATGGGCTAATAAATTCGTTTAAGGATACACTACAGAACACACTCTTCATCTGGCACACAGACTGCGATGTTATTGATTGTGTGGTGTTCGGAGGTAGGTATAGGTAGGTTGTGGGAAAAACAGGAACTATATGGGCGTTCCTGGGAAATCATTCATTGCCTCCAAATTTTTCTGTCTGGATTGGACTAAAGAGTGTTTTTTTTTTAATTCAATTTCTGTTTAATATTTGATTAAATGTTTTGTATTTACTATTTGTTCATCATTTTGTTAAACACAAAAAAGAAACGGGCCAGCTTCATAATGATAACGATAAAATGATAAAAAAAAAATACGACAATGACAAATATGGGCACGGGATCAACAAATGAATATGCATGTGTTCCAAATACCTGGCTCCAGTATACAGCGGATACTTTATTGTCCCCTAGATATTTTAATATAACAATTAAATGCGACATGTGCCTATCAAAGAGGGCATACCAACATGAGTACCGAAATAACGTCTACAACAGCAACGACACCACACAGTGTATCTAGGTGTTGTTGGTTGAAAAACCAGAGCCTGATGTTTTCTGTTACTCAAATAAGACCAGAAAAGAGGGAAAAAAAAACACGTTCTAGTGCAAATATTTGTCAACGCGGGCCACAACACCATTGTATCTGTAGCTGGTTGTGTTCTAGATGATAGCTCACCTTAATTTTTTCATTGTTAATAGGAAACGTTTACCAAAGTTTGAACAGTGATTGCAGTTGTGTGAGTGACCGGAGCCAAAGGCACCTTCGTCTATATAGCAGTTGGGCCGAAACCGAAACTAACAACAATTATTATATTTCTTTGCGGTTGTTATACTGACGTCGCCGCCAGCTCGACCGACCACCTTTTCTCGTTCTATGGAGGGGCGCGGGATTCATAAGAATTCCGAGTTCAATGCGTAGGTGGATACTGTCTCTTATCAGTACAAAATAAACATACAAACCTTTGCACGATGTGGTGAACCAGAAAAAAAAGCGACAAGTAACAAATTATAAGTTGGAGGGGGTGCACAATGCTGTTGGTATACCTATATGTGGGACAGTAATTTTTTTTTCGCTATAGAATAACTTATAAACCGTTAAAAATAACGATAACAAACGGTGTAGTCTGCATTTCAACTATTTTGTCGCAGCCGTTGAATACGTGGCGGCGACCCAATGTACGTCGCCACTATAATATTTACCGTGAGCAACCTTGGTAAAATGCTGATAGTGACCAGGCTTCGTATACAGATACACACTCGTATGCAAATGCGAGGTGGCTAACTGAAACCCCTTCGTTACGCCCGCACATGAAATGGAACTATTTATAGCGCGCCCCAATTTGTTTTAAGAGATAGCGATATAATTTTTTTTTATCATGTATACAACAGGGTAAATCGAATAAAAGCTGGTTATGATGAATAGGCGGTATTTTATTGCCGTCCACTCTGTAGTCAGTGACCGGCCAGAACTCTCATTGGATAAGGGTTTTCTTTACTGGAAAATTATGAATGTGCTGTATTTTGCAGAAGTAGTTTTCAATTTAAGTTCCTGGGTGCCTCGGATAATAGCTTTTAGGGTGGTCAACATTGGTAACAGACTATTCTTAGCTAAAATAGGTACAGTTACAGCTTTTCCATTGAATAAAACAGTTCGATAACATAATATGAAAGTCAAAATTGAACAAAACGAATTCTCGGATAAAATATATTCTGTAGTTTACTTTGGATAAACGGTGAATAAAGAAGATTCATAAATTTCGTGGGGTTCTCCCCAATCTCTGTTTGTGAATGCATCGGATAACAAGTTTTAAGAGAAAGGATAACTTAAGCATTGCAAAAATCAATATTGCACAATTAGAAAACGAATTGTCTATACTCATACGTAAGTGTTGTTTTACAGGCATCAAGGCTTCAAGAATTTATGATTACCTTATCTCTAGCTGGATAAGTAGGTAGTACCTAATTAGCATATTTACAGAAAGATGGAGCACATTTTCAGAGCTAGTTTCTTTTCGGATAATTGCAGATAATAACTAGGATAATACAAAAATCTTGTAATAAGATTAGGACTTGCATAAAGTCTGAAGTGAATGCAAATACCTTTTTTAAGGATAATTTCGGCGTTGGATAATTGTATTCAATATCCCGGATAAAACACAAAATACTGAATATCGCCTGGATAAGTAATTTAGTTAAGCAAACCATTCTCTTATTTTAAATTTCATCAAGGTTACCTTTACTAAGTTAGTTGTCCTCGGACAAGCAGTTTATATAATGAATATGATTTCTTCTTTCTGACCAAAAATATTCAGCGTTTACTCAGCCGGATAATACAAACAACTACCAGGATAACATTGAAGTTGCTTATTTAAATCTTAGTCGCTGCCCAAAACTTCACAAAAGTAGCTCACGGATAAAGCGTTATTATCAAATAGACCATCTAGGCTCAATTTTTATAAGTCCCGCAAGGTTAAATATTATACGAAGCCCTATCCGGAAATCTAGGTAAATAGTTACTAAATCGAATTAAGCGGTTTCGTAACAGAAAATCTACTTAAATAAAACCAATGCACAGCAAAACTGTAATAAAGCTGTGACAAGTGATTTTGGTTTAATTGAAAGCGATGATAAGACTCTGTGTAAGCGTCAAGCGGATGTTTGTTCTTATTTGTTAAAAAAAAAATAGGTATACCTACCCTATCGCCTTGGACCTCTTCCATATACAACAGCGGTTACAACTCATAACCAAGCAAATGTAAACAGAACACACTTTTATAGATACAAATGATAACAAGGTCCGACAAAATGTATTTTTTTTTCTTCTAACTCTGTTTATGAGAACAATTCAAATCAGGTTATCTTATTTCGTACACAATAAATGGACAGAAAAGGAAACAAATTAGAGGTTGTTAAGTATATAAATTTTTTTTTCTACTTGGTTCTGATTTCGTTGTCAAACAATATCTAGATAAGAGGCCAACATTTAGGCGAGGTGAATTATATTTGTTGAAGATAAATTGTTTTCTTGAAAAAAAAATGTCAAAAATTCATTCGCAACGGCAAGTGATTCACGGATAAATTATATTCTGTCCATGAATTGGATCAGTTGAAATACAAGTGTGCAATGAATTATAGTCATGAAGCTCTATTAAAATTTGCAACATCATCATGTATGTCTATTCTTGTAATTCGACTCCTAAATACACTTATCCGGGCAAAGAAAACAATACTCTTAACAAAAGTTACGTCATATTTGCTAATTACTATAGGGTGAAACTTATCCGTTGATATACAAATACTCAGAGTTTATAGCTTGTTTATGACGAAAAAGTGCTTTTTGCTTGTAAATCCATTTATCCGGAATGCAATTAGCTGTTCGGACACTTATAAAAACACATTCATATTTGGTTACACTTATCCGTTGATTATGTTCTGTCGAAGATTTAAAATTTTTACGACTATACACTTATCCAAAAATCACTTTATTTGTTTAAAACTAAAAACCAATCACTTACGGCTAAGCGAGCGAAATCCAGCATCTTCACTAACGGACAGCATGACTGTTGTTTTATTTTTCATTTAAACAAAATTAATTCAAATATCCAAATTAAATCCTTTCACTATTCAATTGTTGGTAGAGCACATCACGAAAGTTCAGTTCATAAACACGGCACTAAAATTCATTTCACTTAGTAGTCAGTGTGGGCAAATTATTTTTAGTTTTTATTATTTTTTTTCCGTATTGTCGTTATAATTTCTGACTGAGGATCTGTGGTGCTGACCCCTCAAAGAATAGTTGTGGACTGAGATCACAAAACTCTACGAGGATGTTCAACGACTTGATGACGACAAAAACTCACGGATGCTATAACACACGCTAGGGGTAGTTGAGGACCCTGACCTCTAAGAATAAAAATAGAAAAAAAAGGAAAGGAAAAACTACTACCAATACACAGACACACACGGTGTTGGTCCCTGATGGTCCAAATATGATACACCACCAGAATGAGTCTGTGGGTTTTTTAGGTCCTTTTTTAGGGGTTGCAATCTGATCATAGGTGTGCACACGAATTCGAATCTGTTGGTAGATGTGAGTAATTTTGTTTGTGTATTATTAATTACTGTGTTGAGGCGCAATAGAACTTCTTAAAGAAAATTCGTAAAAGGGTAAGGGTAACTCACTCACTGGACCATATCCGCTTGAAGATTACATCAACTGGAGAAACTGCGTGTTTTTTTTTTTTTCATTTTCACACATCAACTGTTGTTTGTTACCCTTCGTTTCGATTAATAAAAAAAATTGCCTACCCTAAGATTTGATTTTTTTTTTTAGCAGCTTGAATTTCTTGAAGATCATTTACTTCCTTTGTGCGAAAATGTTTTTTTTTTTTTGATAGGAAGGGACAACGGAATAGCTGAGAAAAAGAAATTCTAAAAGATCCCTTTTTTTAGAGGCCCAGTACCATATGCGTGATTTGTGTTGATTTTTGGAGCTGCGGCTGCGGCTAATCGACCCCTAGAACAATTTTTAAGACTGGATTTTGTCCCTTTTTTATGAATATGATTGGAACCTTTACCTTGGCTCATAGTTTTTCGATGAGGACAACACTCATGAGGGATGGATGTTCAGCTCACCCCTTAGGTATCAGTTTTTTTTTATATTCTTGGTCTTCTTCTCGTTTGTGTATCTCTCTAAAAAATAATAAAAGATTTGGGATTGTATTTTTTTTTTTCTATCGATATTTGAGGGTACACACGGTTGTGTAACGGAATTTTTTTATGCAAATTTTTTTTATTAAGATTTTTTTTTTGTGCGAAGGTATCTAATTTTTTTTCTTTGAGAGTTGGATGAGAAAAAAAAATTATTTGCCGTGGGGTGAGATTTTCCCAGGGTATCTACCGGGGTGCTAAGATGGGCTGCGTTTTAGGATGATAAAAAAAAACATAACTATCTACGATGTTGCATTTTGCACAAAAGAAATTGTCCCGGTTTCGTTTTTTGTTAGGTAAATGAAAGTCGGATGACAATAAGGGGGATAGGCCGCGCCGTAACAATCTATTGATTTAGATTAATTTCCTTAAAATTTATTATAATTTTTTGCTTGTAAATTCTCTTGGTTATATGCATTTCCGGATGGCTTGTTTTTTTTTTTTTTTTAATTTTGACGGTTACTGAAGTAAACCGCTCAAGGATGTGTGTTTGGTTTTTTTAGAATTTTTTTTTCTGTGAATAAATCACAAACAAAGTGAACAATATCATGATTTTTTACAAAAACTTTTTTAGAAAATGTAAATCTTTAAGCAATTAATTTAAAGGGGCTTTCTTATAACAAAAAAAAAAACTGTAGATGGTATCTTAAGGTATTGTAAGAGGCCAATAGAATAGTGATTTACTGGGAAAGTGAGAGGTATGTGGTGATTTTTTTTTTACAACTCTTATCACACTCGAGTCCTTTGTCCTTACCAGATTTGATTTACTGGTTTTTGAGAGTATTTTGTGTAGGTAGGCGAGTAATTTGATTATGCTTCGAAAAATCGCTAACGATGTTTATACAAGCTGCGAGAGTTTTATTGCAATTCAAAAACGTTTATCCGAAGAGTTTTACTAAGAACGGATAATCGATATTTAGCTTATAAAAGAACATTTGTTTTTTCCAAGAGCTTAGTAAAAATGTTTACTGAACGAGGATATTGTTTTTAAATCAAAGAAAATTACAAAGCGTCGATGCTAGGATGTCTTTAATGGAGCTTATATATAAGCTCCATTAAAGACATCCTAGCATCGACGCTTTGTAATTTTCTTTGATTTAAAAACAATATCCTCGTTCAGTAAACATTTTTACTAAGCTCTTGGAAAAAACAAATGTTCTTTTATAAGCTAAATATCGATTATCCGTTCTTAGTAAAACTCTTCGGATAAACGTTTTTGAATTGCAATAAAACTCTCGCATAGTGCAGTCTCAAGGGAATAGATTTTTATCCGGGGCGTGGAACTCTGCCTGGATAAATGATTTTCTCATTTGTGCGGGTAGTTTTTTTGGTGGTCATGAATAGTATAATAAATACAATACCAATAAAAGTTTGGAACAGTTTTCTGCAATCTTACGATTGATAATTACCACTTTCTTTCGCATCAGAGTCTAACTAAGTCCGGATAATCAATGCCTAAAAATGTCTACAACTACTTCATGAAGCCACCTGATAATTTCCATTGTAGGTACTGGGGGGGTGTAAAATTAATCAATTCAATAATTGAAATAAAGAAGAAGCGCATGTACATTTATCAAAATATGTACTTAGTTAACAAGACAAATCAGTAGTAAGATATCTTAAGGTACTTATAGTGCAATATTACATTCATAACTTTTTATCCGGGGAGTTAGTTTTTATTCGGATAAGCGATTTTCTAATTTCCGTCGGTATAGCAATTGTATGGTTTTGTAATTAATCTTCTGAAGCCTCAGGTAGGCTTGAAAAGCATTCATCCAAGAGTAACGCAAAGTTTAATATGTGCTTATCCACTAAATATCTAACTTGTTATCCAGATATTATCGCTAATTCCGGATAAGGAATATTTAGTTTTTTCCCAAACAATATTTCATGATACAAGCTGAGAGTGTTCACTGCTGCAGATGGGGTATAGCATTTAATCCATTTTCAAGATATGCAAGTCTGCCTATTCCATGAATGAAAACAAGCTGCCTACGTATTTCTAAGGATGATTGCCTACACCAACTTTAATCGTACTTTGATGAACTAAAATAAAACACGACTTCTATAACAGCGTGTAGGTAATCTAAGCTACATGTCCTTGTCCACAGTTGAAGAGGCAGAGGAATTATTTTATAAAATCTGACAAACTATGGCACTGAAATTTATTCGGTTTAGCCCGCTCAGGAGAATTGCATTTCTTAATGAAGTGAATCACTCATAAAAATGCACAAACACCAATTTGGTAACCTACAGATGTGAGATGTCACAGCAAAAATCAGTTATCCATAACGAAAGTGAATCTGACTCTCAACTAAATCTAACCTGTTTAGATTTTCATGAGTAGGGCTCAAAGAAAAAAAACCAAAATGCATCGCATTATTACCAAACGATTGCGTCTGGACATTCACACTCTCCGCAACAAAAGATTCATACAATATTTCTTCTTAAAAATTCATTTTTTTACATCAGTTCCACGTCAAAGAAAGATCAATCAGATCTCGTCAAAAGAATTTCTGACATGTCATTAAGGATTGGTCACAATTCATATTTTTTCGGCATACTACACTCGTCTGTCCAGCCATGGAAACCTAAATAAAGAGCAACAGTGTCACCTTTCGATGGTTCATTGTAGCGTACATTTCAATGTCGTATGACAAAGACCATCAAGCTTCTCCTAAAGGAAAAAGAAAAAAAAAAAGAAGAAACAACTCAAAACTCATATGAAAAATAGGAATCAGTCCCAAGACGAAGTTGCTTACAATATACACCTACTCTTACTTCCATTCATATGATGCTATCGAGAATTTGGTAAACAAAACGAAACAAAAATTCGGAACGTTTCATACGTGTCCAGCGTATGAGATGAAACTGCTTGTATCTATGATCTTTAAAATGAATACACACAAACAGATGGACAATCATTATGGAGAGGTGTACCATCCCATGGACAGCTAGGTGTGTCGCACTGACATTTTCAAGTAAAAACATGTCATTAAGCCCAGTGATATACAAATGCGACGGTAATAAAAAATAAAAATAAAACAAAAAAACAGAAAAACAAATTCTGCGAAATTTTTGAATTTAAAAAAATAGATCGCTAAAAAAAAAAACCTAGGCTGGACGTTGATGGTCATTTAAAAGATATACTGTGCACAGATTACGCCAATAACGATAATTTATATTGTTTTATTGGCCCGCCGAACCTTTTTCTTTTTAGTTAAACAAGGGGGCGTTCTGTTTAGTGTCATAAAAACTATTTCGGAAAAAGGGACACGGACCAGTGCCAGCGGTCAACTCAAAGAAATGAGGGCACTGTCGAGTTATTGTTTTATGACCGTAGTTTTTGTTCTTGTCATAAATGGTTTGGAAATTTCATTAGAAACAAATTGCGATTTATAATGTTGCTAAAAAATTGTTTTAGTTGGTGTTTTTCGCGAAGAAAGTAAAAGGCAGGTATATAATGACAACTGACAACATCATAAGAAGACAGTTGAATGGACAGTTGAAAATAAAAGATAGTTGAGCAACAGCAAAATCTATAATGAGCCACATAATTTGTCGTTTATAAATCTGAATATTTTATATTTGCGACATCCGGATAGGAGCAATCTAAGAAGGAACTACATACCTACTATTTTTAATAATCAATGATTTTTGACGACGGAATTTAATCTCAAAATCTACCTACTATTGATTTCATTTGAGTTGACTTAATTATTTTCATGACGTCGTCGCAGTATTTTAAGTTTCTACCTAAAAAAAACTACACAACCATGTACGGGACGAAACAAATGGCATACTTCCTCTTATCCGAGTAGTAGATTCACAATAAACTGAACAATCCTCCACACTCTAGTACCCCATATGACCTGAGCGGGAAAAAAACAAAATAATTAACTATAAACGAAACTCATGTATTAGAAATACTATTTTGTACAAAGGATAGCGAAAACCGTTTATCCGAAAAGCAATTTTGTTGGTTTTGTGCAAGAAAAAGCCTCAAACTGGCAAAACCAAACACTACGCCAGCTTATCACATCTCCAGGCAAATGTATTCTTTATCCAGGCTCCAAATTTCTAAGCACTGAGTTGAAAAATCACAGATTCATGTTCTAAATAAAGCAATCGGCTTGTTTTCCATTTATCCGGGCAGTAGATTTATCTGTCATCGTACTAAATACAAAAAAAAAACATAACTACGATAACGAAAACCGTTTATCCGAAAAACATTTTTGTGGTTGTTGTCCTAAAGAAAGACTAGAACTTTGAAAAATAAAGACTGTGCCTACTTTTCACTTGTGCAAGTCAATATTTTATTTATCCAATCTTCAGATATTTAAAATTTGTGGTTAAAAAAACAGAATCGTATAAATGTAGGTTACCTACAATCAAAACGAGGAAAATGAAATTTTTTGGCTTCGAACTCATCAATAACTTTTGTGCAAAAATAAAACCGACGAACCATAAGAAAAAACGTCTATCCAAAAGACGATATTGTGGGTTTTGTGCGAGATTTTGAAGTTTCGAGTACAAAAATCACACGTTCCATGCACAAATAAACCGATTGTCGCACAAATAAACATTCGCGTCTTTACAGAGTCTTAACATAATTGACAGAACCTTTTATCCGAAAAGCAATGTTGTCCAGATTCACACAAAATATGAACACAACCTATACCAACTTTTCACTTATCCAAATTCAAACAAAAATATTATTTATCCCAGATTCGGATGTTTTAAGTTTTGCATAGAAGTAGATTTACATAATCACACAATTGTGATTGCAACTGACCTGCTTTTCCACTTATCCGAGTAGGCACGGAAGAGGGCGGTGGTAACCTATAAAATGAACGGGTTTACCCACTTTCTGCATAACTTTAGCACAGATTTTCGACGATAGATATTTTTTTGAAAAGTTATTACCTATGATTATTGGTTCTTTTCAGAGAGTAACATTTACCAGTCTTTGGTAGAATAATTTCAACTTATCCGAGCATCATATTCTTCCGGTGTATCACGCATACCTACACAAAAACCAATTCAATCTAGTTCTGTGTACTCTCAAATTCATATAAGTCTTATCCGTTCAGCGTGAAATGACTCACCAAGACTTATATCCGATCGATATTTTGATTTAACATTTTCAGTTTCACATAAATTTAATTGCATAACGTATAATTAATGTGTATCAATATACCAGATACAGCACTTCCTTGAAACCTGATAAAAAGGGTTCATTTCATAACATACTGAATGCGGGTTTCCTCACCATCACCATCCGCACAACGAACAATAAAACGCTCTTAATTTGTCACAAGCCTACAACCTACATATTTATTAAGTTATTATCTCCCGCATATGCAGTTTGCTTCTAGGAACAAAAAAAGCAAGTTTCACATGGCACATGGCATTGTTGCAGCTTCCTTTGAACATGCGTCACTTCCATATAGCAACTCACTTAATTCTCTGATCACGCAGACTGGGCGCGTTGTATGAAATTGCTTGGACACAAACTACAGTAACAGTTGGCCATATAGGAGACAGATAAAAACTTAACACGTATAGGGTAAAGTCATATCAGCGTCTGCGTATCTCTGGCGTACGTGAAGTGATTTTTATTTTTCATCTCTGTGACCATTTAAATAAGACAACCGAAACTCTCTCTCTGTCTCTTTTTTTCTCTGTCGAAAACAAAGAATTAATGCACTCCAACACAAAATTTAGCTTTAATTCCATGACAGGAAAAAAAAAAAAAAAGAATATACAAAACGGCACACAAATCCTAACCTACCTAAACTATACAAAAGGTTGCCAACAGGGCGCGCATACTGAACACACTCTGCACCATAGACATGCAGTGCATAGTGCAAAAGTGGTTGGTTTCATGCACCCACCCAACCTCTGGGTCCGGCGGAACTCCAAGTGGAGATCTAATAAAAGTTCGTGAGAACTAGATGCTTATCGACGATGGTAACGAGAGGTATTTCAATGGCTCTTCTTTTCCTTCGCCGTCGACGTTGCGGTCGTCGTTTTTTTCGTGTTCTCATCTAGTTGCCACACTGACGCGCGGTAGCAGCGCTGCAGAAGTAAAAACCGAAGCAAATGCAATAGTGAATCTCATAAACATACTGCCAATACTATATCCTATACCTACCGCCCGCCCGACCAGTGTGAACATGAGGAGCTCGAGCTATGCTTTGGGCCTCTGTTGTAGCGCAGAGGCCCCCAGACAACCTTATGGCGAAAGGTTTGGAGACATTTTGATTAATTTTTCGCAGCATTATATCTATGCGCCGGATACAACACACATTCAAATGAATTTGTTTGTCGTCCACCAATTGAATGGATTTATCTTATTATTCGAATCAAATCGCGATGTCCAATTGGGATACACTTCCGCCACCGGATAATGATCGGTTCGTCTTCAATTGAAAGGAGAAAAAAAAAGTTCCCACAGCAAGCAAAGGGTGACATACGCTGCTAACGGTATCGGTATTCAGCAGGTAGTACATTCTGCGCGCACATAATTTGGGGTAAAGGATTTCAATCGAATACAATTCAATCATAGTCCTGCCTAATCACTCAATTGCACTTTCTCTTCGTATGTGCATAAAAGGACAATCACAATGATGCAGTGGAAAATGCGAAAACGTCTGGAACCACCTGCTGAATTTCCCATGATATCGCATCCTTTGCAATATATTCATGTGTGTGTCACATACAAGAGCAGCGCCTGTCATTATGATTGGATAGTCTTGGATTAGACCGGATAAATCTGAGCTCCGTTCGCGTTCATTTGAAGTCCTTTCTCCACTTGCATTGCTTTGAGATAATTATTGGTGCACAAGCAATTCGAAATGTGTACACGAAGGCGCACACAAAAGGCAACTCGAGTAGGCATCCGCACATTCTGATGGATTTTGGGTCACGAAATTTGTGTGGCGTGTATATTGACCTGTTGTATTTTGTGCTCCGAAGGATACCCTGCCTAGTCGATGCTGTCGTGGACAATGGATATTGTGTTGGGCCTGTGATGGTCTGTTTATGGTTTCACAGCGAATGATGATGATCATTTCGGCGATTTACAGTTATCGAATGTGGGATGTACTTGCCACTGAAAGGCCATTGTCCTTTGTGAATTTTAGGATGGAGGGCAAACAGTGAAATTGTACACCTTGCCGAAGGAGAGTATGTGTAATCTGAGATAGATTTTGAGTTTCGACAGGTTTTCATCGAGTAGTGCACCTGAAAGAAAAATGTGTGCATCATTCTAAGACTCGCAGAAGGAAAATTGATTCCCGGATAAGGGCGAAACTGTAATTTCAGTGCCCCGAAAAATGATCCACATAGCTTTGAATCAAAAATGCATGCAATTACTCTGGAGTTGGAGAAAGATATTAGAAACTTCTTCCTGCCAGAGGGAATCATATGAGGGCAAGAGAACAATAAATGCATCAGGGAAAGGTTGAGGAAATATGAATTGTAAGCGGTGGAAGGAAGGTATATTTGCCAATTTTTACAACAACATCTTAGTATCAAAAAAAAAAAATATGGTAAAACGCATGAACTGCTGCTTTAACTGAAAGGCATGTGATGAAGGACCATTTCAGCCATACGACGAAGGATGGGCTGAAAAACGTTGTTATACCTCTGTGTTCGGGGGCACTGGATAAGAGTGCGAGGGAAATTGGTTCGCACTGGATAAACATTAAACACATAGATTAGGTCATAACGCACATATTTTATTTATCCGAACTTCATATTTTGAAAATTTTGATTAAAAATTGTCGGATTCATTCACAAAATTGGGCAGGGGATCTGTTTCCACTTTTCCGATCAGCACAGAAAAAGTGAATAGCCCTTATCCCGTTGCAAAGAGTGACAAAAAAAAATACAAAATGATTAAATGATAACGTATAACGTTTATCCGAGAGGCAGTCTTGTTGGTTTTGTAACAAAAATAGTTCAAAATTGGCGCGAAATATGAACTACACAAACTTATCAGTCATCCCATAAGATATAGCCATGTGCATAACGAAGCAACCAACTTGTTTTCTTTCTATCTGGGTAGTAGCTATGTTTAGAACTAAACAGTAGTCTTAATGCCATTTGCAAATGCTAAAGAAATACGTTTATCCGGAGGAATTTTGTACATTGATTGCAAAAGAAAGAATCAGAAAAGGCATACAAATGTAACTTATCCGATGCAATTTTTCATTATTCGAGCTGTGCATTTTTAAATCGCACTAAAAAAAAATCGATAGCAAAAGTCATTCCAAGAAATTATAACCTATTTTTCAGTTATCCGAGTCTTTGTTTCTCTTAAAATTGTACTTCTTTAGCCCTTACAGATCAGAGTATTCAAAATGACTGTATAATAATTGATTGGAAATGAAAACGTTTATCCGAGAAGTGCTTGCAACATACCCAAAAATGGGTAACATCAGAAAGTGTACCAATTTTTCTTTTATCCAATCAAATTTATCATTATCCGAACTTCGGAATTTTTGTATTACGCATAAAAATACAAAAAATGAAAGAAACTTGGTGACGAAAAACGTTTATCCGAGGAGGTATTTTATGGATTTTGTCAAAGAAAAGAACTCAAAATCATCTTAGTCATGGACTAGTTCAATATTTTGATTATCGGAACAAACATTTAGGTTATCCCAGGTAGGTACAGAATTTGTTACTTATCCTAGTTGCACATTGGTAGGCTACGTAGAGGACAATTATAAAAAATGTAACTGAACGAGTTGGCCCATTTCCATTAAGTTTAACGAATTTTCCATAACTATGTTTTCTAGACTCCGGATAACTGATTATTTAATCCAAACAAGAAAATTCGTAAGAAAATTCGATTCTCTATATACGTTCTGCCAACCAAATGAAACCCATTCGATATTTCTAGACAGTGCCTACTTAGTTCATACTGTCATCGCATTATTCGCTGATAAAACCCAATGGGAAATTGTGCGATCCATCAACTGCATTTCTCTCGGATAACCACCCGGATAAGTCATACCGCTCTGGTCATCAACTACAATTCCATGCAAACAAAATCTAGGCCCCCAAACTAGACAGGAATCCCAAATAACTGTTCCATTCCGAAACCATTGAACCCTTTCCCATAAAATATCGAACTTCCAACTGCACTTGAAGAAGACAAAGCAAATAATAAAAAAAAAGAAAAATTCACAAGTTTCCACGAAATCCAGTTGCAGGAAGCTAGCAAAAAAAAAAATCTCCTACTCGCGCGCAAATATTCGTGATGTTGAAGACAATTAAAAAGCCTCCCCTCCCCCGATAACCGTGGTTTTTAGCAGTACCTACAATTTTTTTTTTCCTAATTTCAAGTCTAGAAACTACTATATAGGAGGAGAAGAGGAAAGCCCTTAGTTCACACCACCTAGCACTAAATTAGATCAACAGCTAGATGGATTCACATTCGGTGTCATGGATCTCGAAGCTAAACGATACCAAGCGAGAGAGAAACGAGGAGCCAACGCTGGAATACCGTCCGCGATGGACTTAGAGACAATAGTGAGAACATTCTCAC
Source organism: Cheilosia scutellata (assembly GCA_955612985.1). Lineage (NCBI taxonomy): Eukaryota > Metazoa > Arthropoda > Insecta > Diptera > Syrphidae > Cheilosia > Cheilosia scutellata. The sequence continues at coordinate 48,326,264 of OY015313.1, read as the reverse complement.
ACAACCTACAGTGTAAATTCAATTCCTTTGTATACCCCATCCGGCGCGAGTGTCCACTGCTTTGCTATAACCATATACACTCATACAAATGAAAAAGAAGATGCTACTGCAACTGCAACTGCAGCCCACGACCAACGATGAGGAGAATGGCTTTTTGGTACGAGAAAAGAGCGCAAAGGTGCCACGATGTAGCGAATCTGCACGACATGAACCACCAGCACCACGCAAAGATATAGAAGACACCATAGAAGAGGTTGACGACGATGACGACGACTACGGCGACGACGGAGACGACAGCGATGAAGTCAGCAATGCTCATGTCCTCATATCATTGCAATGGACAAATGTTGCCACAGAAAAATTATGAAAATGCACTCGGGAAAAACAAATGAAGCACCTACAACTAACAGCAAACAACACGCGGAAGGAAAACAAAGCGAACGCGCAAAGTCCCATAAATTCGTGTGAGGTGGATAGTGCGGCGCTTTCACGTTGCCACCTTCGTGTGGTCGTCCATATTATATAGGCCCCGAGACAGGTGTGTGGAGAAGCAGGGCGCTAAAGCTCCGTCCTCTCGGACCTCCGGCATATACAATTAATTAGCTGGCGATTCTCACGACTCCCGGGGGAAGGCGAGCGACCTGCATAATTATTATATGTGTTCCACGGTTAAAACGGCACATTTTCACATCTCACCCACTGTTCGAGTACAAAGATTCCATTATCAGTTCATTCATCGAAACAATGAGCGACTGTGTATAGTAGCTCACATGTGTGGCAAGCATACGGCATGTAAACACGACTTGTAGATGAGTGGTGGTGGGCACCTCTGCGGTCTCTTTTGGAGCAGCTGACCCTAGAGCCTCTCCTAGACCAAGGCTAATGGCACCATCATTCGTCGTGGTTAAACTTTCAATTTGCTTGCGCAAAGTTTACGCCGAAAAATGCGCAATATAGATGCCGAAGCGATGGGCCAGCGACCAGCACCAACAAATTATCGAATGCTGGAGATGGCGATGCCGATGTCGACAACGACGACGACTCGCGAATATATATCAATCGGACAGCGATTCAGAGGTAAGTGCATTCACGACTCACTGCCGTCCATGGCCATCAATTTTTGGCGGAGCTCCGCATGTGAGGTTTTTTATTTCTTATTTTTTTTAAGTAGGTACGTAGGCTAAAGATACAATGATGAACCAGGTAAACCCGTACATCGTTCTGCAATCATATCATTACGTTTAGCTAATTGATTTGTTGTCATTGCACGCGCAAACACACAGCTCATCTGTTGTATGTGGCAAAAGGGACATGAGAGCGCGCGCCTTTGTGTTGTGCGTTGGGCTTGAGGGCGCGCGCACATCACAGGCATCTCCAAGATGAAAGCTTTCAAAAGAAGACGTTTCATTGGGGTAAGTTGACATTTGTTTGGCAAGTGCGGCAAAACAGCAGTGCGCACAAGATTAAAGGATACCAATTAAAAATGAAATCCAAATGAAGAGAAGAGGCGACTTCAGTGTCAGAAGTTACTGGTTGGTTGGCAGATTTTTTCCCGTTGAGATATGCATCTGAATTCGGAACTAAAAGTCCGTAGCATAATCCTTATGCGTTGTGTTTAAGGGGAGGCTTTAGATTTGTATATTAATTGCTTGCTGAAATTGACAGCGTTCAAGGATCGTTCAGAAGTTTTAATCGATGAATCGGATAAAATAGAATTGAAATTAATCTATTTACCGGATAGTTGTGTCCATAAACGGATCTTTAGCCTTTCATAGTTTAGCTGATGAAATGGAACGGCTTTTTTTTTCAAAAAAGAGTACAATTTTTGTAAGGATACAGTTTTTCTTTCATATTCTTGCTATAGGTATACACGGATAACATGAAGCCATTATTTTAGCGCAGCTAATAGGTCCGTACTCTAGATGGAACATTGATCTCATTATCCCCATGAAGCGCAATTATGTTTATTTGCTGTCATATGGAAGGGAACTTTAATCTGACAACTCTGAGGAGCAAGATATTTTTGTTCGCACAACTTTATAAATTCCTAACAGCTTTATTTTAGAACAAGGACAAACGGATAATATTTGCAGTGTCTCAAATATTGGAAGTAGTTCAAAGAAACTACTCTAATCATGAAATCATTATCTCCAGATGCATGTTAATTATTTTTTTTTCACTACGGAACTCCATACCCAGTAACAATTTCGTCAAATTTCCTTGATAATCGCAACATCTCTAGGGTATTCCTAATCCAATTACATATCCCACTCCACATATAATATTAGAAGTAAGTAAAGGTCTAGTACTCATCCACAAAACCTAAGCCCTGATATTTTACGATTAGTTTTTAGGCCTAAACTGTGGGTTTCAGGTCCTCGGATAAGGCGCAGTATAGTCCAAAATAAAGTCGATAAATTAGAGCTCATATCGAAGTATTCACCTTCTTATCCGAAGAACAGTAGTCATAATTGTCGGAATGGGAACGAACGGATAAGATGGGAAAATGCCCCTTATAGAGGTAGTATAGAATAAAACCCGGTTCGAACATGATAAATCATTATCCAGAGACATATTGCTTACTTTTCTTTTACAACGAAACGCTGAGCATACTTGTGAAGACTTAAAAATGCATAGATACCACCCTTCAACAATTTGTAATCAAATTACATGACCGACCCCATGCGTTATACGAGTATGATCATGGCTATGTTCTTTACGGCTTCTTCTTCTAAAACTTGAGTCTTAAGTTCTCGGATAAAAAATTGTTCAGTCCCAAATGAAGGTGATACTCAGCCCACGTCGATGCATTCAACTTTTTATCCGAAGACCAGTGGCCATATTAATTGCAATGGAAACAAACGGATAAGATGTGATAATGCCTCCCATAGTGGCAGTAGGTGGTTGATGCAACCAAAAAAACTCAATCAAAGTTTGATTCCTCGTTTAAATGTATCCGAGTATAACAAACTCTTGGATAAATAATGTCCACCCATAATCATCTATCGCCATAACCATTACAGATATCGCTTCGCAGTGGTTCCCATAAACGAAACGATGCCAATCACTGCACTGTAATGAGAACTAAACGATACGTCTTGTCCGATCCAACAAAAGATCTATACTCCTCCAAGCTGCCGGACAAGTTCAAGTATTTCTCTATCTCTCGTTTGGTTTTTATACTCAGAAGAAATTGGAACCAACTTGAACAAGTGAATTTACATCCAGTTGCCGAGTCAACTCTGAATTAGATTTGCGGACAAACGTCTACCGCAAGAAGTCCATTTCTCAACGATTGATAGTGGACGCAAAGCACACACACACACCAGGCATGTGATTCCCAATAGATTCGGGACTAGGATCCTCAATTCGTAGGAGTCCCTCCCCGCTCGCTAGCCTCTTCGCATCGATCGTAATCTCTCAATTACACCAATAATAACAACAAAAACAAGGAAGAAGCAGAACAAAAAATAAAAAAAAAACAAAGGGACAGACATTGAGTGGAGATCGGTATCTACTTTGTTATGTTGCAAATGTAAGGCGGATTGTTTAGTTCTGTGTGTGGATTCCCCTGATCTCATGACTCTTCTGAACCGAACGTACTGTAGGCTCCTTGTAGGTTGTAGCACACCGGCGCAATTACAATCGTCGCGCACACAGAACGAGATCGTATAATAGCACACACTGCGCCGCCGCCGCCGCGCCGCTCGCGCACCATGTTTGTCTACACCAATTATAAGCATGAATGATCCCACTACTGTGCGGACGCATTTTCTAGTGCATGTACGTCAACCGGTAGACAACAATTTAATCGATTCGATCGACAATCGAAAAATTATAATATCGTCGGACAGTTGACCAAAGCGCCGCCGCGCCGGCCGACCAAATGGGACACAATTCCTTGTCTCAGTGTATATGCCATCGGCGGTTGTTTTAGCCACGCTGTACTACTGTGTCCTGTGTTTGTGAATGTCATTGCTGCTGTAGCTGTAGTATGGCTGGTGGAAGATCGAGCGACCGGGATTTCCATGGGCAATAACTTAATTTGATTCCGGTCGCAGAACAATGCTCTATGGCTGTTAGACTTGGCTATCTGTTGTGCCTAAACGATTGTAATGACCACAATGAATTGTGGCGGCGGCGGTGGGCTGTTTTGTATATAGCAAGGCTTACACGACACACACATGGCACATGAATTACCAAGTCGAGGTGTGCAATTAGGCGACATAAATGGAAATGAGGATCGATTTGTAAAAGTCCACAAACAAGAATCGGCAAAAGGAAAAGGATTTCAATTTACATGTGAATTGGCTGACCACTTTTCTGGAAGTGTTTTTTTCGTTGAGATTTGATTAGGCGTTTGTTGGTGTTTTCAGTGTGAAAGCGATTTTTATAGTAGTTATGGGAATAAATTGTATGTTAGTGGAATGCAGCTTCAAGGACGTTGTACGTACTTTACTTGCCTTTATTTGTATAGAGGCCTTTTTCAAGTCACTTAATATAGGAAACACTGTTTTTCTCAAGTAGTTTGGAGATGGGTTACCTTTTCTGCTTCCACGGATAAGACGGTATCTATTCTAATCTATTCTAATTACGAATTCTATGTATTATCCGAAGTTCTTGTACAATTTTAAACAGAACGAAATTTAGCCATGCGAATTGCCGTTGATCACTTTTTATGGTGTTAGATTGGAAATATCTGGATCAGTATAGGTATAAGATGAGTTTTCTTATGTTTGGATAAAGTGTGATGTATCTATGTATCTCTATAGTAATGTGCGACTAGCGATACTACCCCAAAGCAGAGGAGTACGTGTGATTGAACATTGATTTTCAACTTTTCGCATTTGAAAATTTCTTGGGAGATTGCAATGAAATAAAAACTAAATGTTTTGGCATTAGGTCCTAAGGTTTTTTTAAGAAAACCATACGAATGGTTAAGTAGCTTAACCGTGTTGCCATAAGGCGTTAATGACACTTACAAATAGACAAATAGATTTATTAGATGTAGAGATGAAATCGCATATGTTGTAGGTATATGTAGGTATGACCTTTGCAATTGGTTTTCTATCGAATAGGGTATGTTCCTATTCAAGGGATAAAATGTTCAATATTCTAATGGAACAAGGAACCTAATAGAAGAAATATAGACAAAGCCAAATTTTATCCGACGATCCGAAAACATCGTTATCATGGTATGGCTTTTAGATGGTCAAATCAAATGACCAACTTTATGTCATTACTTGAGATCTTTTAAGATCCGACACTAGTAAAAGCAAGTTTAATCAACGTAATATCGGTTCTTAAATGAATATCTAAATATTAAGAGAGACACATCTCTTTAAACTTGGGAAAGTTGTAGAAAATGCTGGCAGCTCAATGCACAATTTCTATCTATTTCTATCTATCATCTATCTAATTATGTACTATATGAAAACGCTTTGAGTGTACAATTCTTTATAGTAAAATATCCTTTTCCGGTTTCCAGAATAACGACTCCTTTATTTCAGTGTTGTCTACAAACAATAACTATATTCCCAGATACTGTTTCACTTTATCCCGGGTTCATATAACGCAGTTGTAAGCGAAGCTTGCCGGTGCTGATTGTATAGATATACCTCTCTTTAAAACATGTATAACAATGTAACTGTTATACTAAAAGAAGGTTTTTATTTTTTGACCATCAATTTAGGCAAATAAAAGGCTTATATTACCCAATCGACTTGGTGCGTATAGCTAACTTTATTTTCTGTTGAAGAATGTATGTACTGGGTTTTATTCGTAACATGTCAGCAACTCATAAGAATTTAGAATTGGTTGTATGCCATCTGATGGTTTCTTTTTAAAAATTCTGTTAAAAAACACTGTTCAATATTTTTCAACGACTGTTGCTGTATTGAAAAGACTAAACCATCCGATTAATTTAGCAATATTATTTCATTTAAATGACTGGCTACTACTGGCTACTACTGACCACTACTGGCTTGGTATAGTATGCGATTCTGTCAACCTAATTTTTCATTAAATTAAACTAAAATTATTTTTGAGTCCCTGTTTAGTCTCTGGATTATCGTCTCATCGTTCTTTAATGGGACACCAATGGCGCCGAATCGCAGCTCTGTAATGGCCAAGCAAAATCACCAAAGCGACCGATTACACGACTAGCGAACTTAGTGTGCAATAAATCGATTGTTTGGACGATTGAGTGGGACGTAGCCTCATCTTGTTGGAACCAAAGCTCGTTAAAGTCCCCTATTTCTGGCCATAAAAAAAAATCAAATTTTTTTTCATTTACACAACATCCACTTTGGAAATAATAAATGAATAAATAGGTGCGCAACAGGCGGTAGACACCCTAGGCCAAGCTTCTCGCAACCATTCGTTTGTGTGAGTTTCAATTTTTGGGACGAATTGAAGGGACCTACACTTTTGTATGCCGATTCCGAACGGCTGAATTGAGAAGCTTTTTCAGGACAGTCATACTCTCGAATGTTTGTCAGACGTTCGCGAGAGGTGGCGCATTAGAAAAAACATTAAGATGTAATTTGTGTTTTTCCGGGGATAGAACCTGGGATCCCTCAGTACACTAACCACTGCGTCTGCGCCCACTTTGGGAATAACTTTGCAATAATGCCCAACGTTGTTCGAGTTTCTGTCAATTTTTTTTAATGCTGTCAGTGTCAACATGACAAATGAATCAAAAAGAAACCAACAGATGACTCACCCTATATTCTCGTATATTTGCACCGTACCGAGCTGTTGTCTTAAAAAGAGTTGATCATAAGGAATAATACGGATGATCATTCGTTCAAAAATGATGGTGAAAAGATATAAGCTTTGACATATTATGATTGCCTTGTTTATCAATCATTCTGAAAAGCTTTTTCCGAAAAAGAAGAAGAAAAACTAACGCCGCAACTATCCAGGTTTCAGTATGTTATCCGCTAAATAGAGTTTGGGAACCGTATGAGGATTAAGCCTTCTAAAATAATCTAGCTACACACCTCACGCAGTATTAGAATATACTTAAAAGGTATAACGAGATAGACAGTATCAAAGGTGGCGTCAAATATGGTGTTCACATCTTGGGAACAGCTAACTTTGAATAAAGCTGCCTGGAATGGCATGTTGGTTGAGGACCAGATCTACTTGAACTACAGTGTCTTCGAAAAACCTAAAGGTATCCTATCTACACATAGTAGGTTATATACATTTTCCGGCGGCCTCTTAGTCAAAAATTAAAGCACTGCAAAGACCGTCGAAAATGTGGACTAAAACATTACTTCATTTGATTACTTCAACATGGTGCTTTTTAAGGATGCAATTCAGTAAATCTTTAAAAATTATACTTTTTTTATCCAAACAAACAAGAGGGCAATAGAGCCCTCTCCAGTCTTCACCAAATTTGACATACTTATACAGTGTCAACGAAGCAAACACGTGAGCTAGCCTCACGTCGAATTAAATAAACTTTAAAATGCCATTAACAAACACTCAGGCATGCCTACGTACATGTTGATTATTTTGGACTATTGTTTGGTTTTGTTGGATTTTGCATTTTTTTTTTTGTGAAACTATACAAAATAATAAATGAGACTTGGGGAAATTGACAATTTTTTTTTTTTTGCAATGAAAGCCTGTCACCTCCCAACATTCATTGAAAGTGTATGTAACTACGTATACGAGTGGTGTATGGCATTGTTTTGTTCCTCTATATGTGAGTAGTTATCTCAACACGCGCGAAATAACAATAATTGGCTGACTAATATAAGTCTCCCACTTTTTGCAGTTATTGTTAATACTTTTTTTTTTATGTCAACCCCAAGGCAATGTGCTGACATCATTTCAAGTACACTTTTGTATCATTTATGATGTTTGTAGAATATTTAGTCGCATATATAAGTCAGGGTGGGATATATATCTATACCTACTTTTATGCGTTTAAATTGTAATTTTAAGTTTGCTGTAACTGTTAAAGAAAAAATTGTTATTTTGATTTATGGTCATTGTATCAGGAAATGGGGAGGTGGACATTAAAATTTAATATCAGTTTGATTTTTGGTTAAAGTTTCGAGCATCCTATATATCTACATTCTGCGACCCTTGCCATGAATAGACGGGGCTTCCGAAATGTGAATGAAATCACTATATTGATTTTTGTCGAACCGATTAGAGCGCCATTTCAAAACCGATTTTTTCACAATATGAACCCAATGAAAGGTGAACTTCCGAAGATGAGTTTCCGCATGTATTGCGAGGGCTTACAAAAGTTACGCAATGAATTCCTTGATCAATTTTTAAAATGGAGACGTTGTCAAGTTGGCGAAATCGCAAAGGTTCCGCTGGCTTGATAATTTGCGTCTGGTAAATGACTGCAATCTGCAAGACAGTCACAAATCACAAGGAAATCTGTTGCAGAAGGCCGTACTCCAGCGCTTCTTTGTAGTATACGGCTTTGTACAACAGATTTCCTAGTCTACCAAAATCACCCTGGATTGACTGCATCTATATGAAGACATCATACAACTTGGCATATAAGATCGGGGCAACTGTTTGCGATTACCGAGAAGACTCAATAAGTTGATGATGTAGAGCTTACTTTTGCCAGTCATTTCAATTGCTTGCAACTTTCATTAAAGTCTTGATCACTATTTTGATTAATGGTCTGCTATAACCATACAACATACCTACTGTATAAACCTAGGAAGGTATTAGGTCTTTCGAAAACGGTGTCAAAAAAATAGGTCCCATTCAAAAATAAAACTCCCGAAGACACGAATGCTTGCTATTAGCGTATGGTTGAAAAGACCCAGAGTTGCATCTTTATAGCTTCAACGAAAGGAAGGGCAAGCCTGCTTTAAAGTGAAAAACAGAAAACACTTGTTGTGAAACTGCCTGACAAGACTGGGCATGGGCAGACCGTGACGAATCTGACCGAATCTTCAAATACCAATCGCTATATCTTTGCACCCATAATACTGTCCTTAAGTTGGAAGCACCATTATATACCAATTTGCTCAACACCTTTGTAGCGGATATGTATGGTGTTAGGGAGTGTATACGAAAATATTCTTAATGTGCTTGCAACTACGTTCTTTCAGCAGCCAAGCAGCTGGCCACAAGCAGTAGTTACAATTGCCTGGACAAGAGCTCTGAGGGAAACGAATGAATGAATTGTCTGACGAGAAGAGGCCCCTTCCATACTTGATCATCGGTCCTGAATCAATCTTACGGAGCCACATTTACTCTCAACAATCAGGAAATGAAAGATGAGAACTTTTGCGAACTCTGGATCAAGTCCAGGGGCCAGAGGTAGGCCAAGGGACTATAAGTCCAGCATGTAGCAAAGCGATGGCATTGAGTATGAAAAATGTGCCTTCAGAAATATGGCCACCTCAAGAGGGCTTCTCAGAAACTACATCATGAAGCTCCAATTTTCGAGATTTGGGGCCGTAGTCTTACAAAAAATGAATTGTTTACATCGGTAGCTGAATGGATCACTTTTGGATTTCTCGCTCTCCAAATGCGACAGTCTTGCTTAGTAATAAAGCCACCGAGACAGAAGTGCACTTCACGGTGAAGTATTAAAAACGACCTCATAAATATGACCACCTCAAGGGCGTCTCAGGAACTGTAGATACAACTTTCGATCATTTGGGGCCGGTAATCTCACAAAAAGTGATTTTTGGGGTACATCGGTAGCTGATGGTTCACTTTTAGTTTTCCCTTTCCAATGTTTGCTTATAAGCAAAGTTACCGAGACAGAAGTGAACTTCAACACTGAACAAAAAAGTGGATCTTTCAACTGTTTAAGCGCCCGATCACTGAACTCACAACGCAACCGAAGATCGTCGATGAAATTGATCGATGAATTCAGCACGTGACCCGTGAACCTCGTAATGGATAAGCGAGGACATAGCTTCAACTAGAACTACTCTGGATAAATGTTTAGACATCCGGATAAGTCATATTAGATAGGTAGGTGGTTGTCGCACCAGAGCCATATAGCCCTCGCTTTTCTCTCAATCATTAAAAATTTGGTAGATATGCCATTTAATGCTCCTGACATATAGATTTACTAGATACTTCTATATACTTAAGTTCCTAATGCCTTGCTGTCCCAGCTCCCAGGTAAAGTAGTTCCAGCCACTGATATGCATCCCTTAAAATGTCTTCTTTCGCAGAACTTGCGTCTGTGCAAAGTGAATGTATCCTCAGTTACGTTCCATTGTCAACAAATATTCCACTTAGTCCCTTACATAAAGCCCATTCCACCTTAAAACTGTTCACTCAATTTTCATGTAGGTAACTTACTCACGTATAGCCATATAGCCACACATGGTTCCCACGGTTTCATCCAGCCTAACTCCCACTAATTTCACTTTGCCGGCATAATAATGTCTCCAAAACAGATTAGCGCCTCACTAGATGCAACCTACCTACCCCCTTGCATGCTGTCTCTCTTCTTAGGCGACAGTGTTGATTCACTTTTTGAAGAAGTGACACCACCTCTCACGGCCCGAAATATGGAATGAGAAATGGCAAAAAACTAACCATACATAAAGAAATGAAACCTATTGTGTGTTCCATGAATAATGAGACATTTTAAGAATTTATGGACAATTGCTCCACCACAATGAGTTCGGTTTCCAGAGAGGTCTCTTTCTCCCGTTCGCCCGCGATTAAAGGTGAGAATTGCTTTAGATTGCACAATGCACCACCACCACTAGCACCAGCACCACCAACATTGGCATGGGCACCACCGCGGGTGCAGATACGAAGACGATCTGGCAAAAGTTGGACGAAGAAAAATCGTGAGTCCGGTCTATGTCTATGAAACCAATCTTATTGAATCCACATAACAGTCAATGTGTACATCCATTGGGCGCGATGGCAAATGAACGCGGTAGCGGTTTCGCGTCTCGATTCGATTTGTCCCATGTCCCCATAATATACAGAAGAGTTCGAGCGGACTCGGTCTCTCTTTCTCTCTCTGACTCTGAGATGGATCGGAAAAGCGCTTAACCATAAGCGCGGTATTATTAGCAGTTCATGCTAACGACCGCATTTTATTTCATACAAAGTTCGCACAACGTTTACATTACAATCTAGGATTTCCAGCTGGCAAGAGAGCACCACTATAGGCATCGCCACCACACCTCGGGATCAATAGGCGAGTAATAGAAATTTATAAAATTGATATTTTATATATTAATGAATCGTGAAGCCGGGAAAATGTGCTTTATTTTCATATCATACAAATAGCGATGAACTGCCCACAATGATGATGAGATGGTGGAGCTGCTAACCACCATCGGGGACATAAAACTGCGGCAGCAGATGATGCGGTTATTAATTCGATACCAACGCAGTATTACAATTAGTTGCGGATGGCTGTAAAAATATATTGAGAACGATGGACACATCGAACGAATACCTCGGTGATGTCAACATTCATTGTGGCTAAGGCTGCGAGTCTGTAAATTGTCTGAATTGTCATGTATACCAACATAGATGTGTGTAATATCGGGGGTAATAGACTTTCAGTAGCGATTCGTATTGTAATTGAACACTCGGATGTGTAAAGGCCAAGATTTGGTATGGCGAAGGATCTGAAAGGAAAAGGGTTCACCGAAATGAAGGATAATTGAGACGGTAAGAGTTGATGAAAGGCCAAACAGCGATCAATACGAGGCAGAATCTGTTTGTTGTCACCAAGTTAACTGATTGAAGCAGGGGCTCAAAATTGACTCATCTTGACCAATGCTTCGTATATCGTCTTAGACACTTCGGATGCAGCAATTCTGCCTAGACTGACTCTGTATAGGTACCTAAATGAGAGATATACCCGATACCTGAATCACTTTAATATATATTTTCTCGGTAGTTTGGAATACTCTCTTTACTCTTTAAAACATTTAACTGGCGCCCAACGGAATGACTATCAATTTTGATATAAATTCGTATTTGTATTAGGTCGGCATATGTCTTTCGACCGGCCGGCATGGAGGAAATTCTTAAGGCGCATAATATGCAATTATGGTGGAGATAGTGGCAAGCATGTAGAATTGTAGAATTACTGAGCGAAAGACCAAGCAAAGTGTGCATTGCATCTTTGCCACTTCCATTTAACTTCTGATAATCATAATTTCAGTCGTCGGATACGGCATAAAATCGACCCTTCCACTAAATACGCCACCAATAATTGTGGAAAGCTAGACCTAGAGTATCTATAAAGACGTCATGCTGCGCACAATAAGAATTTTTCCTGCTTTCTGTCATGATAGAGTTTCTGTCACCTACTCCATGCGATTACATTTCCCCAATCGCATCCGAAAATGTCCTTACTCCACATTCTGCTCTATTTTGGCAATTGGACAGATCAACTCATTCAATCTGCTATATGAAGTAATACAAGAATGTTCGCACATCTCACTCATGTTCTTCCTAAAATGGCTGATGTGAGGGATTATGCTTAACAAAGTTGAAAATGTAAAATGCTAACTCCGGATAAATTCTAAATTATCCGGAAAAATAATACAGCATCCGCAGATAATATTGAAGCATTTTTAGAACAAACTTCAATAATCTGTAAACGTATCTATGCGCGAATAAGTTTCTCCGGATAACATAGTTTGAGGTAGAATTTCATTGCTGCTTTAATCATCTTGTGCTCGGATAGATTATATTGGATTCGGTAATCATTATTTGACTATTGTGTTTCTAGTCCAAATTTAACACACTGCTAAATGCTTCTATATGCCACATATAGGTAATACTGCACTCGGATAAAATAATGAATTTTCCGGATAAGAAATATTTCATCCGAAAAACTGTAGATATTTAGCGTTTTCTAGAAATCGTATATTGCACCTTCCTAATATTTTAAGGTATCGGTAAATACTCCTAAGTCCAGTTGTGATTTTCAAGCATTTTTTGTTTCAATTGCATTTGCAAAATCATTTTGTTCCCAAATATAACTCAATTGCGATATCTATACAATCTCTTTGATAGGATAAATATTAATTTATCTTTGTAACAATATTTGGCTATAACTTTACGCTAAATTCTTCTACCAAAGCATCGGCATACAAAAACATGCCAGGCTATAGGAGTACATGGATAAATATACCGCATTTGGATAATGTAATTTAGCTCATGTAACCGTTTTTACGTTTGGATAAGTGACATACCGCATATGGATAACACTATAGTTTACGCCCTTTGGCTTAACACTTTTCGTACCATTTTATTTGGCTTTCCATCGGCTTTGGATTATGGTTTCTGCTTTAATAAATAATGAGGAATTCGGATAAATTGGTTCATTTAATAAAAAAGGCTCCTTAATGCAAACTTGCAATTATTTAGTGCAGAGGTGGTGTGAATGAGTTGAAAGTGCACTACTCCTATGCAGCGTTCGCTTGGATAAAAAGGCGCATTTAGTACGACTTTTATTAAGGACAGACTTAAAACAAATTCCTCGATGCCAGTTAAAGCAAACACACTTAAGTGCTTTAAGGTAGGTTGCCCCACCAAAAATGAGAAGCCCTTCTAAATGCATGCTCTGATTTATATTCAACCAACTCCGTGTGCATATTTTCCTTTTCCCCACAAACTAAAATGTCTTTGAATGTCCATTCCACATCACTCTTCCGGATAATCACTACCGAAAAGTTGCACTCTTGCCCATAGCCTTATAGCGATTCGCAAAGGGACAACTTTCTACAATTCACACAAATGTTACGGAATCCTTAAACTTTTCATCTATATATTAGATTTATCTCTTTTTTCTTCTTCTTATTTCAGCTGGCGCCGTCATGGCCAAAGTCGACGATACTACGGCCAACATTGATGGATGCCCGGCGCAGCTTTTCGGGCAAGGTTCAACCAGAATTCAAATGAATATATGCAGCACACATATGCAGCAAACAGGACATGACCAAAAGTACTAGTATTGGCCAATTGCGTAATAACAAAAACCTCATCCGAATGGAGATGGCTGAGAGCGAAACTTTCATCAACGAATTTTCCGTCTCAATACCCCAGCTGTTGTGTAAAGTTTTCCCAGGCGATAGACCCACCATACACACACTCACAGACAGCCCAATTGTCCTGTGTTAGAGAGACATATTTTAACCATTGAAAAGGTACTGTTATGGAAATTATTACTGTACTCCCTCCCACATCCCACATCTGGGTAGGTAGTGTACGGACGAATTAACACTAAAGGGCATCGTTTCGTAAAGTTGTTCTCGCATGTACACACAATGACCAAATTTCATCGGGGCAGATGTCGGGTTCATAAAGTGCGCGGTCCATCCATAAAGTCTGAGGCTGAAAGGCAAACCAACAAATAAAATAAAAATGGTTCCGATGCTGGCACCCTGGTGTTCAAACCCATTTAAGTAGGTACCACTCCGCCGTCCTCGTATCTGTACATAACTACACTTTCGAGTGCGCGGACCAATATTCTTCGAATGAACGCACATAAAAGCCAACCTGGCTACTCATCGAGCTGCAATAAAAAATATACGAACAAAAAAAGAATTAAACAATACAATGCGCTGGATGATGGCCAATCAAAGCGTCAACAGCTATGTGAGCGTGCCGCTGTTACTCACTTCGTTGTCTGTGCGCGAGCGAATAAAAATTACAAATTTTTATTTACTCGTATATCCGACGCCAACGGCGCGACAAAGTAAATGACACACCGCATCGCTGGCTGCTGCTAGGTGTTGTTTTTGTTGTTGTCCGTTGCTGGCTTTATTATTTACACAAATCAAGTTTCCAAGTTGAAACGCCCGTTCCAATCCAGTCGGAGTCAGACCATGTATATACGATAGGCATTCGACTACAAGTACATAATATAAATTGTGTGCTCGATCAGTGATCAGGACGGTCGGCTAAGCAGATATACGAGTACTCGTATACGACGCAACGAGTATTGTTCTGGGAACGGTGTGTGGTATTTACCTTTTAGAGCAAGAGAAACTCCAGCTTCTCATGTATCTTAAAGTTGTTTACACATAGATATGGTGTGGTTTAAGAAAATGTGTAAAAATGTAGATTTAAGTGCAGGCTACGCGATCGTTAACGCGATCGCTGATCATGACGCAAAGTACATCGATATTTGTCATAAATCAAACATCGAAAGACGAACGTCTATAGTGATCGCCGTCATCGGCTTCTGTCAACGACAAGATCAGTTACAACGATCGGCAATTTTTTGTGCAAGAAGTGGGTACTAATGTAATACTGATATCAGTCTGAGTGGTGTCAGAAATCAATGGCCGGAAAATTGCAAGGGGAGAAGTTATACTCCTTATTTTTTCTAATGCTTCGATTTAGTGCTGAAACTTTGTGTCAGTCAGTCATTCTAAAGCGTATCAAAAGTGACTAAGTTGGCAAATTACCGGTAACAATTGGACAATAGACCAATAATAAGGACTTTGGATAAATAATTGAATGCCCGGATAAAGCCTGCAACACCCGGATAAGTAATTATTTGAAGCTGCACGCAACTCAGTTCGTCTTGATAGCGTTTTTAGATCAAAATTGATAAAATATCGGTAGCAAATGTGCAATAGATAAATAATAAGGACTTTGGATAAATAATTGAATGCTCGGATAAAGGTTGCAACCCCCGGATAAGTAATTATTTGAAGCTGCACGCAACTCGGTTCATCTTTATTGCGATTTTAGATGAATATTGATAAACGTCGGTAGGAAATCTGCAATGGATCAACGAAATGGAACTCGGATAAAGGCTTCAACATCTGGATAATTTAAAATTTAACTCTGCACCCAACTCTGTTTCTCTTCATTGTGTTTTTAACCAAAATTGATTAAATATCGCAAGAAAATTGACAATAGATCAATAAAATAGACTTCGGATAAATAATGGAATGTTAGGATAAAGGTTTCAACACCCGGATAATTTAAAACTGAACTCTGCACGCAACTTAGTTCGCCATGATAGCGTTGTGAGATCAAAATTGATAAAATATCGGTAGCAAATGGACAATAAATCAATAAAATGGACTTCGGATAAATAATGGAATGTTGGGATAAAGTTTTCAACATCCGGATAATTTAAAACTGGAGTCTGCACGCAACTTAGTTCGTTTTCATTGTGTTCTTACGTGATAATTGATAAAATATCGGTAGCAAATGGGCAATGGATAAATAATAAGGAATTTGGATAAATATTTGAATACCCGGATAAAGGATAATCAGTTACCAATTTAATCTGTATGCAATTCAATTCGTCTTTATTATGTTTTTAGGTGAAAATGAACAAAATATCGCCAACAAATGGTGAATGGATAAATTATATGGACTTTGGATAAATAAAGGTATCCTCGGATAAAGGTTTCAACACTTGTATATTTAATTATTTGAGGCTATATGCAAATTAGTTCGGCTTCATTATATTTTAAGGTTGTACTAATAAGTTTTACAGATTTGAATTGGCTTTGCGTGTTTATCCAGACTTAGGCTATTCGCAGATTTATGATACCTATGTACAAAATCAGATACATATTGTTAAGTCTACAGCAAGCTAGCAATTGAAGATGAATTCTTTATATCTACGAAAAGACAATCATGCACTTTCTTTTCATCGGATAATATTACCTGGCCTTCGGATAAGTAATACAACTTTTGTATGCGGAAATGCTATACCATCTAAACTTGATCTGCATAATATGATGAAAGATGTCATTTTCTTTAACGTTGTTTAGCCCAAAACAAAGCCGACATATCCTTTTCGATTCCATCACACCACATCGATGAAATTTGCTTTCCTGTCTCATTCCCGACTATCAACAAATGAACTTACATCAACTTTGTCCGCAGGCAACACATAAAATATGCTACTGCGACTAGTACCTATTCTCCCCCCACTCTTTGTCCCAACGATCCTCATCCAACAACGAGACAAAGTGCAAGGTACAGAGAAACGCCCGAAGGGATTGTCCGTGTCCCTCCAAGAAAAGAAGGAAAAAAAATCAAAAAATGAATGAAAACAGCGATTTATTGAGAAGCGCTCGTGCCAGCGATACAAAACACACAGCCGAACACAAGAACCCATGTGCGTGGGCTCAGAGCATTGTTTATACGAGTACTTGTTGGAACCTCCGGAATCAAAGGTTCTGTACACAGCACATTCATTCATGAACACATCTAGAGTAAGCTCAATTAAAGATTCGTTTAATGAAATGCGTCGTCGCACCGCACCCCTCACCAAACCTACCTATACCTACTCGCACCCACACACTATATTGTGAAGAATAATCACAGATTGAAAGCTATCATTAATTATCTTTCTGCTTTGGCCAAGTCGAATAAATCTGTACTCGCATCGCACACCCTCACCCTCTTTCTCGCTCTCTATCTATGTTGTGTGTATTATATTGATTTGATTGACAATTTCGCTTGCTGAGTGTGCCCACGTGACCACAGTCTGACCGTTTAATTTCATGCGATCGTTCTTCGCGCCACACCTTTGACGAAGCACGCGCCTGTCGCAGGCCTGGATGATAGAAAATTGATCACAACCGTACAAAGCACGAGATACGAAACTAAGAATACGATGAATACAATAAGAATACAACAAAAAAAATCGTGTCTTTTTTTTCGTTTTTCTTTCTTTGCACGATGAGCACATCACTTTATTCGTTTATCCTTCGCGCGTACAATGTACATCCGCGATATATGAACCCCTGGAGAAGGATCAGGGAACGTGTATCTTTGAGCGTATAAGATGCGTGCAACGTGACAGATATTTATCGAAGGTGTGGTTTCTTTTTGGGTAAATTATATAGGCTCTTTGTTAGGAGTTAATCACACAAGTTTGGGGTTATTTCTATAAGATTCGGATAAACACTGTAGACCGGAACTTGCAGATGGAATATAACACAACAGAAGAAATATGATACAAACAAATGAGGACGACAAAATTTCAACTGTTTAATGTGTTTCGGATAAACTTTAGGACACAAGGATAAATGCTTTCCGCACCAATTTCTTCTGGAATATTAACCACAAGATATATAGGTACTAAAATGAAGCCCAATGTCTCATGGGCAGTGCATTCTATCTTCCGGATAAAAAATAAATTCTTATCGGATAAATATTGCATAGTTAAATTTAACTGAATACTATGCCGGATAAGAGTTGCCCACATTTAAAAATTCAAATAGTCACACAAAATGAAACGGAGTAAAAGTCGAAAGGCTGTCAGAAGGACGGTCTAATGGAAGGGGACCTTAAATCCACTGATATATCCGAATAGCTGAATTGAGAAGCCTTCGCATGTTTGTCAGACACTTGCATTAGGGAAAAATTACTTTAGGGATAAAATATTTATTTTTCCGGGGGTTCAACCGAGATCACGTCCCCCACAAAAAAGTTGTAAAATTTGATTGCAGCCTAAAAGTAGGTCTTACTTACCAATTTCAGAGCATTTAAATAATTTGGATAATATCGACTAAAATTATCCGATTAAATTATAAAAGTAGCCCACTTTTGGAAAAGTTTTCTTCCGCGTGAACTCTCCCTCTCAGATACCGTTTTAACTTATTATTATGCGCCACACGAAGCACACTGTTTACATTGCCGCGAAAAAAAGGATCGCAGTATTCCATCAAGCATGGTGTTGTCAAATGTTAACGACCTTCACCTAGACAAGTTTTCGCGCCTTTTTAATTTGCATTGAAATTCCGATGTTCGCCACCCTACCGCCGCTGTCGTCATCTCCACCACCACCACCCCTTAGAATGCCACGAGCAGCTGCTACTTAAGTTCGCCGCGTTCAAGTGCACTATGAACACCAAAGAGCAAGGGAATGAGCTAACAAAGGAGCGCTCTCGGTGTGTATCTCTTTGCGACTGTATATTATTTATGTCTGTGCATTACAAACAATGAGTGGGAATGAAAATGTAAAAAAATAACGGTAACAGCAACATCGCATCAAACTACGCGAGAATACTAGTGAAAGTTAATTTTGAATTCCACAGCATTCCAAGCGGCGGCTTCCTTATTCTTAAGAAACGAAACAAAAAAAAAGAAAAAAAAAACCGAAACAAAACCCAACTAAACTCACTCGTCGTAAATTTTTAGGTTGCAAGAGGGAGTAAAAAAGGAGAAAGCACAACAACACACAAAAAAGGAGCAAACACAAAAATGTAGTACCAAAAGGTCCTCGCGAAAGTATAAATATCGCGCGCGGATAGACACTTTGTTGTATAGACAGAGTATAGGTGTTGCTACTATACTCTGTTCCGTAGGTAAATGAGAAGAAGGAAGACTTCTATGTACAACCATTACCATTACCATCAGCAGTACTACCACCAACACCGTCGCCACCCCATCCCCATCATCATCAACAGAAACAGCAGCACCATCACTCCGCGTGTAGCCGGCTCGTCTGCTTTGCTCCTATTCAATTCAGGCAGCTCTCGTGCAGCAGGAGCAGCCAGCCGCCCCGCCAAGGACTCGTGACGATGACTCAGGGGGTGGTTATGTCTCATGGCTTTCACACCACTAGCGCAAGTGGGGATGATGTTTCACACGATTTTTCAAAACTTTTACTTTGCCTGCCGACGTCGTCGTCGTAGAAGTCGTCGCCTCCACCGCCGCCGCCGCCGCCGTCATCGTTCTCATTGTCGCCGTTGAGTTTTCTTTATTTTTCGTCCTTTCTTTACCATTATTTTTATTATTACCCTCTGTGTAGCCGCCCCGCGGATCCAACGTTGATGGAATTATTCCAGTGGAAAGTGAAAAGTTTGGCAAAGTGCAACTCGCGCGAAAACGCGAAAAAAGCCGAACAAACTCAGGGAGGAGAGGAACCAAACGCCGACAAGAAATAAAAAAAAAATATGCGAGTTACTCGTGTACAATAACTGAAACTTTTTATGCGTTTTCCAGTTTTCTTTACGTGCTACTTTTTCTTCACCCCTTCACTGCCGCGCGCCGTCCGATTGTATCCTTCGCTTTGAAAACAAACAAGATTACGGCAAAGATTATGAGTTTGGTTATTTTTTTTAAATGTGCATTTAGCGGTATTTGATTTAGTTGCGTGGTGCTCGTCCTTCTTGTTTTTTTCTTTTTGTTTTGACTCCAAAAGAGAGGGGAATCACCCTTGAATTGGCCTACTTTGGAGACATTTTTTGGCTGAGGCCATCAATTGTGGGAACTTTTTCAAGTGGATGAGTTGTCTATGTGATAAGTCTGAATCCTGATCAATGCTGCCAACATAGAATAGTCCTTATATCAACAATCGGAGAATCACATATTATGGCGATTGGCCACAAAAAACGGGTTCACTAAATTTTCAGACTTCTGGGGGCTTATTCCCAAATGCGCGGCGGATCGCTTTTCATGGCGGATTGGTATTTTTGCATTTCCAAAAACGATTCGATCCATTCGTCACAAGAATTTAGTTTATTTTTTATCCACAATAAATCCGCCAGCAATCCGTCACCTAAATAGCTATCGCTTTTAAATGGATCGAATCGCTTTTTGGAAATACAAAAATACCAATCCGCCATGAAAAGCGATCCGCCGCGCATTTGGGAATAAGCCCCCTGAGTAGACTAACTATAGAGCAAGTTGCTAGAGAGAGATAGCAGTTGAAGCTGGTTGAAGGATCTTGCTCTGAAAGTAGGTACAGGTCACTACATTTTGACACCGCAAGCAAGACAACTTTCTTTGACAGCTGTATTGCTTTAGCCTCTTTAGTCTGTATGGAGCTCCATAGGTGCCTTTCAATGTCAGTGGCATGTGGCAGATGTTGCTCTAATATTGAAGCATTTCAGCAGCGAATTTAACGCATTTCAAACAATCCACGATCACATACGAGGGAATATCCAGGACCTCTCATCCATAATCGACCTACTACCGATTGGGGTATGTACTAGCACTAAAATGAAAGCGTAGCGTACACAGAAAAGTAGGAAATACTGGCTTACTTGCTTCAGTCCATCCAGCGTGAACCTGGAGCCCCAACTAATATTAATTTCGAATTAGCGCGGCCTTTGGAGAACAAGATCCAAGTTTTTTGACGTCCCTATCCTACTTTTGAGCGCCACCTAAGGCAAGATCTTCCTCTACTGCAATATCACTCCAAGTTGGGATTGAAGACTTTTTTGCCCAGAGCAATAGTGTCTATTGGATCTATCGTTAATGTCGCTGAACAGCTAGTAGGGTTCCCTTTTAAATCTCCTTTTCCAAGGCCGGTCAGCACAAACGGGAGCGAATATCACTCGAATAATTTTGTTTTCAACAACGAACAAGAGAAAAATGATTGATTTTGAAAGCTTGAAAGCTTGCCGTATATAGAGAGCTGTCATGTTTCTTTGGTCATTCATCCTCATTTGGCTTAAATTATGATATTTACTCTTAAAATTGGAGTTACCGGTAGTCTGCTTACGCACAAGCTAGAAGCGAATGGGAGAGGATACCTCAAATCGTTGCAACACACCCGTAAGTGAGAGTTGTCCTCAGTAGCCTTTGACTTTTACAGATTTGTTTTGATAAAATCAATAGCACACGGAAAAAGAAAGCCTTCGGCTACTGAGGCCCTAGGTCCACAGCGAAGGTTGGTACCTTCTAATGAATACTTCTGAAAAGCCTTGTATATTTTTACCTGTGCTTCTATTGAGACTACGAATAGTCTTAAGGCTAGAACCATAATAGGATTAGATTTGGCTTTAGATCAATCTAGCTTAAGCCAGAGTGCGACTTTACTTCAGTATCACCTACATAACTGAGTACATAACTGCAATTCTGGTAAACAGTTTTCTATTTATTGTGTTCTGATTGAGCTCGTGAATAATAAATGGATTACATGGGATTAATCCAGCTTAAGCTTATAGAATTGTGGGCCGTTTCAAGCATTTATTGAACTCAAGTAGAACTTTTGGGCTTCAGCTTAAACTATAAATGTCATGTTATGATGGCCTTTTCCTGAGAAATACACCTATAATGTTGTTTGCAAAGAAGCACACACGTGCAACTAGATAAGGACTCTCTGTATGGTAAAAATAGATACACACGAGTACACCTACTACAACCTTCATAGAATTAAACTTAGTTCTGACTAAACCACAAGCACATTCAATCGCTGATAGTGATTAAGGAGAAAAACACATGACAGCAACTCAAATGTCATTGCCAGAAACTAAATAATATTTCCAAGGATCAGCATGCTGCTTAAATTTAGAACAGCGTTCACCAACTCCTGCTATTTATATGTCATTCAATCCAGTTCCGTTCCGATCGAATCACGGGTAAATAACACTCGTCACATGGTATTGTGTTTGTTTTTTTAGTTCTTTATTTAAAACAAAGGATATTTGAGAGTAAAAACTAAAAATATACAAAACCAAGCTAAAGACATCGTTTTGACATATTATTTGACAGCGCACAGTAGTTGTGTATGCATTTAAATGAAAATGTCTTATCCGTGGTATCCCGTGGCGAGTTTCGGTTCATTTCTGTTTTGTATATTTTACATATATATGTTGTGCTTCGTCCTTATGACGCAAATAAAATCCTGCTGGTACAGTTCTATTAAAAACAAAACGGGAAACCACTCACATGTATTTTTGGTTTTGTCATACCAATGTTGATGATGGATATGCGGCTTAATTATTATATATTTTTTTACATTTTGCTTTCGACCACGTGGTGTGTCCTTTCAATTATTTTGGAGACGCGGTACATGAACCAGAAGTCTTAGTAAAGGATTTGATTGGATTTTTTGTTTGGTCGGAGTTGTTTTTGCGCTATAAACACTGAAAGTCAATCAGTTTTTGCCAGGGCAACAACTACTACTACTACTGACAACTGTATAAAAAACAACGGCGGGGTCAGTGAAAGGTCCTTGTTTTTTATTAGATTTTTTTTTTCTGTTCTATACTCATTGTCCATAATTTTGTTTTAGGTAGCCATGGGAACCATTCGTATACTTGTGGTTGGAGGTTTTGTACATCGTTTGGTCGATAAGCGTTTAATAGTTCGAAGGGGACAATGTAAAGGAGTAAGGAGTTTTATAGATTTAATAGACATCAGGTGGGCAGCAAGACAGAACGACAGCCGCCTGGTCGCTGCTGGAAACAGGTGTTTTGGTGTTCACAACCCATGCAATGATGAGATTTATTGCCTCACATGGTATAGACGTCTAAGTTATTTGAATGTTTTATCAATATCCATTATCGGGTCAGAGGTCAAACCATATTGCTCATATATACTTGCATCGAAACGATGAAGTGTAGTTTTAGCGAGGATTCGTTTTGATGGGGATTTTTATTGAGAGTCGGTATCTGATCATGATGGAAAAATGGACTTTGTTTAAACTAATAATTTTTGGTACCTACTTTGAGATGTATTTCGCATCTTGGAGAAGATTTTAATGCACTAAGTGAATCATATTTTCTACAGTAAACAAAAGAATGCCAAAGTACATACATACGTACCTACCTATACCTAAATAAATCAGTGGGTATCAATTTTTCAATTTAGGTATTCAAAACTATCTGAATAGTGAAATAAGAAAGTTTTCCTTATTTTAAAAAGTGTTTCTTATTTTAAGAAATTGCTTCTTAATTTAAGAAACTGCTTTTTCACGTTAAAATTTAATATATAGAAATTTGTTTATATTATGTAACACTCGCGATTACGAATATAGTTACTAATTTATTTTGAGTCATTTCTATTTTCTGATATTAAGGAAAACAATTTATGCGGATTAATTAAGCAGATCTACAATGGTTGTGTGATTTTTCCGGCTTTCATATGCAACTATTTTAAGAGTTCTTGTGTGTGTGGAATATGTGTGCATTAAATATTTCAGTAAACAGAGGCGTTTCGAGGGATAAGAAAAAGAGACGCAAGTGAACCCTACATCTGTTCCATATTTTGGAATTACTAAATTATTTGTTTAATGTTGGCTATCTGTACTTTTGTATCATCTCAGCTATAAATCTGTTTGTCCTGACTGATTGGTGATCAATGCCCAGTCCAAACGGTAAGAGCTAGGAAGCTGAAATTTGTCAAATTTATATGGGAAAATTCTTACTTCTTATCCGATCGACTTCAAACTCGGTTTGTGTCTCTATATAAGAAGTTTCCATGTTTTTTTTTTTTTTTTTTGATATTTTGTTTGGAGCCTGGGTTATTATTAGCGTAGCAAAGCCCACTATAGGTATTTCCGTAACGGGAGCGAAGCTAGTCTATTGTAAGCTTATCACTTTTCAAAAATATAATGGTTCTTAACGTGTAACCATACTAATTGAAATTAAATAACAAATATTCCTAAATTAAATTGAAAAGTTTAATGTAATCTGTATGATGATTATTACCAAGACATTTTTTTATTTTGTAGCTATTTTTGTATCTTTCAAAAGTAGGTAAGGTATACCTATTTGCTACAAGTCACGATATATTTAATTTAGTCACTAATTTTGCTCTTTTATCATGCGTTTTTGTTCAACTTCTGGCATCGGAGGTTGGTTATCCTGACAACGAGCTGTGTGTTACTCCTGACTATCTACAAAAGAGTTTTCTTTATTCGAACTTTTCAAAACGATCACTCAACACGAATGTATTAAAAATACGACATTTAACTAATACTCACTTTGCCAAATTTAAAATTTTAATCATAGGTACGTTTTCTATTCGAATTTGAAAACTGAAAGAGCAATAGGACCTACATTGGTAGGATTTTTAGATTATTTGCATTCGGAAGACTTGAGTACCTACTCATATTCTATTCATAACCAGGTCATTTCCACTATTCCTTACATATTGTAAAAACTTAGTTTTATTTTCTGTATGTTGTAGTATCGGCACTGTGCGATGCCATCTTTTTGGATTGTCAATTGCCCAGAATTTCCAGTGGCCAATGACGACATAATGTCATTAATGAATTTATTTATCCACTTTAATTGAATTTCAATTTATTTGTGGAGTTTTTTTTATACCTATCAACGTTAAGGTGGACTATTTCTGACACAGATACGAATCTTAGAATTTTTCAATATCATGAAATCGGAATAAAAGTGGTTCACTGTTTGACAAGATCACTGTCGAATGAAAGGTCAAATATTTATCGCTGTCATTGTTTGACACTTCTTACAATACGTAAAAGATTTCAAATATTGTATATATGTATATGACAAACTTATAGTAGGTACCTATCTCTGATTAGTAGTTAAAGCGCACCACATACCCTATTATAACGTTAGCCCCCTCTTGTATCAAGAGTAGATTGACCTGTATAACCAAATTTGACTAAGCAAACTTGATAGTATCGCTGGCAAATCTTCGAGGCTCAAATGCTTCCTTGAGACCATTCGAATTTTGTTATAGATTTCGTGTTCAAGACTATTCGCTTTCTGAAGCACGGAAATTCATTTGGATCACTATTTTTTGGTCAAATCTTTATACATAAAATTTGGTCTAATCTAACCTAATCTATAAATGGGTTTATGCTGTCAAGATTTCATACGAGGATATAAGTAACCAACAATTAGGACTAAACTCAATTTTTGAAGCATTTCTAACATTGTCAAACATTGATAGAAGTTCCCAATTTAAATGCTCAGTCACAAGACGAAGTCTATATAAGATAAGAGCAACATTTGACGCAGAAAAGCCCTATGGTTCCATTTTAGTACCTACCAATATCGGAAAATGCTAAAAAAGGATTTCCGATAAATAAATGCAAAATGAACACAGTACCTATCTGTAAGAGAATACGAAAGGGACCTTTATACAAAATTAGTCTACAACATTTCATGAGAAAAAGTGTAATCTCCTTCTTGAAATTTAGCTCTACAAAGTGTTTGAAGATATTCAGAAATCGGCAAGGTTCTAATTCCCCATTTGTTCCCAGTTTTCCAAGGATACTTGACCAAAAATCTGCATCTCTTAAAAAATTTAGATTTTCGCAATACATACTGCAATTGCAAAACGAGAACGTTATGTCAAACTAAAATAACTGAGTTTAAAACCACCACAGACATTGTAAGTGTCAAAGAAATTGACTTATTAGCTCAAGCACAAGCTATAGTGATAGTCGGATTAAGCATGTCATCTTGGCTTTTGTGGAATAGAGTTGGTGGCGACTGGCGGCAAAGAATTGTTGTGGATGGTTCACTTGAGCATCATACAGCTGTGTCCCTTGTAATGGAAAGGCGGAGTATTGAAAATGATAATGATGATGAAGCTTTGTATACAAATCAACGGGACTAAACGATTGACACCTATTACTGCAGTAATTAAAAAAGGTAAGTAAATCGAACTTTGTTAGCGGTTTTTGCCAATTACAATCTCCAAACCTGGGTTTTCGTTTGTGGAATAGTATTCTAAGAAAACAAGGACATTAATGCTCCATGGGTTATTTACAAGCCTGGTGTCATTAGCTTGTGTTTAGCGGCAGTTCCATCCACTGTTTCTTATCGCGAGTGATTTCTTAAAGATACCATAAAGGACTATTTGTCTTGATCAATCAAGCTAAGATTATTGTTAGTTCAATGGTTTATTACTTAATCCTTTTGAAAAGCAAAGAAGATTCGAAGATTTTCGAAACCTTTAGTGAGGTGTAAAATTATTGCCATCTATAGAGCTAGTAGACTATTTGGTTTGACTTATTTTAAGTGATTCCTCTTGACAGGGTGAAATTAAGGTTTTTTATGAGCTGCTTGTTAGACCTATACTCAAACTTAAAAGAGCACTTCTTGTGTCTTGAGTTTTGCGGATATGTTGTGAATAAAACAGAGTAGATCAGTGGTACTCCTTTTTCAAATCGGCAGATCGGATGAATAGAAAAATAGTTTACAAGCCTAATTTGACAGTGCTCCCGAAAGTCTATTCAAGTTCGTCTCACGTCGAATATTCAGCATAGTCGCCAATGCGGACTTCGCCTGCCCCAATCATGTTGGAAATATATTGGTGCAAAAGCTGAAAACCGGCGGTGTTTAAGATTGAATTAAATTTAAGACCGAAAGTTATATACTCAAAGATGACTTAACTTTCTCTTTTGTTAATTTTTCCTTGCTTCAACAGATGTAAATAAGTTAAAGATCACTTTTGAATTTAAGACGAGTTCAAAACTACTACCATTGTGACCGGGACGGGCCTATAGTCCTCGACTAAGATGCCAGTAGAAATTAAGATCCTCTGCAAATGAAAGTGAAATTACCCAGGTCCGCCGGGGCTGTTGTAGCATTAGAAGCATTCGCAGTGACAAATATGATGGTGGTCTTGTTTGAGGGAAACAAATTAAGTGAAGAAAAAGTGAAACTAATTTAGCGGATAAAATGAAACTACGATTTGAACTTTAGCCATTACGAAGAGCCATTATACTCGTAGGTATACCAAACACACATAAGAAGATCAAAGTAATGTCCTTCCAGAGCACTTTGCTTTACATTTTCCTTTGGAAATTGGATCATCAAATCCATAAGTGGTGAGTGCGAGTGGTAGTCATCAATATATCGGAATGCCCTCAAAGTAATGAGTTTTTGAGTTCGAAATTTTAACTATTCCAGTCAATGACATTATATGTATATCACAATATCCGAAAGGTTTGATACTCACTGTCTGCATTGGAAGCATTGTGAAGTGACAAATTTGTTGAATGACAGTGATTCTGTGATGCTTAAGGTGACTCACAGCTTTCTCAATCTATACACAACCCAGTTCGCCTGCTGAATTTGTTGAAATATCTTTCTATGATTACATTATGTATAACTGTTGCCATATTGTCAGAAAAATCTACATTTTTGAGTACGTACTACAACTACACGAACTCGGATAACATGTAACGTATAGATTTGTGAAATTCTCCTTTATAAAAACTTTCGGATAATAGGTATCATGATTCGTTTCTATATAAAACGCCGACACCAAACAAAGTTCCACAGAGTGCCATAAAAAAGGAACGTGTCGAAATGTGTAATTCCTTTTCACAATACGGATAATTTGTGAAAACCGAATACTGCAGTTCCCCACAAATGTAACTCCGGATAATGGTATTTCGATTGCAATATCATGTTTTGTATTCCATAAATCAGTTGAATATATTTTATTTTTATAAATTTCCTAAAAAGACTTTTATCCGAAGGCGATATTCTAAGCGTTTCGTGTCAGGAAAATCATAGGTATACATAAGTTGCCTGACAGTTAGGTATACATTGAATTACTTCACTAGAAAATTTCTCCTCAATATTTAGACATTCGATAATGATGCATTGAAGACATACTCCAATTGTGGATTTAGTAAAATTTCAAGTTGTCACAAAGGCCTTTATCCGAGGACTATTTTTTACGATTTCATGAAAAGGACATTAGTTACTTTAGAATTCTTGTATAACGTTATTTAAAGTGAATTACATCAGAAGAAAATTCACATACCTATGTATGAGTTTGAAAATTACGGACTGAAAATTATTGACCGATTCAGCTGTCATAGACTTTTATCCGAAGGTTACCTCTTAAGCTATCTGAGGAAAGGAAAATCTAAACCGCACACTTTACACCTATCATCCGAATGGGTAAAGAAATTTCGAGAATCCCAATGTTTAGAAAAAAAAAACGAACTCAATGTATGCAACGAATTAAGTTAATTCAATGATAAAGACTTTTATCCGAAGGCGAATTTTAAAACTTTTCTATAACGAAAAGAATTAATACAGCACACTTTTGTCTATAAATGCTTACTTCACCTGAGTGCTGAAAAGAAAATTCCGCGCAAATATGTGAAGATATTCAAAAACATACCTATACAACCGATTTAGTGACAAATTCAAAAGGTTTTATCCGAAGGCTGTATGTACTACCAAGTTCTTTATCCGCATGGAAATTTCGCGTAAATTTATAGGTATTCAATGTTTACTCCCTCAAAACCTTCAATTAATTAAATGAAACGTCTAGTAGTCACATAGTAACAGAACCCGTAGACGAGGTTAGAATATTTTGAAATTTTTTTCTCTAAGCCGCCCACGATATTTTGCAGAAATATTAAACAAATTCTTGTGAAACGACCTAGGGCCTCAGGATGAAAGAATTTTTCGGTTTTTCTAAGAAACTCCGTCCTAAAAATTCAGTGTCCACTGGTTAGAAAATAACAAAAGTCTTCTGATTAACCCTTTAACTGGCATTTTGACACGTCAACTACACAAAGCAATTTTATAGCACTAATTTGCAAGTGTTAATAAACAGACAGGTGTGTGCGTTCGTCATTATATGTACCTCTGCCCATCAGACAAAATAGATAACTCTGAATTATCAGAGATGGTGAAATCACCTCTTTAGATATACACCGCACCGCCCTCTTGTGGGATGGGTGCTGTTGCCAGCAAATAGATAGCCACGGGCCGGGGTGCGAAATAGCAATTTGACAAAATCAAATCATAAACATCTCCTCCAAAAGGAAAAAAAAAAAAACATAAAGCGGCGAACAAGACCGCACTCGCCCATAATTAAAATTGTTTAATCATCCGCATACAAGCTATATCAGGCCAAGATTGCTACAATCAAAGCTAATAGCTTTACAGCCCACCAAACAAAACGAAAAAAAAAAAAGAAATACACCTTCCTCCTGCGTCATAGTCGGGGAAGTTCTAAAAAAAAGAAAACAACAACCGAAACCTAGATTTTGTCGAAAGACATTTTCATTTCCGAAGACCATGTTATAGCTAGCATCGCGCGGAACCTTCAAAAGTGGTTAACTGACGGTAAAAAAGGTGTCAAACACTGTATATCGTCCGCAGATAAGCGACCATCGCGACTCACGTTTTAATTACTTATTTGTAATTGAGTGTGCAGCACTTTATTCTCAATAAAAAAAAAAACCCTCCTTCTTTATCGCGGAAGACGCGGAACAAACAAGACAATCACGGGACAGTCATTCCTCATTCAGGGGGTTAACTTGACATCGCCAGCAATAGAAACTCACCTTGTGCAATCCGAACTGCAGGCATTTTGATTCTCATTTTTCTGGTATCTCGTATTGGTCTTCCCGAAAATCAGTTGATCGTCTCCAGGATTGTGGCTGGGCACTCCGGTTCTTTGACAAAATGGTATATCCTTGATGTATATATTTTCAATGCACAAATTTGTGTTATCACTGTCATTCACTTGGCGATTGTATTTCTTCTTTCCTGGGACATGTCAAAACTTTAAATTTTTTTTTATTGTTTACTACAATTACACTAGGACACACTTTTTTCTCTTTTCTTTTCTATATAATCTTAGCATAATAGGAACCAAATATCCACTGATGAATGGTGTTAGATACTTCTGATGAAGAGCATCATTTTTGTCACTTGGAAAAAGTTGCACGACAAATCCAATTGGAAAAAAAATCCCATTTGGCAATGAACAATAATAATAATTTAAACTCACTGACACATATAGCTCAGCCAGGCACAGACAACAACTTTATGGATCACGAGCAGGTGAATGATTATACACACGCATTCACCTGCGGAAATGTTTAGGAAAATGTTTGCAAATTCTTGTGTTATCACGAATCGGAGGTCCTTTTTGCGTTCGACAATAGGTATCCGACGACTATACTAGTAGTGCGTGTAATGTCACAATTTACTAATCCGATACTAGCGCGACTCGTTGTCGTTGTTCAATTATCCGTCGATTGTGCTTCTTCTCAGTTGTAGCAATAGCAATGTGGCGATAACCGCATCGCACAGATAATTACAACAATGCTCTATATATCCACATGTGTAGCCATGTATGCGAGTGTTTTGTATCTTTCTGTGTGTGTGCGTGTGTATGTGTACGCGAATGTATGTAAACAGGATTATCAATTATTTATAGCAGGTTGAATTCACTCCGGAACATCGGCGAAAACACGTCCTCACAACACGACAGCCCGTATGCATCTAAATATTTCGCGTATGGCCGATGGAACAATACACTCTGTGTGTAGCACTAGCAGAGCACAAGCACACCACACAAAATAGTCGCCTCGCCAGTCAGCCAACAGCCACTCTTCCACTTCTGTCACTCTGCGCGCTCTTCTTCGATTCCACTATGGAATGGATGTAGTAGATTGTTGACGATGATGGTGTCGGTGGCGGTGGCGGCGGCAAAGGAGATGACGACAACAACAACAACTATACGATGCCGACGACGAACGACACAAGACACACAGTACACAACGGCCACGACTACATGGGGCTACACGGCTATTATTGTGTTTCACCCTCTCGAAAGCCCATGGAAACGATTGCACGACCGGCCACCGGTGGCTCCGTTCTTCAGCTCTATACTCTGTACAACTGGCACTCGGCTGTGCCTGTGTGTTGAGTGGCTTTACGGGCCATCACCGCAGCCACCCTCTTTTCGATTCCATTGACGCCACTGTCACAACCCACACCCCTTCCAGTAGCGAGTACACCGCACACACTCGACGGTACATGCTCATACACAAATAACAAATGGTCAGAAATACCATATATGTGCGTGCGAGAGAGAGAGTGAGTTCGGTATATACACCGCAGCACCATACCACTGTCACTTGATGTATATAAGGGGTTTGCGACGATAGTGTTCACCACCACCACCACCATAAGCGCGAGGTTACCATGGTTGGTCTCAAGCAGCGTTGCCAACCACTTTTGACGAAAAAATGCCTAACTTGAAAGAAAAATATGCCTTTTTCAATAAAATAATGCCTAAATAATTTTTTTATGTAAAGTGGAACAATAAATTAAAAATTAAACACAAAAATATAAAAAAACAAACAAAATTTTTTCAAATTTTCAAATTTCAAATTGATTTTTGAAACAAGGATATGACGTGTGTTTATTTGAATTGCAGATCATAGCAGTTTTTGTCTTTAAAAAGCGACTTTGTGTACAGAATTCCACTAAAAGTTCTTTAAGAATGTTAAAAAAAAAAGTTAGTATTTGGAATCAAAAAAATTAAGAAAAATATTTGAAATAAAAAAAGATGCCTTTTTGAAGAAAAACAAGCCTTAAAGCCTTAGCTAATGAAATAATGCCTAAAAGGCTTGAAAAAGCCTTAGTTGGCATCGCTGGTCTCAAGCGAATTGGAATTGGAAAGTGGGTTCACTTCTCTTCTGAGTTCTCTCTTTCTATAGTTGTTTTTGTTTACCCCGTTCGTTCCGAGTGGCTTTTCTAGCTTTTATCATAGATTCGCTTATCGCTTCCCCTTCCGAAGGAGTCGGTGTTGGTGGTGGCAGTGACAGCATGTCCACCTCAGAGGGGAGGTATATAACAGAATCAAAAAAAAAAAGAAAAAGAAAGTGATGCAAATTGGGGAAAGTCTACCCATTCCCATGTGGGCCGACGACGACGGACGGAATTCGAAAAGTATACAAAACAAGTGTCGCGTATCTATAGTAGAGCAGAAAGAATACAAGCAGAGGTGCCAACAAGGTTAGGATTTATTTTTTTTTCAACAGAAGAGAGCCTTTGTTCTTTTTATTAAATGTTCGTCCACGGCGAAGGCTAATGCACGTGCTTGCAGTGTAACGGTGTTGTAAAGCGCTCAAAGGAATCGCGATAAATTTATTCACGAGACCTTATTTCGACAAGAAAACACGACGCAGCGATTATGGGTTAAAGAGAAAGACCGCTCTGTATAGGCAAATCTCTTTGATAAGATTTTTTTTTACGGAAGAGTTGCTATTTTGTTTATTAATTTCCACATTTCGATTGAACTTTAATGCAAGCTGTTGCCAATAGATACGCAGCATCCGTAAAGAAATGTGTTTTAAAAAAATATGACACCTGACAGGACAGATTAAATTGGCAGCTGCAGTAGTAAACATTTTTGCGAACTGATTGTGGAAGTACCTATGATGACTTATTAATTGGGAATTGTTGGGCACCAGGAATCAGGATATATACATTTTTTCCGGGAACTATGATATTTACCAAAATATGGCTACGAGTGATGTTTTGGTACCTTCATTGGACACATTGGCAGGATTTACGGAAATGTCCTTCACTTCAAAGGCAGTGATTTAGCTATATATCTCCAATCTAGAAAGCGCACCCTTTAAAATGACAATCAGGTCTGTAATGAGTAATGACTTAAGTTTTCAGTCAGCATTTTAGGATGAAAAATTGCCTATGCGTCAGTTCGTACATCAACTCTTTTGTTTTAAGTGTTTCCATACATATTGTGGTGCGATTCGTAGGTATACAAGGAGCGATCTTTGACCCGAGTTGATCTAGAAACGTATATGCCATAAATTTGGGTATGGAATAGTGATTTTAAATGTATTCCGTGGTCAAATTGCTTAAAAAAAAACAGTCACGGGTGAAGACAATTCGACACCAGAATTTGAATGTAACTTGCCTACTGTTTAAAATGATGTCCTTTTAATTGAACTAGGATATACCAGATGCCAGCAGTGTTACCAGAATTTTAAAAATCAAAATGCTAAATAGGATATACAAAAAAAATGCTAAAATGTATGAAACTAAATAAAAAAAATGCTAAACGAAAAAAAATGTATATACCTACTTTCATCAGTCTTTCAAACAAATTTCATACGAATTCTTTTAAGTACATAAATAATTTTAAAAAAGTAGGTACCTAATCCGTTTTCAATTGTGAAAATTTAAAGGATTTCTTAAATCTTTCTATTTTATTTGAAAAGAGCAATAATTTTCTATTAAAATATAAAAAAAGAAGTTGTTACATACCTACAAAGAAAATGGAGCGAATAAAATAAGATACTTCATCGTAACGAAAAACTGATTTCAAGTTAAGGCGAACACATCACTAGAGGGTAGATAATCACCACTACTCCCGTTGGCGTTTGTCGTATACAATTTTATAAATAATGCAATTTTTAGATACTCTACCCTTATGACAACGAATAGAAAGTCATTTTTGAAACGAAGAAAAGCAATTATGTCAACATTTCAAAAATACCAGCCAACAGTGGGGATAAGTCCGTCAGACTACCAAAATTAGTCAAATGGGTTAATATTCTAGCCACTGCTTTAAGGTATAATTAGTCTGGTATCTCTCCTCGACTTTCATACGTAGGTACAAGAATGATATTATTGCAGGAACTTATATTTGTAATGCAGTACTGTACCGCTGTTCCATCTGTGCTTAACCTTTCCCTCACTTGGGCCTCACGTTGGGCGCCATTCTAGTACGTATGAAATACAAAGTGACGCACCTTGAAATTCAAGCAAAAAGTAAAAAAATTTAAGAACTTACAAATGAATCATAAATTAACGAAAATGGGCAAAAGCTTCAGAACTTAACATTTCAGATTTTTATTTTTATTTTTCTAAACAATCCTCGTTCCTTCAGTATAGTTCCATTCTTCGAGCAGACCGGATTTCAGCCCACTGAGTGTCTCTCTGGAAGGGCAGGTCGCTTCCTAATCATTCTTCCCAGCAGGTCCCAAACGTGTTCGATGGGATTCATATTCGGGATCATCACAGGCCAAGCCATCACATCGATTTCTACTTCTTGTAAATATAGTCGGTAACGCATATGCCAACGTGCGGTCTAGCATTGTCATCCATCAGGAGGAAATTTTCTCCAATAAATGGTGCGAATGGAACCACATATTCCTTCAGAATTTTGTTGATATAATACCTGGAGTTCACCGATCCTTACACGATGTACAGCTCGTGCATTGAATTTCCTGCCCACGCCATGACGGAACCTCTCCAGAAATTTATCCTCTGAGGAAAAAGAGTATCTCTCACCTGAATGTCTCCACACGTCCATCTGGTAAGCGCACATAAAACCTGGACTCATCAGTGAAAAAAACTCTACTTCAGTCGGCCTCGGTCCAATCTTTGTGATTTCGAGAGAAATTCTTATTATATAGACAGGATCTTCCGATACCAACTATATAACTCATCGGGTGCAACCCTCATGTCGTTAGAAAAGAAAAGAGCTGTCAGATTCGATCCAACGTGGGCCTACCTGATAGCATATTTAGCATGTGCTGTATCCATATCCACCCATGTCTCCATCTTTAGGACTTCACTTCACTTCTGATTGATGTGTAAAGAGATTAAATTGGCTCTTAGGAACCTTCATTTCCATATTCCTACATAACAGGCTGCATATTTCACCTCGAGGGGCTCGACCTTATGCATTTTTTGAATTTAGGATGTTCTTTGTGCAGTCATCAGGTGTGGCATATACTCTCAAGCCTTATCAGGTACGACTGCTTGCCCTAATCCTTGACTTAACTGTAGTTTTGCAACGATTTGATCGCAAAAGACACTTCCTCTAGGGAGTCGGACAGAATCCCGAAAAATGTAATCCCGAAAGCCCAAAATCCCGAAAATCCAAAATCCCGAAAATCGAAAATCCCGAAAACCCACAATCCCGAAAAACCACAATACCGAAAAGCCACAATCCTGAAAATCCACAATCCGGAAAATCCAAAATTCCGAAAGGCCAAAATCCCGAAAGTGAAACTAAAAATTTTATTGTAGCAACAAAAATATAAGCCAAAATAAACAAAATAACAAACTTCAAATAAATAGATCATAACAAAAACAGTTCAAGTCTTATTAACAAAAACATTATAAAAAACGATCCTTGACAAAACAATATCTAATGCAAGTTCATATTGTACGCAATTCCTGTTAGAAAACTTATTTCAGAACGCTCGTTACGTTCCGCGTACATTTTTTGTCCCTTCGTCAAATTGTTACATAACGATTTCTTAGTTGTTGCGTCTCACCGGCAATTATTTTAGCCAAACATGTTTTCACACGGATTTGCTCTTCACATAAAAGAGAATATACACCAATGTGTGAAAGTGAATGCCCTGCGAGAACTTTCAGCCGGCGGCGGCTGTGCCACGCCTCTACGTTGTTCTGTGTCCGCGGTAGATTTTGTTTCAAAAAGTTACAAATCGACCAAATATTAGGGGAGTATGCAGGACTAGGTACCTACAAGTCCGTAACGTTTTCTTTTTCTACTCACTTTGTATTACGATGTTCACTGGCTAACAAAAATCTAGTCGGTCAGCTATCACACTATATGAGATCAGCACAACTGAATGTACATTGCGAAGTGCAGCGCAACATTACAAAACATTATTATGGTAAATGGAATGGACAAACACTTGTCTATTTTACATTCAAAACAAAATAAAGAATCCCGAAAAAGAGATCCCGAAAAATTATATAAAATTAAAAATTTGCGCAAATTTTTCATTTTATATAATTTTTCGGGATCTCTTTTTCGGGATTCTTTCGGCAAAAGTTAGATCGTGCGCAAATTTTTCATTTTATATAATTTTTCGGGATCTCTTTTTCGGGATTCTTTTTTCAGGATTTTGGCTTTTCGGGATTGTGGGTTTTCGGGATATTAGTTTTTCGGGATTTTGTTTTTTCGGGATTTTGGATTTTCGGGATTTTGGGTTTTCGGGATTTTGGATTTTCGGGATTTTAGATTTTCGGGATTTTGGTTTTCGGGATCGTGTCCCCAATCCCTTCCTCTATCGTATAGAACTGTTTTTCGCCCGTTCAAAGCGATGTAGGTATCTAATATCTATGTGATCCTTAGTGCCCTGTTCAGAATTGATGTATTGATTTATAGAAGTGTTCGGTCCAATTTCCGATTTGACATCTTCCAAGATATGCATTCCACTTCCATCCACTAAGACCACGATCTAACTTTTGCCGATTAGTAAGCTCCTTAAGGCTCCTTGCATCAGTTTATTTATCGATGATTTATAGTTGGTATCGGAAGATCATGTCTTATATGGAATCTACACTTGAATATCAAACTTCTGGGACATCCAATATGATGACGATGATGACGAGGAACTTTGCTTTCGCCGATTTGAAAATGACATCTCATTAGAAATCAAATAATAAACAACAACTCTTGCCAATTGCTGGAACTGTGTAGAGAGGCGCTCCTCCGATCAACTTACGGGACTCTGTGGCTTTTACAAGTCCTTAGAATAAGTTCACTACTATTCCATGCGGGCTGTGGTAAGAGCGAGATATTTTTCGCTAAATATCCGATTGACAGGTACAGCGACGTCAAAAACTGAGTATTGAAATTTGGATATGAAGAGTGAGTTGACAACATCGGT
Organism: Cheilosia scutellata; assembly: GCA_955612985.1. Taxonomy (NCBI): domain Eukaryota; kingdom Metazoa; phylum Arthropoda; class Insecta; order Diptera; family Syrphidae; genus Cheilosia; species Cheilosia scutellata. The sequence goes on along the minus strand of OY015313.1, from coordinate 48,289,162 downwards.
CCGGCCTGCAGAGATTTTGATTTTAATTCGTTTTACTGACAAATTGTATCAAATATATTTCATACTTATTGGAATGGCGCCCAACGTGAGGCCCAAGTGAGGGAAACGTTAGGCACCATTGGAAGCACAGCAATACAGTACTGCTTTACGGATATTAGTTTCTGCAATAATGTCATCCTTATACGTATGAAAGTCGACAGGATACCAGATTTAAAAGCCAGTGGCTAAAATATTAAGCCAGTTGATTCATTTTGGTTGTCTGATGGACCTAAATGATCCCCATAGTTGCCTAGTATTTTTGCTCCTATAATTGCTTTTCTTCGTTACAAAAATGAATTTATGTTCGTTGGCATAAGGGCAGAGTATCTAAAAATTGCAATAGTCCGTCGCATTTTAGTCAGAATAAAATTGGAATTATAATAGAGAAGACAAGCTCGAAAGTCATTTCAAAAAGTACGAGAAGCAAATGAAATTGGTAATAGGTTTATGGGCTATAGTCTACATATCTACTACCTTACTAAACGGTCTTTGACCCATAATAAGTCTCTTCCTGACAAACAGCACTCTTCCCTTCCCGCTGGCGAACCTACCCAACCACTTCGCTGCAGTTTAGCCAAGCCAAGTCTTCTTAAACTCGTCCCGATTTCAAATCTTTACATTTTTAAATTTACATTTTTCTTTGAAGGATGTGAGATGCGGATGGATGTTAAACCATGGATACAAGAAATAAAGTGATTTTCTTCTGGAGTTTGGTACCGGTCAAAATCCCGTCGATTTGACACATTCATATAACAGGGCTAAAAATAGGTATATCGTGTATGTGAAGGTACCTATACTTAAAGGTGGACATTCAAATTTAATTTGTATTGCAAATTATGATTTTTTATTGGCAGGTCCACATACCTACAGCAACAGGGGACCCGTGAAATGTTCCAACAATTATTAGTTCAACCTTCATTTCAGTTACGAATTGCATAAAAAATATGTCCACTGAACCCAAAATTACATATTAAAATTTTATGGACACCAGAGAGAACTAAAATTTTGATTTGTGTGGTTTTTTTTCTTCTCCAACATTGTTCCAGCTATGGATTGGAATGGTATTCAAAAGAGTAAAGCTTAAGAGAACGTTTGGAAAAGTCTGCGCAATCGCCTGGCTAATCATTTCCCCAATATTCCAGTCATATACCACTTTATACGCCATGGTAAACCCATACATACAGGTGGAATTTTTCTGAATGAATAGGAGAAGTTAAGCACACGGTGTGTGTGCGAGTGTTTGCCGCTCACCCCTTTCAGTCAATATGGGATAAATAAGCTCACAGAGTACACCGATAGATGCTCTGCTGATACTCATGAGTCTTGAATCCAGCGGTGGATGCAGGGGAGTGGATGGTGTCGTTTATTGCCGTGCTGTGCTGACTTTCAACCCCTTTATGGGGTGATGGCTGTCGATGGGGGAGCGCTTTCCACGTGAAGGACGCTAAAGTGTGTATGTGTGCACATTCGGGGGGATCACAGTGGTTCAGTCCGAGCACGGGGCAACCATAGATGAAAAATAGAAGATTTAGGATAAAGCAAAGTAAACAATTTGTGGGATGAGTGGGTATAGAACAAGCGAGTGGGACAATGTAAATGTACATAAATAACTGTGACGGTGACCATTGTGGATAATGGTCTCCTAGGTTTCTTTACTTTTTAACTCGACTTGAGCTTGTGCCAGGCGGTAGTATAGGTACACATGGACAGGTGGAGTTGTGTACACAAACAGTGTGTACCTTTCGTCACGTACCTAGATATATTGGAAATAATCGCAAAAGTTTTAATCGATTTGTGGTCCAAGCTATCGATCAACGGAAGGAAGGACACTGTATACGTTTTCATAGCTTAAATTTAATTTAATGTTTTGTTTAATGTGTAAGTGGAAAGTTTATTCGAAAAATGGGAATATTAGTGCCATAGTTTTAGATATATTATAAAAATTATAAATGAGTGCATTGTTAAGGTACCCACTTCTGTATACCTACGTCGAACATTTTGAATTTCGAATATGTCAGTAGCGAATAGACGTATAGGTAGTGCGAATTAGCAGCGTCCAAAATATTAATGCAACCTACGAGAAACAGTGCTGTCGCTTTACAAGGCAATACCATAGGTACATAGGATAATGTGTAAATATAGCGTACGTAACGTACGTACCTAACGATATGAGTTTCGAATTAATTTTTTAAATAAATTTTGAGCTGCCCACTCACTAATTGCTCATTTGTTAAAATCAACGAACCACTTCTAGTACAAGCGCAACACCGAATATAGTACAAGGGATACCTACTGAAGTACCACACTTAGGTTACTATTTCGGGTTGTCATTTGTCAAATCTGTTATTAGCACGAAAAAAAAAGGATAAATATTGCCTCTTGGGCGAATGTTGTTACATACTATCGAAATTGTTCCAATGTTGGATTGGGATCCAAAAATCGGAATGCGATAGTTTAGACACAATTTTGAAAGAGCCTGAGCTATTTATCTTCAGATACCTATATTCTTAACTAGCTGTACCCGCCCGGCTTTGCCCGTGCACAGAAATTGTATTGCTTATAGATCTTAGATAATAATGTTCTTTCGTAAAATGCGAAAAATGAGAATAAATCGATTTTCTGGAATTGCCTATCTGCGTAAATATATGAAATACAGCAATACGAACAGAACAAAAACAGAATCATGAAAATCGGTCCAACGGTTATCGAGTTATACCTAACGTCATCGAGTTTCACCCCATAGAAGATGTTTTTTGTAGGGCGGTGCCATGCCCATTTATCCAATGTTGACCAATCTTCACAGGAATACTCCTGGGCCAATACCTAAGATTGTATGTAAATTTGAACTCAATCGATTCAGTGGCTTTCGAGATATAAGATTTTTTTTGTATGGGAGGTGCCACGCCCCTTTGTCCAATTTTTTTTTATTTTAAAACCCGTACTAAGAAAATACCTTTCCAAAAAAGTATAAATCATCAAAATCGGTTCGGCCAATCTCGAGTTATGGGATTACATCGCACTTCGGACACTTTCTTTTATATATATATATAGATATGGAATGTGAAATAGTATTATCAAAAAAAAAATTTTTTTTCAAAAACTAAATTGCTAAGTGTTTGCCAATAAAATATTTATCTAAAGTCGATGAGAGATTATGGACTTGATCTAACCGTTCTCATCTTAGGTCTACCTAGAGGACGTCCGACGATGTAGCTGCCCGACATTGACTTCCTCACGTATTCTGGTCTCTGGTGGTCCTTATATGATCTCTGCGGGTCACACCGCAGCAATACAATGGAGGAATATCATTTCGGCAGCTTGTATCCGCGATCGTATTCTTTCGGTCAATATCCAAATCTCATGAGATGGAACAAAAACCGAATTAAAGACTGACAACTTAGCTTTGACACCAAACTCAGTCCTCTTAATAACAGAATGACAGCTGTCTTCAAATTGTAGGAGCCTGACGAATCCTATAACAGGAAAACTCAGAATTTCTCCTTCCATCACTTATTATAATAAGCTCGAGATACTTAAACTTTCTCCACCTGATTCAGTGGGACTCCAACTCCACTAACATGCAGAGTGCATTCGTCCTCTAGAGACGACCATCACTTCAGATTTGTTCACGTTTACTTCCATCGCAGGTCCAACAAAAGCGGCTACAAACCGATCGAGTGCGCGTTGAAGATGAAGTTCCAGTATTAAATCCAAGGGTAACCAACTCATCAACAAAAAGCAAATGACTTATCCTCAGACCTCCCAATTTCGGACGGTCGGAAATCTCGCACTTCAAAGGTTGTCCTCATTCCTTAATTGAGGGCCAAATGAGAGATAAACCCATAGTGGTAAACAAACGATAGTGAAGCACATAAATATTGCGTAAAACAAACCAATATAAATTGATTTGAAATAAAAAACGGTCGTATGCTTTCTTTAAGTCTACAAAGCATGCGTAAGCAGGTGTATTTATCATATACTCCTAAGCCTTCTCAAGCACTAGCTTGGGCTCTTCCCCGCTCAAAAAGATTAACAGAACCTCCAGTGTCATATCTCGAGGTAACATTATCTGCAAAATCAGTGCTACACTTTGGCGAAACTACTGCACAATATTGACCGAGCTGAGCTATTAGTCAAAGAGACCTTTGCCGCGTCTAAAAAATGCTCTCCAAATTTGGGCTACTGCCATTATCAAACAAAAATAGACACCCTAGGCAACCATATTGAGTGAGTTTCCATTTTTGGGACGAATAAACCTACAATTTTATGCCGAGTCCGAACGGCTGAATTGAGAAGCTTTCTCAGGGCAGTTATACTCTCGGTCCAATGCAAGATGTCTGCGCCCATTAAAATCCATTTTGATTTACCCATCAGCACCAACTGTATTGAAAAGTCGCTTTTTTTTCTTGACGTTAACAAATATCGCTTGAAATAGGCTTCCTATAAGGGTGAGTCATGAAATTGGTACACATTTTATTAACCAAGTTAATGTTGATGTGGGTATATGTACATATAGGGTGTTTTTTAAGAACAGATGGATTTTAAATTGAAGTAAAACACAATATAAAGGGTCCGCCAAATAACTTTTTTTTTTGAAAATGCTATAAAAAAAAACTACTGAATATTTTCTGAAATTTTTTTTTTATTTGAAAGTACAATGCTTCCGGTTAATAATGGAAAATAATTTCATTCAAATGGCTGCCTCGGCTGGCCATGCAGTAGCCTACACGATCGGTCCAATTTTTAAGCACATTATCGATTGTGTGCAGCTGTATTTCACCAATGGCTTCACGAATATTGTCCTTTAAAGCGTCAATTGTCTCTGGCATGTCGGCGTAACACTTATCTTTTACGGCACCCCACAAATAATAGTCCAACGGTGTCAAATCGCAGCTCCGCGGTGGCCAAACGACAGCTCTGCGGCTGATAATGCGATCTTCAAAAACAGGGCGCAAAACATCGAGTGTAGCTTCGGCTGTGTGGCACGTAGCGCCGTCCTGTTGAAACCAAATGTTATAAATGTTGCCAATATCCTCCTCTTTGTGAACAAAAATTCGTTCAACATGGCCCGATAACGATCGCCATTGACTGTAACGGTAACGGCCACTCCTTGCTCATTTTCGAAGAAAACTTGTTTTTGACGCACTGTTTTTGGCTTTTCACGCTTTGGTTTATCGATGAGGATGCCAGTTTCTTTCACTTTTTTCACAAGATAACGAACATACGGAGCTGACGGTGCTTCTCTTCTTCCAAAATCCGTACGCAATTTTCGCACACATTCTGCAACATTACCATGATTTTCAAAGTAATGTCGCAATATTTCCCAGCGTTGTTCAAACGTATACACAACCATATTCGTTCAGCGGAAGGATAAAACTAATTATCTGTCAAATCAGACATGAGCTAAGTGTTACCATTCGCGAAATAAGCACTAGTTGAAAAAAAAAAAACGTTAGATGGCGGACCCTTTATTAGTTGAGCAAATTAGAATAGGTCCTATATTCAGTAACTACCTTTATGGCAAAATTGATTTTGGGCATACTCGTGTGGCCAACATGGGACCTACATTCATGGAGCTACAATATTCGAAAAATTTGTCAAACGTTTGAGGCCTTATCTCACGATTAATGCTTTCGATGTTAGCTTTTGAAGGCTGGAATCGTTGTTGGCTTATCCACATAGCCCAATGTTTTCGAACACTACCACGGCATAGGTAAATAAATATATAACGGCATAGGTAAATAAATATATATAAATAAATAACGAAAATAGAAATTAATGGTGCAATAGAAAAAAAACCCATGTGCAATAGCTAATTACTTAAATAACTTCTTTGTTGATAGTGTTGTCCAAATTAATAGCTCTATAATGTATGTACCATATGTGAATAATATCTGTGCAGTTGAAAATACTTTCCGTTTCAAAATGTTAAATTTAAGAGACCTAAAGGAAATCCTTCAAGGAATGAATAATAAAAAGGACATCTTTGGTGTTTTTCCCAAAATATTTGTGGACAATCTGGATATTGTTGGATCTGATCTATTAAAAATAATTAATAACTCGATGAAAGACGGTGTGTTTCCTACTGTTTTAAAAACGTCAATTGTGGTACCTATTGCAAAGGTTCAAAACGCCAGAACTGGAGGAGAATATAGGCCGATAAATATGTTGCCAACGCTAGAGAAAGTCCTTGAGAAAGTAGTTAGTAGGCAACTAATCAAGCACGTAAAAGAGAATAATATTGTGATAAAACAACAATCGGGTTTTAGGAAAGGACATTCATGTGACAATGCATTAATATGGACTATTCACGAGTGGAAGAAAAAAATAGACAACGGAAGTAAAATAATCGCAATTTTCCTTGATCTAAAAAGAGCGTTTGAAACTATTGATAGGCGGATAATACTGGACAAACTGGAAAAGTATGGCATCAGGAAGGTAGAGAACAAATGGTTTGAATCATATTTAAACGGAAGAGCACAAATTACGAAAATTATGGAGAATCAGTCATGTGAAAGAAGTGTGGATACAGGAGTACCCCAAGGCTCTAATTTAGGGGTCGATCTTTTCCTTCTGTATATCAATGATATTAATTCAGTTTTAAAGTGGTGTAAAGTTGTCTTATTTGCAGACGACACTTTACTTTATATTGACTATAAGAACATTAGTGATGTGTACCAAAATGTTTTAGAGGATTTGAATAATTTAGAAAAATGGTTATGCATGAACAAGTTAAAGTTAAATGTGTCAAAAACTAAATGTATGATATTAAACTCAAATGATCACATTCAGTTAAGCATTGGTGGTGAAAGTATTGAGGAGGTACAGTCTATAAAATATTTAGGTGTGATAATTGACAAACAGTTAAATTTTAAAGAACACTCGGATTATATTTGTGCCAAAATTAGTAAAAAAGTTGGTTTTTTGTCCAGAATACGAAATAGACTGAGCTTCTGTAACGCCGTTATGATATTTAATACCATTGTGCTACCACATTTTGATTATTGTGCAACAATTTTATACATGTGCAATATAGAGACCAAAAATAGACTTCAAGTTCTACAAAATAAAGCAATGCGAACAATATTAAAGTGCAATATATACACCTCTTCTTCATATATGTTAGAAACGTTATTGTGGTTGAATGTTAATCAGCGTCTAATGTTAAAAGTGCTCCTTTTTGTGTTTGATATTAAATATTATCATTCTGCGCAGTATTTACAGGATGAACTAGTATACGTGAGCGAAGTCCAGCCATACAACTTAAGAACAGCTCGTGATTTCCGACTCGAAAAATTTAAAAGGACCCGTACATAGAGTTCAATTATGTATCAAGGCTTAAAATTGTTCAATTTGTTACCAAATACAATTATTAAAGATGAAATTTTTGAAAGAAATATATGTTAATAATTAATTATAGTAATAAGACATAAATTGTACAGTCATGTTTTATAACTAATAAATCAATCAATCAACCAATAGGTTCAGCGGCATAAAAACACACGATCTTCAAGGCCACCCCACATGTTCATTTTTGGAGATAATGTTGTCATCGAATACTTTCTTTAATAATTCGATGATTTCTTCGGCAGTTTGTGAGGTCGCACTATCCTATTGGAACCAATTTATCTGCAGACCTTATGCACGCACGTTTGGAAACAAGAACTCATTGCAATTGACGGCAAAACTTCTTACATTTTCTTCATTTTTGAAAAAGTGCCCAGTTGGTGATTGCACCAAAAATTGATTTTTTTTGAGGTGCATCGGAAAACATTTAAAATTTCCCTCACTCCAAATGCGATACTTAGGTACCGAGCCAAAAGTTAGTCATTGATCGTCAGGACGAAAACGATGGCCGTCTCATAATTTTTTGCCAATTAATATTCAATTAAAATGATAGAGTCAGCTGTCAGATTTATTTCATCATTCCTTCTAAAAAAAAAGTGTTGTCGACGTTTTATGACGAAAGTTTAAAAGTGTGCGTAGCCATAACTGACATTCCATAGAGAACAGAAGACATAGTTTGGAAACTTCCTAATTTAAACCTGCTTTATGCTTACATAACAACGAACAACTCCTGCTGGTGTATACCTACCTCATTTTGGAAACTCTTCCATTTCTCTGTCCAAATGCTGTCCATACATATACTCAGCTCTAAAACATTTGACACTTTAAGACCCGCACACAATTTGGGCGCATAACAATGCCAGTAAATAGAAAAACCCCATGCTCCTCAACAAGGGATGTTAAATCGATATCCTGAACAGCCAGTACACCACCGTCCACCACCCCGCGGATAACAACTAAAAATAGTTTGGAATTCGGTTGTCCCATATCGACGATATACTATAATTGCGTATATGACGGTAGAGCGCGTGCAGCACAGGGTACCAACGCACAAATACCCAAACCCCATATAACCAAGTCCACGCAGCTCTATCTCTTGCGATCGATCTAACAAAACCTAATTGTGACACGATACGGCCACGGCCGTGGTGGTTCCTTTTATTTACAACAATCTCTCCCGCTTAACTAGCTCAAGTGGTGCTGTGCTGCCTGCTTTTGGCTCGTGGCACTGGCTCTGGCACCACATCCAGTTCTGACAGAAATTTGTATTCAAAACTATCAACATGCTGGCCACCGCGCGCCGCCGGCCGCCACATCGACGAGGTGTGCATTACAAAGAAATAAACAGCATATTGGCGCATCACAATAAAAGGTGAATGCGGGTCTGCTGAATGATGATAACCCCTTTGCAGTTGCACATAGGTACCTCTACCACCAATATCTGGCTGCTGGCTACGCATTGAATTCGGAAGTCACAGAGTGCACCCGTCGGGAAATAGAAACGTCTCATTCACCATGGAGCAGGGCAGTGGCGCGCATTACAATCATACTCAAGTCGGGCCCGGTGCGGTTGAACAATTTGCTTACAACTCGTGCCGGCATTAGAGGAGAATCATTTCAGTGGCCGTTCCATAATAGTTCTCCGGAGGCATCTTTCAGCGGCGTCGGCGGCTGCCGATAATTCCAGAATAACCTCGGGGATGCCAAACACTATTTCAGTCGGCGAAGACAAGTAGTTCTCTGGCTGATGATAGACTCCATCAGGAGCACCGTGTCGGTTGGTCGGTTACTCGGATGGCTCTCAATCCGTATATGGAGTCGGAGTGTTGCACAGAAACTGGGCTATTCGGCCCATTTAATCGACGATTATGGAAATTATTTGCGCCAATGATGCGGAGAATGCGCTGTCGATGCCGGACGCATACTGCATGCCTAAAGAGAATCTTGTGGTATAGAAGACTTTTGGATAATGGTCAGCAATGGGTTTGGCCCTTGGCAGCTGAAATTACTCTAATTTGACGCTGTAAGTGTAAACGTGAAATTATTCGCCACTGAGTGGAAGCAGCCGACTATTGTTCTTGTTCCAAGTCACTTTTGGGTATAGCGCAAGATTGCGGAAGACTGTGTAAACAAGTAATTAGGTTGCCAACACTGTTCTAGTACAAAAGGTGGATGATCTATAGGTTCTGTTATGACAGGTGGAACATAATATCTCCAGTGAAGTGACAGAATTATTGACAAGAGGTTATAAGAGGATAGGGGCTTTATATTCTAACGATAGGCGACCCCTATCCTTGGGAACGACATTATGAGCACCGCGCTCGAAAAGATGTATGTAGGGCTACATCAAAACTTCACTTGTTGTACCTGATTTTGAAGAGAAGAGCATTTTTAGCCTGACTTCACTGTCAGGAATTTCGATCGAAAGTTGAGGTTACTGTTGACCGTTTAGATACCAAAACCAAAGTACCCAGATCCCTCCTGTGGGGTTGATAAATTGGATGTAACCGAATTTTGTCAAAAACTTCTTCAAAGGCGGTTTTCCATAGTATGGGAAGGCGCTGCGAAATTAAGCCCAAGGAAATAAGGCCCAAAAAACAAAATGAAATAAGGCCCCAAAATTATGCTCACAATACAATAACAACAAAAATATGATATATTTTGGGTGTAATTTCATTTTTTTGGCCCTAATTTCATTTTTCGTATTTGGGTGCTTTTTCATTATGAAATAAGGCCTCAACTTTCGATAATGAAATAAGACCCAAGATGTTATTTTTCTGAAACCCAAGAAAGTATTCTACTTTTAAGAAATCAACTTGTAAAATTGATGAAATTAATATGATCAAGTACCACCAAATCTAGCCTGATGAAAATAGAAAAATAGAATATCATTCGAGAAAATATAGTCAAACTGGAAAAGGTATAAAACTAAATATATAAATGATTTAGTTTTTACGACCTCCAATTATATTAATATATATATGTTTTTGTAACGGGCTATAGGTCTTGATTTAAAAAATACTCTTGTTTTGTATTTTTAAATTTCTTTAAGACACTACAATAAAGAAATTTAAAAATACAAAACAAGAGTATTTTTTAAAACATATATATATTAACATATATAAACATATATATATTACTAAATATATAAAAAAAAGGAGATTTGTCTTTTACCATTAGTTACCATTACCATTAACATTAGTGATCAGTTAACGAGTGATAAGTTCGGTTATTTTCAAAATGGCGCAGGGACATAAGTCCCAAATTTTTCTTTTGGGACTTATGTCCCAATTAAGTGGGACATACGTCCCAATTTCGATTTGGGACTTATGTCCCACCCCATCGGGACATAAGTCCTATACATTTTTTTTGGGACTTATGTCCCACTCAACCTATTTCTTTAGATAAGCTTAGATAATTCACAAAGAGCATCACGCAATAAATAAATATAACCAGTATAAAATAGGTGTTTGGCTCTATTGTCTTGGTATAGTTTTAAGCATCACTTATATTTACAACTAAAATACAGTTACCAGCAGTTTGCGAAAAGTGATGCAAACCAATACCGCCACGAAGTCTTTTGGATATAAATGAATCATTTGCAAACGAAAATGTTTTGTTAAACTACGGCATGGATAAGCAAAAATCTTTTTACAAAAACACGATTTAAGAAGCCCAATTTGGATGGAACATATTCCGGGCATCTAAAATCGTTGAGTAAATTAAAACATTGCCTTAATCAGAAAGACATTTTTAAATTAATTTAATTGATATCATTTTAGAATATCATTTATGTGCTTCTGTCACACTACACATCCATCTATAGATCCCATTATCCCATTGAAGACCTTACTTTATCATTTTGAGCATTTCGCCAAATGTCTGCTTAATTTTTTGTAAATCTACTTCGTTTTTTCGGGCAATTTGCTACTTTTTTTGGGTTCAGCATTATCATCCCTGGTTGGTGTAGGTACATTCAAAAAATTATGTTAAACACAACCATCTGTCTGATGAAGCGGCATATAAGGAATTATAAGCCATTAATAAAATAAAGGACGATTGCACTGAATGCAACCTAAAACTGCTAGCTGAAACTATTAGTAAAGATTTATCGAATTTCAAATGTCCTTATCGTAGACAAATTGTAGAAGATACAATGAATGTGTTTAGGTATTTAAGATATTTGAGCATATTTTCATTTGTTTAAAATTTGAAAAAATTAAAATATACATTGGGGCCTTATTTCATTTTTGTTTTTGGGTGTAATTTCATTTTTTTGGGCTTTATTTCCGCATAATGGGCTTTATTTCGTTATGAAAATTGCCCAATTTTTGGGGCCTTATTTCATTTTGTTTTTTGGGCCTTATTTCCTTGGGCTTAATTTCGCAGCGCCTGGCAACAATGCTCCCACTGATGGTTACGCGCATGAATATGAGTCACTTGCGAGTTATGTAAATTCTCGGAAGAAATTTTATCAGGAACTAAGTCGAAAACTCTTTCGCAATCACTAGCATTTTTTCGTGACATGGTTTAAAGTATGGTAGCCAATGAGGTGCATATACATATTTTTTTATACTAAAGTGCGGCATCAATATTGCCAGTTAATCGATACAGGCGTCCAGAGGACTGTACCACGAAACAACAAGTATTGTGGAATGGGAGCATTTTAACATATTGCTCCGATAAATTGCTAACTGTTTAACAATACTTGTTGTTTCGTGGTATAGGCCCCCGGTGGAAATAAGGAAGAAAGAAAGACTCGGACCAATAAAAATGAGGATAGATGTCAAAAACGCTTTTAATAAAAAAAAGTTGGAGCAACATAATGAAAGAGCTATCAATTCGTAGTGACATACTTATTAAACATTATATAAGAGGCTGTCACAAGTTGAACACACCAGAGTACATGACATGTACATTTCGTCAAATGTCATCTCATCAGTTATATGTATACTTATTTAGGTGGCGCAACAGTCCACGGTAGACATATGCTTCAACCAATACGCCTCTTCATTTAGCTTAGCCTTTTTCTAACTTCCTCTAGTTGCGCATATATCAAAATTTCGTCATCAGTGACATTAGGGAATGCCTATAGTTGCGACATTTTTAGCGAGAGGTGGTGCAGTGCAAGAAACCTGTTTTGCGTTTTTCCGGAGATCGCACCTAAGACCCAGTACGAGTACAGCAACAACTGAACCACCGCACCCTCCCATAATATATATAACTTTTCCGGCCTATCGGAAATTGAAACCGAATTTTTTTTCGGTTTTGACTTTTGTGAAGAAAATAGAATTCGAAGATTATTCCGCGTTCGTGATGTTTTTGATGAACAACAATTCGCTAGTGATTTTGGAGCAACTAGTATTTCGTGTACAGTTTCTGGGCCCTTAAAAACGGAAAAAAGAGTCTAATCATTCTTACTTCTCTACCAACGTTTCGAGGCAATAATACTAACGGTCAGTAAGCTATATAGATCCACTCAAAATGCGCAAGAATGCACGTCGGCTGATCAAAAGGCTTAGGAGGCGTAGCCCAAGTTCCTTTACGGAAAGGACGGCTATGCTAGCTAGGGCTTTCGGGAGACGATGAAGTTTACATATTACGGTGTGTGGCGCAGTAGCCAACTGACTAGGAAGCAGAACCCGCGATTGGGTAAAAACCCGAAAAACCGGGCGACAGGTCAGCTAAGGGTTCGTCCAAAGCTGAGGACACACCTGGCTGCTCTAGAAAGGTTCTGCCGGAAAGGAAGCCGAACCCAACAAGCAAAGGGAAGATGACTGGACCAAGGGAGCAATGCCTTTTATGCCTTCCACCTTGAGTAGGTCAAAACCCGAAAATCCGGGCGTCAGCTCAGCTAAGGATTCGTTCAAAGCTGAGGAGATACCTGGCTGCTCTAGGAAGGTTCTGCCGATCAGTAAAACAAAATTGATCAAGTCTAGGGCGCATGCCTCTGGAGGAGCCAGTATGAGATTGGAAGCAGCGAGGGTGAAATGCCTTTCGCTTTCATCTCGACTGTGACCGATCCCAATCTACCTGAAACTGTCCCAGATTAGGATACGTCGAAATCTGAGAACGCTGCTGGAGTCTCTAAAAGAGGCATTACGACACAATCTATCAATTGTAGGTAGGTAGGCCAAAAATAGGAAATTTGCAGAAAAGGTTAAGGAAAGTCTTCGTGTCGCAATAATCGACCTTGGTAATCCAAAGCGAAGTCTTACCGTTAGCCAATGGGAACTTAATGAACAGCGAATCCTAAATGGTGTCAATGAGGCCAGGTGGTAATGATGCTCTAATGAGCAATACAGTCGATCAAGCCACCACTCTGTAGTCTTAGAGAGCAGGTGGAGAATAAGATTCGCATGAAAACCAACAACAGGAGGAAGGGACTAACTAACTGCGAAGTATCAGGGATGATTTGGCCAAAATACTACAGTGGCCGGACCATCAAACTTCATCACTTAGTCATCGCTATCTAAATTGGTAGGGGCTCTAACGGGTCATAACTTCCTAAGAAACCATACAATGAAAATGCCTCTGTCACTGCCAAAGTCTCTGTCATTTGAGGAACAGAACACTTGAAAGTCATTACTTCAATGACCTAGAAGAACTTTCTGATGTCTCACTTTCTGATCTTTTCAGGTTTTTGAGGATATCAGGATGGCTGGACGGCGGCGTCGAGTAATCAGCAGCAGAAGGGACATAAGGCTAACCATCACAATATCAACGGTTAACCCCCATTTTAAGAAGGCATCACAATGGGTCCACAATGAGTAAGTGTGGCACGGCAGGATGACCCTGCTCTGCAAACCCGTAAACCTAAACTAATCTAAGCTATAGTGTTTTTAAATAACACTATTTATAGTCAAATTGGGTGCAGTGGTTAGTGTGCTGGTTCCAATATAAGCACATTAGTAGGTGTCGGGATACTGCATTATTGACAGAGACAGGTTAGGCCTCAGTGCCAACGATTTCTGTAGAAGCTGCATATGGACGAGGAGGAGAAAGAGACTATTCTTCACCTCCTATATGCACCTATATGCACCTATATCTCGGTGAACTCGCTAATAAAAGCATATAAGTTGTCTCCAACGCTTCATTCTCAGCTCTTGCTGATTCATGTGGTATTACAATGGCCCTCCTCTGGCCTAAGTGAGGCTGCACTTGCTGTGGACAGTGCGAGGGGCCTCAGGTTCGATGTAAATGTCATGGAAAAGCTTCTCCAATTATTAAAAACTCATATATCTACAAATTAATGGTTATGAGAAGCTATAGGTAATGTAAGGTGCCTATACGGACCTGTTAAGCTATATATTTGTGCAGTTTTACATCTTCCGGATGCTGAGTGAGTACAGTACAAGTGTACAATTGTCTCCGTCTATTCCCTGATCTCTGCAGCTCCTTCGGAAATCGTTATAAGAACGATATATCTCTCAGCGGCTAGTCGAGTTGTTGTGATTTTGACATTCGGTCAAAGAAGAACTGATCTACTGAGTTGACAGTTGACACCCACACCGACTCCGCCTTTGGTTTTAGACCCACTTGTCAATATTAACAGCTGTCTTTTGTATAGGTCACCTCGCTGCACCCACTCAGAGCTGTGGCTGTCCGGGATACGCTGCGCTTATCGAAATGATTCTTATTTGTAAAGCTTAAGCCGACAATACCTATGCTAACCCATCCTACTATATTCTTTCCCCTACAATTAGACCCTAGATTCAAAAATACCAAAATGAAAGTACAAACGGCGAAATTGAATTTGCATAGGATCGGTCCTTTTACAAAAAAAAAGTACCTATGCGCCTTCTCTGAAACCTTTGTCAATAGCAATGGCTACAATTGACAAAAAACCTTTATAAAAGTCGAGGTATTGCGGAACCGAAACAAAATTACTTGACAGTTTTGTAACCAAATTGGATATTGCCTCAGCGGCGCACATCATAAAGATTCGCCGCGCAAAATGCAAAACAAATGCGCGTAGAGGTTTGGCGGCTTTCTTTTTTGTTCTTTGCGTTGAATGCATTACGTAATTGTGTGCGAATATGTGGTAAAAATATCGCACTGCTTAAATTGAAGAGCTACGCAGCGCAAGTCGACGATATTCGAATGGGGTTTGCAATCTCAAGTGATCTGAAGTACGAGTATTTTGATCGTTCAACAATGGTTCAACCAAATGGCCAGGATTTAATTGCATGAATAAAATCGGTTACCTCTAGCACCTTGCTATTAACGCGCGCGCACCGACAAAATGCCTAGTATATGCCGCATGGTAATTTTGTTTTGGCGACGGTGTTTTTGATGTTTCCTTGTGTGCGTCTATTTTTTATGAAACAGTTTATACCCTCTATAATAAAGGATTGCAACATTTCAGCATTTGTTAAGAATTGCGGGGGAATGTGATCTGAGATGTGTTTTGTATAAGAATGCCGTGGGATTTTCAAAAAGGAGCAATTCTGGCAAGGAAGTTAAGTTAAACGACTTAGTATATGTATATCCCTTTCAGTCAATGAAGCCATATTTGGCTGCCTGTTTTGATAGGTGTTAACATTTTAAT
The DNA here is from genome assembly GCA_955612985.1 of Cheilosia scutellata. NCBI lineage: Eukaryota > Metazoa > Arthropoda > Insecta > Diptera > Syrphidae > Cheilosia > Cheilosia scutellata. Next base: position 48,273,225 of record OY015313.1, on the reverse strand, counting down.
TGAGAAAAAATACACATTTTCCTTCGATATGCTTAATATGAGTTCATGAATATGCACGAAAATTTAATTTTTTTAAAATGAAAAATGCTGTATTTTCAAAACAAAAGTAGCCTATATCCTGCACATAGTTATTTCACTCACTTTAAAAAAAAAGAAATTTGTAAATCGGTGCATATGTTCGTAAGATTTTTGCGGACATACTCGACTCTGCGATTGCACAAGCCATCACCGTAATCAGATGTAGTTGCAACTGATTCACCTATTCGCCAATCGATTCATCAATCTCTCCAGCTCCTGATCCATTTACTGTGTTTGAGCCATCTGTGAAGATTGTTATAACTTTGCTGACTTAACTAAGGGAGAAACGGTCCTGTTTATCAGGTATACAGATTTTAAATGTGTTGTCAAAATCATGCGTTGGTTTCTTAAAATCCATGAGTGGAAAGATCCAGCTTTCTTATTCTGAGAGGAGAGGAGGCACAACATCCATTTATTAGGCTTAATACAAGCTATGCCAATGACTTAAAGCTACTTAAATAAATTTTGGAACTTATAGCTAGGACTTGAAGCTCAGGATGCTTAAGAAGACCGATTTTAGGAGGTAGTGTAGCGGTACAAGTCGAAAACAGTGAAGTTTAAGTTAACATTCCGCAGCATAAGGGAGATTGGTTCGTTAGAGACATAGGAAGTGCGAAGATAGAATAAACGGGGGCAACGAAGACTACGAGGGTTAGTGTTAAAGCAGATAGAATTTTAGAGAGACGTGCAATCGACGGAGCCCGTCCTCACGTCTGCGTCTGCTGCGAATAAAAGTGATGTATAGATATAAATTTCTTGTCATAAAGGGTTCGTAGACTTATCTGGACTATCTTTTAACGAAGTGATAATCTTGCTTTTGGTAAGAAAGGCACCACTTTCTCTGCGAGCGAACATGTTACCTGATTTCTTTACAGGTCACTGATGCTCCCTCAACTATCATCTGATATGTTTGGACTCTGCTTAGAATAGCAAGAATATGTTAATGCCCTACAATTGCTCAAAGAAAACTATAACCTTTAAAAAGAGGCTTACTGCAGCCGCAGGACATTGAAATTCAGCAAAGACAACGCATAACCAAATAATAATAACCAATCACAATTCAAAGTGACTCCGAGGGGTGTGGATGGATAATTCGCATCAATTTCCCCCCGTCTCTGCGAGGATCAAAGCGGAGTCTCTGACTACGCACTGCCTTCTTTTGTTTCTGACATTTCTCCACCACTAAACAGCTATGGGCAGTCTCTGAAAAAAGCACCATCACGCAAGGAGACTATATACACGGGCGATGGACCTGTTGCTGTAGAAGTGAATTTAAGAATATTTAAAAGTCGACAATTCTTTAGCTCAATAGAGCAAGTAACTGAAGAGAGATCCCCAAGCTGTGGGCCAAGAACACAAACCCAATCCTATACCAACCTTTGGCATTTTGTTTCCATAGCTCTGTCCCGGCTCTCCTGTGGCACATAAATTCATTAGCATGCTTCCGATTTAGGAAACGATCGTGAAAAGTTACAATTGAAAGACTGGCGAGCATATACTAAATGAGCTGTCGCACTGATGCATTTTCAGAAAACTGCGCTTATTAACCGAGACCAAACTAAAAGTACCCCCAGTACTATCTAATTATGTACCAAAAAAAAAAGAACCTCAAACTGTTCATCTCAAATGTGAAGTTGACATTCCTTTACATTCCACGATCTGTCCCATGGTCACATACGAGTACATTTATCCATCGCGTAGCAGCATCTCCGGAGGAAGTTCAAGCAATATAATGGAGCAAGCATAATGAAGGTTGCGTGGTTTATTTTTACCCATCATAAGACCACATATGCTCGCCACATGCAAATCGAAGAGCACCAAGAGGGAGTTCACAGGCACACCATGGAAAAAAAAAGAAGATTTATACAACTCGAAAGAAGCATTTATTTTCGGTGACCATGTTTTATATCGCAGGGGACACTCTTGAAAATCAATTTACCCGACTCCCGTTTTTGTCATTTCGAAACAGTTTTTGTGTGGCTACTCTGTACAGCGACGGTCATGTTGTATCGATGACAAGCGCATATAGCTGTATCTTGTGTGCGCGTCGGATATGTCGAAAGGCATTTGAATTAGTGATGTTGCCCCCACTTGAAGTTCGAGAAAAAGACTCATGCTATTAAATTGAAAATTAATGCAGTAGCCTCCAGCCGATCCTACAAAACGACACATAATCATAAGGTGCGCCTTGTTGGTGCGTTGCATACTCGTCGTATATGGATAAAGTGAAGTGATTCATGACATATTTTTTAATTGAGTGGTATACAGAAGAAAGATGGAATCAAAGTGCTCAGAGATAGATTAAGAAAGATATCATTCTCGAAATGTATCTGTTATAGATAGTTAAGTCCATGAGACATGCAGTGTTATAATGCGGGAAGATTCGTATATAGGCTGCTGACGAAAAATATAATTCTTCACTTTTAGTACTTGATACTGGTTAAATATCAAAGCTTGGGAGCAAAATCTAGTCCACCCTATAGGAAGAACCAATATCCCAACTAACATTTCAGCTTCTTTTAGGTCGAAAAGTTTGAGCATTTGTCTTCTATAATATGTCGATATAACTTGCATAAGAAGCACACCCTCTATCGAAGCCTTAAACTCCGTAAATATACTTCGTTTAGATCGATAGGTAATACTAGCCGAAGTTTCAGCTTCCATTAAGCTTTGGAGCTTTGAAGTTGTTCTTTCGAACCTGTAAGGAACTTCGATTTACGAATTTTTTGGAAGCTTTATGGAAGGGTTCGGTTAAGCTTGTATTATTTGGTTACCATATCTTTATAGAAAAGATAAATTCTTAGAGAATTCACTATTAAGTGAACCTTTGGGTATTGTACCCGATGGAATGCTAAACATTCCGCCAGCAGCGTAGCAGCGTAGGAGCGTGTCCAGGTACCAGAAACTTATCCGAAGCTGAGTATTATTTTATGCAGGGCCGGGCGTGTCGTGACGTTTAAGCAGGGAAAAAGAAGTAGAAAACTCTAATTTTTGAAACTACTATTAACTATAAAATTATAGTCTTCCACCAGAGGGATCGGTTCCCTCCATGGGCCAATTTGCAAGGTAAAGCCTGGCAGATTTATACGAATGCTACATTTCGGTCAGTACCACACAAATTATAACGAAATTTCTTGCCATTGCTTGGTGAAAACTTCAAGCCCTCTTGCTTAAAAATGAAGAGCCCAAAATATTTCCGAGCGCATATTTTCCGTCGGTAGTTCACCTATGTTTAAAATTTTAGCTTCATAAAACGGTCCTCCGCTTTATTTTTCATCCGCCAGAGGGTTGCTTACAGAGAACAAGGAGAATGGTGAAGAAGGCGATCTTAGTGGGGTCAAGTCAGAGTGCTGCGTTTGAAATCGAAAACTGAAAGGTTTGAGTTAAACTTTCCCAGTTCGTCGTAGCCATATGAGGAACGATGGGTGTGGGTAAAAGAGAAGAGGGGGTTTGTGTTAAATAAAATTGTGTTGTAAAGAGACGCGCAATCGACGGAGCCAGAAGACGATATGTAAAAAGAATGTCTGCAGCGTCTATGCGTTCCCCAAGGTTATTCAGGTTAATGAGATCGAGGTGGTCTGTGTATGGCGGCAAGATAAAGGGATCGTCCCAAGGCAGACCCCGATGAGTATATCAAAGAAAGTGACGTTGGACGTTTTCGAGCACATAAAGTTTATGAAAGGTAGACCATGCTTGAGTACGCCAGCTCAAGAAGGGAGCGAACGAATGTGATGTAAATGGAACTGGTCACGTAAGGGTTGGAAAAAACTTTAGACCATCATCTAAAATCAAACAAGAATTTAACACCCTGTCGTACAATATGTTAAGCTCACGATCACAAAGAGAATGAATGGTGAAGGTAAAGTCGGAGAGGTCATAAAGTTTGCTTATATGAGAAAGTTTAGAGGTAATTAGTGACGTATCCAGACCGGACGTAACGATATTTTGAGCATTCGGAAAAGCGCTTCTTGCATCTGCGACACACATTTGGTAGAAGCTTGAGTATACCAGAAGTGGCTCTCAAAGCTTTGCTTGTTGCCTTCTTAGTTTGATTCCAAACACGAAAATTTGAATATTTCACTGTCTCTCGACTATAGTTATTAGCACATGGACACTTGCGTATGACTTAAACTCATCGTTCGTCGGGTATCTGACCTTACTGTTGGTGAAGTAGTTCGTGACTCTTCAATTTGACTAGGGAATCCTTAATATGTACATGACGAGTTTGGCATTTTTATTGTCGAACATGTTACTACTAGAAAGTATTTCTTTGACCCTCCTTCGCTGCTTTTTTTCAGTAGATATCTGCTTCGCATTTATTGCATCGACCTTAGAAATCGATTTTCTAACAATGGTCCTTTATCGTCCGCCACCACATGCAGTCTGCTGTATAATGTTAGGACTTAGGATTGGTCGGAACGAGAATGGTTCTCCGGGTGGTTTTCTATCCTTTTAAGACAACACCAGCCGAAACTCACCGGACGAGCTGTGCCCAGAAGCAGCAGCAATTATATAGTCATTGGCGTAGTTAGTAACTTTCCTCGGGTGGCCCTAGACGGGGTCAGTTGTACTACTAGTTACAAATATGCGCTTCTTCTTGGAGGTACTACTGTAGCTCATGTTGCGGTGATTCTTTGTCGCAGTTTATGCAATAGGGTCTCCACTGCGCCGCTGTTGGATGTGAAATTGTAATTGTAAGATTATATTTTGTTGTTGTCGCCTTTGAGTATAATGGACTAAAGGTTGCTTCTGAGAGCAAGACTGAATTACTCATGTAGCCATGTCTGATGGACCACTCCTCGCCTGCTTTACCAAACGCTTTCCGTTTTTGCTCCACTGTTTGGAATATCTATAGCGATGGGATTATTTCATTGGAATTAGGGCAGCAATAAACGCTGCGTGCTTTCTTAGAGCGTCAACTATACTGTCGTTTCAGCAGCTTCAGTATAGTCTACTAGCGAACCCACTGCACACTTCGTAGTGCAAAATAAAAAAATAAAAAAATTAATATAAAATTCATTTAAATCAGTGTAGTAGATACACTACATTTTTGGTTTTTCCAGGAATAGTATTGTCTAGAATCTAGATAGTATTCTTGTCTATAGGGACAATGCATATCAATGTTACAAATTTTAAAAACTTTGGGTCCCATGACTGTCGAAGAAAAGGAACACTCCCGGGCCAACAACTAAGGTTGTCCAAAAATTGTAACTCAATCGATTCGGTGGTTTTCGAAATATAAGGTTTTGAATGCATTTTTTTGTATAGGAGGTGCCACGCCCATATCACTCATAAACCAATACACCTACGAAGACCATATACACTTATAACCCATGGTATTAACGTCACCTTTCATGGCAAACTTCCAGAATCAAAATCGGTTCACGCATTACAGAGAACATTGGCGACAAACACAATACAACTTTTTTTTATATATATAGATGATTGATGATTATCTGTAAATTGAAACTCAATCGATTTGGTGGTTTTCGAAATATAAGATTTTTTAATGATTTTGTTGTATCGGTGGTGCCACGCCCCTTTGTCCAATTTTGACCAATCTTCACAGGAATACTCCTGGGACAATACCTAAGATTGTATGTAAATTTGAACTCAATCGATTCGGTGGTTTTCTAAATATAAGATTTTGAATGTTTTTTTTGTATGGGCGGTGCCACGCTCCTTTGTCTAATGTTGACCAATCTTCACAGAAATACTCCTGGGCCAATACCTAAGATTATCTGTAAGATTGAGCTCAATCGATTCGGTGTTTTTCGAGATAAAAAATTTTGAATGTTTTTTATGTATGGGAGGTGCCACGCCCCTTTGTCCAATTTTGACTAATCCTTACAAGAATACTCCTGGGCCGATACCTAAGATTGTATGTAAATTTGAATTCAATCAATTCAGTGGTTTTCGAGGAATAAGATTTTGAATGCATTTTTTTTGTATGGGAGCTGCCACGCCCCTATAACTCATGAACCACTGCACCTACAAAGACCGTATGAACTTATAAACCATGGTATCAACGTCACCTTTCATGGGAAATTTCCAGAATCAAAATCGGTTCACGCATTACAGAGAACATTATCGACAAACACAATTGACCATGATTTTTATATATATAGAAGAAGACAAGATGAGTGTCCAATAGGAGGGTGTGCAGCAGCTGCTGAGAAAGTAGATACCATCGGTCCTAATTGTTTTAAAGTAGTTTGCCGAGCACCTATGGTTTTACCTGGTCAATATCTATGCCTTCTTTGATTCGACGTCCATCCAGCTATATCCGCAGACATATAGATTTATGCGGCTCGCTATAACTATGGTAATATGCGACTTATTTGCTTCCTCGTTGTGGGGTTGGGAGCAGCTACAAAGTGAGGCTGATTTTCAGAGCCTTCTTAAATGCCAAGCACCTGGCATTACAAGACAGAACAGGGTTTTCTAGGCTGTCCACAAAATTGGTCCTTTCCTTCGAATTCCTAGTACCTGATGATTTTAGTTATGAATGAGGGATAAATAGAGTAAATGTTGTCAACTAGAAGGGATGCACGACACATTCGCTGTTTGTGTTCAACATTCGTGCCTATAAATGTTCAATATATCGAGTCCGGATAGACAAGACCAGGAAGCTACCACGAGGAGGTAAAACAATCACAATTGATGAACTGGACGCTGCACGTCAATCAGAGTTTGTCCCATTTATACAAAACCCAACAACATGACTGATGACCTATATTCTCACCGAAGGAGAAAGGCCAACAATAACACACAACATCACCAACTTGCAGGCTGTCGATTTAGAGACTCTATTTTTTTAAAAAAGGCAATTCCAAATCCTGGAGCACTCAGACCAATCCCTGTCCATTGTACTACCAAGCAGAAACCCTTTTTGGTGTAGTGGTGGAGAAACTCTGATATTATTCGTTTCTCTTTATGGTCGGTGGCAGAGTATTGCTGTCCCCCGCTAGGACTCGAACCAACGCCGCTCGGGTCACAAGCAATGACTCTAACCACTACACCATGACCACCGCCTTGTGTATACCTACAACCCCTATGTTCGTAGATCGATAAATAAATTGGGCCACATCACGTTCATATAATTTCGGAGATGTCGCTGCTGATAGATGACCGCACGACAATATAAATACCCCGCAGTCGAATATCTGTCCCAAAACATTATCCTCGCTAACCTACATCCATAAGATTGTGCGCATCAAAGTTGCAGAGCCATAATTCTCTCAGCGCGTCTGTTGTAAATCTCCTTGATTAAGATGAATTGATACACCAAGTATCCAAATTTAGTAGCACATCAGCAATATGCGCGCTAAATTGGGTCTCCCTTCAGCGCCATCCACATACATATACGGAATCTTAACCATAATGACAGTCAATCCGCGATCACTGCTCTCGCTTCTGTATATCGATAGGAACGGATAAAGCATGGCACTGGCACCACGCTCGTTCTCCGGCACAGGTTCACAGTTTGAAGTAAGTGCACACCACCGTAAGATCTCATCTGATACCGATCAAGTGAAGTGGGCACGCAATGAGCCCGTAATTACTTCTATTACCGGAGCAACTGCCATGTTCTTCGGCAGCGGAAGATCTTCTGTCGTTCGCGAGCCACTGGACAGTGAAACTACCGTCACACAGGGAGTTCATCGTCTATCCCCGAGTATAGAGTTAGAGTATAGAAGTCGTCGCTTCGCGTTCGAGTTCGGTAATGAACATAACGTTTTCCAGTCGTTATCTGCTCATCATCAGGAAAGAACTCATTGTCGTCACCGTCATCTTCATCGTTGAAGAGTCGTCGTCGACGTCGCTACTGTGGCTGTCTTCATAGCACACACAAACACACATACACACTCATATAGTAATCACGATCTAGATGCTTCCAATTGCAGCAAAGGTATTTTGGCGACCGCTTTACTTAGATGTTGGCCAATTGATAGGGTATCGTTATCGTCCATGAAGCTCCAAGTATCTATACCTCGACTCGACGTTGAATATGGCTGAGGAAAGGTTCTTAACTTTCTCTGGAAGAATCCCCATTTGGGAGCGCGTCAATTTTGATGGAATTGATCAAGGTTCAGTGAACACCGGTCCATAATGGTTAAAGGGATTCTTTTCGAATTTTCAGACATGCACCAGGCGGGAGATTTAGATAGAATGAATGCACTGAATGTAGGTATGTGAAGGCAGTCAAGGAATGTAGCAAGAACTACACATCTGGAAATTAGGAGGCATTAACGAATTGTGGTATCACACGAGTACAGTGGTGTACCAGATGTGATGAACTGTAGATGGAGTCAAATTATGTGATATCGCACTAGGTATGTTTATTATTCACAATCGCGCTGAGAGAATTTGTTGTTGTTGTTTATATTGCAAATGGGTTCTCTCTTAATGAAATGAGTTGTATAAAGCCCATCAGTATGGAACGTGCTTCTTAAGTATCTATAATGGCGATTGCCAATGATAGGAAGAGTCCAACACCTACAAACCAAATGCTGGCGTTATTATCTTTTTTTTATAGTTTCTTATTTTATTATTATCTATTATCATTATTGTTATTATCTAAAAAAAAATAGGATTGCTGCTTAAGCTATATTAAAAAAAATAAAAATAAAAATAGTTAGTGGCATTTCTATTTAGCATTTAAAATAGTTTGAAATGATACTTCATAAATATAATATAGGTTTGAGATTTTGTAAAAAAAAGAAACGAAATTCGCTTTTTAAAATTAACGAAAAAATCATGCGAACGCGGAAATTTGCTTCTTGCAACACCTTTTGTATTTTTGTTTCTTCCTCTTCGCAACCATTTAAGAAGCATTGTTGTTGAAATTGCAGTTTTTAGGGTAATTTTCACAGTTTTTTATTTGGTTACAATTAGACTTGGATTGATTTAATTGTGCAGTCTTTCCAAACAAAGTTATTGAAGAGACACAGATTCCATTACTGCTCCAAAAATGTTTCTTTCTTTTGACACCTTAATTTTTATAAAATCAATCAATGACTTTTTTAAACGTCAATGAAAGGTTAGGTTAGGTTAGGTTAGGTTAGTGAGTTTGCAGGACACTCGGAACCTGTAGGTGCCACACTTAGATCAATGTAGATCCGTTGTGATGCCCTAGGAGTTTATGACCCCCATACTCTGGAAACCTATGAAAAACCTACGGATGGGTAAACCAACCCGTTTTATTTACAAATTTAAGTAGGTGGACCTATCTGAAAGTTCTTTTAAATCCTCGAAGAAGTAACCACCGGGGATTTTATTCTTATGTGGCAGAGAGCTGCGCAGTGACAAAGGCAGTGTGGTGTGTCCTCATGAACCTCCTCATCACCGCATCCTCTGAACAGGTCATCTGTACTTATTCCCATTTTCTTGGTATGGAATTTCAACATATTGTGTCCGGTGATAATATGTACCTATACAATCGAGGACAATGATTTCTTGTTCAATTGTAGGATTTTTCCAGTTTTCTGTTTGTTGTAGATTGGCAACATTTTCCTGGTTATGCCAAAGGAGTCGAGCCTGCTCCATCTTTCGTTTGTCGCCATTAGTATTTTGTTCCCAATCTTCTGTCTGAGATTACAGGAGTGAATCATTACTGTGCTGTCAGCCTGGTTTAGTTCTAGGGAGGACCCTTTTATTGCCAGCTCATCTGCTTTTTCATTTCCAGACACACCTCTGTGGCCGGGAACCCAGCATAGTCTGACGTTGTGCTGCAAGAACCCGTATCTCTTCGCGACAAGCTTTGATTTTAACTCAACGGCAGAGATCGCTCTTATTGCCGCTTGACTGTCAATGAAAAAGGTAATATCCGCATGAGGTATTGCCATCATTGAAACCTGTTTAGCTGTTGTTGTCACTGCCAGTATCTCAGCCTGGAATACGCTGCTGTGATCAGGAAGCCTTATTGATCTGGATAGTCCGAGACGTTCCGAGTAAAAACCCACGCCAACGCCAGTTTCCATCTTTGATATATCCGTGTATATATTTAGGTATGATTGCTCCAATGGATGTTGGATGTTCTTCATACCATTCGTCCCTGCTGGGGAAACACGTAGTAAATGGTCTTGTGAAATCTACCCGGGGGGTAGTATAGTCCGTGCACATATTATTGCCCGTGTATTTGTTAAGAATTTGGGCATGTCCCGTCAGACTGTGTTTCTAGTTTTTGGTCTGGCTTAGCCGAAGGGCGCTGTTAGCAGCAGATTCCTATATACAAAGAGTTCTAAGGGGTTTGAGATTGAGTATAGCCTCTAGCCTTGCCATGGGGCTGGTTCTCATTGCCCCCGTGGTGCCAATGCAGGCCATTCTTTGGCATGGTTTTAAGGTCGTTGGCCTTTGACAGCGATTGCCACCAGAATAAACTACCATATGTTAGTATTGGTCTTACACATGACTACTTTAGCGTTAGGACCCCATGTTCTTCCCAATATTCTATTACAGGCATAGACTGCTAATCATTGCCTTTTTGGTGTTGAGGTTCCAGTCTAATTTTCGATCTAGGAAAACTCACAGGTATTTGTCACTGACAGAAATTCGAACCATTCGAAAGTAGTCGAACTACTTAATAACAACAATTTAGTAAGAATATTACCAAGAGTAAAACCTCGAACTAGATAACTAGGAATAAAGAATCTAATATATAAAAATCTCGTGTCACGGGGTTTCTCCTCCCCCTTCGAAACTGCTCGACGTCTTTTTATGAAATTTGTTTGTGTATGTAATATTTTTTTTTTTCTACTGCGCCACCTCTCGCGAACGTCTGACAAACATCCGAGAGTATAACTGTCCTGAAAAAGCTTCTCAATTCAGCCGTTCGGAATCGGCATAAAATTGTAGGTCCATTCCATTCGTCCCAAAAATAGAAACTCACACAAACGAATGGTTGCGAGAAGCTAGGCCTAGGGTGTCTACCGCCTGTTGCGCCACCTATTTACTTTTTTTTATGTAATAGGTATACGTATATGAATACCTAGGTCGTAAAGTATATTTCGTCAAAATTGGACAAGGGGGCATGGCACTGCCGATACATACAAAAACATTTAAAATCTTATATCTCGAAAACCGCCGAATCGATTGAGTTCAAATTTACAGACAATCTTTGGTATTGGCCTACTTTATAATTAAATTGACTGAAAGCTATACATTTTAAAAATATCACATAATTGCCTCTTTGTATTTATGCATATATTTTTATATGTCTAAAACTGTAGCAATTTTTTCTGTTACCTCAAAGCGTGAAAACTACTTGACAGATTTGAATGAAACTCTTTTTATATGTTTCTTAGCTATGTGAGATGGTTTTAGGCTATATCGTTCATAGCCATGTCCTTTGGAACACTTTTTAACGAAAATGTATTTTTTTTTTCTTGCCTATTCGCAAATGCAGCCACAGCTAGTTATATTATAACATAATCAAAATAACAGAAGTGATAACGAATTAAAAAACAAACGATAACAGACAAAGTACCTTATAACATAGAACTATAAGTATTAGAAAAAAATTGCAGATGATTCAAGAATTTTATTCAAGTACCTACCTACATGAAAAAAAGTATCTAAGCTCAGTCACCCTGTTTAAATGATTTCCACAAAAATTTCAAATGAAATGACAGTTTCCCTTCGATTTCACAGCAAAGTAGATAAACATTTTATTTCCCTCGAAAAGCTTACTTGGCTATAAGTTATAAAAAAGAAGACAGTTTGTCGATATCGCAGCATGTAGCACCTGCTTTGAGCCAACACGAAGAAAGCTACATAGGGTACAATTTAATTAATCACAAATAATTCCAGTTTCTCTTATTGTCATCGTCAAAAATCACACTACAAAATCAACGCGGGAATGTCGTTCGTTTGGTGGACCCAGTTCGGAGCTCGGTTCGGACATATGTTGCGTATGTCCATTCAAAAGAAGAAAATCTTCCATTGGGGGCTTGGTGGAGATTGTGCACTGGTGCAGTAGCTAGAATCATTAACCGCGCATATTGAGCGGAAAATATGCCGCATGTCCGCGTCCGCAATAAAGCGGACATACAAATTCTTCTTCGGCTTTTTTCATTGTATTTTGTTTTTATTATTTTTGTTGCTGTTTTTTTATGTATTTCGTTGTTTTAGAACCAGACTATAATATTGTGCAGTCATTTGTCTATTTTGGGCACAACGACAGTGATATTTCTGATGATATTGATCGACAGTTTGTGACAAAATGATTTTTCGTCTTGGTCATCAATGAAGGGTGATATGGGATCCACAGCTCATGCGTTTGACTTGGATCGTTGTCGCGGGGGAAATCTATTTGTTATTTATGACGATGACGATTTCATTGAAATTTGTATCTAGTGATTTATTGGGTTGTTTTGATTGGGGAGTGTTGCTACTTACTTTGTACAATTGCGTTGAAAAACTTTTATATTGATTCTTGTAAGATGTCTTTGATTGGGGTCACAAATTCGAGATAAATTACATAAGCACGAGTGCATGGTGCATGAGGGATTGTTTTTTAATTTTAATTTTTGGTACCTAAACGTCACGAACTTGGAAATTGAGTTATCTGTTCAAAAGTTTGGATGGTAACCAGGCGATATGTACCTGAATAAGAGCATAAAGAAAAGCTTGTATTAAAAGTGAGAGGCTGGGCACGAATTACTCTTGAACAGCAGTGTTAGATGTAGGATATAGGGCAGGACTAGTTGGTCCGTTAAAGGAGAAAAATTAGCTTCAAATATTGCTCCGTGAAATTAGACCCCAAAATTCAAAATTAAATAAATACCCAAAATGATTAGGATCATTTTTCAGTATGAAATTATGCCCCATTTTTAAAATTGAAATTAGGACCGAATGGAAAAAAAAGGCCACAAAAATGATTGAAGTAAGACCCAAAAATTGATAAATTCACGCGTTTTTTTAGCTGCTCTGTTCCTCGCTGATCGTTTTAATTGGCTTTTTCCGGCACGTTTTCCCGGAGGTTTTTTAGAGCAATTTTTGGGGCGTTTCTAGGAGCGTTCTTCGGAATGATTTTCGAGGCATATTTGGCGGATTTTTATGGACTTTTTTGTGCCTATTTAAGGACTTTTTTTTTAGGGGTTTTTCTTGCGTCTTTTTAAAACATTTTTTGAGGCTTTTCTGGATCTTTTGTTAGGGTTTTTCTTTTGCATGTTTCTGTCACTTTTAGGAACACTTTTTGGAGGGTTTTTTTTAACATTTGTATTGAAGCTGTAATTGGAATCTACAAAAATATATTGTGTTTGAACATAAGCAACTACAGTCGAACTTCGATAACTCGAACCATCACTTGCCACAAAAAAAATTAGAGTTATCAAGACTTCGAGTTATTAAATAAAATACAAAATTGATGTAAATATGTATCTAGCGAATTATTGTTATTAGATTTACATAATTATTATTTAAAATAATCAGCAGTACATGAGTACATGACTGAAGAGTGGATTTTTTTAAATGCAAAATGCTTCACGGATTTGCAACCAACTTGTGGTTTATTACATTCATTCGTATCTTCACGGCGTGTATTATTTCGTCTTCCTCTTGGTGTTTTTTTAGGAGCCTACTATTTTTTCAAAAATAAAAACTAACTAACTTTGAGTTCGTATCGACCAATATACCGACCTAGTACCTAATGTGTGTTTTAACCCCTACTAACAAGAAAATTCACAATTCTTACTCACACATTAGGTCATAGCAAAATACAAACACAGTAGTGACCCGAAAGCGATGCATTATAAAACGAGCTTGGAAAAACACGCAGAATTAGGGAATTCCCCTTCATAATTCGACTTATCGAAGGTGATGCCAAATAATCTCTTCGAGTTATAGAAGTTCGAGTTATCAAATAAAAATTACATGTAAATTTCAGTCTTGGCGCTATTGCCAACCAATTTCATTCGAGTTATTAAATATTCGACTTATCGAAGTTCGACTGTATTTGCGTTACTACCATTTTGTTACTACTAAAAAAAAAAAAAAAAATAAATAGGTGGCGCAACAGGCGGTAGACACCCTAGGCCTAGCTTCTCGCAACCATTCGCTTGTGTGAGTTTCTATTTTTGGGACGAATGGAAGGGACCTAACAATTTTATGCCGATTCCGAACGGCTGAATTGAGAAGCTTTTTCATGACAGTTATACTCTCGGATGTTTGTCAGACGTTCGCGAGAGGTGGCGTAGTAGAAAAAACACTAAGATGTAATTTGTGTTTTTCCGGGGATCGAACCTGGGATCCCTCGCACAGCAGTCCAGCACACTAACCGCTGCGCTACTACTATTTTTGTATAAAAAGGCTTTATTTGCATTTTCTGAGATTAACTAAGTAGGAATGGAATTTAGGGTTTTTTTTATGTGTCTTTCGAATCATTTTTGGGACGTTCTTGGCGCATTTTTGTTGGGTATTTTTGGCTCGGTTTTTTTGCTTTCATTTTGAGTCCTACTATTTTCGATTATTGGATCGGTTTTTGTGCTAATATTTATTAATTTTATTAATTTTGTATTTACTTTTTATTTATTATATTATTTTTAATAAAATTTAAATATATTTGTGTTCACATTTTTCATTCCTTAAGCTTAGCACGCTGCTCGAGCTAAATTTTATCTCCCATGCAAAATTCTCTCCAAAATTTAGTTAAGCTCCAGCTAGAAAATCAAATTTTCATTTCATACTGTACCATAGTGCATGTATCTGTCAAAATTTAACGCACCCAATAACGGATCGAAGCATTTTCCCAATCTAAATTTGACAGATCGTGTTAATTTATCTGCTGTATTTTTGTGTTACGTCAAAGTATATAAGGATGAGCCTTTTTAGTGTATATTTTGATGAGGAATACCTTGAAAGTGAACAATTTTAGATCAAAGAAAAGCAGACTAAGAAAAGAGAAACCACACAACGAAAATTAAACGAATTTCAAAGAGCAGCTGTTTTCTGCGACCCTATTCACTACGCACTCAATGTCAAAATTTAGCAAGGATTTTCTAGAGGAAAATTGGAGAGCAACTAAAATTAAATTTTGTTTGAGCCGCGTACTTAGCTTTATGGAGAATGTGTGTTAAATTTTAAGTCTATTGTTTGGTCCGCATTTTTTCACATTTTTTGACACATTCTTGGAGTGAAATTCGTCTTCTTATTTCGATTTGCTAAACATTTTTCAAGCGTTCTCGAGTTTGCTATCACACTATCACTATCACATTCAGGAAAATATTAAAAAAGTACACAAAGTTACAAAATAATTTTCATCACATAAACTACTTTCTATCCTTCCGTTTCATTTTTGTCAAAATCGTTTTTTTTTAAAGCTCAAGGTGCTCTGAGCTTTCACATTTTGTAAACTCCAAAAACCATAACCTTGCGTTTGATGTTTTGTCATTTTTAGTTCCAAAAGCTTTGTTTCGAACGTCAAAAAAAGAAAAGCACTGATCACTGTGTCATAGGAGTTGAGTGTTTGAATGCAAATATTCGTGATATTGCGCTAATGGGAGTTGCAATTCAACTGGAACGGAACCACTGTGCATTGTAGGAGGAAAAGGAAGAAAGGACAAAGGTGTCACATTGACGCAAAACGTCCGAGGAAATGACGCTGAAGAGCCCATAGCTTCTTCGGAATACATAATGCTCGTTCGAGGACCTAGAAATTACAATTACAACAACATTACACATGTTGGAATTGAAGACGCAAAACAGTTCATTGAGGATAATCCACAACCGAGGCTTTGGCGACTTCTGGCATCAGCAGCGTCGCTTGGACACAGCCGAAAGTGCATTCGTTTGATGTGGAAATTATCCTGGCATTCAACTGATTATAAGCGGTTGAATTCCATCGGAAACGTTGCCTTTCCTTGGGCACTATCATTGCGACAAATGTGGGCACTGTTTTGCCACTGCTTCTCTCTGAAAGAACGGCGCCTATATACCCTAGGATCCAGGTTCAGATATTAGATCTCTTACACTTCATTAGAAGCAGAAACTGGTTTCTAAGCCGACCAATAACTCTATGAGTTTTGGTTTGTTCTATATTTTCAGTCTTACAGGGCCAGTTCAATTCAATTCCAATTCCAGTTCAAAATTGAACATTTGGCTACTATGGCTATAGGAGTTTTTGAATCCTAATCCTGATGAGATGTTCGACAAACTTCCAATATATTGCTAAGTCATCGAGTTTGTGTTGCTTTTCCCCACCCTGTGCGCAGAAGAAGAAGAAGAATACCATTGATCGACGATCATCGTTGACGATTGCTGTTGCCAGAGCAACAATTTGTAGACTTGATCTTATGGGCATGATCTCCGATAGCACTGATGATTGTATATCCATAGTGGATATACAAATATAGGGAGAGTTAGAGGTACTTCTATTAGACGACGGATATTATCTTGTAGAGAAGAGCACGATGGTAATTGTTGCCGTGCCCTGCTGGTTAAATGCACTTTAGCGTATAGTGTCAACTTTATAAAAATCTGCAAATTTGGGATAACGAGAGCAAGTGTTGCCCTATCCCCTGAACCTTTTGCCAGATTTGTCTTCATAATTGGGATTAAACATTTTTCGATCCAACCGCGATAAGTATCTTCGATTATGGTCTATTCTTCGCTGTGATAGTGCGCAAGGAAAGGCTATAGCTCTCCTGTTGAATGCAGTCAACCCACCATACAGATACAATCAGCATTTCATTAGAGTTGTCCGGAAGATTTTCTAATTCACATTGTCACAGAGATCACGGACTGAGTTGAATGTGGATACTTCATGCTTCATGTGCATATATTTTGTATTTTATTTTATTTTATTTTTTTCGGGTACATCAATTACAGCATTTGCTCGTCGTATAGTCGCGTACAATAAGAAGTCGGCAAATGCCCACACAGTTCATGAATGCAGTCCGCATTGATGAGAGAGGACGTGGCATATATCTGGTCGGGTGGTGAAACTACTTGAGCGGACTGCGCGGATTGTCCGCCTGTTTTGTTTTTGTTTTGATGAATTATGAAAAATGGCACACCTTGGGAGACAACAATTCATTTGGGTGCGTCAATTTGTCTTTTTGGAGTTGGAGCTGCGCGACTGTTGAAGTCAAATTAAAATTATAATGCATGGAACTGGAGAGTCAGCCCTGTGCCAAGCAGCATATAGCCATCCATATATACCTATACGTTTGACAATTGATGTAATTTCTGTCCACGCAGGAAATGACTGCGGAGATTGAACGAGAAGTAATCCAAGGCGAGGAATATATTATGGAAAAATTGCATTCTATTTAAATGAGATATTCACAAATTGTAGGACATGCAATGGAATGGCTAAATTGTTCCTCGATTTGGAATAATTGCGGCGAGAATTACCTACCAATATAATTTTACATATTTCAGGGACAATCGCGGAATTTATATCGGGGCGAGTTTTTTTAGAAATATGTATTTCGATATGAACTCAAGTGAAACCGAATATTTATGGTGGTGTTAGTATGAAATGGTGACGGTTTGGCAACAAATAGCTACTAAATTCCGGATAGTGAATTGGACGATGACAAATGTTGTCCATATTTCTCTATCTTTCGCTAACAGTTTAAGTATTTATTACGAGTGAAAGGTTAGGGCTGTGGACCTGCAGTTTGTTGGTGTATACCCACTGACTCGAAGAACTATGCACCATTCGGATCTGCATCTGTCACATCTCGATATCAAATAACTTTTGAACACGCTTTCAGGCCACTTTAATATGCAGCAACGAAGACAGGCCTTATTCCTTTGTTGCCCTGCCTTTGCTCGGATCTGGTGTCAGATTTTTTGCGCTGATGTGGAGAGTGCTGATACTGTAAGCTCCTCATCGCTGAAATGCATTCTCGGCACCCATTCCAGTAAAATGGATAACACTGGATTTGCATCCTGGTAGTACAATGGACCAGTTGCGTCTGAGTGCTCCAATGAAGTGTTACCTAACTCGACGGCAGGCCACTCAACGTAAGAAACATTGCACTGTTTGTAATCATTACTTTTGTAATAAACCAATTATTTAATTATTTTAGGGCCGGGATAAACTCTAGGTTTGGGATAAACTCCAAGTGGTCCTAAAAACCAACGTCGATAGAGTGGTCGTTTGGAAGGACAACTTCTTGCAGACTCCTGCTGCAGAAAAAGTTATCACTTTGACTTGAATTAGTCCTAGGTTAATCATGTTTCCACTTCGCTCTTCCCTATTTGTGGTAGTTTGCCCGACTTGTAGGGAACTAGTCTGCCTATTTGACCCTCGACCATTTCCTTGAGGCGATTCATTCTTCTCCACTAGTTTAACTAAACCTGAGTTTAAACTTGCACTGTAAAACCAGCCCTTAGGGGGACAGATCTTGGATGAAACCCAGGAAGTCCAAATCGATACTCACCGGCTGCAGGAAATAAGGACCCAAAAGCGAAAATGAAATAAGGCCCCAATTTTCATTAGGAAATAAGGCCCCAAAAAAGGAAATAACACCCCAAATTGTATTGAAAATCGTTGTTGTTTCTTGTATAATTTTTTGGGGCCTTATTTCATATTTTTTTTGGGGCCTTATTTCGCAGAGCCATACTCACCACCTTTTCATCGATTTTAAGGCCGCCTCTGATAGCATTTATAGAGACGAGCTAGTCTTGGCATCCCTTCCAAACTCGACCATTTGTGTAGGATGACAATGGAGAATGCACGCTGATCATCAAGATCGGCAAAGAACTCACCGAGACCGTCGATGTGAAAAAAGGATTTAGACAAGGCGATGCGCTGGCATGTGACTTCATAAAACTCGTTTTTGAAAGAATAGTGCAAAACTCAAACACCAGATGCACTATCTTTCAAAATTCCGTCCATCTACTCGCCTACGCCGACGACATCGACCAGAATGCAGTGTTATGTCACTGGCGGGTTTGTGAGCATTGAGACGGAGGCGGCGAAGATGGATTTGGCGGTCAATGAGGGCAAGACAAAAGTATATGCTGTCATCAAGAAAGGACACCCAACACCGACGTCTCGGACAGAATGTCACTATAGACGGATATAACTGTGAGGTGGTTAAGAGGCTCCGCTATGAACTCAGACAATGACACCAGCGCTGAGATTAGACGAAGAATAACTCTTGCCAATCGCTGTTTCTTTGGACTAAGAAAGCAACTAAGTAGCAAAGCCGTCTCTCGAACAATCAAAGTGACCCTTTATAAGACTTTAATCATTCCAGTCCTTCTCTATGGTGCAGAGGTAGGGACTCTGAGGCTACTCTTGATTACTTCGAGAGGAAACTTCTTCGAGTAATATTCGGTCCCGTCTGCATAGACGGTGAATGGAGGAGGAGATACAACGACGAACTGTACTGTACGGGCTGTGTACAATGACATCAACCTAGCCAGAAGAGTGAAGGTCCAACGACTGAGGTGGCTTGGTCATATGGAGCGAATGGACGCGAACGCTCCGGCCCGGAAGATCTTCGACTCCACACCCGAGGAACGGTGCAGTAGAGGAAGACTGCGACTCAGGTGGCGCACTCAGGTGGAAGGGGACCTTAACCAACTTAGCGTGCGAAACTGGAGACAGCTGGCCAAAGATCGTGCTGGCTGGAGATGCTTGTTGGTTGAGGCCCAGGTCCACCCCGGACTGTAGCGCCACCTTAAGTAAGTAAGTAAGGGTCATTTTCACAGTTCTAGAAACTTTGGTTTTTGATTTAATTGTTCAGTCTTACCACACAAAATAGCCGTGAGCAGCATTGCCATATTGAAGATATACACAGCTTTTATGCAGTGCAGATGCAGACCAATTGTTGAAATAATAGAAGAAAAGGGAAAACGTCAATGAAAAGTTGAAAAGTTCCTCTCACAAGAAACGAAAACGTCATTAAAAGAAAAATTCCTTTCGTTTTCGAAGTAACATGAAGCCAAACGTTCGTGCAAAGGAAAACGATTGAACGTTTTTATTTTACCGAATCCCACCCCAGGTGTCTTCTTCTAACCATCTATTTTTCGAATGAATCGAAGTAGCCCAAATAAGGTGCATATTTGTTATCATCGGAAGTCTTTTTTCGTCGTCCAAACCTATGAGATACACATTGAAGTCGGTTGTCCTTAGATGTTGAAAGGATTGCCCATCGAATATTAATAGGAACAATATGTAATCTTTTTCCTAAAAGCTAGATGACAAATATGCGCCATGATTCTATATTGAACTCTAAAAGCAAACACAACCCGATTTGCTTCCACGAAGATCAAGAAGATCTTGCTCCTTATTTGCTTAGATACTTCCTATACCGAGATGTATATCAAATTTGTGTTTGCACATTGTTAAGAGATTAGCCAAATTTGTTTAACAACAGCTCATTAAAAATAAACACTTCGTAGTTTGACAATAATCTTTCAAGGGGAAAGTACCCTCTCCTTACATCAGCCAATCCAGGTAGATGCACCCTGCTGCCTATACCACTGGTTGCTGCACCTGTAGGCACTTTGAGTTCACAGATGTGTCTCCGAATTTGTATCTTCAAAGAAAATGTGGAAAAAAAATGTCAATGCACCATTGTTTGGATGATTGAAAAGATATCTTAAGAAAATTCAGGAGCAGCCCATATGCAACAATAAGCAGTCCGCGATGTTATCAAATTCGATTGTTGCCTGTCATGCAATTTTTTTTTTAGTCCTTGTGGAATATAAAGAAATATTGAGTAGTAACTTCAATAGTAGCATCGAAATGTGAAAGAAAAAAGACTTTATGTTGTTGAGTAAAGGAGAGACGAGCAATGGATTAAGAAAATGTTGCTGCAGTGGGGTTGCGCGTTGCTGGGTGTGGTGCGTACAATTGATGCAATAATACGTTTCGCCTTGATGTCAATATTTAAATATAACTCAGAAACAATTTAAACGTCAAATGCTGGTCGTTACCATCAATATAATTGGCCCTCTATAGTCAGCTCGATCTATGTTTGCATTTGTTACGCATGCTATAAGTTCATTGAGGTTTGCTTTCAACCGAGGAGAAGAGCTGTAAAAATGTATAATAATTATTATGAGCAGATCATTATTGAGTTTTGATAGATGCTGTTTAAACGAGTTTTCGAAATTTGTATAGCTTATCTTAAAAATTGTAATGAAGTAGAACAAATTGCGAACGAATTGGCATCAGTACCGAGAATAGCTACAAGAAGAACACACACGTGCCCCAAACAGGCCAAGTGGGTGCGATATAATCTCCGCCCAAGCCTGAGTACCAATTTTACTCCACTAACACTAATGGGGATAGAGAAATGTCCTAGAGAGTATAGTATTTTATTTTGGCTGTGCAAATAAGTGCATTAACAGTGTTCCATATTTAGGTGGCCGAAACGTTATTGTTTTAGGAATTGGTAGAAATTGTAAGGATACTGGTGGGGGTCATCGGAATCGTTACATATTCCCTACCAAATCATCATCATGGACATCCCACACCCAAACCTAGCTTACATTCGGGACAGCTGACCCATGGAAATTTAATCCAGCATTAATTATTGCTAATAAGAATCGGTTTTTAAGGAATAGTGTTATGTCCCAATGTCTAACGCTTTGCCTTGAGCGAAGCAAGCCGCACCAGCCCCGAAAATTTTGGTGGATTATGGTCAGATGTATGAGTATGAGTTGACTTGAAATTCAGTTGTCTTTTAAATGAATTGTATGGGTATGTATTTCGCTTTAAGATTAGACTGGCAAGATGGATGGGTGAACAGGAACAGGTATTTATCAAAATACACTTTTTTTGTTGTCTTACATGGCGCTCACTGTCCGATGCCACGGCCTCAACCAACAAGCCCCTCCAGCCAGCTCGGGCCCAAGTTGGTTTAGGTCACTCTCCAATTGTGCGCGCCACCTGAGGAGGAGTATTCCTTTGCTTCGTTGTCTCTCATCAGGGGTGGACTCAAAGACTCGTCGGGCTGAGCTTTTTGACTAGGTCAATATCGCTATATAGCCCGTAAAGTTCGTCGTTGAATTTCCTCCTCCACACTCCGTCGCTACAAATTGTATCAAAAATCACTCGAAGAATCTTTCTCTCAAAGCCGTTCAAGAGGTTTTCATCAGCTTTCGATAAAGTCCATGCTTCTGCACCATACAACAGGACCGGGATGATTAAGGTGTTGTACAATATTTCCTTGGTTCTGTGGGTTTTACTTCTTAGATGCCTTCTTAACCCGAAGAAACAGCGATTGGTAAGAGTGATTCTTCGTTTGATTTTTACGCCGATGTCGTTTTGCGATGTAATTGTCGAGCCTAGGTAGACAAAGTCTTTAACTACTTCGAAGTTATATCTGTCCACTGTGACGTTTTGTCCGAGTCGCAGATGTTAAGAGTCCTTTCTCGATGACAACATATATGTACTATGTTTTGTCCTCATTTACAGCCAGACTCATATTCGCAGACCACAGATCGCTGAGTTCTCCCAATAATGTATCATACTTCATACTCAATATCATCTGCATTTGCAGTAGTTGATTGGACTCTGATGTTGGCTTGCGAGTTCCGTGCAATTGCTTCAATAATGATGTTAAAGAAGCCACATGATGAGGCACATTTTTCGACATTAAAGGATTCCGTGGTGATCTTTCCTACTTTGCCGGATCAGCAAGATTTCTCCATCGTCATCCTGCACAGACGGACACGTTTTCCAGGGATGCTAAAATTTAACATGGCTTTGTATATAATGCGTCCCTACATACGCTATCATAGGCGACATTGAAGTCGATAAAGAGGTGATGTGTATCGATCTGGAATTCCTGTGTTTTTTCTAAGATCTGCCTAAAACCGCATTGACATCTTCCCACAAAATTTTGCAAATAAGCTGGTGCATGCTCTTTACCAAGTAATCTCCCCCCGCTTTAAACAGCTCGGCCGGTAGGGCATCTGCTCCAGCCGCCTTGTTGGACTTAAGTTTGGATATCGCTATACTTACCTCATTTTGGTCGGGTGGACGGAAATGTTGGCTATTATCGTCCGGAATGAAGTGTGTTGTTTTTTTGAGTCTCTTTAGCATCTCCAATTTCTTTAGCCTTCTGGATACGGCCATTCTATTCCAGGCGGAACTATACATGCTATCCGAGAGACTTGCCGGCAAATCAAACTGCACACAAACATAGTCCCGAGGCAAAATGATAGATATATTCATTGACACTTGACAGTCAAACTGCCATTAAGACTATCGGCTCAGTAAATATAACCTCAAAATTAGTATTAGATTGTCGAAAGGAGCTGGAATCGCTTGATCATGCAAAGATTAACCTGATTTAGGTTACAGGTCATAGCAACGTTTATGGAAACGATCAACCTGACGTACCTCGCCTGGCCAGGTTCAACCCTCCACTCCTCAGACCGTGGGAAATCATGGGAAACGAAGGCATAATGTTCCGCGCTCGAACCCAAACCAAGGCAAAAACCCAAAGGTCATAAAACTGCTCCTTGATGGGATCTTAAGACTCATCGGCAGGGGCGGGTGCACATATTTGGCAAATGTTTTGGAAATAAGCTTTGATGTGGATCACAGGCAGGCGATCACTTATCGGCTTGAAGTCAATAACATTGTGCTACATACTCTTAAATCATATATAGTCATTGACGTTCCAGGTCTTGTTGCCATTTGAGGAGTTCCATTATCCGAGGCTGGTTACGTCTCTCTCATAACTAGTAGTTTTTTTCCATGGTCGGGAAGTTACCCCGACGGCACAACCCCCAAACCTGGAGGGCACAGGTCCTTGTTTTGACCCTAGGACAGAGGGCCAAAAATTCATATGTCAGTAACCCATTTTGAGATATGAGCCCCGCCGTTGAACAATTGATGGTCAACTCTTTTCCAACACTCTTTCTCAGTATTGCAAATTCCTATAGACCTGGTGTTCAAATATATCGAAGCAGCTCATATAGGGATTGCACTTAGCAAATCGACCTGTCTGGAACTGTAGGCGCTACCGTTTATTTGCCAGAACCAAACACATCTTCAAAGAAATTTGAGAACCCCCTTTTCTAAGTCTGATGCATAATCAAATCACTTGTCACCACCTACTAAGAAATTAAACCCCGAGACTAAGCCTGAATGACGGCGACCTATGCAGAGGGTGCATTATACCACCCATTTCATATGTCACTGTGTAATCTACTGCCGCCTAAGAAAAATATCTCTATTACTTATTTCCAAGACAATATAGAACCATCTGGTGGTTCTCGCTCTAACCTCTACAGCAGGTTTTCGAGGGCATTTGGCTGGCTAACAGCACTAAAAGCAGGTATCAACATAACAACAAAAGTATAGGAAGAATGCGCACTCCAGACCAAGACCGCACTGGTGCAAGCCCCTCAATGGGCATCAGAGTGGGTCTATCTGAGGAGGATCTTCTTCTTCATCAGCCAACTTACCTAACAAAAGCTATAGTCTACGAAATGCGACTGTTCATAGCCAATGTTTACTCATTTTGACCGAAAAGTGTGAGCAGTAGGTAGACTAAGAGCTCTTTCAGCTCTAGAGCTGGAGATTTTGAGTAAAACTAATACCAATGTTTGTCCTTAATCGAACAGTGTGTGTGGATTAGAAAGCTTGAAAGTTGATGCGGAAAATCTTTCTAAAAATTTCGGTGTTTATTTGATGAGACCCATCAGGCATTGATGTGCTTATCCTGATGAAAAAGGACTGCCATTAAAAACCTTTACAATGGCTTGCTACTCACCTTGGGAGTTATAGTAGTCACCCACCAGAGTGTCTGTATTTTTATTCATTGGAAAGAAATTCCCCTATGCTGACCATTTCCTATATTGAGGATCAAGAGGACCGAGTGTGTGTATAGTTTCCGCACATTACAAACGCCTGAAAACAACTATAAAACTTTATAAGCTCATCACACCACACGCCTTGTATATAAATTATTGTAACTTACTTCCCTTCAATTACAGAAACAGACGGTGAGCCAGCTTATATTAGACCCCGGCAATCCCTGCCTGAAAGTTTCTCAACCTTTTCTTCAGAGGCATGTCAGTGCTCTCATTCGACCAATTTATTGCATCGGTATATTCCTTTTGTTCTCTGCTATACTGCATGACCATGTCAACCTTTCCGAAAGACAGCAATCTTAAGATTGAATAACTCTACAATTGCGATACAATTCATCAGCATCAGGACGAACAAAAAAAAAATCATTAAAATAACAAAAGAGTCTGAAAGCACTTTAAAGAATTGCCCAGTCATCGAGGTCACACAATGCTAAGGGTAAGAGCAAGTTCCCTAACCGCACAACAATCGACAATCCAAAAAACAAACCATACGCCCGATGGGGGTGTTTTAACTTTAAGTACCCTTATTTTTGAAACCGCAAAACTTTCCTAATTGAATTTTTATTCTGATAAGTAGGAGTACGTGTATCGCACTGGAAAACATATTATCGAGATGAAAGAAAACCGGAAAACAACTCTAATGTGGAAGAAGTTGGTTGTTCTTCTCTTCTGTCTGTCCATTCCTGGCGGATAGGTATAATTTCAAAGCACTTATCAGATGGACATCACGTATTATTGTCCTTGATGTGAACCCACATTTTTTGTACTCCTTTGTGTGTGTGTTTGGAAAATTATCGCAGAGTTTTCTTCGTACGCTCTTCTGCAGGTAGTGGTCATACGGCACTGGGAATTAATCATATTTCACAGTTTTTCATTTAAAAATAAAGGTAATCGAATCGGTATATCCTGATCCTGACATTATATCACTCACATCCTGTAAAAGTCTTGGGCTTCTCAAATAACGTTCATATTCATCGGGACAGGATATTCGATGCTTCCCTTCTTTTTATCGATCAGAGTTGACAGAGCGTGGGCCATGCATAGACGGGTACATGAAGGCGGTCCAAGGAGAACAATACCCTCGGGGTATTCGAGTGCATTTTGTGTATTGAGATTTTATGTCATTGTTGTCCCCGCTGCTATCATGCATCAGATATCTAAGGTGCATTGTGAGGATGCTAAGGACAAACCTATTGCCTTGGAAACTAAATTGAAATTTAAGTTGATTGGAATTTTCTCTTTTTTTTTTTTGATTTTTTATGAAACCGAGTTAGGACTTGTGAACAAGATTTAGAAATGATTTAGAATCGTTATAGCTAAATTAGGTCTGCTGTTGCATAGAGAGATTATGAAAACTGTCGAAAGAGGGCTTCTGTCTGGACAGCTTGGAAATACAGCGTGGAATTGTAGAAGGCGATTCCAGATGGGTTTGGGAGCTAAGAGTGGTCCAAAGCTAAGAAAGTTCAGTGATGTGGAACATACAGTACCAGTACTCACCACAATCAGCACCAAGCACTTGCCACCTGATACGACCAAAGGCAGGTCAATAACTGAGAAAATGAACCGAAGAATCGTTGTCCTCTTAAAGAAGCGGACACTTAAGCCTAGCACACAAAGATGCTTCGCAAATGGAAAGTGTCATGCCTTAAGGAGTTGGCCATAGTCTTTTCTGCTGGGAGACGGCAAAAATATTATTTGTAGACGTTCGGCATTTTGTCAGCCCACATGAGGACACAGGAAAATCCAACGCCAGTTTGTTCGCTACAAATCTTAGTCTAGCTCAGCGTCAGCAATCTCATCGGAGATTTGATGAAACCTCGGTCCCAGCTCCCAGACAAGAGTCAACGATTTCAGCCTTTCTATACTGAATTCAAAGAGTTCTTGCATTCCCGACCTATTTTGGAACGGATAACAGGGTTGAGCAAGACCTTAAGCGCAGCTTGACTGTCGCTACAGACGCGATAACAACGGAATTGGTGCGGGCTATTTCTAGCAATATATTCGGCAGTCATTTAGGATAGGATAGATCTCTGCTTCAAAAATAGAGACATGCTTCCCTAACGAAGAGTGCGAAGTCGAGTGTTGTCGATTTCCACGAAGACGCCAGCACCGGACCTTTGTTTATTATTTGAGCCAACCGTGAAGACTCGACTTCATCCCAATACAGGCTCAGACTCTGGCTGTAGGCAGTTCCAAACTAAAGGAAATTCGATTTTGTCAATGTTCCGGTGTCGTTGCATCAGAGGGAATATCCATGGAACCAGGCTGGTAGGATAAATGTCGCACAATGTCGACGAAACTCCGCAGTATATGGATGACACCAACCGCCGTCACTTCTGTGTCAGTATAGATTGCTTAGATAGTACACCCCAGCAGAGCATCGCTAGAGCAAAGCCAGGTGTACCCACTCGGGAAATCCCCAACACAGCAGAAAGAGGCGGTTTTTTGGAGTTAAGTTCAGAATGCAGTCACATACTTGCGCGAAAACTCTCTCCACCAAACAACTGACCCTTAGGCTATATAAAAGGCCTTATCATAGCGCCGTAAAGTCTCAAAGGATATTTTCCGGAGATAGGTCCCACGTATTGGCAAAAACATCCTTACACTGGCAGAAAACTGAGAACGTCTTAGACTTAGATGCCTTAAACTTGACTTGCTTTGCCCAAAGAAGTTTTTTTATAGGATCACTTCCAGATATTTCGGTTCATCGGAGATCTAGATACAGATTGTGATATCTTTTAGCACTATGGTCACAATCCTCCGCCTCCCGAAGACAATGACCTCAGTTTTCAAAGGATTGACCGAAAGCCCATTCCTATTGCACCCAGGGTTGTCAGATTAGATTTATCGCCAAACAGGCGATTTGAAATTTCATTTGGCGACTCGAAAATCGGTTTGGCGACGCACCCCCAAAAAGGCGATATTTTTAGATTTTGGCGATTTCAATTTTTATAACCAAAATTCTCATATTTTTTCCTTTTTATAATTTTCACTCAAACCTTAACCTTACATCTGTGATGACTGTGACGAAATATTTAAATTAGTAAGAATGAAAACAACTTGAAAGCTTGAAAAGATATTGATTTAGGGTCGGATTTTTAAAGAATCGCGATAGAAAACAAGAGCATGTGAATGAAGTTAAGAAGCAAGTTAACCATTTAATTCTCGTTTTACTTAGAGAAATGCGAACACAGTCAGACGTGTTGCACCTTTTGTTTCTTTGGGATATTTTCCTCCGGGCGTTTGTTTAAGCCAAGTGAGACCCTGTTTTAAAAGTCTGCTTGTAAGCTTGATTCCACCCAAAAGCTTACAACATACTGAGGCTCAGTGGGAAAAATTAATTTCTGTCAATTGTCAAATGTCAATGAATTTCATCTAAGAAGTGTACCCGAAGAAGACGTTTGAAGTTTTCGAACAAGGTGTACAAAATGACAAATGCCTTAGGACAGCCAGAGTTCCAGGAGCTTGGGGAATTTGCATTAAGTTTTTTTTTACGTAAAAATTACGAGTTGCACGAATTCATTTGGTTTTTATGGTTTTTGAATTTGGAGTGGACAATTTTGAAATTTGGCGATTTTTTGGCGTTTTATATTTTACGTTTGGCGATTCCGGTTTTCAAAACCTGACAACCCTGACTGCACCATTCATCGGGCGATAACACACCACAGTCTATACTCTATGCAAGCAAGATTTTCCACGCTGATACGCATGTTGGATCCTCAGTCTCTCCAAGCTTTTCAGCAAGAAGGAAGACGGACTTATCGTTCTAAAACTCGAAGCGAGGAATTAGCCATCTTTTCGAATTCTTGGTATAAAAATCACTCGAAAGCGAACCGTATACGTAAAAGTATAAGAATATAAGAGTCAGGCACGCTGGTTTAAACCCTGTCGCAACAAAGCTTGGTAGGTTTAAGGGGGGAGAAGTATGGGAGTTTATTCGGACATTAAAATCGTACAAAATGTTTGACCCTTGGCTATTAAGAAGGCTGTAGGAAAAGTTGGCAGTTAGTCAGGAATAATCTAAAATACCACATGCCTTTCGTCGATCGCAACATGATAAATTTAGCTGACTTTTTTTTTGTGATGACAAGTATGCTTCTTTATAAAGCATAGTTGCTTCGCCCCTCAGCAAAATCAATTCGCTTCTCTTTCTAGATGTGCTGTCATGTTGGGTATGCTGTCTGATTATATTACCACAGACGCCTTCCTTGCCTATATTTTGGCGGTAAAAATACCGAGGACCATTTTAATGGCATAACTAGGACATTGGTCATATGTTTTGTCGAGTATAGCTCGTAGAAATCTTTGGAGTAGCATCACCTTCTCCTCTGTGGAGGCGTGAGGGTGATATTAGCGAATTTAGCCTTGATACGAGTTGTTGATAGCTCAAGACTTCTTGCTTAAGTCTACCGCGTATGCCAAATCTATATCCAAAAAAAGGTTGAACCATTGTTTTTTTATAACAGGCGGCATCCCTTCCGCTTTTTTTTCGGCCAATCCCATCGTAGATCGTACTTCCTGCTGATGGCACTTATATCTGCTTTGTAACAGTCGAAGGTATCTGCGAAGGGTATCCTTGGAACTGGACAGTTGAATCTCAGAATCGAATGACTGATCCCATCAGGCTACCAACTGGCATCCGGATGCTGCAAGTCCGGCGTTAATAGCTTCGATGTGAAGTAATTTTTTTTTAGTGAGACTTCCCAGGCAAGCCTATATCTTTTTCACATTTTTGTTCACAAGCAATGCGCCCACTTGTGGCCTGACCTATGGTTACTACAATTTCATAATTAAAAATATAAAATCGACAGTCTTATTACAACAAAAATGTTCACCCACAAGGCCCATCCCGCTAAAACCTTGAAAATATCTATCTATCTATACATGCAATTGTGCCACTAACTACACTGAATCATATTCATATGCTCAACTCACTCATCTTGAGATCCATCAATGGGCATCCGAAAAAGCCCGCACCGATGACTAATCTGCGCAATGGATTTGTGAATGAAAACATCGCAACGTCTCCGTCGTCGTCGTTGTTCGTCGGAAATGGGAGAATCCAGGTACGTTTCCGAACTGTGTGGTCGGTTATTGATCTCTGGAAACATATTCAGTGCCTCGTCTTCGTCTTTTGCGCTGTTGCCTCTGGTCCGTTGCCGTTCCGTCATCATCAGACTGCAATGAGGTTTGCCCCGAGTGCGTGGGCAGCCACCAGATGCAATACTCCTCATCGTAATTCATAATTCTCCGGCAATGAAAAATCTAGCGATTTAGAGGGCCGTGCGCCTCCATCACTTTTGTGGATGTGTTCCAGTGTCCATTATGTGTTTAATGATCCGCAGTCAGCGAAGTGTATCTATGGTACAATGTACACACCTTTCATCAGATGCTCGCCCATATATCCCGCCAACTCGTGGTTAATTGTGTTCGGCCCGTTTCGGTTTGCCTTCTGTGATTGTTACTGCTGCCTGGGTATCTCGCATAATGGTGCGCACACTCCTCACAGTCAAACTTCGACTTCAGATTCAGAGTCGATGGTAGATTTTCTTTAATTTTCCATTTTTGTTGCCTAAATGATAATGATGATGTTGTAAGTGACAGAAATGAGCAGTTAAAATGGACAAATAGGAAATTTAGCTGTCGTAGGTTGCAAATATTATTTTCTTATGGTTGACAGATGACAGGTTTAATATCAATTAAAATCCTATATGCATTGGCGGTGAATTGTATAACGAATATTCTTTAAGTTATATTTTTATTCGTTTGATGTTTAAAATATGGGACACATAGATACGATGACCATATTTGTCGAAGGAAAATAAAGGACAATCATTTTTATGCTTACAAACTGTGGTATTTATTACAAAAAAAAATTATAATAAAATAGCAAGAAACATTAACAATAAATATTCCTGCATCTACGAATTTACTATAATAGAAGATAGCAGAAGGGAAAAGGTAGGGATGTCATTGAAATGTCTTGGAAAGCCATCGAAGCTGAAGTAAAAGCTCCAGCTAAGTTGTAATAAATTATCTTATATGTATTTACATAGATGCCACCACATTAAAAAAATCAAATCATCGGAGTCGTCGGATGTCATGATAGCCAGCTATAGATTTTCAGAATTTCAGGCAATACTGTTACTTCGATGTGAGAATAGGTTAAGATAAAGTTTCGTGTTGCTTATTGAGAGTTGCTAGTTGCTTTGTAGCTTATTGCTTGTTGCCTCAATCTGAGAACCGCCTTGGAACGCCTCTATGATGTTTTTTTTTAACTTTCCGTAGCTTTCCCGAAAATGTTCTTTAAAAACATAATTTTATGGTTACTTTACTAAACGAGCTTGCTGTCTAAATTGGTACGAATATTTGATAAAATATGACAAAAAGGCGATAGATGTCGTTATTTATGTGTTACTATGCAAGCGAACCTTTTTCGACAAAATGTCACCTTTTTGTTTACGTTACTAAGGAAATTTATAAAGGGTCCATCCCGCTAAATCCTTCCGGTTAATAATGGAAAATAATTTCATTCAAATGGCTGCCTCGGCTGGCCATGCAGCAGCCTACACGATCGGTCCAATTTTTAAGCACATTATCGATTGTGTGCAGCTGTATTTCACCAATGGCTTCACGAATATTGTCCTTTAAAGCGTCAATTGTCTCTGGCATGTCGGCGTAACACTTATCTTTTACGGCACCCCACAAATAATAGTCCAACGGTGTCAAATCGCAGCTCCGCGGTGGCCAAACGACATTAGCTCTGCGGCTGATAATGCGATCTTCAAAAACAGGGCGCAAAACATCGAGTGTAGCTCCGGCTGTGTGGCACGTAGCGCCGTCCTGTTGAAACCAAATGTTGCCAATATCCTCCTCTTCAATTTTTGTGAACAAAAATTCGTTCAACATGGCCCGATAACGATCGCCATTGACTGTAACGGCCACTCCTTGCTCATTTTCGAAGAACTCGTTTTGGGTATATCGGCTTTTCAATGTATGCGTGCGGGTTTTCTGTGCCCCAAATGCGACAATTTTGCTTGTTTACATACCCGCTGACGGTGCTTCTCTTCTTACAAAATCCGTACGCAATTTTCGCACACATTCTGCAACATTACCATGATTTTCAAAGTAATGTCGCAATATTTCCCAGCGTTGTTCAAGCGTATACACAACCATATTCGTTCAGCGGAAGGATAAAACTAATTATCTGTCAAATCAGACATGAGCTAAGTGTTACCATTCGCGAAATAAGCACTAGTTGAAAAAAAAACGTTAGATGGCGGACCCTACTAACTTTGACCCCCCCCCCCCCCCCCTTTCCACTTTTCCGCTTTGTCCATACAAGGACATTTGTTTCAAATATGTGCCTCCTAACTCATACCGTTTGGGCTGGGCGTTGATCACCAATAAGTCAGGACAAATATATATGATATTTCATCGAAAGGCCATTTAAAAATATGTCGGTTTTTTTCTGAGAAATAAATGGTAGTCTTTTCTAAATACTTGGCTAATCCAGTGTTTCACGAAATAAACCCCTCTCAAGGACTTCTACGTCCAAGAATGTAGAATTCTATTGCCAAATGTATTGTTGGCATGAGTTTCATAACATTTCAGTTTATGTTTCGATACTTCGTAGAGTTCAATTGCCCATAAATTAACTCTCTATGCATAACATTTTTTTGTCAGTGTTTTAAAGGACAGCTTCAAAAATAAAGGACAAAATACGTCCTTTATTAAAAATAAAAAAATACAGGACAGAGGTAAAAAAGAAAGGACTGTCCTTTGAAATAAAGGTCAGCGTACACATAGATCATAATAATTGTGGCTTAATAGTTAGTATATTGGACTACTGGGCGAAAGGTTCCAGGTTTGTCCTCCGAAAAACGAAAGCTAGCTCTAAAATTTATGAGCGGTGTTCCATCCTTAAATTGTAGATTGTAGGGGGAGGTGATATATTAAAACCCAGATCACTGCGTGGGCCTATTGTGATGTCCTCCATTTATAGCTCATCCAGGAAGCCGCGGCTAGCTGCTGGCAGCTATGTCCGCTGCTTCGAGGTAGAATTTACCTAGAATTTTCATCATGAATTGGGATGATCCTTTTCTGGCTATTTCGTCTGTTTTTCGTTGCCTTCATATCCACTGTGCCCTGGTACCCAGATTAGGTGAGCCTTCATTGTGGTGGCCGGTATTTGCAGGATTTAGAGGCAGTCCCAGACCAGTTTTGATGTTATTTCAAAGTCGTCAATTGCAAGTAGAGCTGCCTTGCTAGCAGAGAGAATGTAAATGTTCTTATTTGTTATAGCCCTGTTTAGACTCTCTCGAATGCAGAGTTCTATTCCATGTATTTCGGCCTGAAATACGGAACTGCTTATAACCATACTATAGCGAATAGGGATGTTTTAGTGCGTTTAGGGCCGTATATTCCCGCTCCAACTCCTTCATCTGTTTTGGATCCATCTGTAATCTGTATACCATACAAGTGAACCATTGGCAAATGTTGGTTTGTTCTGTTCCCAGTTTAGACGGTCTGCGAATATAACCTTGAAGTTGTGTCGGAAGTTATAGCGTGGAAGACATTTGTCTGTCAAGTGTATTCCAAGTAAAGTTCATTTTGTCTGAATTCTTGAAGGATATCAGTGTGGACTATGTTGGAATTTCATTTATCTTCTGTGATGAACGTATAGGCGTTAACCATTGCTTCTTTTATGAGTTCTAGATGAAGTGGTGGAATGTTTAGGATAACCTCGAGTGCAGCTGTTGGTGCAGTTTTCATTGCTCCAGTTGCACAGGCACATGCTAGTCTCTGTATTTTGTTGAGTTTAGACTGTGCTGACCTCTGCGTTGCTTTATAGCACCAAACGGCGGCTGCATACGTGATGATAGGGTTAAGTCCCCAGCTTTTACCGAGTACACTTTTGCTGGTCTATAAGGATAACCTGGCTTTGTCAATAGTTTTGGTATGTGAGTTCCATGTGAGTTTTTCATCCAGTGTAATTCCTAGATATTTGACTTCCGTTGAGAAATCTATTATTTTGCCGAAGAGTGTAGCATTTCTCAGTCTTTTTCGCTTCCTTCTCTTGGTGAATGCAACTATGGTGCTTTTTTTTGGGATTTGCTTTGAGGCCAACTTTTGTACACCATTCAGCAACTATAGGTTTAGAGCCCTCTTCCATCCTTTGTAGACTTCTTGATTTAGATGTTCGGATATGTATTAAAATTGCAAGCCTATACACAAGAATGGTTCTGAGTATATATATGTGTAGGGTCCTATATAAGGAGTTGCTTTGCACTTGTACTCAATGACGATGTGTTGATACTTGATACTAAAGTGCATAACATTGTGGGTAGGGTATACAAACTCATCAATCTAAACTCATAAGTAGCGCACTTCTTCTAACTTATTGATCATCTTTCAAACTTCTGCTCTATAATTGATCCTCAGTAAAATTGTATCTACAAGTACCTATAGCAGATAAATGTATGAATCATAATGTCTCCGAAATAAAATGTCCCATACAAACCGATTCGATTTTACCTATATATGTATATAGATTATAGACTTTGAAATTTGGTGATATGCATTCGAACTCGAAAGACTCACTTTTAAATACCTCAGTTGGGGATAAAGCTAAACATTTTGCGTCTCTTCACGGGCTACAGCTTTAGCAGATACATTCTTAAAACATTTAATACCTCAATCTCATAAATCTCTATAGAATATAGCGAATCTCAATCATATTTACCTTTGGTAGGTAAAGACAGCTTTTAGAGCTGTCATTGAATAAGTCTAAATAGTCTATAGCTTAACTTTTAGTCCACAAACTACTTACAGTATCTAACTTTTGACTTAAATCCACTTAAACACACACCGTAGAAGATAGGTTCACCCAAAGAGGGTATTTGACTTCACATTGTTGCTCCTTCATCAGACTTATTGGCAATTTTACTTTAATGGTTTTTTTTTCTAACAAGTTGTTGAAAAACAGCTTTTTGCGGCAATCATACATTTTTTAAATTCATAAATGAATAGGCTCTTTCTTTCTCAGTAAAACTTCTTAACAGTAGACGAAGTCTAACTATTGCATTTCGCTGATAAGTTAAAATCGACTTTCAAATATGACAGAGTCTATAAAGTCGTCTGTTTCCCTAGTCGGTCATCGGAAGGGTTCTTAGTCTGTTCTTTTTATTGTCAAACGCTTTTCCTTCCTTGTCCATGAAGGTGTTAGGATTGGATTTACTTAGACGACGGACGAACATCTTTGCCTTTCGTCTTCATCTAAGCAGGAGCTCAGCTTTTTGCGAAGGCACTTTAGTCTTGCGATTTACGATTATATATTATCTTTGCGATGTGCTGGGTAGGACCTCAAAATTCGTCAGATCGATTTATATGGTCGAGTCATGTGAGAGTTCTCGAATCTGGATTATGCATATTTTTTGGGGCTATGGCCGTGAATGTTTTTGAATACTTGACCTCTTCTTCCTCCTTTCCGCGAGCCATCTTCTCTGTTCCCAGGTCCATCCAGGCAAGTGAACCAATGCAACGTTTGGTCTGTGAGTGGGATAACTTTTTTGTGAGTTTCAGATAGGTACTGTTATGTCTTCGGGTGAGAAGACTCTGCCTTTGGCTTGCCGGGTTGATATTGGTTAATCAGTTGACCTGTTGGCCGGATGCAACATCCGGCTTGAGATCTAGACGTTTCCCTATTATTATCCCTTCTCGGACATGATTGATGATGATGATGCGATAAGCCTTTTCCTTGGATGGTCCATGTCAAACTTTAGTGGCCTCTTCAAAACCTCTGAATACTTGCCCCCTCCGAAAGCAGCCCCCACTAGTTCACAAGCTTATTCTCCATTAATAGTTGATACTGCAGGTAGGCGTGCTGTGCATGTGCATTCCATTCCGTTTCATTAAGTTCATCTTAGCATTTAGTACCAAGTAGTTTGACCGTCTTCTTGCTGTTGGAGATTCTACTCCTTCTGGAAGAGTTTTACAACCTAGATACGTTTGAGCTAGTGATTGAGCAGGTGTCAATACGATATCGAGAAGCATGTTCTCTGCGCCAGCGTCAGATACGACGCCTTTGCCTCCCCATACTCTAAAAAGGTTGAGTAGAAGATTTTCTTCTTCCTCCGTCAATATTGTTTCGTCTGGGAATCGATGTTAATAGAGTCCAGAGTACTCGATC
This sequence comes from Cheilosia scutellata, assembly GCA_955612985.1. Classification (NCBI taxonomy): domain Eukaryota; kingdom Metazoa; phylum Arthropoda; class Insecta; order Diptera; family Syrphidae; genus Cheilosia; species Cheilosia scutellata. The sequence goes on along the minus strand of OY015313.1, from coordinate 48,237,158 downwards.
CTTGCTCAGTATAGTCGCTTTGCTTATTGGTTTGTGTTGTTCCTTTTATTTGCGTCGTTCATATTTCGTTCCCATAGGTTGAAGGGGAGAAGAGTTAATATGGAGATAAGGCTAAGGCTACTTAATCCGAAGGTCGCCAGGACAGTGAGCGAGAGTATCGAGTCAATAGAGGGGAGGGACAGAAATTCTAAGGATCACAAAGATGAAAATCTTTGCAATCGAAGACTTTCGTATAAAAACATCCGGAGGTGTTATGAGATCGCTAAGCAACTGAGTGTTGACGTTCATACCGTTCCGGCTGGCTCTTCGAAGGAAACCAATTCACCGAATGGTCATGTAATAGCGGCTGTTATACGAGTGCCATGTAGAGAGGGAGATATGACAACAACAAAGCTACCGACTCTTGTGGTTACTTGTTGTATAAATTCATTGCTACAAGTTTAGAGAAATTTTGTATAACAAAGTTACAAGTCAAATTTTTACCTTACCACAAACTTGTTCCCAAAATCGTTAACTATATACCGCCGCAGGCAACATAACTTACCAACCAAGTCTTTGGGTTGAAGAAAACGTGCCCAAGGACCTAACTCATCAGCTCATTTGTGTGAGCGTCATAAGCTATTCTGTAACACACTAATCGGCACATACAAATGTTGCCTTCCAACCAATTTCAGGTTGACACCCACCACCAATTTGTGAATGTGGTCCAAAATGGCGAAACATGTTCCGTCCCTATATTGAGTCGACCCAGAAGGAACGGCAATAGGTTCAAAGACCAGTCTAACGCGGATAGCTACTGGTGGCTAAAAGTATTGAATTCGCAGAGACGGGGTAGGAGCACGTCAATTAAATAAATAGATGAAAAGGCTTGTCTTGTCCCTAGTCCTATATTTATATATAGCGTGAAAAAAAATCGAATCATTCTTTTTACTTACAACATATTTCTTGCCCATTCCACAAGTTTGACACATGTTTTGTCCAAGTTGCCAATGTTTCGAAAATAATAACTCCCCACTCAAATCGCATCGCAATTTCGAATGTTCATTGAAGACATCTTCCACCAGGCTAAACATCAAGTTTGGCTATTTGTGCTTCATTCGACCGACTCGAAGCTCCGTAAGTGCAACTTTCCACTCTGTATGCGGTGGAGACGATTGTCCCGTTCCACTTTGGTGTTCATGACAGCCACAGCCGATACATAGGCATATACCTACTTGATGACTCCGACGAGTGACGACAGTGAAATCCGTAAAATATCTCCGGTGGCTGAGCACTAAGCACCTATGCGATCGGTTCCCAACATAATTCGCTAAATGTCATTAAATGAGATCATTGTCCGCGACGATAGTCGTTCAAGTTGCGCTGCTATCTTCCACTACTATCCCACTTGAGCATGGGGCTGAGCACTTACTTCAATCAGTAGGTACTAAAACATTGTGTGCGTTCGTCGCGTCGTATAGAAGCTACACGCAGATCAAGTCGATCCTATGCTCCAGATTGTGCGTACCCACTTGATTTGCCTATGACAAATGGTGTCAGGGTACAATTCTGACAAGATTAGCCAAAAAGATGGATTCGCTTGCGGCCCATCTTCGGCCCAATCGGCCCCAAACTGCCAGCAGTGTATTAGAGGTGCCTGCCTACCATTCCCCGTTCCGATCTACTTATCATTTAGTGTAATCGGAGTTATGATTTCTTCGCTGGGCTTATACACCGCCAGTGTGGCTTTAATGATGGTGATCCCTTTATGGCTTCGCACCCACATGCCCATCGTGAGGGAGCAGACTCATAGTTCTTCCAACAAACGTGTCCAGTGTGGATTGCGGGTTTTTTTTTTTTTTGCTCTTGGTTTGATTTTGATTCCTCGTCGTGATCATATTGTGCGCTATGGAGAAGTGGAAAACCCTTCGAGTTAGAGAAAGCATCGTCGTCGTTGCGCTTTGCGGATGTGTGCATGATGATGATGACGATGGACTCTGGCAATCGCTCAGAGTGTGTGGGCATTGAGCACCAAAACCTACAATTGGAGTCTCGAATTAATGATATTTTATTGTTTTGATTTCAATTACTTATTGACTGTGGCACACACATCCATAATACAAGAGAGTATCTGTGGATGGATTCGAAGTCGATCACTGCGCACACGAGGGCTTGGCAATTGGGTTGACGGCTGGTCTTCTGGCCGTTAAAGGGAATGACTGATCAAGCATTATATTGGCGAGGAAGAACTCGGTCTGCCTGCAGATAGGCGCTAAGTGAGTGTATTTGTGACTGCGCATCGAAAAGGTGCGGCTTTTGGAAGATTTACCTGAAATTAGTGGGCTTTTCGCATATTGTTTCACATATGAATGAAGTACACCCGACTATACATATGAAGTCGTCACAATCGAAGCGGTGGAAAGATGTTAGGTATATTTTTAGGGAACACCTTTGGCATCTAGGCAGCAGATCAAGCAACCTTATGAGTTGCCTGCAACACTGAAGGAGCAATGCAAATTAAAAAGGCTCCAGTCGGGTCCTTCATAAGTTTAGCACAAGATTAGACGACGCTAATTCCGGTTGAGCTGGGTGGCAGAGCTATTCGGCCCTAGCCAGGTATCCGTCGGAACGGAAAATTCTCCGATTTCATACGAATTGGAGGATTTTTGCTTCGAGCTATACTTTCGAACAGCTTTTCGGAACTTCTTTCCGACAAAAATATCTTATGCTGGGTTTCCACTTGTCGATTTGAAGTTGTCAATTGACGCATTTTTATGCCAATTAAAAAAAGTTAAAATTGGCAAGTGGAAATAGCGAAAAATTGCTTGTCAAGGAATTGACTAAAAACGTTTGTCAATAACTGACAAAGAAACCACTGGACAAGTGGAAATTGCTGAATTGTCAAAAAAAATATCACATTGTCTTTAATTGACAGAGAAAATTAAATGGCACCGTGTTTGTCAATGAATAGTAGAGACATTTCGATATACCTACAAGGTAAGCCAATCTTTTTACACCCACCCCTTTTCGCATTAATGTTTCTTTTTTATACCCTCCACAGGAAGGTATATTCACTTTGTCATTACATTTGTAACGCCCAGAAGGATTCACCGGAGACCCTATAAAGTATATATATTCTGAATCAGGATCACATTCTGAATCGATTTAGCCATGTCCATCTGTCTGTCTGTCTGTCCGTCTGTCTGTTGAAAACACGATAGCGTCCAAACGAATCAACCTAGGCGAATGAAATTTTGTGAGAGAACTTCTTTTTATCGTCGTCAGGTTGGTTTTTAAAATGGGCTATATCGGTCAAGTAGTTCTGGTACCTCCTATACCAAACCAATATGGCATGGCAAACATTTTGCATGACTTTTATGCAGTGGAGGGTATCAAAGCATCGGCCAAGCCGATGATAACACTTTAACTTGTTTTTTTTTTATTAAAGTGATGGTTTAACCCTTTGCAAAATATATAGATTTTGAAGTCAGTTCTATTCATTTCATAGGCATTTTGGCGTATTTTGCAAATTGTCGGCTTTCTTCGTCTTTTGTCTTCAGCTTCAACCCAGATTCGACAAACAAAATACAAAAAGCTAGAGTGATTCATTTCTATTTTAAAATTGTTCATTTGATTTTATATATTTATGTTTTATTTACATTATGTACCTAAAGACGTATTTGATCACGCGACGCCACAATTCAAAATTGATAAAGAGATGACAATTCCAAATTGGCAGCACAAGTGGAAATAGCTTTCAGGGAATTGACAAACACACTTGTCATAATTTCACGATTTTTTGCCAATAAATGACAACTGACGGTGGTGTCGTTCAATGACATAAACGAGAGGTGTCAAATTTTGTCAATCAACCGACATGTGGAAACCCACCTTAACGCACACTGGCGTTTTGCGTTTTTACTGATATTTTTGACAGTTTCATACGAATTTTCTTCCGATATGCTCCGACAGCAATTTGTTGCGGAATTTGTTTAAGATTTGCAGTGAAGTATTGATAAATGAATTCAATAAAGAAAAAAACATTTCAGCATAGTATTTTTTTTTTTGTTTTGTATCTATTGCTTAAATTTGTGTTTCCAGGACATAAGAAAACGAAAAACCAAGCAACAAATAGGAAAACCCCGATGTAGCAGGAAACAACGTCATGTCAAATCAATGCGTCGTCGCATTTCAATTACTCTTTCCGAAAACAGATACCTACCTCGAATGTAATTTGAGTCTCCGACGGAATTATGCGTTGAGGATAATTCTCCGTTCAGACGGATACCTCGCTAGGGCCGATTATGTAAATGGGCGGTCTTGTGGAAGTTGCTACAGCTTCACTTTTACCATTGCAGCCATTGCAGGAACCATCATCCATTAGAGATCATTAGTACAGAAATCCCCTTTCCCTTCTTGAGCCACTTAGATTGCGCATGAATCTTAAGGGTTCTTAACAGCTCTATTATATCCAGGCTCGTTCTTAGACTATACCTGACTGAGGAGTTGAGTATGGTTGGCCTGTAACTAAAGAAGTTTTGGAAAAGCGATATGCCCACTTTTTACTAAAAGTGTGTCCTGTCGAAAAACCTATGTGAGTGTCGGTCCGGACTTCTTGAGTTTTCTTTAGGGTTTCTTTGGTCCATTGTGAATTTGATGCAATGAGTTAATTTATAAATAATGCGTCTAATCTCAACTGCTTCCAAATGATAAGAGGCTGCTCTGCTCTACCGACACCGGCGAACAAACGACCAAATAACTGAAAGGTTTTTACTTTTTTTTTTAGATAAAAGTAAAAAGTGAAAAGTTAGAATGTCGGAATTTTATATCAGCTTCAAAGCACTCTGATTATTCATAGAATGTACTGCTTTAAGGTGTTTTCCAGAAAGAACACCTTCAAAAAGTGACTTGACGCTTGACGTTTGACGCACACCAGGACGTCCAGTATCTAAATTGATATTTTAATAATCAGAAAAACGAAAGCATTTGAAATAATTTTCAAAGAGTATGTAACAAATTGCAGTTTCCAGAACTGTTGCCTTCACGTATCTAAAAATACGTTTAATTCCAACAAAAGGTGGGGAAGGGTCTCAGAAGCTTACCAGCAACATTGAAATGACTATTGAGTGAGTTACCAGCATCTTTCGCATTACCAATGAAATGACGGCCGTTACCCGATGTTGGATGAGTGGTTGAATGAAATTCATGACCACCAGATTATCCAGCTAGAATCATGAGTCTTTATTATTCCTCCGAATAGTGCAAAAAAAAACTATCAACAATATACTGTAGTAGGTATGTTTATAGAAGCCAATCGCACAACAATTTTTGTTCGCATGGGAAAACGTTTTTTTTTACGTATGCTATATCTCCTAACTTTTTACGTTCTGTTTTATCGTACCTAATGCTGTCACATGACAGCGCATGACCTTGTCCAAATGCTTTTTTGAGAATTGAGACCTTAAATCTCGGTTAGATTGTTTCCGACCTTTACGGGGCAGCGAGCGTTCTCCATCGTCATTCTACACAATTTGATGAGTTTGGCAGAGATGCCAAAACTAGACATGGCTCTGTATAGCTCGTCTCTATAAATGCTGTCTTATGCGGCCTTAAGGTTAAACTACATTCAACACAAAGTAAAGTACTTGCACGAAAATGTTTTTTCCCTTTCTACACCATTTCAAATCTGTATTTTTCTCTCAACTTTTCACAAAGTGTGTTACTTGAAAGTTAGCTATACCTCTAACTTTCAAGTGGCACACTTTTTGAAAGCACGATAAAAACTACTCCATGCACAAAAAAAAGTTTGCGCTAATTACTGAGATCGCCATTAGAGAGCTCTGATGCGACTAAAATGTCGCATTTTTGTTTATGTGTTACCATGGAAAAGAACCATTATTGCAGAAAATACCATGGAAAATAACCATTATTGCACAAAATTGCAGTGTTTTAATTTGGCTTACTTTCCTGTCAGAGCAAGCTTTTTAAATGAATTTCTTACCAGAAGGGGGCAACTCCATTTGTGTGAGCTTGCACTTTTTCACTTTTTGACTTTTTGCCGAATGAAGTTAAGCCTTTAATGTCCATAAACAGGGGGCATCGATTTGGAGTTCTACAGTTTTCTGCAGGATCTGCCATAGTGTGAATATTTAGTCGGCTGTGGACTTACCGGACCTAAAACTGCACTCATAGGGTCCAATCAGTTCATTGACAAAAATGGTTTCAGGCGTTCACACAGTACGGCAGACATGATCTTGTAAACGATGTTAAGGAGACTGAACTGATGCCTCTGTGTCTGTAGTTGGCACAGTTTAGAGGGTCTGCTTTCTTGTGTATCGGGAAAACGATGCTGAGCGAGGTTCTATTCATCAGGCATAATTTCCTCTGACCAAATCTTGGAGACAAGTTGGTGTATGCTCTCCACAAAGTCATGTCCCGCTGCCTTAAAAATCTCGTCAGTTAAACCGTCCTGTCCTGCAGCTTTGTTGGACTTGAGCTTGGATATTGCTATCCTTAGCTCATTTTGGTCAGGTGGACGGAATTATTGACTTTCATCGTCCAGGCTAAATAGTTCATTCTGCCTGACAGTTTGCAGAAATGGTTTTTCCACGTCCTCAGCACCGACTGTGACTCTACTACCAGATTTCCTTGTTCATCTCTATAATAGGCTCTATTCGGGTCTTGTTCACGGACTACGTTCTTTTTACATTTTGGTAAAACTTCCGAACATTGTTCCTGGAGTAGCACTTCTCTATTTTCTCGATGCCACGCTTCTCATGCTATCTGACTGATAGAACTATGAAAATCAAGGTTTCGAATACAGTGAGCTGTGAAACATTTTAAAATCAGTTCAAATCTAAATTTTTAAACAAAATCTGAAATCTGAATCTGAACACACAAGATGACAGCTTGGTATACTGAACTTCTGCAGAATTCCTTCCAAATAGCTAGATTGGTTAAAGTAACTCAAGCGGCTACATGAAATTTGGCCCCAATGAAAAATGGCCTCTAACTGAAAATGAAAAATCACCACAAAAATGTACATGAAAGGCAACAACAACAAAAAATTGATTAAAATTCTGCGAATTGGGGTGACAATTCATATTTTGGGGCCTTTTTTCATTTTGTCAGTTTGGGGTAAAATTTTATTATGAAATAAGACCCCAAAAGAACGATAACGTATGGGGGGGCATGCTGCCCCCTGCAACCCCCCTGCTTGGGTTTACTGTCAGATTTGGGGCCTTATTTCATCACAGTGGGGCCTTATTTCATATTTGAAATTGGGGTATTATTTCATTATGAAAAACAGCCTCAATTTTTGGGTGATATTTCATTCTTAGTTTGGAGCCATTTTTCATTGGGGCCAAATTTCATGTAGCCAACTCAAGACACACCCACAACTTCGGCAATCATTTTGTAGTCCAGAAAATATTTTCGTATCAGAGACCTTAACCTGAAAATATATGTTTGCAACTTGCAAGTATACCTATTATTAGCTGGGTCATATGTCTTCCACCACTTGCCAAAATTAGTCCAGCGTTGATTTATGTATAGTATAAATAATCTATATAATCCCACTTAAACCTATCCTTTACCAGACTAATGGTTGAAAACCCACGGGTATCTACGCTACACATGAATGATAGTTTAATTTTTATAGAAGCTACAGAGCCAGTTGACAGATGTTAGATTTTTTATATAAAATGCTTAACCTACAACAGTGGACTAAAAAAAAATTTATTTGCATTATTCAACTTACCAAAGTCTATGGTTAAAAAAAAAACTACTAACGAAGTGGTATAGTGAAAGATATTTCAGATAAAATGTGTGAAAATGTAATAATCTAATTTTCATGGCAGCCACTAAAGAATCTCACTTTATATTATCTGCTGTTGAATCATATTACAAAAACTGTCATCAAATGTACCTGAGAAATTCGTCCCAAAACTGCTCTTCAGTTCTTTAAGCAGATTACATGATCAGGATCACTATCTCTCTGATGCGAAACACATCTTGTCCGGTTTTCTATCTCATTTTCATGTGCCTAGAATAAATTCCCAAACAATGCCATTTCTTCACTTTCATCACCATTCAATTTGGCGCATCTTTGCAAAACAATTTTATCGCCCTTCTAATTGTCCACTATCGCCGCCTGAAAAGATAGATACTGATCTGTCATTCCCTTGTGCTGTTGCATTCATATCAAAACACAACAAAATGAAAAGAAAAACCTTTTGAAGGCGCATCAAAACAAAAGGAATCGAATCTATACAAAATCACCTTTCTAACCTCACGAAAACATCAAAAATGTTAAATACTTGGAGGCTGCGGATGCCCCCAAACGGAATGCCAAATTTAACAACGCGATGGAGACAGCCCGAACACCCTGTACTGCGGCTGCGGGACGATGGCAGAAGCAGCAACTGAGCAACTCTATGGCGAAGGAGCACACACAACGCGAGCGAGAGAGAGGAGAATACCACTCGAGATTTTTCCGAAGTCAATTCACATCACATTTTGATATCTAAGTGCAAATATAGACTTTCGGTACTTATCCGTAGCGAGATAGTGCGCCAGGTGAGGAAACCCTCGATGCAGCTACAGTCAACCTGCGCGATGCTATCGTATCGAACACTGCAGACACTATGGCCTTTGCAGGCATCTCGTCGTAGTCGTCTCCTCGCTCTCCCTGGGTGGGTTGATCGTGGTATTCGTGGTATGACTTCTTGGATCAGTTGCCTGTACTGTATGTCATGCAGCGTGGTGCTCATAACTACAAACTATACACAGTAACAAGTGATCAACTTGGCTAAGTCGCAGGTTAGGTGGTTTTATGCGAGCAGATAAGTCATTTAAGCGCCATCGGTGACTGTAATTCTAAACGGCTCAGTCGAGTGTGAAGTGCGCCTCAAGGATTTGCCGTTTGATTTAGAATGATGTTGAATTTTAATTTCGATTCTCACGACAGGCACGCGTAACGTATATACCGATGGGAATCGTAGTGGACTTGCAGAATACGTGCTGCCCAGATTGTCGACCAGAAAAATGTTGTAAAATCTGCAGAAAGCGGGATTACTATGACTCTACAGGATAAATATAATAATTGGAATTGATTTTACGAGAACTAACTTTCAGTACGAAGGATTGACATGTCAGCTATTGACATTGGTCAAAAAGCTGGCTGTTGGAGAGGCTTTAGAGCCTTAGAGCTTGAGAGGTGACAATTAATGAAGCCGGAGTACTCACAAACCCATAATACGGGCTCAGGAAAGCTAGTTGGGCTTGGGACTAGTTGTACACTCCTTTAAGGCCAGTATATCCACGAGATCCTATTAAAGATATCTTGCTAGATCAAACACAGCGATGAATAGTGCCATCGTAGGAGAGATGGAATCAGTCTTCAAAGGGAAAATGTAACCCGTGAGCAGTGCTGTCGTTTTAGAAAATACCAAAGCAGTACATTCAAAAATGTTTTGCATAATTTTTAGGCAAAAGCAATACGTATGTAATTTTTTTTTAAATACATATGTATTCATTTTATTATATTTTTAGTTCTTTCTTATAAACAGTAAAAAATAAACGTATTTTATAACTTATCTACATTATGTATCTATAACCCCCAGTTTCACAGTGGGAGCTGAAACTACACTTTTAGTGCAAAAATTAATTCTGTTTCACAATTTCGTTTAAACCTTGAACAGAGTTCATTCTATAGTTTAAGTTAAACTATAAAATTAACTAAATATTCTGCCGTTTAAACCTCAGATCAGCCGATTGTCAAAAATACAAATATTTGTCGTTGTTTTGCTTATTCTTTAAAAGAAAAGACAAGGAACGATTTTAGAAAAGTCGTAAGAAAGCTAAATACTGTACAATACTACCAAATTCTATTCATTAGGTATATTGCGAAACCGGAGGAGTGGAACTTCAAATTTAAACTCACGTTCAGGCTCAGTTGAACTTTAGTTTACACTTCCAGTATGAAACTGGGGGTAAGTCCTTTCATTTCATTTCTTAGTCTTGTTTATACATTAATTGTATATGTACTTCACTTTTATAAATTAGGAACTATTTTTTTCTATAGTACCTAACTAATAATAATTATAAAAAAAAATAAACAATATTGCAGTTCATTTTATGTAATTCTTATTTTTTAATATTTGAATATCTACATTTTTAATACGAAACTGCCTATTCCATAAGAATGTTTTTTAGTGGATGTAACATAAAATTATATTTTACATTCAGATTAATAATAATAACTTTGGAAGGCAAAAATATTTACTGCATTTTTATACAACTTGTGAAAATATGCGCTCGCACTGCTATGCGGAAAGCATAAAATGGAACCAACAAAGAGCAAATGTTTTTAAGAGAGGAAACGTAGGAGCTTTTAATGCGTTTTTCAAATCAAAGGCAGCACTCCAATAATCTTCAAATTTCAAATCCTTGCTAGTTCCTTCGTCATTTAATTCATCGACAAGGTCTTCTTGAATTCAATTTGGGAACAATTGTATGAGTGGGGTAAGGTTTGGGGATTTCTTTTGTGGATCTATGATTTGTACGGCTTCTAGAACTTTGTCTTGAAAGGTATGATTTCGTTTAAGTCTAAAAATCAATTTTCAATAAAAAAAATCAATTGAGTTCAGAGAGGCAGGCGTCATCAATAAAAATTCATTATTAACAAAGTTCGACCAAATGGGTTTGAAATACATTTTTACCGTTGAAAGCAAGACGTGAATACGCAGCTCTTCTGATTGGTACTCAATGTTAATTTTATTTGTTAATTTTAAGATATATTGCAAGAAATAGAAGTATAATTTTAATTCATTTGTCATATCTGCATAAACGCTATGCGACCTAAGTCCGAATTCTGTTCTAGCTGATAGGTGATAGAATAATGTTTTAAAGGAACCCACTGTTCTAAGATTCGCGATACAACAAGCGACAGCCATCTGGTAGAAGATGTTTTTAATACCTATTTTATGCGGGTTTGTGTTGAAATATTCCTGAAACTTGTGAAAATCTGTCTGTCTGCTGCAAACTTTCTTTAACCCGTACCCATTGAAAATGTCGAATTTTTGTAAAAGCCTACTTTTTTGACTTTTTTCCTCAGTTTCAAACAAAAAATGTTTTGACGCAAAAAGTTTCTCCAAACAATAGCTAGTGACTGCAAAAAACGTTTTTCAAAAATCTCTTCGCTAATATTTTTTATGATTTTTTGAATGGGATGATCTCGGAAAAATTTTGTATGAAATAGTAATTTTTAGCAATTTTCAAAAAATCATAAAAAATATTAGCGAAGAGATTTTTGAAAAAATTTGTTTGCAGTCAAAAACTTATTAATTTGATAAGACCGAAGAACTTATCGGTGACTATCTACATCTAAGTATCCTAGCTATCTCTTCTTCGCCTTCTTTTAAAAATAAATTTTGTTGTATCTGTGGCTTTTGTTTTGTTATATTTCAATTCATTTGCAATGTCAGAATGTTCTCCACATTCTCCACAATAGATTTAATGAGTAAAATTAGGGAGGTTATTAAGGTAAAGGGCAAATTAAAATTATTTCGAAGAAATAATATTAGTTTTAGTTATGCCGACTTTAATTTACTTTTTTAGTTTTCATCAAATCTTCTTCAACCGTTTGGAAAATCAGTGCTTGGTGCCTCAGACTTCTGATGAGCTTCATGAGTGATGACCGTTGGTCAAAAAAACCCTTTTGTGCAAAAGTGTACCATTCAATCATTCATGTTTTCAAATTCAGATTTTTGTTGAAAAATGTGAATACAGTGATCTGGCATAATTTTTTTCGATATATTTTTTTCTGAACAACGAATTAGAAAAGGCAATACAAAAGGGCAATATAAAAAGAAAATTGCAGTACAAAACAAAAGTGTGCAGTACGGCAGTACGCACCGAGCAAAAGCAATACCTACAAGTACTGCTTTTGCAGTACGTTCGACAGCACTGCCCGTGAGTCAAGCTTCGTTCACTTCTACTTTGCACAGCTCATAAAAGGATTACAGAAATGGCTGCTCTAAAACGAATCTGAATGGAATTTAGTAAGAAGATGCCAGCGGTACCTCAACACGCGCAAATTAATGGTTGTGCGTAACTATGCCTAGGCTGCCGAGTGCCTATACGATATGGACCTGTTGCGTCAACTATTTGGTTATTTTTATTCTTTTCGCTTAAACAGCTATATATTAAAGAAGAAGTGGCTGATGTACTATTATAGAACGAGATGGCTGAAATCTGTTCGACGAGGCTTTGAGTGTGGAAGTTCTGGACTGAATATCAGCATAACAATCTTTTTTTTTTTTCAAAGCATACCACGAGGCTTACATTTTCATCTGCTTTAAACAAGTCCATGCATTTTCACAGAACCGGGGTGATTAAGGCCTTCTGTTATATCTCCTAGATTCTATGCGGAAGAGGGCTCTATTTCTACGATACCGTCTTGGCTTGAAGGAACAGCTATGGGTAAGAGCGATTCTTCAATTAATCTCGTCAGTTCGATTTAATTTTTCGACATAATATAATAGGACCGAGTAAAGCAAAGTATTTGACTTTGAAAATAAATCTGAACATCGTTTGTGTATCTTCTACCGTGCGTCATGCATTTGGAAAAATTTTAGAATATTGCCCCTGCCCGACCTTTGCGGTCTTCGCTATTTTGTCTGAAAAGTTGGCATTGATCCCTTCTTTTGGCGCATAGAACTTGTGGGCAGCTATGGTTATGATCACATAGTGAAACTCAGGGATGGTAGTACTTTTGCTACCAAGTTATGTCAGTGGTGCCACTGGTCCTCTCTGCAGTTAATGCTGGCACTCTTCACTTTGTTGGTTGACTAAAGCAAACGCGGTCGTATAAAATTCTAGTGGGGTGTCTGAGTAGCTTTCCGATATCAAGTATTCTACAGTAACAAATCAGCATTACTACTGTGTGGACCGAGTTAGCTAATTATCTGTATATATGTAAAATGTATGTATATATATAAAACTGGATCGTGCTTTGTTCGGATGATTAAAACTTGAAAACGACTGAACCAAATTAGAAACTTCCTTCTGCGAGTTTGTTCGTAATTGCTACCCAAAGGTTCAGGAAAAGAAGAAGTCAGCTTCAAAAATCGAAAAGTTTTGCACCGATTGAGCTAAAAATTTGAGACAATCTTTGATATTAGCCGGAGAGGGTTTTTGTTAAGTTTGGCCAAAATTGGACAAAGGGCCGTGGGGCCTTCCATACAAAAAAAAAAAAATTGTTTGTAAAATTGTTAACATTGATTATTATCCTGATAGACAAGAATATTATCTATAGGCAATACGATTCCTGGAAAAACCAAGAATGTTGTGTCCCACAAAGCATTACATGTCTCTTTGTCTTTTATATGTTTTCAGAATCGTCATTCGACCTGATGTCCATGAGTTGCCCAACATCCGTTGGTCTTCTCAGAGTGTTTTTAAGTGTCCAAACCCATGTAATCCCATAACTCGAGATTGGCCGAACCGATTTTGATGATTTATACTTTGTTCGAAAGGTATTTTCTCAGTACGGGGTTTAAAAAAAAGGAAAAATTGGACAAAGGGGCGTGGCACCCCAAAACAAAAAAACATTCAACATCTTATATCTCGAAAGCCACTGAATCGATTGAGTTTGAATTTACATACGATCTTAGGTATCGGCCCAGGAGTATTCTTGTGAAGATTGGACAAAATTAAACATGGGAGGGCGTGGCACCTCCCATACAAAAAAAAATCAAAATCTTATATCTCGAAAACCGCGCAATCAATTGAGTTGAAACTTACAGAAAATCTTAGGTGTTGGCCCAGGAGTGTTGCTGTGAAGATTGGTCAAAATTGGACAAAGGGGCGTGGCAGAACCCATACAAAAAAAATCTTATATCTCGAAAACCACTGAATCGATTGAGTTCAAATTTACATACGATCTTAGGTATTGGCCAAGGAGTGTTGCTGTGAAGATTGGTCATAATTGGACAAAGGGGCGTGGCACCTCCTATACAAAAAAAAAAACATTCAAAATCTTATATCTCGAAAACTGCCAAATCGATTGAGCTCAAATTTACAGATAATCTTAGGTATTGTTTCAGAAGTTCACCTGTGAAGATTGGTCAAAATTTGACAAAGGGAAGTGGCACCGCCCTACAAAAAACATCTTCTATGGGGTGAAACTCGATGAGATTAGGTATAACTCGATAACCGTTGGGCTGATTTTCATGATTCTTTTTTTGTTCTGTTCGTATTGCTGTATTTCATATAGATATTTACGCAGATAGGCAATTCCAGAAAATCGATTTATTCTCATTTTTCGCATTTTACGAAAGAACATTATTATCTAAGATCTATAAGCAATACAATTTCTGTGCACGGGCAAAGGCGGGAGGGTACAGCTAGTAAATTATATATAAGTATTGTTGAATTGGAGCCTGGTACCTTTCCTAGATCAAAAACATTTATTGAACTTTCGTGGACGTCCACTTCGGGCATTATTCGCCGCGCGTTTGTTTTGCTCAATATATCTTCTGATGAACTTCCAATAACAATGGTCTGGCAATAAGAACCCTTTGGGGGCATGAATACAAATTAAGGAAAGTAAATTGACACAATCAATGGAAAAACAGAGCAAATCTCGGCCGAACATAATACAATACATTTTACATTGAACTTTGATGGTATCAACCCCCAACAGCAAACATTTAGAGCGGTAAGAATAGTGGACATTGTCGTTCAGATATGAAATGACGCAATGCAAAGCCCAAAAAGTTTTATTGAACTTTTTCTGTTCTATTTATGTTTTTTTTAAGAGAACGGATTCCAGGCAGCATTACAATATTCTAGACATGGGCGGGCCATGCTTATATAAATGACCATGCAACCGCAACTACACCATGCAACCTGTGCTTATTATAGAAGTCAAACTGTGCTATTTTCTCAGCGTCGTTCGTTTGTAAATTTATCCATTTTGGACATAGGATATACATATTCCAAAATATATAAGACCTCCTTCATAGATATTTTGACACTATAGGTTGAGCCATGTTGTGTCAAAATATGTAACTACCTCAAGCTCGGAGCTTCCTGCTGCTAGAAGTCTAATTTCTACAGCTAATTTTATGATCGAGGGTATTCATAAAGAGGTCCTGGTGTATAAATGAAGCATAAGATATTTTAACACGTTTTTAAACAAAGGCTACCTTATTTAGTCGGTGGTTGGGTGTGTATGAATCGGGTAGGCGCTGATTGGCATCAACTTGGCGGTGCCCAGCTGTTGCAACTTTTTCATACACATCAATTGTGCTTATTTTACCTCCGCGTGGTAACCACCGGGTACTGGCCTCGCCCACCTGGGCTTGGCTTGCTAAACTTATAAGCGCGAGTGTTGAACACGAAGAAAATAGCAACACTATAATGCTCTGTCGGAACTGACTGTCTGTTCGAGTCTCAGAAGTCTAACATGAGCCCCTCAGAAAGAGGACGTGCGGCGGAAGAATTCACGCGATTGAATCAACGGTGACGTCAACAGTCGGCATGGCAGATACCTTAATGAGCTACTTCGACGTATTTGGAGCTGAGGTCATTAAGGATTTTTCAATACTAGTCAGGGTGTTGAAATAGAGATGGTGGCGGAAGAGCCCTTAATGGGCCAACGGCAGCACTCAAATCCCCGAAGCGGGTTACTGACTCCGGAATATCCGGCTCCTTTTGTCCAAGGGGTCACAGAAAGGGCCTGGCCCTCCAGGTTGGGGGTTGTGCTTGGGGTTAACTACCCAACCACGGAAAACAGCACCGGTTACGAAGCAACCAAAAGCCTCGGATATGGATGGATTTACTGTTGACGACCCTGCAAAACGAAAAAAGGACAATGACTTTCGGATCTGCACATGGAATGTTCGAACCCTGAACAGACCGCGTGCAGCCGAACAATTAGCGGAGGCCCTAGGCTGCTACAATGCAGATATCGCCGCCATCCAGGAAGTACGGTGGGATGGGCCCGGCAAAAGAAGGATGAAAAACTGTGACATCTACTACGGTGATTGCTACAGAGAACAGAAGCAGCGCCTATTCGGATGCGGATTCGCTGTAAGCGGCAGACTTAGGCAAGAAGTCTTGAGCTTTCGACACGTTAGTGAACGCCTTACAACTATCCGCATCAAGGCTAAATTCGCCAACATCAGCCTGATATGCGCTCACGCCCCCACAGAAGATAAAGACGATGCTACCAAAGAATGTTTCTATGAGCTCCTCGACAAAACATATGAGCAATGTCCTAAGTACGACGTTAAAATCGTCTTAGGTGATTTTAACGCCAAAATAGGAAAGGAGGACATCTTCGGTAGCACAATCGGAAAGCACAGCCTACACGACACCACGTCTGGAAACGGACTTAGGCTAATTGACTTTGCTGCGGGACGTAATGTTACTATAGCTAGTACACGGTTTCCTCACCTCAACATTCACAAAGGGACATGGCGGTCACCAGACCAACAAACCGTCAATCAAATTGACCATGTTGCGATCGACGCAAGGCACTCCTCCAGTATTCTAGATGTTCGAACTTTCCGAGCGGCCAACATAGACTCGGATCACTACCTTGTTGTAGCCAAGGTACGTATGCGGATATCCCAGACACCACAACAACGAGGAAATACTGTGAGGAGATTCAACGTTGAACGGCTACAAACGCAACAAACCGCCAGAACTTTTGCCGATCGCGTCTCCCTCAACCTCTCGAGAAGTCCTTTGCAGCCTTCATCAAGTGCTGAAGACCAGTGGCATCGATGCCAAGAAGCCGTCAGAAAAGCCGCAACTGATGTGCTCGGTTTCACCCGACCACCACCACGAAACCCTTGGTTTGATGAAGAGTGCCGGCAAGCACATGCAGCGAAGCAACTGGCCTACAAAGCGGCGCTGCAGAGAAGGACGAGAGCAGCTCGGGAGCTCTACGAGCAAAAAAGGAGGGAAGAACACCGGCTTCTCCGAAGGAAAAAGAAAGAGCATGAGAAGCGCGCGATTGAGGAAATAGAGAGGTGTTACTCCAGGAACAATGTTCGGAAGTTTTACCAAAAGGTAAAAAGAACGTGTCACGGGAACAAGACCCGAACGGAGACCTGTAGAGACGAACAAGGAAACCTTGTAGTGGAGTCACAGTCGGTGCTGAGGACATGGAAAAACCATTTCTGCAGACTGTTAAACGGTGAAGACGACACATATTCCGCTGTCAGGCAGAATGAACCATTCAACCTGGGCGATGAAAGCCAAGAATTCCGTCCACCTGACCAAAATGAGGTAAGGATAGCAATATCCAAACTGAAGTCAAACAAAGCTGCAGGACCGGACGGTTTATCTGCAGAGCTTTTTAAGGCAGCGGGAGATGACTTGGTAGAGAGCATACACCAACTCGTTTCTAAAATTTGGTCAGAGGAAAGTATGCCTGATGAATGGAGCCTCAGCATTGTTTGCCCGATCCATAAGAAAGGAGACCCTCTAAACTGCGCCAACTATAGAGGCATCAGTCTTCTTAACATCGCTTACAAGATCCTGTCTGCCGTACTGTGTGAACGCCTGAAACCATTTGTCAACGAACTGATTGGACCCTATCAGTGCGGTTTTAGGCCCGGTAAGTCCACAACCGACCAAATATTCACACTACGACAGATCCTGGAGAAAACCCAAGAAGCCCAAATCGATACTCACCATCTATTTATCGATTTTAAAGCCGCATATGACAGCATTTATAGAGACGAGCTATACAGAGCCATGTCTAGTTTTGGCATCCCTGCCAAACTTGTCAGATTGTGCAGAATGACGATGGAGAACGCTCGCTGCTCCGTAAAGGTCGGAAATAATCTCACCGAGACCTTTGATGTCAAAAAAGGATTTAGACAAGGTGATGCGCTGTCATGTGACTTTTTCAACATCATTCTTGAGAAAATTGTGCGAAACTCGCAAGTCAACACCAGGGGCACAATTTTCCAAAAGTCTGTGCAACTACTTGCATACGCTGACGACATCGACATCATTGGCAGAACACAGCGAGCTGTCACTGGAGCGTTTGCAGGTATTAGCACAGAAGCGGCGAAAATGGGTTTAGTGGTGAATGAGGGCAAAACAAAATATATGCTGTCAACAAGAAGGGACACACAACATCGACGAATCGGACAGAACGTCACGATAGACAGCTATAACTTTGAGGTAGTTCGGGACTTTGTCTACCTCGGCTCCGCTATTAACTCTGAAAATGACATCACATCAGAAATCAAGCGAAGAATTATACTTGCCAACCGCTGTTACTTTGGCCTAAGAAGGCAATTGATTAGTAAGGCCTTGTCGAGAAACACCAAGGAGACTCTATATAAGACCCTCATCATCCCAGTCCTGCTTTATGGCGCAGAATCATGGACGTTATCAAAGGCGGATGAAGATCTCCTTGGTCGCTTCGAACGCAAAATTCTTCGAGTGATTTTCGGTCCCGTTTGCGTTGACGGGCTTTGGAGGAGGAGATTTAACAGCGAACTCTACGAGCTGTACAGCGACATCGATCTGGTCAGAAAAGTACGTATCAGTCGACTAAGATGGCTAGGACATGTAGAGCGAATGGACACCAACGCTCCGGCCCGAAGAGTCTTCGATTCCAACCCGGAGGGACAACGCAGTAGAGGAAGACCTCGCCTTAGGTGGCGCGCACAAGTGGAAGGGGACCTCAACCAACTTGGAGTGCGCAACTGGAGGCGGTTAGCCAAAGATCGTGCTAACTGGAGAGGCGTGTTGGTTGAGGCCCAGGTCCACCCCGGACTGTAGCGCCATCTAAGTAAGTAAGTATCTAACCTTATTTAGTCGGAAACTTCCAGAAAATCTTAAAAGAAATGTGTAGGTATGGTGTCTAAACAAAATAATGCAAACTTACATTTCGTCGGGCAGATAGGATCTTACATAAAAAGGCGATAGATGTCAGTTTTTTTGTTTAATTTTACTATGGAAACGAACCTTTTTCGACAAAATGTCGCTGTTTTGTTTACGTTAAAGCAACGTTCGCTTTGTTTATGAATTACTACGTTTTCTTGTTTAATTACAATTTAAGAGATGCGTAAAGTTAAGCAGAACCTCCAACACGTTTATAAATATGGCTGCTGGTTTCGAAAATAATACTGAACCAATGAACTCGTTCGACAGTTAACTTCTTTCCCTCGAAACCTTTATTGCCATTTTCATTGACAGCCAAGCGGCTATAAAAACAGTTTTTGCTGTTGAAATAAAATCCAAGCAAGTACACCGCTGACGCGAAGAGCTCCAGCTGGATTCCTTGGAAACAGTAACAATGAGAGGGCTGACGAACTGGCGAGAAATTGTTCTGCAAAAGATCATGATGGAGTACTTACTACAGTCGACCAAGCCCCAACTCTGTACGTAATCTTAGAGAACGCGTTGTGAACAAAATTCGTATGAAAACCAACAACAGGTGGAAATAACCAACGACTTGCGAAGTATCACGGAAGCCTTGCCCAGAATATGACAGAGGCCAGACCATAAAACTTCTAAATTTTGACAGGTCATCGCTGTCTACGCTGGAAGGGGCTCTAATGGGACACAAGATACCTAAGAAACCATACAATGAAATTAAATCTCAAAGATGACAAAATAATGTAGATGAGGCTGCAAAGACGAAGAGGTCAAAGAGGACACAACCAACCATCTCTAACACTAACGGTTAACCCCCCATAAAAGTGCATCGCAATGAGTCCACAAGAACCTAAGTGTGGTACAATAGGGTTTCCCTGCTCTGCCAACCAGTAAAACCTATCCTAGCCTAACCTTCCATCGAAACTTAGAATGTGATAAGTTCATTAGAGTGAAAGTTTTGAATTTGAGGAATACTCAATTCGATTGAATGTCAGAATGTCAGAATGAACGAATGTCAGAGAGGCGGGAGGCGTTGCAGTGCAACAGTTAGTATAGAATAAACCCCAAAAAGTGGCTGCAATGACTTTGGAATTGGATATTAAATAGATACGCAACGAGTACCAGTTTGAGCTCAAAATATTCATATTTTTAGCATACATCGTTCAAGGGCGAATTTGTATCCCTCCACATTTTATCAGTTTACTCGTAATGGCAATCGAGTATCTAAGCCACAACCAAATCGCATGTTATTCTGCCTAAACAGGCAGTATACTTGTTCGTTTTCCTGGAGTAGTCGTTTAGATGTGGCAGACCCAGTGACAGTTGTAGTCACATTGAAATGGAAATATGATACAAACAAACTGTTTTGTTTTAGAATATTGTCGCCACCGATTTATGCAACAATTTGCACGATTTATGTTCTCCGTCCGCGCTGCACTAGGAAGGTACTTCAGATTTCAGAAGGTGTGCATTGTGCAACTGGGGATAATTTAAAATTGTGCACACTCTGACCACAACGTAGTTTGATCACGACTATTCAGCCAGGAGAAGACAACTTTGTTGTTGTGTAACATGTTGTACACAAAATTTCCCAACAATGTTACATTATGTCTTGTCATCCATCGCTCCTAGTCTGGACACATTTTGAAACTGCCGATTAAACTTGAAATAATTTTTATATGAAATATGAGACTTGGAAAGGGTGGGCCATCTAGTGGTTTCTTTTTAAATCATAGATTATTTTGACAGCTGCTGTTTTCTGCTCGAAAGCTTGACAGAAAGTCACTATCATACCTCCGCGGAACGAAATGAGTCGCTTTACACTTGAACAACGTTGGGAAATATTGAAAACTTATTTCCAAAGTGAGTGCTGTGTAGGCTAAAAATAATTTTTGGCCAGCACCATCTGTAGATACGCAAGTTTGTGCGCATTTTCATCTCGGCGGCTACGTTAACAAACAAAATTGCCGCATCTGGGGATCGGAAAGCGAATTGTCGAGAAGCCAATGCATCCACAGAGAGTGACAATTTGGTGTGGATTGTGGAGTGGTGGACCATTTTTCTTCGAAAATGAGGCTGGGAACAACGTTTCTGTCAACGGTGGGCGTTACAGAGCCATGTTAACCACCTTTTTTTTTTACTGAAATTGAAGACATGGATTTGGACGATCTGTGGCTCATGAAGGATGGCGCGCCATGCCCCATAGCCCATGCCACAGTCGATCTTTTGCGCACCAAATTCCCAAATCGTGTTATCAGCCGTCTTGGCGATGTCATTTAGCCGCTTCGGAGCTGCGATTTGACCCCTTTGGACTTTTTTTGTGAGGGAACCGTGAAGGACCGATGTTATGCCAACAATTCGGAAACGATTTAAGCACTTAAGGCCAATATCATCCAAGCAATCCGTGAGCTACAGCCCGAAACCATCAACAATGTCTTGGAAAATTGGAGTGATAGAATGCGCTACTGCGAAGCCAGTCGACGCAGCCACTTGCACGACGTTGAGTTCCATAATTAATGGGAATGTTTGCTCTTACTAATAAAGCCATAATACTGAGAAAAAATTTAATTTATTCTTTAATTTATTCTAATGCCTTCTCCTTCAATTTTGATTCAAGCTTGAGCCAACCGCTCACTACAATCGCTCCTTTGTCGGTTAGATAACCTCGGCAAGGACGATTTGCCTCAAAAGCCATTCTCCATCTGCTCATAAACTATCAAAACAATTATCTATCCACAATCTACTCACTTCCTTTTTAAGATCAGATACTAGATGACCCTCACGTCCTCAACCATGCAATTACAAGACAATAACACACATGTAAGTATTTAAATCGATTTAACACGTTGCGTTAGTATGATTTACTCTCTATGGTATTTCGATTGAATTTTCCGGTGCGCATAGCTTAAGAAAGCAAAAATTGATCGTATTCGTAACCCCCCGACACACACGGACCAACATATCGCACACGTATACTGAGAGAGTATGCCTACACTGCAGACGCAGAGTTGGTCCGCGCATATGAATGGAATTAACAGGATGAAATGCATGTCGCATTGGCATCGCAAAGCAACCTGTTCACTTGGACAAGTTCCGTGTTCGCAGTTCGCCGTGCTTCAGATTTTGTAATGAAGATGAAGAAATATGACTGGAGCATCTAACGTCTCTAATTATGAGTCATTAATCAATAAAATTGTCCATATGTCTGGCGGGCTTGTTGTGTTCACCCTCGTGGCGCGCGACGACGGCGGCGGCGGCGTCGAATGCTCGAACGCCATATAGCGCTAGCCGATAGCCACGACAGAGTGCTCAGCTCAGAGTAACAGAAATCCACTTTCCTAATTCTTGTTGAAGATCAAGTTTGTAGATCAGTGCGGTGGCGTCGGCGTTGGACGAACGCCAATGATATGATGCGCGACTTCGAGTATATAGAGGCATCGCCGAGTGAAGGTTCCAATACCAGATCGTGGTCTCACTAATGTTGGTCTTTAATGATAGCACTAGCAAGCAGATGAATATGAAGTCCTTTTGCAACACACAACATTCGATAGTTATATGCGATTCGTGTGGTTTTTATTTCCCTTTTTGTTGTAGTTGCTGTTTGTCTGTGTTTTGGACACAAGTGGAGAATAAGTGCTGTTATGACAGAAACTGTTTGCTGGAGGATTCCACCTACTAAAGTCGACGACAGGTTTGTGCGATATTAAGGAACATTTCTACCTCGCTAAAAGTAAAAGTTTTAATTGACAATTAAATTTCAATCGTAACTGGAGTTATAGCTTTTAGTGGCAGAGATAAGACTGTTAACGCTTGAATGGGGTTACTAGGTGATGCTTGACTGAGGATCATGTAATCTTATGTGGTGTTGGCCAGCTTGCGGGGAAAATGTAAGGCAAAATTCTGCGAAAAGCACTTGGCTTCATGCAATAATGGAACCTTTTTGGATTTTGAAGGAATTTCCGTATTTAGAAAAACAAAAGACGTGCAGTTTCATTGTCAAAAGGTTCCCTCTACTCGTGAATTGTCGGTGCCTGAGGCACTGTTGACTTTCATTATCTACGATCCTGGGTAAATTTCTTCCAGTTGGCAAGACCCAAGTGCTTTGATGTCCTTGATATATCTTGGTCTTTGAAACAAAGGCTCAGTCTTCATGTTGTCTTAAAACTGCGAGCTGGAATTCGAAGATCATTTTGACTGGAACATTATTGTCAAAATGTTTTCGGTTTCGAACTATACAACCAAATCTTTGTACGACTCATAGAGTTAGTGGTTTTAAGTTCTCTTCTATTTGCCTTCCATGAACACAAGAGGAATAATCAGTCGATTTTGGTCTCCTGTCCTGTCCATCGTCCACCACTCCGCGTTATAGCGGAAGTAGCAGAATAATGGTTCTGTATCTGTAGAGAATGCATTTCGTCCTTCGGGGTAGGCGCTTTGAGCCCAACTCTTTTGCTAACCTAAAGTGCACCGGTTTCGTACGGTTATTTTTCGCCGGTTTTCCATACTATAGGTTTTCATTTGCGAAGTTGATGGTACTACTGTGCGAGGGGTCCCAACCTCCAAAAATAAAACATATTACATTTTAGAGATTTTAACTTTAGCTGTAGGTCATTTTCATTTGTCCCCGTACAAATCAATGTCTAGGCCCTGTTGCGAAAAATATTTATTTCTTTTATTTATTGAGCGTGTCTTCCTAGCTAGGTATACTTTCTGTATTTTTCGGAGTTCCTCCCGAATCTCGATTACCCGCGTTAGGTTCAGGATCTTCTGATCCTTGACCTCTGTGGGTTCTTTCATCAAAGCCAGGTTCGCTTATGCTGGGTTTAATACATGTTAAGGTTTTTATACACTCCAACACTCTAGAGATGTATTGTTTGTTTGTTTGCACAGTCAAGCATCCATTTCTATAATATGAGCTTGGTACACCACTGAGATTTAATCCTCCAAACTCAGATAGCAGACCTTGTATACTTCTGAGAAAATACCTGCTCCATATCCTCTACCATATTTTTCAAGAATTCATACGTTAAGGAGATAGAGGTTTCTCACTCACTTCTCTATCCATTTTCAATAATACGATCAAAGCCTCAATAAGGCTAAATGGTAATTCCATCGATGGGCATATTTATTTCGCCAATCTCATTGTTGATCCTCCTCTTCTCATATGTATTTCCAAACTTATTTTCGACTCAATTATGATCCTCCGGTTCTACACCTGTTGCCGATTCTATACCTTCTATTTCGTTATTCATCCTGTATCTATAAGTGAAATTACCATTCAAAGAGGAAGGGGGCAGGGCAAGTGGTGATGTCGTTAGGAACGAGGTAAAGAACTCAATATCAATCTGTACACCGATTGTTCAAAACCCGTCAATGGGGTCGGTAAAGGAAATGCTTAATGCGAGCATACTCCTTATCCTACCTGATTAGTACGCTGCTCGAACGAAACTAAATTTTAGCTGCTCTCCAATTTTTTTCTCCAAACATTAGCTAAAATCCAAGCTAAATTTTGACATAGAGTGCGCTGTGGATATAAAGTGTCACAGAAAACAGGTGCTCGTTGAAAATAGCTTCCTGATGCTTCCTTCAAAAATTCATGGACTCGAAAAAAGGTTTTATTTTTGTTCCGCTTTCTTTTTTCTTGTCTGATATTCTTTGATCTGAAAATGTTCAGTTTCAAGGGATTTCTCATCGAGAATTTTATTGAAAAAAAAAGTTTCCTTATTTACTTTTATGCTCAACCAAAAAAAACAAAAAACAACGTGTCTGTAAAAATTTAGCTTGAGAAAATGTGCCATTAATGGGCGCGCTAAATTTTGACAGATACATGCAGTACAGTCTGAAATGAAGATTTGATTTGATTCCATTTTGATAACTGGAGCTGCGTACTGCTCGACTAAAAGAATTCGCTTGGAGAGCATTTTATATGGCAGCTAAAATTTTCTCGAGCAGCGTAATAATCTTGAAGGTTAAAAGTGATTCTTAGTTAAAGGCCCATTAACACTTTTTTCAGACGATCTTAGGACCGACGACACTAGCCTCGCATGACGCTCCGGATATGGTTTCATTTTTCGATAGCAAAGGACAACGGTTCTTGTTTGCTTTGGTCCTATTAACATCGCCAAGACGGCTAATAACACGATTTGGGAATTTGGTGCGCAAAAAGATCGATTGTGGTATGGGCTGTGTGGCATGGCGCGCCAGCCTGCATGAACCAGAGGTCGTCCAAATCCATGTCTTTAATTTCAGTAAAAAAATCGGTTAACACTGCCTTATTTTCGAATAAATATGGTCCTGCCACCACTCACACTCTCGGCTCTCATGAATTAAAAAGAAACCACTAGATGACCCACCGTGTATAGTATGATCATTTTACCTGTTTCATAATACAGCATAAGAGCGAGGCGAGCGGTCAAGTTGTCAAATAAGCAACTGCCCATCAAAGAAAATTTAAGTTTAAAAACAAAATGGCGAGAAACTCTTCACCTTGTTAGTTGTTACACTTACAACGCAACCGTTTCGAAAAATCGAAAAAAAATTCTCCCGAGACAAGCATGACATTTTTACTCCCATTTTTACATTTTTATAGTTTATACTCGTGCTTGAAGTTGTCCCTTCAGCAAACGGGGCATCACTTTTATATATATATATATTTTTTTATTGTATTTGATCAGTTTGATCAGACACTTTTAAATAAATCTGCTACAATGTTGCAAACTCCTTTTTCCTACAAAAATTAATTGTCAATTATTTAGACAAGTATTACTCCAAAATATTTGTTTATTTTAGATTAAGTGATTTTGTAACTTTTTCTAGCAAATTTTATTAGGAAATACCTAACATGAGTATAGTTATTTATGCAACTTTTCGTTCCTACGCGACGGTTGCAGTTTCGCCGTCGTAAATGTGATTGTCCTAAGATTTTAAAGCAAGAACGAGGCTATAGCAAAGGAAACTATTTGGAGCCAAATGTCAAGCTTTAACTTATTCCCTAAATGCCTTCTCTCCCTTCAAGAAAATACTAATACATAATACTCATCCGATATCCGATTCCTTCAACAACCGAATTTCGCGATCTAGGGAATTTCTTGCCCATCGATAGCGTGATCGCTTTCTATTAGAGTACATATAGGTATACACTATTCATTCAACTTCCAACATTACGAGGCAGTTTCTCTGATTGTCCTGGTCCACTCACCTGGGTTCCACTAGGTGCGTTAGTTTCCATTTATGCTTTTATGAAGCCGTTTATATTTCGAAAATCATCCCTAACCTCCCGCACACCATGCAATACACAAAAGTAAAGAGTATGCTATATAAAGATCGCCATTGTCATGAATCGCATCGTTATTCTTATTCGTGATCGCTAGAGAACTGCATATACTGTAGTGATAACCTGTAAGACGCCAACTGTCACTCTTGCACTGGCGATAAATTTCAAATAAATTACATTTTTATTTTAATTTGTTTAAATAATATCTGCGATTGTGTTTTATGAAGCCAACTCTCTGGTATATTGCTATACTATTCACTCGTGTGTCAGCAGAGATCACAGGCTACAGTCTACAGACAATCCAAAAGCGATTTCGATTTCTTGGGCACATCACTTTGGTAATTAATTTCGCCTTTTGATGTAGGTGTCAGTGCATGACTCTCGCTTCGACTTCGTCTATGGGACGATGGGTAATTGAATTCATAGACTGCTGTGTGTGACTTGCCTTAATTTTTGTATTTATTATTGTTATTAGAGGAATATATTGTATAAGCGGGCGCTCATCCCATCAGACAACTTCGGAACTGGGTAGGTATGGCTCAATATGAACAGTGAGAGCTATACTGCTCGCGAGGAATTGACAGCTCTAACCAGATGTCGCAACACTTAAGTTAAATAAATGGTTTTTCTCGGGAAGTTACGGCAAATCTAATGTTGTGTGCTGTTGATGCCCATTCCCTCGAGGTGTGGTATATATTCTCAATGACGACGATTGCACCAAGTTACCCACCGTAGACCCACGTAGGTGATGAATTTTGTGCTGATTAGCAATTCTCTCTCGGCATGAACCAGGTAAACGAACACCCGCGCGTTTCATCTCCAGACCGTCAGGAGGCACCCAGATTTTGCAGTCCGCACGCTGCATGCGTGTCTTTATATAGAGAGGAACGTGAAATCTAACCACTAGCGGGTAATTGACTGTAATTATTATTCAATTGCATCTAGAGAATGCCTGCCCACGCGGACTATATATGCAATGTTGAGCTAAACTGACACACTGCGATTGGAATGTGACGAAGTATAGGGTCTTCGTCGTCGAGCTTGGATAGATTGATTTCAGCAAATCAATAAGACTTATAGAGCAGCGAAATTCCTGCACTAGGTATATATGAGTGCAAGCAGTGCTTGTTTGTAGTCGTATCTGTAGAGTGTGATGTCAACCACTGCTTAGAATTATGTTCCTTCAAAGGTCAAGAAGTATATGCTTTGAAGGCTCGGGGAGTTATGTAGGAGTCTCCAACTTAATAAAACTACAAGCCAATCCAAGTTGTAGGTACATATAAAACGAGGTTGCCATTCATACAAAGCTGGATGCAGACTGCGCAGTAATCAAATTAGCCTTCATCTCACTCATGATAAAGGGGCTACCTGAAAGACGCCGAAGGGTTCAATACTGGAGCCTATCTTCTCTAGAATATAGCTCCCTCGATATTCCGGATGCAAACATGGGCACATTGATTAGTGTTTTCACTACACCGATTGAGAGGTACCATTTTCAAATCCCAAAAATCTCATAGTCTAAGACCCGGCTGCAAATTTTGGGTGTGAATGATAACCAAAAAAGACAAGAAAATGCTATGAAAGAAAAACTTTATTTTAAAGAAATACCGAGTCTTTTTTGACCATTTCTGTCTGACGAAAAATGGCTTTTACTACAACTTATGTTGATCGTATGTAAAAAAATTGCTTAACATAATTTTTAGAAAATTTCTCAAGGATAAAAATTTCATAAAAAAATTACGAATTTATTAAGTAAACATTTTGAGAAAAAAACATTTGAAGTAAAAAAATGTAACAACAAATTTTCAAAATTTTGAGTTTAAGGAGCCATAACTTTTTTATAGCTGCAAAAATGTACCCAGAGTGCTTAAGATTTTTAAAATTGTCTTTCCAAAATGTACAAAAACATTTGTATACCTATAATAGTTTGGAAGTTATAGCGTTTTAAGTCGTAACACCTCCAAATAAGAGGACACATACCTACTTTGATGGTCTAAAACGGGAAATATGCGTTCGGCACGGGGTTGGCCGTGTCTAAGACGTCTTGCACCCATATAGTCATGTGTGGGACAGCTTTTTATTTTGGCATAAGTCACATAAGTGGTTATACCAAAAAATCAAAAAACGTATTTTTTCCGTACTTAAAGCGCGTCTGGCAGGGGGTTGGCCGCGCCTAAGACGTCTTGAACCCATATATTCGTGTTTGGGGGGTCAAGCTCTACATTTTAGTGCCAAGCATATAAATCAATTAGCACAAAAACGGGTTTCTTGTCGTACTATGAGCGCGTCTGGTAGGTACTCAGCAACCCAGTTGACTCTGTGATAATATTCTAGTCCAAAGAATGCGGACGCTGATCCAGGCCTAGATATAGTTGGTCAGCCGATTATAGTATATGCAACACCTGGATGGCCAGGCACCCTTCCAAGTTTGACCTTACTGTGTTTGGATAGGGCTTGAAAGGCATCGTAGGAGCACTTTGCTCTTTTAGAGTTCATATTAGATTGAACGATTGAACTTTTAAGGCCGCTATTTCCTTAGACTGGAATGCTTCTTCATCTTTCTGACTATTTTCTATACGCAAATTGATTTGATTATAGAGAGTTAAATATTGCTTACTATCCTCAAATATGAACTGAACATCAATAAGTCTTTCCAAGGTTTTAAAAACAAAAGATGTTAAGCGGCCCATAGACACTACACTTGTGTCTGCACCGGTGTCGGTGTACGAAAATGAGTGCTGTGTGTGGGCTGGTGCGCACACCGATTTTGGTGTCAGACACGGTGCGATTAAAATCAAAAGTTTTTGATGTTTGGTGTCGGTGTCTCGATCGGTGTGATGTGTATGGCGGAATGCCACACCGGTGTCAGTACATCGGTGCAGACACAAGTGTGGTGTCTATGGGCCGCTTTAGACTGATGGGTCTGTATACAAACTCAAGGCATGTTGGCTTTTTTTGGGATGAAAATCATGTTCACTCGTCTCCAGGAACGGCGAACGCCGATCTTGCGATATAGGATATGTGGTCCTGCCATGGGATTCCTGACTGTGACTCCTAGAAGGTGCATTGAGTCCTTGGGATGGATTGGATGGTCACCTGAATTAGTGGTGGAAATATGTCGTCATCCTGGCTTTAAAAGGTTTTAGCTCTATAAAGTTACAGAATCTAAGTGCACATATCGGTGTCTAAAAGACTTTTGGTATGCTCCCTATGGAGACAGGAGCCAGATAGGTTGGAGACTCGATGGCCGGTTGTGTTTGTCCATCTTCGGGTTCCTTGTTCTTGTGTGTTCATTTTGATAATTTCCTTGAAGGTTCTTAATGGTGAGTTGACGTCAACTTGTTGATTTCTCGTCATTTCTTCACCCTGTCAGCGAATTCGTTTCCTTCTATATGTGTTACAGTGATCTAGGATCCAGGATAAGGTGACTTGGTATTGTAGGTACGCACAATGTCAAGTTTTGTGGGACATTCCCTGACTCTTTTTTGCCACATTGTTCAACATTATTCAGAAGTAGACCGTAGAAACTTCCATCGGAGTCCGGCCCAAAAGTCTGAATTCGGGCCTGATGCAGATTTAAACTGGCGGTAGGTTCTGGAACAAAAGAATTGAACATCAAACTGTGCTTTCCAAAGCGAAATAACTCCTATTTCGTCTAAGACTCTAAATGGTAAAAATGATGGCTACAAAGGGACATTAAAAATATGTATTAACCCATCGTCGGAAACAGAACATGGTTGCCACTTAAAATGTACTTACTTCCAAGCCAGCGTTTTCATCGCAAGCCAACCATACACTTTGACCAATATGCCAAAGTGCTCCCTGCTCCCATTAAAATAATCACCTGTAAAATGAGTTCTTACTCTTGTTTTCAAGGTGTGAAGGAGTATCTATAATCTGTAAGCAATTTTCTGTCACAATTGCGGTAAGGGCACTGCTTGTGAAATATGTGCACTTTACACTTTCACTGTTAAATGTCCTCTCCTATATACCTACTTAACCTGGTTTCAGTCAAATTTTAAACAAAAAGACAACCATATTCTAATATACTGTTATGTTCTCATCTCATGCATAGCGTCAATTAGATGTCATGCTTTGGGTGCGCGATTTACGCGCTAACAGATACAATTCACATCTTAAGCGCTGCTGCTGGCGAAGATGGTTACTTTTCCCACCGGTGTTACCTGTTAATCACCGCGTTTGTGGCCAGCGAGCGTAGAAACAGTATAAACGTTACTTGAAGATGCATCCACCATTAAATTCATCAGTTGGCGCTGGCAAAACGTGGCGACTGGCGACAATTTTTTCTATCTATTTTTGTGTTGTGCCTTGTGCCTCACTTGGAACATATGAAACAAATAAATGGACGTACAAAAAAAAAAAAAAAAAAAAAACGAATTTTGTGACATATTCACGTGCAGTCGAAACAATTTATGTGCTGTTAAACGAGAAAGTTGAACGAAAACGGCAGAGGAGCAAGCGAGACCCCTCTTTTGGGTATAACCAGTGAAAGAAGCCACAAAATTGTGATTAATTTTGAATTGTGTCTGTCGAAATTCACGAAATCATCTCGCACGATTATAAGTCGTTTCCTGATGGAACCACTTGGGAAACTTAATTGGAATATTTTTCACTTTCACGCGCGCAGGCGACTTTGTTTTACCTTAGTTTGAGTTTTTTTTCGTTCCTGCAGTTAGTAAGGCACAGTGCACATATGGCCATATGGACATGATTTGGAATTTCTTTGGATAGTAGGTACCTACATATATGTATATGGTGCCTATGTACCTAGGACAAGCGCTATTTCGTCATATTGTCTTGCGAGTAATATACGAAAGTCCAAATAGACGCTTCGATTCGAATGACATTTTCCATATCGCCAGCCTGTTTGAAATGTTATCTGAAAATATTTTTATCATTCGGAAGCATTGACAAAATAGGAAAATACATAACACATTTATGTCTGACAGTCTGACTTGTGAGTTTAGTTATAACTTACTTGTGTCCTTTTGGATCCTTATGCGATGTGGAATAGCCCCATAGTCTAGGCTGTGGCTCAGTCCTGTATTATATGCAGAGTTTCTGTCCAGTAGCTGTGATTTATTGCTTTGACCTGACCTAGAGTAAAGGTTTGGTTATGTTAAAAAGGGTGAGATGCGCTTTATAAATAAGCCTAAGGTATAACTATCCAGGGTCGACCAAAGGAACTTTAGATTAGAGGTACATTATACTGTTTATTGAGTAAACCACTTCTAACTAAAGTCTTAAGACTGATGCCTACCTTAACAATTGGTAGTTTGCAGCAGATGGAAGAAGTGCAGATGAACAATGTGGTTCCGAAAGGACACATGAAGACATGTCGGAATAAGAAAGTGGCCGAAAGATGAGGGTGGAGAAACGATTCCTGGTTCAAAGTGACCTCATAACAAAACGTGGTTATTATAGTGTTTAACAGAAAGCGTCTCAATGACAAACGGAATTTATAGAATGCCTCACCATCAACACCGCACGACAAAACGTGGCGTCTGGTGCTGACTGTCAGAAAGAGGGAGACTGAATTAATGGCGATAGTGCCAATCAGACCCGATTTACGAGAGAACCATGACACCACAAGATGAGCAGGACAGGATGCAGGAATATGATACGTTGACACAGCCAAATTAAAGTCGATTTCCCGAAGCCATCAGTCCAAGCGAACTTGCGGATTCTGTAAAAAACGAAATGAAAACCTCTTTCGCTTTTTAAAAATCGAAAGAAATCATGCAAAAGCGAAAATTTGCTCCTCTCGTTTTTTTTTTAATTAAAGCCAATCTAGTCGGAAGCAAACTTGCGGATTCTGTAAAAAACGAAATTAAAATCGCTTTCGCTTTTAAAAAAGCGAAAGAAATCATGCTAAAGCGAAAATTTGCTCCTCTCGTTTTTTTTTTAATTAAAGCCAATTTCCAGAAGCAAAACTAGTCGGAAGCGAACTTCCGGATTCTGTAAAAAACGAAATGAAAACCGAAATCATGCGAAAGCGAAAATTTGCTAATTTCGTTTTTTTCTTCCTCTTCGCAAATGTTTACAAAGCTGTCTAGTTTAAATTGCGTAGGGTAATTTTCACAGTTTGAGAAACTTTTGACGTATGTTTTTGCTTTTCTGATTCTATATTAAATTATTAATAATTTATTTCGTTATGTATTCACATTACTCCTCCAGAAATGCTTCTTTCTTCTGACACCTTAATTGTTGGAAATGGCCGCAAATGGGATTTAAGTGTTGAAATAGTCAAGGAAAGTGAAAAACGTCAATGAAAAATGTGTCGTTGTTATCCTTCCGCACGAAAGGGCATGGCTTCGTTTTTGGAGTTACATGAAGCAAAACGTGCGCGCGACCGAGAACGATCGAACTTTTTCATCTTAATATGATGCCACCCCAGTTCTTGTGTAGATTTCTGTTTATTTTAAGAATACAAATCTTAATTTTAACAAAGTGCCTATCATAACCTATATAACCTATACCTATATACCAAGGTTTGTCCATCTTAAGTCGGCAACTCAAGAGATTATTTTATAAACGTTTTTTTAGAAGTATATTTTTCGAATTGGCAACACTTTTTCCAGTGAACCAATTTATCAACTGATAGCTGATTTAAAAAAAAATAAGCCACCCAGAAAGTTAACGATTCACAATTACTGACTTTTTCTTTACCTAGTTAAATGGAAGAGCTGTGGTTTCACATACACCCGCAGGGCCACAAAAAATAACCCAACGGATTACTTAAGTTCGATGGTGTATGCCGATAAAAAAGCAGAGTCGATGAACGACTTGAGTCCAGTCTTTATAAAAAGTTTATATCGTGACTATTACCATTTTAACATGTCCTTTACTACTCAGGAGCGCAGTTTGAAAGTCACACCCTTACTACTACTTTGTCAGACTACCAATATGGATTTAGAAAATCGCGTTCTACCGTCGATGCCATAAACGCGGTTGTAGAAGTAGATACATCAGCTGAAGCAGTACGGGGAAAAAAGTGGAGAGGGGGCAAAGAAATACTGCTCGGTGGTGACGTTAAAAATGCCTTTAACTCGGCGAACTGTACCTCGGTGTACCTGCGGTACATAGTTGCAAATTACTTTACTGATAGAAAGTTAAGGTATCAGACTGACAAAGGACTTAAGTATTACAACGTTACCGCGGTACCACAAGGCTCTGTTCTTGGACCCCTCAGTGGAGTATAATGTATGATGGAGTCCTGCGACTGAAGGAGTTAAGGTGATAGGTTTTGCTGACGATATCGCCGTGGTATAACGGTGGCCAAATACATCTACGAGATAGAGTCCGCTAAGGATGAAGCTGTTGTCAGAATCAAAAAATGGCTGGAGTCTGCCGGTTTAGAACTAACTCACCATAAGACCGAGGCTGTCTTGATAACCAGCCGAAAGTTTGTGGAATTTGCAAATCTTCGGGTTGGAAACGAAACCATTAGGTCTAAGGAGTCTCTAATGTACCTACCTCTGTAAAATAACGATTTTATACTTTAGTTAATATTTAGTTTTTATGTTTGTTTGAGAATAATGCCTTGTTCAATTTTGAAGTTCATTCGATTTGAAAAATTATAAGAAGAAAGCCGATCTTAAATATGATATTTTTATATTGCTGAAAAAAGGAAGAAATGGTTTCATCAAAGGAGAAAAAGGGTTATCGAACAGTACCTACCTATGTAGGAGTAATGCTCGACAACAGCCTAAACTTTAAAACGCACATTCAGTATGCTAGCATGAAGGCCTCACAGATGCAAGCAGCTCTTTGCCAGAGGATTCTGCTATCCAGAGTGCTCAATACGTCTATACGCTGCTCCGGTCTGAGCAGGGGCTCTACAAACAAAGGAAATAAGAAAAAACCTCTCGTCAGTATAAAGGCTCGCATGCGAAATAAGAACAGTAATGAATACGCTTTATACGTGGATATATACCTGTCGGTTTCACCGCACGGTAGGCACACCCACATTGAGTCCTGAGAAAGACGAGGACCCACGCCCCAGAGCAGCTAGGCAAGCCTAAGTAACTCTGGTACAAATTACCGAAGCTGAATTTGGAGGACAGCATCGGTCTCCTTGGTAGGAGCGAGATCTATCTTCACCTCTTTGTTCTAATGAACACATATGTTCCCGCATTTGGGATTAAACCACAGCCTCCGCGATGATCCGTCCTCATCGGAATGGGCTGCATCAGTTATGATACAGGGGCCCCCAAAGCCCAAACCCCCGCGGTACCAGTGATATTTTAAAAGCCACTGGTAAACGCTTCCGCAACCCGAAGGTCACTTCTATTTGGACTCACTCCAATTAGTCCGAGGTAGCACCCTAAATATATAGCATTTACTATACATATATGTCCATGCGTTCAAATATATACAGTAAACTGTATACGTTCTTGCGTTGGGTAAAGTAAAGAGTAGTTTGAACTCCCATAATACTAGCGAAGCCAATTTCAACTCATACACCTTTTTTGCTCTTGCACTGTACAATCTCGTGAAGCCACAATAGAAGCAACACTTAATTCGGGCAGTGCCCCGAATAAGAACAATAAGAGAACTGATCCCTACCATCGAGGTCTGGACAAAAAGAACAAACGGGGACTGCAACTAGCACCTTACGCAGTTCTTATTGAGCACGGCGGCTATCGGAAATACCTTCACTTCAGATTTGGTCATGATAGCTCGCCTTATTATCCCGAATGCCCAGGCGAAGAAGAAGATGCGGAACACGCTATGTGACATCGTAGGATTTTTGCAGGAGGAAGAGCGAACTTAACAAACCACCAAAGTCTAATAAGCCATATGTTGAGGTCGCAAGCAGAGGATTTAGCATGAGTTGATAACCAGTCTCGCGAAGTAATATACCTAAAGGATGCAAAGCTTTGCCGCCATAAGAACAGGCAGGGAATCTGGATACTGTTTGTTCTCGGTAGCTATGGACCCCTATGAAGTCGTGAGTTGTTTCTTCCTCTATTTTGACTTTTTGAGTCATCTGTTTAGACTGCTATCTTGCTTGGCATTGCTATTGCAAAATTGCATCTCTTTGCCATTATTGAAAGCCGAATTGAACCAAGGGGAAATTTTCAATCAATATACAGCTTTGGTTGGTGCCACTGATGTATGAAGTCTTCCAGGGCATTGGTTTTTGAAGAACTGTAGACAGGGGCGTAGCGAGGGTTCGAGCCGTGAGGGGGTGAATTTCATTGAAATGCCGACTCATTTCAGGTACTATATAGAAATCATGAAAATAGGCCCAGCGGTTATCGAGCTATATCTAACGTCAACGAGTTTCACTCCATAGAAGATGCTTTTTGTATGGGAGGCGCCACGCTCCTTTGTCCAATTTTGACCAATCTTAATAGGAACACCCCTGGGCTAATACCTAAAGGACCATTCACATAAGAGCGACTAACTATACCTACGATCGAACGACTATTCGCAAGTTTTGAGAGCCCGTTCACATGAACACTTTTATAGGTCGCGGAAGTTCGCGAATTCCGACCATCAGTTTCTGGGTCAATATTTCAAAACATTAATATTTTGGACCTCGAAATGGACATTTACTAAAATAATCAAATTTAATATTTTTTTGGTTACTCTGTATTTAAGTCAATGGGCCACCAAATTTTGTTAATTTTAAATAATTTTTTTCACGGGAATGACAGAACTAACATGGAAATGACAAAATCCTTTTGCGAGGCGCCATGATAAGCACAGATGACCTTTTATATCAATTTGAAATAAAAAGTGAAAATATTTGAAAATTTTTTGCAATATGATTGAGTATGTCATTTCCGTGCCCAAATTGTCATTACCGTGTATGCCACGGGAACCATGGAAATGACATCGAAAGGTATTTGTCTAAAATAAAACCGAAATTTACTGAATATTTTCCTAAAAACTCATACAATTAATTAAGTACATAAAAAAGGCATGCATTGGAAAAAATATTTGATTTAATTATTACATTATTACATTCAAAAGCAATAACCACGGTAATGACAACTTTGGATAACGAAAACATGAAACGCCTTAACCATACATGACAGAAAAATCACTTCTGATATATATATAGGCTTATTGCGAAATGTTCCAAAAAGAATCAATATGTCCCGTTATTAATGTGAAATCCACCGCCTAGTTTGCGGCCGTTAATTCAATTTTTTTAAATATTTACTTTTTTTTTTAATGACAATTCCACAACCTTCCACGTAATTTTTTAAATTTCCTTAAAATAAATTGACTGGGCCCCAGTCCTCATTGTCCTTTCTTCTTCAAGGCTTCATCAATAAAAATTGCAAACCAGCTTACATTTACAAATAAAATACATATGTTGAATGAAGGTACAACTTAGGACATGCCATGGTAATGACATTTTGGGTGTTTAAGTTAAAATTTCGGCATTACTATGCATTTTTATTTTTATTTTTTTATGTGTACATGTTAAAAGAGTTTCTGCAGAAACGTATCTTAGTCGAATATTTAAAAAAAAATAATGTTTTTTAGCCTATAAATGCCTGACCGCAAAATATTAATATTTTGAAATATTGACCCTTCTACAATGTCTAGTTTGAGGCTAAGTTCGAACGAATGTTTTATTCGCTAGTTTGTGGAACGCTAATTAAATGATGTGGATTGCGAATAAACTTTGACAATTCGCACGTAGGGTGTTTTCGTTCGCGGCAAAAAGTTTGGAATTCGAAATTTCGTTTATAAACTTATTTTCTTAATACATTTTGATGGGATAATTAATTATCCTCCTCTTGGCCCAAACACACGTTTGTCGCGACTTGTTAAAGTTCGCAATCCACACCAATAAACCGCGAACTAGTGTATAACACATTCCTTCGAATTTAACCTCAAATTAGAAATGCCAACCGTCCTTTTAATTTCAGATTTCATTCGGCAATCTCACCGATGCCGACCGTCTTTTTTAAAATCGAATCTTAACTCGCTAAATTTTAAGGATTTCAGTCGGCAAATTCACCGATTCACCGATTTTAAGGAGTTCATGTGGAACCTTTTAAAATGCCGACTTTTGTATACGTTTACAAGTTTAAAAACCTATACCTAATGGAAATCCAAACTTAAGACCTAATTTTTGAAAATTGATCGTTGATTTGCCGACTCTTGAAAATCGTGGGGGGGGTGCGACACCCCCCCACGCCCCCCGTCGCTACGCCCCTGACTGTAGAATATACCCAGAGGATAGATCCTCCAAAAAAATAAATTGGCCTGTACCATGAAACAACAAGTATAACAGTACAACAATAGAAACTTGTTTTTTCGCGGTACATTTATACCCCTGGTGTTCCAAACATACCATAAAGATACAAAGTATCTTCTAGGTCACAGTAGCTACCCTAAAACAATTATGTATTTGGCTTCGAAGCGTGAACAATAATAAAAACTTATTTTCTGCTGAAGGGTAGTGCCCCACCACCAGCCGCAACTATTGCTAGCAACAAATTAATAATGACATCAATATTCATAAGTGGCTGGACAAAACTCGTGAGCAATGTCAAATTGGGGACATTAGATACAGTTTGGTCGTAAAATGTACTACATCTCGAAGACACAATGAATTGCTTGTCGATGAAATATTTTTGGTCACATAAAAATGCCCATAAACATCAAATTTACACGCACACATTTATAGCCCCTCTTATGCGCTATGTTGCTATAGGCAGCACAATAACTGCTCACTTGCTATCGACCCAACTCATTTCCATAACAATCTGTGGCAGTCAGTGTTTTTTTATTTTTGTTTTCCGGAGGCAACGATGCAGCTATAGCCAGCAAACAGATGTGGAGCGGAAATGACGACATGATTTTCATGTCATCGTCATGTAGTAGTCTCAATCGGCAAAGAGTTCCCTCGAAAACATGTCCCATCCACTCATAAATATCCAATAGCCAAATACAAATTCCGTTAGCCTCTGACGTACCCAGGGGTTCCATATTCTCAGCGCCAAACAAGCGCTCAAGTGCTATCTAGAGTTTGCATCCCTGACTTGCATCCACCATTCCCATTCCACCAACCACCAGGGATTGGGATAGAGGCGAGTGTTGGGGCACTCTCCATGCGCACGAGAAGCACGAACAAATCTTGTAAACCTTTTATCCTGCATTTTTCATAGGGATTCCTCTATATCGAAATCATTTTCCCTCGAATACACCACGAGTGGTTGCCTAGCTGTGCGCATCCGTACAGCCAGCCAGCGCGCTGAAAGTGGTCATCACCGTTGTCATCCCAGAAAGTCGGGTCATTTTGAAATATCTACGTTTGGAGCTGAGAGGATAGTGAACCAACATCGGACAGTATTGCAGATGCTCTCCATCTGGGGGCCTGCCGAACGACGACGACGACGCGACAGATCGAAGTGGTTGCATTGGACCCCAAAGAGACGGCGCATGAGTTCGGAGATTGAAACTGTTCACGTCTCTCTGGCCAGTGAATATGAGCCTTAGCCAGTGTTCAATGCAGAGTCAATTGACGTCAAACTCGGCTTCCAGGTGGATCGATGTGGAAAATACTTGCGCTTGCGCTGAAGTAGACGAAGAAGATGGAGAAGATGAAGAAGGTGCTGGTCGCTATGACTTCTTCATCACGTACT
This sequence comes from Cheilosia scutellata, assembly GCA_955612985.1. Lineage (NCBI taxonomy): Eukaryota > Metazoa > Arthropoda > Insecta > Diptera > Syrphidae > Cheilosia > Cheilosia scutellata. The sequence goes on along the minus strand of OY015313.1, from coordinate 48,198,353 downwards.
GGGGTGCTGTTTGTTGTGAACATTTAGTCTGCAGTGTTTGCGCACTAGCAATCATCTTTCAGGATGGTCCTCCATTATATAACACTATATACCGCCGCCGCGCCGCTGCCACTAAAGCGGAGTCAATGACGAAGGGGAGACGCTGATAAAAGTGTAAGCTCACGAAATAATTGTATCGGACACTGCTAGCTCTGAAAATTAAAAACAACAAACTTATACCAGTGGAGGGCTGTTTACCGTATTACTTATAGGTACTGTCCTTCACTTCTTAACTCTAGATCGGAGTGAAATTCCTTCAAATGGAACTCTCGGCCATAATGGCTTATAGCTCAGTTTATGTGTAGTTAAGTGAATCCCCTATACTACAGCAGCAATGGAACGATAAGCATAATGCCACTTTTGTTATTGCCGCCGGCTAGTTCATCTACCTTTACCGAAGATTGGGCACCTTGTCGGGATAGGGCGGCTTAAGTAGGGAAACACGAAGCTAGACGAGAGAAGTGGGCAAAACTCCTCTGGTAGAGCTGAATCTAACCCGAAAACTAAGGTCCAATACTGGGCTGGATTACAGTGTCATCCGTCGTGCTATGATCAACCTGGCTGGGGGCTCAAAAATAGCTCAGTCGCTATAACGGTGGGTCCAGATACCGGGCGCCCTCTGGTACCAAATATCCTTACACCCGTATAGGAGCTCTGCGGGTGCGGACCAACCTTTCTCGCTTTACTCGTGGACTTCAGTTGCCCCTCTAATTTGGATTCGGTCATCTTTCACTGTGCGCCCAACTTAATGCGAACTGAGGTCCTAGACTCATACAAAGAAGACATCACCGCAATCCATGAAGTGCGCCTGAATAAAAAAATAATAGTTGGCGCAACAGGCGTGTAGACAACCTAGGCCTTTAGCTATTCATAACCATTCGTTTATGCGAGTTTTTATTTTTGGGACGAATGGAAGTGACCTACAATTTTATGCCGAGTCCGAACGGCTGAATTGAGAAGTTTTTCCAGGATAAGGTCTGTTTTTTTCCTCATTGATCTCAGTGAAGTAAAGTAAAGTAGGATTTTCAACACGCAATTACAACAACTGCTCCCAATTTGACACCACTGAGATTCACACAAGCTATTCATTTCCAGCAAGACCAACTTTGGAGCATTCTTCAATTCTGAACACCAGGGGAACACATTTGATGTTGTCATTTGGATGTGTTCACAGAGTGCCTCCATTTATGATACATAATATGTGTTGGCTGTGGTGGGTGTAAAATGCATAAACTGCATGTATTTTAAACAAATTTCAAAATAGCAACTGAATATTACGGAAAGTAATAAAATACTAAATATTTTCTGTTTTTATTTAAGTTGTACTTTGGTAACAAAATATATAGGTATATATTATATACACCTAGACTTATAATAATTGAAAATAAGTATGTTATCTTTGATGTTATGTCATTATGGGATACTTTTTTTGTAATAGTACATCCTCCCATTTTGTATTCCCTGTTGATTTTTTAACTGATGGAGATATGTAATGAAGGCATTATTTACATACTCTTTTTTTAAATGAAAATAATTCGATTTCAGCCAACTGACATTCCAACTTTTGATTTCGATGGAGATTCGATTTATTTGTTAATTCCTCCGCACATTCTCATATGGTTTTTCGACTGAAAATTTGTGGTCTAAATTTTTATTTAAAAAATGTTTAAAGTCAAATTTACATAACAAATATAAAATTGGAAGCAACATTTGTTCGTCTTATGGTAAAAAATTTGAAATGTAAATAATCGCATGTCGCAATCAAAATGAACCAACCAAGGACAATTTAAAATGTTAATTTATAATTTATTTAATTTTTATTGCGTTTTTCTGTTCAATTTGATTGTTTCTTTCTCCAAGAATATATATAAATAAGGCCATCTTTTCTCAAAATTAAAGTCAAAACCAACGAGCAATCTGACAGTTAAAATATTACAACTGATTTCGAAATAAAATCATAAAATGAAATCATTTTTGGTAATGAACTTCTTTCCCCCAAAATTTAGATTGTGAGAACTTCATTAGAGTGAAAGTTTTAAATTCGAGGAATACTCGATTCGATCGAATCTCAGAATTTGCGTGAATACTCTTTTGGACTCACCTAACAAACACACCCGCGTGTGTTTTTTGCTTTTTTTTTCTTTGGCAATAATTCGCGATTTTATTTTGACCATACAAGAGAAAAAAAGTAAGCAGAAAAAGTAAATATTCTGTAGAAATTGATAATCATTATTTTTTTTTGCGCTAAAAGGTTAATTATTCAGTTTTCTAGAAGGAATTTGATTTTGAAATTGAATTTTTCATTGATGGCCATTTTGACAGCAATGCCAGCTGTTTACTTTTCAGGGGTAAATCCGACTGTTCAGAAAAGTGGTTGGGGACCAGTTGGGGACTGTTTTTTTGCACATTTTCTTACTTTACTTTACTTCACTGAGATAGGTGAGGAAAAAAACAGACCTATAGTTATAGAAAGTGGAAAAATCCTTAAGATCTATTTTGTGTTTTTCCGGGATTCGAACCTGGGACCCTTTTTGCACAGTAGTTCAGCACCCTAACCATACTGAGCCACGGAGTCAGTGCGGCGGAATAGGCCAAAAAAAAAAGAGAGTACCTAACCTTTCAGTAAGTGGTACAGACGACACCATAAATGCAACAACAACGCGGAAAGAATTTATATTATAATTGCAACAGACTGCCAGAACGTTATCCGATTGCCTATATGGTTCGACCTGTTCTCTATAGCCCATAGCCCTATATAGCCACAACTTCAAGCGCCGAAGACTAGTGCGCGGCATGGTCTTTGTTTGTAGTACCGGCAGTATAGGTGAATTTCTTCAATTACAGTTCATGTACAAGCTTCTGTAACAGATGACACAGAGGCACACGTCTAATGTTGATCTTATCATCAGTTGTAGAGAAATTTAACAGGCACTGGTAGAACTTGTCGACCTATTGCGTTCTGTTAAAGTCCCCAGTTGGAAAGCTATCTAGACCTTATTGAAGGAGACAAGAGACATGTTGATGGATTTGAGAAACTCGGTACCGTCTGTGTTGATGGTGTGCTCAATGACGCTCTATCTTTGAGGTACAAGTAGGCCAGGAGGTAATAACCAAAAAAGACACAATGGCAAACAAAAGAGCACCTGAGGCAAGTAGGCGACTTCTTATGACTGCGTCGCGCAGTTTAGTCCTCTGTACGGATACGAGATGTGGGCCAATGCGCTCAACCAAGAAAACTTTAGAAAGCAAATGGCCGCGGTAGAGCGAAGACTTATTTCGTGGGCGCAGGAGCAATCCCCATCGAGGAAAGAAAATAAGTAGATATATGAGAGAAAAGACGAGATTGGTAACGAAACGGCTACAGTGGAAGCTAAAGAGATCAGAAGACAACGTAGGAACAGAGCAACCAAGAGGACATAGACAACAAGACTCATCGCAAATACTGCGGATTGGATGGGTCGGCCATATGGGGAAACGCATTTCTAACTCAATTTCATACTGAACGCGATTGCTTCAACGATTCTCTTCGCAAAATATGCGAAAAACCACAATCACGTCCAGTAGGTACGGTGACTCGCCTCAAGACAGCGCTGAACACACACATTTTTGAATGCACCAGATCGATGAATTCTATAAACGGAGGTAGGCGAAGAAGAAAGTGTTGAAGATAAACAGAAGTGAGCAGGATATAAATCAGTGAAAGACGTAGAAGATTAGAGCCCATGGAGGCGAGAATAAGTGTCACTATCGTGTAAGATGCGGTTTCGATGATGGTTTGACTCAAGATGGAGAGGATTTGTCCGACACACCGGGGATCTTGGTCAACCCTGACAGTGCATGACGCATTTTCCTCCTCAAAAAAAAAAAAATGTCAAATAAAATATAATGACCGTTTCAAGATCAGTAATTTGTAGTTAGAACTAAGAGATGGGAATACCAGACATGGCCTAGTAAGAGGCCGATAGAGGCTTTCAGGTGAATAAAAACCGCTCGTCCTGTCAGCGCAATATACCCGTTAAGATATTCATTGTTTATTAAAGATAAGCATATATGCTGATCTTTTTCATTGCTCCGTAGCCGTATAGCGGTTTATACTCCTTTGAGCTACACCAAAATGCGGGACATTATGTTTTAGCTTAGTTGTGCCAAGTGCTGACCATATTTTTTGTTAGTTAGTCTGCTTTTTTAGTTCCCATCTATATCCGGGAACCAAGCAGATAGTGTTTTGTATATCCTTGTATTTTTCGCAGATTTCGTTAAGGGTTTTTCTGTAGCTCTTTAGTGCCCTTGACTATTAAATATCTTCACTGTCTAGTTCTTTGATCTTCATTTGACTGTCAGCGAAGATTGGTCGATGGATGGCTCAAGATTCGTGGTGCAATACTTTTTTGCTGCTATGGGCCGAGCCGATATGGTTCGATCAATTTGGAAGACGAGCAAAAAAATTCAGTATTCCAGTCAGTTCTGTCTTTGAAAGCAGAGTTTCTTTCGAAGTTCAAGTATGGAATATTGTGCAATCCATTTCCCAATCGAGAGCAATGCTTGTCCATAAGCACTGGTGTTTTGTATAGAAAACTATACTGTATAGTTTCTATCTTCTTGAAACAAAAGGTTTATTTTGCTTCAAATAAATTCATCATGTTCGAGTAGATTTAGAACCATTTCTAGCACAGCTTTTGAAATCATTGTTCCTAGTTACATTGATTCATGCCTAGAGGTTGTTGAAAAGCCTTTATAAATCCAATAGAATCTGTAAGGACGCATACCAGGGGGTTTATTCCCAAATGCGCTCCATTTCGACCGACTTCTCTTTTGGTTATTTTCAAATGCGAACGAGGGCAAAAATGATATTTCCAGTGCTTTCCAGTTTTTTCCATTCTGAGTTGCAATTTTCCATTTATTTTTCCAACACTTTGACAGCTTTTTCCCGCCACAAGAATTTAGTTTATTTTTTATCCGCAAACAATCCGCTAGCAATCCGTCATCGCTTTTGATCTGATTAAATCGCTTTTGGAAATACAAAAATACAAATCCGCCATGAAAAGCGATCCGCCGCGTTTGGGAATAAGTGTACGTAGAAGCCACAAAGTCATTTCTTCATGCTTTCTCCGATCTGTTGGTTTTCCACGTAAGTTTTGATTCAAGGATACCTGAAAGTGAGTGCTAAGTTAATCTCGTCATCAATAACCCAACTAAAACTGTCAGGATCCACTCCCCAATTCAAGAAAAATACACTCTTACTCTCAGCTTTCCGTCATTTAACAATTATCCATCGGTACTTTAGTTAAAATGTCCTATTAGCTCAAAGCAGACAAATTGCGAAAAGTTGAGTAGTTGACAATGCATCTAATCCAACTACCAACAAACACAAAGCTTCTTAGTTTCTTTTTTGTAGATAGTTAGGCTGTTGGGTTTAATTTAAAATAGGTTGCTCAATAATGCCAAAATGAGTTAATGAACACGAAAGCATGCCTCGTAACAAGGACACATCTAAAACCAGAGCATAACTTAATGACTATGGGTCCAACAACATTTTCGTATAATACTGACACCGCGCATATAGCAAACGTTCAGAGAAAGGAACTTCACGATGAGTGTATAGATACAGAAGAAGAAGAAGAAGATCCAACTCCAAATCGAATGGAGCAGAACAGTCTACTAACTGCTGAACTGATCACACAAATCTCGGCATGAACACATCTTTAATGGTCGTGAGTTATTTACAAAACATATGGCCAGCTTTCGGAGGCTGTAGTTATACTATGTGTATCGTGAGGACGGGCGGGCGCCCGGGGGTACAAGTTGCGCGACTAGGAGCGGGCGAACGCCAGACCATTCCTCTAAACAGTGCCCATGGACAGAGATGAATTGCCAAGACGTTTGCAAATTTGGTAGTAATTCGTGTTGAACTTTGTTATTATTGCTTTCGTCGCTTTTCAGATTTGTATTTGTTTGTTTTTCTTTGGTAAAAAAAAACGGTACCCAGAGTATACGTACTCAGGGCAAGACAAACAACGTATTGTATAGCTAAGCTGATGGAATAAGGTGAATGGAACATGTCTTAAACGCTGCTTCTGATAGTAGTACACAATTACATTTAACATGAAGTAGCCGGTGTTGGGCTATACTTTTTTTTTGTTTTCTTGTTTTGCATTTATTGATTTAGCAGCTGTTTGACATTGAGTGTACGTGAGGGTTTTTATGAACCGTTTGTCCTGTATCTATGATTATCGAGATTTTAAGCAACCCCTATGGAAAGGTATATGTTTGTGGTTCCTCTGGAGTATATGTGTACATATTGCGAAGAAGATAGTTAGAAAGCACAATTTATGGCAGGACTAAAATGGACCAAAGGATATCGGCTTTTGATGAATATTTGCAGATTTTAAGTTCTAAAAAAAGGATCTCTTAGCTAAATGTGTGCCAGTTTATGGTTGGAAAATTATTTGTGCAAGTTCACAAGTTTTTTATATGTCACCAAAGGATGTGCATTTTTTTGGAGATAGGTACGTAGATACTGTTAACCCGGACTTTTACGCGATTCGTAAATCTGTATACTATGGTTGAAAACGCCTTAATATACTTTTTTCTCGCCCACTTTTTGGGGGCGTTTTTGCACTCGATACTTACACTTTTCATATTTTGAAAAAAAAAAAAAAAAACAAAAAACGCAAATATAAATTACATTTTTGAACTTAATTGATACTACATTTTTGTGAAGATAAAGCAGTGACGTAGATAGCTTTTTACGATGGGTGGGGGATACGACTTAGTAGATACTGAATTCCATAATTTTTCTTATTAAATTATAGTTTTAGCTTTGCGTGAAAAAACAATCGATTTTTCGTTTTTTTTCCGAAGACAAACCCTAGGGTGAAATCCTTTAATGAAGCTCTTCAGCTCACCACCCAGACTCTCTCTTGTTGACAGGCTGTCAAAGGAAATAAACGGGGGCAGACAGCTACGGTTACCCTCCATCGTTTTCTCAGACAATCCAACCATTAACTTTTGGTCAGCAAAACTGATTTATTCAATCGCCAAGTTCTGCCACTCACCAGTCTCCCACCATAGTCATGGACTGTCAGAGGACTGTTACCCGAAGACAAACCACCACCAGAAGGTGCTAACTTTATACATTTTTAATCAATTGAGTTGACTGCTTCAGACACCATCAGGACCTCTTAACGAGGTAAGATAAACAGATATATTTCTTTCAAAAGAAATTCGCAGTCAGCAATAGAGGTCCCACCTGTAATGTCTGGCCCATAGTTTTTTCTGGCCACAATGGATGGCGTATGACTACGGTGACCATCCGTCCCGTATTTCCCGGGACAGTCCCGTATTTCAATCGATTGTCCTGATTTTTTTTTAAAGACACGGGACGTACACATGTCCCGTATTAGTCCCGTATTTCCATTATAAACTTTTTAAATTATTATTCAAACACTTTATTAATTTAAAAAAACATGCATAATATGGAAATGGTTCACTATTGAACATGAAATGCACAATGGCACATTTTCAATGACAGTTCGCACACGACACAATAAATGTATGAAACATGGTCTAGGACAACATGTTCCCGCAATGGTCCAAATAAGGTTTTTATGAAAGAAAAATTCGAAAATTTTCCCGGAAAATTCGAGAAAAGCGGAAGGTGTTTTTAGTTTTGTTCTTTTTTGTATAAACTCGTGACTGAACGATGGATTTGCGTTCACAAAACGATCATTTGTTAAAATTTAGACGGGGCAACTATCGAGTCAGCTAGTAAAGATTAATAATTACGAAGCCTATGCCTGTATCCTGTTTTTAATTAAGCTACGACGTGAATACCGATACTTTCCCTTAAGATGTAAAAACTAAGCTAAGGAAAATTAAGGTACATTTGGATGGGGACTTAATTTTTTTTTTTTTTAATTTAGTTACTGAATGACAGTTTTGAAGTTGTTTCACCGCGTGCGGAGCATTGGTCTTAGACATGTGTACGACAAATGTGTGCAACATGTTTTGTGCCTATTTTGTTGTTTTTACTTTGTAGATTATGTCTTCCCTTCAATAAGTATCTAATAATTTATGGAATAATCCATTTTTTTTTTGTGCTACAATTTGTTGCTATTTTTTTTTTTTTTCCCGGGTTTGGCTTCTAAAAATATGGTCACCGTACCTATGACACCAACCTTACCTTACCTAACCTTTCGGTTTATTTTTTGTATACGACTAAGGCCCCGCACTGACCGGCAATTAGCCATTTATTGAGCTTCAACTCTGGACGAATTTGTTGAGAAAACGTCGTTTTTAATGAATTATCCTAAGTTTAAAAAAAAAAGGAAAATTTGGTATTCATCCAATAAACCGAAGACGACCAGGGTATGGAGAATTTCAACATTTGTCTAATAATCTTCAACAAGATGAAGACAATCACATTTTTTTCCCACTTCATTCAGTTTGTCTGGTAACGCTTTTATTTTTAGACTATTCAAACCTATCCTGACATAAGGACTGCTTACTAGGTACTTCTTAAATTTATATGTTTACCTGAGGCGTTCAGAACATCACTTGTAGCTCAGAGACTCCTTGAAGAAATGGCGACTTATGCCTCTCTGATTGCTTCAAGCGAACGCAAAAACAAACAAATTTGACAAACATGAGTTTTATATTCCAATTCTACTGTGAAATTCTGATAATCGTGCATTGTGAGACCACTTTTTTGAAATAATCAAAAATGGGAATTCGAAATTCATCGCCTACTTGCCTCCTTTAAGTGTCAGTTGTAAAGGAAAGCTCAAGCTAAATTAAATTTTAGCGGCTCTCCAATTTTTTTCTCCAAACATTAGCTAAAACCTTAGCTAAATTTTGACATGGAGAGCGCTGTGAATATACGTGTCACAGAAAACGATGTTCGTTGAAAATAATTTCCTACAAAAATTCATCGACACGAAAAATATTTTATTTTCGTTGCGCTTTCTTTTTACCACGTCTGCTATTCTTTGATCTAAAATACTTCACTTCCAAGGTATTCCTCGTCGATGTATTCATTGCAAAAACTCATCCTTATTTATTTTTCCGCAACACAAAAACACAACAGGAAAAAAACAACACGAACTGTCAAAATTTAGCTTGAGAAAATGCCTCGAACCATTAATGAGCGCGCTAAATTTTTATAGATATCTACATCATGTGGTACAGAAATGAAAATTTGATTTTTTAGCTGAGGTAGCGTACCGCTCGGCTAAATGGAGCTAAATTTAGCTCAGCAAAATTTTGGAGAGAATTTTGTATGGGAGCTAAAATTTAGCTCGAGCAGCATACTAACCTTTAGTAATAAAGTGTTGTAGTTAATACATATGTTTATGTAGTATGTACCTATTACTTTTTATTTAATTAACAAGGGTTCTGTTACTAAACCTGAGTGGGTATGATTTTAAAAGTAAAATGACTCTGAGATTCTGCCAGAGTCGAGAAAGTTTCGTGCGACCATCTCACTGATCATCAACGCCCAGCCTAAACAGTTTGCTCTAGAAAGAGGTTCCCTTTAGGATGTATACAAGGAATAAGAAAGGATATTTTGAAATTCAACCCCTAAAGGGGTAAAAGGGGGGGTCAAAGTTTGTATGGAAAATTTTTAACTTTCATCCGATTGACTTAAAAATCGGTTTGTGTACCTACTCTCTATGAGAAATAAAGAAAACAATTTTCTCCGATTTTGGAAATTACCTGTTTTTGGATTCACATCAAAACCCATCTGGAAGTAAGTTGGCTAGATCTGTCATCTGTGACTAGCTTCTGTCTAACATTTCAAGGGAATAGAGAGTAAGGCGGAATTGGAATGAAGGACGGACGATTGTCATGAATCTTTCGACCAATTTTATTCTGACATCTTTAACCTAAATGTATAGGATGCGATTCTCGGGGACCCGAGATTTTGATTTTTTTGATGCAGCAGAACCTACAATAGGAGGACGGTTGTTAACGTTCCGATTGGATAGAACAAAAGATTTGTTTTGTGATCGTTTATCTATACATAACTCGATCTATAGATAATAGTATTGCGATGATTGGAAATTGAAAATCAATTTCCAAAAATCGGAAACAATCCTGTTCAGAACTCCATTGGCTAGGGCCTCTAGGGATACCAGAAAAAACTGGCGAAAATTAGCCATTATTGGATAATATGGACAACCATTGGCGGTGCGAAGCGTGGTCAGATATACTCGACCAGTATCTATATTTTGACAAACATATAGATGCTTGTCTTGCTGGGTCCAAGAGGGCTTATGCTCTGACAAGGAGGCTGTTTCGCAGCAGTCAACTTGTCTCCAGAGTAAAGGTCATATGCTACGTGGCCCTTATAAGGCCGATCATCGCTTATGGCTGTCCCATTTGGTTCAATATAGCGCCTTCCTATATGGAAAAGATTCGGGTGTTTGAGAAACAATGTCTCAGGACCAGCGTTACCACTTGTACTATATATGTAGTACTGTGCTAAATATTTTCTTGATTTTTCAACGCTGTACTACATACTACATCTTTACCCCAAAGTACTACATTTGTTAAGCTCCGCCTAACCATTTTACTCTTTTCGAAAAACTTTTCTTTTGTAAATTTTCCCACTCTTGCTTTTATAACTAAATAAATAAATATAGAAACTTAACATCATTCTAATGTAAAAGCAATTCTTCAGCTGAATGCTTCCATTTACATACGATACGAAGTATTTGTCTCTGTCTATGAGCAGAATTCAGACAGGCCTTAGGTCTTAGGTTAACGGGTTGACTGAGCAGGGTATATCCTGCCAGAATTCAGACAACTGATCGTCAATTAACATTTTTGTTGATTGTTTTTCTTGGGCTGCACCTGCAAGCAACTGCAAATATGGATCGGTTTTTGAACGTGGTTTCGGATACCGAATTTTTAGAAACATAACAATTAAAAACAGCATTATACTATTCTCTGTTCTGTGTTCTGAAATTGTTTGCGTAATGTAGTACTGCATTCAACTCTGCCATATTAAGGCAAATGTTGTCGGACAAAACCAACTTCCTTTGTCAAAACTTGAATTGGTGCTTTTGCCAAATTACATATTGCCAAAGAACTAGTAAAACAAAAATGTTCTTTTATAGTTTATGAGACTATACTGATGTGTCAATCGAGAGGTTTCGGTTGACACATCAGTCATCAGTAGTCAGTAGGCGATGGCCAACGTTAATAATCTGATCTCGGGTGGGTATTACCCGATTTTAATGTACCACGAGAGTACGCTCCGGTCTGGCTTTGTCCCGCCTGAGGCATTTCTTCATGCAGACATGAAAGGGTTAGTCCAGAATAAAGATGGTGTGCCGGTATTGTACCACAGCCACCGCGGCACGAGGGATAAGCGGCTCATCCACGACGGGTACGCCGCCAATGCTCAGGAGCTCCTCCGTTTTAATACCGCGATTGCGGATCGGGACACGGTCGATACTTTAAAGCAGTTCACCGAATTTTGGTGGCTTGAGGAAAAGGTGAGGGCAGACACGCTCTCCCGGGCCGGTGCGTTAATTACGTAACGTTCCTCCTTAGTTTTAAGCTAGTTTGTAAGTTAGTTAGGTGTTTTTTAGGGGGTCTTTGGGAGGGGCGGGGCTCGCCAACATGAATGAGTGCTACCGAGACTTGACCGACGCTTATGGCCTCGCTCGGGTTGGCGATTGCCATATTTTGATTATATTTAATATAGGTTAAGTAGCTTAAGTAGTTTTAAGTAGTTTTAGGTAGTTTTAAGAAAAACCAAATAATAAAAAGTCCAAGTTTTTAGCAAAGTTTCTTCGAAATGAAAAAACAGCGAAAAATACAAAAATTGATAGATTTAAGGCCGAAAGGCAATAATTATAAGGATATAGTTAAGTTTAGAGTGCTCGTTAAGAGCCAGTAAGCTAGAATAAGATAAATGTTAGTTTTAATTTAGATTTAATCATTTTTGGCTAGTATGTAAGTTAAAAAAAAGAATGAATTAAAATGAATTTTAAAGTCAAAATAGATATCGGCTTATGTCACTTTGGCGTGAAAGCGACGCCAAATTCAAATAAATTATGGCTTTAATAGTGAATGAGAAATATTGGTTCTCTAACTGAGCATCTTCAGTAGTAGTGCATATTTGCTGCTACAGAGGTCAATCAAATTTTCTTGGACAAGATTATTCGACTATATTTTCAATAATGTAGTTATTTCCTAACGAAATAAAAAACCGGCACACATTCTGTTGGCTGTATGCAACTGAGTTAGTTTCATGCAAAATTTGTAATTTTTTTTTTTGAGACAATGATGTAAGAGAACGGCAGTAGATGTTTACTATATGAACACCACTGCCATTCATTTAAGCGTCTTCGCAGCTGCACCGTCACAATATTGTGGTATACAAGCGCGCGCAACACTCGTCACGTTTTCCGACATCATGCCGGAATTTGTCCAAAGTGATAGGCATCACATTGTTTTTCAATTTTGCTTTCCGAAAATCATGTTCCTTCACTTGCTGGCTGAAAATCAAATTCAGTAGCGCACTGACATTTTGCATCCGTGTGGCTGGTATGCACCAGCACAATACATACTTACTTCCCAGTTTGTCCGTCCCCTCTGTCGGTCGAGTCTCGATTTACAGGGATTGATAACAAATTTACTCATAAACGTGTCCATAGCCAGCAGTCCGCCAATCCACCTGTCAGCATCAACGACTGCAACCATTTAGCACGGCAAGATCATAACACATTTCGGTTGAGATGACTTAGAGGCGCGTAGATACACCCCCAAGAGGCATACGGCACATTGCATTATATAGGAGTAGAACCTTGTCGGCGGTGGCGGCGCAGAGCTCCTGAATTTTCACATGGGGTCAACATTTTGTCATGCCACATCTCGGTGATGGAAGGCGATGATATAAATAACCCGCAACCATTCATGCATTCAAAAGTAGCGCTGTGCATGTGCAAGCGTGGTTGGTGAAACCTTCACGATGAGCGGTGAGCACCATGCCCTAGTACCTTTATGCGCTGCGCTGGTATACGGATGCAGGTTCATTCTGGCCCTGCCGCTTCGACCATTGCATGACGAGTGGGGTAACAAATGAAATTTTATTGCGCAATGGAGCCAGCTCTGGACACTGAAGTGGACTATCATTGTTCCAGGCAGCCAACAATAGAGAACAAAGACAACGATGACGATGACGACGGACGGTGGATGGCCAGGCCAGGCAAAAAAGTTGCCAACTTGTGTGAACTTCTCGGCTCGGATAGCCTAGTGCCATTCGGTTGGTGCGGTTAGTTGCGGTCCCTTTTAGCGAATGAATCTCGGATTGTTCCCATGTGCCTGGGCACTCGTTCTGTTTATTTTGCCCAAATGGTTTCCCGCTTCTTTGGTCTTTTTATCAAAAGTCAAAATCTCGGGTGGCTGGTGAAACGTGATGCAGTAGGAAATAACGATGACGACGACATCAACGGCGACGGCGACGAAGATGAGACCTGCTTTGCAGCACTCCGAGGATGAGTGATATTTAAAAACAAAGCTAGGATCAGTGTCAGCCAAATTAAAAGAACTGCAGCCCAGAGGCTGGTTTTACCCGCCGCCGCCGCCACTACCAAGCCTAGAAACCCAAGCGAACGGGTAAATGTCGTCTGTCTAATGAAAGGGGGAGGCACTTTCAGGTCTCAAAGCAATAGCTTCCAATTGCTAAGCAATTTCGGAAATAATTGGCGTCACACATTGGGAATTAGAGCGTGGGCCGGAAAGTGAGGATCGTTCCGAAATTATTGGCGCATAGTTGTGCATTATGGCTGCCTGACATGTGACGGAATCAGATTTTAATTTTTCGATTTTTCGATTCAATCTGCGGCATGAATCTGGGGAACATGACTTCCGCAGTTGTCAAATCAACAATCACCGGTGTGCCAGGCAAGGACCATATATACCCACATGCACTCGCATGGATATGAAGACGTTTTAAGAAGCAGCAGCTGGATCTGTAGCATCATGGACTGGAAATCGCACTCTCCTGGCTGCATATAGCGCCTTGTGTGAATGAAAGGCGCGAAGGTGTGATAGCATGGTTGCCGACGACTGATTGCGGACCGAGTGCATATTTATTGCACTATTAGCCTTTTGTGTGTGCGAGGCGATCGTCGGAGGCGATTGCGACTTCGAACAACTTAATTGTGGGCTCAGATTGTGTTTAATGGGACACCTCCAAGTGAATTGAGTAACAATATGCATAAAAGACTGGACGAAGTAATTGGGTGTTTATGTAGAAAAATTATGCATGCGATTGGGAATACTAGAGTAAGTGCAACGACATACATATGTCTGGTCTTTCAAATATACGAACGAATTATTGACAGCTGCTCACATGTCACTCATTTCATTTTACTCATTGTGCGTGTGAAATTGGCCAGCCTATACCCATTACAATAGTTTCGGCTCTCGGATGCTCAAGTTGACTCTGAATCTTCCGCTCTACTTTAAATCTGTAACGAAACGTCCCCGTTCGTCACACTTTTATGTGACATACGAAATTTTCATTCGTCACTTATAAGTCACACTGACTAAGTGGACGAAATTGCATGAGTACCCGAATGAAATTGCCATTCGGGGAGACTTGTCTACTTGTTGATCGTACCAATCTCATGTACCAGATAAGGCTCCCGTATAGAAATTGACTTCGGTCAGTGTTCCTAAATTTTAATTTTTGGGGGCTAAGTTTCCTTTGGGAAGCTGGCCTTGAATCAGCCAGAGATGAGCTAAGTCGTGATTTCGCAATCACAGGTATAACTGTGACTGTGATTTTGAAATCACTGTGATTTTAAACCGTGATTTTAAACTGTGATTGTGCCAGTCGCAGTTTGAAAATCACGATTCACGAGGCAAACTCCCAAACAGATGCATACATACCACTCCACTCACAGTCACGATACGAATCACAGTCACAAAGCAAATAACGAAAAAGCGAAACTGCGAACGCGAATCAAAGGAAACTATAGCAAATCACAGTCACAGACACAGTCACGACAAGAATCACAACCACAAAACAAATCACAGAAGAGTGAAACTGCGAAGCAAGGTAGCATAGCAATAGCAAATTGAATTGACAGACAGGTACGAGGTATGAAATGAGTAGCAGTAGCAGCAGACTTCTTAGACGTTTTTTAATCCATTGACATCGTAGCCATCCTTTAATGGAATTTTTTTTTTTGGCTTGATAGAAAGAAGACGAACCATATTTTGGGATATATACTATATTTATTTTGAAATGTCACCAGAAAGCCATAGTTTTGATTTGTGAACCAACAATTTTAAATATCGCAGAAGTACTAAAGATACTAGGCAACACAAATGATTTCTTGACTCTAAAGGCCTATGCCTATGCCCTACTAAACACATCAGTTTCTAGGTGAGATCTTCGCTTAAGTCTCGCATAGGTAAGTAAAGTACTAAATCCAGAAAAATCTCTTTCGCAGATCAACCCGCACACTTCTTCAGTTTACTATAATCTACTTTAAGTCCCTTTGAAATCAAATAAACTTAGATTAGGTGTTCTTTTTTATATTATTGGGCCTGTGTCTATTTACGCGGTTATTCCATATTCTTAGCACGAACTTTAACTCTACTATCCTATCATGTATTGTTAACCGTCTTTGCAGTCTTTGGTTCGGGTTTTTAGTCTTGAAATTACCTTTTAACATTCTTAGGGTAACTTTTGTGTTATTTTTTCTTCTTCCATCAGTAGGTGTCAAGTGCCATTGAGAGATATCCCACGCTTGTCCTTAGAAGGGGCACTTTTGATGGCCCCCTGCAAGCTCAGCAACTGGTGTTGTGTGCTTGAGGCTAAGGTGCATAACTTCTTGAGAGATTGAGAAAAATTCGGTCGGTAAAAATGTTCTGCCAGACCGTTCAGAAAAATCGATTTTACTTGAAATCTGTTGTTGTTCAATTTGACGCAAAGTGCTGTCAAAAATTATGCAGGTAACTAGGTATTTAAAATTTCCACAAAAACTACTACAGCCAATTGATTGATCTCTCTCAAAAGATTGCATATCGGCACTACAATAGGTGTCATTACTGCACACTGCCTGATAGGCAAACATGCCGCAAGGCTGGGCCTTTTTGCAAACGACTTTTGTAGAAGCTGCATGGACGAGGAAGAGGAGGAAACTATCCCTCACCTTCTTTGTTCCTGCCCAGCTCTCTCTCGCAGAAGGAAGCTTCACTTAGGAGCCTTCCATTACAGACTTGGGCGATCTGACAAGCATAGACATCAGAAGCCTCTTACGCTTTATAAAGAGCTCAAAATGGTTCAACTAGTAGGGAGATCTTAGATCCTTCTTCGTGGAATCACAATGGACCTATACTGGTCTAAGTGTGTTGGCGTTTTTAGCTGACAGCCACGAAATAGTTATAAAGACTTTGTCTTCCTGGGCTTTACAATTGCCTCGCAAAACAACATCGGCGTTAGAAATCCAACGAAGAATCACTCTTCCCAATCGCTGTTTCTTGTGGTTAAGAAGGCATCTTAGAAATAATGCCTTCCTTCACAGAACCAAGGAAATATTATACAAGACCTTAATCATTTTGGCCCGCTTTGAGAGAAAAATTCTTCGAGTGATTTTCGGTCCAGTTTGAATCGACGGAGTTTGGAGGAGGAGATTCAACTAAGAACTTTACGGGCTATATAGGGACGTTGATAAAGTCAAAAAGCTAAACATATAGCAACTGAGATGGCTGGGTCACGAGTCTTTGAGTCCACCCCTGAGGGAAAACAAAGCAGTGGAAGACCCCACCTCAGGTGGCGCACGCACAATTGGAGAGCGACCTTTACTGGCTGGAGGGGCTTGTTGGTTGAGGCCGTGGTCCATCCCGGACTGTGGGTGCCATTTAAAGTAAAATAAGTAATGCGGTGACCTTATGATGGGGACGACGGCATATGGAGATTTCGGGTAAAGAAGAGATGGACGAGCTTGCAAGAAATGTGTCAAAAATGGATCAATCTAAGTAGGTACACATGCAGGAACTATATGGAAAGAGGTGCAAGCCACGGAGTATCTACATTTATGACTCTACTGAGCCGCAAGACACTCGCATACTCAAGGGATCATTACTGGGCACGCGAAACGACTGCGCATACCTACTCCATAAACCATAACGTTTAGTGCAGAAGCTGTAATGACGTCGGAGAAATAGAATATAAAGTAGTAGAACGAGTGGATAATTAAATTCATATTCAAGTTTAGGTAGTTCTGACAGATAAACGGGCATCATCTCTTCAGCTCAGTTGTTCTTAGGATGCACTGAAAAATCTGGCAACAATTGAGCTATTTAGACTTTAAGAGCCTTTGAGTCACAGAAGGTCTCTCACAAGCGTTAGCGTAGGTAAGCCAATCCTCACCTCAATTGCAATTGTATAAGAGGTGAGAAAAGCTTGTTGTCCATATTATCGGCGTGGTCGGCATTACCCGGCTTTTCTCTACACTTTTAGAACTTTTTTCTTGGATATTCAAGCTGAATGTTAATACCTTGTTAAGATATACACCAATGTATTTGGCACTTGATCTGCATCTGTATGGATACCATTTATCACTAGTTGGTTGCTTGGGAAAAAACAGGGTTTCCTTTTTCTACTGAAAAGAACGCCTGGGTCTTTGAAGAATTTATTTTGAAATAAAAAAGCCTTGTATTTAGCGCCGCCTGCAAATTAGTTTCAATTAGTTTCAATCTTTAATCGCACAAATAAAAAAAAAACAGGTATCATCTGCCAAAATAGTAGACTCACAATTGTTACGACTAGGGTAATCAGAGGTGCATTGTAGAGGATAGGTCCAAGCACCGATCCTTGGGATACACTTGTCTCTATTGGAAAACTGATTGAACTCGAATTTTCTACAAAAAAACTTTTAATGCACGTCCGAATAAAAAGGATTGGATCATTTTGACCAAACAAATAGGAGAGCGAAAATTAAGTAGCTTATTCAGTTGAGTAAATCGTTGTGCCCCACGATGTTCCTTTTCGACTTCGAGGAAAACCACACCTGTGCCTGTTCCTATTTCGAAATTATTTTGAATTTATGCTAAGTTATTCTACTTAGGTACCCGATGGACCGTGTGGACGTGGAGTGATGAGGTCTAAAACCAAACTGCTCAGCGGGAAAAATATATTGTTGTCTTGATCAATGGGCTTATTGACCAGGCTAGCATTTCTACCAGATTTAACTTTAGCAGTCATCCAATACACGGAAAAATACTCCAATCTCAGGTAACTGTTGAGAATTTTAGTAGAAACTTAAGTACACTTTTGGGACTTTTGAAGAAAATTATTTCTAATTCCTTTAATTAACTACTTTTACTAGGTATATTTCAGAAGCTCTTACTGGCTTTGTCCAGACCTGGAAGTTTACTGTTCCATGACATATTTCTGTGGATATCTACTAGTTCTTTAATGACTGATATCAAAATGTTTGCTTCAGTAAAGGTAGAATAAAGTCATAAAATTTCAGACTGAAAATTAATATCCAAAGACAGCAGCTTAAATTCTGTTTTTAAGCTCTATAGTTCGTCTGATTTTTTTAATAATATTTTCAGACCCTTGTGTGGTCGACCCTCACTGGCATACTATACGAATTTTCACCCCGATTTTTTCATTTTCTCTAGCAATCTTATTCACCCAAAGTGTAGTTCACCGTCCAGTCTTTGTCCACTAAGAATTGAATTTATAGCATATTAAGTTGAATCAAATCTAAATCAAATGGCTGAACAAAAAAAAATTCTCAGTCTCCTTTTCGGAAAGAGAATAAAAGAATCAAAGATAAGCAATAATAAACGGTAGGTGTCACAAGTGAACAGATTATAATCCATTGTAATCGAAGAAAGACAAAACCGCACAATTGCACCAAAGGATGCCTCTGACGCCTGACCACAAGAAGCAATCCTTGCAGTGCGTGAAATCACTGCTAATTGTTTCTATTTTCATACCTTTCTCCCATTCTGTCGGGCATTCGCAGGTAGGAAGTGGTATATTTTTGAAAAATGTATGCATGTCGAAAAGGAAATGTTTTGTAAACAACTTCCTTCAAACTCAGCAATAACATGGGATCACAGGTTGCAACCGACCACTTGTTTGTAGGTTCTTCCTTTTTTTTTGTGTTATAACTCGGGTCATCATTTGTGACTATTTTCTGACCACTACGCTTCCGGCAAGGGACATGTGTTTCTAATTTGAAACGCACGGAGAATTTGTAACACACATGTCAGTGTAAATTGAAGAAACGTAAAAAAGGAAATCCGTGATGTGAAATCTGAGTTACGAAGCAATGATTCATTAGGGGAAAACCAATCCAACATCAGATAATCTATCCAATTTTGTACGGTCCCGTCTTCATTGATTTGATGAATGAATGAAAATTTTAAGCGCACAGAATGTAATTTTGTTGTCGCATCCGACAGTATATTTAATTAAACTAAATAAGTCATTACATTTAGTAAGAAAATATAAAAATGACCATCACATGGAAGGAACATAGAATTGTCCTTCATACAGAATAGAATTGTATCTAATCAAATCAGTGTTGCATATATCAAACAAAGACCATCCTATTTCATCTCCACCGACCAGCTATGTATAATATACAAAATTCATCAAGACAAGTGACGCAGTACTATATCTACCTATACCTATCGTGTTTGGATGCCACTTAGATTTCATTTCAAGCATTTGAAGAAGATCCTTTCAAATAATATTCCCGTTATGCGTAACAGAATACGCGTTAGAGATTTTTCGATGAATGCCCCTAGTGGGAGCGTAATTAGAAGGACTCTTGTAAAAAAAAGGAAAAAAGGAAAAAAAAAAAATAAACGCCCTTTTATTGTTATTATAAAATCGGAGCTCTTTTCAATCATGACGAAGACGAACGCAAAAATGCCCGCTTACGCAGTTTGATATATGAGAAGATCCTCATATAGCGGTATCAACATCCTCATCCACTCAATCGAAATAGTGGTCGAATAAAGAGGGGCAGCCTAGCGGTTTCTTATAATGGACCTTTATTTTTTTCTGTTGTTTTGCTACTTGAAAAAAAAAAAACTAAAACCGCCTGGGAAAATCATACGAAACCGGGAGTTTGTAAAAAACGAGGGATATCCGTAACAGGTAACGAACGTGGACTGATTTTCATGTATACTGCGTCATGGACAGAAAAATAACACCCCTGAGGTTTTTTTTGCCGTGGTTGCCTATTTTTTTTGGAAATTTCATCCCCATGGTATTTGTGAGTCGTGACGGACAGATAAGTAGGTTTTCTTTGAGATTTTTTTTCAACACATCCTGTAGAATGTCCTTAAGAACTTTCGCACATCTGTTTTTTTCAACTAATTGCAATAAGATACAAAATGTTTTCTAAGACCTTAATCTTTTGATCGACATTATCGAATAAAGGACGCAAATTGTGCGAAAATGTTCATTAGATGCGACAAATATAGAGCATAACATTGTGTCCAACAAGGACATTTCTTGTTGAAGTGTACAGCTTGACAGATGAATTTGAATTTTCAAACCATGTTGTAAATAATTTTTCTAAATCTTACGGTTTCATAACTTAACTCATCTTAAATGCTGACAAAAATAAGTATCACGTAGATTAATAAGACAATACCAAACCAATTAATCGGGTAAAATTTAGTCAAACTTGGTTCTCGGCATATTTTTTTTTTTTTAAATAGGTTAATAGAAAAATTGCTCCCAAAGGTTCTAAATGTTGTACACTTATGAGCTCCAGGTTAATAAACTAAATCATAAAAAATAAAAAATATAAATAAATCGGTATAAATTATGTAGGTAGGTAAACTCTATCAGTCAAAAACTACTTTTGGGCTTTTCTTAAGGTATTTCAGATATACATATACTGTTTTTAAAATTTAGTAAATTTAAAAAATAACTCATTGTATGTAGATACGGTTTTTGAATGGTCGTTCTTAAGTTTCAGTTGAAAAGCTAGATATAATTTAATGCAGATTTTCTAAAAATCATTTAAACCGTTTTCGAGATATGGATATGGATATGTAATACTATATTAAAAACATATCAATTTTTATCAACACCCTTTACCCGCCTTCGAATCGAGATGTACACAATCTGATGGGATTATTATTTAACCGCAGTACATTCTGAGTTTTTTAAAACTGCTCCTCAGGAAAATTTACATTTATGTAGGAAAAAAAAAGTTCCCTCGGACCGATAAGACTTGCAACTTGAAAATATAGCAAAATGTAGCGATCGAAATTATAATATTTGGGGTTCAGGAGAGCATTACCTACTCCCAGGTCCCAATTCCAGATTTTACAGTTGTATTTGTATAGACAGAATCTGCAAAGAGTAGAGTAAATTTTGTTTTTAACTGTGTATTGAATTTATTTTTATTTATTTTCAGTATCGATCATTGATAATCATTTTTTTGCAAACCCGAGAGCGAGAACCAAGTTATATAAATTGAATCTGTTGATATTTTTACAAGAATTTATGAGAAATTTATTTTTGTTGGCATAATTATTCTTATGGTTTTTCTATAACTCGCATTTAAGATGATTTAAAATATAAAAGCGAAAGTTGTAAGATCTAGAAAAAAATGCACATTACAACACTGCCATAATTATAATGTTCTTATGGCAATTAAGCAACTAGCAACTGCCAATAACCAATACGCAACTTTATTTTAACCTATTCTCACATCGTAGCAACAGTATTGCCTGATATTTCTAGCTATTAGGGATATTTTTCCACAACTTATACGAATTTTGTATTGAAAACAGGATCTACCGACATATTTTCCAAAACGTTATGATAATGATGTGTTAATAATCGCACAAATTTTGTAACTAGGAAGCAATATTATGTTGCTTTTCAACATGCGCTGTGTATCGCTAGCGATAATAATTGAAGCAATCAGCAACATTTTTCGTTCGAGCGATATTTAGTAGCTTTGATGTGAGACCTGAGACCTCTAATTTAATTCAAAGTAAAATAATTGTGAGCGATAATTTTGCGTGTTTCCTAAAGCCAGTTTCTTATTAATTGTTGCCTCAATGTGAAAGCCGACTTAAATTGAATAAATTTTAAGAAACTTTTTTGAATGTCATCAAATGTTGAAACATTTAGTGGCATCTTCTTCAGAAATGTGCGTTTGCCTTGCCTAGTAAACGCATTGCATTAAAAATTTCCATTAATTTTAAAAACTTTCATTAATTTTAAATAACCGCATTGATGGATTTTTACCGATCAAATGAAATGCAAAATATAATATGTATAGATAATTTTGGAATGATTTATGGGACAAACGAACTTTCAATTTTGCAAAAGCGAAATCCTAAACAAACGGACAGATGCATCGGCAATACTATAAAAACTGACAGTAGTCAGGTCACACGGATATTTCCTCCGAGCCAGTAGTAGATACCTATGCAAAATTAGGCGATACCAGAATACGCTGACTTACCCCTATCCCGAAATTAATAAAACATCCTTTTGATATGCACACATCCGTTTTTTATATTCAGATCTGTTTGTCTCTTATTTATGCTGAGGGTCTTGACATGGGTCACGTTTTTTTTTTCGTTGTTGCCCCTTTCCCATTAGCTTCGTATATTTTCCTTGATCAGTTTCTAACCCACAGTGTTTTTTTTTTACGGCACAACATTTGCCAGGGGTTGAAGCGTTTTTTCATTAGATTGTGTGCCCTTATTGCTGGCACTGGCTTGTTCATGCAACAATTTATGGTAAAATTTTGAAAGGTGTTTGGCGAGTAGGTACATACAGTGTTTGCACTTTTGATTTCGCAGCACTGTAAAAGAGGAGGATCGGGTTATATGCATATGTATCGCGGGGAAATGAAATATAATCCATTACTTCCTCGGATGCAGGAAGCAATGACCCTCACTATATATGGTTGGGTCATTTGTATATCATTTAAATTATGGGAAACAAGAGTTTTGATTTTTAAATGGTAGCTTTAAATAATGATTGCTTATGCAAATGTCTTTATAGTTGGGTAGCCCGCACTTATCGAGTGAATTAATGCAATACTGAGAGATAATGGTGAGAATTAATTTTTTTTAAAAGAAGGCTGTTAGAACAACCGCAGATGGGATAGTTGGTGGTTCAATGCATATGGGATGGAGAAATGGGTTCTCGGATGAGTAAAAACTGCATATTAAAGTTCTTACAACGCTATAAGTGGTAGAGCGTTAGTATCCTACCAACAAGTACCTACTCTGGGTAAACGAGTGAAACCTCGGCTCGGTCTTCGATGTTTGACCTATGGAAACAAAGCGATATACGACAAATTCTATGAAAGCTCAAATAATAAGTGTCCCTTAGGCCAACCTCTATGAAATTAAATTAAATAAATTTTGGTTAGAGTTGAAGTCCTTTTTGTACTTTTGGACATCAACTTAGGTGAGATCTTCCTTTATACTGCATTTAACCACTGGACACTGCCCAATTAACAGTTTTTTGACTAGGTCGACATCGTTGGTATAGCTCCAAAGCCCGTGAACGCAAACGGGACCAAATTTATTAAGGAGAATTGTTCTCTCGAAATGGCCAAGGATTGTGACGTTGTGCTCTTGCTGACGATCCGTTTTGAAGGCTGGTATAAAACCAGGCTGCCTTCTGGATCCGTTTGCGAACACGTGCAACTACTCAGGGGCTCCACACAATCACACACTTATTCCGCAGTGCAATCCTGAGATATGGAAAAATGCCTTTAAAATGAGCAATCAATTGGCCGCGTAATAGAACCTACCTTGACGAAACTTCTTAAAGAAAACTTGTCTCACTGACTTAAATTTACAGCACTTAGATTATTTTTGGCTTATACTAAATTTTTATTTTTTATTTTTAACTTAAGTTTTTTCTTGGGAATAATGCCTTCCTCCTTCCTTCCTATTACTTTTAAGCGGGCAACCAGCCACGCGGCAAACTTAAGTAGACAAAGAAAGAAGTGCATCATGGCGGAAGTTGACTATTTTGAAGATACTGGCTTCAGTTTTCACTATTTCCTATATCCCTCAAACTGCCTAACTTGTCTTCACTTTTGTGGTGTGTTCGTGTGATGCGGTGTCCGTTTTATAGGAACGCATCTTGTTTTCTTTGGTCACCGAAGATTCGACATTACAGGATATATCTCCATCAGCTTCATAAATGGTCAGACTCGTAAAGCAGAACTGGTACACTGTCAGTGACAACAGCCTTGTTGGTCTTTAGTATGTATATTTCTATACTTATTTACGTCAAGTGAAAAACATTTTGTCTAAATTGTTGTCAAAATTGGAATTGAATGGTCATCTTTGTTTGTAGAGTTCGCGAGTAACTCCATAGTCCTATAATACAAAGCCACTTTATACGCCTCTTGATTTACTGTGTTTGCTAGTCGACAGTCGCCATAAAACCAGGACTTTCGTAATGGTATCGTCATGTGAAAAACAGTACATCATTCACGGCACTAACGATGACTTTCCGACAGTGTTGCCAGTGGTCTTCTGGTACAGCCGTTGCTTTGGTAGCCCTGATCGCGAGGCATAGCAATACCCGATGGGCAAAGATTCTGACAGCCTCATGGGATTGCAGCTTTTCCCCATCAAGCCTTTTTCTTTTTGTCGGAGGTTGCTACTATCCGATGGAGCACTCAGACACAACTACTGGTCTATTGTTCTGCCAAACAAACACCTTACATTACTGTACTTAGTTTTCCCGTCTTTCGAAGAAAGATGAGAAGGATCTTGAGTGATGAAGAGCTTAGATGTTCGGCACCTGATGCGAGCAAAGGCAGGACAACTACAAAGGAAGTGTTCCGCTTCATCGTCGTCCTCTCCACAAGGCAGGGGTGGAATTCTGTAAAAAACGAAACGAAAACCGCTTTCGTTTTCACTAAACCTGTCTCTATCATATCAGCGGCAACAGACGTTTTCATTTTACATAATCTGGACCCAGGACAGATGGTGGTGTCACTCAAGGCCAATACATTTAAGTGTTTGGCAAAAGCTTGGTAGCCCGAAAGGACGCCCACAAGCAGTCTGCAGTCGATTCTCCTGAGAGACAGAAGGAAAGACGCGGACCATTTGCAGATGACCGGACGCAGTCGTTTGGTTTGTCTACACCCAGCACAGTCACGCCACCGACACTTGTGTTCACAGAAACCCAAGTATCAAGGGATGACCTAACCACAGATGCAGGCAGACCTGAGTTCAGATCCTGAGAGAGCTTCTTCTGAACCCAGCCTAGCAAGCTCATCAGCGATATCATGGTTACACACGGTTACCTAAGGGGTAAGTCGTTAGTGGATTTAATTGCCCAAAAACCAAATGTATATTCCAGACAAATGGTTTCAAGCGTTCATACCAGAACGACAGATAATTATCTTATTAAGGAGATTGGCTCGATCTCGTGCATCTGGTCAAAACATCCGGCTCAAGCATATTATCCTCCTACAAAAAAATGCACAAAAGTTAGAAAATAATTTCCAATAAGTCGTCGCACTCTGTCTTAAATATAAATGGAATTTAGGGTCTCCGGTCCGACAGCCTTGCTGAGTTTGGATAGTGCTCATTTTATTTTGATCATTGTACAGGTTGAATAATTCGTTCTGTCTGACAGCGGATTTTGGGAACGCCTTTGTCCCTTAAACAAATGGACTTTTCAATATAATCACCAAAAATACGCTGGAGACTTTCCTACAAAGTTAGCTTTTTTTATCTAGGTCTCTAAACGGTTTTTTTTTTACTTTCTATCACCAATTTTGCACAAGACCTCTTGCGTCTTGAACCTTTAGCGAATTGCTTTGGTCTGACGTCTGAGTATGAATCCAAGGCCGTCGTACAAGTTTAAGACTATAGGCTCCTAGTTAGGTAGCTTTATTATGGCTTACGATTGCGACCTCTAGGAATAAATTCAAATAAGAAATAAAAAAAGGACTACCTATAATAATATTTTTGTTAATAAGAAAAGTTGTATCAAAACAACTTACATGCTTAAATTTGTATTTTTGAGCCAAATGGATGGGACCTGCAATTTTAAGACGAACGACTCAATACTGTCGGATGTTTGTCAGACTCCCACGAAATGTGTGACAGTGAAAAAAACTAAGTGTACCTAAATGTGTTTCTTTTGTCGGGCATTGAAGTACCTACATCATTAGGTCCAGATTTTAATAAATAAATTATAGAATACAGAGGTTTCTTAGGTTTGGCATAACCCCAGTACAATTTAATGGCTGCCTGACATCGATACCACTGGTCTTCCTCATAGACTGTATGCATAAGGCCCCTTGGCTACAAGAATGTGGTCTTTTGAGTATACTATTGGCAGCTCGAAATATTTAGACATATAAAAAATATGTATAGAATGTTGGAGGAATGCTTCACGTCGACCCCAATAATTCGGTTAACTTCTTGATGACCTGGCCGCAGCTTTTATGAATATTGAGGTGCAGTAACCATGTGCTGGTCATAGTGATGTAACGTCCAGCAGTCAAATCAATTAATCCAAGTTCATTTGCACACGTGAAGTCATGCAGGTCAAACAGTAACGCAGCTTCTTTATCAGACTGATGTAGGTATGCGAATTAAGCCTTGATGCTTATTTTTAAAACTCGTTGACTCACGTGACCGAAAACTCAAGACTTCTTACCAAAGTCGGCCGCTTATAGCAAATTTAAATTGTTTCTCAATATGGATACTGCTTCTAGGACAACAGTATTGGGTCTTTACGTTCGTTGAATTACTCATGTATAGCTACCTACATTACAAGAGTAAAAACGGAATTGGATCGCCAATACGTTTCCCGCATTTTGTTTAAATGAACCACGACGGACTGATTAATTTTCACTCAACAGACATAATCCTTTTGTGGGTCTCTCCATTTCTCGCTATGCAATTAGGTTGCATAAAATTGCCTCAATTGATAGTGCAATAGATACCAGCAGTTGTTGCTGAGCAGCATTAGCCATCAATTCACACATGCCGGTGCTGCTAATGCCAATCATTGAATCATGACTTTCAAATCAATCAAAAGAAATCTGCTCATAGAAATTTTTCACGGCTCTCCATCAAATATGACGACGAACTTCAAACGTCAGGCAGGAGATTTGCGCAGTCAGAGTCAAAAGTGCTGGGAAACCAACGATAAACAATTATTCCTCCCATGTGTATGTCACATTGATTAGCGACGGCCAAGGACAAAGGGCAAAACAAAGAAACAACAGCACCACAAGGAACTATGATCCTTCAGCGAATTCGCATGCCTTGCTTGTTTAAAAACAAAAAAATGTCATAGAAACCAAAAACAAAGTTGAATCCTTGACAATCCCACAAATAAACCAACCACCACCACCACCACAACCGCCGCCGCATTAATTATTATTCATCGAGGGTAGGGGACTATCGGTTATGTATGTAAATGACGTGTGCCACAGCAATTAATGCTGCCCACGATATGCAGCGTCTGACCAGGCCACCGAAATCAATCTCCGAATCTTGTATTTTTCTGAATGCGGTTATCTAGCATCAATGTATCGTTTACCCCCAGGACGCGTTTTTGTAGAATTTATTTGAATAGGAAAAAAGAAATACGAAAAAATCGAATCATTCAATGTATACGAGTGTTTGCTCAATATCCTGCAACGGAACCATCAGGCATATGCGCTGCACAAGGGCAGCTGTCCATTTTATTGCTGAATTGATGCGTACAACCGGGGAAAATGGGAAAATATTCGCACAGAATGGTAATGACCTATTGAGGTTTGATTGACCTCAGAATTTAGTGTTTTGTTGACCATTTATTTTCAGCCTCTCTTGGGATTATGCCGCTGTTGCAGTGTTTGAATGGTGAGTATGGATTTTTTTTGTTACAAGATAATCCTTATACAGACTTTGGAATCATCAGTGATATCTGCCCGATTGACCAGGCAGTAGCAGTAGGTATAGGTTTATCATTGTGATATCCTGGGGCTATCTGTTAGATTTCGACTTGTCTATGGCAGGTGCAGTTGTAGATTGCATACTAAGGGTAAATGCCTACCGTCCTTTCAGTAGTTCAGAAGAACTACGTCCAGCAAGCAATCTTGGGGGTTAGGACTCTGATTCACATCAACCTTTGGATGTCTAGTTGTCGCAACTATCTCATAAACATAGGTAAAGCACAATAAGCTTTTTTTTTACCTCCCCGTGATAGCCACATCTTACTAGAATGTTGAAAACGAAGAAAGTAGCTATAATGCCTGTCGCAATGAGTGACTTAATGAGTCTCAGAAGTCTAACATGAGCCCCTGTGAAAGACGACTTAAGGCGGATAAATTCAATAGACTGCATCAAGGGTGTCGTCAACACTCAAAATACCTAACTTGAGCAACTTGTCAGATACTTAAATTGGCTAGGTCGACATATTTTAAGCTGGGATCAGTTTGGATTTATTTGGACTAGTCATTGTGCTCCAAGGATATGCAGACGACATACCTATCCTAATCAGAGACGAATTCGACGACACAATCTCGAATCGCCTCCAGAGGACTCTAAACCTAGTTGCTGAATGGTGTACAAAAGTTGGCCTCAACGTCAATCCCAAAAAAAAACACCATAGTAGCATTCACCATGAGAAGAAAGCGAGAAAGACTGAGAAATGCTACACTCTTCGGCAAAATAATAGAGTTCTCAGCGGAAGTCAAATATCTAGGAATTATATTGGATGAAAAACTCACATGGAACTCTCACCTTACCAAAACTATTGACAAAGCCAGGTTATCCTTATAGACCAGCAAAAGTCTAGGTACTCGGTAAAAACTGGGGACTTAACCCCAAAATGACACTGTGGATGTATACAGTAATAACAAGACCTATCATCACGTATGCAGATGCAGCCGCCGTTTGGTGGTATAAAGCAACGCAGAGGTCAGCACAGGCTAAACTCAACAAAATACAGAGACTAGCATGTGTCTGTGCAACTGGAGCAATGAAAACTGCACCAACAGCTGCACTCGAGGTTATCCTAAACATTCTACCACTTCATCTAGAACTCATAAAAGAAGCAATGGTTAACGCCTATATGCTCATCACAGAAGATGAATCAAACTCCAACATAGTCCACACTGATATCCTTCTAGAATTCAGACAAAATTATCTAACTACTTGGAATACACTTGACAGACAAATGTCTTCCACGCTATAACTCCGACACAACTTTAAAGTTATATTCCCAGACCGTCTAAACTGAGAACAGAACAAACCAAAATTTGCCAACAGTTCACTTGTATGGTATACAGATGGATCCAAAACAGATGAAGGAGTTGGAGCGGGAGTATACGGCCCTAAACGCACTAAAACATCCCTATTCGCTATAGTATGGATATAAGCAGTTTCGTATTTCAGGCCGAAATACATGGAATAGAACTCTGCATTCGAGAGAGTCTAAACAGGGCTATAACAAATAAGAACATTTACATTCTCTCTTGTAGTATCCTGGCAACTAGTAGTCTAAAATGTCACTCAAATATATAATAAAATAAATAAATATGACTCGATCGGCAGAGACAGCAGAGAGCAGGCGGTATAGGACAAGATGTTACATCTCTGATAGCAAGGCAGCTCTACTTGCAATTGACGGAAACAGGCAAGCTAAAAACTTCATGCCAAAGAGTTCCCACAAAAAAACGAAACAACTTCTACAACTAAGTAGAGGTCAGTTTGATAGGTCACAGGCTTCCTCACAGGGCACTGTCGAGTCATGCTTTTACACCACCAACGAGGAAAAACTTGACGCTGCCAAAGATTGTTTAAGAGCTCCTCCACAGAGCGTATAAGCAATGTCCTAATTACGATTAAGAAAGAAGACATCTCTGATAATACAATCGCAACAAACAAACAGAGCCTTTGCCGATTGCGTATCCCTCAACCTAATGAGAGGCCCTATGTCGATGACCAATATCGTCGGTGATAAGAGGCAATCACAAACCAAGCAACTGATGTGTTAGATTTCCCTCAACTACCCCGACAAAACCATTGTTTTTATGAAGAGTGAAGGCAAGCCCATTCCTTAAAAGATAACTCGCCTACAAAGCGGCACTGCATCAGAGAAGGACGATAGCGCCTCGTAAGGTCTACGAGCAATAGAGAAGGGAAGAAGATCGGCTTCTCAAGGAAAAGATCGACGAGAAGCGCATGATCGAGGAAATGAAGAGGTGCTACTCCAGAAGCAATGTTCCGAAGATTTACCAAAAAGTAAAAAGATCGTGTCAAGGCAATAAAATTCGAGCAGAAACCTGCAGAGACGAGCAAGGGAAGATTCACATGTAGAAGATTCACAAACGGTGTTGAGGATATGGAAAGAACCTTTCTGCAGCTTGTTAAAGGGTGAAGACATCTGCTGCCAGGCAAAGCAAACCATTCAATCTGGACAACTGGACGATATGAAAGAGAAGATTTTGAGGGTCTGCCCGATTTAACAGCGAACCATGCGAGTTGTTCAGCAACATCGAATGGACACCAGAGCTTCGGCACTAATTGTCTTTGACTCCATCCTAGAGGAACAACGCTGCAGAAGCAAACCATTCTCTAGGTAAAATTTGGAAGAGAATGTCAACCTACTTGGAGGTGGAGCTCAACTTGAGGCATATTGGTCGAAGCCCATGTCCACCCTGGACTGAAGCAACAGGCAATGACTAGAGAATATTACTATCGCTATTCTCAACGGGCGCAGTAGCGCAGTGGTTAGTGTGCTGGACTACTGTGCGAGGGATCCCAGGTTCGATCCCCGGAAAAACTCAAATTACATCTTATGGTTTTTTCTACTGCGCTACCTCTCGCGAACGTCTGACAAACATCCGAGAGTATGACTGTCCTGAAAAAGCTTCTCAATTCAGCCGTTCGGACTCGGCATAAAATTGTAGGTCCCCTTCCATTCGTCCCAAAAATAGAAAACTCACACAAACGAATGGTTGCGAGAAGCTAGGCCTTGAGTGTCTACCTTGCCTGTTGCGCCACCTATTTATTTATTTATTTTTTATTCTCAACGTTGATCTGCTGAGTTTATTTATTCTCCATATTTAATTTTTTCTGATCTAACTCAGGCCACAAAGCCTTTGAGGCCCACGTGTCCTTCTAAGTTCAACCATCTTAGCCAAGCCATTCGGAAAATAATTCACTTAGCCACGGTCATGATATGACCTCAATTACATCATTTAGTGTAGCCCATAGTCATATAAATGACCGAATCTTCTAGCTCACAATGGTTCTTAAAGCCCATACCAAAAGGACGAATACGATTGCCAACAAAGCTGTTCGTTGGCTGTAACTCTATACATTTCTAATTTGTGTATCTGTAACTCTACCTCATTTTTCACTTGTCACCTAGCACTGCTTCACTGTATCTATACGATCCATAATGGAATATTTTTGTAACCCAACTCACCAAATACAAAATCCCAAAAATCCATCACTCGGATTTTTGTTTGACATGTGGTCTAATGAAATCACTTCAAATGTTTTGGTGGGACTCTCCATACATATTGTCACTATTAAGATGCAGTTCAGCCGAAAATAGATCCATGTGTAAGGTCTATATCTATGCGCCACCACCGAACACTGAATTCGGATCACATACTCACACGCTGAAAGCCATAGCAGATAGTTTTGGACAACAGATTTAGTGAGCACCCAGGTTGCGGATAGCCCATCTCGCTCAACACCATCTAACATAGTCGTTCATCCACCGACACAGGGATTTTTGTAGTGCATTTTCCAGCAATTAGAAAACGACGCCTGTGACAGTCGCGTTTGCATTTTCCCATTGAACTTGACTTTGACTGTACTTTTAGATTCGGTATGAGTGTCTATGTTTGTAGCGCGATCGCTCATAGGCATACGCATACCCCATGTGTAAACATTGGGAACGCAGTGCCAAACGTCTGACATCTACCCAGCGACCCGGCACATATAAACCGACGGATAGTCTCGCGATCTATAAATAAAATTCCGTGGATGCGTGTATCCGTTGTGTTACGAATGGGAGCAAACACCATCAGCGCGTCTTCAGGGACAGCTTCTTGTTGCTTGTGTTCCATCTACCATGTGATTTTTTTTTTTTTTTTTCGTCCGCGGGATAAATATTGGTCGAACATTATGGAACATCGTTGTTGTCTTCCCATCATTTAGATCATGAGGGTGGCTATTTTTAGTGTCCCATGTGTTTTTTAGGGACACAAAGTTAGGCCAACAACTGCCGTTGCCGTTGCCGTATATTGACAAAGAACGCTGATGGTCGCCGCCGTCGCCGCCACCGAACGATGGGGCAACTATGTGCTATGGAGATGAGGACCAAAGGAAACTCTCGGCTGCTAACTGACGGTAGCTGATGGTGTGTGCGGTACGGGTCTACGGATACCCCTTGTCATTGCGAGTGCACGTTGATGGAAAAATGCATGACATCCACTTTGTCTGGAAAATTTATTTATGTCCATCGCATCTGTGAAAATAGAATATCCCTGCTAAGGGATATCGTATGGGGCAGTTTTTCTCGAGTTTTCCGTTATTCCAACGGCTGCAGACCATTTTGGATTGGATTGTATTTTTTTTTTTTCGAAAACGCGCATCCTTGCTTATATTTAGTGTCAATGGCATTACAGTTTTAAAGTTCTCAGCACTGGTCTGATATATGGGGTCAGAAATGTAAGAGGATGTCGTTAAATATATTTGAAATTTAACAGTATCGTGTATTCTCAATGTGTTGAGATAGTAGATATAATCAAAGGCTGATTCGTTGGGACAATTTTATGTAACACTGATGAGGTCATAGTCACATGACAGCATCTGAGCGATCTGCTGTCACTGATGTCTCTGAGGAAAGTACCTACCTTAGGAAAGGTCGTTCATTTGGAAATATTTGGACTCAAATTAAAAAATCGCCTGAAAGTCTGCTAAGAACTTATTTGTCCCAAAATCCCGGCAGTTAAATGGTACCTACTCGTATAATTCGGCTTCAAAAGTTTCGCACTCAATTAATTTAATGAACCATATTGAAAGCTATACCTATATACGGGGTGGGCCATCTAGTGGTTTCTTTTCAAATCATAGGTTATTTTGACACTGACAGCTATTTCCCACTCGAAATCTTGACACAAAATCAGTATTATACCCCCGCGGAACGAAATGAGTCGCTTTATGCTTGAACAACATTGCGAAATATTGAAAACTTATTTCCAAAATGAGTGTTGTAGACCAAACAGTGCGTTTTTTGAAAATAAGTTTTGTCCAAAATGAAGCGAGCGCAAGTTTGTGCAACAATTTCGTTAACAAACAAAATTGCCGCATCTGGGGCTCGGAAAACCCGCACGTTATTGTCGAGAAGCCAATACATCCACTGAGAGTGACAGTTTGGTGCGGATTGTGAAGTGGTGGACCATATTTGGTCCAACGGGAACAACGTTTCGGACAATGGTGGCTGTGACAGAGCCATGTTAACTGGACTTTTTTTTGTTCTGCAATTGAAGACATGGATTTGGACGACCTCTGGTTCATGCAGGGTGGCGCGCCATGTCACACAGCCCATACCACAATCTTTTGCCCAAATCGTGTTATCAGCCGTCTTGGCGATGTCAAGCTGCGATTTGGACCCTTTGGACTTTTTTTGTAAGGAACCGTGAAGGACCGATGTTAAGCCAAAAATCCGGAAATGATTCAAGCACTTAAGGCCAATATCATCCAAGCAATCCTTGAGCTACAGCCCGAAACCATCAACAAGGTTTTGGAAAATTGGAGTGACAGAATACGCTACTGCGGAGCCAGCCGCAGCCGAGGCAGCCACTTGAACGACCGACCTTGTGTTCCATAATTAATGGGAATGTTTTCTCTTACTAATAAAGCCATAATACATGGACAAAATTTAATATTTTTAATTTTATTTCATTTTTAAAAAGAAACTTGTATTTGGCCCACCCTTTATAGTTTGAAGAAAAAATGCTCTGTGTAACAGCCGAATCGAATCGATGATGAAATGCGACACAACCATCTCGTCTACTGTGAAAGATTTTGTATTATACTAGCGTAGCCGGTGCACACTTCGTAGTGCAAAATAGTTAAATAGATAAACAGTTTTTATTGTAATGCTCTGTGGTACACAACATTTTTTGTTTTTCCAGAAATCGTGTTGCCTAGATAATATTCTTGACTTCCAGGACAATGCATTATTCATATCAATGTTACCTACAAATTTTAGAAACCTTGGCTTTCAATTCCAAAACTGTCGAAGAAGCTGTATCTGCCTGGCTCTGTCCGTGCACAGGAATTGAATTGTTTGGGTCTTAGATAATAAATGCGAGAAATGAGAATACATCGATTTGCTGGAATTTTCTTTCTCCCTAACCATGAAATATAACAATAGAACAAAACAAAAAAAGAATAATGAAAATCGGCCCTGCGGTTATCGGTTAACGTCATCAAGTTTCACCCCATAGATATATAGATAGATTTTTTTGGAATAACAGGTATAAGATTTTGAATTTTTTTTTTTGTATGGGCGGTGCCACGCCCCTTTGTCAAATTTTGACCAAACTTCACAGGAATCATATATGGACTAATACCAAAGATGTCTGAAAGTTTGGTTAAAATCGGTAAATGCGTTTTTCTTACTCTTTACATTTTTTTTTGTAATATTTTTTTTTTAAAACCTGAACCGCCAGATCAATATACTTGTAATGCACGTCGCCCTTAAAGATCTATTCAATTGTGCTTGGTTCAGAATTATATTTAGGTTAGTACAGTCTCTACTTTCCTAATTCCAATCAGCCATTTATTGATTTAGGAAATAGCAGCCTTCAAAAAAATAAAATTCCCAGTGGTCAGAAGTTATAAGGTCTTGCTGAGTCCACCATTTTTTCATATCGTAATAATTTCTACAGTCGTAAAATTTGGGGTGGCCAATATCATCACTATTTTCGCAACTGTATTTTTTCCCGAATATGTTAAGTCAGTGATTCGTCACCCATGCCGATGGCAATTGAAGTTTTGAGAGTCATGACCACGATTTCCGCATTATTCACGATTTATAGGTATAGCCCAACCCCAATCACTCGAAAAAGTTATCGAAATTTGGACCTCCCGGACCCGGTTCCCGAATGAGTAGTTGCTAATAAACCGCATTAAACTAATGTCTGAAAGTACAAAATTAAATTGCAACTCTCTTAAAAAAAAATTGTTGACCCCCTCAGCAAAACAGTTTGCGGTTAGATTTCTTTTTTTTTTTTTGTTTTATTTGTACGTTTTATAGAATGCCTTTCGTTTAAAAACGAAGACTGAAAAAACAAAAATCTGCAAGGACCAAATCTTTCTCACAATACATCCGATTCACATGCATGAGCGACTTTAATCCCGTCCATATTATACTAGGTACAACGTGATCGTTCCCTATTCGACTTTTTTATGAGACATGGACAATTGAATAGATCCATCCTTTCCATTCGTAATAAGATTTCGACAGCCTATATTGAAAGATTCACGTCCAAGAAATTTATCCGACGGATTGGGATGCACATCTTTCGGACGATTGCGTAAAATTTAATCCGATGTTTTGGTTGAATTTTTTTTGTATTGTCTGCATATCCGCAAGATGGACCACACCTGCGGAAAGTCAAACGAACGCACACGCTGACGGATGGTATTGCAAAGGGGCCAGCATTTTAATGGATTTGGTGTCTTTGTTTTGGTCACGAAACACATTTTTTTGACCAAAAATGTGGTAAAGTCAATATAATGATAATTAGGTAAATTTTTAAATGGAAAACTGAATTCATACTTTGTTAATATTTTTTGCCATAAAAATGACTTAGGAAAAAAATAAAAAAAAAAATGATAATAGTAACAAAGTGAAATCGTTATTGTTCAATTGCCTTGTTTTATTATAAAAATAACAAAGGGAACAACCATCTTCAAAGTTTGTCGCGGAAAAATCAACCACAGACGGAATCCAAAACATAAGGACTCTAATGGAAAAATATCGTGATGCCTTAAAGTATTTGCATCTGTGCTGGTTGATTTTGAAAAAGCATGCGATAGACAATATAAAGAAATCTGATATGGTTGGCGATATGACAAATCGAGGTTCCAGAACCATACGTTGCTACAGATGATCATGGACATGTATGAATGAGCAAAGACAATAAATAGTAAGATGCTCGCCGGAGTCACCGAAGAGTTCTCAATTGAAGTCGGTGTGACTCTGGGAAGCGTCTTACCTCTTAAGTCATTTGCTATTTATTGGAGGTTGAAGTGAAATGGTCGATACCCATTAGTCCAAAAAAGACAGAGTACCCGTACAGACATTTATTTGAATGGAAAAGTGATTCTCAAGTGCGAAAAGTGCAAGTATCTGGGATCTATGATCAATAGCGAAGCAACTATTGATGACGACATCAAACATCACGTAAGCTTAGGCCAGCTGAAGTGGCAGGAAAACGATTCTAACTTCTGTGACCGAAAAATGCCCCCTAAGCTAAAAGGAAGGCTGTACGCTGCAGTTGCTCGTTCGGTGTTCACATACTGTTAATCATTGCTGGATAATGTACAAAGAGTATGAGAGAAAATGAGCGACAACTGAGATAAACTGCACTTGATGAAGATCCTTTGCACGACAACAACAGTAACAAGGCTTGACCGAATTACAAGTTCGAAAATCCGAGGAAGCCTTCACGTCAAAGAACCCATCTCAATAAAATTGGAGTATATGACCGGCTCAGCTGGTATTTCCATGTTCAAAGAAGGGATCCTGCGAGCTCTATTAAAAAGGCATAATGTCAATCAATGTTTTTTCCACTGCGCCACCTCTCGCGAACTTCTGAATAACATCCGAGAATATAGGTTAGGTAAGGTTAAAAAGGGGTATGAGAGAGATGGCCCATCGCGATCCCTAGAGGGAACCAATTGCAGTGAACTACAATGGAAAAACACCTAAACACTTGCCCTTGAGAAAACCCCAATTTCCCTGCAAAAACCAAGTAGCCCCTTGTAGTTGGTATTGTCTATCTCCTCTAGATGTTGGAAGAAGTACCTGCCCAGAAATTTCCTTCTACTGCGACATATTGCCTCACATTCACATAGTATTATATGTGTTATGTCCTCTTCGGCTTGCAGGTCATCGCAGAATCTACAATTGTCCGAGTCTGCCAGCCTGAGCCTTTTGGCATGTTTTCTAAGAAGACAATGCCCTGATAATATGCCGATCAGTGTCCTGAGCCGTTCCCTGCCTAGTTTGAGGATTACCCTAGATCTTTTACGGTCGTATTGCGGCCAAAGTGCCTTAGATACTGCGTGACCGGTGAGGCCCTCCCACCTCCGGTCGGCTTCCTTAGTTATTTTATTTCTAATATCACTTTTTATGATGCAGGGAGGTGGTTTAATATCCACATCTCTTCCATCTAACATTTCCCCGCCTCTTCTCGCAAGCTCATCAGCCTGCTCATTTCCAGCTATACCGCAGTGTCCTGGTACCCAGCACAGTCTCACTCCGAGAATATAGCTATCACGAAAAAGGTCCTCAACTAACCCGTTCGGATTGTTAAAACAAAAGTTACAGACTACACGTAACCACGGTCCTGGACTTCAATATTATGTACAAAACCAGTATCCTCGACCGACAGCAATGGGAAGAGAATACGGTTATAGACGAAAATACGCTGCAGATGGGTCTAAGATGGATGACGGAATAGGAGTTCCTCAGTCCCATTCTCCCTAAACTAGTATTTTAGACTACTAAATAACTGTAGTATCTTTCAGGCAGAAGTTCTGGCTATTCGCGAAGCCGCTGAACTACTGAAGATGAGATCGATATCGGAATTCAGACATCGTTATCTGCACCGAAAGTGAAGCAGCCATTAAAGCACTCCAATCACCAATATTAAGATCCAAATTGGTCATGCACTATCGTAAATCTTTAAATGAGATCACGGGTATATGCATACGT
Organism: Cheilosia scutellata; assembly: GCA_955612985.1. NCBI lineage: Eukaryota > Metazoa > Arthropoda > Insecta > Diptera > Syrphidae > Cheilosia > Cheilosia scutellata. The sequence continues at coordinate 48,160,321 of OY015313.1, read as the reverse complement.
TAACGCTGTGCTTGCTCCTGGTCATAGAGATATACCAAGTAACTGTGTACTAGGAAGATATGCTGCTAGGCTTCGAGTCACCGCTAATGATTTTTGCCGCAGTTGCATGGATGAAGAGCGGGAGGAAACACCTCCCCACCTACTATGTAACTGCCCAGCGCTATTCTCGTATAGAAAGCAAACCCTAGGAGAGTACTTTTTCATGGAGCTTGCAGATATCAGTAAATTACGGAAATTCCTCCAGAAATAAAAAGGGTTCCAGAGGAGTAGCTGACCAAGTGAAAGACTTAGCTAGTGGTATCACAATGGGCCTAACTTGGTTTAAGTGAATTACTCCGTATGTAATGGATAATTGCCAGCTAACCTAACCTAAGCCGTTCGGATAAAATTGCTTAGGTCTCCTCCATTCGTTCCAAAAAAAAAATAAAGACACACAAACGTATGGTTAAGAGAAGGGATCATGACGCAATCTCGAATGACAAAAATCTCGAAAGACTATATATCTCGAAAATAAAAAGTAAATTCGAAATTTTTTTTTTGCACCCACACCATATCCAAGCAGTAAACCCAAGCAGGGGGGTTTCAGGGGGCAGAATGCCCCCCATACGTATCTCACTTTTTAACACCATTTTTAATATTAATTCGAGATTTTTTTTTTCGAGATTTTTGTTATTCGATTTTTTCTTTTTTGCTTTCGAGATTTTTTTTTTCGAGATATCGGGGTAGACCCTTAAGAGAAGCTATAGGTCTAGGATGCGTATATGGACCTGTTGCAACTATTTATTTATTTGTTAACAGACAAAGTGCAGAAGACAAAATTAAAAGTGTTCGTTTTCAAATGATTCAAACAATGTCTATATGATGCTAAATAAAATCGACTACAATAAAATAAAATAAATGTGCGCAGTAGCGCAGTGGTTAGTGTGCTGGACTACTGTGCGGGGGATCCCACTATCCAAGGTTCGATCCCCGGAAAAACCCAAATTACATCTTAAGGTTTTTTTCTACTGCGCCACCTCTCGCGAACGTCTGACAAACATCCGAGAGTATAACTGTCATGAAAAAGCTTCTCAATTCAGCCGTTCGGACTCGGCATAAAATTGTAGGTCCTTCCATTCGTCCCAAAAATAGAAACTCACACAAACGAATGGTTGCGAGAAGCTAGGCCTAGGGTGTCTACCGCCTGTTGCGCCACCTATTTATTTTTTTTTTTTTTTTACAATAAAATAAAAAAAAAATAATGTTTAACATTCTTACCTTTCTTTCTGCTTAAATACCATTTAAGCCTATACCTATGTATTTATACTTAAGGTATGGAAAATAAGTTGGTTATAGTTGTTCCCAATTTTAAAGTTTACGAATTATATTTCCGACAGCTGTTTTAAAATTTTTAAATTCAAATGACAATAAATGAAAATAAAAACGAATTCGATTTTTTTCTGCTACATAATAGATAATTTTCAAAGTGGCTTAAGAACATTCATGTATAAAAAAATCGACGGACGGTAAAGCTCATCTAAAAAAAATATATATAATATCTGCAACAACATCTTTAAGGCGCGCTGGGGCAAAACTTTACGCGGTATGTTATAATTCATTCCGAAAAATACCAAAATTGACCTCAGTGGCCCGCTATTCACATTCAAGGATATATAACTACAAAATGTGTAAAAACGACTGACACCTCCCATACAATAACTTTGAAACACATTAATTAAATCCTCTACTCAGATGGTGATTATTTGTGGGAGGTATATGCCTACCCTCCCTATATTTGAAAAGCGAATAATTTCATACGACTTTATTTCATCTGAAATTATAATCTTCCATAAAATAATCTTAGTCGCTTGGCCTCTAGTACAATAAACTAGGGATGGTCAGATTGGCATATAAAAAGCATAAAAAAAACATTCCGCAGTCACCGAGACCTCACCTTAGAAAACAAAAATCGCTAGACAATAATACCGACCACCACGATAACGACAGACAAGAAGTTAAAACAAAAGCCCAAAGTGTCAACAGATTGGTATGGCTCATCTAAAGTCAGGGTACTCTTCTTTTGGACCAAATACCATTAAGCTGAAAAGTTCAACACCACACGATGAGGCTTGGTCATTCCCGCCGAATTGCTATAGCTAAAACCATTCGTCCCGTTTGGTGGTTCCGCCGCTGCTGCTGCTCCTATATGCCTGTTGTCATGGCTGCTACGAGTCGATGCCGTTCAGAAGTCACGAAATATACCTGAGCTGAGCTGCACTGCTGTACGTGTGCATACTTCCCAATATAACACCGTTTGCAATAAAATAACTTATTACATCATAAAGACATGCTTATGCACTCTTTTGGGTTTCGTTTGCCTTTTCCTTTTTCGAATCCGCAAGCAGAAGCTGTGGTCCGACACCAGACCAAATCGCCAGGGGTACCGCGCGAAATACGAGTACGGGGCCTCGTAGAGATAAAAAAAACACAACCTTTCTATTTAACTGACAAGTTTATTCTGGCATTTCATTTCTATTCAAATCGATAAGGTAATTTTATAAAGACAACGATTTCTTAGAACTAGAGTAAAAATGTGAAATTAACAAAATTGGAATTATTGAAATAAAAGTGTTTAATTGACAAAATTGGAATTTGGAATTTTGGGAATTGAGATAAAAATGTTTAATTGACATAATTAATGTAAATGCTAATTCTTAGAATTGAAACACAAGTTATGTGCTACCTCCGGTCAACCGTGGTGGCTTCGGTGGTGCTGTGTCAGCATGATGACGTTTCGTAACTCCTCCCCCCTTAGTGTGAAGCGATGGCCAAAGATACGGCAACGTAGGTTGGGCTGGAGCGAACTCGTACTGTATGCTATAGGATGATAATCTTCTGAAAGTATAGATTACAAATGATATTAGTAAAACTCCAATAATTATGATACTGCCGAATGTATAGCTATCTATTTGTCTGGTTTCATATCGTAGGGTTTCAATTGAGTTTCTATTGATGTAATTGTATCCGTTCAATTTCTGGAGGCTTAGCTTCTCTCTGGTCTGATTGGAACTGACTTCATGGTGTATTGTGGGTAAAAGGTGAATTTCTTCCCAAAATATGTTCGGGTTATTTTTGTAGATTAATCCGTTGATGAAAATGTCGCAGTTCTCATAGTGTATAAGGACTGTACCATATAACGTTTGTGAATTATAGCCACATGTTGAGTTTATATTTGTTTCAGGTGCGTTTATTAGTAGAATATAGTTTGGTTCTGGTTGCAGGATTGATGTAATCGGTCCAATCTCGTTTAGGTTACAATGGGCTGGTTGGTTAGTGATCAATTTCCCTAGGCATGATGATTGGTTGGTTTGTTCTTGATGAATCGATTCCTTACAGTAGTATATACCTTCTACTTTGGGGCATGGTTCATTTAGATATTGTATATTTTGGAGGTTAAATAGGATGTAGGGTGGGGTATCAATTTCTTTGGTAATGTTAATGGGTAGTGGGATAACATGGAATAAAGAGTATTCTTCGGAGGAGAGCATGGGTATACGGACATTAAATATTATTTTTGTATCATTATAGTATGCTTGTAGTTCTAGCATTTCATAAATATGTTCGCTAGAGATGGTCTTTATTGATTGTTCGTTAAATATATTTTGAATTTCGTCAAGTTCATCTTGTCTAAGGATGAATTTCGGGATAATGTTAAGCTTTGCCATTACTATTGATTCGGCAATGTTTGTAATGTGGTTATTTAGGAGGTCAATGTTATAATTTATCTGGCTTAGGTATTGTGTTCTAAGAAGTAGTTCTTCATTTACATGAAGTCTATTGCTATTTTGGTCTTGGAACTTTTGAAAGAAATTTTCGATTTTACTCTGTTGTTCGTTAATATGATTAGTTATATTTTCGAGTCTTTGTGTCAATTTTACGTTAATTCTAATTTCGTTCTTTAATTTATTTTGGGCTTGCGACTCTTTAAGGTATAGTTTTTCAATCTGATTATTTAAGTATTTTGCATCGTCCGCGTCCATATTACCAGTGATAAATTTAACTGCTGTGCCTAAACCGTTAATTAAACCTCTTCGATTTCTTATCTTCGGGGTCAATGAGTCGAGTTTAAATTTAACTTCTTTTAATTTTTGTTTTGTTACTTCAATAGAGTCTTTCAGATTATAAAATTTGTCAGTTGTTGTTATTGCGTCGGAGATTTTGTTAACATTGTCTTTGTAGATGTCTAGATCAACGATATGTAGCAGGTTGTTAAAAGATTTTATTGTTCTTGCGTTTCCTAGTTTAAGGGGAAGTATTATTTGTCTGTTGGTCAGTACCTGTGTCTCCATTTTTTGCGCTGTTGCACTTATTAAGATGCATCTGAAACGGAATATTGTTTTTGTTTGTAGTTTTATTTATTTTATTTTTTTTTTTTTTTTCGTTTTAGTCTACATTTATGTATTTTTTTATCGTCAGCTGTTTGAATTGTTATTCTTTTGTTTATTTTAACTCTATGCTTTGAAAATCGGGGTGTTAATTTATTCCTTCGAGATTCTTTCCTATAAACTAAATCATTAGTGTCTAATGTTTCGGGTTCTTCCCTTGTTTTATTGAGTTTATCTATATTATTATTTCTTATATATTCTAATCTTTCTTTAATAGTTGGGTAAAGTATGGTTTGATATTCATTAAGTTTTTTTAAATAGTCATGTTCGTTGTTAAATTGTATTTCATTGTTAAACTTATATGTTCTGCCATAGAAGACTTCGTAGGGTGTTAGTTTAGTTGAGGAGTGGATTGCATTGTTGTATGTTATTAAGGTTTCATTTAGGATTTCTTCGTGTTCTAAGTCTAAGTTATTTTCTTTTCTTTTTAACATAATGATTCTATAGATTTCTGTTAAGGTTGAATGAAGACGTTCTACTGGTGAGTTACTAGAGGTTTGTTGGAAGGAAGTGATATGTAACTCTATGTCATATTGTTTGCAAAAATCTTTGAATATATTGCTTGTGAATTCTGGCCCTTGGTCGCAAATTAGTTTTGTTGGAATGCCGTGTAGGCTTATATAGTGTTTTATGCATTTTAGCATCGAAATGCTTGTACGTGAGGGAAGTGTATATGCTGAAGCGAATTTCGAGAATTTATCAATGAGCGTTAATATGCTTTTATGGTTAATGGAGTATATGTCTATATGAATTATATCGAGTGGTTTAGTGGGAGTTTCTGATTTTTCAAATTTTAATTTCGGGGGATTTCTATCATATTTAAGTGTTTGGCATGTGTTACAATTGTTGATTGTCTGCGTTATTTTTGTTTTCATATAGGGGAAATAATGAGTTCTTTTGAGGTGCAGTAGGGTTTCGTTAACACCTCTGTGATTATTATTTTCGTGGTACTCGTTTATAAGTCTGTCCTGTTCGTCATTTGGTATTACGTCTGTTAGTATTTCTGTGCATCTTACGAGTCGAAAAAGTTTGATATTAGAGAAATATTTAGAATAAACAGATTGTATTATTCGAAAGGTCTCGTCGTCTGAAAAGATTGCAGATAGTTTGTTAGGGGGTATGAATTTCTTAAAAATTTCAATTATTGCTTGTTCATTAAATTCCGTATTTTGTATTTGTCGTCGTTGTTTGTTTTTGAAAGGTACTGTTAGGGTCATACCAGGCTGTGTTTCGGATTTCCGTATGATAAGTTGTAAGTTGAATTCGTTTAATGGCCTTTCTGATATCGGAATGCCATCGTCAAGGTTTTCTTCTGCGGAGTGGATTGTAGTTCCAGATGTTCCTTGCACTGTTGTTGTTGTATCGTTAATGTTTATGTCTTCTTGTTTTGATATGGTTGGGTTATTGACTTTTATACGGCTAAGTGCGTCGGCGTTGGTGTTTAATTTTCCTTTTTTGTAGGTTATAGTGTAATCATATTCTTCTAGTCTAAGTCGCCATCTAACGAGCTTGGAATTGGGCTCTTTCAAGCTCATTAGCCAAGTGAGGGGTCGGTGGTCAGTTAAAATTTGAAATTTGTGTCCATAGAGGTATGGACGAAAATATTTGGTGGCCCATACTATGGCCAAAAGTTCTTTTTCAATTGTGGAGTAATTTAATTCTGTGTCTGTCAGTGTTCTACTAGCGTAGCATATTGGTTTGTCGCTTCCAATATGACCTTGTGACAATACAGCACCTATAGCAAAATTGCTGGCATCTGTTGTCAATAAAAATGGCTTTGTGAAGTCGGGATATTGCAATATAGGGTCATTTGTTAGAAGGTTTTTACATATTTGAAAGGTTTTTATGTATTGTTCGCTAAGTTTGACAGATTCGCCTTTTTTTAAACATTGGGTCATGGGTTTAACGAGTTTTGCGAAATCTTTAATGAATTTGCGATAATATCCGAGTAATCCAAGAAAAGCTCGTATATCTTTCTGAGTTTTAGGGAGGGGAAAATTTTTTATTGCGTGAATTTTATCGGGGTTGGGTTTTACTCCCTCAGTTGAGACTATGTGGCCTAAGAAGGCAATTTCTTTTCTGAGAAAATCGGATTTATCTAGTTGAATTTTTAAGTTAGATTCCCTCAATTTGGTGAAAACTTTTTTGAGATTTTCTAAATGTTCTTGTAAAGATGTGGAGTAAATTATGATGTCATCCAGGTAGACTAGACAACATGTTCCTATAAGGTCTTTGAGGATGTTGTCCATCACTCGTTGAAATGTACTTGGGGCATTTTTGAGCCCGAATGGCATGCGTAAGTATTCAAAATGACCGCCATCAACAGAAAAAGCTGTTTTTGGTATGTCCTTCGGATCCATTTCGATTTGGTGGAATCCGCTGGCTAGGTCAAGGGTGGAAAAATACATACACTTTCCAAGTTTATCAAGTATTTCTGTTATGTTGGGTATGGGATAACGGTCTGATATGGATTTTTCGTTGAGTTTCCTGTAATCTATTACTAAGCGCCACTTTTGTTTGCCGCTGGCGTCCATTTTTTTCGGAACGATCCAGACAGGTGAGCTCCAAGGTGAATAACTTTGTCTTATTATTCCTTGTTCGAGCATTTTGTTTATCTGCTGTCGGATTTCTTCCTTATGACAGTACGGGTAACGATAAGATCTCGTATAAATGGGTATGTCGTCTGTGGTTTGGATCTTATGTTTGATTTGGCTAGTGAAACTTAATTTTTGACCTTCTTTGAAGAATGTATCTTCGAATTGTCTGCAAATTTTAATTAGGCTTTTCTTTTCTTCCTGATTAAGGTGCGAGGAACGAATAAGGTTTGCTAAATTATCGTCGTTTATTTTTGTTTGATCGTTCTCGGTATTGATGTTGTTGAGTTCAACAAATTCAGGAGAGTTATTTGTATCTGTGTATTTGATGTGAAAATTGTTTACTTCTAGAAATTCTGGGGAATTATATGGTTCTACTTTGAGGGGTTGCTCCATAAGAAAAGTTTTCATGTACATACTTTCGTTTACGATTTCTATTAGGCTAAACCAATTTTTTGATTTATAAATTCCTTCAGAAATATATAGGTCTGGTTCGATTATCGTTTTTCTTATATAGATGTCTCCGTCACGAATATCTGTGGGGACTTTTGCTATGTATTTTGAATATGGAAGGATTATATGTTTTCCTGAGGTGAAGTTTGGTTTAAGACAAATAGGTATGCTGGCATTACCTATTACAAGTATTTGTTTTGTCAGATCTATTTTTGCTCCAATCGCCGTTAAGGCATCAAGACCTAGGAGGCCGTCAAAATACCCATGAAAACGGAATACTAGAAACTGTAGTGTTCCTGGTTGTTTGAATTCTATGAATTTTGGAAGGATAACCTTTTTATCTATCTTGTGTTTATTTAAAATGGTAGCTATTGTAATGGGTTGTATTTTTATAATGTCGTCGGGGTGTATAAATTGTGGGTCTATAAAAGATGAAGAAGCACCCGTATCTATTAAAAATTTGAGTGTTCTACCAAAAGGAGAAGAAATTTGAATGTAGGGAAGGGTGAGCCCGTGCTTATTGATGTCTAAGTATCCGACTGCCTTGTCGGGGCATCTACTTGAAAATTTGTCGTATCTAGTGCTTGAAATGTGTCGAGTAGATTTCTGTCTAGTTCATCGAAGTTCTCATAATCGTGGTAGGGTTCGATGATTGCTCCATTTTCGTTATAGTATTGATCAAGGTTTTGTTGATAGGTTCCGATTTGTTCATTTGTGTTGAGGTTGTGTACTTCCTCAGCTGCATAATTGGGTTGTCCGTATGTGTGCGGTTGATTTGGTCTATTTGTTCTAATGGTAAGACGGGAATTAGTGGAATTCCAATCCATAGGTTCCGTTGTATGGGGCCTATTTGGGAGTTGTGTTGGGGGTTGCCTATTTTGATTAGGATTATGGTTTTGACTCCTAAAATTATTTGGGTTTTGAGTGTAAGGATTTGGGCTTTGGCTGTATGTATTTGGTTGTTGAGGTCTGTTTTGTGGGTTAGTATTATAGTAGGGTCGTGGAACTGGTTGAGGTTGTTGGTTTTGATACCTATTATTATTATAGTTTTGTGGTCTTGCTTGGTAGTGGGGTATTGTCTGTAAATATTGCCTAGGTTGTTGGTATCTTGGATTGTACTGTTGAAATCTATTGCTTGTTGCTTTAGTATAGAAAATATTTTGTTCTTTTATGCAAAAGGACAATGCGGTAGCGAGACAGTCTGGTCTCATTGCTCTTATACTTGAGCCGATGGGTTCATTTAATCCTGTTAAAAAGACATTTAGGCACATTTCGGCGTACAGATTTTGTTTCGCTGAAATGACGTTTCGGTTTTCCTCATGAATTAAAATATTATTCAAAATTGTCGCTTGTATTTCGACTATTTTGCTGTAAAATTCTTCTATGGTTTTATTATTTTGTCTTAAATTGTGTAAGTCTCTAATTAGCGTTGTTTCTGTTCTTTTGTCAGAGTAATGTAATATAAGGTTATTTTTTATGTCGTTCCAGACTAATGGAGTCCCGTACATATTCAAGACTTCATTTGCCTTTCCTTCTATTTTGTTGCGAATTGCACGCAGTAGAATGACTGAATATGGTGTACCGTTTGCATTAGAAACTAAACCTAATATTTCTTCTACGTTATTAATAAATTCGTGAAGTAATCTAGGGTTACCGTCGAATTTCGGCAAATCCTTTATTACGTCAGGAATTCGAAGCGAGTTAAATATATCGTTAAGGGGTATTCTCATTGGACTGGGACCTGCATTTATATTTGCATTCGCGTTTACATTTACATTTGATATAATTGGGTTCGACATTGTATCAAATTCCGCGTTAATCAAAGGTGAACTTGTACTTAATATTCTTGAGAACACTAAACCTTCGCTAGATTCCTCCTCTTCTGATCTTTCTGTGATAGAATTAAGACTTAATGTCCGTAAGGGTTTTTTGTAAGGGAAAAATGATTTTAACTTTCTATGCATGTGGAGTGGGATAAAAAGCGAGAGAAAGGAAAATATATCAATATACTGAACTTACATGTATCCCAATAGTTTAGGTATCATACTGTGCTGATTTAATTCTTAAAGCTGCGTTAAAGATGTGTTAAAGATGTCTTGAAGATGTTGAATTTTTAAAGTTGTATTAAAGATGAATTAAGGATGTCTTAAAGATGTATTAAAGATGTATATTGTTCTTATTCGTCTATGTGATTGAGTAAATATTGTTGCTTGTCCTTGTCTGCACTGGTTTAAGTTATTATTTTTCCACTTTGTAGTTCTTTTCGGTGATTAAAGGATAAAAATCCTACTTATTTTTGGGTCACTATCTATCGATGTTCCTTCGATATTGACGTAGAGTATCGATAATCCTTCGGCACTTTCGTCACAACACCAAAATGTCACTTTAACCTTTTATTTTTTTTGTATATTTCCGATAAACCGTCGGTTAAATACTTTTAAAATATCGTGTTAAAGAAAAGTCACCGGACTACGCGACTGCGCCAAATACGAGTACGGGGCCTCGTAGAGATAAAAAAAACACAACCTTTCTATTTAACTGACAAGTTTATTCTGGCATTTCATTTCTATTCAAATCGATAAGGTAATTTTATAAAGACAACGATTTCTTAGAACTAGAGTAAAAATGTGAAATTAACAAAATTGGAATTATTGAAATAAAAGTGTTTAATTGACAAAATTGGAATTTGGAATTTTGGGAATTGAGATAAAAATGTTTAATTGACATAATTAATGTAAATGCTAATTCTTAGAATTGAAACACAAGTTATGTGCTACCTCCGGTCAACCGTGGTGGCTTCGGTGGTGCTGTGTCAGCATGATGACGTTTCGTAACTCGCGCATAGGAACGACCGATACTCCTGGTGTGCGTCACCGCTCGTCTTCTCCATCGTCGTCGTCGTCACTACTGCTGGAGGGTATCACCGCCACGTTAAATGCTTACATATTGTGGGCCAAAAAATGTACGCCGCTGACTCTGTATAGCCGTGCAGCATTTGATCTTAACCTCTGCGGGGTGATTGTGTGAATCCGATTGTTTTTTGTGCATCGTGTCAAGAAGGTGCAACTGTTCACGTCTACCAGATTTGTTCGTTTGTAATGAGCTGATTTATTTCAATTCATTCGTCGTATTATTGGAGAAATTAGGACTCATATAGGATGTTGCTGACTTAAACGGTTAACCGAATGTAGGTAGCTGAGGATGCAAATTGTTGAATAGTAAAACATACCAGAGATATCTATACTATCTACCAGGACACATCAACAGTAATGATAATGATATTGTCGTTAGGGATAGGATAATGGAACAAATTAGTTTCTGGGAAAGCGATTTTGGGATAGTATACTGTTATGGCAAAGTTAGAGCTAGACGTCAACCTAAACGCCTCTTCAATTAGTGCGGTTTATTGCTCGCAACATCTCCTAGTCGAATAGTATTTGGTTAGGATCATTAGAGTCCATCTTGGAGCTCTCTGTGTCCAGAATTGACCATCAGTAGAATAGCCCTCATAAGTTTTTCATAGTCAATGTTTTACCGCCTTATACCCGATGAGGCTGAATACTAGGGACTTAATGGGAGCTTGTCTATTGCAATATGTGAAAATGTAGGTTAATATCAGTTTTACATCAGGCATTTCTCTATGGATACATCCAGATACTCAGTGACACGGTGTCATTCGACGATGATGCGGTGGAATTGTGGAAACGAAAAGGTCTCCTCCATGTGTTAACTCACGCGAAATGTAATTTTGATATAAAACACAGATTTTTAATTAGAAAGTTAAAAATTTTTAGTAATTCATAGAGTAAGTATACAGACTGAGGTTATGTATGGAATATTACATCGAATAAATGGCCGCCATCACGGCTTTGCTGGCATGTACGTACTCTTTTATCGAAATTTTCTATGACCGTTTTGAATAAATGTGGCTGAAATTTATTAATACACCTCCCGATTTCCTCTTTTCATTGACTTCAAAAAACTGCAAAGAAAAAAGGCCAATGGCGTTAAATTGCAAGATCTGGATCGCCAATTCTGATCGCAAAAACGGCCGATTACACGATTAGGAAGTGACTCATGAAGTAACTGAATTGTTTTTCTGGCTGCATGTTGGTCACATCCATATCTTGTAATTTAGGCAATAAAAATTGGGTGGCTAAAATTTCTTCGTCTACAAATAAATAGTATTTTTCAGGCAAAAATCGAAAAAAAACGTCTGAAATTTAATAGAAATACATAGTCTGAAAATAAATAGAAATCATCAGAAAATCCGCACCAAACAGGCACGCGTTGTGGATGCATTTGTTTCTCAACAATTACTCGTGGGCTTTCTAAACCTTAAATGCGACAATTTTGACGATTAACGAAGCCATCAAGATGAAAATGAGCTTCATCACTAAAGACGATTTTGTTCGAAAATTGAGGACTGTAGCTGACAAACCTTCATTATTTTTTAAAAATATTGCTCAAGAATGAAAATGCGTTGTTCTTTCGTATATCGCTCCATTTTTACGGCATAGCGACATATCTCCGCCGACATATCTCCGCCCAGTACATTTTTTGAGCGGAATTATGTCGCTTTTTTTCTGGCGGAGTTATGTCGTTTTGAAAACGTCATATCTCCGCGCGGAGCTATGTCGCATTTAAAACGACATATCTCCGCCGAACTAAGAACGACATATCTCCGCGCGGAGATGTCGCTTTAGAACGTCATATCTCCAAATGTTAATCATTTATATTAAACATAATGCAAAAGGTAGGTAATTATTTTTTTATTTGTTTAATTTCTGAATAAGTCTATCTATACCAAAAACTGTCAGATAGGCGCCTGTAAGAAAGTTTGGTGTATTTAAAGTATGGGGTGTGTGGCTCGCTTCGCTCGCTAACAGGATTTTAACCCTTTTTTTCGCAGGGTTTAGCCGCTCACGCGACTTCGTCGCTCCGCTAAGGGTATATCTACAACTGTCTGGCAGGCGCCTGGAGCTAAAGTTTAAGTATATTTACTCTGGGGTATTTAGCAGTATGTATAATATTTTTAGTCAATAAATTAACATGAACTTTTCTGTGTTTTGAAAACGTCATATCTCCGCCAAACTAAAAACTCCGCGCGGAGATATGTCGCTTGAAAACGACATAACTTCGCGCGGAGATATGTCGTTCTTAGTTCGGCGGAGATATGTCGCGCGGACTTATGTCGCTATCCCATTTTTACTAACCCCGAACTGTCAGCTGTCACATTGTTATCTTTTTTTCCGTTGACATCACTGTACCTACTATTAAATGGCGCAAAATTCAAATTTTGCTTGAATTATGGGATATCCTTTATGAGGAGTTCATATTTATTAAAACGTCTTTTTGAACCCCTTTTTGTTTCAGTGAAACACAGGCCATCGCCCTCGGTCTGTGGGGATGGTATTTCGACTGACAGTAACTGTCCCCATGTGCAACCACATTTAAAAGCCATCTTGACAGATTGCAGAAGCATTTGAAGAGAAAAATGTGTGTTCTACAATATTTCTTGATATATAGCACAAGCTTTCGATAAAGTCTGGCACAAAGGTCTGATCCATAAATTACAAAGGCAACAATTGCCAAAGCAATATTCGACAATTCTGGAGTCATATATATCACATCGATTCTTTATAATTAAACAAGAGACAGAGTATACCCAACATTAAGAGAAATTAAAGCTGGTGTACCACAAGGCAGAGTGCTAGGCCCAGTTTTATATTTTCTATTCACTAGCGATTTGCCTGAAAGTAGGGAAACACTATAGCTATTTTTGCAGATGACACAACTGTCCTAGCTGTGGGAGAAACTGTCGAAGTAGCAACAAAATTTGCAACAAACAACAAGGGAAACACAGCAAGAGGAAAGCAACAAGATCAGCATTTGCAGTTTTGGATAGTGCTCTAGAGATAAACGATTCAGTGTTGATGTACCATTTTAATAAAGCACATCGTGCGTTGTTTTGCTTAATTGTCTTGTTGTTTTTTTGTTTTTGTTTCCTTTCGATCAAACGGTCGTCTCTGCTCGTAACTCGCGCATATTGGTGTGGAGTCACCAAAGATAGAAGTTCATCGAATTGTGTTGAGTCCATTGGCAAAAAATTGCGATCAAGTTTCGGCTCCTCAGCTTGCAATTTGGAGTAGAATCCTTCCTGCTGTCAACGGGCTGCCAAATCCTTTGTCCAAACACTACGTCGTTTTTTTGACAATTCATCATTCTCGCAGTCTTCTAACAAGTAGGCAGTTCAAATAGTCACAAGTGCAATATTTTGTTGCATTATCCGTACTGCAGAAACCAAGTAACAAAACATTAAATAACAAACAATAAATTTTTCATATTCAAATATCTCACAACTGTGTGAACACACAATTTTCAGCCGGACAACGTTGTCAGAAAAGTTCCCGGAGCGTTGATTGGTAGTGGTAGCTTAAATGTGACAAATGTACCTACGTAAGTAATTATATTTTTTATATTTGTCAAAAAACGTACCTTTTTACGGTTTCTTCTAATGAAGTTGTGCCTTTAAGATATATTTTAAACAAAAAAAAAAAGCTTACCAATAAATGTGGACACTCTTGCAAATAGAAAAATTAAAATAGTCAATTTAATCATAATAAAAAAATGTCCTCATGCCGAAAGTCGTTGACGGCTAAAGATGACGGCTTTACCAAGTTTAAATCTCGGCTTATATTTTCAAACATTTTTTAAATGTGGTCTTACAAGCAATATTCAAATGCACCTCACGTTCAAAGGTGTCCCACTCTTCCCTACTGACAGTCCAAATTTGGGTCATTCATTGCAGAATTTGGGGCTCTATCTCCCCAATAACTCTCTGAATACAGGCTTCCAAGAATTGAATAATTAGCAGGATAATCGGAAATATGAATTTACATAGGCCCACAAGAACTAAAAGAGAACTAATCGAATGGCGTCAACTTGCATACTCCGTGGCCACTTTACTGAAACTTTTTTATGGGCAATTTATCAGTTAACGACGTTTTTATATCGTTTTTATATCGAAGGGAAAACAATATTTTTCCGAAGAAAAAATCATTCCAATGACATATCAACACTGATTGGTTTTCCTATTAGAAATTGTAAAAGTTCACTTATACTGATTAATATTGTGTCATTCATTCCCTTTTACAATCCCGAAATACAGCAATTCACTCCATGGAACACCCTGTCAACATTCATTTGCTGTTATTTTCTCAGTCCCAAATTTTTGGATTAAGTGAATTCGCGGGAACTCTCCCGAAATACAGAGGCTTCCAAAAAAATGTGTACCTATCTTTTATGGAATATTAACCCTGCAGGAACATTGACCTCCTTAAAATAAGAAACGTCTGCCTCATATACCTGCTCGTATACTGACTCCTTTTTCTTTGTAATCTCCTCTATCCGTGCAGTCTATATGCAAGATGGACTGCAATTCTATGCAACACTGCATAAGGGAACATTTTTGAGATCCTTTTTTTTCGCAAGGGAATAATCAAAGAAAAAAAAATTAATAAAAGATCTACAATAAATCTTTTGTTAACCCATTTCTATTGTGTGCAATTTTTTGCAAGGATAAGGCGTTTGAATTAATCTAATGGAATCTAGGATTACAGATCACAATGCAGCGCAAAGGATGCAAGACAATTTAATACTTTCAGCTTGACGGTCACATGTGCGATTGGTTTATCGTACACAAAAGCCTTCTAAATGGCGTAGATGAAACATATTACAGTATTGAATTTTTCCACTTCTTTGTAAGAAAGGACTTGTACCGTTGACAGCCCTAAGATACATAGCATATAGGCACGTCGCGTCGCGATCGCTGTACTATGCATTTTCCACATCCGTTAAATTTCCTTATATTTTTCGTAATTACTACTTGAGATCTCTCCCCCAAAATAGGACAGGATGTTTACCATCGGTGTAAGAAATTTCATCCTCAGAATGACATAAACATATTTCACTGAATGGAGATTCTTTCTCTGTTTGTTCATGTACCTATAACCTAGATTTTAAATTGGCCTAGGATGTGCGTTGATGGATAATTATAAACATTTCTCTAAAGTCTAAACGCTGGGCATAGTTTGGATTCGGTCTCTGTTTTCCACTCCGGTGACATTTTTTTGGGGGATCGTTTCATATCGCTCAACGCGGTACTTATGGTTGTATGGAAGGAGTTAAATTCTGAAATATTTTCAAGTCGTTTGTATCCTTTTTATGACAAATCTTGGAGTTACAATTTTTTTTACTTGAGACTGAAATTGCTATAGGATTTTTTATTTATTTATTTTAAGACGAAAACATGTTCTACCCCTAACGAATAAATAAACAACTGATGCACTACTACGGAGGGACTTCAGGTTTTATGTAGTATACCATTTTTTTTACCTCATTATTAGAGTGAAGTTATTTAGGGTAAGATGTTGTGTTTTTTTTAGCTCTGGGTAATTTTACACCATATCGAGGGAATCTGATATGTTAAGTAGCTTGGTATTGCAATCCTTATTTATAGGTTTCTTCTTTGGCGGTTTACAGGGGATTTTTTTTTAAACTACATTATACAAAATAACTCACATAAGTTTTGGGGATTGAGAAGGATTGCTCCTTAAACTCGTAAATTAACTACAAAGTAAAATAGTAACAAATAGCGTATGTGGTGTACGTTAGCAAAATCCTCACAGTCGTTTCAGCTTCCGCGAACATTTTGCTTCATGTAGCTTTAGAATTTTCTAACAATAATTAAGGTAGGTATCCAAAGGAAGAAGCATTGCTGGAGCAGCAATGGCTTGCACTCCATAAAAGCTGTGTGTCTTCAATGTGGCAATGCTGCTGGTGGCCACTTTGATGTGTAGAAAGACTGTACAATTAATTCAAAACAAGTCTAATTCTAACCAACGAAATAGTAGAAAAACCATATTGCTATGTGAAGTAACCAAAATAAATTGAGATGATTATATCAATAGGTCTAAAATCTTAAAAGCAGAAATCGCAAAAATAAAAAAAATTATTTTAGGTAGATACCTATTGCTGTCAAAAACAAAAATGTCTCAAAAATGACTCTAAAAGTATGCAAGTTCAACTACACTGCTTCTTTGACATTTGCGAAGAGAAGGAAAAAAACCAAAGAAGTTACATGAAGCAAATTTTCGCAATATTTCTTTCGTTTTTTTTTTTTAATTATTTCTTTAAGCGAAGATGTTTTTTGTGTCGTTTTTTTTCAGAATCTTATTACAGATTTTCGTTTTGTTTGTTCCGTTTACAAACAACTGTAATGCAACTCTTGTATCCAGAAGTCTCACTTCTCTCGCAAAAAAAAAAATCATATCACCGATTTTAAATCATTTCTGCAATTGCAATTTTTATCAATAAATTTTATAAAATTTATTTCCTTCCGTAGTGCTTAAGAAATTAAAGGCAACATGTTTTCATTTGAATGGCAACATGTTTGCATCATTTTTCCAATCAAATTTCGTAAATGAAGTCGCTTCGAGCACAAGTATTGCACCCGACAGTTTGCCAATTTTGTTTTCGAAAGCATGTAAATTTACTTTAGTTCAACCGCTTAAAAAAAAAAAAAAAAAAAATCTATATTTAACAAAGTCTCTGGAGATATAGGAGATATTCTTGATTGTAGCATTATCCGAAAATAATCGACAATTGTCAAATTTTGGATTCATGAAAAATTTCCGAAAATTGTCATGAATTCCTTGACAAATTTGTACTGATTTTTTTTTTTTTATTTGACAAGGAAAAATATACAATCAACAATAATGCCAATGTTTAACTGTCAATTCCGATAGGCGTTTGAGTTTCGGTCCAGTATTGATAGTGTATTGACAAGATTATGTTGTTTAAAAAATTTGAAGACATTCGACAGCAGCATCTCTTGATGCCAATTAACACCTACGACAAATTCGTCAAATTATGACAATGATTAAACTATGTCATGACAAATTCATGCAAATTTATGGGAATACACAATTTTATACTGACAAGTGACAATGACGAAATAGTCAGAAATTAGTTTTGTGTGAAAATTAATGTCACCTGTCAATATTCACTATTTAATGAAATAAAAATCTGTTAGACAAGTGTGACAAATTTGTGAGATTGTCACCTGTCAATGTTTATCAAATATGGCCCTGATAGTGTGAGAATACCCGTAAGAAGTTCTTTAATGGCATCCATTGGGCTTCTGTTGATCATTGAGTTTCGTAGGTAAGGTACTGACACAATTTTGGATATGACACTGGCACGACTCTTTGCTTTGTAGACAGACCAGGCTATATTTCACCTCAGATTCAAATTTGCAGGGTTCATCAAAACTTTATGCTCAATTGAACACTTTTTGGAAATCAATAAAAGGTGGTTAGAATCGATTTTGAATTTCTGACAGGTCTAAGAAATTTGGCGAAAACTTCAACGATAGGTTGATTTAAGGTTTAAGAAATATCTAAATAATCGAATACGAAAACAGAAGAGAATTCTCAGAATGCACGACGACGGATTTTTAATTTGTCGAAAATCAGTGACGAACAGATCCAGGCAATGATAAACTCAATTCCTAATAACACTGTATAGGCGATTTCGACATTATGATAGTACTGTAGATTATCCCGATTATCTCGCAGCTTTCTCTAATGGTCTATTTGTTTCAGTTGAACGGTACCTAGGTGTAAAACGTCCTCGCTCAGCACCATTCGAAAAAAAAAAGTTTTTTACGTTGTTTACCATTGTTTACTCGTACGTATTCTTTCAGTATTAACCTTGGAAAACTTGGGAAACTCTGTGCAGAACAAAGAAACAATGTTGTTCAATTTTATTTTAAAAGTCGGCATTCGATTATTCAGGAACAATGGTCATCTAAAAAGAGTGTTGAAAAATTCTGGCGCCCGTAAAAGTCGAACTAGGGACATTCTTTTGATATTATCTTCAAAACATAATAACACATTTTCAAACTATAATATACATTTTAATAAATCGGTCCCAAACTAGTTGGTTGCTCTCCAATTGTGCGTGCCACCTGAGGTGAGGTCTTCCTCTGCTTCGCTATTCCTCAGGGGTGTGTTCAAAGACTCGTCGGGTTAATTTTTGTTGTCTATATGTCCCACGTGACCTAGCCACCTCAGTCGCTGTATTTTGAGGTTTTTGATTGTAAAGTTCGTCGTTGAATTTCTTCCTCCACACTCCGTCGATACCTACTGCACCGAAAATCACTCGAAGAATAAGCTTTCATCAGCTTTCGATAAGGTCCATGCTTCTGCACCATATACAGCAGGCCCGGGATGATTAAGGTCTTGCACGGTATTTCGAGAGAGCTTTACTCAATACCTTCTTAGTCCGAAAAAACAGCAATTGGCAAGAATGATTCTTCGATTGATTTCTACGCCGATGTCATTTTGCGAGGTAATTGTAGAGCCTAGATAGACAAAGTCTTTCCGCGGTACTAATTATCATTTTTGTTTTCAAGGCTAACTTTTACGAAGTAGCAATGGCAAAAATTTCCATATAAAATTATTCATTGCGACCCTTTAACTACTTCGAAGTTATATCGGTCCACTATGACGTTTTGGCCGAGTCGCCCATGTTTCTCGCCAGACCCATCTTCGTCGGCTTCGTTTCAATGCTTGCAAACGGGCAATTGACAGCCCGCTGAGTTTTCCCAATAATGTCAATATCATATTTATATGCAAGTACATAGTTGAACGGACTTTTAAAAAATTGTACCTTTGATGTTGGTTTGTGAGCATAATTGCTTCAAGAATGGTGTTAAAGAAGTTGCATGATAGTGCGTCACTTTGTCTTAAACCTTTTTCGACATCAAAGGGTGTTCTTTCCCACTTTGATATTAGGCATTCACAGAGTATAGCCAACAGGATTTATATACGCGATAGGAAGCTTTATTAAAAATCGCAATCACGATCCACAGTATAAAAATTTAGACCAGTTTATTTGTTAATTACAAAATTTGTCCTGCTAGAGGGTTATGATCCAATATTGTGTTGAATATTGTAGCAATCCAATATGTATCGGATGAAGCGAGCTTACTATTAAGGTCTCCTACAGCTTTAGATAGATCCAGGCCTTGTGCCATTAGGCTTACTTTCCCCCCTTATTGAACTTAAGTTTTTGTACCTATACAGCTGCTTTAATTTTAATCCGGGCCAACATGTTACGTTTAAGCCTCCAGCAGGCAATGAATGTTAAGAATACGACTTCGTATAAGTCATGTAACTATACCTTTTGGTAAAAGCTTCCATATATAGGTATTTCAGTTCTTTCCAAACTGTTTTATTTTGCTTTAGTGACTGGGCTATGTGGCTGTCGATATTTAGGACATTATTCTGTAGTTTCGCATCATGTAGTCGGTTATGAATACTCTTCCACTCTATATGAAGACAATTTCACCAATATAAAGTGCGTCTTACTTAAAACACCTTATTTAATGGGTGTTTGGTACTGGGATGTATACCAATACCAAATAACATGATTCAAAATTGAATTGATTTTCCCGCTTCCTTGAAGACCAACATAATGTAGACTATACACTTTGTTATACCAAATGCCATCGAAACTTTCAACCCTTCGTACAAAACGAACCACTAAAGTGGGTATTCATATTCTAAGGCAACTAATACCTTGACCTTTTGCCCTCGTCATCTACCCACATCATACCCCTTTCATCGATCTAACTAATTTTAAAAGTGGTGCATGTGTATATATCAAAAACGGAAATGGTCACAATCTATTTCAATATTGTTTGGATGATTATTGATAAAACAAACCAGAAGATAGTGTAACACAGAGGCCACCCACCCAGGTGGTGTTCCATGACCACTCCCGGAATTTCGTCGCATGGCAGAGGACACCATCAGGAAAACTTCTTCGGCAACCTAAATAACACAATTTTGCTAATCGATGTTACTATATACGCTTTCCGGAGGCGAATTCGTCGTCGGCTGACTACCAACTGATGAGTGAAACAAACAAACCTCGATATTTTGGAACGTGCCAGGAGGTGGCTATGGCTATACAGGTACTCCTTACCGAACAAACGGGTGATTCGTGTCCATGGAGCCGCATGGCGACTGGTACGTTGGGCTATAATAATTTGTCTACCATACCCGTACATTAATTTCGTTTCACGCTAAACCCAAATTCCAATAATTGTCAGTTGCCAATGGTAACTCTGATCAACTGAAGTGTAGTGTAGCACCGGTTAGTTAGTTTTTTTAGTAGGTAGTAAAATAACAGTTCCTTTGTTCAAGTCGCTCAAAAGAGGATAACTGAACTATGGTTGTCTTGGAGAGGACAATGATATGTTCGTTTTAATTAATGGACAGTTGAATTTATGTTATGTCGTGCTGAAACATTTTCGTAGTATGAACAAATCGTGTTGCTAGGGTGGGCATCTTTTCCTTTGGAACCTTGAAATTTATAGCATTATAATAGATCGAGATGGCTGTTGCTCTTTTTTTTATAGCATTTGTCATATCGAATCGTCGAAACAGATTTGTATATGATTTAGCTACCGCAGCTTACAGAGTCTGAAGTTAAATCGTCTGCTTCGATACCCACCAAAACAAACTGAAACCCACTCGATGAATTTAGTTTTCAAAATGCCGAAGGATATCTTCATCCACCTTTGCTATAGGGTCCATATCTTTGCAGCAAAAAGTAGGCTTAGGTTAGGTTAGGTTGGCAGGACGCAACAAGTATAGCCTCACTTAAGCCAGAGAAGGCTCTTTGTAATACCAGAGGATCGAATGCTCTCAAAACTACCCGTTTAACCAACAGGAACTAAGAATAAAGCGTCGAGGATAGCTTAGCGAGTTCTCCGAGATTGTGGAAGGCGAATTGACTAAGGTGCAGTTTTGTATGAGATGAAAGGGCTGGGCACGTTCATAGGATGTGAAGAATAGTCTCCTCTTCCTCGTCCATGCAGCTTCTACAGATCAAGTTGAACTCTCCTTGGTATTTTTTGTTTTACATGATATCAAGGCTAAAAGGCAAGGCAGAATGCCCCCCCCCCATACGTATCTCACTTTTTAACATCATTTTTAGATTTGGTGTTATTAATTCAGTCTCGCGCAAATTGTTACCATTGTCTTTGTCTAAAAAATTAATATTAGGTAATTCGAGATTTTTCTTATTCGAGATTATGCTTTCTAGATTTTTTTTCGAGATTTTTACATTCGAAGTTTATGCTTTAGAATTTTTTTTTTTTGAGATTTCTTGGTAAACCCGCAAGTTTCACACAATTTTCTCAAGTACCAATGATTTAAAGGTATAGAGGCGCATTACGTTATCTAAACCTTATTTTCATATCAGTGGCCTTTATTGGGGTTGTTTCTTTGAATATTTTAAGGTAGCGGAGAACTTTTTCCATAGTCATTCAGCCAGACACAAATGTTAGTTGAAGACACTGTCTTTAAAGACCGATCCAAAGGTGGTGTCTATCAATCTGGCTTCAGACTGGCTTTAATCTAAGTTTACATGTAGCCATTGGTATACCTAAGTTAGCTTTGTTAGGTAGCAAAGGTACAATTGTTTCACGTCTGGCGAGTTCATCGACACTACAATTCCCTGGAATATCTCTATGGCCCGGCACCAATAAAATTGAACTGCTCTGCCATCTCTAGGAGAGACGAGCGGCAGTCTTGGACTACTTTCGAGTTACTGAAGAAGGATTCCAAGGATTTGATAGCTGCTTGACTATCTGAAAAGATATGGATATTCTTAGTAGATAACACGTTCTTCTTGAGCCAGGATAGGGCTTCTTTAATTGCCATTATTTCTGCCTGATAAAACACGCTACAATGATTAGGAAGACGGAAGGAGAGACTGAGATGGAGTGTAGCAATGAAAATACCACCGTCTTTTGAAGGTTTGCACTCAGTGAGTTAAGCCGTTAAAGCAGCGTCGTATAGCTATAAATTTGAAATACATTTCAAACTGTGCTGCTTCTGTTGACAATTCTTTTACATTTACGTTCAGTGTTGCTACAAGAAGAATGCTTTGCCATCATTTATGTTTTCTTTTTTGAAAATCGGTTTAGTAACGTGGCATACTTTTGACTAAATGCTGTTTTATGAACCAGCAAAATTGCCGAATCTTGACTGAAAACAGACAGAAACAAGAGACTAACAAGACTCAATCACACCCACAAAAAGTCTTCAAGCTTGTGACATTATCCGGTCCTTATCATTTTCAAAAATCAGGCCGAACCTGCCGTTACAGCTAATTGCCAAAGTTATCGGATAATTATCAGTCGAAGATGCAACCGAAAATGTCGATTTGCGATGGTGCTACTTGTCATAAAAAATAGTTGACGCAACAGGACCGTATAGCTCGATCGAGCTCGATCAATAATGTTCTTAATTGCCTGAACCGTTTCTGTAACTTTGTAAAAATGCAAGTAGAAGACTCTGTTAAATATAGAGTCAACAAAAACCCCTTCGCTTCGATCCCAGATTTTAATCAAAACAACTTCCAGTAATGCCGTAAGCCAGCTTTTAGGTATATTAGCCAACCTTCACTTTATCTAAAGGTCCTCTCATTTCGTGAATTTAAGTTAACCGAATCTAGTTAGGTCTATATTGTATAATACCAATGCTTAAGCTTTGTTTACCGAAACTTCTTTAAAACGTATATCTATTGTGGAATACATTATAATTTAATTACCAAGCGAAAAAATATTGAAATCGCCTTTGGTATAGGTCCTCAATGTCCTCAATACAGCCAGTTCGAAATATGTACCTACATCTATATAAATATAGCTACCTAGTACCTACCCTCTATCCATCTATAGCCATGGCAAATTCTCCAAATTTACGAGTTTCGTATTTGTATCGACCAACAAAATAACAGAGCCAAAATGGAAGATATAGATACAGTACACTACACACATGTGGAAAGTGAAAAGGATATGTGGTGGATTGTTAAAACATTCTCACCCCTAATGGCCGCTGAAAGGGTGGGTACATCAAAGCACGCATGTACACTTTCATATGGGATAAGTTTTGGCATTGTGTCACATACACACTTTGTTATACTTCCAGTTAGATAATTGATACAGTTAAACGTTCTTATTGGACCACGGACATAAGAGGGGAAGGGATGACCAAACAATGACATCTAGTGATATTCTGTTGAACCTCTT
The DNA here is from genome assembly GCA_955612985.1 of Cheilosia scutellata. Taxonomy (NCBI): domain Eukaryota; kingdom Metazoa; phylum Arthropoda; class Insecta; order Diptera; family Syrphidae; genus Cheilosia; species Cheilosia scutellata. The sequence goes on along the minus strand of OY015313.1, from coordinate 48,136,679 downwards.
ATTTTCTATTTAAATGTAGATGTCGCCACCAGAAAGTTATTTCAAAATAAACGAATGGTTAGGTAGGTAAGCTACCTAATTACTACTTTATGTAGGTAGTTAACTATTTATCATATAGTGTTGTTCTTGAGTGTGTAACTATCTACTTACTTAATTTTATTACTTAAAAAAAAATATCACAAAGGTTAACAATGCAATTCCAAGAGGAATACACCACCTGGAGAATTGATTGTCAGGACTTTTCTCAGAATTCCAATCAAGTGACTGTTTATTTGTTCTTCCCTTCATTATAACAGTTCTAGGAAAATTTCTCAAAAGAAATTGTCAGCAGCCTAGCAACTCAATGTAAGCGAGAATCCTGGCTACTTTTGCTTTACCAATTACAAAAAAAAGGAATGGTAATAAAGCTGAAGCAGGCTGTCATTAATTTCATAGGTAAATATAGAAAGACATTATTTTTTATAAATACTTATATTAAATTAAGCATGAGACAAAAAGCGCTAGTCGCAAGTCGCAAGTGGACTACTTCAATTTAGACAAAGATTGAAGCACCTATCCTGAAGAAAAATAAATAAATAATTCTGCTTAGATGTTCCAGTTAGTTAATAAAGTCATTTCAATGGACTTAGAATGGAACTCGGATTAAATTTTTGTATTGCAAGTCTAGCTCTAATGCTCTATTAGAAAGAAAACTTAGAGAGTCAAAATGGATCCAAGTTCCATAATAAAATTGTTGGAGATCCTATTTTGAATAAAGCAGGTGTAGGGATGGACAGGACTTGCCGCTTTACTCTACTGAATAGTGTTAACTAACTGATATTTGTTTATTATGATGTCTAAAGGTTTATACCTATACAAATTCATTGTAATTTGGCTGTGCTAAAATAGAACAATTGGACGCACTCAAAAGGTATTTCATTAGTTTGCTACTGAGCGATGGGTCTCAGCACCAAACCCCGAAACAAATTACATTTTAAGGCTATTGTCCACTGCGCCACCTTTCGTGAACGTCTGTCAAATATAAGAGAAAACAAGTAAAAGCTTTATCATCGGCCTGGCCGATGCTTTGATACCCTCCACTGCATTAAGATCATTCAAAATGTTTGCCATGCGTTAGACATCGAAGGGGCTTTCAACAATATAGAGCCGAGAGCGATAATTAACGCACTTGAAAACCTGCAGATTGACGCTAGTCTAAGTCACTGGATCAACCAAATGCTGCTAAGCAGGGTTATCAATTCGGAACTTGGCTGCTGCAAACGGAGAAGGTCTGTGCAACGCGGCACTCCGCAGGGTGGAGTACTTTCACCGCAGCTATGGTTGCTAACAGTAAATGAAATACTGGTAACCCTGGACAAAAATGGTGGTAAAGTTATAGCCTACGCAGACGATATTGCCATTTTATTTACTGGGAAATACCTCCCAACATTATACGGGACTTGATGGAAACGACCCTCGTAACGCTGGTCAAATGGGCTAACAAATGCGGCCTGGATATAAACCCCGGTAAAACAGAGCTAGTGCTATTCACGAAGAAGCACCGAATTCCTCAAATTGATCCACCCAAACTAAAGGGGATCCGCCTCAGCTTCTCTGACCGCGCCAAATACTTAGCTTTGGTTATGGACAGGAAACTGAGCTGGAAACTAAACCTGCATGAACGCATTAAGAAGGCCGCTACTGCACTTTACTCCTGCAAAAGGATCCTGGGCCTCAGATGGGGCATCAGCCCGAAAATAATACACTGGCTGTATACAGCAGTAGTCAGACCGATACTCATGTACGGAATCATCGTCTGGTGGCCAGCACTAGATAAAAAAGCTACCTCTCTCTACTAAATAGAATCCAAGGAGTGGCATGTGTCTGTGTGACCAGTGCCCTGCGGACAACTCCAACCGCAGCACTGGAAACCATGCTCCACATTCTGCCCTTGGACATACACGGTAAAGAGCTGGCGGCAAAATCGGCATTGCGTCTGAGAGAATCACAGCAATGGAGAAGCAGTGACACAGGGCATGCCAATATTCTAAAAACTAATAATGTCACAACAGAAGTTACAGAATACGTAACCACGGTCCTGGACTTAAATATTAAATACAAGACCAGTATTCCCGACCGACAGCAATGGGAAGAGAATACGGTTATAGATGAAAATACGCTAGAAGTATACACAGATGGGTCTAAGACGGAGGACGGAGTAGGAGCCGGGATTTTCTCAGTTCCATTCTCCCTAAACCAGTCTTTTAGACTACCAAATAACTGTAGTGTCTTCCAAGCAGAAGTTATGGCTATTCGCGAAGCCGCTGAACTGCTGAAGGTGAGATCGATATCGAACTCAGACATCGTCATCTACACCGACAGTCAAGCAGCTATTAAAGCACTCGAATCACCAATACTAAGATCCAAATTGGTCAGGCACTGCCGCAAATCTTTAAATGAGATCTCGGATATGTGCACGTTGACGCTGTGCTGGGTCCCTGGTCATAGAGACATACCAGGTAACTGTAAAGCAAGGAACGGCACGAAAATGGAACTCTCTACTGGTAAAGGAGAGCCCCATGTGCCAATTGAAACGGTAAGAAACAACATCTCCACACTAGCACTGCAACAGGCTAATGAGAGATGGCGCGATCTTGACACCTGCAACCACGCAAAACAGACCTGGCCACGAATAAATCGGCGCAGGACAAAGGTCCTGTTAAACGTCAGTAGAAAACATATCGGAACTCTTGTCGGAGTACTAACAGGCCACTGTGTACTAGGAAGACATGCCGCAAGGCTTGGAGTTACCGCTAATGAATTTTGTCGCAGCTGCATGGATGAGGAGGAGGAGGAAACTCCGTTCCACCTACTTTGTAACTGCCCGGCGCTATCCTCGATTAGAATGCAAACTCTAGGAGAGTACTTCTTCGGGGAGCTTGCTGATATTGCCGAAACGGATTTTACCAATGACGACGGTAAGAAGAAGTCCGCTCGCACAAAATTTCATTCGCCTGCCTAGGTCGACTCGTTTGGACGCTAGAGTGTTTTCAACAGGCAGACAGACAGATGCGGTCTCCGGTGACTCCTTCTTGGCGTTACAAATGTAATGGCAAAGTGAATATACCTTCCTGTGGAGGGTATAATAAACCTACTTCTTCTTCAGCTGTTCGGATCAGAACAACAATTTTAGAGCGCATAAAAGCGACCCAAAAGCAATAAAAATTAATGCAGAAACGACCGACAAAATACAACAAAAAACGCTTCGAAAACTCCCCAAAAAATGCTTCAAACCCGTCCCAACAACCTCTCAAAAAAGACTAAAAATTTCTTCGATAAATTACCCAGAAACTCCCAAAAAACACTCCAAAAACGATGCAGAAAACGTAAAAAAAAAACACCACGAAAAAAGCTTTAAAAATGTAAAGAAAGACTATCTAAAAAATTCTGAAAGAAACCCTCAAAACCCAAAAATATCCCCCCAAAAAGACACAAAGAATACTCCAGAAAACCCAATAAAGGCAAAAAAAACTCTACAAGAAACGGGCCAAAAAATCCACGAAATCGCCCCAAAATGCAAGCTGAAAAATGCTTTCAAAGCTACAAAAATTTTGTCGAAAACACTTAAAAAAACTCCCCAAAAAGTGATCCGAAAAACGAGCCAAAAAATGCTCAAAAAACTAAAAAAAACAAAACTCTCAAATATAGGGCAGAAAACGAAACATAAACTAGCCGAAAAACACTCTAAAAATGCCCCAAAAAATACCGTATGAAAAAAAAACGGTCATCATGTGACAGTTCATGGTGTCCGTTCTTTTTTTCACCTACCAACACTCGTCGCTATAAGAAATCCCTTTAGATAGCACACTGTCTGCAATGTTGGCATAACTTAATTTAAGGACAAGTACCTAGCTCACAAACCACAGTCGTATTTACAGACGGATCTAAAATGGACACTGGGGTAGGGTGAGGTGTCTTCTCTGAATCGCTGGGTATATCAAAATCGATACGCCTCTCCGACCATAGCAGCGTCTTCGAAGCAGACGTCCTGGCAGTGACAACAGCAGCTCGTGAGTCTGTGGTAAGGGCAATACCACCTTGATGTATTACCTTCTTTAACGACAGCCAGGAAGCAATAACTGCACCAGAAATAAAATCGAAGCTTGTGAAGTGCTGTCGCGAAGAACTCAATGCTCTTGGTACACAGCACAAGGTATCGCTCTGGCTGGGTTCCGGGACATGAAGGCATTCCAGGCAATGAGAAAGCAGACGAACTAGCAAGACAAGGTTCGACAGCTGTTTCAGAACAAGCTGATCCCTCTGTGAACATCCCGCCTTGCACACTCAAGCTTGAAGCAGGGAGAAAGGCCACAATAAAGGCGAACGCCAAATGGACCACCTTAAATACTTGTAATACGAGAATTATATGGCCGTCCTTAAACGAAACCAAAATAGAGAATATGAAGGATAGGAAATCTCTGTCCACCGGCACAACACTCTGCGATACCATATGAAGAAAAATGTGCTTAACGGAAGAAGAACTCTGTAGAGGCTGCGGTGATAAGGGAGCTTTGTCACTGCCCAGGTCTCCAAAACTCCATCAGGTATAAATTCCTAGGGAGTCACTTCTTCAACGACCTAGACGAGCTTTCCAGCACATCAATACAACCTCTTTCCCCCACGGGCATCACAATGGGTCAATATTGACCTGAGTGTGGCACGGAGAAATCCTCGCCAGCCGACAAACCTAACCTAACCTACGTGATATGACTATACCCTTCACTTAAATTATGAAGGCATATTCTTGTCCATCATTAACAGTGTTGAATGGCTTGTATCATCACCATTTTTCATCACCACTAGTTTTAAAAATTCTCATCACCGACAACGGCTCTACTACAATGTTTCCTTATTTGCCTTTGCAGGCTTCGTTTTCGGATTTGCTACCTGTAATGCAACATTATTTGAAACTGACACTAATTTGGTACAACTCCTGCTAATTTTGGGATCTATATCGAACCATATTGGCTAAGAAGCTATAAGATTTTATTTCCATAAAACACCCGCTCTATTTGTATCTACTCAAAATTCCAGAAATAATCTGCAAATTAAAAATAAACTGTGACTTTCAAAATTCCACTCCCCAACAATAAATATGTATTTACATGTCTATAGCTATAATTCCTCGTTGAATACAAAATATCAAATCGCTGAATAATTATATCATCCGACAGGTGCTGCACCAACCTGTTGATGCTTTCTAATGTAAACAAGAGGAAGTCCTCCGTTTTTTTTTTTTTCTTAATGAAATTTAAATATCCAAACTTTTTTTCACTTTTACTTGCTCAACTTTATTTCTTCCCTTTTTATGTACAGGGAGTGGGGGTGGTTGCGAGAGATGAGATTGAGAATACTCCTGGAAGTGAAATATTTGTAAATGAAAAAAAAAAAAGAATGCCCTTGAATTTTTAATTCTTGTGCACCCCACCACCCTCCTGCTACTCTTATATTTTTAGGAAAATAATATCAAAAAGAAGACTCAAATTATACAAACGCGTCACGTGAAGTACGAGTATTCCTGACCTGCAGCAAGTCGCGACGCGTCGATTGCTTTTCTCTTAATTTTTTTTTCTCTCCCCCGTTAAAAGTTGAATGAAACGACGAAAAAAAAAATCTACCTACCCCTAGGTTTGAGTTAATTTTGATCCTAATTTATTCATTATACTTTTTTTTCCGCGAAAAGTGTATTTGCCACCCCGAAATGGTGTTCAATTTGTTCGTGTAATTAGAAGAGGAAAGAAAGGAGCAACAAAAAAAAGAAAACAACTCCCGGCATTGATGTAACACAGAAGATGGTCTTACGGTCTAATGACTTTGCGGAGGTTTTTAATGAGAGTTTTATTTTTAATTCTTATTTACAAGCATTGCCGGCGAACTCCATCAGATTTAATTTTATTTTTTATTCAACTCGACAAGTGGTTATGAATTCATGTTGACGTGAATTATTTCCAATTATAGGTAAATGTTTGTGAATATGATCATAATAAGTTAAAGATATTTTTGAAGAAATCTTAATCTTAAGAACTTGTCTTGTGTATATGTTTATCTTTTTTTTCATTGAGACCGAAGACAAGGATCTTCTCTGAGGGTATATCAATATGACTCGCAGGAGTCTATAATTATTTCATGGCCAAGGAGCGGAAAGAGAACCAAATACTCCATGAGTACGGGTATAGATAGATAAGATTCATCAATCTCAAGGCATATTCTGCACTGCATATCCACATAGGATCCGGCGAGACTCAAAAGCGGCGAAGATGTTTTTCCATGAAGCCATGGAATCTGATTATTCCTGTCAGGATACTCAAGCTATTTTCGTCCAGATTAATGAGAGAGTACGACTTTCTGCGGTGGGGATGTCTTATCTGGTGCCGTTCTCCCCTGATGAGTCAGACTTCATCGGGTTCGATTTCGGAAAACCTCTTGATGTAGTTTCTGATATTTCTTTTGTTGCTCCGACTTTAGCAGGTGAGTCAGCCTCGTAGATGGCCATGTAAGTTTGAAGGCCAAGCTTCGACTTCAAGTCAAGAGTTTTAAAAGCTGCTTAGCCGTCTGAGAAATAAATAGGTATGGTCCCAAAAATATTGTCGAACATTTTTTGGTTTGAGCTGTCGTGCTATTAATTAGTAGGTACTTAGTTTTTGCCAACCAGGCTCTGTCGATTATGCGTCTTTTTAAAATCTTATTTTCTGTAACCCTGTCCTATGTTAGTTTTAGGTTAAGTTCTCCGCCTTATCGCTAAGATTAAAGTGTTGCATCCAAATTAATTTAATTCTTCATATTTTTATGGCGGATGGAAACTCATAGGTATGCTTGAAGTAACCGATATTTTGGTTTTCACATTTACATAGTGCAAATCGACAAGAATTGGGCAAAGAAATATAGTTTTAGTTACTTATATCTTATAATTAAATTAATTAATTATAATTAAATTAATTTAAAATTATAATGGGCAAAGTTAAAGCCTTTAGAGATTGTGGCCTTTCTGTGACTAAAAATAAATAGGTGGCGCAACAGGCGGAAGACACCCTATGTCTAGCTTCTCGCAACCATTCGTTTGTGTGAGTTTCTATTTTTTGGACGAATGGAAGGGACCTACAATTTTATGCCGATTCCGAACGGCTGAATTGAGAAGCTTTTTTCAGGACAGTTATACTCTCGGATGTTTGTCAGACGTTCGCGAGAGGTGGCGCAGTAGAAAAAAACACTAATACCCAATTTCACAGTGGCAGCTTAATCCTAGGCTTAGCTAAGTATACGATTGAACATAAACTTCGCTTAAGTATTTTTCGTTTCGTTCAATGCTAGAGAGTTTTTTCTCCAACAACGAAGAGATAATTTGACATTTCTCTTGAACAGCATTGCCAAACATAATTATATTGTTGCTTAGTTAGCTTTTCTCATAGAACTTTGAGATAAATATTATTTTATTGCACTTGGCAATTATGTACTCTCTGGATTGATACTTAAGCCACGGAAGTCTGTGGCTTAACTTAAGGCACTATTTAAAGGAAGTTTATCGTTAAACCTGCACTGTGGAAACCAAATTTGTGTTAATCCTGAGTTTACACTTGGATCGACACTTAAGCTCGCAGTGTGAAATCGGGTATAAGATGTAATTTGTGTTTTTCCGGGGATCGAATCTGGGATCCCTCGCACTCATTTCTGTGACTGATATAGCGAAAAAAATCGGAAGAAGCAGAAAAGTTGTTTATAATTTTATTCAAAATGGGGAAAAAATGAAAGGTCGTACGCAAAGTGACCTTTCTGCTGCAGATAAGCGATCTAAGCTTTGCGCTGAATAAAAATAAAGAAAAATCATGGGTTTAAGCAAGCAAAACAAGTGTCTGGCGGCCTGGCGCGTTATTTCCAAAGCAGAACACATCAAACATCTAAAACTTAAAAAAAAAAACACCACTCACCCTGAACGCAAAGAAATGCGATTAACTTTTTGCAGATCCAACGTGTCGTGGAACAAAGAGTGGCATCGAGTTGTTTTCTCGGTTGAGAAAAAATGTCATTCTTTTGAACTGTTTGCGATACTCGCCGGACCTTAACATAATAGAAAATATTTGGGGATGGCTGGCCCGAAAAGTTTATGAGTCGGGAAAGCAGTTTTCATCAAAAACTAAACTTTTCGAAGCTATTCACTGAGCCTGGATTTTAATCAAACGTTTGTATGATTCAGTACCAAATAGAATTTATGAGACAATACTAAACAAGGGAAGCTCTACCCATGACTAATATTTTATAATTTTCTTTTAATTCCATCCTATTACTTATTAAAATATTCGTTCATCATAAAATATTAATTAGTTTCCATTATAATATGAAACTTTCTTTTTCGACTTGGTTTTCAGATTGTGTTGAACATTTTTAAGTAAGGATTATTTGTTCTATACGTACTATTGTAATTGAAATAAAAATTATAAAAAACTGCCTGGGATCATTTATAAAAATATATGAAGAATATATGGGAAAACTCTTCTTTTTCATCCAACTGATTTCAAACTCGGCTTGTATACATATCGAACGGGTAACTGAATCCGCTTGATTTAGAATGGAAGATCAGTTGGAATAATCGTGGGATAAGGATTTCCTCTCCTTTGAATTTGCCTTTGATGATCGTCGCTTGAATCACATTGTTCATTAGTTTCTCGACGGACAACCGCGTACCGTTGCATATAATTCCGTAACATCATGATTAAAATCGATCCCACCTTCAGCTGTAAATTATGCGGTGGAGTTCCTGCTCCTGGCACATCAAGCGAGTTCAAAAATTCCGTCGTATAGTTGGTCGCTTCATCCTCGTCGGTCACGCTGTCAACGGATTTATACGAATGCAGTTTTCTAGCGATTTGACTTTGAATAATGAAATTCAGCTATCGACGTCCTTATTCTTCGCTGCTAGCATTGCCCGTTCACTATTCCAATCGAGATTTTTATAATTTTGTGCAATGCCGGGGAACACTTTGGTGATGAGTTTCTCCGGGAACGATATCAATCCACTTGAAACATCAAATTTGGACATTGGCAATCGCCAGCAAGTTAACTTCTCCGCCCAAAATGCACGCAAAACGTGTTTTACCACAATGAATTTCAGGATTATCCGAAATTTTCCAAGCAAAATCATCAAACCATGCGACAAAATGCAAAATTTCTCGAAAAAAAATCAAATGTTTCTCGTTTTCCGGAATTTTCCGAGTTTTCCACTAAGAATTTTCTATTTTTCCATTCGAAAATCCATTCCGGAACAATTGCACACAAAATTCCGTATAAAAAATCAATTTTCTATTTTTCCAATTTCATGATTTTTCCGGAGGGTTTTCCCAAAATTTTCTTTTAGAAGAACCTTCACTTGGGCTTTGTGATCTTAACCTAAAATAAAAAAAGGGCTCTTGCAGCTAAAACAGCAATTAACCGCATGTGGTTTAAGTTATTTTTAAATAGATATGTGGATACTGTGTCTAAATATGTACAAAGATCTGTTTTTTTCAGGAGGATTTTTTAGGATTCCGCAATATACCGCTATCGACGCAATTCATAATAGTATTTGGCTAGGCGTACAATTTTATACAAAAAACTTAAAGTCAAATGCAAATCACATCATCAGCAAAGTTATGTTAATATTTACGAATAACTTACAAAGAGAAGCTCTTGTTATAGCTCTCAATCACAGGTAGCCGAAGCAAACAATATAACTATTGAGCTCAAAAAAAATAAAACAATGCTTGTGAGTGTAGGACTGCAGTCTTGGATGGTGATAACCAGTGCTGCCAGATGTTTTTCCCCAGAAATCGTAATTACTAGCTTTCAAAATCGTGGAAATACGATTTTGTTGGAAATAAAAAAAAAATATATATATATATATAGAAAATATACGTTCAACAGTAGCAGATGACTTCGGAAGTGATAAAACTTCAAAAATGAAATTTTTCATTAACGGAAATGGTAAACTTTCATTACCATGCTTTGTTTGTAAAACGTTTTTCCAAAAAAATTTTACATCTATTGAAGATCGAGGTGCAGAAAAAAGATATTCAAAATTGAGGTTTCTTATCTCACGAAATTCGGCATCGGCGTCTTGAATATCTTTATTTAGAATTAAATTTGGAAAACTTTTGAATAATGGATAAAAATAATCTACTTTTTTTTCAATTATGTTTAGTGGACTTTGAAGGGTTAAACTTTGAAGCAATTGGTTTTTGAAGTCAAATCTTTTTTAAGATTTGATGGACAAGCTCTATATAGAAACCCAAGCAAGCCTGTTTGAATGCTTCAACATCGTTCCTGTTTAGATTTAAAGAATCCAATTGGTCTTGAACTTCTACACGGAGATACAATTTGAAACAATATTCGAAGGCAATTTAAATTCATCATTAAGGTATTTTATGTTTACCACCTTTAAAATATCGGGTTTAAGAAAAAAATCTAAAATTGTAAAAACTAATTGCTTCACTTCATAATACATTTTATGTATTTGTGGCTGCTCGTTCACCTTCATATTTTCAGAAGATATTTGGAAAATTGCAAATGAATTTTTGTATTCAATAAATTTGAAAAAAATCTTGGAATTTTATGCTTTTTTAGCTCAAAAATCTTGGAATAAGTTTTAAGCCCTAAAATCGTAAAAATACGATAAATCGTGGAATCTGGCACCGCTGGTGATAACAACTTTTTAAGCTCTGCTCGAATAAAGCAAAATAGACTTCTGACAGACCGGTAGGCAGCTTAATTCTTTGGGCTATTACTACTACTTTAACAATTTATTAACAGCTCAGGAGATGAATTCGTTTTTAAGGTTCCGTTCCCATAGGAATAAAGCGGAAGCTTATTGTTTTCGCTACGATCGATGTCTGTCCGTCTGTCTGAACCCACTGATCCAATTTTGTTTCTAGGTCTATCTGAAGGACTAATTGACGTAGAAGGCTGAACTTTGCAAACGACATCATGTGTATACTATACGTATAACCTCTAGTTAAACGACAAATACCAATGATAGCGATACATTGACTATATTTTTGGAGTAGCTACATAATTAATAATTTGGTGAAAAAAATAGTTTCCTTGATAGAACAAACTGTTTCGATCCCTAGGCCTAGCCGCAACTTTATCGTAAGCAACATGTTGAATTTTACAGGAGTCATTTTTTGTTTTTTGTTCCCTTTCGGCGTATATTACAAGGAATGGAGCCCTATTTCTGCATTCAATCGCATGTAAAATGTCATGTAATTGGTCTTCACGCTCAAATGTGTATGTGGCTTGATGCGTAGTAATGTTATCTGTCGAATGGCATTATAAACACGATTTTGGGAAAATTGACGCTTACTTGCCGATAGGGCTCTGTTTAATTTTGTACCAAGGTCAACACTTTTGTGAAGTTTGGTCAAAATTGAACTGAAGGGACGTGGCACGAGGCACTTCCCATACAAAAAACATGGAATATCTCGAAAACCAGCAAACCGATTGAGCTCAAATTTCTAATTTAATCAAACTTATGTGCCTAATGCCCAAAACACATGTGCAGAAATCAATTTGCAGCGGTTGCTGTCAATGCGGGGAAAAATACGTGAGTGAAACACAGACGACAAATAATTCCCGTCTCTCTTTTCCTCGTATGTATCAGTAGCTGAATTTAAAAATTCGATGCTGCCAAGTCTATTTAATTTAATTTACTGCGTTGCTGTGCAGTGGATTTAGAAATAGAGACATGCTGCAGTGCTGCGGTGGCTGCAGAATTTACATTTGTTTCACCACATAAGAACATTGTGGGAACTGAACACACCCCGTAGTCAGGGCCACCAACACAACACAAGAAGAAGAAAAACACTTAACGAAGACGAAACGACGAAGGAGAACAACGAGGCGGGAAAAAAAGAAAGAAGCAGCAGAAGAGACGACGACGACGACGACGAAGAGATTTTTCCCTAAATTGTTAATTCTTAAGCTGTATTAATATAAAGTTAAATAATAAAAACCCTACAATTGGTGTCAGAAGTGGGATTTCCAAGAGAAAAAATTATTAATCCCCGTAATGAGCTTTTAAAAGAAAAAAAAATGTTCGTGAAGTGATGTAGCCAGAAAGTGTGAAAGCAATCAGACATATTTGCCTTGTGGTGAAAAGTGAAATTTAGACAAAAGAATCGTCGCTTCAAGGACAAAGTAAAGAAAAAACATTCATCAAAGTGTTTAGCAATACATAGAGCAACATTAATTGCGTTGACGGCAAATTCCAAATTGGTGAGGTTTCATCTTTAATATAGGTATGTACCCCAATGCCTATATACATTGTACATATTAACAATTACCGATTGAAAAAAGTATATCTAATACACGAACACACACTAACCGATAAGCAGATACACAAACACACAATCATTTCCGATTAACAATTACCGATTGAAAAAATATATCCAATACACGAACACACGATAACCGATTAGCAGATACACGAACACACAATTATTTCCTATTAGCACAAACACGAACACAACCAAATTCGATTAATTCTCATAGAGGGCGCTGGTCATCTTAAAAGATAACCCATCTAAGACACAAATCACCGATAATATACTGAAAAAAAAGTTTCCAGATTCTTATGAAAATAAATTTTTTTTCGCTAATATTTTTTTCTATCATTTTCTCACTTTTATTCGTATAATCTTCAAACATGGTGAAGGGGAAAAAGGGAAAAGCCTTCAATAGCACGGGGTTATTAGACAGCGCAGACAATTTCTCAGATATCATGAGGGAGTTTTTGAATAGAGAAGCGGATTTAGCACGCAGAGAAGCAGAGATAACACAAAGGGAATTTGATTTGGAGCGGCAAAAGGAAGCGGACGGGGAGAAAGAAACAGATCTGATACAGAACTCAGAACAACACGGAGAGGACGAAATAGCAAAGGACGAAGGATTGGGCGCAGAAGGAAATCGCAGAACAGTGGAAGAAAACCTTGAACTTACACTGCTGAAAACAGAAGTCGAACAATTAAGATGTAGGGGCTCCACGAGCTTTGAAGATGCGCTGAATGCGGTTCCAGCATTTACGGGTAAGGAAGATTACTATGTGGAGGTTTGGATCAAGGACTTTGAAGCGGCAGCGGATATCTTTTCATGGGGGGACATGCAGAAACTACTGTATGCAAAGCGTCTCTTGTCCGGTTCAGCAAAGATGGCGTTGAGATCCAATCCGGGCTTAGTAAAATGGGTCGACCTGAAACAGTTTTTACTGGACGAGTTTGGTGACGGGATTTCAACTGCAGACATCCATAGACGAATGATTGATCGCAAACAAAGGAAAGAAGAAACGCTACAAGAATACCTGCTCGCGATGCGCGAGTTGGGCGCAAAGGGTAAACTGGACGAAAAAACTATTATACAGTATGTCACCGAGGGGATAGAGGACCACCCCAGTAACAAAGTCATTCTCTACGGAGCGAACACAATAAAAGATTTCAAGGAGAAACTCAGCGACTATAGACGTTACAGGGAGAGCCTACCTAAGGATAAGAAAACTGAATCCAACCAGAGCAGCCAGATGCGGAACACTCCGCGATGTTTTAACTGCGGAAAAACGAACCACAGAAGCCGCGATTGCAGAGAACAGCGCCCAAAATGTTTCGCGTGTAACGAATTCGGGCATAAATCAAACAACTGTCCAAAAAGGAACGAGGGTAACAACCATAGAGTAAACTTTGCGGGTCACCGAGAAACAACAAGAGATTGGAAGAAGATCATGGTAGAAGGTCAGGAAATCTTCGCCGACATCGACACAGGCAGTTCAATTACAGCAATTCGATACGATGAGTACATCGAGATGAATCTTCCAGAGATGGTGGAATGTCAATCGAAGTTTGACGCCGTAGCTAAGGATCCTGCACAATCTCCTGGATACTTCGAGGGGATCGTAAGGATTGATGGTAGAGACTACAGAACGCGCATTTTCATTATGTCCAGGATCTATATGAAACAACCAATGATAATTGGAAAGGATATCTTGAAGGGAACAACTATTAGGATGTTAGGAGATGAGGTTGTAGTATCAAAGGACGACATCGCGTCACCTCAATGCTTTAACTTGTCAACTGCATCAGATTCCAGGTTCGGCTCCGTAAATCCTAGATACGAAAGCGACATCAATCGACTGGTAGACAGCTACGATCCAAAAATCGTTAAACATACAAATGTGGAAATGAAGATCGTTTTACAAAAGGATACTCCGATTTTTCAACGACCAAGAAGACTGGCACCGCTGGAGAAAAACATAGTAGATCAACAGGTGGAAAAGTGGTTAGAGGAGGGTGTGGTAAGACCAAGCAGTTCCGAATTTGCAAGTCCGATCGTCCTAGCCAATAAAAAGGATGGTACTAAACGTCTGTGCGTGGACTATCGGAAGATAAACAGACAGATTGTACGAGATCGATACCCGATGCCACTGATAGACGATCAAATCGACGCCTTGAGTGAAGCCAGAGTATTCTCGACGTTGGACCTAGAAAATGGATTCTTTCACGTAGCGATTGCAGAAGAGAGTAAGAAATACACGTCCTTCGTCACGCCTTCAGGCCAATATGAATTCAATAAGGTTCCCTTCGGATTATGCACATCGCCAGCTGTATTCCAACGGCACGTTAACTCCGTTTTTAGGCCGTTGCTGCAACAGAAGAAGGTGATGTTGTATATGGATGACTTGGTGGTGCTGTCGAAGAATGAAGAGGAGGCGCTAAATAATCTAAAAGAAGTATTGCAGGTGGGAAGCGAATATGGTATTCAATTCAAATGGAAGAAGTGTCAACTGCTCTGCCGAAGGATTGATTTTCTGGGACTGACGATCGAAGAAGGATGTGTGATGCCGGCGGAGGAGAAAACGAAAGCGGTCACGAAATTTCCAGAACCAAAAACAAGACAACAGGTGCAAAGTTTTCTAGGCCTCAGTGGATACTTCAGAAAATTTGTAGCAGGATATTCCATCGTGGCGAAACCATTAACAGAACTGCTGAGGAAAGAGTCTAAGTTTGAGTGGGGTGCGAAGCAGAAGGCAGCCTTTCAAGAACTAAAAAATATTCTGGCGACAAAGCCGGTTCTGCGCCTTTTTAGGCAGACCTTAGAGACGGAGCTTCATACCGACGCATCAAAGTGGGGTTATGGAGCCGTGCTGCTGCAAAAACACCTAACTGGATTCCATCCCGTGTATTACTACAGCAAGCAGACATCAACAGCAGAGCAGAATTATAGCAGCTACGAACTGGAGGTATTAGCCATTGTGTCTGCGTTAAAGAAGCTTCGTCACTACTTGTTGGGAACTAAAGTTAAGATCGTTACGGACTGTGCGGCTTTCAAGGGAACAATGGAGCGACAAGAGCTGTCTTCTAGAATCGCAGGATGGGCTCTAACACTACAGGAGTACGATTACCAATTGGAGCACAGAGCCGGGACGAAAATGAAACACGCTGACGCTCTTAGCCGTAATCCAGACTGTTTCCACATTTCGGTTGAGTTCCTCGTAAGAATCGAGCAAGCCCAAGAAGCATAAAGATGACTCCATTCCAATTATTAATAGGTACACGAATGCGTATTAGTAGCGACCCTCAGCTGGCGGAAGCGGTCAAAGAAGAATTGCTAAATGTATTCATGGCAGAGAGGGAAATGTTAAGAGAGACTGCAAGGGAAAATATTCGAGTGATACAAGAAGAAAACCGTTCGACGTATGACAAACGACGTAAACCATCAAAAAAATACAACATTGGAGATCTGGTCGCCATCAAACGCACGCAATTTGGCCCCATGCTCAAACTATACCCGAAGTTTTTGGGTCCGTATAAAGTGACAAAGGTAACGACAAAAGATCGTTATAATGTGCGTAAAATAGGGAACCAAGAAGGACCCCGCACAACATCTACGAGTGCGGACTACATGAAGCCGTGGCGATGCTCAGAATCAGCTAATGAAGAAAGCGAAGTCGAAGAAGATGAGAAACCTGATACCAGTGACCTCGAGACAAGTGCTGAAATATGTTAAAACAAAAAAAAAAAAAAAAAAGAAGAAGATTAAAAAAAAAAAAAAAAAAAAAATTAAAAAAAAAAAAAAAAAAAAATATAATAAAAATAAAAAAAATAAAAAAAAAAATTAAAATAAAAAAGATGAAAAAAAATGTATAAAAAAAAAAAAAAAAAAAAAAAAAAAAAAAAAAAAATAATTGAGAAAAAAAAAATAATAATGATGAAAAAAATTATTATAATCAAATGCGAAGACGTTATACAATTTTAACGGCGATTCGAGGACGAACCATTTCGCAGGATGGCCGATTGTGGGAACTGAACACACCCCGTAGTCAGGGCCACCAACACAACACAAGAAGAAGAAAAACACTTAACGAAGACGAAACGACGAAGGAGAACAACGAGGCGGGAAAAAAAGAAAGAAGCAGCAGAAGAGACGACGACGACGACGACGAAGAGATTTTTCCCTAAATTGTTAATTCTTAAGCTGTATTAATATAAAGTTAAATAATAAAAACCCTACATGTGTATTCTAATCCTGCTGCGCAGTGAATTCTGCACGTGTGTTTTGGACATAAATACCAACTTGAGATTCAAAACAGTTCTTATTTGAAGACTCCAATTGCACAATACCTATAGGTATATTCGAAACTAATTGTAACTGCAGTAATTCCCAATTGGACAATATTATTTCTAATCAAAATAACTCAGGATTATGTTTAGTCCTGAATGTATTTACTAGATGGCGTTACAGAGAATTTCGAAAACACTGGTCATGAAAAAGTAACCTCGAAATGAAATTATTTCGTTAAAATGATGAATTTGAGAGTCGAATCTTCCAAATATGGCGAATTTTGTTAGGGAGCTTCCACACCGAATGGAACAAAACGCCTTAAACAAACAAAACTGATTTTCGGTGTGTTTTTGCAATTTAAATACACACGTTTAAATACGCCTGCCCACACTGAATAAGGCAAAACAAAGCAAGAAATCGCAAAACAATCGAGTTAGGCAAAAAGCCTATCAAACAGTTAAGGCATGTTTAGGCGAGAAACACATGTAATCAAATGAGAGCGCCCACACCAAACTAGTCAAACAGACAAAACCAAATAAAACACATGAAGCAAGCGAGCGACGACTATTGGTATTTAAGTTTCATTCAATCATTTTCTGTAAAGTGCAGTATTAAAATGCGTGACGTCGAAAAATTTGTATTTTTAAGTAAAAATCGGCCGGAAATATAGCTACTTATTGAATGCTTTGAAACTAATTTGTATGTAGTTTTTAAATATTCCTTTAGACTGGCGGAGTTCATTAACAAATTTAAGGAACAAATTTCCATTTGTGTAATAAGTCAATAACCCACACCAAATTAGGCAAATCAAAGAAAACGTTTTTGTTTTGCCTCTTTTGGTGTGGGCTAGCAACAGTCGTTTTTGCTTTGTCTGTTTCTGCTTTATTCGGTGTGGGTTCAGCCTTAGATTCGTACATCTAGTATTTGATATAAGGTACAACGTACAACAAAAACGTCTCTCTTCGTGCATCCTTTAACCAGAGATGATGTGCGAAAATAGGAGTCCATCTGCTTAATTGGTCCCTCTCATTCGCCACTATAGCGAGAAACAGAGGCACGACGAAATGAATAATAAAAGAAATATCGTAGACACAATCTCCAACTTCGAAAGAGTGTGATCGTGTTCTTTCGAAAATCTGGCTTAGTGTGTTCTCCAACCAAAGTATCTATGGGAAAATCGTTTTTTACGATTAGACAACATTCACCACACCGTATACCACAACCATGTAAATACAGACTGAACCTTTTCCGAATCGATAAAAATTGGTGAATTATCAGCAATTTTCTAACTTAAATAATAACACTAGTTCCTTATTTGTGTTTGACAGAATGGATTAAATGGATTTAATTTTTTATTTGAATCTGGACATCCGCCTGAAACATGTTGCATAAGTTAGGGGCATGGATGGAACATGGTCATTTGTATGAAATTTCAAACATCAAACTTTAGTTATTGTCAATAATGTGGGCGAACTGCCATTTAATTTCTGTCAAGCTCTTTCACAAGTAGCCACAAGATACGATTCAAATGCTGCTATAATTTGTGTGGTTTTAGGATAGGATGTGGTGAATTTTGTTATGATCGTCAAAACGATATTTTGGTTGGCGTATATGCTAAGCGTCGTATATTTTCGAAAGAATACGATCAAACTCTTCGAAGTTAGAAATTGTATTATAGGATACTTTGTCATTTATTCGATTGCCTTAATCTTTTTGGTTTGTGTGTAGGATTATGTACCCGTTCGACTTCGATCCACAATTCAAATTCCATTTCTCAATTCAATCGAAATCCGAATCCATTCCCCATTCCAGCACCATAAATCTTCGGCGGTGTTCGTTATTTATTTTTTTTTTTTTTTTTCTGTGTACATTCAAACACAAAAGTAGGTATACACGAGAAGAAAAGGAAACATTCATTCGCACACATTCCGTTCGTAAAGCCATGAAATTTTTCAAACTGATTGATGACATCAAGGGACTCAGTTCTCTGAATGCGACAGTTAAAAAGTCTGTCCACAAACGTAGAGTGGATGAACTCCTTTTTGCACAATTTCCACATACTATACATCTGGGATGCGCGGTGGCTATACGGTGTACGGTATGAGGGGACGATAATGAGGATGGGGACTTCAACGAATACTTTTACGTGAGATTGATGGAAGTTGCGACATTGCGAGCAGTTTCAAAATGAAGTTTACTCACATATAACGACAGTGAGATATGTGTGCGATACACTGGTGTATATTAACTGTACATATACTCTATACACCACCCCCCCATATACGGGTAGGGAATTGTCCCAAGGGGTGAGAAATACCAAACAGCAGGACGACAACGACAACGGTGACGAGGGTGGATGGAGAACGGATGAAATCGAGGACGTTATCGGCCATAATAAACCCACAGCCACATACGAGCAACTGTGACGCTGGTGTGTATGCAAGGAATTTGGAGTTTTTCACGAATAGCGCGCGCGGGAGTAAAAAGGACGAAGGATTAAATCACCACCACCGCACCGCTGTTGCCATCGCCATTGCTGCTGATTCGATTTCCCCGCGCGTCCTGTCCATGTTTGTTACGTTCCGCTGCCACTTCTGCCTAATGGGCATAGATATATATACTCTCCCTGTCATGTGTATACCCTCTATAGCCTATACGTGTGTATATATGTATACAAATAAATGCAAATAAAACATCAACGTGAGGGTTGAGGGTTGTACTCGTAGGACGATTCAATCCCATCCACAGGGTGAAGAGGATATTCGCGTTATTTTCGCAAGCATGCTTTGGCGAATATAATCGCAGTGGATGAGGGACGAAGACACAGGACCGGCCATATAGTGATTCCAATACCACCTCCATTGGTTTTCGTTTTCTGTTAACGTACATAAATCGTCAACCACTGGGTCTCTTGCTGGCGCTCGCTCGGCTGCTTCGCTGTGTCGTAGTCGTATACCTTTGTTTCTTGTTGCAATGGATGGATAGGTATTTTGGGGTGGCATTCCCCGGATCGCAAAATGTATATGCGAGTGTCAGTGTATCTATGTATACTACCCACTATGCAAATGTGAGACGAAATATTGAAAGCCGAAATTCAAAATGGAAATTATTTCGCAGGGATACTTTATGCTTTGGTAATAAATGTCGTTTGCAGAAAATTCGTTGGTATACCATAAAGCCTAAGAGGGCGCGCAAAAAATGCCCACACTTGACTTGCGGTGGGGGTTGCGAAATGGTGTAAAGTTGGTAGTCCTGTTCCTGTCCTGAAATGAAAAGTATGCTGCATATGCGAAAATAAAGTAAAAAGAAATTGTTTCGATTCGATTTAAAAAATATTTATGGCTTCCTACAAAAGTGTGTTAACGACACGACACGGTGGTAGGTATTTTGACAAAAACAAAAAATACATAACGCCCTTAAAAATAAATTCCGTATACTGCACAAAATAGTACCTACAAAAATTTAACAAAGAAGTTGGTTATCTAATTATTACTTATCGGGCTCCCGACCCGTGAAGAGTCTCTGCCTGAGACACTGCAGCCTTCCATCCTCTACGATCCCGGGCACGCTGCTTCCAGTTATCGAGACCAAGCGCTCTGGCATCCGCGATGGCTTGGTCTTTGAAACGGAGGTTCGGTCTTCCTTGTCTTCTCGAACCTGGGGGCTGGGATTCGAAGATCCTCTTAGCTGGAGCATTATTGTCCATTCGCTCGATGTGGCCGAGCCAATGTAGTCGACGTGTTTTGGCTTTTTGGACTACATCCACATCTTGGTACAGCTCATAGAGTTCGCGGTTGTATCTTCTCCTCCATTCGCCCTCCTCGCACACAGGACCAAATATCCGCCGAAGTATTTTTCTTTCGAAGGAGCCCAGTATCAGCTCTCCCTTCTTGCTTATCGTCCAGCACTCGGCGCCATAAAGCAGAACTGGCAGGATGAGGGTTTTGTAGAGCACACATTTCCTCCTTCGAGTTAGGAGTTTTGAACCCAGTTGTTTTGCCAAACCGAAGTAGCAACGGTTTCCTAGGGTAATTCTTCGCCGGATCTCCACTAGGGTGTCATTCGTGGAGTTCATGTTTACTCCGAGGTAGGTGAACTCCTTAACTACCTCGAAGTTGTTGCTATCAATAGTGACGTTTTGTCCTAGGCGGTGGACAGATGCTTGTTTGTTTGTTGATAGCATGTACTTAGTCTTGTCCTCATTTACTTGAAGGCCAACGGACTTCGCCTGTTCTTCAATCGCCGTGAACGCTTCTACCACGGCACGCTGGGAGCGACCGATGATGTCAATATCGTCCGCATAGCCCAGAAGCTGTACGGATCTGTTGAAGATAGTGCCTTCCGTGTTGACACCTGCCCTGCGCACTATCTGCTCCAGTACGAGATTGAAGAAGTCGCATGACAGCGCGTCTCCTTGCCGAAATCCGGTGCAAGTTTGAAATAGATCGGAGGAGGTGCTTCCAAACTGCACATTGCAGCGCGTGTTTTCCAGCGTCACGCGACACAGCTGAATCAGTTTTGCCGGGATTCCGAATTCGGCCATCGCCACATAGAGCTCCTGACGATGTATGCTATCATACGCGGCTTTGAAGTCGATGAATAGGTGGTGAGTTTCGACTTGAAATTCGTTGGTCTTTTCCAGGAATTGCCTCAGTGTGAAAATTTGGTCTATAGTCGATCTGCCGGGCCGGAAGCCACACTGGTACGTGCCGATTAGTGTGTTGCAGAACGGTTTAAGACGTTCACACAGTACGTTGGATAGGATCTTGTATGCGACATTAAGCAGGGATATGCCTCGATAGTTCTTGCAAGACATAGGATCGCCTTTTTTGTAGATGGGGCATATGGAGCTGATAGTCCAGTCATCGGGCATGTTTTCTTCCAGCCATACTTGTTTGATGATTCGGTGCATGCTCCCTACCAAAACATCACCACCGTATTTAAAGAGCTCTGCTGGTAAACTATCAGAGCCTGCGGCTTTGTTGTTCTTCAGCTTTTTTATAGCTAGGCCAACTTCTTCTATACTAGGTGGTGGAACTAGTTCTTCATTGACTGGACGCGGGTTCTCTTCTTGCCCTATCACTCTCTCTACATGATGCCCATTTAGCAGTTGCTGGAAATGCTGCTTAAACACATCTACTATTCCCTGCGCTTCGGTGACTAGGTTTCCTTCGCTGTCTCGAAGAGCCTGCGTTCCGGTTTTGTAGCCAGCAGCCAGTTGCTTGGCTTTTTTATAAAACCTCCGGATGTTATTACGATCGCGCGACTCTTCGATCTCCTTGAGCTGGGAAGCTGCGTAAGCCCTCTTCTTCCTACGCAGGATCTTCTTTTCCTCTCTTCTCCTGGCTCGATACTCTTCTCTCGCTGCCCTTGTTTTGCGCTGCAGCGCTTTCTTGTGTGCATCTTCTGTCACCTTTTTCCTGTACACGCATTCATCATCATACCACGGGCTCTTTCTCTGGGGTGGCTGGTACCCTACAGTGGTTTCGGCTGCCTCCTTGATGATGTCGCGGTACTGGCACCACTGATTGTTGGCGTCTGTGGTAGGTGAGTGCACAGAGGAGAGTTTCATGCTCAGGCGCTCGCTGTAGGCTCTGGCTACTCCAGGTGTGCTAAGGCGTCCAACGTCGAATTTCTTCTTCTGGGCGGTTCGCAGCTTCTTCTCGTTGGACAGCCGAGCTCTGAATTTTGCTGCGACAAGAAAATGGTCAGAGTCGACGTTTGCCCCTCGGAATGTGTGCACGTCGAGGATGTTGGATGCGTGCCTCGCATCGATTAGCACATGGTCGATTTGGTTGGCGGTTCGACCGTCTGGAGAGCGCCAGGTTGCTGTGTGGATCCTTAGCCTTGGAAACCTAGTGCTACTTATCACCGTATTACGAGCTGCTGCAAAATCGATTAGTCGGTAGCCGTTGTCTGTTGTCGTTTCGTGGATTCTGTGCTTACCAACTAACCCGCCAAAGATGTTTTCCTTTCCGATTTTAGCATTGAAGTCCCCGAGTACAACTTTTACATCGTACTCCGGACAGGCTCCGTAGGCTCCATCCAGGAGGTCATAAAACTCCTCCTTGATGGGATCTTCAGCCTCGTCGGTAGGGGCGTGTGCACATATTAGGCTTATGTTTTGGAAAGTAGCTTTGATGCGGATCACAGAAAGGCGATCACTTATCGGCTTGAAGTCAATAACTTTTGTCCTTCCCACGACGAATCCGCATCCTAATACATGCAGTCTTTTGTTGCAGCTGTAATAAATGTCGCAATCTTTTCTTTTCATCATGCCTGATCCTATCCATCGTATCTCCTGGATCGCGGTAATGTCTGCCTTGTACCGCGTGAGGACAGACTCAAGTTTTTGAGTGGCACCTGGGGTGTAGAGTGTTCTTACATTCCAGGTGCATACTCTCATATCGTAGTCCATTGACGTTCCGGGTCTGGTTGCCATTTGAGGAGTTTCGTTATCCGAGGCTGGTTGCGTCTCTCTCATAACTAGTCTTTTTTTCCATGGTCGGGAAGTTACCCCGACGGCACAACCCCCAACCTGGAGGGCCAGGCCCTGTTTTGACCCTAGGACAGCGGGCCGGACATTCCGATGTCAGTAACCCAATATTGGGATATGAGCGCTGCCGTTGACCCATTTAGGGTTCATCCGCCACCAACTCTTTTCCAACACCCTGGCTCAGTATTGGAGATCCCTATAGACCTGTTATCCAAATAAGTCGAAGCAGCTCATATAGGGATTACACTTTAGTTCGACCTGACTGGAACTGTAGACGCCACCGTTGATTCCATCTAGGGAATTCATCCGCTGCCGCCTGAAACAAGAGGAAATGTCTTAGTGCGTAGACACTCCTCCCCCCTCTCTCGTTCGCTGCCACCAACGACCCACAGGGGTTGGTTACCCCATCTCAGGTCGAGGTACTAGGCACCCACCAGTCACCAACGTGGAGGTGAGAGTAGGAGTTGATAGTGAGAGGCTAGAGTGGGAACGCTTGTGTTCTCATGTAATCGCATCACTATAGGTATAAAGGTATAATATGGAAGCTTTATAGGTATAAAGCTTCCATAGCGTTTCTTAACAAGGCCTTTACTTCGACGGATATTCATTTTACCAATGCTATTATTAGGTTACTAATAATATTCATCCACCGAGCCATTTCTTCATGTTTGGTGTAATGACCTGTGATCGGCAGCAACTAGATGTGCTCAGCTCCACATCTCAGAATCGACTGACTTCAGAAATGCGGATCAAGCCAGCGATGCCAACTCAAAAATGTGATTTAGAGCCAGAAATTTGATTTCAGGGCTAGTTCAGGGCCAGTCCAAACGACTTTAGTATAATCTACACTGTTTTGACGTTTTTGACATACAAAATACTGAAACAAAATTTTAGTTTTAAATAATTAACTTAATTTTCACAGAAAAACCGTTTTATAACAATAATTAAATGCGTATTGCTTGAAAATATATATTAAACGCAGTGTTAAAAGGGAAATTTACAGTGCTAGATCGAATGAAACAGTGCTAGAATTTCACAATTGGGCTAGGTTTGGCATCGCTGGATCAAGCTCTTTTATAGAGATAGAGAGACAACAGATGTTACTCTTTGACACGTAATTGACTTGTGTGTTGTGTGATCATGTTCTAAGCATAGGTCACTACATTACAAACAAACAACTACAGCATACTACAAACAAGAAATAGTCGCAGTCGCAGGGGGCTAAACGCTAAAGCTGAGGAATATGCTCGATGAGGGAGCAGTTCGTAGCCTAACACATGTAGTTTTGCCATTGCGACTGCGGACTTGTTATCCCGGGGCCGGTGCGTTATCCCGGGGGAAAAATAACTTTTTTCTTCGCCAAATGCGGCCGTATTTGCTTCAAATCTGTTACAATCGATCCAGCAGCTCTGCGTAATATGCGCCGGTGATTGTTTTCCATTTTCAAGGTAATCCATGGCGCGCATCCCAAAAAACTGTCGTCATGACTTTGTTTGCAGACAAATCCACCTTCTTCGGCTTCGATTCACCAGGAGAAGTCCATTGTTTTGACTGTTCCTTGGTTTCTGGTGTGTTGTGGTGAATCCAGGTTTCATGCACGGTTACGAAACGGCGCAAAAACTCAGTTGAATTGAAAAAAATTGAAATTGTCAAACGAATGCGTTTGTTTTTGAATGTGAGCAAACGCGGCACCCATCTTGCGGAAAGCTTTTTCATGTCCAAATATTTATGCAAAATCAAAATCACTGAGCCATGTGATAAGTCTGTGGCCTCTTCAAACTCAAACCATGGTTTTTGTCGACCATTTCTGGTGTGGTGACCTCAATTGGGCGACCAGAACGTTCGGCGTCACTTGTGCTTGAACGACCGCACCGAAATTGAGTAAACCAGTGGTAAATGGTTCCTATCGATGATGAATAGCCCCATAATATTTATCAAGCTTTTGTTTGGTTTGCATGATAGTTTTTTCTCGCAAAAAAGTGTGTTTAATCTTAATGAGCACTCGAAATTCATTTTTTCCACTTCCACCAACGAAAATGCTCGTAGCAGGCGTCTATATAAAATGGCTGCCACAACAAAAATAGATATTATTTGACAAATATGTCTGAAAATTTGGGTGCGTTCTTTTGAAAGATGATTCTTCACAGAAAAAAAAGTGATAAATTTAAAGTGACGACACAATTTGTGCTATTTTCAGTGACTTATTGGCCCACCCTTAGTACTTCCAAATCTTACTGCAATAGTTTTTATTAGACGATAGTTTTCAAATGGGACGGAGCAGTCACTTTTTCAGACAGGATTTGTAGTAACAGGTGTGGTAGTAAAAAGTCTCTACAATTCACAACATTTTATTTTAGCGCATTTTATTAAAAATCGGTTAGATTCCTCAAAATCCGCTAGTTAAAATCGCTAGAACGGCAACAATGTTGGAAAGCTAGAAGTATTAACGATACGCGGTAATTGCATTACTTCAGTCATTTGAAATATTAATACATACTTCAATGGAAACACGTGATGGTGATTGTAATTGCACAAGGACCGCATTCAAATGCCAGCCACTTTTGCTTATATCTACCTAAATTTCGTATCCATATTGGAAGTACCTACCATCATTGCGTTTTTTGGCAAAAAACTTACCAAGTCATATTACCTACATATACATACCAGTGATTGCTATTTTTGGCAATATTTTTATAAAGGGTGATTTTTAAAGCGTTTGGTTTTGAAAATTAAAAAAAGCAACGACAATTTGAAAAATTGAGTGAAACTTTTATTAAGGTCGATAAATCAATTCTTGCTATTTACTTATTGTAGTTATGTTATTTCATGTAAATGTTGACGGCGACCACGCTTCAAGTGGTCCATACGAAATGTCTAATTTTGGCATACTTTTTCGAACATATTGACTGGTATCTCATCAATAACACGACTTACATATGTTGTCATCCAAGGCGACAATAGTTGGTGGCTTATTCACATAAACGAGAGACTTCACATATACC
This sequence comes from Cheilosia scutellata, assembly GCA_955612985.1. Lineage (NCBI taxonomy): Eukaryota > Metazoa > Arthropoda > Insecta > Diptera > Syrphidae > Cheilosia > Cheilosia scutellata. The sequence goes on along the minus strand of OY015313.1, from coordinate 48,110,570 downwards.
CACAAAAAATAGTCCAGCGGCGTCAAATCGCTAGGCGGGCACCAAAAATTGATAACGGTATTTTGTAGACGCGGTTAAATACAAGCACTTTTTACTATGGGAGGCGGGGTCTATCTTACTCCGTTTAGGCGGGAGGGTCTGACAAAAATTGACTAAATATGTATATAGTTGGTAAAATCTGAATCTGTCTATCTGAATCTAGTCGATGTCTCGTCAACAAAGCAAAACGGTCCTGGAACTGCCGACCTTACGGATCGAAGGTCTTCATGTTATAGGTATGGTGTAGCAAATTCAATGTCTGCTCTGTCGGAAATGGGGATACTCACAAGGAGTTGCGATCTTAAACCATAAAATTGTAAGATCAACTCTGACTCCAGTGCAGGTGTGCGCACGGAATTTGAAGTTGGAGTTCGCAACTTTCATATAGAGAGGTTGGTGCAATCCGCAACCCATATTGCAGATATGGGTTCTTATATCCTTATGGTTCACTGTAATGCTCCCGTAGGTGTGCAAGCAACGGTGACAATATATAAACGCAAAGATATCCATAAATATACCTACTACCCGGTTCTGTCGACGAACTTGCAAATTGGTACAGCCAGAGCAGCTAACGTGGTCGGCAAACAGTTAGACTCTGATCGTAGATCTTCCAGCAAGGTGTTCTGGGAGGTAGGTATAAGCGTGAACAAATCTTAACTGATGGTAGTCCCCAAAAAGATGGTGTCGCATTAACAGATGGTCAGTTTCTGTATATGATTGGTCAGACTGGTACATTTTTAGACAGACCATGTAGGTCATTATCAGGAGCAACAATCAAAGCGTATATGTCGGTCTTTAAATAAGTTCTTACTTCAGCTCTTGAGATTTCGGTAATGACCGAAAAATAACATCGCTGCCGAAATTGGATTCCTTCATTGTATTGCGTGTTTCGCAGAGATCGTATGAAAAACACAAGCATAGAATGACATCAAGTCCGAAATGTCTCCGCTTTTCATAAGGGGATTTGCCGTTGACCATTTAGAGTTGGAAGTGAAAGATCGAGATTTATTCATGTTCCATTTTACCATTCTGCACGCGCGACTTAAGTATTTTTTATTTATTCATTAGAAGGAATAAATAAAAAATACTTCTATTCATTAGAAGGAATAAATAAAAAATACTTAAGGCTAAGGAATATTTCATTGTTTTTGAAAATTTAATTTGCTTTGCAGACAAAACCGAATATCATTTCTAGCATAGTGCAATTATGCCTATATATTACAGAATTTAAGACAAATCCCTCATCAACCACCGCAAATAATGCACCTACCCCTAAATATGTGTGCTGTACGAATGACCAAAGACCACACCCCTGCACAGGCAATATGACCGTCGCATCCCTTATGATCCGCACACAACAGCGACTTCCACCAACCAGAATTCTGAAAAATATTTACTTTTCCCTTCGAAAATGTCCTTTTTTAAAGAGAAAAATGGACGATCTGTGGTAACCAGAAATCTGGAAAATATTTGTTTTTCCCTTCGAAAATGTCCTTTTTTAGATAGATGTCCCTACTTGCATCTTACAGCAGGATAGGTACTTCAATATTCTCACAGCATTATATAGAAAACGGTTATTGAAGGAAAGGGTTTTAGCAACTGATCACAAATTATTCGCATAGTAGGTAGGTACCTACCCCATAATCAAATTACAAAAAAGAATTTCCCTAGACAGTGATAACCTTTCACTTATTTGCATTTCCCATTGCACCCTTCCGCAAATTATCCTTTTCCAGATGCAAGCCGGGGATTAATTTTCTTTATTCAAAAGCGAATTGGCATATGCAGACGTGATCCTAGCGCATGCATTTTTTGCATATACCAAAGATTTAAATGATCAGCTTCGCATCGTGGGAAAGGAACCCTAAGATGCTGCGACCCAAATGTACCACAGTTCTCTTTTTATTAATCTAAAGTAATCAATTGTGATAACGGAAAGTGCAATTTCTTTCAGGGGTTGAGTTCGGCTTGATGAAATGACAGAAGTAGCGACCGCGCCAAAAATTATTACCCATGCAAATTGCGATATTTGCAGTCAACGTATTTTCTGTCTAACCCTTGTTTATTATCGACATTTGAATGTCCGTATATCCATTATCTACGGCTGGCATAAATTTAAAGAAAATGGTGTTTAGCGTATACAGAAGATCTGCTTCCATCAGAAGGTACATTTTCAAATTGTTTTAAAAGCCTATCGTCGCCATTGCATCAAGTGTATACCGAAGGACATGCTTTTAAGGGATGATTTATATATATTTTTTTGTGAACACATAAGGACACCCCCGAATTGTCGATTCTATTTGATATTCAAAGAACGCTTTCGCCACTCTTAACATGTGCAATTTCTTTTTGAATTTTCTTTGGTATAGCTATACTATTCTGATGCTACACTAGAGTGGACCCAGGACCAGTTAAACAATGGGAACAAAAAATTCCAGTGTTCATATTTGAATTATTCACATTTCAGTTTTCAGAAATATGGAATATTTAGTGAAAAGAATTGTTGAAAACACTTGTAGGCCATATTTTACAAACCTACAACAGCTTGCTATGGTATTCACACTTCAAAAACCTTTTATTCTATTCACGCCTAAAAATATCAAAAAATTATTCTTTATACGAAAATAGAAACTCTTAACGATTGCCTGCCTATACTTTTGCAATAAATTTTTTATTCAAGATTAAAATATTCAAAAATCGCTCCGTAAGGATGCTTCACACACTAGGTGGTTTGACAGCGATTTGGTGGTGCAGCCCTTTTAACAACGGTCAGACATAGACGGGGTGAATACCAATTTTCTAGTTCACCATTGCTGAAACTCAGATGTTTATCAATCGCATCGCTCCTGGGAGGCGATGAGCCGAAAGAATTAAGAGCACTTGGTGTTTTTGGTATATCGAGGTCCTTTATCAGTACTTTGAGTAGTTTGATGGTGGTGAGCGATTGCTTTTGTAATGTTTTTATGCATGACTTTGCCGTTATGCGCGTAAAATATTTCATTAAATATACATATAGGTTATGTAAATAACATATTCAGCCCAGGTGCTAAGAAGGATACGGATACCTAGCGATTGTTTTAATAAACCAAGTTCTGTTACAGGACAAGCGAACTCTGGAACTCGCTTCCTGGGGATATATTTCCTGAAGACTACAATTTGCAGCAATTTAAGTGCAGAAGTAACATACATCTGCAAGCATCTCGGGGCGCTGTTGAAGCGTTATAGGTTCGCCTTTCCCGGGCGAAAAAAAGTACAGGTATATGAGGCAACCTAAGTTCGAAATTCGTTGAGCCTGTTATATACAGTTTTAACAACAGCAGCTATAAAGATTGCAACTGGATTGAATATTTTTATTGTGTTTTTAACATGTGCACGATGCATGTGTTGAAAAAGGAACTATTGTATATAGGTACGGAGAAAGTAGTAGTGGATGCATTTTTTTTCTTAGAACTGCAAGCTTGAGTCCTAGCTTTTTTACATTCGATATAATTTGGAGCATATGGCAAGCTTCTCAGGCGCTGTACCTATCGTGGAGCTTTAATTTTCTATACTATTTGAGGCCGTATTTTATACGACTGGTTGCTTCGATGAGGGCTTTTTAAGGCTGGCTTGCCTGAATTTGATAGAGATGTAACGGATATCCGGTTAGTATCCGTTATCCGGCCTATCCGGCCTCTTTACTGATATCCGGCACATTGCCGGATAGACTCTAGGTATCCGGCTAGTTGCCGGATAGTCGTTGTTGTAGTAAAATACAACAAAAATCGTTTATCTCAAAACTGTTCCGATCACACTCGCTGAATTTCCGCGACTACGTTTTCCCCCTTAATTTGTTCATTCCAAATTTCAGTTCATTCATCTACCGTACCTGGCACATCCAGTTAACGCCGCGTCTCCCGAGCAACACTTCATAGTATAGATCATAGCCTACCATTTGTCATTTCTCATAGAAAGAAATAACGATAGTCTGACATAAGATGTAGCTGTAGGGTGGGCATTTCATAGCTTACTATTTCCACAGCCATTAGTCGAAAACACATGAGTGTCAGACAAAAAAAATATAGCCCATAGGATACTATCCACAGCTAAGAGCTGAGCAATTTTTAGAAAGACATTTTTTATAGAATGCTATTTGTGGGTCTCTGCGAGTAATTCTCATAGCATACTATATGGCTGACTTCTTTTTGGAGGATAAAACATGAGTGTATGCTTCGCAGTACGCATTTCTTCGGCCAGATATCCGGCCGCCGAATATCCGGCTATTCGGCCTTATTAAATACCGAATATCCGGTATCCGGCTAAATCACTATCCGTTACATCTCTAGAATTTGAATACATATCTCAAAGGATAATAGTTCAGCGGCGTCAAATCATACATAGCTACGATGGAGGCCAGGTCATAGGTCCAGTACTGGAGTTGGAGATAAATTTATTATCGAACATTTTCCTTGAATGGTTTCTATGGAAATATGACATGCGGTACCAGTACCATCCTGTTGAAAGCAACTATCCTTCAGATGAAGTTGACGCACTTTTGGAAAAAAAATCTAGACCGTAAAATTTCTATTTTCTTTAATTCTTGAAGAAGTATACCACATATGTGGTTTGTGCTACCTACCTGCAAGCCCATAAACCGCACCAAAAAGGTGAATTTGTTAGCTGATAAATCACCTTTGGTGGACGCAGTGGCTTCCCAGGTTCGATCACCTAAAAACCACAAATTACATCTAAGTTTTTTTCACTGTCTCAACTCTTGGGAACGTCTGACAGACAAGCATCCGAGAGTATAACTGCCCTGAAAAAGTCTCTCAATTATTGAGCCGATCGGACCCGGCATTAAATTGTAGGTCCCTTCCATTAGTTCCACAAATAAAAACTCATACGAACAAATGGTTGAGAAGCTGGACCTAGGGTGCCTATAGGGACCTGTTGCGCCAACTATTTATTTATTTTTATTTTCAGATCACCTTTGGTTTGTTTTCACTCAAAATGGGGAAATTTTGCTTAATAAAAAAGCCACCCATACAGAAGTAAGTGTCATCATTGAACAGAATTGGCCGGTAAAAAAGTGGATGCTTCCATAACTGACCGTCTTATACACTCAGAAAAAAACGAACTGAAATCAAGAATATCACTGTCATTTCAAGCCTGTTCGTTGACGAAAGTATGGTAACCTCGGAAAATCTTATTCCAAGCACAAAAATCTTATTTTGAGTTCATTTTTTCAAGACCAAAAAATCATCTTTTTAGATTTAGATTCAAACCTGTTTCAGGATTATTTAAGAATACAAAGGCTACGTTTAGGACCATTGTCAATTAAGCTCGAAAATTTTGAAAACAAGACCAACAAAATCGTCTTTTAAGATTTTTAGTAAAGCTTAAAAATCTTACTTCAATCCGCGATTCGCGATTATTTTAAGAATGTGGTTCTTACATTATGCGATGCCTGAAACAAATTTATTTTGAGTATTCAAGATCTAAACAGACCAAATTACAAACATCGTTCCTGTGATAGCACCTTTCTATTTCCATGATCGCGCTTTTCTAGCGATATTTCATTGTCCTCCGGAGAAGCCTACATTCTTCCCTCCTTTTTTGTTCGTAGAGCTTATGAGCCGTTATCGAACTTCTCTTCAGAGCCACTTTGTATACAAGCTGTTTTTTTTTTTTGCAGGACGATTCCAACATCGTACTTAGGACATTGATCATATTATGTTTGGCTTATATAGACACGATTTTTCATAGCTCTGTCCTTTTCTTCGGTGGAGGCGTGATATCAGACCGATATTGTGGATTGTCGTAAGACGTTCAATAACATGTCAAAACTTTAAGACTTCTTGCCCAAGTCTTCTGTTTGTAACAAATCTGCTCCCAAATAGACGCTTTCCTTTGTAGAAGTGTGAGAACTTCCTTTGGCCCATAAAGGGTTGATGCGCTACCATATCTTTTTCAGCCCATTGACTATAATCTTCACTTCACTGACGTCAGCCACATGTCATATCGAAGAAACACACCATATGTAAGGTATCTACCATTCGGCCTGTTGAAAATTTATCAATCTAGTGAATTCGTCTGCAGTACGCGTCCTAATTCTAGCATTCTGAGTCTCAATCAGTGATGGTACACGTAGGGAAAAATCCCTACATGTAGGTATTTTCGACTAAAAAACTGCTCCGTAGGGGAAAAAGGACAGATTTTTAATATTTAAAACCGTTTCCTGTAAACGTAGGTATTTTTTATATTTTATTGAAAATGCCTGATAAACGGGAATGTGTACGATTTTTTTTCCAATGCTTTCGTATTTCTATACTCTATAGAAACTAGATTTGAGATCTTGCTACATACATACAACATACCTCTTACCCTGAATTCACACTTTTATTTCCACCTTAACGTTTTTCGACCAAGCATACTCTTCTTTAAACGTCATTGTCTTTGCGCCTTTTTGTCTCTTCTTTATCTCTTTTCAGAAGTTTTGTTTTGTGTACTGTGTTGACCATTTGGTTTTAGATCGTTCTATTTTTGGCGAATTCGGAAATTTCTTGCGGTTATTTTGCTAAAAAAAACTAAGTAAATTGTACGCTTTCAAATCGCGTTTCTTTTATAAATGGTATTTGGTTTTCAGACACGAAATGAACTCCACATCAGGATCTGAGTCGGATTCGGAATCGGGTGCGGGTGGTTGCAAAAAAGGTGAAACTTCTAAAAACGCGGGAGGAAAAAAATATCGCAAGCAAAAATTCAACGATGCGTGGTTGGATTTGGACTGCTTCAAAGGTTGGTTGGCAAAGTTTAAGGATGATTTATTTAAGTGCAAGTGCAAAGCGTGTGACAAACTTCTAAACTGTGGAAAATCTGAACTTCTGAAACATGCCGAGACCAAATTGCACAAAAAGAACGTTTCTTCAGTTAAAAACTCAAAATCAGTTAACGATTTTTTCAAACCAAAACAATCAGCTAAAAGTTTTGACCGAGAAGAAACCAATTTTGAAGTTAAATTGAGTATGTTCTTCGCTGAGCATAATGTCGCATTCCAAATAGTCGAACACTTGCTCCCACTTCTAAAAGACATAGCTCCTGATTCAAAAATTATTCAAAAATCGCAGCTGGGAAGGAAAAAATGTACTAGCATAATTAAAAATGTTTTGGCCAAACAGGAAACGGAAGATCTTGTTGAAAAGTTAAAATTTAATCATTTTTCTGTGATGATTGATGAGAGCACTGACATAAGCTTCAATAAATCAATGTGTGTCCTTGTTCGATTCTTCGACGAAGAAAATGGAAGAATTATAGTTAGGTTGCTAGATCTGCTTCCCATTGGATCTGACTGTTCTGCTGAAGCGCTATACAAAATTTTCAAAGAATTTGTATTGAAATATGGAATTCCGTTCGAAAATATCATTGGTAATTTTTATCCTATAAAGTAAACTTGGATAACTAAGCCTCTTTTAATAAATACCTATAACTATACCTATACCTTAACTTTTTTATTTGTAATATTTTATGACAAAAGCTTGTTATATAAGAAACTAGAAAGTTACTTTAAGTTCTTGCCAGCTATCCGAGTTTTAACTTTTTTTTTATTCCCAATTAAGTCCTACCAAACATTTATTTAACTTAATCTTTAGGCATGTGTAGTGATGGAGACAGTGTTATGGTTGGGCAAAACAACTAATTTGCTTCAAGATTAATTGCAGACAATCCCAAAGCAATTGTTATTAAATGCATTTGTCATTCAGCTGCAATTATTGCAAACAAAGCTTGCCTTACGCTACCTAGAGCGCCAGAAGAGTTGCTTCGGCAAATTGGCTCATATGTTTCTAGAAGTTCAAAGCGTTGTCAGCAATTGGTGGAGTATCAAGTCTTACTAAAAGAAAAGAAGAAGAAGATATTAAGAACATCCGCAACAAGGTGGTTATCACACCAAAAATGTATTGAACGAATTTGGGAAAATTGGGTGTGCTATTGGAATATTTTAAAAATGCAGTTAAATCCGATAAATTGAAATCAGCACAGTTAATTTTAGATGAATTAAATAATGAATGCAACAGAGCATATTTATTATTCCTGAAATATGTCCTTGGGTATTTCAATACGTTAAATGGTCTTTTTCAATCAAAAAAAGCCTTAATACATGAGCTGCATCGTGAGTCAGTCAAAATATTTTTTATATTAGGACAAAATTTCATTAAAGCATCTGAGCTTAATATAAATTGTAATGTTAGGTCACCACATGTATCCTTGCAGGTCAACGAAATATACCTTGGGCCAGAGTGCAAGGAGATTTTAAAAAATATTCCGAAAGTCGCTGGAGATCGAATAATTCTTGATTGCTTGCAATTTTATATAACTTCTTTAGAAGAAATTCAACAAAGGCTACCTATTAAAAATGAAAATGTTTTTCAAGAAATCAGTTCATCAGCTTCTTTCAAAAAAGCTTTCGTTGGATTCAAATGCCCTTTTACTTGAATGGAGATCCATAACATATAATTTTTTGGAGGCAGAAAAAAAAATTTAATAGAACTAGATGTTGAGCAATTTTGGTTTAAAATAAGTAAAATTCGCAACTTCAATGATGAACTTATGTTTCCTAATTTGTCTCATCTCGCTAAATATGTATTAGCACTTCCTCATGCAAATGCTGATGCAGAAAGAATATTTTCAATTGTCACAGATGTGAGAACAAAAAAACGTAATAAACTGAGCCATGAAAATCTAGATTCAATTTTCATTATTCGATCATCCTTACAGGATGCAAATTTAAACTGCGTTTCTTTTAAGTGCAAAGACAAACATATTAACAAAATGAGTTCAGAAGCCCTTTATGATCATCATTCACCACATTAACTTTTAAAGCCAATATGGCCGAGCAATTTGAATTACTTAAATAAACTAATTTAATTTAATAAATATATACCTAACAATTTCTTTTGCGTTTCTATTGTTATTACTTTATATAAATAACCTACTAGTTTATTGTTTTCCCTTCCTATTTGTAAATATTACATCCTTTTTTCATAATATCAGCACTAACTTATTGTTTTATACTATGTAATTTGATATACGTAACGATCTTATTTTAAATAAAAATTAATTAAAATAAAAACAGCATTTGAACACTTTTCTTTTAATATTATGTAGGCAAACAGATTTGTAGGGGATATCTTACGTCGGTAGGGAATTTTTGGACGCGTGGTAGGTATTTTTATTTTTTGGACGTACCATCACTGGTCTCAATTAGACAGTCACCATAATAATTTGTTGCTGTAAGTTTAGAAAGTAGACAAGACCAAAATCCGGTGCCACTTTTCTATTCCTTCAACTCAAAAAAAAAAAAATAAATAAATATTGCTCAACATGTCCGTAAATAAGTATGACAAAAACCTCCACGCCCATTCGTCCACATGCGCTTTTTTTTGCGATTCTAGTCCCAGTTTATGCAGTTTTTTGTTTGAAATTCATTAATTGTTAATGCAAATGGTTGCCAAAAATGTAATTACAAATCGTTCAAGATCAACATATCTCCCAAGTAATGTAGAATTGACAAAATGTTATCGTATTTATTTAATTTGCAACTGAAGCGAAATCGATTGCTTAAAAGTGTAGGATATCAAATTCTATACATGTGCAATGTGCATGCAAATTGAACGAGGGGATTACTCAAAACTAAGCAAATGCCGGAAATCGTAATGACGGGACCCAATCATTATATTTCATTACACAATGTTACCTGACCCTTTTTTTTTTATTTAACCCAAAATCAATGTGCAAATAGAATTGCATCGAATCCTTTTCTTGCATTCCTTGCCTTTGTTGGGAATTTAATTTGAATATTCAAATTACGCACATTGCCAAAATTGTGACCTACTTTGCATTTGCATATTGCATTCTCTCATTTTGGGACGGATACGGATATTATTCCCCTTTGAATGGGATACCGGAGTACCAATAATATAGCATTTGCTGCGTGCGACACAAGGTGGGAATAAAAACACGGATTTTATTCCGTTCAACCCCTGATGGTTCCTTGTACTGTGGTGCCACATTGTAAATGCACTCAGTCGAATAGTGATCCCTTTTTTTTTCATTTTGCTAATTTCCAAGTTATTTGCGAACGAATAAAAATTTGTTTTGGGTCATCTGTGTTACCTATTTAATTTTGCATAAAGCGATAAAGGGACGAGGTGATTTCGTTTTCAGGTCGAAGTGATTTTACTGCAAAGGGAAGTTATCTTTTATAATTTCGAATATGGCAATCAAATTGGAAGGTTACATTTTACTACATGTAGATATGAATGTACGGTTCGAGACCCGATTTGTTAAAAATGTGTTAAGTAAAATATAGCAGCCCGTATATTGTTGCAATACAAAGGCGAACCGCCCACAAGAAAAATGTGCTTGAGGCTTTGAGAGATTAATTGGATGAGTGTCCAGCCAGACAGGTATAGAGTAGAATTCTCCCATGGGATTACTCAAAAAGGTTCGTTTCGCACCCATTACGCATTTGATACAAATATACAAATCTCTTTCATTCCAATGACGCCTTGTTTTTGTGTGTAGACAGGTTGTTCATGCGGGAATGCTAGTCATAGCCACGATCGAGTGTCCATGTTCTTAGGAAATGGTCAAGTCGTCTATGGTTTTTGTACCCGACCCATGAATACATGATCTGGGTGAAAGCCCCAAGACTATCCATACTTCCATACTACTACAAAAACGGAACGTCCGTCTGGTCGTCCCTCCATAACTCGAGAACCATTCGTCCGATTTTCATGATTTATTCTCTGATCTAAAGCTGCGTGGGCAAATTGGGCAATAGGGTAGGTGAAAATTGTTGAGGAGTAAAGGGGTCTCATGGAGTAAGGGGGGCCTTACAAACCGTTAGCCGTATGAACTTGAAAGCTTGTATGTTGATAGATATATCAAAATAATTACATGTCTCATTCATTGTTTTTCAAAATTCGTCCGGCGGGCGGAGCCGCGGACATTGCTAGTGCTTAGATAAAGTAACAAAGGGAATGATGCATTCGTAAAGCGCTGAATTAGTTTAGAAAATGAGAAGGTGTAATTTTGCTTGCATAAATTCCTGAACACATCGGTATTCTGGGTAATGAAAGAGCAGACGCTATAAATAGGAAAGGCCGGTCTACCATCTAGAACCTTGGGGTAAAACAGCTATGCTATAAGGGGGTAATAAATATACCTCCATTTTATAACCATTCATTAAATCAAGACTTTTCATTCATCGAAATCGTTCTTAAGCAATTTTTAAGCCCTTTCGAGAGATGATGAAGTAGGTTTTCTTGTCTATTAAGAGGCTTCTTACGGTTTTAGAAGTTATATTTGTGAATCATTCGTGGCAGTGGCAGCGCTACAAATCTCAGATTATTTCAAGTTTTATGTAATGAAGTTGGTGCCCTTGGCAGAGGTACGCTGATTGTCAATGTCAAGAGGGAAAGTTTTAAACAAATTTTAGGAGCTACAATAAAAATAAAATAGATAGATATTTATTTTTGTCGAAATACTTGCATATCTTGCAGCAGTCTGAATATGTCATTCAAGAAAATATGACGAATATCTTGACAGCGCGGAAAAAAATTATAAGCTTTGTGGGTAAATTACAACTATACCGGCACAGAGTTTAAATTGGCATGCTAATACAACTGTATGAACAATTGGTATATGACGAACCTGTTATGTATAATCACGTTTGAAAATTCCGTGGTTCAAGAGTTAAGATCAGTAATAGAAATAGACTCAATGAAGAAATATTTCTCGGAGTTGGAATCGTCAGCCCATCTCTTGTATATTTTAAGACCGTTTTTAAAGCAGATGATGTGTCAGCCAAAGTATAACTTCCCGGACTTACTCGAGGATAACACTTAAAAAGTAGAATTTCAAACTGATGACATTTTTTTCTGAAAAATAGTACCGATAGTTAAGAATGTTAATACCATTTGCTAGCACTAATGTGAGAGTAGATTCTTAACTTCAGTAACACTAAAAACAAAGGCTATAGAAACAGTCTAAAATTCAGGTAAAATCAGTTTCCCTAATAGGTCAAAGAGATAACAAGATTGAAGAGGTTAGAAACCACTGATCTAGAAGGTGCTGCTAAACTTTGTAGAAACGCAGCATTGCGAATATTGGTATATATCCTGATTTAATTTAGAAATTGGGGAAATGTATAGTTATCGAAACAAAACTCAGAAGTGATAAAGGAATTTACATAAAGCTCTAAACCCAGTGGGTCTCGTCGGCAGCGGTATGGCATTAATTCGCTCTGCTAAGTCCATTCTGGCACCGGCACCCCCAAGAAGAGGGGCTATTCTGTCTGAGGAATGTTTCTCCGTAACAATTATTGACACAGATCCTTAAATCAGAGGTAATCTCATAAGCGCTGGACAGGTCTCACAGCGAACATTTTTATTACTGGCTCATCCAATGTTTCGCACACGTCTACGCATAATCTGTCAAGGGCTAGGTTGATATTACAGCTTGGCTGCATAAAGTACCCTTTAACTTTGTCTATAGTCCAACAGAACCCATACCCATTAAGACAGTTTTTGGCAGTAGGTATAGATACTTGACTCTTGTGAGAAGGTCAAGTAGAGAAGAACTACATAAATTACTGCATATAATTTTGTAAGAACCACATTCCATTTTAATGCGGTATATAATTTGGCCACTCGCATATTCCTCACCACCTTCATAAAGACTCTCAAACTTGCCGAAATAAAGGCTCTTCAACGGTAGCAAAGCAAAAAAAAAAAACACGCTCTCCTTCAGCAAACCTATGATACTCGGACGGCCACTAAAGTATTAAGCGCCCTGAATAACCTTAAAACCATACCCCACACGGAACCATAAACGTGACTTACATAGGTTTGTAGGTATAAAAATGGCGTCCCTAGGGTCAAAAGTTCTTGATTGAAAATATTCGCATGGATTTAGTAGTGCTCTCAACGACACCTCTAGTACATTTTTTTTCCTTTCTTTTATGGTCATCATTCTCAAACCCCCCATCCGAAGGGACCAAGTTCCCACAAGCGGCGTAGTCTTATTTATAGCTAAATAATTTGTTTACATAAGAGTGCGACGACTATTCAAAGCCTTCAGGGTACCCCACCTGCCTTCGGTAATTATATTAATTTTTAATCAAGCTGAGCAGATATATTGGAAACAATTAAGTAAATTAAAAGAAATAACTCGAATTTATTTCCCAAGAGACAATATTATCCTTTGACTGACTTTGACGATTGCATTTTTTTTTTTTTATATTCATTACTCGTTTCAATGGAATCCTTTAATGACATCTTGTTTTTCTTTTGCGCAGTTAAAAATCATAGGGATACACCGAAAAGGATTAAATGCGAAATATTTCACTCTACAGAACAGAAAAGACTCACCCATTCCCCAACACCGACCGTACACACCATATGCATGTGTGAATGATCATCATTCCCGCTTTTGCCTGGGAGAGAAAATGTACAAAAGCAGTTGTGTAAGGATGTCCTCCCTCGCGTATGCAAGGATGTGAAATATGTGTTTTCTCACAGCGTATATTCTATGTCTCGCCTCTTTTAATGTCGATATGTATCCATCAAAGGGGAGCTGCTCTATATATGCGTAGGAGTATCGAACAGCGGGTATCTTTTAAAGTGGTCGCTTTTCTTATACTCTCTTTCGGCTTGGAGTCTCCTTTGGCGTTGGCCACGTCACGTATGGAAAAGTTAAAGGAACCCTTACAAAACTGTATACGAATATATGGTGTTTTGGAGACTAAAGAATATGTATGCCCGTTCTGTATGTATGACAATATACAACAACAATATATAATGTGAGTGTATGCATAAGGGTTTTACCTATACGGGGTGTGTATATGTGGAAGGGATGTCAAAACCAATATACACAACATCTAGCCTTTATTTACATGAAACCTACTTTTCGCAGTGTGTACCTATAGTCAGTCAATGGGGCTTGGACTTTCGTGTTACTATGTGCGCTTGTATGAATTAAAAAAAATGTAAAGAAAACTTTTTCGTCAAAACTAAAACAAAAATGTATGTAGTACGAAATTATTAAAAATATTAATTCGCTGTCATACCTTTTTTAGCCATAAATGTATCTACTATCGATAAACTATTGAATATCAAGTCAAGTCAACACCAGTGTTGTTCCACGACGCGTCGTTTTTAATTGTCGACACTCTGATGTCGACAATAGCGTCGTCTATGTCGTCAATGTCGTTTATTGCGTCGTCTATGTCGTCAATGTCGTTAATTGCGTCGTCAATGTCGTCAATAGGATTGTCAATGTCATTCAAAACAGCTGTTAGTGCAACGTCTCTAGCTCTACTAGTTACTTACTAGTAATAGTAAGCATACGCGCAGGAACAGACAGGACTGCTTGAATATGAATTTATTAATAAATTAGAATTTAATGACTGAACGACTTTGAGTTGGTCAAGTTGAATAATAAACAAGCAGCTAGTTGCAATAAATGCAAAATAAATCTTTTAAACACACCTGATGGCCTCAGACACTTTTTTTATTCATCTATTTAGAAATGTGTGCAAAATTTTAAATAAATAAAAACGTTTACCCATTTTAAAATAAAAAAGTTACCTATTTTATATTTCAATTGTCTTAATTTTATAGAAACTATAATGTATTGCTTGATTGAACTTTGTCGACATGTCGTGTCGTCAATTTTGAATTAACGACACGTAATTGACGACGCGTCGACAATTGCGTAGTCTACATGGTGTAGTCTACGCGGCACAACACTGGTCAACACCCATCAAAGGGAAGAAAGTGGACTCCGAAGCGGTAGATACTGATCAAAAACAAAATTGGCAAACCAATTTATTGTTCTATTTTATTTCAATGTATGTTGCTAAATTAGGGGCCCTATCACGTAAAATGAACGTCACCATTTATATACATATGTAGATACAAATCCGCTTAACAAGGCCCTGCCTATTGCCACAGATATGATAGATCTTGTGTTGCCTCATTGTATTTAGATTCGTTTTCCTTTCGAAGCAAGTAGAAGGACATCTTCTACAAAACACAACCATTCTTAAATAATTAGCAATTTTTGTATCACTACCCGGCGAGAGTTCATGCTTGTCCCGCAGCTAGATTTGTCGTCGTAGATGCCGCAATAAATGTTTTTTCAAAAATAATTTTAAGGATCGTGTTGATCGTCTTTATTTAAAAATAATTAAGTCTTGACAGCTGCATATCGCAATTTTAATCTTCTTCGATGACGATGATTAACTTTTGTTGACTTTCTCAATCCTCTAAATCTAAATTGTTGGATTTATTGACGCCATCTATGAACGTGTAAGAAAATCACAGTCTAAAATCTAGTACATCTAGTACATTTTTTCTTACTCACTCATAGAAGTCAAACCACAAACAACCTCTTTCTCTTTTTGTGGCAAATAGTTGAACCGATCTTTAGAATAAATACAATTTTGTGTAAAAACCCCAAACGTGTTTATTTTTATTGTGTGAATTCGACAGAAGTGCGCTTCTCCGCCAGCAAATCCGTTGAGGCCGTTTATACGATAAGCTATTCTATATAAATAAACTAGCGGACCCGGTAAACGTTGTTTTGCCTGATCTTACATTTTCATTTCATTTTTATTTAACCGATGTGTCCAGACTGATCCTGTACTCCGTGCTTCGTGCTTCGACCGATATTTCCTCGGACGTGTGCCCACGAATTGTATTGTCTAGACAAATTTTTTCCCATGACTGTCGAAGAATAACGTTTGAAATGTATTTTTTTGTTATGAGAGGTGTCACGCCCTTTTGTCCGATCCTGCCAGGTTTTGTAAAATGCTTCAATCAGGCAATGTTCAGATATCTTGATTTAAATAACTTTGTTGTAAGGGTGGTGCCATGGCCCGTTTTCCAATCCAACCCATTTTAGCTCCCATGGGTGTCGAGAAATAGGATTTAAAATGTATATTTTTTTATACGGTAGGTACCACGCTCCTTTGTCCAATTTTGATCAAACTTTCACAGAAACACCTTTGGATCAAGAACAAATATTTTCTTAAAATTTGATTTCAATCAGTTCGGTAGTTTTCTAGATATAAAATTGTTTGGTTTTTTTCGTATGGGAGGTGCCATGCCCTTTCGTGCAATGTTCACCAAATGGATGGTTTAGATTCATCCTTGGACCCACTCAAACACGCACACAAAATTTCATTAAAATTGGTCCAGCCCTTTAGGAGGAGTTCGATTACAACACACGTATACAGAAAAATTAAATAAGATAGCTGTACCCGCCCGGCTTTGCCCGTGCACAGAAATTGTATTGCTTATAGTTCTTAGATAAAATGGGAAAAATGAGAAAAATCGATTTTCTGGAATTTTCTTTCTGCGTAAACCTGAAATACAGCAATACGAACAAAACAAAAAAAGAATCATGAAAATCGGCTCAGCGGTTATCGAGTTATAACGTCATTGAGTTTCACCCCATAGAAGATGTTTTTTGTATGGGCGGTGCCACGCCCTTTTGTCCAATTTTTACCAATCTTCATAGAAACACTCCTGGGTCAATACCTAAGATTGTCTGTAAGTTTCAACTCAATCGATTCGGCTGTTTTCGAGATATAAGATTTGTAATGTTTTTTTGTATGGGCTGTGCCACTCCCATTTGTCAAATTTTGACCAATCTTCACAAGGGCACTTCTGAAACAATACCTAAGAGTGTATGTAAATTTGAACTCAATCGATTCAGTGGCTTTTGAGATATAAGATTTTGAATGTTTTTTTTTTGTATGGGAGGTGCCACGCCCATTTGTCCAATTTTGACCAATCTTCACCGGAATACTCCTGGGCCGATACCTAAGATCGTATGTAAATTTGAACTCAATCGATTCAGTTGTTTTCGAGATATAAGATTATTTTTGTATGGAAGGTGCCACGCCCCTTTGTCTAATTTTTCTTTTTTCTATAACCCGTACTGAAAAAAAACCTTTCCAACAAAGTATAAATCATCAAAATCGGTTCGGCCAATCTCGAGTTATGGGATTACATTGGATTTCGGACACTTTCTTTTATATATATAGATTTTGGTAGATTTTGATATTATTTTCAAAAAAGGGAGAGGGGGCGTCTTCAAATTAAAATCCCGGTAGCAAATTTATTCCCACAACGCGCCTGTTCAAGGTGGTGCCTCTGTATGATGGTAGAGGTATCCCCCAAAGCTCAGATAAAAAGAAATGAATTTGAACTAAATTTTGCAACGTTTTGTTATTGATACTTTTTTACAGTTATGTTGTTTTATTGAGAAACCGCAAACAAGAATCAAGAAATCTTGTCCCTATTCATGTGCATGGGAGTGTATACCGTGGCCGCGGTATCAGTCGACCTCACAATACTTTCACGATTAACGAAACGTTGACTCTTCACCTTTCAAAGAATTCAAAAACTGAAACAAAGTTTTCTGAAATTCTGTGATTTTACTGTAAATGCAGTGGCTCAGTAGAGTGGTTAGTGTGTTGGACTACTGTGCGAAGGGCCTTAGGTTCGATCCCCGGAGAACATACAAATTACCTACATACATCTTAATTTGTTATCCACTGCCAAATCTCGCGTGAACGTTTGACAAACATCCGTGAGTATAACTATTCTGGACATTATCTCAATTCAGCCATTCGGACTCGGAATAAAATTGAAGGTTCCTTCCATCCGTTCCCAAGCGCCCACTCTAATCTAACAGCTTCCAAGAAGAGAACTAATTTAACAGGCATTATTAAATTCTATGTACCTATACCTAGCTTATTTAATTTTTAAAGTTCACCTTAAATTAAAAGCTCAGAATGTGTCAAATCTTCAAGTGTACTCTGAGTTCGCAAAACATAAAAAAAAGACTGGGAGTTGCACTTTTTGCGATACGACGTAAGAACGCACCCCAATTTGCCGGTTGCGAACGCACTCAAATAATTAAAGAAGAGTATATTATACTCGTATACCGTCGACTAAAATTCTTTGATGTAAATTGTCTATCCTTTAATTTTTTTTTCTCTCTAAAATCCATTTAAGTTCCAGACAGTAGCCCATCATCATTTTAAGTGCTGCTCCCCCATAAACCGCAAGTCACTGTGCGTAGTTGCGAAAATATTACCTCCACGCAGACAAACTGCGGTCAATTTATAAGGAAGCAAC
Organism: Cheilosia scutellata; assembly: GCA_955612985.1. NCBI lineage: Eukaryota > Metazoa > Arthropoda > Insecta > Diptera > Syrphidae > Cheilosia > Cheilosia scutellata. Next base: position 48,092,340 of record OY015313.1, on the reverse strand, counting down.
CATCATAAATTTAAAACTGGCGAGTAGAACGAGTAATTCGATTCAAATTTCAAACCCTCCCGATTCGAGCATCCTTTTCCTTTAGTGCTTAAACAAATTTAGTAAAAGCAAGTAAATTGCAAAAGTATATGGCCTGTCTATTACCTATACTCTATACACCATCACAGGGTGTGGTCAATATATTGCTGCGGCAAAAACATCGTACCTAAGCCACAACACAACTATACCTACATCTCAACTATACTTATATCCCATTTTGTTACTCAGCAGGAAACTCCTAATGCCAAATCTGCCTTTGGCAATCTCGGTCCCATCGTAGACGAGGTTGGCTACTCAAATGGACGTTCTAACCACCCCAACAATTCAAGTCCAAGTATAAATTGGGAATACCATAGGGAATAGGTTGTCTGTGCACAGCACACTCCAAAGGGTCGAGTGGTCTTTCTATCGATTAGAAAGCTTTACTTGCGGATTTTCGGGATGTTTACGTTCGGCAGAGCAACGGCATCAAAATCCCCAACCCTACCGTTTGGACGTTCTTCCCCCATTTACAAATTCGCCTGATGCTATCCGGGGTTGATGGTTTCCATATATACCGTGCGCTGCCAAACATAGTATGAGGCGAAAGGAATGTCCCAACACATGTAACTCACAGAGCTATATAAGTCAGGAAACATACATAAATACATCGAATCGCCCTCGATATCCAATCTAGAATCGTAAGGTTCGTGCAAAACCTCCTACGTTTGTGTCCTTTTTGCTCGATTTGTATTCCCTGGCAGTCTCTTGCGTCCCTTTTGCCGTTGCCATTGCCATCGTTCTCACTGTAGCTGTACAAGAACAGCTAAGCAGTTTGTTGTTATTGGCCTTCCATGGCTGATGTCGATTTCGCAAATGGCACTGTTGGTGCGGTGTATGGTGATGCCGTGATGGTGATGCTGATGGTTGGTGGTGGTGGTGGTGGTTGAAGGTGGTATTCTCTGCTTTTGCAACAGGAAGGGCGAATGGTAATATCCATCAAATCCACCACCCCTGTGAATGTGTTGTGTACTTGCTGCGAAATGCTAAGGATTCGGTTCAATAATGTTGTATGTGTCCTTTATTGAGTTCGGTGGTGGGCAGTCGCCAGTTATGTGTTGGTTAGGTAGGTATTTCTAACATTTGCCGTTCGATGGAAGCGAGATGTACATACATTCGTACCATACACCAGAACTCCTTATCCTTACATACATATCTATGTTTGTATACAAAATGCAGGTTCTGCTCTCAGTGTTGTCCTGTGGATAGCGATGCTGAGGAGACCGAGACACTACATATGTGCTGCTGGCTTTGTATACATAAATTCATCGTGCATGGGAGAAAGGATACAGAGAACTCGTACATTACTGCCAAGCAAAATGGACTGGTCATGTTGTGAATTTATGTGCTGTAGATATTTAAAGTGGTGGAGGGTAGAAATGGAAACAAAGGCACGCGATGCTGTCAGAGACGCTAGCAAATACATTTTGTATATAAATGTGTGTATATTATGTGAATAATAATATGTATGCGGATCTGCTTAGAATAAAAAATTATCCTTTATGGATATTGAAAATGAAATAAAAAAAAAACAAATGGCGATGCGAAATGTTATTGGATAAAAATAGATTTTATAGTTTAGCTCGTGTTTAGTCAAAACATGTTCACATAACATTTGCTGTAATTTTTTGATGATAAGCACTCTGATGACTCCATGACGTCTACCTACTGCTTCGCAGTCAGTATGTCTTTACTTATAGTCATCTCAGTAAAGGTCTGATCCAGCGCTGGCCTTAGAGCGTTAACAGCGTTTAGCGTTTTATGGCAACTTCTCAACCAAGTACTTAGTGAATGCCAGAAGAATGTAACTATCGCGAATGTCATCACTTTCAGAAATAACTTTCTATCTTGTTCAACCTACAGTCTCTCTTTTAGGCCAATATCAAATGTCAATCGAACTGTTTTTTTTTTCGTGCCGGCCGCTTTACCCCGAGTAACCAGAAAACCACTTGGAATGACCAGACCACATTGACGCCTTAATCACTTGCGCTATTTTAAACCTGCTCTTCCATTTCTGTACCAGGTATCTACTCATGTTTAAAGCTCGTATGCCATCTTACTTTACTACTTGGTCGGAACTTGGTCAGCGTTTTTATGCTAGGTGCGTTGCAAAAGTAATAAACCTATTTGCAGTGGCTATATATGATTTTTGCAAATTCTGTCTCCTGTTTTCGTGACAGTTGTACCTATAGTAAACAGGTGCAAGAATTTGGCTAATCGGGAACCTAATTCATTTTTAAGAGCTGGGATCTAAGTCAATCCAAAATGGAACTGCATACAGAGAAGTCGAACGAATGTGCAGTTCCGTCTGCAGTACCATTTATTCAGGCAGTATTTTGGTAAAGGACCTCAAATATTGCCGAATAAAACTCAGATTGTATAGGTATTCACATGGAACTGCGGCAAGCCCAGTAATATTGTGACTATTGATTTAATGAATTGGAATACACTCGGCCTTAGAGTAGGAACAGTGGAAGTGGTGAAGAACAGCATTTTCATAATCCCATTTTGGCGATTTGCATTGGCCCGAGTAATGGGATATGGAATCCCGTAGTTCCAAAAGTTCAAGAAAAAACACGTTTTCAAAAAAAAGTTTAACAAATTTTATTTCTTTATTTTAATCCTTCGTCATTGACCGCCAAACCAGAACTGCCAAATTGTCATACCATGAGCTTGGCGTCTGCGTCTGCTTAACTGATCATTAGATACATAATGATAATGATCATATAGGAGTATGTAGATATGATCAATTTCCCCAAGCTCATCGGTATCAACAGGAGTTTAACTTCCTCCACTGCAGGTCGCTCTCTTGATGCGTTGCTATGTGGTGTACATGGTCCATTTAAGAATACAATGCATGATGTAAGCGTAAGTACAGCATTTCTATTTTGATCTGCACGAGTAGGTTGTGGGGTACGCTATACGTACATAACTCTCATCGTCGTCCACAGGAGTTTATCTTCGTTCACTGCAGGCCGCTCTCTTGATGTGTTGAGAAAGTTTGATAATGCATGATGATGTACTCGAAAGCGTAAGTTGGTTGTGGGGTACGCTATGTGTACATAACTCCTCCACCCTCAGATTGAAGTGTAGGCTGCTCAGTTAAACAAGAAGTCTGGACAGCCGAAGCGATGTCGAGTGTTATGCTTATGGTTATCATTGTCTTGAGGTTAATGTTGATTCATCAGTGCTTTGCTTTTATGCATGTTGCAAAGAGGTGTTTTTTTTTTTTTTTTGTTTTTATCTTCTATGGCTCGTAGTAACATCCGTTAGCAAAATCGTTTTATCATCAAATATTAATTAACAGTGACTCATATGGAATTTGGATTGAAAATAGGTATGGGGATATTTTGTAGGGTAGGTTATGTATATTCGTTACATTATCGGAAAAGCTATAATAATAATCTGTTCTTTTTGTTTTTTTTTTTTTTTTTTTTTTTTTTTGTATTATGTATTAGGTATTTTAAATTTCTTAGCTATTGTGTGCTTATCAGAATTGACGAAAAACAAGGTAAAAAGGTATTGAGGGTTAGGATTTTATTGAGAAAGCGGTTTCTTTATGCGTTTTCTGGGATGGATGCAGAAACATTATGTACATATGTAGTGATATAGGTATCAGTAGATAATCGTGTTAGTATATTGCTGTTGTTATAAAATAAATGGTTCTAATCCTAACTTGTATCTTCCACACTAACAGTGTGAATTGACTGATCAACACCTTGAGAATCAGACATTTTATATTTACGTTTTCTTTTAATTTTGTTTTTATGAGATTTCCTGTGTTTATTTGTTGTTATAACAGTTACTTTTTTGTCTGACTTTACCTTTAATTTTTTTGCTCTGGGTGTAAGTTTATTACGTCTATTATTAAACTCATAAACTGTTTCGTTTTCATGGAATATTGGTGGTGTATCTCGGTCCCTATTTAGTTTATTTATTATTCTTTTGTTATGTTCTTCTATTTTTCCTTTAATTTGTTCGTATAGTCCTCTCTGGAATTGTTGTAATTTATTTAAGTAATCGTGTTCGGATTCATAGCTTATGAATTGTTTGAATTTAGGGGTCCTGCCTGTAAGAAGTTCTATTGGTGTGAGGTTGGTTACTGAATGGATGCTTGTATTATATGTGGTGAGGGCTTCATTTAAAACGTCCTGACATATTTGTTTTTTGTCTTTTTCATATATTACTCTATAGATTTCTGTCAGTGTAGAATGGAACCTTTCTACTGGCGAGTTACCTGTGGAATTCTGTGGTGTCGTAATATGTAATGAAATATTGTGTCGGTCGCAAAAATCTTTAAACAAACTTGAATTAAATTCTGTGCCTGAATCACAAACTATTTTGTGGGGGGTCCCATGATGAGCGAAAAATTGTCTTATAGATTGAATAATTTGTATACTATTTCTAGCAGATAAGATGAAGGCTGAAGCAAACTTTGAAAATCGATCAATTATAGTAAGGATCTGATTATTGTGTATAGCATAGACATCTATATGAAGGGTATGTAAAGGTAAATTTGGTGTTTCTACTATTTCATACTTCACCTTTGGAGGGCGTCTATCATATTTTAATAACTGGCATGTTTCGCAATTATTAATGACCTTTGTGATTTTATTTTTCATATCTGGAAAATAGTAGGTTCGTCGAAGATGCTGCAGCGTTTCATTTATTCCTCTATGATTGGATTTTTCATGATAATCATTTATAACTTTGTCTTGGTCATCATTATTAACTAAATCTGTTAGCTTTATTGAACAACGAATCAATTTAAATATTTTACTGTTTGCGAAGAACTTTGCGTAAACGTTTTGCACTATTTTAAAAGTGTCATCATCAGTGAACACAGCTGTAAGCTTCTTTGGACTTAGGTGGTTTTTAAGTATTGATGTTATTACTTCTTCCTCATGTAAATTTGGTTGTCGAAAAATTTTACGTTGCTTTGACTCAAACAGTTTTTTGCAAATTATAGGTGGACGCATTATTTGGCTTGTTTTGGCAAGAACTAGTTGGTCGGTAAATTCATTTAATGATCGTTCGGAAATAGGAATACCGTCGTCAAGATTTTCCCTAGCAGAGTGGACAGTCGAAATACTAGAGCATTGTTCTAAATCAGATGCATTATTTTCTAAAGACTCGTTGATATGAACTTCTACTCGACTCAATGCATCAGCGTTAGTGTTTGCCGTACCTTTTTTGTAGCGAATCTCATACTGAAATTCCTCTAGTTTTAGACGCCATCTTACTAGTTTAGAATTTGCATCTTTTAGTGAAAAGAGCCAAGTCAGAGGTTTATGGTCGGTAACTATGAAAAACTTACGTCCATATAGATAAGGGCGGAAATATTTGGTAGCCCAAACAATGGCTAATAACTCCTTCTCTATAGTACTGTATTTAGTTTCTGTTTCCGATAAAGTACGCGACGCATAGGATACTGGCTTATCTTTTCCAATAGGACCTTGACTTAGAATTGCACCAATCGCAAAGTTGCTTGCATCAGTAGTCAAATTAAATGGTCGTTGGAAATCAGGATATTGCAGAAGTGGATCATTACTAAGAATATCCTTGCAATGTTCAAAACAACTAATATATCTTTGGTCTAATTTGATTTGTCTTCCCTTTTTCAAACATTCCGTAAGAGGTTTAGTTATTTTAGCAAAATCTTGAATGAATTTGCGGTAATATCCTAATAACCCGAGAAAAGATTTAATTTGCTTTGAAGTACGAGGAATGGGGAAGTTCTTTACTGCGATTATCTTATCAGGGTTAGGTTTTACTCCCTGTGAAGTCACTATGTGGCCTAGAAATGCCACCTCTTTGCACATAAACTCTGATTTATCCATCTGAACCTTTAGATTAAACTGTCGTAATTTAGAAAATACCTTCGAAAGATTTTCTTTGTGCTCCTGCAAGGATGTGGAAAAGACAATTATATCGTCCATGTAGACGAGGCATATTTTTCCCAGCAAATCACTTAAAATATTGTCCATGACTCTTTGAAAGGTGGAAGGGGCGTTTTTTAAGCCAAACGGCATACGAATGAACTCATAGTGGCCGTTTTCCACCGTAAACGCAGTTTTATTTATATCTCTGGGATCGATTTCGATCTGATGGAAACCAGAGGCTAAGTCAAGGGTTGTAAAGTACATAGACCTACCCAGTTTGTCCAAAATATCTGTGATATTAGGAAGAGGGTATCGATCGCCAATTGTCTTTTCATTAAGTTTGCGGTAATCCACAACCATCCGCCATTTTTGTTTACTAGAAGCGTCTCTCTTTTTGGGTACAATCCATATTGGACTGCTCCATGGGGAATAACTTGGTCGTATTATACCTTGCCTAAGAAGTTCTTGGATTTGTGACTTTATCTCTGCCTTGTGGATTTCAGGGTATCTGTATGACTTGGTATATATTGGTATGTCGTCATTTGTCTTAATTCGATGCTTTACAGCATTTGTAAAAGAGAGTGTATTACCTTCTCTGAAAAATATATCATCAAAATGATTACATAGCTTGAAAAGAGTTTTTCTTTCCTCCGAATTTAAGTGATCTGTTCTGAGTATATCTGATAAATCTTTGCTAGGTATTGTTTCTAATTGACCAGAATTGTACGTTATATTAATATTATTTACTTCGTCAAAACTATTGTAAAGCTCGACCTTTAAAGGTTGTTCTAGAAATAATGTCTGTTCTTGGTCGGATAAATTTATAACTTCGATATTACTATACCAATTTGACGCCTTGTAAATGCCTTCAGGAATTTTAAGAAATTTATTTACAATAGTTGGACGCACATAAATGTCACCGTTTTCAATATCGACTGGGAGCTTAGCTATCATTTTTGAATTGGGAAGAACATTAAAAATGTTTGATATGTAATTGGGTTTGAAATGTAAAGGAATGAATGTGTTTTCTGTTTCTAAAAGTTTGTTTTTCAAATTAACATTAGCTTTAAGTTGTTTCAGCATATCTAAACCTATTAACCCATCGAAATAAGAGTGAAATTTGAAAACAAGAAATTTAAACTTCTCATCTGATTTAAATTCCTTAAATGCAGGGAGAGTTATCTGTCTATTTAAACTATATTTGGAAAAAACTGTATTGATTGAAATGGGTTCTATAATTTTATGGTCATTCGGGTTTGTAAATTCAGGGTTAATGAAATTTGCTGAAGCTCCAGTATCAATCAAAAATTTAAGTAATTTTCCAGTATTAGAGAGAATATTTATGTAGGGCAATATACCTGAACTATGTTTATTAATCTCAAGGTATCCAATTTGTTGTCCGAGGCAATTTATTGAAAATTTCCGTCGTCTATTTCATATTTTCCTTCATAATCTGGGTAATAATTATTATTACCACCATCTATTGTTCCTTGCTGAAGAGGCAAATACTGATCTAGCTCAGAATAATACTCTTGGTCTGGGTTTAAGTTTACAGGGTTATATTGATTTATACCTAATGAAGAAACTGGGTTAGGGTAATCAGTTGGATATGTCTGTATATTATGAACCTCTCTGATCGAGTAATTATTACGGTTTGCAGTAGGGTTATTATTATTATATGAATAATTGTTGTTTTGGCTAGTAAATGTAGGTGGTCGTAACATATTTGTTTGTTGGGTTCTAGAACTTCGCGTGTTCCCGCTGTATGTGTCCATTGGAATAGGAATTGGTTGAGCGGAATTTAACGGCCTAGGAGCAAACGCATTTTGATTTTGCGCATTTTGCGGAAAATGATAGACGTTTGGATTGTATATTTGTTTATTTTGTTGTTGAGGGTAATTATTTGGGGCTATAGGCAAAATATTATTGTTTGAAGTGATTGGTTGAATGATTTCTGAATGCGTAAACGTGTGTGGTCTTTGGTTGGAGTAAACTGTATTTGGAAGATTATTGTATGTATTAGTTTGCTGGTTTATTGGTTGTCTGTATTGTGGTCTAAAATGTCTAATATTCAATGTTGGGTTATTGTATTTCATATAATATGAATTTTGTTCTTGTATGCAAAAACTAAAGGCTTCTTGAAGAGTATTTGGTCTCATTGCTCTGATGGTAGACCCAAGCGGTTCTTTTAACCCAATCAAAAATGTATTCAAACACATTTCCGAATAAAGCATAGTTTTTGCATAAATAACATTTGCATCAGGTTCATGAATGTTAAGATGGTTATTAAGAGTTGACAAAATCTCTATTATTTTAGAATAGAACTTTTCTAAGCTATCATTTGATTGTTTTATTAAATGAAGATCCCTAATGAGCGACGTTTCATTTCGTTTGTCGGAATAGTGTAAAACAAGGTTCGTTTTAATTTGTTTCCAATTTAATGGAGTTCCAAACATATTCAAGACTTCGTTTGCTTGACCCGTAATTTTGTTTCGTATGGCTCTCAGTATAATGCGACTATAAGCAGAATTTTGAATTGGTTCCATTACGCCTAAAATCTCTTCAACATTATTTAAAAATTCGTATAATAATCTAGGATTACCATCGAATTGTGGAAGATCTTTTATTGCGTCTGGTATCTTTAGAGAATTAAAAATATAATTTATGTCATCTAATTGGTTCGAATTGATGTTATTGTTAGTACATGTAACTGTTGGTACAGCTGCATTAGAGTTAGTATTAGGGTTTGTATGTATTGAAGAAGCTACACCGTTAATTAAATATTGACTTATATTACTACTTATACCTAAGGCACCGTTTACATCGGTACCGTTTAACGATACGTTATTTGCATCAATATTTCCTACACCTATACCAGAAACTCCGCTAATGTTTGCGTTTAGAGCCATATTATTTAATTCTTGTTCCTCCTCAATATCACTGTCCTGCACACAATAGGGTCTATACAAAAATGATTTTTTCTTTCGATTTGAATCTGATTTTCTATTATTATATCTTTTAGACATATATCGAAGTATACACGGGATAGGGATGAGGAGTGAGGGGAAGAGTTTGTAATTAATTATTGACTTACTACGATTTTGCTGGAAGTTTAGCTGAAGATTCTGCCTGGGCCAAAGAATAAAAATTCTCCACTATATGTATATTAGAGTGTGCCCTGGTCCTTTTACACCGATTCACAAAACACCAATATGCTTTTGATGCGAAGTCTGCGTACAAAGTTTTCTTTTATTCACTATCACTGTCTTGATGCAATATGCACTTGCATTGAGTTTTATATAATTTGGAGTTTGGATATCACCGCAGTTATTTTGGTGTAACTTTTTATGATTTATAATTTTTGTTGTTTAAATGTTTAGAATAATGAATTGAATATACGCGACTTCCGAATCAAGTGGGTTCCGACTGCGCCAGTAATGGGATATGGAATCCCGTAGTTCCAAAAGTTCAAGAAAAAACACGTTTTCAAAAAAAAGTTTAACAAATTTTATTTCTTTATTTTAATCCTTCGTCATTGACCGCCAAACCAGAACTGCCAAATTGTCATACCATGAGCTTGGCGTCTGCGTCTGCTTAACTGATCATTAGATACATAATGATAATGATCATATAGGAGTATGTAGATATGATCAATTTCCCCAAGCTCATCGGTATCAACAGGAGTTTAACTTCCTCCACTGCAGGTCGCTCTCTTGATGCGTTGCTATGTGGTGTACATGGTCCATTTAAGAATACAATGCATGATGTAAGCGTAAGTACAGCATTTCTATTTTGATCTGCACGAGTAGGTTGTGGGGTACGCTATACGTACATAACTCTCATCGTCGTCCACAGGAGTTTATCTTCGTTCACTGCAGGCCGCTCTCTTGATGTGTTGAGAAAGTTTGATAATGCATGATGATGTACTCGAAAGCGTAAGTTGGTTGTGGGGTACGCTATGTGTACATAACTCCCGCAAGATCATCCAATCCATGGTGTAGTGGTAGGGTGTTTGTTTCAGACACAAGCGGCATAGGGTCGAGCCCTGGCTGGGGCTCCAACACACTAACACTGAATATAATATTAGATTTTCTGGTGGTACAATGAACCGAAATTATTTTCAAGTGCTTTCGAATCGCCTTAAAAGAAAAGATTACCCAATCTTTCCATCCTTGACTTTTTATTCGAAGATTAGTCTATATCTATGAACAAGACTAAAACCTGAAAGACAACATTCATTCATTCAGTCATCATTCATTTTCAATGGCCCGCTACCGCTTATTCATTAAGTGTAGTAAGTGGTTCGCGAGTGTATGTTGCTCAAGTGGACCCTCAATAGTTCTCGATTCTCCGCCATCGACTCTAAATCATCAAGGGCAATCCTCATACGGTTAGAGGAGAGATTATGAACTTGATCTAACCACCTCATCCTGGGTCTACCTAGAGGACGTCTGCACATCGTGGGATCCTGGTGACATGAGTTTAACATGACCACCGAAGCATGGACGATGGACCGCTCCATCCGGAGAAGTAGCTGCTCGACATTCAGTTCCTCACGTATTCTGGTATTTCTAATGCTATCTCTACGGGTTACGCCAGCAATACAACGGAGGAATCTCATTTTCGGGAGCTGGTATCCACGATCTTATTCTTTCGGTCATTACCCAAAACTTGGGACCATAGCTAAGAGATGGAACAAACACCGAATTAAAGACTGACAGCTTTGCTTTGACACCAAATTCGGTCCTCCTAATAACACAATGTCCAAGCTGTCTCAAAATTGACTCAGCCTGACCAATCCTACAGGAAAACTGAGCATTGCTCCTTCCATCACTCGTGAATAAGACCCCTATATACTTAAACTTCTCAACCTGTTTCAATGGGATTCCACTAACATCCAGAGTGCATTGAACAGGCGTTCTGAAGATGACCATCACTTCAGATTTGTTCACGTTTATTTTCATATCAGCTTCAACACAAACGGATACAAACCGATCAAGTGCGCGCTGAAGATTAGACTCAGAAGACCCAAGGCTGACCAACATTATACAAGAAATATAGAGAATGAACCGAGTTGGAGGTTTAGAAAAAAGTGATTTATTTGAAAGTTGAACAGCTCAGTGGCAGTGCCATCATTTGAGTAAGGCATGCATGAAACGATAGGTCTTTTGTGACACCAAATAGGCTGGCGACGGGGATTGCAAAAGTATATGTAGGTACTGTAACAAGTTAAATAAGTCTAAGGGGTTTAATGCACCATTTGGAATTTGTTCTCAGAAGTTAAAGAGGCCCATTTCTGATTGCCTTATAGGGAAGGACACGCGACTACAAAATCATTTAGACCTGCTAATGGGACATTTTTTTGACATTCTTTCAAATTAAACAGCTGTAAGATAGAACTATACAATTGTTGAATTTCTAATGATGCAGTGTTTGGGTCATCTCGACAGCTTACCTATATCTGTAAACCGCGTATAGATCTTGGCTTGCAAAACGCTCGTTTCCCCCTCTGTAAAGATGAATAGGTAAGTTGTAATTACGCAGTGGAGAGCAAAAAAGTATTTTGCATATAAAAAGTAAAATCCTTGGGAAAACTTTGGGTCAAAAAAAAATAAAAAATTAATGAGTGAACTTATTGTACAAAATCGTGAATCGAATGGCTAATAACACTTATTACGAAGTGATTAAAAAATTCTATTTAGTCTGTGCCATGTTTGAAGTGATATTTTGGTTTATCTTGTTAAGGTGACCTACAGGATGATTGGGACACTCATATGCAGGAGGAATGGGTCCTCAACCTCAACCTCAGCATGTTTCACCAAATAAGAGGAATCCACGGGATATTATTCCTTTAGTGCGGATTTAAAATCCAAATTTGAATCACTGTCATGAATACCCACTTTTCTGAATTGTTCCTTTTTTCTTTATACGCTTTTTTGTTATTTTTATACCCTCCACAGGAAGGTATATTCACTTCGTCATTACATTTGTAACGCCAAGAAGGATTCACCGGAGACACTATAAAGTATATAAAGGGTTCGCCATCTAACGTTTTTTTTTTTTCAACTAGTGCTTATTTCGCGAATGGTAACACTTAGCTCATGTCTGATTTGACAGATACAGCGCGTACCAATTCACTTGGCCAATCTACTGCGCAGGTTTCTGTGTATTTTGTTTTTGTGTTTTGTTTTGTGTCGTGTATATTCTCTTAAATCCTCTCTCTGCGCAACCGACGGTTGGCCAAGTGAATTGGTTCGCGCTATAATTAGTTTTATCCTTCCGCTGAACGAATATGGTTGTGTATACGCTTGAACAACGCTGGAAAATATTGCGACATTACTTTGAAAATCATGGTAATGTTGCAGAATGTGTGCGAAAATGCGTACGGATTTTGGAAGAAGAGCGAAGCACCGTCAGCTCCGTATGTTCGTTATCTTGTGAAAAAAGTGAAAGAAACTGGCATACTCATCGATAAACCAAAGCGTGAAAAGCCAAAAACAGTGCGTATACCCAAATCGAGTCACTGATGTTTGGTGCGGATTTTGGTCCAGAGGCATAATTGGGTCATTTTTCTTCGAAAATGAGCAAGGAGTGGCCGTTACAGTCAATGGCGATCGTTATCGGGCCATGTTGAACGAATTTTTGTTCACGAAAATTGAAGAGGAGGATATTGGCAACTTTTGGTTTCAACAGGACGGCGCTACGTGCCACACAGCCGAAGCTACATTCGATGTTTTGCGCCCTGTTTTTGAAGATCGCATTATCAGCCGCAGAGCCGATGTCGTTTGGCCACCGCGGAGCTGCGATTTGACACCGTTGGACTATTATTTGTGGGGTGCCGTAAAAGATAAGTGTTACGCCGACATGCCACAGACAATTGACGCTTTAAAGGACAATATTCGTGAAGCCATTGGTGAAATACAGCTGCACACAATCGATAATGTGCTTAAAAATTGGACCGATCGTGTAGGCTACTGCATGGCCAGCCGAGGCAGCCATTTGAATGAAATTATTTTCCATTATTAAGCGGAAGGATTGTACTTTCAAATAAAAAAAGAAATTTGAGAAAATATTCAGTAGTTTTTTTTATAGCATTTTCCGTCTGTCTGGCTGTCTGTCCGTCTGTCTGTCCGTCTGACTGTTGAAAACACGATAGCGTCCAAACGAATCGACCTAGGCGAATGAAATTTTGTGAGAGAAAGAGGACTTCTTTTTACCATCGTCAGGTTGGTATTGAAAATGGGCTATGTCGGTCAAGTAGTTCTGGTACTTCCCATACAAAACCAATACTAGACCCATGCGTGTACAGTACATAGTAACTAGCTCACATGGCAAATATTTTGCACGACTTTTATGGAGTGGAGGGTATTAAAGCATCGGCCAGGCCGATGATAACACTTTTACTTGTTTTTTTTTTTTTTTTTTTAATTTTTTGTACAAGTGAAGCTGTTTGTTTTTAACTCTTTTTTGTTAGAACCGAATAATATATTTTTTGTTATGTTTTTGTTTTGTTAAATAAACCGAAAACTTATGTTATTTTATCGTTTTTTGTTATGGAAAAAGAGATTTTAACATAGCTGTCCCATTCCACCACATAGCCGTCCCAATCCTCCTGAAACCAGGAGGAATGGGACAAAGTTAGGTTGTACATGGAAATTAATTTTAACTTCTATTCTGATAAACGTTTTATTACTTTTGTAATTTGAATAGCTTGCCACAATGTTATATTATCTTAAGAAAACTGTTTTGTGCAGATTATGATTTATAAGTTGCGAGTAGTTGAGTTTTTACTGAAAAGTGGCCCATACATACCCACTCTCTCCTAGATCCCAACATTTATGCATGTGGTTTTGTCGAATTGTGTACCTTTTGTGTTGACTTGGAAACTGTGCACACAACTCTATCGGTGGCCTTTTAAATCTTACAGCTTTTCGAAAACAATTCATACAAGACATTTTAACTACTCTAAACTTTTTTCGAAAACTCGAATTTAGTAGTTGTTTAGGCACTTGTGAGAATTTTCAAAATTAAGTTTACACTTGACTTATAATTATTTCATAAGTTCTGAGCACAAATAAGTCCAACAAAATGGTTGCGATAACAAACTTAATTTACATGTCCTTTTCAGAGTTAATTTTTCTCTCTCCCTCATATACGTACATTATATGTGATATCCCCTTAACAACCATATATGTACATTTATACATATGGGTACCTACATCACCCACATCTGGAGCAGGTTTACTCATTGTGCTGTCCTTTCAACAGGAGAAGAAGTCAAAATACGAAAATCCATGGGATCGCGGGCGGTTCCCACATATAAGAACATATCATCTTCTGCATATGTACTTCAACCTGACAGACCCAGGAGCGCCAGTCCTTCCCCGCCCCCATTTTCGGTGAGTGTGCTTAGCGTATCTCATTCGGCATTTATTATAAAATTATCCTATCCAGCATGTTTCCCAGGAGATAAGAAAACTTCAAAGTAAGAACTACCATGAGCCATACAGGATAACAAAATGTGTACGTATACGCATTACAATTGCGCGAGTGTGTGATGTGTATGTTGGCTTGGCGAAGGACCTCTAAATCTTTCAAATTCCTTCTATACCATACTTATGTGTCATATTCACCCGCACCAGCGTCTGCCATCGACATGGGATGGTTTAATTATCCTTTTTCATTCCACATGTCTTTCTATTCGCCGTTGTCGCTACATACATATACCTAACTACGTTGAGAGCTCAAAATCCAAACAGAAAGCCGTCCTGGCTGGATTCCACGAATCAAGGTAAATACCTTTTTTTGTAATTTCGTCCTATACATCTTTTCTAATTTTCCATTTCATTTGAATACAGAAATAATCCTATCTTAAGTTTAAATGGTAGCATCTTTATCTGCCGTATCAAGGATGGCTGCATGGCAGGAAAGCTATTAAAAGTTGGTATCCTTGTACCAGCTTTGGTTTTGGGGTTTTGTCAATCGTATACCTACTACTCTCCTACATATATGTATGTGTATATGAATCGCTATAACAGTTTTCTTCCGTTTTTGTTGGCGGTATAGTGCTGCTGCTGATGGCAATGGCAGTGGTGGTGGTGGAAATATGTTGGTTGCCTTTTGGTAAATCCAAATCCCTTCTTGCAGGAATAATAGTATGAGATGAGTCGCCCCCGCTCCACTGGCATCCATTCACTCCTTGGCTTAAATAAATTGTTTGGCCCAGGGCTTATCACATGTAAGTTGGTGTACTTAGGTAGGTACTTGTGCTCATAGGTATACGTCGTGTATATATGTATATCGAAGGGTACTTTCCTAGCAAATTAGATTCTGGCAAATAACTATTTATAGAGTTTCACCGAAGTAGGTATTTTCCTGACGAAATTCTGCAGTTGATATATTACTTTCAAATATGTTTCTCAAAAGCATGAGTGTTGTGTTTCAAAGGAACAATGCATAATGTTGCTGTAGGTATACTGTATACAGTATACACCTACCTACCTACATTCATTTAGATTGATATTGCGAATTTTCCTTGCAGAGAGAAGTGCGTGTATAATGTTATAATTATTTTACTTAAGACAGAAAAGGAAACACATATCTATGCAAACCCTATTTATATTTGTCATTCACGAATAATTAATACTATCTGTACCCTGCTGGCTATACTCGTGCCCAGAAATTGTATTACTTTTTTTTTTGCGATTCAGTAACTTTTTTTTATGCGAGGTCCCACGACTCTTTGTCTCGCCAATCTTGTCTTACCAATGGATGTGGTAATCTTCTAAAGATGCGGTAGCCCGTGCTACCAACATGCACGAATTCGCAAACCCGAATAATCGATGCCAGGAGTGCGCCTGACGTACTAATCCACACCCTATTTCCTTCAACCACTCTCCTCGCGGGACTGCCGTTAGGTATTACTTCGCGGGGCTGGTTAGCAACTCATGCTAGATCCTCTGGGTCCGCCATTTCGGCTCTTCTGAGTCTTTAAAGTCTCCGTAATTCTTCGTGTACACTCGTTATAAAGGAGCATACCTCCAGCCAGTCATCTTCTGACCTTAGCATATGGCTTATTAGACTTTGGGGGTTTGGTAAGTTCGCTCTTCCCCCTGCAAAGCGCCTACAATGGAACATTGCGTGCTCCGTATCTTCTTCTTCGTCTGGGCATTCGGGACAGAAAGGCGAGCTATCGTGACCAAATCGGTGAAGGTATTTCCGATAGGCGCCGTGCCCCGATAAGAACTGCGTATAAGGTGGTAGTTGCAGTCCCCGTTTGCTCTTTTTGTCCACACCTCGATGGTGGGGATCAGTTTGTGGGTCCACCTGCCTTTTGTCGTGTTATCCCACCTGGCTTGCCATAGTGCCATCGATATTTCCCTCTCTTCTACTTTGACCCTTCTATTAGGGACCTCTTCCCGGTTGTAAAATGCTTATAACAGGGAATTATATTTTATGCTTTCATAAATGTCAAACTTTAAATAGGTTTGTTCTATGGGGGGTGCCACGCCCCGTTTTTTAATCCCGGTCACATTTCAGAAAATATATGTCAATGTTTTAAATTGTATAACCTTAACTTCCATGAGTGTCGAAAATAGCGTTTACAATACTTTTTTATATAGTTTGCATTCTTTCTACAAAATGCTTAATCGGTTTTTCGCGATTTTTAAAATTTTTCTCGTATAGGTACCTTTCGAACTCAAGATTTTAATAAATTCTGATATTACGATGATAGGGGAATACAAAAAAGTGGGTCTCGCAATTCCGTCCGTCCGTACCTATGTCAGTCTGTCCCATAGCCCCGAAATCTAAACGTTTGGACGGATTTGTTTCAAACTTCGTATTTAGAGTTTTTGGGCTCCCCGCTAGGAGGTGTTTTTTTTTGTGGTTTATTCTGGCCCTAATATTGACGGTACTTCCCTCTGCATAATACCCAGTTTTTTGCTAAAAAGTTCAGAAACGACACTTTTGAAAATTGGCCTTTTCTCGAAAACGTTTAAAACGGTTTTAGCAAAAACTTGTTTTTAAGGCACTATCGTCATTCTTAACTTGATAGCAAAATCAGTTTTTCTCTAAAATGACAGCGTCATTTGATATCCACCAAAATCCATAGTAATAGTACTTTTAAAAAACTGCTCATAACTCAAAAATGTCATTTTCGATTATGATAAAAATGGCAGGTAATGCTTAAATCCATAGTAATACCTTTTGCTCAGTTTTGAACAGTTGCAAAATAGCGTTTTTTGAACCATGAATGCGTCCTTCGATTTCCAACTCAATCGCTACAAATGGTACTTTAAAAACTGCTCATATCTCGAAAACGCAATTTTCGATTTGGATAAAAATGCAACTGCTATATAATTGTTATATCCTGAACAGTACGTTGAACTCAGTTTTTAGCTAAACAATTTAATAACAGTGCTTTTCGAATCCAAAGTTGTAACATTTGTCAGCAGAATTTTACAAAAAACCGCTGTAATGATTTTGATCGAAATACATACATATTTTAGACAGCATAAGAATTCTAAACATGATCACGTACTTATACAAATATAGCCGTTTAATGAATATTTCTCAAAAATGACAACCCAAATCCCGATCTGTATTCACACCCGGCATATTTTTGCAAAGCCCAAAACTTCAGTTTTTTTTAATATTTCTCCCGGGATAGGCGGACCTATAACGCTTCAATAGCGCCCCGAGATGCTTGCAGATGTATGTTAGTTCTGCACATAAATTGCTGCAAATTGTAGTCTTCAGGAAATATATCCCCAGAAAGCGTGTTCCAGACTTTGCTTGTCCTGTAACAGAAGAAGTTTTGGAAAGTTGATGTCCTCGCGGTTGTCAAGTGTACTGTATGGTCATGAGCATTAGCACTATTAGCAGCCTGTCTTATAAGGCGCCCAAAAGTGGCAATGTAATTCAAAATTCATCGGCTACTTGCCACCTTTAAGTTCGGGGTGAAATTTGAAAGTAATAATACGTAAGTAACGTAGTTAATACGTAAGTTTATGTAGTATGTATTACGTTATTAATTAACAAGGGTTCAGTTACTAAACCTGAGTACATCTTGAGTGGGTATGATTTTAAACGTAAAATTTGTTGAAATGACTCTGAGATTCTGCCGTCCTTCAAACAACAGCGAACAAAATAAAAAAAATCTAGCTAATCCGTCATTACGTTAGTGAGTTATGTGGACACAGACGAACAGCATTTTATTTTTAAAAATATGGAAATAATTTAGCTTGGATGTTTTTAAGTCAGTGTATATCTTAGATTTTAATTTTAGCCACAAAAACAATGGATAGACTTTTTGAAATTCTAAACCGTCATCAATGCATATTGAAGGGACATTACTGGCTTAGTTCATTAACAATGCTGAATGACAAACTGATCCTGAGACTATTTGTTGATGATTTAAAATGAAACTAAAATATTTCCTTTAAATTAAATTAAAACCGTTTCTTACACTGGTTGTCAAAATTAAGCGAACACATACACAAAAGAAGTAACAGCTTTTATCTTATTAATTGTTGTCTATTTTAATCGCAAAATTTTCATCGGCGAGTTCATTTGAGAAATCTCTACACTCAGAGAAAAATCGCAAGCTAAAATCAAGTATGCTCAAGCTTGATTTTAGATTTGTTCATTCTTACGTGCTAAATCTTAATATGACACCAATTGTTCTTGAAACAAGCCGAAACAATCTTAAAAGAGGACATTGAAACACAAATGAGCTCTTGAGTTAGTTTTTTTGTTCTTGAAATAAACCGAAACAATCTTATTTCAAGCTTGTTCATGATTGAAACAAGCGCAACAATACTTAAACTGCATGCGCATGTACTTTATTTTGATTTCTATTCGTTCCTAAAATTCACACTCACTTACTGAGTGAATTCTCATAAGGCAACATTGAAAATTTAATATTATTACCTATGATTTCTACTGATGTGAAATGTGAATGAATGATGTGATGATATATTATAAGATGGTAGGTAACTAAGATCTTAGGTTTAGATCTTGAATACCCAAAATAAATTTTTTTCAGGCATCGCATAATGTAAGAACCACATTCTTAAATCAATCCCGAAACAGGATTGAAGTAAGATTTTTTGGTATTGAAAAAACGAGCTCAAAATAAGATTTTCGTACTTGAAATAAGATTTTCCGAGATTACCATACTCTCGTCAACGAACGAGCTTGATCTGACACTGATATTTTTGATTTTAGCTCGCTTTTCCTCTGAGTGTAGGCTATAGTATACACACAGAGAACTAAATGCAAATAAAGGGTGGGTCATCTATAGTGTTTTTGTTTAAATCATGGGTTATTTTGACACTGAC
Source organism: Cheilosia scutellata (assembly GCA_955612985.1). NCBI lineage: Eukaryota > Metazoa > Arthropoda > Insecta > Diptera > Syrphidae > Cheilosia > Cheilosia scutellata. The sequence goes on along the minus strand of OY015313.1, from coordinate 48,073,037 downwards.
AGCTGTTTCTCGCTCGAAATCTTGACAGAAAGTCAGTATCATATACCTCCGGGGAACGAAATGAGTCGCTTTATTCATTACAAGTTAAGCCTCCACACCAACAACGTCCAGAAAAGGACGCAACAGCAAGTTGACCGGCCCTTCGTGGTAGGAAGGTTTAGGACAAAAGCGAATAAAATCTTCCTTTACATTCTGAAATCGATTGTTTCAAAATCGAATATCGTCGTTCTCATTCAGTGCTGCCCTCTACATGTAAATACGAGCGAAATGTATTTACTAAAATAAAAGTTTAGTCGACACTGACATTTCATAACTATGTATATTTGAACTTTGAACATCTAGCGATAATTGAATCGTCACCAAAAATCTAAAAAATATCTATTTCAAAAAAGGTGTTTTCAAAAAGAGCAACGTACCTACATATATTTAAAAAAAAAACCTTCGTGACAGACGTCACAAAAATAACCTAGGCAATGCATGGGCAAGTATCTAATGTAAGGCAATTTCCATAGTACCTCAATGTTAATTGGAGAGCCGCAGAGTATTTAAAGATTTTAGCTTTGTGGAACGGTCCACAGGACCATGATTCTATTTCCAAACACGTGACGCTTTTTTTTGCGACTTTTATAGCCTGAATGTTCCAGCATATTGTTGACTTAACCACAATTGTTTGCCAAGCAAAATTGAATAAAATTGAATCACTCATTTATTCTGGAGAAAAACCCTCGAACAGTGAATACGAATAGAAATAGCTCTTCCTTGTTTATGCATAACAAAGTGTGTACACCCTGATCTGAATGTATACCACCCTACGGCCTACCTATGGACGCACATTTCATTTTCCAGTCCGAATTACCTTCGTCATAATATAATCGACATCTTGTGATGCGTATGCCCATACACTACACATTCATCTCAGGAGCAGCCACGTATCTGATTCTGTATGCTGTATCTAAAAATGCACACTTTTGAGTACCGCCAGAGCCTCTGAAACGGTTATAAGTACGGTAGGAGGATGCACAAGCGTATATCCTTTGTCGTCCCGGCGGGCGGTGTATCTGTATATGCTGTACTTATAAACATCGTTGGCTGGGATATGCTACTTGTCTTTTGTTATACGTTTTTGTGGCCTCCTCTTCTGTGCCTTATTTGCTGGTGCACAATCATAATGCCCCACGGTTGTATGCGATGCGAGTTGGCAAATAAACTAAGCAGGCTCTGGCTCTGCACTAGTCCGCTTTGATATGCTAATCCTGGTCTTTATCTATACATGTACTTGACATTATTGTTGACTAACTCGCTTCTCAAATGGTAATTAGACAGAATAAGATAATTTAGAGTACGAACAGAGTGTCTATGGCGCACAGATACACCGATATAGAGCAACGTCTGGGTCGCCAACAACTCTCATCCCCTGTGGTGATGTTCCGGAACGAAATGATTTTCAAGCTACATATATGCGACGCACCCATATACAAAATCAAGGAAACACTACAGCATCTCTCTATACCTATAGGGGGATCGCTGTATAGACGAAAACAAAAAACCATAATCCGCCCAAAAGCCCGATACAAACAAAGGGTCCTGTGTAGTCCCTATAATAATTCATACCATGATCTGACCATGTTTTGATCACTAGTCCAAAATAGAATATTTTTCAGCGGCCACTTGTACAAATTGTCCAACGGCAACCGGACCTCTCATAAATCTTTGATTTATGGCTCTTTAATGGAGACGACTCCGATGTCCTGACCATTAAACTCACTCCCAACGGCACGCTTCACGAAATGCACACACTAATTGTACGCACTGACCATTGGTCAGATTCATGTAGAGGGGTTAATGTTCGGGCTTGGCCCCGTTCCACTAGATCCTGTTCGCATATAAACTGGACATGAATTATGAGCAAGTTTCTGGGATGTAACTGTGTTGACGAGCGAGCGGTGTACACAGGCAAACATTGAAGGGGGTCACAGGCGCAGCTGGATGGCACAAGGCAGGAGGGATCTATTTTGAGGGATGAAAGGTCAGTGCACGTATATATACTGTTCGTACTCAATTGACCCGTAGTTCGTTCGTTGGTAATGTTTATTTGATAATGCGGCGTAGCAAGGAGTGTTGCAGAGGAAACAAATTTCTCAGCTTGGGCATCGACTCTTGACCACTGGTCATTGCGCGAACGCATGTTGACATCGTGTGCCAGGGGAATTTTTTTTTTTTCGATGGAGTTTCCTTTCAGCAATCTTTTCTGCGTCATAAATTTATTTAACAGATCAGTGAGCTCAGGAAGGTTTAGGTTGCTATTTTTTGTTTGACTAATGTAAGTGATTTAATTATAATTATGCTAGGTATATAGTAATACAAAGAAGGCAACGCAGTTCCGATGGGGAATGATTCTGTCAGAATTGAGCAAGTGCAATTGAAGTCACTTTCGGTAGAAGTATAGGAACTAGGTGTAGTATAAACACGCACGTTTAGTGCAGTTGATAGAGGCGTTCTATTGAGTTTAAATTCAGGCATGAACATTTTATTGCCAAAAAACTTTTAAATTTCGCGCCTATCCATTAAAAGGCGTTTGATTTCGGCATAATTCCTAATCATAGACGTTATGTCTAGGGTCCCTTATACCTGTTTCGACAACTATTTTTATACCTCCACAGAATCACATTCTGAATCGATTTAGCCAAGTCCGTCTGTCTGTCTGTCTGTCTGTTGAAAGCACGATAGCGTCCAAACGAATTGACCTAAGCGAATGAAATTTTGTGAAAAGACTTGAGGACCGACCTGAAGCAGTTCTTAATTTATTACCTAAGTACATATTATAAGTAAACGATTTTTCAATGTCGATGTTGAAATGAAATAAAACAAGCTCTGCGCTTAGATCCGGTGAATTTGAGCGATAGAATTTATGTTGGCTTTAAGGGCATCGGTCAATTGCGGCTTATTAGCATAGACCTGCAAATTCAGGAAACGCCACACGAAAAACTCTATAGCGCGGTCAAATCGCACGATCTTGGTAGCCAAATCATGTCACTTCTGCTAGAGATAGCCATACCCTCAAGTCGTTCATGCCCCTTCTTGCTGGCACCATATGTCGTATATCTCCATATCGTTCAATTTGGGCTAAATGAAATTGGCTAGCATCGTTATGTAGCACTGATGTTGATGGCCTCACCAATTACATCCGAGTCCGCAACAAATACTAACTTTTTGTATATGCATTGTCGCCTGGTGAACCTCGTGTGGGTTGGTGACTTGGCGTCGTCCCATATTTGACAATTTTGTTTGTTAAAATCAGAGGTTAAAATAGCTATTCATCAAAAAATGCGCTTCGTCGCTGAAGATAATTTTTCGGCCAAAATTGGGCACCTCTTCCAAAAACTCCGAAGCACAAGCGAACGAACGGCGTTGTCTATGTTCATTAACTTTGAGCTCCTGGGTCAGTTTGGATTTTGTATGGGTGTAGGTTCAAGTCCCGACCCAAAATTCGCCAAATTAAAGTCTACGAAAGGGCGACTTCCTGTGCACGGAGAGGAATTGACTGCTTTGGCTTTTCATGTACACTTTCACGGACCGCGGCAATGCTTTCGGCTGATTGTTTACCGAACCTGTTGTCTCATGGCCATCAAACGTTGGAGAGTCGATCTTAAAAGGCCACCGCATCTGCCGTAATATGTATGCAATGTTTGCCCTGACGAAGACTCATGTTTCTAATAAAATATTATCAGTTGGACGTGCTCAATGATGTAACTTGCCATGATGATCAGTGAGTAATTAATAAACACTAGATTAGGCAGACGCCACGAAAACAACATGGCCACCACAGGCTGCCAACTGTACGAATCGAAAAACACCTTTAAATTAGGTGGCGCTACACGCCCTAGAGCCCGATATATCTATACAACTCGCAGAATTCGCTGTTAATCATCAATTGACTCCCAAAGCAAATGGGACCGAAAATCCTTCCTCCTGAGAAGCCGATATTCTTTCGTCCTAGAGCTCATTAGCCGCTCTCGCCCTTCTGTGCAGCGACGATGTGTAGGCAAATTGTTTGCTGTACATGCTCACCTCCACTCTTCATTGAATGTAGACCATGCCGCGCTGGTCTTTTAAACTGTCTGGAACTTCTTGAGATTTTGAGCTATAGGAAATAGGCGATCGGATAAGCTTCTGGCCGTGCGTCTGTTGCTGATTGATTGGAGCTGATCAACATAAAATCGTCTCATAGAGTTTCTCCCTTGTTGAGACATCACTACATCAGTATTTGCTCATTATTATTGAATTGGTATATAGCATCCGATATGGAGGCGTGAATGCTTAGCATATCAAGCAAGGCATATGCGTAGGTCAATATCCGAACTTGGATTGGAATTCTTTCGCTACAATCTCTTGCTTGGCTATTTTTATTGATCAAACAGTAAACATCTAAAATCCCTGAATATCGCATTAACATATCGCAGTCTTTCACTGCCTTCAACTTGACTATGCTGTATTTTTCGGACTGGCTATGTCATACAAAGATATCTTTTTGCGACACTGTATTCATTTATACCTAACCAGCTAACGAGTTTATGGCTTATCTAATCAAACTGAATGACTCTGAGCCAATTCAGAACAACGAAGGAGAGGTGGAAGTGCAGTTTTAGTTTTACTCCAGGTAGACAATTCCTATTTCATTCCTATATTCCAACAAGACCGACTGAAGAACCGGTTGAATGTACCTTATTAATTTTGAGCTCAAAATTATCATAAAAGTGAGAAAAAAAGATCCCAGTCATTTCACGCACTGTATATTATGCCAGTTTCTCCCTTCTTCTATTCCATCCCCATTCGAAGAAAGTGGTGTCAACAGTGCACTTCAACTCTTCAACCTTATGAACCCTTAGCGAAAATAAAAAGAAAAGTCAAAAGATGTCGTTTGAGACGTTTGAAACAACTATACAAAGGGGTTGCTTTGTTTCGTATAGTGCACAAACTAGAAGAATATAAGTCATCCAATCCATCACTAAACCGAAACTGACTTTTGAAACAATAAGGACTTTGATTGACATATCATGTCGGTTGGACTCCGTTGGGCATTTAGCAATTGCCATGGAAACTCCTTAAAACAATGAGCAAGTACTTTTTGACACTGATGTGCCCACCTGCTGATACCTTTTCGGTTTCCTAATTGTTTATTAGTGAAAGGATATTAATTTTTTTAAATATTAATTCAATGCAAGTCCTTCGATTGAATGCATTACTCGGAGTTAACTCGGAGGGGAGCGCATATGCTGTAGCGACACCACAAATCAATACTGAGGCACTCTGGCGGGCCTGGTACTGGTTAACATCTGTCCGGGGTGTGTGTGTGAAATGTTTGAATAAATTAAATTTAAGAAAATCCGCAGGAAGTTCGTCTGAGCATTTTCGTTGTTTCCTGCTTCTGATGCCCTGACTCACATAGAAGGAAATCCAACGCTGATGGAGAAGTGGTATAGCAAAAACATTTTGTGTACAATATACGTGCATACTCGTATATTCGGGATGCAGCGACGTTTTTATATCCTCTTCCTGGGGAGTTTGTTTGGTCGTTAGCTCGTTATTCGATTTGTATTTGGTTTCTCTTATTTTTATTTTCTAATTTACCTAGTGGAATGTGCAGGACTAGCTACGTCAAAAAAAAAACAGCTCAGCCAGCGGTCGTGGTCGATTCAATGGCGGGGTTGTAGGTATATGAAAGTCATATAACTAGATATATACTGAAGGTGCTCTGATATACCTACATTTGACTTGCGAACATTTAGAAAAAAAAATGTTCGACAGTTTTTAAAATTTTTAAAAGATGTCGCGGTAATTCGCTTAGAAATGTAATTTCGACAAATTTGCTTATCAATGTAATGATAACATTTTTCGTACATAAAGTCTTGTGTAACCGTGTGTCGCAAATGTACCACAGGACACAGGAGAGAACTTTGACCAAAATCAAAATCTACAGAGCAGAAGTGATGTACAATAATTCCGCACTCTGAAACTCCTTTGCGGGTTTTCAGACAGCAAAGAAGCCTACTTGGATGCGGTTGGAACAGCAGTTACTTTTTTATCCAAGTTCATGATCCACTGTGCTCTTAACCCCGTGAATAAAAAAAATCTACACTTTTTCAATGGTAGATATATCCATTTATTTAAAGCTCATGAAAATAAATATTCTATTTTTTTGTATACATTACACAAAAATGTGCTAAATTTTTGTTACTCTTTGAAATTCTACATTTTATAAACCATAAGCCCTTTCGCATACATAGTAGATAAAGCTGAATGAACAAAACACGTTGCAAACATTTGTCGGGCACATGTCTAAGACAAATGCTCTGCAAACGGTAAAACACTGATTGAGAAATGTCAGAGTGTCACTTCCAATTTTTTGAATGATGAAGCAAAATTAAATAAGCTTCCAGTACTTTGCTAGATAATAAATTCAAGAAAGTTTATTCTTACTGCAGAATAACCAACAGTCTTGGACTAAATTTTTTTATTTTTCATCAAACAAATTTTAGACAACATATGTTTTGTCAGTGGGTCGCGGGTGTAGGTTGCTCAAGTGAACCCTCCATAGCTCTTGATTCTCCGCAATCGGCTCTAAATTATCAAGGGCAATCCCCATACGGGTATAGGAGAGATTATGGACTTGATCTAATCATCTCATCCTGGGTCTACCTAGAGGATGCCTGCCTGATGTGTGGATTCCATAGTACCAAACTACCGTAGCATGGACCGCTCCGTCCGGAGAAGTAGCAGCTCAATATTGAGTTTTTATACGATCTCTAGGGGTCACACCAGCAATAAAACGGAGGAATCTCATTTCGGCAGCTTGTATCCGTGATCTTATTCTTTTGGTTATTAACCAAACCTCATGATCATGGCCATAGGTAAGAGTTGGAACAATAACATCGAATTAAAGACTGCAAACTTATCTTAGACATCAGGTTCAGTCCTTCTATAATAACAGAATGACCGAGCTGTCTCAAAATTGACTCAACATGACCAATCCTACAGAAAAAATCTGCATTGCTCATTCCATCACTCGTGAAGGAGACCCTGACATACTTAGGGCCGGTCTTGTGTGAGTTTAAACTCAGGTTTAGTTAAACTCGCAAGCAATTTTAAACCAAGTACTAAAACCGTCAGTTAATTAAAGTGAAATTTGAACGAACGTTTAGTTAAACTTCGGTTTAACTTGTCTCGTCTGTTTTGTACGCCACTGTAATGCCCAAGCCACAATGGCGCTTTGCGGCGTGCGTGCGTTGACAGATAGAGTAGAACCAATGCTTTCATATGGTGCAAGCCAGAATGCGGCTTCAGGCTTCGGGTCGCGTTGGGATCGTAAATATCGTAAAGTTCAACGCGGCGCCCAAGTAGAGCAACTTTCTACTTTCAGTGGCGTTGGACGGCTTTGACGTTTTCTTTCGGTTTGGTTTGTTCGATTTGATAATATTTAAAGTGTTAGAGCATATGCCGTTCATTGTTGGAGTTGCATGGATTCACTTAGGTATATACGTACCTACTCGTTTTTAGTAGCCTATGAGGTATTTTCAATACAAATTAATTATTTTACTGTGTGGAAATGACGAATATTATTTTTGTTGTAATGCTACTAGTGATTTATTTAGATTGTTGATAAAAAAAATATGTGCTCAAATGTTATGTACACGCTTTTGATATTTCAATTTTGTCTGAAACTACCCTATTCTTCATACAATTTATTAACGAGATAAACATTTTTGTTTAGAATATTTATAGTTTCTTTTTCTAGTTGAGGGTAAATCTAATTTCCTGCGATGTGCAAATGATAGGTATTATTTTATTACTTGGTTTACCCGGCCATTGCTTAGATATATTTTTTATTGTCCATCGGGACAATGCACATGAATATGCGCACCTTAGTCCGGCTTTGACCCAACTTCACGGGCATTCTCTGGCCAATATATATCGAAGATTCCCTGTAAATTTGAACTCAATCGGCTGGTAGGGTTTGAAGTCCGTACATAAGAACATAAAAAAATGTCTGGACAAGACAGCGAAGATCTTCGCGGAAATATAGCAAAAAAATTACCCTAATTAGGTCATAAAATCCTTTCAATATGCATGTTCCGATGGGTGACCGGATGTGGTAAAAACCCAGCGAGCGACGAGAAGCAGTACCTGCGATCGCAATCGTCCGAATGTCCAGCATACCACCAGATGTATACATATAATTGAAATAAAATATAAATATAAGAAAGTTGAAAAATCAAATAAATCGTCGGTGTCCATATTTGAGAATTTATTAATAGGGTTTTTTTTAAATAGCCAAACCAAGTTTTTAACAAAATTGCACTTCTCTATTTAAGTGACTGAACTTCTTTCCACAGCTCAGATAAATGCTGTCCATTTGGTAATATTGCTCACTTAAATCGTTTTACAAGAAGTATTCCACAAAGTAATCAATTCACAATTTTAAGGGAAGGAATTTTCGATGTAATTTACCCATATTTTCTCAACTAAACTAAAAAAGGCCTGAAGCGCCTTTCATGTGAAGGCATGTACCTGTGCACAGGCAATTCTTCCACAAAAATATTCCACGACAATAAAAGTGAAAATACATTTTATTGTTATTTATTTATGCATTTTTTTTAATTCGTGCTTTCAAATAACAATTATAAGCAAAAAGGAGTAGTTGCATTCTGCTCTGAATTCGTACATAACGTACGTACGCAACATAAACCAAACAGAACTTTCAATCTCTCCTACTCTAATCTCTCAACGCTCTGAAGCGCCATTTAGTTTTGGAAAAGTGCGGCTTGCGCGCGTTGACATAAAGTACGGTAAAGTTTCTAAAACGCCTGTCAACGCACGCAAGCGGCAAAGCGCCATTGTGAATTGGGTATAAACGTAGAACTCATGGTGTATTTGAAATTTATATTTATTTATTTATTGTGTCAGTGTGGCAATTTAAACCAGTAAGACAATTATCTTCGACTATGCCGAAGCTCAAATACCCGGTACTATATTATTGTAAAATAAAAACCAGTAAGACAATTATCTTCGACTATGCCGAAACTCAAATACCCGGTACTATATTATTGTAAAATAAAAAAAATATTTTAGTATTAAAAAATTTTGATATTTCAATTTTGTCTGAAACTACCCTATTCTTCATACAATTTATTAACGAGATAAACATTTTTGTTTAGAATATTTATAGTTTCTTTTTCTAGTTGAGGGTAAATCTAATTTCCTGCGATGTGCAAATGATAGGTATTATTTTATTACTTGGTTTACCCGGCCATTGCTTAGATATATTTTTTATTGTCCATCGGGACAATGCACATGAATATGCGCACCTTAGTCCGGCTTTGACCCAACTTCACGGGCATTCTCTGGCCAATATATATCGAAGATTCCCTGTAAATTTGAACTCAATCGGCTGGTAGGGTTTGAAGTCCGTACATAAGAACATAAAAAAATGTCTGGACAAGACAGCGAAGATCTTCGCGGAAATATAGCAAAAAAATTACCCTAATTAGGTCATAAAATCCTTTCAATATGCATGTTCCGATGGGTGACCGGATGTGGTAAAAACCCAGCGAGCGACGAGAAGCAGTACCTGCGATCGCAATCGTCCGAATGTCCAGCATACCACCAGATGTATACATATAATTGAAATAAAATATAAATATAAGAAAGTTGAAAAATCAAATAAATCGTCGGTGTCCATATTTGAGAATTTATTAATAGGGTTTTTTTTAAATAGCCAAACCAAGTTTTTAACAAAATTGCACTTCTCTATTTAAGTGACTGAACTTCTTTCCACAGCTCAGATAAATGCTGTCCATTTGGTAATATTGCTCACTTAAATCGTTTTACAAGAAGTATTCCACAAAGTAATCAATTCACAATTTTAAGGGAAGGAATTTTCGATGTAATTTACCCATATTTTCTCAACTAAACTAAAAAAGGCCTGAAGCGCCTTTCATGTGAAGGCATGTACCTGTGCACAGGCAATTCTTCCACAAAAATATTCCACGACAATAAAAGTGAAAATACATTTTATTGTTATTTATTTATGCATTTTTTTTAATTCGTGCTTTCAAATAACAATTATAAGCAAAAAGGAGTAGTTGCATTCTGCTCTGAATTCGTACATAACGTACGTACGCAACATAAACCAAACAGAACTTTCAATCTCTCCTACTCTAATCTCTCAACGCTCTGAAGCGCCATTTAGTTTTGGAAAAGTGCGGCTTGCGCGCGTTGACATAAAGTACGGTAAAGTTTCTAAAACGCCTGTCAACGCACGCAAGCGGCAAAGCGCCATTGTGAATTGGGTATAAACGTAGAACTCATGGTGTATTTGAAATTTATATTTATTTATTTATTGTGTCAGTGTGGCAATTTAAACCAGTAAGACAATTATCTTCGACTATGCCGAAGCTCAAATACCCGGTACTATATTATTGTAAAATAAAAACCAGTAAGACAATTATCTTCGACTATGCCGAAACTCAAATACCCGGTACTATATTATTGTAAAATAAAAAAAATATTTTAGTATTAAAAAATTATATATTTGTATGGGAGGTGTGGGTACTTTTTATTCGACCAAGCTCATTTTTTGTCAAAAATTTTTAAATATTATTAAAACAATATGTGCAAAGTTTAAACTTGCTATCTTTACTGTAGCTATTTAAATTTAATTTATAACATAAAAAGCTATATAAATCTGATATTTTTGTATGGGAGGTAGTAGTAGTTTTCATCCGATCTTGCTCATCTTCGAACTTAGCCTCAGTTTGGTGGATAAAAGCTTACATACCAAATTTCAAGTCGATAGCTCTTAAATTACGGCCGTAATCGTGCGGACAGACGGACAGACGGACAGACGGACAGACAGACGGACATCGCTAGATCGACTAAGAAAGTGATGCTGATCAATAATATATATAGTTTGTCATACCTACAACGCCTCCTTATGGGCGTTACAAATGGAATGACAAAGTGAATATACCCTCACCAC